>OY856412.1:998280280-1000680280 GCA_963693085.1 Alisma plantago-aquatica
TGCTATTATAAGCTAATTAATGATCTAGCTTCATGAATCATTCCCAGGTTTCCATCAAGTGCCATGTCTCATATGCTCTTACGATATCTCAGTAATGCATTTGCCATGTTAACATGCATTTTGTTCTTCATCTATCACTCCTATCACCAAATTCAGTCCATCTTCCAAAACATTCATTATAATCTTAAAGCTAAATTTTATGTAGCACGATCAAGGAATACGGGATGTAGATATGACAGGACGTGGATCTGTTGGCACAGTCCAATTTCTAGACTAGGAATGGACACACAAAAAAATAATTATATAATGTATATAGGCGACTTGCTTGACCTTATGCTGGGAGACTCCCAAGTCCCAACATTGTTCACGTTCTATTATATCTTGGAAGTCATATAAGACATTCGATTGAAACCCTATTGTTTTTATTTTTGTATAAGATCATCTATTTAAATTCATATGATTACTACAATTTTAAATTTCACCAATAATAATAATGCATGCTTACAATGTTTATTCGTGCACTTATATAATTTCGGTTTCTACCCTAATGTTTTCAAAATACGATATGTTTTACACCCTTTGCTTATTTGTTGACTGTAGCTAACAAACTTATTGTTTTGTTAGTATGCTTAAAACTAGGAACTAAGTATTGGTATGCTTAAAATAAGGAATTAAGTAAACTCATATTTGAAAGAAATAGTATTGGTATGCTTAAAATAAGGAATTAAGTAAACTCATATTTGAAAGAAATACCAGAATCCAAGAAGTGTGTCACCTCCAATTTTGGTATTGTTGTATACTTAAAAGAACGAACTAAGTATTGGTATGCTAGAAACAAGGAACTAAGTACTAAACCTCAGGTTTGAAAGAAATACCAGAATCAAAGAAGCACGACACCTCCAATTTTAGTGTATATCTTGTAAGAACATGACTCATTGATATGTTTGATGCATGTCAAATGAGTGCGAGTGTCCAACATGTGTTGGTTAATAAAAAGGCTGTTGTTTGGATACCATGCTTCATAGGTTGTAATTAATCAAACTAACAAGTCTGTGATCTGAAATATTTTCTGCTACGCTTTCTTTGGAATGAGAGTAATCCAGATTTGATCAGCAACCAATAGGCCCAATACCCTTGGGGCATACAAGGCTCTCCTAAAAATGGTCCACTATATCTTTCTTTACGTTCCCTTTGGCTCCCGGAGGCCCCCAACATTTTGAGAAACACAGTTTGAAATTCTTTTTCTTCCAAATGTTAGATATAATCGTGACTCTTTCCACCAAATTGCGTAGTATATATTGTCTTCTGCCTAAATTTCATTAATTGTAAGATAACATCAGTTCATGTACTCTAACATGATTCTATGTTAACTAAACATGCTAATATACATATAATATATATATATAACTACTGTAATATATTTATTTTGTATTGAGTATTTATGTCTGTGAATAAAGATGGAGGCTAATTAGATGATTCCAATGTTCAAAATTTCGTCAAAATTGGCGAAATTTCGCCAATTATTTCGATGCCGATGGCAATCGGACATAGAAACAGCAGTACCTCTTGTTACGTACGTAATTTCGCCGACAAAAAAAAAAATTCGACGGTTTTTGTCAAATTTCGCCGAAACAGGGGGGGTTTCGCTGCAAATTAGCCACTGAAGGCTATTATTTCGCCGGCACGGGTCGAAATGCAACACTGTGCCGCCGAAAAAGAAGACGTCTGCTACAGATTTTTGCTTGGGCGATTTTGAAGGTTCCAAAGGCTATTTTGAGGGATTTTGAGGTATGTTTTCTCTAATCCTCTTCTTCTTCTCCCCCCCTTCTAATGTTCTACCCATTCTCTCTCTCTAATCTCTCCTCCTACTATATTTCTCTCTCTATTCTCTTAGATCTAAGGTACTAGATCTACCAAAAATGGTGGATCTATGCATTAAATCCTTAAATGGTGTAGATCTAAACATGAATCCTACTAAATATCACTAAATCCATAACCTAAACCCGTATTACTACTTAAATCTAATCTTTTTTGCTTAAAAAAATTATTTTTTAACATGGAATTGCCTAGATTCATGCTTATATGAACAATATATACTAATATTAACTTAGATTAAGGTCAAAAATGCATTTTGGAGGTAAAACATTATGTACTTTTTATTATTTTCGAAAAATCAGACTTAAAAATTTACTTTTTTTCTATTTTAGTTAAATAAAATGATTTCTAAATAATAGAAATTGCATAAATAATACTATAATAACCTAATATTTGTATGATAAAATACTTAAAATAAGTTTAATGTATTTAGAATAAAGATCAAGTCTTTTTATATAATTAAAAATTATTTTCAGTAATTAAAAAAAGCAAAAGAATACATTTATTAAAAAATGGTAAAAATGATTAATTGATTATACATTTATACTCTACTTATTTAGTATCATAAATCATTGAAGTAACGCAAACATATTATAAAATTGAGTTTACTCTAGCCTCTATTAGTCTATTTAATATCATTAAAAGATAATTTCAGAACTTAAAACGGTAAAATAAATTATATTCTAAAAAATTAAGAGACACTAAAATGATGCAATTGTCTTCTAGTTCTACTCTACTTGTACATGTTTGTAAATATGTTACATAATTCATGATTTAAATGTAATGACATGACTCATGAGTGTTTTTCTTTATTCTTTATATTTTGCAGGTGATGGCGAATTCTTCTAACAATGGTTCATCTGATGGTGACAGAGATGCGGGTGCTGAGAGGGGTAAGAACCAAGCTGGTAAAAAGGATCCAAATCCTGATTTTGCATGGGGGCATTGCCAACCCATGGGTGACAATAGACAACAAGTGGTTTGCAACTACTGTGACAAAAAGATTGGAGGTGGAGGAATTACTAGGTTCAAGGCACACATTGTTGGTGGGGATAAGAATGTGGCCAAGTGCAAGAAATGCCCTCAAGGAGTGAGGGATGACTTTATTGAAATGATGAAAGCTAAGAAAGAAACACGTCAGCAACAGAAACAATTAGACCAGCTGTATGTGGATACCTTGTTTGGTTATAAGGGAGGACATGGTTCGTCTGCTGAGGAGGACTCTGATGTGGAATATCCCCCAGATTATGACACCCCCCAAGCCCGACGCATGTTTAGGAGGGCCCTGAGAGATTCGAAGAGGTCTGCATGGGAAAAACAACAATATGATGAATATAGAAGGGGAATTGGACCGTCTGCTTATGAAGTTGGTGGTGGTAGTCGGGGTTCAGGGAGAACTGTAGTTGATTTAACTGAGGATGACATGCCATCTGGTCAGGTGAAAAGAAAGAAGGGAGGCATTCCTTCATTGTTTAGATCTGCTAGTACTGCAAGAGGAAGGTTGGGCTTAGATGTTGAAGAGCCAGGTATTAGAAAATCTCAACCAGCTCAACAGAGGTTGAAGGATATGTTCTCTGGAGCAAAGAATAAAGTTGGAAAAGCTGTGGGAAAGTTTTTCTTTGCACATGGGATCCCAGCACATGTGGCTTCTGAGCCAGACTTGCAACACCTCTTGAGGACTGCGGGGGCAGCTGGCCCGGGTGTGAAAGCCCCAACTGCATATGAGTTGATGAATGTTTACCTTCCTCAACAGAAAGAAGAGATCCAGAAGTGGATTGATGAAAAAAAGGAGAGGTATGAATGTTGAATGATATATTTTGTGATTTTTTTTATTATATGAAAATTAGTGTTGAGAATTTGAGATTCATTTATTTATTGCATTACAAATTGTAGGTGGTCTGAATATGGAGTTACGTTGATGTGTGATGGGTGGACATCGGGTAACCGAAAGCAAATAATCAACTTTTTAGCATACTGCAATGGTTCCACAATTTTCCTTGGTTCCGTTGATGCATCTGATCAAGTTCGGGATAGTAAGTACATCAAGAAGCAGATGAAGACATTTCTGAAAAATGTTGGGGTGGAAAATGTTGTCCAAATAGTGACAGATAATGGGCCAAACTTCAAGAAAGCTGGGAAAGAGTTAATGAAGCAATATCCAATATATTGGACACCTTGTGCAGCCCATTGCATCGACCTAATACTGAAAGATATAGGTAATTAAAAATTTCAAATTCTATTACTTATACCTTCAAGATATATCTATGACTCTATTAATATAATCACTTAAGATTTAACCATCATTTCCATGTTTGAATTATTGTAGGGGGGTTGAGTCATGTGAAAGCAGTGGTTACTGAAGCTAGAACCATTACAGGTTTTATCTACAACCACTCATTCTTATTGGCAGCAATGAGGAGGAAGGAATATTGTGGTGGTGACTTGATTAGGCCTGGAGTCACAAGATTTGCTACTCATTTTTTAGCACTACAGAGCCTTAAGGCCAAGAGAGATGGATTGAAGAAGTTATTTGCTGGTGTTGAGTGGAGTTCAATGAAGGAAAGTAGAACAACTCTGGGAGCAAAGATAGAAGAACTTGTAAATAATAGGAGTTTTTGGGATAAGATAACAAATCTGTTGAAAATAATGGAGCTAATTGTCAAAGTGCTGAGGTTAGTAGATGGAGATAAGTCACCCACCATTCCGTGGTTGTATGAGGCCATGGTAAAATTGAAAGATACCATAAAATTAGTGGCTCCCCGATCTCATGAACAATATCTGTATATTATTAAACAAAGATGGGACAACATGTTAATGCATCCTTTGCACAAAGCTGGTGAGTTACTTGTGACTTATAACTTGTTATTCATTATATTGGAATAATTATGTTGCTCTCTCTCTAAATGCATGTTTATGCATCTTTACAACACATTATTTGAATCCACGATTCCAGTACAAATACAAATTGGGTTCAAATAGTGTCTTCATTTCAGCAATAAAGGATGTGACAAATAGACTTGTTACAACATCTGAGGAGAGACTGACTATAATGAATCAGGTTTAATTCAGACCTTACATCATTTTATTATGTAATACATAATTGTATTATGTAATTAGAATTGCATCCTAAAATTCAGCTTATTTTTCTTATATGCAGCTAAGACAATTCAGAGAAGGGTTGGGCTGTTTTGCGCATCCAAATGCTGTTCAAGATAGGGATAAAAGCATTCCTTGTGAGTGGTGGTTGTGGCATGGCACAGGTTGTCCCGAGCTACGAAGAATGGCTTTGAGAATTCTATCACAAACAACTGCTGCTGGTGGATGTGAGAGGAATTGGTCCACGTTCAACCTTATTCACAGTAAAAGAAGGAATAGACTTGGGGTTGCTTGTTTAAACGACTTGGTCTTCGTCCACTACAATATGAGATTGAGGGCAAAAGATCTTAGAGAACCAGAGTTCAGCGAAGTGGATCTCTCAGTTGTGCATGATCCCATTGATATTGCGTACACCTTTGCAGGCGCCGATAATAATGATGAAGAAGATCCATTGCAAGAATGGATGAATGAGATTGGTGGTGCCCCAGTTTTAGATGGACCTACGGGTATGCCAGATGCAACACTTGAAGAAACTTTTGAACCTGTTCGTGCTGAAGATCAACAAGAAGCACACGATGACCGCAGCCCCGTTCAAAGACTAGAGGAAGAGGATGCACATTTAAATGATGACATGGACATTGAAAGTGCTGTGAATGCTGAACTTGGTGGTGTTGCTACCAGATCTGGTTCCAAAAGCAAATCTTCATCATCAAAGTCTCCTTTTGCTAGTGATGATGACAACAATGATGACGACAATGACGATGGTCAAGGAGGTGGAGGTGGTGGTGGCATTGAAGGATGGGAAGGATATACAAATGAAGATGACGATCGCCCTTATCTCACTGGCCCAAGGGCTGAATTTGCACCAACTGACCTTACTCAAACTCAATACCCAACAGCTAAAAAGACATATAACAGAAGGAAAACTCGAGGTCAAAAAGAGTATAGTGGTGCACTAGTACCAACACAACCTCCCCCTAGACCAGCACCAGCTCCTCAATACCAAAGTGGTTATTTTTCTGACTTAAATGAATCAGTATCGGGCTTGAGTATTTCTGATAAGGAACCATCATCTACTCTTGCTGATAGTATTTTTGGATTTGGACCTTCACAACCACAACCCCTACCACCACAACAACCTCCTTATGGTTCCTATGGCTATGGAGAATCTGGTGTTGCTTATACTCCTTCTGGATATGATGCTGGTGGTGGTTATATTTTCCCAGCCTATGGCTATGTTTTACCTACTGAAGGTGCTAGTAGTGGTTATGTTTTCCCAGCCTGTGGCTATGTCTATGGTGGCGAATCTAGTGCACCATCATCATTGCCTCCTACAGTTCCTAGTATTGACGATCAGGAGAAAGATCTTATGGAATTTTTTCCAAAACATGGGATGCTGAAGAATGTGTATGGTCAAATATATTTAGACCATGTTGAGACATACAATCACGTCTATAGGCATCATTTGAGCTGGAAGGATTATGTAGATCAGATTAATGAAGTTGTGTATGGACAACCACAACCACAACAACAACCACCAAGACACTCAAGCTTCAACTAGTGCAGGTATGGAGTGCAATGTACTACTATAATGTATGGGAAATTGGGAATACTACTATTATGGCATGTTTTTAAGTTTCTACTTCATAAACTTGGATTGTATACTTGTAGACTTGTAGTAACTACTAACTAGTAAGTTTTAATTGAAGTTGTAACTTGTAAGTTCTGATTTCCTTAATACTTACAATCAGATGATCAGATCAACATTGCTTCTGTACAGCCTGTCATCCCACCTAGATGTCCTACCATACTAGACCATATTTTCTTTGCATATGTTTGTGTCTTTAAGTATATATATCGTGCTTGCAAACTATAATGACTTAACTAATTCATTTCACTATCAAAATTGACATCAAAATCCCCATCGAAATCCCCATCGAAACAGTTTAGCTTTCTTCACTCACTCATGAGGAGACCCCCCCCCAACATATCCAATATGAAATATTATTGCATATTTGAGTAGATCTAGACTAGTAGATGCTTCTGGTAAAATTTCATCAAATAACTCGTTAATTTGGTCGTCAAAACGCCAGGAACGCATCTGTCAAAATTTCTGTCGAAATTTGTCGACAAATCTGTTTCTGTGGCCACCGAAACGGCGTCGAAATCGGACATTTTCTTCCTTGGATGATTCTATTAGATCAACCCTTCTCCTATATATAGGAGAGGAGACTAATACAAGGAATGGATGAAACACTAATGGGCCAAATACTCTTGGGCTCATTTACATAAGAAACACAATTACTAGTAACTCTTAACAGTCCCTCTCAAGCTAGAGCATGGGTGAAACACGTCCAGCTTGCCAATACAGAAATAGATATAACCATAGCCCATATAGGAATTGATTGCCCTCTGAATTTTGTAATGCAATAATAACCCCCCCTGAAGAAGATAGCATGTAGCAACAAATATGTTTTCTCCCCTTGATGAAGATTAATACAGAAGCAGTAATAGAAGATTAGACTTCCCATGCAATTGATAATCGCCAGGCTAGTGGGAGCAATCACAAATAAATTTCTAAAAATAACGAGCATCCAAAGCACAATATATGGTGGAAGATATTGGTAGAAGTCATGAGTTGTCATTGTTATCGAAGTAGTACCATATAAGAAGCCAACACCCGAATGATGCATGATAGTTGGGATAAGAGCACTGCTATATAATCATTGTGCTATAGCAGGTGGCAACGTGTTTGA
Organism: Alisma plantago-aquatica; assembly: GCA_963693085.1. Classification (NCBI taxonomy): domain Eukaryota; kingdom Viridiplantae; phylum Streptophyta; class Magnoliopsida; order Alismatales; family Alismataceae; genus Alisma; species Alisma plantago-aquatica. Next base: position 998,288,008 of record OY856412.1, read on the forward strand.
GACACATTGCTATAGGAAAGATGCACTATAGCAGGTGTCAACAAAACACAAATGAATATGCGGGAACTAACAACATGTACACATTAATGATCTTCTTTTCTCTCTATGTATCTCCCCTCACACCAACCATAAAGAAGAGGAGAGTGGTTGCGGTTGGACAATGGTAAGTGGGATAGTAGCAAATCGGCCGTAGTAGCATTGACGTTTGGTGAGCTCAACACCCCCCAGTGTGGGGATATTGTTTCCCTCGGAGAGCGGGAGTCAAGAGGAGGCCGCCCCTTGCGGGGGATTGGGTGTAGAGCCCCTAATAAAAGGTTTATAGCAATTGTTAGCGGGAATCATGTATGGATTTTGCAAAAATAGGTGAAGTTGCAGAGGATTGTATCGGTAAACATCTTGCCCTTCTTAGTTATGACGTTCTAGGGAGGGTGAGGTTGAATTTCTTCCCTCACAGGTTGCTCCCTTGGTTAATGAACGAGCATTTCTTGGTATGATGACATTCCACAAAAAAACATGATCAACTTGCTTGGTGTTCCACGTGAATGTTGACTGCAGTTTTGTGGATATATTCATTGTGAGACTGACCTCGTAGTTTCCTCGGTGGTGCCTTTGGAACAATTGTTGTTGAGGATCTCGATCTGAACAGTCAGGGTGGGAGTAGAGGTTGTTGGAAAAAAAATGCCATCACACACATTGCCGCCAATATGGTGATCTCGAAAGTCACCGCGACGTTCAAGTGGTACCCAAAGAAGTGCATCTTATGATGAGATGAAGTGGATCAGGTCAAATCAAAGTCAAGCAAAACATCATAGCTGCGTGTTACCGGCTCCTAGTTGGCAGCCTTGATCCGATCTTGTTGTTACTAGCAACGACAGACGAGGCTGATGTAACCTTGATATGGACTAATATATATCACCTATTTGATCCTCTGAAAGAACGTGAGACTAGTACGGAACAGGGAAGATCTATGTTCCTCTCGGAAGAAGTAGATGGTGTGGAGGTAAAGATGGCTTTGCTTTCCTAGGGTTTGTTGATTGGAGGATTGGGGAAAGGGGGCCTACAGGCACACCATGGTTAAAGGCGGCCGTTCGCTGGTAGGGCTCCTTATTTTTAGATGGTTAGACCAAGTTTAGGATCTTTCTTCTGATACCATGTGAAAAATAAGATGGAGCTTAAGTAGATGATTCTACTAGATAAAACTGTGCTCCTATATATAGGAGAGGGGACTAATACAAGGCATGTATGAAACCCTAATGGGTCAAGTGCACTTGGGCCCATTTACGTAAGAAACAAAATAACGAATAAATCTAACGGTGTCTATAACAATAAAGTCTTCTAATACTCTGGGCATTAGCTAATGCACTTGACTTTTTGGACCTGCATATAGAGGGCAACATTTACTGGAGTGCCTTTCAACTTCGGGCAACTATGAGGTATCAGTGAAGGGCAATGTTTTCTGGAGTGCCTTTCAACTTCGGGCAACTATGAGGTATCAGTGAAGAAACATAGCCACTTGCATCTCAATGTTAATTTACATGAATTTTTGTGTAGTGCATTGGCATTGCAAACAGCTGCCTGATAACATTTCATAGGACTGATCTTGAAGACTAATGGCCATTGAACTGTTAAAATGCTGATCTTTTTTGCTTTTCTTTATGCTAACATTTCTTCTCTATAATGTAGTTTATAATCCTCAAAACAACCATTATTTTTTGTTTTCTCCTTTTTAACTAGATTCGACTGTAGTGTGTTGGACGTTTTAAGCTTGAATATTCTACCAATTTGTGAATAATGAAGGGTTTCTGTGGTATCTTTTTACTATCTACTAGTAGATACTTGCTTCCTCTGATCTGTCTCCTTGTAAATAACCTGCTACTCACTGTATCAATGTCTACTATACTATTAATCATCAATTATAGGATTGGTACATCTACTTTTGTTTAATTCTTAATTTCATGTTCATGTTTAGGGGAATGTTCAACATCCAGGACACAAGTTGGAACACTTGTTTTGAAATTGAGGCTCATTTGTTGAGGAAGTGGATGAACGACAAGGCTTATGAGGCTACAAATAGAATGCCGAGTATGGTGCATCTTAAGTTCAAGCCTTGTGAAAGGATATGGCCTAATTTGTTTAAGTTTCATCCTCCAGAAGGCACGGATATTGCACTATATTTCCATCCCAGTGCTGATAGCAGGTTAGTACTGTAGTTTTTACTTGATAGTCTTTCCCCTGCCGCATCCTTCTTTAAGAACTCATGGTGGTATATAAATGCTAATGATATCTTTTCTCTGGTAACTTATTGTGAATTCTATGAAAAAGAATTTGACCGAGTGGTAGGCACTATCATGTTCAAGCCATGCACGTTTGGGAAATGTGTAAGCATAAACAGATAATGGATGCATTTAAAACTGGCACTGGCAGGCATACACAATTTTGTTTGAACAACTAGGATGCAGTCATGGCAAGCACACACAAATAAAAACACACACACATTGGATGCTAAGTACACCAATGACACACATGATGCTAACTTTATGTTGTTATATTTTTGCAAAATTTGACAGAAGATTTTGTGGAGAACTGTAAAATTCATAAATTGATATTCAATGCAGATTTAATTTATTGTCGAACATGTTACATAGAGACTCTCAGTAATACAGATTACAATGTTTATTATAGTCATTTTACTCAAAATATATAACAGTAAATATCATATGTTACATTCCTCTTCTCAGAAATGCTTGAGTATTTATATTGTAGCTAATGGTTCATATTATAACAAGAGAGTAAGGATTGAAGCAACCTATTTGAAAGAATGAGCCACAACTAAAGAAGTGTTTAACACATCTTAAAAGTAATATTTAGGGACTGTATTTGAAAAACATGGAGAGCTGTTGTGGAAGTGTCAATGCTTGAGATGTTCACACACATACACATTTTGATTGTCAATTTTTACTATATGCATTCTTTATGAAAGAAAGTAGTTGTTTATATAACTATATATTGATTGGCAATAATTTTTTTGATGTTTAGATTAATGTTTTTAACCCTTGCTTCAAGGTATGTCATTGATGAACATATTGGAGCATGCAACTCATAGAAATAAAGAAGACACAAAAAAACCCTATGAAAAGGATACCATCTTTGTGGAAAAGCTATTAGAAGAAGAACTAGATGATTAATGCTAGTTCCATATACTCATATATATCAATGTTCAAAATTTCGACGATGGTCGAAATTTCAACCAAAATTTCTGTTTCGGTGGCAATCGGACATCGAAATTGACTGACGAAACTCTCAAAACAGGCAGATCATCGATGTTTTTCTTTCTATTTTCTCATATACTATGTACTACCTAGAGCATATTTTTTTGCACAGTTTTGTGTCTTTTAAGTCTGTATATTGTGCTTGCAAACTATTATGACTCAATTCATTGATTTCACCATTGAAAATTGACATAAAAAATCCCCATCGAAATGCCCATCGAAATAGTTCAAGGTCATTCACTCAAAAATGACGAGACCCCACCCCCCACATCCAATATGAAATATTATACATATTTAAGTAGATCTACACTAGTAGATAATTCTGGTAAAATTTCATAAACTAATTCGTTTATTTTGCCGTCGAAATGCCAGGAACGCATTAATCGAAATTTCTATTTATGTGGCCCACGGAAACAACATCTAAATCGGACATTTAACAACATCTAAATCGGACATTTTCTTCCTTGATATATATAGTAGATTGGAAAATATAGACACATACTCAAATTACTACAGGCTTGCGTATAATTGATGCCCATAACACAGTGAAATAGGATGTGTAGACACTGTAATGCTCCCCTTCAAGCTGGAGCATGGGAGAATCTCAAGTTTGGTTTCAACACACAAACACAAATATGATATACATGCACAAATAGGAAGTATTAGAGAGTTTGGATAATTTAGTTAATTACGTTATTTAAGTCTATTTGTATATGGGCCCAAGTGTGTCTCGGCTCATTAGGGTTTAGTCTAAAGTCTGTATGCTTCCCCCTTCTCCTATATAAAGGAGGGGGATTCCTCTTATCAATATATTGAATAGCCGCCTTTTACTTTACAACAGGAATCACATATAACAAACAAAACCCAGCCCCTACTGTAGGCAATACCAACACCTAGAATTTCTAGGTCCTCAGGGAATTATGGGATAGGGATTTTCCTGAGTGGATCAGCACATATATATAGCAATCATCATCATCATTTAAGCTCCAAACCCAACCATGTTGGATTAGCTACATGCACCCTTCTTCTCCAAATCGGCTCTTTCCATGTTAATTTAGGCCCACCTCCTTTTAACTGCGATTGACTCAATAGCATTGCCTCAAATAGGCACGCTAGTTGGTCTTTGTCACACATGTCCATACCATGTCGAGTGACCCTCACACAACTTGTCCTCAATAATTGCCACCCCCATTTTGTTCTAAATATAGTTATTTCTCAAGCGATCATTCCTTGTATTCCCACACATCATCTCCGTAGACTGATTTGGGCTACATTCCTCTTGTTGAGACCTTGTTTCTTCGCTACCCAACATTCACTTCTATATAACATTCACTCCCATACACACAACAATGCAAAAAATAAACTCATCATTCCTTAATGAAGCAAAATGTTAAGTTGGACCGCAAAGGCTAACAAGAAGAAACACATGCTTGATAAGAAAAGTAACATTTACAGATGAGAAAACTAAATCTCCAATATTATTAAGATATTTCTATGCAGTTCTAGTATTGATACGTTGTTCAACATCTAAATGATGAAAATAATAAATGACCAATGCAATTGTAATTGTATGTTATTTCAACCGATATATTTTTATATTTAAAGAGTATAGGTGTTGGTAATAAAACAATATACTAGATCTTAAACAACAAACTTAGGAAACTGTACAATTATTTGAAAAAATACATATGTTAGTTCACATTCCAAATTCCATTGTATGCAACAAACATTGTACGACCCTGTGGGTTCATAAATGGTCCATTTCCAGATTACCAAAGAGTTAGGACTCATATAAACCCTACATCATGTTGGATTGTCCCTAAACTCATGATCCAGGGTCCTTTATTAGCATATATAGTGATTTTAAGACTCCATTACTAGTAGGTGTGCATCAATCTAGTAAAATGGATTTAAAACCAGTGTCAGGTGAAAAAATAGATATACACAAATCAAAATCTAATCATAGGGAACAATGGCACAACCAATATAATATGTCAAGCATCACAAAATTATATCATGCAGTTTAATATCTTAATCAGGCCTATAGGCAATAAAAGATACCTTATTCAAATATGAGTGATATCTTATTGAACTAAAATCCATTGAGTATTAGATCTTGAAAAACAATATGCTTCATTAGGTTTTATAGTTGACATACTATATAAACGGTCACATGGTCTTGCCTTTATTTCCAAATTACCTTTAATCGACAAAACTACCAATCAAGGACCATAAGATCGGATCTAGAGTACATGAGTTGATTGAAATTTCTGATCATCATCAATTTTGTGATCCAAAAAGTATTTATATAGATCTTCCATTTATCATTCACTAAATAACCCCTTTCAAATCCAAAAAATGAATCATAATCAATTGTGATACAAAAGTAGGCTATATGACTAGAAAATGACGAATTGGGATGAAACAGAACATGTCAGATTGAGATCGTTTGATATTTAAAAGGAAAAAAGTCCCCGTACATGATTGTGGCAAAGACTTACATCTTGCGGTCAGATTGTCATGATTAGACCAAGATTTGGATAGATCGTGTTAAAACATGATCATCTCATTTTATTCTGGAATTTTCCTAACTATTTTGCTTTTTTTGCTAAACTCCTAAAAAGGATAGATCTTTGTATTATAGAGATAGCAAGTATCAAATATAAATCCCACATACTAGAACCAGTTATGTAAAGTAGAGAACTTCATAAGCTTTCCAATAGTATGTAGTTTGTCGTATCTAGATATTGATGTGGAAGATAAGACTTTTAAAAAATTGTGCTTACTAGGCAATCTTGGCTATTTCTTGATGATCTAACGGCAGGGGAGTTATCACTTCCATGTAATGAACAGCAACTCGCGCCACCACTACAAGTCTATATCCCACAAGTAGTTCTCCCTCCTCACTACTACATTTCGTGAACTGTCTTGGTGTTGGCTTTGTACTTCTCTTTTGCTAGGTGACACTGTCATTTCTCTTTCTCTGTAGCCACCTGTTCATGTTGGCCTCTGTAGGGTTATGGGGTTTTATGTGAGTTCTCCTTTTGGGCTTTCATAATAACTAGGCCACAAGAAAAAGTCCAGTAACTTCCCCTGGATTTATTTTGGTAAGATATACCATATGGATGAATTTTTGGAAGTAACAAGTATAGGCATCAAAGTTTGTTCAGATTTTCAATTGATGGCCCGTGGACATCTACCAACCTGAGATGGCCGTCACTAGATGGACATACATGGGGGATTTATCTAATGTTTAGATACTCTTAGTGATGATTCCATATAGGAAGGTTTGGGAATGGAACATTCCGTTATAAGGAAGAGCTATTCTCTATATGAATAGGGTGAGATTTCCTACAAAAAAACTGTGAACAAAAGTATACTTACAACTTACAAGAAACTCAATCTGACTTTCTTAAACGAGGAAGATTACATTTTTTCCTTTGCAAGGTTTATATAACATATGGTTTTGACCTTGAAGTATTAGCAAAACAACTTTTATTAAGGATTCATGACTCAGTTATCATCACTAGGGAAATCACATTAAGTTTGATGATTTTCAAAAGTTGGCGATATTCATCTGTATAATTTGGAAAGGAAACATGTTTACAGAACACAGAACGACAGTATATGTTCCCATCATTTTTTCCTTTGCAAGGTTTATATAACATATGGTTTTGACCTTGAAGTATTAGCAAAACAACTTTTATTAAGGATTCATGACTCAGTTATCATAACTAGGGAAATCACATTAAGTTTGATGATTTTCAAAAGTTGGCGATATTCATCTGTATAGTTTGGAAAGGAAACATGTTTACAGAACACAGAACGACAGTATATGTTCCCATCAGGGTAAGCTACATAGATCTTCGTTTTTCATTTCAATTTATTGGATAAAATATTTGAAACTTTGGATTGCAAACTTATGAAGAGCTTTAATTTACTATGCAACTGGGCACCTTTTTGTAACTCTCTGCTTCACTTCATGTAATTCTTTTTAAGACAACGAGTTCTTCTTACTCAGAGAAGTCTTGCATAGTTTATTTATTAATATATATTTTCAGGTCGAAAGCCGCTTATAATTCTCTTTTGGAGAAGGTGGATTCTGAGAAACTGGGCATTGGGTGCTGCATTGCCAACACATATTTGCTGATTTTTTCGTCGAGGAAACTTTCACCTGTTTTACAACGTGAGTTTGCCTGCAGAATTGAAAAAAATTCCTTTTTTTGTGTTTATATTTTTTTAATGTGCAACAACTGTTTGTAGGAAAGAGTTACTAAATGAAATTTTGGTGAGCTTACTTAAATTGTGATCCTAAAAATTTGCCAAATGACATGTATGCCTCATTAATAACTCGTAACTCTCGTTTTTAAATGACCAGTATAATTTCCTAAAATGACTAACACGCCTACACAAATTAATGCTATTGAGTCAAGCACAATTAAAAGAAGTGGCAGCCTAAATTGGTCTGGGAAGAGCGTATATTTTATGTTTTATATCTTGATCAGAATACGACCCATAGCAGAGCTGATTGGAAAAGAAGGATCCATGTAGTCTACCCCGACATGGTTGGGATTGAGAGATGATCATGATGAGTATAATTTCCTAAAATGACCAATTTTATGGCAGAGATGATGCTAGGAGATGGAGGAGAGCGAAGATTGATTTAACCTGACATTGCTCCTAATTGGCTTGCTTGCATTGTCATAAACAAAATGCCGACCTTGACTTTGCTCCAAATGCTTCACCAATCCGTCCCTTGACATGACTTAACTGTTCTCTCTTTGTGTGCTCATCCCCACGACTGTCCGGCATGCATTTTAAGAATGTCACAATTAGAGAGGAGGTATCGTGCAAGGGTCAAGGGTGTGGTTCAATGGCGATTAATCTGGAAAAGTGTAGTATAGGAGGCATCCTATACTTTTCTATAGGAGGACCAATAGGAATTCAGCCGTCAAAACCTCAACTCCTAGAAAATTTAATGGAGAGAAACGGCTATTGTATACTTAACCTATTGGTCTCCTGCAAAATAACTAAAACAGGCCTCCTATAGTAAAGTTGTCCATGGATCTGTGTTGCTAGTTGGTAGGCCCTTGGGTTCAATTCCCGTAGGAGTTGGATTATTATGAGATTTTCTCGCTAGTGTTGTACTTTGCGCCACTGACACATTGCTTTGTTATGTGAGGTTTCAAGTTAAACACGTGGCGTGAAAAGGAACAGAAGGAAGGCCGTCAAGAGGGCCTAGCGTGAGTTCCCTTATAATCATGATGAGGTTTGTTACAACACCGTCATCAGTCAGGTTGGTAGAGTTTCAATGAGTGACCAACAAGCTGTGTTGCATTCCATTATTATCCTAGTTATTTTTAGTCAACCTGTATCGTCAACATCATCTGAACCTTATTCCCAATTATGTTGGGGTTCTGTTTAGCCTTCTTATGGACCATAATCTCATCAAGGTGTAAATGTTTTGAAATATCTTCTTTCTCCCCAAGCTAGCTCAGGCCTGCTTTCCCTTTTAACTATGCTCAGCATAGAATTAGAACTCTACCATGTGTAAATATAGCTGGTTCCAAACCGAGTAGATGAGGGTTGGTATAAGTTGACTGCTATCTATAAAACTCACTTTTTTTTGACATGATGGCTATCTATAAAACCGAGTAGATGAGGGTTGGTATAAGTTGGTATCTATCTAGTTCCAAATAAGGTATATTTATATCAAATAAAGTAAACATTTTGTTTTCTCTAAATTGCCTGCACTTCTTTTTTTAGTTAAGGGCCATTTTGCTCCAGTCATTTAATATCCCTGTATTTTTATGTGGATGGTATTGCGGAATGATCCAGCTGTTAGGTGAGCAGAAAACATGCCAAAAAGCTCCTGGCTGGACTGGCATTGTGTTTTCTAGTACCTCAATCTGGTGCGATTTTTGAATAGCTTATAGGTGGGTTGATCTAGTGTTATAGTGCTTAGACGAACTACCCACAACTAACAACAGCTCCAATTTTGTACAGAATATAGGATTTTGATTAATCCGTCCCAAAAAAAACCCCTGATTGATTAATAATATTTGCTCGCCTGGGCTTTTTATAACTAGTTTCTAATATAACAGGAGACAAGAACGGCTTACCGTATTTGTGGGGTGTCTTTTGTCATTCGAAGTTGTTATCCAGGCGCGCGCTTGCCCTTGTACCGGCAAAGTCACGGGAAGTCGCCTTGCGTTGAAGCGCGATATCTGATGATACTGACTTCTCACTTTTCCTGACAAGTTTTAGATGAAGGGAAAAAGCTAATTCTAGATACGCACTGTATGTAGAACAAGGTTGTGGTATACTAATGGTTTGTTCGATTTCACAAGTGTTGTGAGATACTCATGTTCTACATGTTTGTCCTACATGTACTTCTGTCATGTAGCTGATTGATATATTCAAAATCTTGTATAGCAATGTTTCTCGTTTTGTTAATAACTTTTCTCAGTAATTGATTTATTTGGGTCTAGAAATCATGTCCTATTGAAGATAATCTAAGCTACTAATATTTGCTGGCCAACAACCAGCTGATGCAAGCAAAATAGGAAGAGCCTTGGGAGAGCAACCGTGCAAGAGGCTGAACAGGAATTCCGAGTGGATTGGCTGTAACGTAAATACCATATCCGTTATGGGCCTTCGCAAATTAGCTATTGGCGATGCTCATGTAATTAACTTCTATTGATTTCTACTTACCCCACTATACTTTAGATCGTTCTGCGTAGAATTAGCACATGATCTGCAGCACTGTAGTACGTGTTAAGTGTGTTTGGTAGGAATAAATGATGGTAAACAACTTTCCCCAAAGCAACCGCCTCTTTACCATGTATTTGTTCGCACCAAACAATTATTTTCTCTGATTATTTTGCTCATCTCTAAATGAAGATGCCATTTTTTATATTGAGAATTTGTTTTTCTCCAATAAACATTTACATCTCCACTGATTCTCTTTATAATTATTTTTCTATAAGTGAAGACTTTCATGTCAAGGAAAATTTATCTTCCTATATTTTTGGATATGAATATGCAAATCGGTTCGAATGAAAGGAGACCTTTGAAGGAAAACGCTAATCAGTTCATGAGATTTGGGATCTTGATAAAGTCAATATTATGTCTGTAGAATTGTTTATTATATATCTGACGATGTCCAAAATGCTAGAATTCTTTTTTCATAGGCTTATATGTTTTTCTCTATTTCCTAATTAATTCTATGAGAATGAGGAGTCTTAATATTCTAAATGTTGTAATGATGAAGTCTTATTGATGAAATAAATGGATTAGATGGTACTTTAATGTTGAAGTTTTTATGGTGTTTGGGTCTGGTTCACCTTAACTTGTAGTATTGTAATGTTGTCTATAGCTTTATGCATATGATTTTCCCTTTTTTATAGTTGTAACTAGCTTTTATTTGCTTCTGACATGATGTAATGATGGATTTTGTACCCTTTGTATCATTTTCATAATGAAGTAACACTCTTAGGAGGAAAAGAATTCTAAAGATAGAAAGTGTAGATGCACAAGAGTGGTAACATTAGCCTAGAAACACCCTATTTATGGCCTTACTATCTTGAAATCTCTTCTATAACATATAGAAACAATTCAACAAATCTTAGAATAACTAAATAGAGTACCAACATATAAAACTTAACTCCCAACAACTTCCAATGAGTAGTTTAAGTTTTATTGGTCGGATTCACAAAAAAATGCATTGTATTGAATACATGTGCTAGGTTAGGTATGGTCTTTGGAAAAATTTCACCTAAAAATACCCAATTGCCTAAGTAAAAAAGGTAAAGGCGAGGTTGTATTTGTGGTTAGACTTTCCCCTAGAAATAGAATAAAAAAACTATGTACAACCACTAGGTGAGGTTGGCTGGATTTGTTTCAGGAAAAAGATCTAACTGACAATGATACTTTCATAAAAATATTGTATATTCCAAAAAGTGTCCTAAGATTTTCTAAAATTATTAATGAATTTGGAGCCCAAATTTTCACTCAATCTTTAGATGATATAAATTCATGAAATGAATAATATAATTTATTACAATTTAGTATATAAGTAAGAAATGTGTATATATCTATTTTCCTATCAAAAGTGAGATCTTATTTTGAAACACTTGAAAAATCAATTACAATTAAAAAGATTCATGAAAAAAGAACCATGATTGATCAACTGGGCCCTCAGACTAGCAATCTCTCCCTTTTAGATCTATGAAAATATTTCCTAGAAGATAATAATAAGATTTTTAAATACAAGTTTAAGGTACATGCCTCACTTTTCATGATATCTACAATGGCAATAAACTTTGTGTGTTTTTATGTTAAAAGAATTCGGTCATGTAAGGGTTACACCCATGAATACACGGTCTTTTGAGATGATTCTCAACCTAGAGAGTAGTGATTTCAAGCCCACATATGATACATTGAATAATTGTCATTCTCACATGCTATTTATTATGAATTTTTATGCATTTATTATTTATTTTCGTATCATTTGTGCACGATTTATCATCATTAGCATGTGACATTTAATTGCATTAAATAGATATATTTTTAATGTTCTTGGTAGATTCATTATTATTTGGGAGGTTATGTTTATTTTTTTGTAGAATATCAGGCGAATCTACAAGAAACTATACAGCTTGGTACTACCAACCTGCATGTCAGTGGTACCGACACTTGATCAGAAAAGAACGAGTGAAATCGAGAAATCTCAATACTACCAACATCAACTCGGTACTATCGACAACTGTGTAAAGAGCCACAACTTATTGAAAGCGTCGATACGATTGACACCCAGTTGGTAGGACGGACTCACCGGGACCAGACGTCGTTCATCTGACGATTGAGACTTAATGACGCCCTAACTCGTGTGTATGACTTAGGAGGAGTGCGAACTGATTTAAGAATTATGTCTTATTCAGTTATACGACAGAGGAGAGTGGAGAAGAGAGAAGGAGAGAAGAAAGTAATGTCCCGGGCAGTGCGTGTACTTCTGGTGGCCTGATTTACAGTCAGATGGATCGTCTGAAAGGAGAGGAAGATCGATAGGTTGATGGAGTAGGTAGGCGCCACGTTCGTCGGGAGGAACCATCTATACCATCTTTCTCTAGAGGTTTTTCCTTATTGTTGATATTTTCTTCATTCTCTTCTTCCTTTTTTATGTGTAAAGCAACTGAAATCATACAGGGCTAATCCCGTTGTTCCTTAGGATCCATGAGTAATCCGATTTTGCATTGTAATTGATAATTATGATTTAATATACATGTTTCTCTTAATTTCTGGACATAATTTTATGAGAGCATAACAAATTATCTGTGCTTGATCACCATAGGTAATTGTTTAGACAGTTAATTGCTTCAAGAGAGGGATTAAGGGTTGAAAATCTCATAAATTTACACATTTTATATCGCACCTTGAGAAAGGGCTTACGAATGTGAAGAGATTAACCCAGAGAATTCGGTAAAACACCTAACTAATAACACAATTGCTAAGAGAGTGGAATTGATATTAGAATAGGCAGTGAATTACGCTGCGAGAGTGTAATTCTTGCTATAGGTCTCTTTGTCTAGGGGTAGGAGAGAATAATATTAATGAAATGATGTTATTTATAATGTGAGCTATGGTGAAACCACAATCCTAAGGAATTTATTTCATGTGTGATCACAACCAATAATCTTATTTTTTAGTTATTAATTCAACCAATTCACTTTTTTTTATCGGCCTAGCTAATTGAAACATTGTTAGTAGTAGTTTCTGGATACATGTTTTCTCCGTGTTTGATATTTGGGCCTCTTCATGCCTATATTACATTGATACGTGCACTTGCGTTTTTAACGTCTAGTATACGCACATCAAGATTTTGGCGCCATTGTCGGGGAAAACGATGTGTCTAACACTACGAGTGTTGTAACCGACCGCTCTAGGCCACATTTTTTTTTAATTTTTTTCTTACAATTTATAAGCTGAATTTTAAATTTGTATTCAACTACTAGTATTTATTTCACGAATTTGATAAATTTCAGGTATTAGTGCATGGTGCAGATGAGAATCACCGATTACAGAGCCTCATCGTCATAGAGTGCATTACATGAGGATTTCTTACGTAGAGCACAAGAGTACAATAGTTTTGCACCAAGATTGACTCAGACTCCACCACCTGAGACGTCATCACCTGAGACTCCAACACCTCTAATAGAACAACCAGAGCAAATAGAGATGGGTGACACAGAAGCTGGAGAACAAACAATCTGGGAGAAGATTAAGGCATCGTCTGCAACAACGCAGTTGGGCCCGATTAAAAGGCTTGCTATAAATGTGGGTAGCTACAAGATAGATCCTGGCTTGGTGGCACTGGTCAAGTCACACACGTTTCATGGCCACATCATAGAGGACCCAATGATGCATATCAACAATTTCGTCGAGAGCTGCGACAATGTGAAGATTGATAGGGTCACATCAACTGTCATTTATCTGAAACTGTTTCTGTCTTCTCTGGAAGACAATACAAAATCCTGGTTCCTTAACTTTCTGCTGATACACACAAACGACACGTTAAATGCAAGTATACATATCAATGCAATATAGGCCCCAAGAGGCCTGAATCTCGAACTCAAGGAAACGCTCTCTAGAGATCACTACTAATTGTGATGTGATCAACTAAGCCGATGAGAAATGTGAGAGAAAGTTTAATTATCTAAGATGCAGAAAACAAATCTAAGATTACTAGTTTTGATCTCAAGTTGAGTGAATTCCTCAGGATTACGATTTCACCTCAGTTAACATTGCAATTAACATCATAACACCAATAATTATCTCTTACAACCCCTAGACAAAGAGACCTATAGCAAGAATTACCTGCTCTCACAGTGTAATTCCCTATCTATCCTGATAACAATCTCACTCTCGTAGCAATTGTGTTATTAGTTAGGTGCTTTACCAAAATTTCTGGATTATTCTCTTCATATTTGTAAGTCCTTTTTTCACGGTGCGATTATAAAATATGTAAATCTATGAATTTTTCAAGCCTTAACCCCTCTCTCAAAGCAATTAAGGGTCTAGTAAACTATCTATGGTGATCAAGCACACATAATTTATCATAAATTTATGTCCAAAAATTAAGAGAAAATATATATTAATGCATAATAGTCAATTAAAACGTATAACCGGGCTACTCGTGAGTCCTAAGGAACAAGGAGATCAGTCCTGCCTGATTTCTATTGTCAAGTAGATAAGAGAAAAGAAGAAATCAGTGGGGGACATTAGAGAACTAAAAGAACCCCTGTAGAAGATGATCCCGATCTCTCTCGCATGCAAATGTGCCGATTCGCTAACCTCGGGATGTAAATCAGAAGTGCTTGAATCTCTTGGAACGTGGCTTTCTTCTACATTTTCTCCTCTCCTTTCTCTCGACTGCCGTCCAATGGATTAGAACTAGATACCTAGGTTTGGCCAACCCCCCCCCCAAGTCATAGAAGTGATCGAGGTAGTCATTAATTGCCAACCGTCAGATTAAACACAATTTCTAGATCTGCCTGATCCCGCTGTGTCAGTACTACCGACGCCTTCGGTGGTTGCGGTCACTTGTGCAGTTGTCGGTACTACCGACTGGGTGTCTGTACTATCGAGATTTCTTTGAGATTTTCTAAATTCTGATTGTGAGGTTGTCCATGGTATCAATTTCTTTAGTCGGTACTATCACGTTTTCTCAATCTCAATGTTATTTTCCAACTAAGTGTCGATATTGTTGACAATCAAATTAGTAGTACTGAGCTGTGTAGTTTTTTATAGATTCACCTGAGATTCCACAAAAAATGAACATAAGCTCCCAAATAATAATGAATCTAACAGGAACATTAAAAATACATTTCTTTGTTACAATTAAGTGTCACAAGCTAATGATAATAAATAATGTACAAATTAATATGAACATGAACAACATGTGCACAAAAATCCATAATAAATGCCTATAAAATGAAAATTATCCAGTGCATCAAACTCCACTAAGCTTAATTATTGCTCATTCTCGAGCAACACACCCTCAGATTTGTTTGAGACAAGTCAACAAAAGGACATAAAATATGAATTTTCTTTCTCAAATATCCCCACTTGACGGTCCCAGACTTGCCTTTAATGACCACTGAACAATCAACTACTCTCAAGTGACAAAAAATTTCCATAAAATATGTCCACCCTTAGGTCAATAAACACTATCAATAGAGCAGTTAATATCATAGTCAATCAGACATTCACTTGGTGCATCAAGTGATTCCCTATCTACATTGCTCTTTCCTAACTACCAACTACTTGGAAGCAGTTCTCCTTATAAGAATGAATGAGGTGATCAATCATATATGTATCCTACCAATGAGATCAATGGATGGAACAAAATAGGTCGCTTATGAAGAATCACAAGTAATACCCGAATTATTTATACAAAAATAAAATATGATGAACATATATGTTAAAGATAATGAAAAATACATGATTCCTATTACCTAATATTAAAGGTGAAATGATGCATGTACTGAAAGCCTCATCAAATGGATGAGAAAGAAGTAAAGAAGAGAATACATGATGTAGTTGTTTCCATTCTTGTGAAGTAAAATTGCAGCCCAAGTTTTGGGCATTCTTTCTCCCTCTTTATTTCAAAATATTTTTTTTTTATTTTTTTTTCTTTGGCCCACTATTTTAGCATGATGGAAAGTTATGTGTGGGCTTTAGTTAACATATTTCATTCATTTTTTTCTCTGAGGGTATGGATGTGTATCCCTGCACTCTTATTTCAGACTAAAGTAATATAACCACATGATGTGAAAATGAATGATGAAAAATGCATGCAATCTAGATGTAATTATTATGCAACTAGATGATATGCACAAATTTTTTTTATGCATAATATATTTTCTCCTTTTGTAACTAATGCATCAAAAGAGAAACTGACTATCATGTTACCTATCATACCATGCAATGCAATCAAAATGAAATAATTCAGGTTACTTGATCATCTTAAGGTGGTGGTTCAAAATGAGTGGAAAATGGATGGAATCACATAATTAAGAGACAATGCATTTCACTATGATATGTCCCTCTCTAATAACCTACATACAAGGTAACTTTAGGATTTCTTTCTTAAAATTCAATTTAAGGCCCCGTTAATTGTTTGATCAATTTAGGCTCAAACCCCATCTTCATCCACATGACATGAAGAATTAAGATTTCCATTCATATCAAGTGTCCTTAAGCTGACTAGCCCATACACTTCCTCTAGGTGGTGTTACTCAAGAAATTTGCAACTAAGCCCAATTAAAAGAACACAATTTTATTCTTAAATTTCCATTGTAAACACATGAAAGCACATGACAATGACATGAATCATGAATTCAACTCCACTATTACACTAGATAAATGTGGATCCTAAAAATTAAGCAAAAAGAAACTAAAAAGTAAATAAAAACTAAAATAAAAAATAAAAATAAAGAATAGAGTTGTTCCAACACCCCCTAAGCTTGAACAAGACTATGCTGTCATAGTCAAAATTCAACATAATAGGTGGAAAAGTGGTACCAATCAAAAGGGTGGTGGTGGAGGTTGTGGCATGGTAGGATCGTGCGGGTAGAAGGTTCCCTGAAATGACGGGGGCTGCTGCGCATCTGTGAAGGTCGTGAATATCCACCAAAGTAGTCATGACTCCAATAGTTGTCAAAGAACGGCTGCTGATAGCTCTCCATCCTCTGCAAATGGTATGCATGTTCTCCTGGTTGGCCAGGAGAAGTCTCTCATTCTCGAAGATGGCTTGTTGGTTGTGGTAAATCCCCCCTTAGACATCCTGGATGCTCACCAATGTGATAGTCTGTTGATGCTACCTCTGCTGAATCTCCTGAAGCATGCCATACATACCTGCCATTGAATAGGGATTTTCCTCCTGGGAAGGTGGTTGAGCAGAAGAACTAGAGGCTCCATGTAATCTAGGGTGCTTGTGGGAAACCTTCCTCCTCATGACTGGGATGGTGGCCTCCTCCTCCCCCTCTTCTTCATTCTGCTCATGTTGTTTCTCTTGGTCGGCATCGTCTTCGTCTTCATCGTCTTGCGAGTCATCCTCTACTGACCACCTCATGTGATAAAGTCCATGCAAGATGAAGATCAGATCTGGGAGCTCCCTCTCCTTGTCTTGGCCATCCACTGTACAATAGGCGTACACTGTCCCTTGACACAAGTTGAGGAGGGTCACTCTCTTGAAATGTTTTAGGTCCAACTTGGGAGAAGCCTTTAGGGATTTGGAGGTGGAGAGATCGATGTTAAGATACATCGCTATTGGAGTGATAAGTCCTATAAAATGGATGTGAGGATTCCTCTGCATTAGTCTCTTCACCGACATACATCATGTGTAGGAGGAAGAAAGAACCAAAGTCCACATTCTTCCCTCCTAATTCTAACAAGTTGTAGAGAAAGAAGAGATCCATCCACTGAACTTCCCCTGCCCCTGAATTGACTTGGAGAAGATGGTGTTGGTAAGGAAGCGATGCAGGATGTGAGATAATGAGTGCTCAATGTCGACTATGGAGTTGGTATGCTAGCTGATGTGGTAACCCTATGGCACCTCCTCTAAAAGTTCTCATGCACCCTTGAAGTTGAAGTTGTTGGGGACAAAGCGTACTTCACCTAACGGCCACCCATAAATGGCGTTGAATTGCCGCAAAGTCAATTGATATTCAGTGTTGAAGAGACACAATTTGACACGACCTTCCCTCCATTCATCCCCATGCTAGGGGATGAAACATATCTCTAATGAAGCCAAGAACTCAAAGACGAGCTTTGGGAAGGTGAGCCAATCATTGAAGAATGGGTGATCGCCCACCAGCTCCTGACACTTGCAGACACAGTAGAGATTGTCGGTGAAGCCCAAGGATGTGAGGAATGCACAATCTCGATACTGTGTCACAGTAATCTCTCTCCTCGTCCAGTCATCATATATCTTCTTCACATTGGCGTTGGGATGGGCGATGCAGGTTGTTTTGGGAACCAACTCGGTATGCCCTGCCGATGAAGAAGCACCTCTCTTAGACACCATCATGTTGGTACAAGAAGGGGATGGAGAAAAAGAATATCGGAGAAGACTTTAATTGCCCGACATTTCTTGCACAATCTGCTTGAGAGAGGTGTGTTGAAGGTGTGAAGAAAACAATACACACACCCCTCCTTATATAGCTGTCTACCATCGTACTGCCGATGCGTTGGTAGTACTGACTCAAAGTTGGTAGTACTGGCTTTTTCTCCATGATCCCTGTGACTTTGTACTAGCCGTTGATACCGATGATCCTCGTTCGTCGATGTCGGTAGACACATATCACCATGTGTCCGTAGTACCGACAGATGTCGGATACCAACTTTAGGATATGCACGACAGATCAGTACTACCAACTATCGGATGTGAAAAATCTTGATCATTGTTGGCACTTCTACAGATTCTGGTCTTTAGGTGTCAATACTACCAAATTTGTGTCGGTAGTATTGAGTCTTTGAATTTTCTCGATACTTCCTAACTTTATCTTGATATTTCAAACCTAGAGCTGGTTGGACGTTCATACTACCGAGTTGGGTGTCGGTAGTACTGAGTCCTTATCATTCAACTCAGATCCTTTTTTGGAAAAAGTTGGTGCTACCAAGCTTGTAGTCGGTACCACCGAGCAATTTCTCGGGCTCCCTGTGATGTCATCAGTACTACCGATAGTGTTGTCAATACTACTGAGATTTTGTGAAAAACAACCCCATCGTCCATGTGACTACGTTGGTACTACCGACATGAATGTCGGTACTACCGACTTATGCTCAACCTGCACACCAAACAAAAATGACAATGGCACCTTTTTTACACGGAACTAATAAAATACAAAATAAATCTAAAAAAAATGCAAATTAGAATGTAAAGAACAAAAATATGGTTGGGTTTCCTCCTAACAAGTGCCCTTGTTTTACGTCCTAGGCTCGAAGATCAAAGCACAAAAGATCATCGAAGCTCAACAAGCTTCAACTCCTCTTCTTTCCTTGGCAGTTCGCCCCCAAAGTAGTGTTTCAGTCTTTGGCCATTTACAAGGAATGGTTCAGATCCATTACTAATCTCCACCACCCATGGGGATAAGTCTTGACTACCACAAAAGGGCCACTCCACCTAGACCTCAATTTACCAGGGTGTAATTTCAACCTAGAATTGGACACAAGCACTGTAAGGCCCCTAAACTTACTTAATGAGTTGAATAAGCTTATTAATCATAATTGAATGCTTATAATCCTAATCTAACCTTGTGATATGCTTTTAAATCATAAGACAAGCTTAAGTTTCAAATTTGGTCCAATTTGGACACTATTTGAGCAAGTTATGCAATTTTATGCATATTTTGGACTTTTTGAAATTTACCCAATTGAGAGGTTTATTTGCAATTTATTACTTGAATTATGTTCCATGGATATTATATCATCATTCTTGATCTTTTTGAGCCATGGGGAACCTATTTAATCCTTGTTTTGAAGTGTTTCCCTTCACGGATGCGCTACCTTTAGTAGCTATCACATTATGTGATTGGCTGGGAAATTTGACAAAGGAAAGCTAAGCAGGTCAATAAGGATGGTGGGGGAGCTTCTTATGTGTGTTCTTGTATATTCTTAATAGTTTAAGGCCATAGAAACATGGGGAAGCTACTTTTACAGCTCATGCTTGCTTCCATCCTAATCCATGGGCTATATTTACCTCTTCCTTGCCCAAGTACGAATCTATGATTGCTTTCTCTTTCCTCTAACCTAGAGAAACGAATCCACTCTATATTTCTGTGAAACTAAGTGCTCTAAGGTAGAAGACAACCTCTTTTTGGAGAAGAAGGTCTCCTAGAGCTCCATTTAGCCCTACTTAGGGTTTCCAAGGTCATCTTCTAGGGATTTCGACCAAGGAAAGTTATTTTCTTCCTTACTTCTTTGTTTCTCTTACTCTTCTCCTTCCTTAGACCCCCCTCCAGGTTAGAACTTTACTGTTCCATGGTAGAAATTGTTCTAAAGCTCTAAAACCTACCTTTCTTGCTCCTTATGCTTAGGGTTTGCTCATTTGATGAAGAAAGGTGCTAGATGGACGAGTTCATAGCTTATGCTTGTATTTTCTACCCTACCTACTCGAGATTTCTTCTGTGTGGGGTTTCATCTTCTCATTATAGGCAAGTTTTATAACTTGATCCACATTTATTGCTTACCATAAGCTTTCTAAATCATGTTCTTTCTTGAAAATGATGATCGATGCACTAAAAAGCTATGCTTGACTTGGATTTCGATTTTTATAATGTTTCCTATTCTGATTTCAGTTATACATGAACCTATGATCATATGTACGTTATTCCTAAGGTATAATATGACTTAGATCAGGTTGGTTTGACAAACTATGGTGCTAAGCACCTATCAACCAATGGTCAATTTTAGGGTTTTAAGCTAATTTGTTCTATAAACCCATGACCCGATGATGGTACCATTGCAACAACCCTATGGTGTTGTCTTCATAAGAATTGATGGTGGTAACCAAGGGTGTCAACTGACGTTCACCCCTTAGGTCATGTTTTTGCCTAATTAGAAGCCTAGTGATTAACAACTAAGTACCCTATTGATGATATCAATCAACAATGATATTAGTTTGATATTTGATGCTGATTAATGAATATAGTGATGATCTAACAGCCTATGGTGACTTAATGGTCACTAATTATGGTGGATCAGGTCTCCAAAACCTATAGTGAGTTAATAATATAGTTGTATCATCAATTATGCCTTAGACCAATGGTTTCTTGGGTAACTGGATGCAATGGTCAGACCTATACTGTAATTGATGGTTTTAATATATGAACTTGACCCAATGGACAAGATATAATGTTTATTCATCCAATAAAGTGGAATGATGGCTAATTTAATATTTTGGTCCTAATAATTTGATTTATATGGTTTCCTTTATATGATCAACTTAAGGAGATTACTTGTTGACAATGGATGGCTTTCTTTAAATGAATAGTCGATTGCGAGTTTTACTCTTATTTTCAATGGAAATTTTTGTGTTGATAATCAAGGGATGTCTAGGATTAGATGGTGACGATTTATAGAGAACAAATAAAGGACTTAATAGGTGGTTTATCCAAGATATTTACTTATGTAAACAACCCATGGTCTTACATTTTAAACATCCAATGGTTCTGAGTGACATTGTGGTATGGTGATATGGGTTGAGTGATGATGGAACAAATGGAGGGTTACCCTTAATAAGGTAGTCTTACCTATTCACTCATATTAATTGAAGGGATGACAATCATATGTGTTGATATGTAACCCTAATGAGGTATAGATTGTTATACCTAGCTTTAATATAACTAAATGATGGCAATTGGATATGAATAGTCCTTGAATGGCTAATACAATCATGGAGTACTCTGTTACTATTGTTGAAACCCTAGTATGATATAACCCGATGGTTACACCTTGATTTATGTGTGGGTTCATAATTGAGAATAGTATGGAATGTGATGGTGATGCTTCACCTTATGCATCCATGATCCAATGGGGATGCCATGAGTTAGGGCTTGGGTATAAGTGCTGATTAGTAACATTGTTATAATTTATCATGTTGAATTTAACTCTAATGCAAATAGATAAAGATGAGTATTCATGTTTAACATTCTTATATGACGGAATGATGGTGGAATAACCTCCTTAATATGACCATAACCTTAATTTCTTAATTGGTGGTTATCATAGCCACATGGTTGGTACTTTCTTATGCTAAACATGTGTATTATGAATATGATGAGGGTTAATTATATATAGATTCCTTGCATGTTAATGTAATAAAGGAATGTTCTTAATGTTAATATAACCCTGCTATGATTGTTTATGATTATCTCCTAGCTCATTAATGCAATATTGTGTTGATCTTATGTATTATATGTAAGTGATGTTGTTGAGCCTTGTTATAAGGCATGCAAAGATAATGATGATCTTGCAGGGAATAGTATGATGGTATTAATGACCTTTGGGCATAGTTGATCCCTAAATGAGGTGTAATGCTCTTATGCTGATAACGGTTGATACCCTATGATATTGTGAAAATGATCTATATCTTGTGATAGTATATGGACTAGTTTGGTCTCATGAATGTCAAGTGAATAGTACCATGTGATGATGATATGAGAAATTATGTTTCACACGTTTTATATCATTTCAAAGTTGTGATATTTATATGCTTGCTAGAAGTGAATTAGGATTTGTATGTCCACTTGTTTGATGCAGCCTTAATTCACCCAATTGGCATAACTATTCAAGTACAACTCTAATCATGTAGTGCCCTATGCCGTAGAACCATCTTCAGTGTCAGAACTTACTAGATGGTGAAATGAGTATTCCTAAGGGAAACTCGTAGAGCATATTGTTGAGTATGTGGGGGTGACAGGTTGAGAATATATCCTTGTCATCCAAAATGTAGATTTTGGAAGTTGGCTATGGTCATGCCTCGTACATCTGATGTGATTGAGAATGGCTGCGGTCGTGTTTTAGTGATGATAACATGTTGTGATTAGAGGAAAACTGCAGTTGTACCTCAGTGATTGGGTTTGAATACCCTTGATTCTAGCACTGTGACCTGTACCAAGGTGGGCTAGTTACAGGACTATATGTCGCTGTGGTGGCATATTTGACTGATATGTCACTGCCTTTTACTCGCACTGATCGAGGGGAAGAGATATTAGGATACTAGCACTCCTAGATCTTGTACGGAACCGAATAGCCCTTCACAGGGGTCAGTTGGACCTTGAATGGTACGATTCAAATTCCCAGGGCTTAATAAAAGATGTAAAACAACCGAGTAGCATATTTTTTTAGGGTTATACACAACGTTTCACATTGGATGATAACCCTTGTTTGTTATCTTTACATAAAGATGATGCTTAGTGCAGTTAAGAGATAGTAGATTTACTTAGGTTGTGGATATGTTTAAGATTGCAAATGCGTACATACAATAGCCATGATTATGTTGATAACTATACTGCTACTGTTGATTATAATCATGATGCTATCTGTCTCATGTTGTTAGTTATGTTTAGCATGCTAGCCATGCCTTTGTAACTAGAGATGCATATACTGCTAATCATGCTTATCCAGATAGTTTTGCTTATGTTGTTAGCTCTTGTTATGGTGTTCAACCTATTATACATGCTAATGTTTTTATCTATGCTTATGTATCTAGACTTATTCATAATGATAGAGATTCTATGTTACTAGACTTGCTCATGATGTTAGATATGCATATGCTACTGAATTGCTTATATTATCAACAATATAATGGATGATAGTCTGGCTAATGATGATAGTTATTATCTACTCCTTTATGTATTTTGTTAATCATCAATACTGCTGATCGTATTTGTTATATATAATTAAACTTCTTAACTGTTTAATTACTTAAAATATTGTAATCAGTAAACATTGTTGGAGGTTATATCTCTTACTGGGACATGGGTCTCACCCTTGTGGTTCGCCACATTTTTTTAGGTAATCAGGGACAAAAAAAATGTGGTAGCAAAGAGGAGCTATAGTAATGAATCTTTGATAAAGTTGATTAGATGTCTAGTATTTCTTAGATTCGTCCTTGTACTCTCAGGTCCGGGCAGGAAAAGTTTGTATATGGTGTTTCAAATAAATCAGACTTTTGTTAGCATATTAATACTTGTTTGTGTGGCATATACGATTATTGTTCTCCTGTATATATATGTCGTGGCTAATAAAATAGAACAATTTGTATCAAATTCTTTTCATAATATAGATACAAGAAAGATGTCGGGCTCTTATGTAATGTTTTGAGTGGGTGTTGATGTTGAAATCGATTTTAATTTATAAATATTTTTGGGTATGTGATTAATTAGTGATTGATTGTGTTTTATGTTTTGAGTAATCTCATTTAGTGTAACAAGTTCTCACAAGTTGGTATCAGAGCATTAGGTTCACCGAGTCTACAAGGACACTAGATCTTAAGACTAGGATGATGTCTAAGTTAGGAATATGACATAAAAATATGGTGCATACTGCCTAATCTCAGTATTTGGGTGCCCTGGCCAGGTATTCAATTATTGAATAAAGGTAAGTGTGGAACTCTTAGATTGAAATGATGATGCTGGCACCTATCATTCCATACAAGGAAATATCATTCCTAGTCAACCTTGTTAGGGGTGTAACAACAACACTATCTTCACCTTACTAGGATTTACACAACCTACTTAGAAGACATATCATGATCCCATAAAGAAATTTAATCAACCCCATCTCACTCTTGTTCAACTTATCTCATAGCTATTGCTGCTTCGACAACCCTAAGGTTTTTGAATAAATATTGATCATATTTTTGACCTATTTGAAATACTTTGACATGTCATCATTCAAAGATTGATATAACTTGTATGACATGACTAGAACACTCTGTTCCTCCTATTCATAAATTCTATTTGTACATTGGTTAGTCTAAAAGACATAACTATAAACTCATCATGGGTATGTGAATTATGTCATCCAATCTAACTCTTATGCATTGATATCTGATCATAGGTTTATCTTAAAGGATTCACTTTATAAGCATAGACTTGTTTGTCTTTTACTTTATTATCTTCTTGAATCACATCTTCAAGAACTCCTCTTTTCCTTATTTGTATTCAGATTTTGATTTCATGGTTTTGTATCTTTCTCTTATATTTACCAAGCATTCAAGTTTTGATAGATAATGATGCAATTCTCATCTTCTTTAAGGTAGGATTGAGATATTCACACCATGATTTCTTATTCGTTATGCTCTTTAGATTGTCTCAAAATGACTACTTGATCAAAGTAATCAGAGATGGTGAAAAAGAACTGACAAGTGTTTTAGTGTCAGTGTATCAAAAAAAAGGATGGATACATCATGGCCTTTTTTTATATGCTTCAAGGAATGATATGGGACACATGTCATGATGGGTAAAAAGCTAGCAAGTATGACTTTTGAGTAATGTGTTGATACAATAGATATAATTTTAAGATGATAGCTAGAATTTAAAGTTGAACATTACTACTAGAGTTGTACAGACGACACAACAAGTTTCTACATTCCATATTGAGAATGTCTTCTTAGGTGGGGTTTTTTGTGCTAACCCAAGAGGAGATATTTATGAATGATGTTACGTCACCATGATATGCAAGTAACCTTGTGAAGGTAATAGGATGAGGTGCAAAGGAAGTACCCATCTTTGTTTACCTTGGATTTTGGGGGCAAAATCCCTATTAGGGGTTAATAGTTGTAAGGCCCCTAAACTTGCTTAATGAGTTGAATAAGATTAATTATCATAATTTCATTCTTATAACCCTACTATAACCTTATGATATGCTTTAAAATCATACGACAAGCTTAAGTTTCAAATTTGGCCCAATTTGGACACTGTTTGAGCAAGTTATGCAATTTTATGCACATTTTGGAATTTTCTGCAATTACCCAATTGAGAGGTTTTCTTTACAATTTATCATTTGCATTATGTTCCTAGAATATTCTATCATCATTATTGATCTTTTTGATCCATGGGGCACCTATTTTATCCATGGTTTGAAGGTGTTTTCTCTAAGGGTATTTTAGGGTTTACCCCTTCACGGATGAGCTACCTTTAGTAGCTATCAACTAATGAATTATGTGATTGGCTGGAAAATTCGACAAAGGAAAGCTAAGAAGGTATATAAGGATGGTGGGGGATCTGATTGTGTATGTTCTTGTATATCCTTAATAGTTTAAGGCCATAGAAACATGGGGAAGCTACTTTTACACCTCACGCTTGCTTCCATCCTTATCCATAGGCTATATTTACCTCTTCCTAGCCCAAGTACGAATCTATGCTTTATTTCTCTTTCCTATAACCTGGAGAAACGAATCCACTCTATTTTTCTATGGAACTAAGTGCTCTAAGGTAGAATACAACATCTTTTTGGAGAAGAAGGTCTCCTAGAGCTCCATTTAGCCCTACCTAGGGTTTTCAAGGTCATCTTCTAGGGATTTCGACCAAGGAAAGTTATTTTCTTCCTTAATTCTCTATTTATCTTGTTCTTATCCTTCCTTAGACCTTTATCCAGGTTAGAACCTTACTATTTTATGATAGAAATTTCTCTAAAGCTCTAAAACCCTACCTTTCTTGCTCCTTATGCTTAGGGTTTGCTCATTTGATGAAGAAAGGTGCTAGATGGACGAGTTCATAGCTTATGCTTGGATTTTCTACCCTATCTGCTCGAGATTTCTTATGTGTGTGGTTTCATATTCTCATTATAGGCAAGTTTTATAACTTGCTCCATGTTTATTGCTTACCATAAGCTTTCTAGATCATGTTCTTGCTTGAAAATGATGATCCATGCACTAAAAAGCTATGCTTGACTTGGATTTCAATTTTTATAATGTTCCCTATTCTGATTTCAGTTAAACATGAACCTGTGATCATATGTAGGTTATTCCTAAGGTATAATATGACTTGGATCAGGTTGATTTGACAACCTATGGTGCTAAGCACCTATCAACCAATGGTCAATTTTAGGGTTTTAAGCTGATTTCTTATATAAACCCATGACCCGATGATGGTACCATGACAACAACCCTATGGTATTGTCTTCATGACAATTATGGTGGTAACCAAGGGTATCAACTGATGTTAACCCCTTAGGTCATGTTTTGGCCTAATTAGAAGCCTACTGATTAACAACTAAGTACCCTAATGATGCTATCAATCAATGGTGATATTAGTTTGATATTTGATGGTGATTAATGATTATCGTGCTGATCTAACAACCTAAGGTGACTTAGTGGTCACTAATGATGGTGGAACAGGTCTCCAAAACTTATGGTGAGTTAATCATATATTTGTAGCATCAATTAAGCCTTAGACCGATGGTTTCTTGAATAACTTGATGCAATGGTCGGACCTATATTGTAATTGATGGTTTTAATATATGAACCTGACCCAATGGTCAAGATATAATGTTTATTCCTCCAATAAAGTGGAATGATGGCTAATGTAATATGTTGGTCCTAATAATGTGATTTAGATGGTTTCCTTTACATGACCAACATTCCTCCAATAATGTGGAATGATGACTAATGTAATATGTTGTTCCTAATAATGTGATTTTGATGGTTTCCTTTACATGACCAACTTAAGGAGCTTACTTGTTGACAATGGATGGCTTGTTTTAAATGAATAGTCGATTGTGGGTTTTACCCTACTTTTAATGGAACTTTTTGTGTTGTTAATCAAGAGATGTCTAGGATTAGATGGTGACTTCATAGGTGGTTTATCTAAGGTGTTTACTTATGTGAACAACCAATGGTCTTACCTTTTAAGCATCCAATGGTTCTGGGTGACATTGTAGTATGGTGATATGGGTTGAATGAGGATGGAACAAATGGAGGGTTGCCCTTAATAAGGTAGTATTACATATTAACTCATATTAATAGAAGGTATGACAATCATATTGTGTTGATATATAACCCTAATGAGGTATATCTTGTTATACCTAGCTTTAATATAACTAAATGATGGCAATTGGGTATGAATAGTCCTTGAATGACTAATACAATCATGGAGTACTCTATTACTATTGTTGAAACCCAAGTATGCTATAACCCGATGGTTACACCTTGATTTATGTGTGGGTTCATACTTGAGAAAAGTATGGAATGTGATGGTGATGCTTCACCTTATGCATCCATGATCCAATGGGGATGTCGTGAGTTAGGGCTTGGGTGTAAGTGATGATTAGTAACATTGATATAATTTATCATGTTGAACCTAACTCTAATGTAAATAGATAAAGATCAGTATTCATGTTTGACATTCTTATATGATGGAATGATGGTGGAATAACCTCCTTAATATAATCATAACCTTAATTTGTTTATTGTTGGTTATCATAGCCACATGGTTGATACTTTCTTATGCTAAACATGTGTATTATGAATATGATGAGGGTTAATTATATATAGACTCCTTGCATGTTAATGTAATAAAGAACTATTCTTAATGTTAATATACCCTTCTATGATTGTTTATGAATATTTCCTAGCTCATTTATGCAATATTGTGTTGATCCGGTGTATCATATGTAAGTGATGTTGTTGAGCCTTGTTATAAGGCATGCAAAGATAATGATGATCTTGTAGGAAATAGTATGATGGTCTTAATGACCTTTGGGTATAGTTGAGCCCTGAATGAGGTGTAATCCTCTTATGTTGATAAGGGTTGATACCCTGTGATATTGTGAAAAGAATTTATATCTTGTGATAGTATGATGACTAGTGTGGTCTCATGAATGGAAAATGAATATTACCATGTGATGATGATATGAGAAATTATGTTTCACACATTTTATATCCTTTCAAAGTTGTGATATTTATATGCTTTCTAGAAGTGATATAGTGTTTGTATGTCCACTTGTTTGATGCAGCCTTAATTCACCCAATTGGCATAACTAATCAAGTGCAACTCTAATCAAGTAGTACCCTATGCCGTAGAACCATCTTTAGTGTTAGAACTTGATAGATGGTGAAACAAGTATTCCTAAGGGAAACTCAGAGCGCATACTATTGAGTATATGGGGGTGGTAGGTTGAGGATATATCCTTGTCATCCACAATGCAGATTGTGGAGGTTGGCTATGGTCATGCCTCATATATCTGATGTGATTGAGAATGGTTGCGGTCATGTCTCGGTGATTATAAAATGATGTTATTAGAGGACAACTGCGGTTGTACCTCAGTGAATGGGTTTGAATACCCTTGATTCTAGCACTGTGACCTATACCAAGGTGGGCTAGTTACATGACTATATGTCGCTATCGTAGCAACTTTGACTAATATGTCACTGCCTTTTACTCGTACTGACCGAGGGGAAGAGATCTTAGGATACCGACACTCCTAGATCTTGTACGGAACCAAATAGCCCTTCGCAGGGGTCGGTTGGACTTTGAATGGTACGATTCAAATTCCCCAGGGCTTAATAAAATATGTAATATAGTCGAGTAGCATATTTGTTTAGGGTTATAAACAATGTTTCACATTGGATGATAACATTTGTTTGTTATCTTTACATAAAGATGATGCTTTGTGCAGTTAAGAGATAGTAGATATACTTAGGTTGTGGATATGCTTAAGATTGTAGTTGCGTACATATAATAGCTATGATTATGTTGATGACTATACTGCTACTACTGATTATAATCATGATGTTAGCTATCTCGTGTTGTTAGTTATGTTTAGCATGCTAGCCATGCCTTTGTAACTAGAGATGCATATACTGCTAATCATGCTTATCCAGATAGTTGTGCTTATGTTGTTAGCTCTTTTTATGATGTTCAACCTATTAAACATGCTAATGTTGTTATCTATGCTTATGTGGCTAGACTTATTCATAATGATAGAGATTCTATGTTACTAGACTCGCTCATGATGCTAGATATGCATATGCTACTGAATTGCTTATATTGTCAACAAGATAAAGGATGATAGTCTGGCTAATGATGATAGTTATTATCTGCTCCTTTATGTATTTTGTTAATCATAAATACTGCTGATCTTATTTGTTATATCTGATTAAATTGCTTAACTATTTAATTACTTAAAAATGTTGTAATCAATAAACGTTGTTGGAGGTTATATCTCTTGCTGGGACATGGGTCTCACCCTTGTGGTTCGCCACATTTTTTTAGGTAATCGGAAGTGACGAAAATAAACATGTGGCTGCAAAGAAGATCTATAGTAATGAATCTTTGATAAAGTTGATTAGATGTCTAGTGTGTCCTAGAGTCGTCCTTGTACTCTTAGGTCCGGGCAGGAAATGTTTGTATATGGTGTTTCAAATAAATCAAACTTTTATTAGCATATTAATGCTTGTTTGTGTGGAATATACAATTATTGTTCTCCTGTATATATGTGTTGTGGCTAAGATGATAGAGCAATTTGTATCAAATTCTTGGCATAATATGGATACAAGAAAGATGTTGGGCTCTTATTCAATGTTTTTGAGTGGGTGTTGATGTTGAAATCGATTTTAATTTACCAATATTTTTGGATATGTGATTAATTAGTGATTTATTGTGTTTTATGTTTGGAGTAATCTCATTTAGTGTAATGGGTTCTCACAAGCACCTTCTGTTCTGGAGTGAAGGCTCTTTGCAATATGTGGAGATCATGAATATGCTTTCTTCTCTCTTAGTAGATCCTAGAGCTTTCATAGGCGTGAAACCTCAGCTCATATAACTCATTTAGTTCCAACATTCTCTTTTTTCATGCATTGTCCAAATTGTAATTCAATTTTCTCAGGGCCAATTTGGCTTTATGCTCTAACTCTATTATGGGTAAGTGGAAAGATCTCCCATAAACCAACCTAAAAGGAGTGGTTCCTATAAGTGTGTTATATGCTTTCCTATATTCCCAAAGAGTGTCAATAACATGCATACTCCAGTTTGTCCTATTTTTTTTTTGGGAATCCAGTTTAAGCTGGTTACAAGCTATGGTTCATGACATTGGATGAAGAACGCAAAAAAGGGGGGGGGATGAGGCTTCATCCTCCAGGATAGCCTGGGTTTGGTGCGGGCACTCAGGCCATTCCGCAACACTGGATGGCTGTTTGAGGTATCGTTTTGCTAACCAATCTGCGAGCTTGTTCTGACTCCGACTAATATAATACACCGGAAGAGACTGGTTTTCTGGAAGAAGCTTTGTGATAGCCTGGACAAGCAACTTGTACTTCCCGAGTGTGGAGTTTGTCTCGGAGATCCAAGTGACCGCATTCTTGGAATCAGTAAAGATTGATCCAGTCTGAAGATGTTGTTCTGAAAGATACTCTAGACCATGTTTGATCGCCATCAACTCCCCTCGCATGGGGTCAGAGCCCTTGCCTTTCCATCACCTCCCAAGGATCCAGCTACCTTCTCTAGATCGCGCCACCAAGCTCGTGGCCACTAGGTTCTGAGCCTTATTAATGGACGTATCCACATGAATGAGGACGTCACTGTTTGGAAGAAAAGAATACCTGCACCCAGAAATTGGGGTAAGAGGTTTAGTAGATGTGAGAAAGCCGACTTAGCAGTTTGGATGTCCGATCTACAGTTCGTCACCAATACTGCCACAGGAATCTCATGCTGCTCGAAAACAAATGCATTCCTAGCTTTCCAGATCCACCGGCAACCAAAGGCAAAAATTTGAGGCCAATCAAGCACTTTCTTCAGCCCTTTGAGATTATAGGCAATCCAGTCCACTGTCTGTGTACTCTGAAAGAAGGGAGTTGCTTCATTGGGTAGCAGCTTCATCCACAGGGCTTTGGCCACTGGGAAATCCCTTATGTCATGAAGGACAGACTCAGTAACCTGAAGACATCAAGGGCATAAATCATCTACAACCATCTTCCAGATTGAACGCATCTCGTTTGTGAGCAACCTGTTATGATAGATTAACCACAAATGCATCTTAACTCGATTTGAATCGGCTGATTCCGGATAGAGCAGACCACCGCAGCTTGGTTGAGAGGACTCTCGTTAGTGAGGCTTCTGTATGCTGAAGCTGTAGTAAACAGACCATCCGTAGTCAGTGTCCATATCCTTCAATCCTCCCCATATTCCTTCCTAGGTGGAGGCATGCACATGATATCCTCCAAGGTTTCCTCAGCGAACCAGTGACTTAGGAAGTCAGTGTCCCATTGACCCTCATCCAGGACGAGGCATTCTACCTTCAAGTCATGCAGGTCATCGGGGATCACCAAACTAGCTTTCAATTGTGGGAGATGACCCTCCCCAATCCAAGGATCCATCCAGACGTTAGAATTGTTACCGGAAATCAACGCCGTTCTCGAATTTGCCATAACAAAGGGAAGCAACGATTTGATGCCTCTCCATGTATGAGAGCCCAATTTGCTTTGTAAGTTATGCCCACCATACTTTTCTTGCATTAGATTTATCCATGGAATATCCAACTTCTGTGCAAAGTTCCAAGCTAGCTTGGCTATAAGCGCTTTGTTGAAATCTCGAGCAGGTTTGATGCCCAGACCACCAGAGTGCCGTGGGAGGGTGACCTGGCTCCAAGAAACCAAGCTGACTTTGGAAGCGGTGTGAGAGCTGCTCCAGATGAAATTCCATGTGAATTGGTCTATTTTAGCCGCCACCGAGAATGGAAGAATAGCCGTTTACATTGCATAGCATGCTTGTGAAAGGAGGACAGATTTAGAGAGGGTGACTTGGCCTGCCAATGATAAAAACCTGTGCTGCCAGCTTGAAATCCTTCCATGGATTCTTTCAAGGAGGAACTGAAAGTGTTCTTTACTCTTTCGCTTGTGTATGATTGGGACCCCAAGATGGCGCCCAATATTTGAGGTTTCCTTCATGCCCAGAATACGACCAATCCTCGATCTAACGTTCCTGGGAGTGTTGGTGGAAAAGAAGATAGAAGATTTCTCTACAGATAAAAACTGCCCTGAAGCAGTACTGAAGCGTCGGAGACATCGTTTGATGACCCGAGCCTGCTTGGGGTTGGCCTCCCCAAACAGAAGGATGCCATCCGTGAAGCAAACATGGGAGAAGGACAGGTGCTGCCTTGTGAGAATAACATGTTTCCATTCGCCTCTAGCTACCAAATCTACAATAAGTTGGCTTAGCCAATCGAGGCACAAGACGAATAGATATGGAGATAAGGGATCTCCTTGCTTGACACCACAGGTAGGATTAAAAGAGCCTATGATATTGCCATTCCAGAGAACTAAGGATTCCCCAGATCTAAGTAGTTGCATGATGATGGAAATCACCGAAGGCAGAATCCCTGTTCTTTGGAGAGTGTCCTCCATGAATTGCCAACTCATCTTGTCAAATGCTTTGATAAGATCCAGCTTGAGTGCCACGTAATGCTTGCGGCTTTGTTTGGACTCCATTGAGGTGATGATTTCTTGAACAAGAAGGACATTGTCCCCAATCTTCCTCCCAGGCACAAAACTGGACTGGAAAGGGGAGATCCACCTCGGCATGAAAGGCTTTATTCTTGTGGCGATCACCTTAGATAGAAGTTTGGTACAGACATTATTCAAGGAAATTGGCCTGAGCTGGCTGCAGGATTCCGGATGAGGGACCTTCGGTATTAACACCAGCGTGGAATTGGCGCAGCCTGCTTCGAGTTTAGACCCGTTGAAAGGAGCTTGGATGAACCGAACAATTTGTTGCTGTAGTAGACTCCAATTGCGTTGCAAGAAACCAACGTCGATGCCATCCAGACCAGGCGCCTTCAGTGGTGCCATGGAGCAGAGTGTGCGCCAGATCTCATCTGTGCTTGGTGTGTTCTGCACTGCGGCTGCCTCATGTGTCGATAGCGGTTGGAAGGCTCCAATGAAGGATGAGCAGGCTAGTCGCCTCGCAGGTGTAGGGTGTTCCTGGTACACATTAGCAAAGAAATCTAGTACAAGATGATTTAGATCTTCACCTTCCTCAACCCAATCGCTGACACCATTCTTGAGCCTCGTAATCTTGTTGTGCCTTCTCCTTTCTTTGACAGTGGTGTGGAAGAAGCTCGTGTTGTTATCGCCAAGCGCCACCCAGTCACATCTAGCCTTCTGTTGCCAATCAACCTCCTCCCTTCTCAGGATAGCATCCAACTCCGCCTGGATGTCCATCGTGTTCCTGGCGATGATGGGGTCATAGTGAAGAGAGAGTTGTAGTTGATTCCAGCGTATTTGATTTCCCAGCCGGTCCTTTTGTCTGTTGTCCTCCTTCCTTCCTCGGGCTGCCCAAATTGAGGCCTTCTGGATGAAAATTGAACCCGCAGCTACAAGGGGAGCCGTGGTATCCCAGTTCTCGTGAAGAAACTGCTGATACCCCTCCTTCATGTACCAGCTAGCTAGCGTGCGCTGCAAGGGTTTCCTCCTACCCCCAGTCACTGCAGAAGAGAGGAGGAGTGGAGCGTGATCCGAATGGTTTTTCTCTAGCACCGAAACCGGCCCGGCCATGGAGGACTCCATCCATGCCGCGTTGCCCAAAGCTCTGTCTAACCGCTCATGGAGCAAGCCTCGCCGGAAAGTTGTCCTGGCGCCATCCGCTCCAAGGTCGTGAAGCCCGCACCGTTGCATAGCTTCCACAAAATCGTAGCTGTTCGCACTATCAAAGGACGAGCTACCAAATTTTTCAGAAGGAAACATCACCACGTTAAAGTCCCCCGCAACCACCCAATGGGAACTAATGGTTGAAGATAGGTTCATGAGGTGATTCCAAAGAAACCTACGAGAGCTTCTCGTCATACCGCCATAGACGAAGGTGAGGAGGAGAGAGTTGTCCACTCTACAATGGACAAATTGTTTGTGAGAGTGCAGAATTTCCAGAATGATAGACTCCTTCCATAGCACCCCAAATGCCCCCCGAGAAGCCCACCGCCTCCACTCTATGAGATTGGGGGAAGCCAAGCTTCTTGATAACACTCATCGCCCTTGCGCCGCTACAACGAGTTTCAAAAAGGCTTACCACCGTGATTTGATATCTGTTAGCTAGATTTTTAATCGTATTTTGGGTGTCTTTGTCACAAACACCCTGTACATTCCAGCACAATGCTTTCATGGATTATCTTCAACAAGGGTGGTGCTACCCATCTCCTGCGCTTCCTTCTCGAGGTCCTGGAGTAAGGAAGGTTTCCCTCGCTTTCTCGTTGACGCCCGTCCGGGGTCCCCTGCGCCAATCACTTTTTGATTTCGGAGATGAATGCCAATCGATTTCTTCGACGGGCTTCTGTAGGATACGTACGAGCCACTCCCTTCCGTGGCGTCACCCATGTGAAAGGGTATCGAAGGGAAGGGGCGCGAGGTGATGTCCCGACCATTCAAGACCTCATCACCGGCTGGTATTGCTGCAATGTGGTTAGGGTTGGACTCACAATTCTGAACTGTACTGGGGGGGACGATCGTTGGCTGGTTCTTGCCTGGGGGGCTCCTAGACAGTGCTAGTAGGCCTCACTGTCTTTTTCCAGTGCTTCTTATTCACGCTCCAGTCTATTCCACCCGTAACCCTAGCTGCCACGTTGTCCGCGTCAATGACTTCGTGTACTTGCTCTTCTTCCTCCAAGTCCTCGAGGTTCTGGAACCTGTTCGACGCCTGTCCGGGCTTAGTCGGTGGAGGGACTGCAGCTGGTTGTTTCCTCGTCTTCCTTGGGATCGGTTTTTCATGTATGGATTCTGAGAACCCTTCCCTCCTTGGGGTTTCTTGGGGAAGTAGGTTACCCGCCTCCACGTTGGCTCTCATGGCTGCTGCTTCCGCCTCGCGTCGAATCCTGCAATTCTTTTCAGCGTGCCCCACCATCCCATAATGCAAGCAGATGTATGGGATGTTCTCGTACTCGATGCTGTATTTTAGCCCGTCCACCAGTATGACAGGTACCAGTGGCTTTGCCATGTTCAGTTCAACTGCGATCCGAGTGAACCTCCCCCTCCGTTGCATCTTGGTGTTCATGTCCACTTTTATGGTTTTGCCCAGAGTGTCCCCGATCTCCTTGAGAAGCGCCTCCTGGTACAGATGTATGGGCAGGTTTGGTATTCTAGTCCAGGCCACCACCGGCGGCGGAGTAGCTATATCCGGATTGAAAGCCGAAGTCCAGCGTTGGACAGAAAGATAGGACCCAAAGATCGGCCAGGGACCTCCGGCCAGGGCGTTTACATAATCCTCCTCTGCTTGAAGTTGAACAATGAAGAAATCATTGGCTGTGTCGATGAGATTAAATCCCCCCAGAGGTTTCCATAGAGCCTTAAATCTGTCGCGCAGGGTCAGATACCCTATCTCACGGGATAGGATTTTCACGACGACGGTGTACATCTAGGGTTTCAGTAGGTCGTCTAGGGCTTCCTTCCGGACTCAGAAGGAAGGGAACCCCTGTTCCGCCCGTACTTCAATGTCCGAGGTTTGCAGTGCTACGCCGCATATGTCTGCATCAATATGGATGAAGCCATGTGGGTTCCCGGCCGCGGTACCCTTCATCGCGTCCTTGTAGGAAGGTCGGACGGTGTCTGCAGTAGCAACATCTTTCTCACCGCTTCCCCTGGGTAGCGGCGGGAAGAGGGTTGGACCCCTTGCTTCGTCTACGTCCATGGAACCTTCTGTCACAGTCGTCGAAGGACCGTCTTCCTGCCCGACACCGCCCTGATCACGGGTGGCAAAATTGAGTCGCAGTCCCGTCGCCCCCAGCAGGATGGAGTTCCAGCACTGCACAGGATCCCCATCCCCTTCTTCGCCTGGAGTTCCCTGATCGCTGCGGCCATCGCCTTCCGTCATCCTCGGAGCAACCCTAGGCGCCGTCATCCTTCAAAAGCCACGGGGTTGTCTATATTGATGTATCCAGTTTGTCCTATTAGTTGAGACTGTCTTCTCTATAATTTTTTTATCTCCCTATTAGACACCTCAACCTGTCCCTAGGTTTGTGGGTGATATGGAGTGCCTACCCTGTGTCTCGCTCCATATTTTTTTAAAGTGCACCAAACTTCTTATCATTTAAGTGAGATCCACCATCACTAATAATCAATCTTTACACCCCAAACCTACAAAATATGAGGTCTTTTACAAATCTGCATACAACTTGGACATCATTGGTGTGGGTTGGAATTGCTTCCATCCACTTAGATACATAGTCAACGACAAGCAATATGTATAAATTAGAATTAGACGACACGAAAGGGCTCATGAAATCAATTCCCCATATATCAAAAAATCAATTTCCTCAAAAACATTTAAGGGCATTTCATGTGTCTTGGAGATATTCCTTGCACGTTGACAAGCATCACAATGAAGCAAAAAAATTATATGCATCCATAAAAAGTGTAGGCAAATAAAATCCACACTCTAAAACTTTAGCCGCTGTCCTAAAACTGGCATAGTGACCCCATTAGGTAGAGAATGACAGTGTACCAAGATACTCACAAATTCACAATCGGGCACACACTTCCTTAAAATATTATCTCTATACTGCTTGAGCAAGATGGGGTCATCCCACACATAATACCTCAAAGAATGGAAGAATGTCTTCTTCTCATGATATCCCCAGTCTTCAGCAGCTCACCACAAGCCACATAGTTTACAATGTCTACAAACCATGAATCTTTGCTTTTTAGGGCAAATAGCTTCTCATCAGAAAATTCCTCACTATTGGTATATCTGTATCTCACCCACTCTTTCAAGCCTAGACAAGTGATCTATCACTACATTCTTAGTGCCTACCTTATCCTTGATTTCAATGTCAAACTCTTGTAGTAGCAAAATCCACCTAATTAGTCTAGGTTTGACATCCTTCTTATGTAGCAAATATTTAATTGCTATGTGATCGGTACACAAAACAAATTTTGCCCCTATAATATACTGGTGAAAATTTTCAAAAGTAAACACCATTGTCAATAATCCTTTTTCAGTGGTTGTGTAATTTAATTGGGTATCGTTTCGAGTCTTAGATGCATAATAAATGATGGCGGGAACCTTTTGTCAATGTTGGTATTAAACACCCTCTACAACATAATCTGATGTGTCACACATCAACTCAAACTATTGGGTCCAGTCTGGAGCCTGAACAACTGGTGTGGAGACCAACTTCTCCTTCAACACCTCAAACACCTTCAAGAACCGCTTGTTGAAATTAAATTCAACATCCTTTTCCCACAACTCAGAGAGCGGTTTGGTGATTTTTGCAAAATATTTTATAGAACGTCGATAAAATCTGGCATGTCCTAGAAAGCTCCTCACTCTCTACACTGATGATGTTGGAGGTAGTTTGGAGATGACTTCTATTTTATTCAGGTCGACCTCCAGTCCCTTACTGGACACATTAGTTAAGTGCCATAAGGACAAGTAAAGGTGGATTTCTCTTGGTCTTGTGGCTCGATATAAATCTAGTTTTGTAAAGATGCAAGGACACTCACTTGTAGCAATTGTGTTATTAATTAGGTTCTTCTCTTGGTCTTGTGGCTCGATATAAATTTGGCTGTATCTAGAGTACCCATTGACAATGCAAAAGTGAGAGCGGACGGTGAGCCACTTAAGAATCTAATCGATGAAGGGGAGTGGAAAATGGTCGTTCAAAGTGGTGGTGTTCAAATATTGGTAATTAATACATACTCGCCACCCAGTCACCAACCTAGTAGAAATCAACTCACTAGAAGAATTAGTTGTGATCGTTATTCCCCCTTTTTAGTAAGCACTTGGGTTTGGCTAACCTAGTTAGAGTCAGATATAGCATAAATTATACATGCAGATAAAAGTTTTACTACCTCCTTCTTTACTACCTCAATCATGATGGGATTGAGACATCGTTGAGGTTGAACTATCAATTTTCCGTCTTCCAGTCAGATCTTGTGTTGGTCGAAACTAGAGGAGATCCCCTTTATGTCTGCAACAGACCATCTAAATGCTACCTGGTAGTTCTTCAAAACCACTAGTAGTTTCTCCTCTTCCTGAATGCTTAGTGAAACCAAGATGATGACCAAAATCTTCTTTTCTACTGCCAAGAAAATATACTTCAATTTTGGCGGCAATGGCTTCAGTTCTAGATCCGGGGGGCTTTGTAGAGATGGGATCAATGGTAGAGGAGGTGGTCCTAGATCCTCGAAGTGCCTGGTGTAGTGACACAATAATGCCTTGAGAAACAAGGAACACTCCTATAAAGAACAACATCGGGTATAGTTATCCTCATAATTCATGAGACACGCCTCTAAAGGCAATATGGATATGTTTGAACAAGAGTGGAGGAAGCTGCCTCGTTAATTGTTGCTAGACAATATTCCTCTTCATCATCTAGATATTGAATTTCCTTGGCCAAATAAATTTCCTTTGTGTTCTCCAAGATGTCCACTATCAATGTGTCTTTATGAATCTGTGTCATCACATGAGCCATATCTAGGAACAACCTTCCTAAAAATAAAGACACCTTTCCTTGGACCTGCTGCAACATGTGGCATTATGCCTTCTCCTCAGTTGTCTTTGTAGACTCAGGCATCTTGATTTCACATCAGTCATCTTTGATCCCCGATGCCAATCTTCCTCTACCCATCTCTAAGATCATGTCTTCTATTGCTTGAAATAGCCTCCCTAGTAGTAGTTCATTTCCATGATCACGTTGCATTTCCATAACACAAAGTCTGCCATATATATAAATCTTTCCACCTTGACAAGAACATCCTCACATATATCATATGGCCTAACAACTGAGTTGTTTTCCAGCTATATGGTCATATTGCTCTTTCTAGATTCCTTGGTATACATTTTTTTGAAGGTAGTCAAGGGGATAAGGTTGATACTCGCCCCTGAGTTGCATAAAGCTTCTCCAAATATTGTCTTCTCGATGTAACATGATATGTTGAAGCAGCCAGGATCTTGCCTTTTTGGTGGCAATGTTCCCAAAATGAAAGCACTAACTTGCTCCTTTAACAACACCATATGAATCAGCTATCCTCCTCTTTTTATTGATTATATCCTTAAAAAATTACCATAAGAAGGAATCTGCTCGATTGCAACGATTAAGGGAATGTTCACATGCATCTTCCTGAAACTGTCTAGAAATTTCTGAAACTACTGGTCCATTTTATTTGCCTTCAAGCTATTAGGGAAGAGCACTGGAGTCACCATCTTCCCCTAATGAGGTGGGATGTATTCCTCCTTCTTCTACTCCCTTGATTCATCAATTTCCTCTTCAGATGCTTTGTACTGAACTGTGGCGTCCAACTCAACTAGCTCAAGAGTCACTGTTGGCCTTGTGTCACCTGTGTCATCCTTTTGTTTTGGGACAATCTTCTTTTGATTCAATATGTTCTTCCCACTGCATAGCAACATGGCCTTGACCTGATGATTGCTCAAAGGTATGTCGGTGTTTCCTGGGAACCCCTGTTGAGTAGGCGTAACATCCCAAAATTTCAGGAATAATCTAAGATATATAATGTGGTTTTCATTAAATAAAATTAGTTGGGGGATTTAATGCAAAAAGATTACAAAATAAAATTTCATGGAGGATAATGAAGTAAGAAGAAAAAATGAGACTCTGAATACTTCTCCCCTTTCTTATGTGCATTATTAATTGCAATTGATTCAAAGATGATATACCATCAGGTTCCTTTTTTCATTTTTCTCTCTTTCCTATAATTCATGATGCTTAAAGAACATAAAAGAGCAAGCCAAAAGATTTAAAGTTAAAAAATGATACAAGTGAGGAGAAATAATTTCATCACCTCGTTTTGGAGTCAAACAAAGCAAATATAAAGGGTTATTACATTTTATTTCAAATTTTATGTACATAATTCAAGATAATGACATTTAATGCATTAATGGACATATAAAGGACAAAAATAAAATCTAAGGGCATAGAAAGAATCTCGACCACTTATTGGACATATGATCCAAATTTGGGTTTTGTTTGACCACGCTTGA
Organism: Alisma plantago-aquatica; assembly: GCA_963693085.1. Taxonomy (NCBI): domain Eukaryota; kingdom Viridiplantae; phylum Streptophyta; class Magnoliopsida; order Alismatales; family Alismataceae; genus Alisma; species Alisma plantago-aquatica. The sequence continues at coordinate 998,328,764 of OY856412.1, forward strand.
CCCTCCAAATGAATTAAACAAGTTACTATATAGTTTGAATAAGATTTGAATACAATTTCATTTAATACAAGTAATTTTCCCTAAAGTCGCACATTATTTCATGTCACGCATTACAGTTGTTTCAGTTCCCTTCCATATGCTCCATCCAACGGTCTTGATTTAATCAATCAATGATCCAACGGTTCTAAAGTCATCTCCCTCCTCCAGACTATTCACGGGTGTGAAACCGGTGCAATGATTTGTACTCGACCTCGTTGTCTCTCCACAAGGCACCGTTGCTCAAATTTATTTTGCCATTGAAACTGTAGAGTCAAGATGAAGCTGGCTAGCCATTACTTTCCCCTCCCACCTCTCTGTGGAGAAAACACCCATTTAGGGCAAGGATGGACTCTCCGCCCCAGAGTTGTAGAGGACACATCAGTGCCTCCCTCATCTTGTTAAGGAATCCAGGACCACCACCGCCCTTGTGTTATACTCCTCCTCAGTCAATTCGATCCCCAAAGCCTCGAGACATCCACACCTACTCAGTTTAGCTCTTTGATGACCACGACTTCCCTGCATACTCCTTGGCCTTCTTTGGCTCAATTGGTTGCTTGATAAGCTTCTCAGATGTCATTGCTTCACCTTTTCTGTGTTGGTTTTCCAAGGGTTTGTGTCGATCCTTGTATCCTATAGATCTAGAATTGATCTTCGCTGCCAATCACTGCCATGCCATTCTAGTGGCCCTCCATCTTCAGAAGCACCTCACTTGACCCCGCCTTGCCCCTGTAAGTGTTTTCGAGGCCTTGGAGAACATTGTTTGACTTGGTTTTAGCGATTTGATTCCCCGACCCTTCTTCCCTATTTGGGCCATGGCGGGGGAAGCTTCATGAGCCCCAGACCATGAAATGGCCTGATTTAAGGCTCGTTGGTTTCATCCAATTGTTAGGAACTCATCTATGATCTCAGATCGTTGAGTAGGATGCAGGGTGCACAACCTTGATTGAAGGCTCGTAGTCCAGTGAAAGCTCCATGGAGTCGAGGGTTGTAGGGAACAATGGCAAGGTATAGTTACCTTAATGCCCATCCTTGTTCGATTGATTGATATAATTCACAAGGTTAATTAGGACCTTTCATATGATTTTATTTTCCTTGACACACAACTTCAACTCACGGTCAAATGAAATTTTCACCACTATGCTTTTGGTTATTCTATCACGCACAACTTGGTCGTTTCTGACATTTTGCTTTTATTTACATTGAATGATTTTCACTTTAAATGGATGCCACAATATAGTTTCCTAAATTTTGATTGGTCAGTTTTGAAAAATTCATAACTTTTGCATTTGACCTCAAAAAAATATGCAAAAACACTCCTCAGAAAGGTCTTTTAATTTTATATTGACTGGTGTTGTCTTCAAATGCTTTTTTCCATATTCCATCTCTTCAAAAATTCAAGGACCATGATTAGGGTTTAAGGATTATGAGCTAATACACATATTATGATTTTAATGAAATCATAGGTGTTTAAAGACTCAAATCAAGTGAAGGGACTTGACCTTAAGGTGACCTACTCTAGGTAAGTGGGTCATTCATGTTTGGCACAAGTAATTTGGTTTAATGGATGTTATTTATGATTATGCACTTTAGTATGTTCCCTAAATTATGAATGTCTTCTCAAGATGATACCATGTTTACTTATCATTGTTTTGATTGATTGATTGGTTATGATTATTGGTTATGAATTAAGGTTAATGAATCATGCTCAAGATGGGGAAACCCTATTATGATTCAATATGGAGAAATACCATCATGGCATTAAGAGGGAGTAATACCATCATGTTCAAGATCAAGATTAAGAAGAGTTAATGTTTAAGTAAAGAGATATGTTAATGAGGAAAATTAAGGAATTGGCTAAGTTTTTATATGTGCCTCATTTATGGACCTGAAAGGGTCGTTATGGGTTTTCCTAACAATCATGGGCTCCTATGGGCATTAAGAGAGGTGGCATATAACTACTTTTCTAAATCATCATGTTAAGTGTTCAAAGATCATGTTAATGTTAATGTTAAGATAAATGGGATTGAATTCGTTTTTATATGTTCCCGAATCATGGACCTCAAGGGGTCATCAAGGGATTTCCTAGCATCAAGGGCTTCCCTAGCAATCATGTGCTCCTAAGTGGGTGTTATAGAAGGAAACATATACTAACTGTTCAATTATTTATGTAATTTATGAATCATGAATGCTTAAGAAAATCCATGTTCAAGTTTATGTCAAGTTTGCCATGTCAATTTTATCATGTCAAGTTATAATTACTTTTATGTCATATAAAGTACCAAATACAACTTACTAATGTGTTGTTTGTTTTGCATGGCTGGGGACGAGACGTCCGCATGACTTGGAGCAAGTGAAGGACAAAAAGGGAAATCAAGACTTGGGAGATCTTCAAGCTTTGCTTGGTGGGGTGCCATTTACCAAGTCAATCCATAGGTTTAGATGTAATTCATGTGGTGTTTAATCATAGTATCATCTAGATTAGATCTAATAGATGAGCATTATGTAATAAAGAACTATCTATGAATCAATTTTACACCAATGCAAGTGTTTCATTTACTTTAATTGCATGATTAGCATAATGTGACACCCATATTGAGTAAAAATGCTTCCGTTCTTGTGATATGGAAATTAGGGTGTTACAATAGGTTTCTTTAAGGAGGCTACTTCCGTTGCTATCTGCGAAATTTGATTTTCAATGATGTGGATTTGTGCTCCCTGATTCTATAGTTCCCTCTGTGTCTGGAAAATGATCGCTTCATTTTGACTCACCAGCTTTCCTAGCATGTCCTCAATGCGGTCTGTCTTACTAGGGCCCCTTTCTTACTAATGTGCATTTCTTTTGTGTTGTGCTTGGGATGGGTGCTGCTAAAAATTATTGGGATCCTTCTAAGAAAACTTGAGATCCTTCCTCCATGAATAGTCATTGTCCCTGTAATTCTACTGCAACACAAACATGCACTCTTATTCCTGTCCTCTAGAAGAGCTTCCATCCTTTTGACATAATTTCTAGGCAATCAAGTCCAAATTTTCATACAATGATGTAATCACCTTGGACTCTCTAACACTTTTAATGGTTACTGAAAGTTCTCTTTCCTCTCCCCATGACTGGTTCTTAGCCATGTTCTTTAGAATTTTGTGACACTTGGATGACTTGTTGTTGAGGAAGAAGCTTGTTCTTTCACTGTCAAGTGTGGTCCTTTCTCCTTGACGCAGCTCATAATAAAAGATATTTGGTTGGCCATAAAGATCGATCTCATATGAGGGATCTTACTCAACATGTTGTGAAATCTCTCCCATGCTTCAAAATATGACTCTTCTGCCCGCTAACTCATTTGTCTTTTGGGATGGAAAGTAAAACTCAAAGAATGCATCTATCATCTCTTCCCAAGTTTGAATGGGTTCAGGTGACAGGTTTTAGAACCAAGACTTAGTATTGTCTGCCAGTTATGATGGGAAAAGCTTCAGATAAATCACAGTCATGAGCACTTTGTCAATCTTTACCATGTCACAACTTTCAACAAAATTGTTGATGTGCGTCATCGGATCCTCAGTGTAGACTTGAACAATGGCACTAACCCATGATCTATCTTGTTTCTTCCCACATTTATGACTTGTCTTTTGATTGGCCCTAGATGATCTGTTGAGGAAGACACCTTGATCTTCTCCCAAATAGTCCGTTCTTCTTCTGCATCCACCATTTGAGTTGATTCTGGTTCCTCTGGTGGAGGTGTTGAGGTATTCAGTGGTGGGGTTTGAATTAGTCCTCCCACTGAGTCACCGTACTCTCGTGCTTTGTGTCGAAGATCTTCTACGCTAAAGTTGGTTCTTCAGAGTTGACTCTCTACAATCGGTGCTTCTCATCTGCACCATGCACTAGTACCTAAAATTGTTGAAAACAATGTGAGAACATATACTAATGATTGAATAAATGATATTTTATATTCAACTTAGAAAGAATAAAAAAATGAAGGGTGTGGCCGATCACAACACTAGTTGTGTTGGAGTTTCTATTTCCCTGGAAACGACACCCAAAACTTGATACACACAAACAACACGTTAAACGCAAGTATAGGTATCAATGTAATTTAGGCCCCAAGATGCCCGAATGTCAAACTCAGGGAAACACTCTCCAGAGACTACTACTAACTGTCATGCAATTAGCTAAGTTGATGTAAACTTTGAGTGAAGGTTTAATTATCTAAGATGTAGAAAATAAATCTAAGATTACTGGTTTTGATCTCAAGTAGAGTGAATTCATTTGGATTACGGTTTCACCTCAATTAACATTGTAATTCATCATAACACTAATAATTATCTCTCCTAACCCTTGAACAAAGAGACCTGTAGCAAGAATTACCTGCTCTCACAGTGTAATTCCCTACCTGTAGCCAACAGGGGTTCTAAGGAAATATTGACATACCATCTGGAAATCAACATGTAAATGTAGTGTTGCTTCACAATGGGAAGAAAGTGCTGAATGAGAAGAGGATGATTCCAGAAGAAAAAGACAACGATGACAACACAAGACCAATAATGATTATTGATCCATTTGATCCAGACACTACAACAGAGGACAAGGTAGTTGATGAAGAAATGGATGAACCAAGGGAGTCAAGAAAGGAAGCATATGTCCCGCCTCACCAAAGGAAGTTGGTGAATCCAGTGCCCTTTCCAAATAGCTTGTAGGAAAATAAAGTTGACCAATAATTTCAAAAGTTTCTAGACAATTTTAAGAAGCTTCATATCAACATTCCACTCATTGATGCAATTTGAAAAAATTCCTTCCTACGATAAATTTATGAAGGACATAATCAATAAGAAGCGAAGACTATATAATTCATATGTAGTGGTGTTGAAGGAGCAGGTTAGTTTTTTCATTTTGGAAAAATTGCACCAAAAAGGCAAGATCCAGGCTGCTTCAACATATCATGTTACATAGGGAAGACGAAGTTTGGGGAGGCTTTGTGCAATTGAAGGGCGAATATCAATCTTATGCCCTTGACTAAATTCAAGAAGTTGGGTCTTAAGGAGTCTAGGGAGTGCAATATGACCATATAGCTATCAGACAACTCAGTGGTTAGGCCATATGGTATCTATGAGGATGTTCTTGTCAAGGTGGACATATTTGTATTTCCAGCAAACTTCGGGGTTGTGGAAATATAGGATGATCATGACAACAAACTACTACTAGGGAGGACATTTCAAGCCACAACATACATGCTCTTAAAGATGGGCAGAGGAAAATTTACATTGGGGATCAAAGAAGAACACTTTGAAATCAAGATGCTCGAGTCTACATAGATGACCGAGGAGAAGGAACAATGCCACATGCTTTAGCAGGTCCAAGGAAAGGTGTCTTTATTTCTAGGGAAGCCATTCCTAGACATAGCTCATGTGATGACACAAGTACATAAAGGCACATTGGTAGTGGACATCTTGGAAAACACAAAGGAAGTTTCATTGACCAAGGTGGTCCAATATCTTGATGATGAAGATGAGGAATATTGCCCAACAACAATTGATGAGATAGCTTCTTCCACCCTTGCTCAAGCACATCCATAGTTTCCTTTTGAGGTATACTTTATGAATTTGGTGGATGACTACACTCAATGTCATTCCTTGGAGGAGTGTGTCTTGTTTCTTAAGGCATTACCATGTTATTACACCAAACATTATGAGGACTTAGGACCACCTTCACCACCATTGATTCCATCTCTACTGAGTCATCTATATCTTGAGTTGAAGCCATTTTTGTCGCATTTGAAGTATACCTTTTTGGCAGAAAATGAGAAGCTTCCCATAATTATCTCAGCATCCTTGAGCACCCAAGAGGAGGAGCAGTTGATTTGTGTGCTAAAGAACCAACAGGAAGCATTTAGGTGGTTAGTTGCAGATATCAAGTCAATCTCCCTTATTTTTTACCAGCACAAGATCCACAGAGAAGAAGGAGACAAGCAGATCGTGCAACCTCAGCAATGTCTAAATCCCATCATGATTAAGGTAGTGAAGAAAGAGGTAGGAAAACTTCTGTCGGTGGGTATTATTTATGCTATCTCTGACTCTAATTGGGTAAGCCCTACTCAAGTGGTTCCAAAGAAAGGGGGGATAACGGTCACTGCTAATTCAAATAGTGAATTGATATGTACTAGGTTGGTGACCAGGTGGCGAGTTTGTATTGACTATCATTGTTTAAACACTGCTACTCTTAAGGACCATTTCCCTCTTCCTTTCATTGATCAGATTCTTGAGCGGCTCGTCGACCACTCTCAGTTTTGTTTTCTGGATGGATATTCCAGGTACAATCTGATTGTCATCGAGCCAAAAGACCAAGAGAAATCTACTTTCACTTGTCCTCATGGAACATTCTCTTATTGTTAGATGACTTTTGTTTTGTGTAATTCACCATCGACTTTTCATAGATGTATGCTTGCCATTTTTTGTGATATGGTAGAGCAATGTCTTGAGGTTTTCATGGAAAAGTTCTCGATGTATGGTGAGCCATTTGAGGATTGACTTGAAAGTCTAGATAAAGTCTTGCAAAGATGTGAGGACATTTACTTGGTTTTGAATTGAGAAAAGTGTCACATGATTGTGAACGAGGGAATAGTCCTGGGACACAAGGTGTCTCATAGAGGTATGGAGGTCGATCTGGTTAAAATCGAGGTTATTTCTAAGTTTCCTCCACCATCCATGGTGAAGGGAGTTAGGAGTTTTTTAGGACATGCCACTTTTTATCGACATTTCATAAAAGATTTTTCAAAAATTGCTAAACCACTTTCATAATTGTTGGAAAAAGATGTTGAATTTAAATTCTATGAGCGGTGTTTGAAAGTGTTTGAGGTGTTAAAGGAGAAACTGGTCTCTACACCTATAGTTCAGGCTCCAGATTGGAGCCAAACTTTTGAACTGATGGGTGACACATCAAATTATGCAATAGGGGATGTTTTAGGACAACACTGAGACAAGAACCCCACCATCATTTATTATGCGTCTAAGACCCTAAACGATGCCCGGTTAAATTACACAACCACTAAAAATTTACTGTCTGTAGTTTTTTCTTTTGATAAATTCTGCCAATATTTGATAGGGGCAAGGGTCATTGTGTGGACCGATCATGCAGTAATTAAATATTTAATGTAGAAGAGTGATGCCAAACCTAGACTAATTAGGTGGATTCTGTAGCTATAGGAGTTTGATACTGCAATCAAGGATAAGGTAGGCATGGAGAATGTAGTTTTAGACCATTTTTCTAGGCTTGAAAGAGTGTATGAAAAGGATATATACATACAAATAGTGGAAGAATTTTTGGATGAGCAATTGCTTGCTATGAAAAGCAAAGATTCATGGTTTTCAAACATTGTGAACTACTTGGCGTGTGGAGAGTTACCAGAAGACTGGGGATATCAGGAGAGGAAGAAGTTCTTCCATTCTTTGAGGTTCTATGTGTGGGATGATCCCATCTTGCTTAAGCAGTGTAGGGACAATATTTTAAGGAAGTGTGAGACCGATTGGGAGTTTGAGAGTATATTATCACACTCTCACTCCTTACCTACTGGGAGTCACCCTACTAGTTCTAGGGCATAGGCCAAAGTATTAAAGTGTGGATTTTATTGGCCAATGCTTTTTATAAATGCATATGATTTTGAGCTTCATTATGATGCATGTCAACATGCGGGGAATATATCCAAGAGACATGAAAAGCCCTTAAATGTTTTTCAGGAAATTGAAGTTTTTTATGTATGTGGAATAGATTTCATGGGCCCTTTCGTGTCATCTAACTCTAATTTATACATATTTCTTATTGTTGATTATGTATCTAAGCGGGTGGAAGTAATTCTAACCCGCACCAATGATGCCCAAGTCATATGTAGGTTTGTCAAAAACTGTCTGTTTTGCAAGTTTGGGGTGCCAAGATTGATAATAAGTGATGGTGGATCTCACTTCACCAATACGAAGTTTATTGCATTATTGAGAAAATATGGAGTGGGACATAGGGTTGGTACTCCATATCATCCGCAGACCCAGGGACAAGTTGAAGTGTCTAATAGGGAGATCAAGAAAATCTTAGAGAAGATAGTCTGAACCAATAGGACAAATTGGAGTATGCATCTGAATGATGCTCTTTGAGCATATAGGACAACCTATAAGACACCTATTGGGACCACTCCTTTTAGGTTGGTTTATGAGAGAGCTTATCACTTACCCGTCGAGTTAGAGCATAAATTTAAATGGCCCTAAGGAAATTGAATTAAAAGTTGGATGATGCAGGGAAAAAGAGAATGTATAATTGAATGAATTAGATGAGCTTAGGCTGGATGCCTATTAAAGCTCCAGAATCTACAAAGAGAGAACAAAGAAGTTCCATGATTGTCACATCTAGCATAAAGTCTTCACTCTAGGACAGAAGGTGCTTCTCTTTAATTCTAGGTTGAAATTACACCCTGGAAAACTGAGGTCTAGATGGAGTGGTCCTTCTGTGGTAGTTGAGGCTTTAACCCATGGGGCAGTGGAGATAAGAAATGAGGCTGAGCCATTTCTTATCAATTTCTAGTGGCTTAAGTATTACTTTGGGGGAGATGTGGTCCGAGAAAAAGAATATGTGAAGCTCATTGAGCTTCAATGCTTAAGTATTACTTTGGGGGAGATGTGGTATAGGGAGAAGAAGATTTGAAGCTCATTGAGCTTCAATGATTGTTTGATTTGATCGTCAAGCATATGACGCTAAACAAGGGTGCTTGTTGGGAGGCAAATTAACCATATTTTAATGCTTTAGGATTTTGTTATTTACATTAATGTTCTTAACATTCTAATTGCATTGTATTATTTTCATTATAAAAAAGGTGCCTTGATCATTCATGTTTCGTGTGCAGGTTGAGCAAAATTTGGTAATACTGATAGCAAACTTGATAATATCGACAGAAGCACAGGGACTCAGGGTCAATTTTCACAAAATCTCAATAGTATCAAATGCATAGTTGGCAGTACAAATGACATCACAAGGAGCTTGAAAATTTTCTGAATGTTACTAACAACAAATTCGATAGCATCAGATTTTTATGAGAGGGGCCGAGTTAAGTGATAGTGACTCAATACTATCGACATTGTAGTACTGATGCTGAGCGATGCTCCATGTTCAAAATACTGAGATAATGCTCAAAAGTATTGAGAAAATTTCACGACTCGGTACTACTGACCAAGTCGGTAGTACCGACACTAGAACACACATGATCCACAGGAGTGCCATCAACGATCACGATTTTTCACATTTGACAGTCGGTAACACCAATCCGTCACACACCTTTTGGGGTTGGTACTTCAGACATTCGTCGGTACTACCAATGTTAGGTGATCCACGATTACCAACATCGACCAATGAGGAACGTCAATATCAACAGATAGTACCGATTCACATGGATAGTGGACAAGAAATTGGTATTACTGATGATTGAGTCATTACTAACGCCGCAGTGGCAGCAAACTAGGTGATGACTATATTGTTGACTTAAGGTCAATTAGGTCAATGTTGACTCACGTCTAAATTGACTAAACCCGTGTTTTGATGATGACTAACCATTCCACATATTGGTGTCTAATGTCTCTACTTGAGTGATTTCAAATTAGGTATAGACACACTCCAAATGCCCTAACTTGAACATCTCAAATTGGAGAAAAGACAAGTCAAAGTCAATACAAGTGCACATTTTTGTAATATGATGTAAATCCATTAGAATCATGTTGTAAATCACTTGTAATGATTGTATGATTTGTAATTAAGCTTAGAAAAAATTAGGAGCACTTAGATCGAATGTTTAAGCACTTAAAAGCCATTTTCCAAAATTCACATCAGGCTGTTCATCGGTCGAGTTTTGTGAGTTGCAAACTCGTCCGATCTTGATTGGATCTTGAAAATGACTTTTGATCAGTCGAGTTTACACTACACAGAACTCGATCGATGGAGTTATTGACCAATTCGATTTTCATTGGTCGGTCGAGTTTTCCCAGGACAAACTCGACTGATGTTCTGAATATCAACTTTGTCTTTTACTCTATCGGTCGAGTTACCCTTATAAAAACTCGATCGATTTCACTGTACGGAAAAGTGCAGAAAAGTGCTTCTAGCCATTTTGGAGTTGCAACAAGTGAAAATATATTCGTTGCAAGCCACAAAATGGCTACTTTTCATTCTCAAGTGTTCCCAAAGGCTAAGAGGCATCCCCAGCTATAAATAGGACCCCTTGGGCTTCATTCCAAGGTTGAACATTCAATGCAAACTCTAAGTGAGGTTCCTATTCTATAGTTGAGTGCTTCCTACAACCTCCTCTCTCTCTCCAAGCTTAATCACTTGCTACATCCATTAGAGTGAGTAGGAGATTTGTAAGAGAGCTTGTCCTACATGTATATCTTGTGAGGCTCTCACTTCCACCACCTCCCCATGTCTCATTTCAATCAAGAAGATGAAGGTTCTCTCTCTTAGCTAAGAGAGGTGAAGAAGAACAAGGGAAGGTGTCCCTTGGTGAAGATCAAGGCTGAAGACTTGGAGTAAGAGTGGGTAAGCCCTTGGTGAAGGCAGAAGAGTCCTTGCTCAAGTGGGTAAGTCCTTGGTGGAAGCTTCTCTGAGTGAAGGTGAAGTCAAAGGCGGAAGATCCAAGAAGAGTGGGTATTACCTGTAAGGCTGAAGACTTGTGCAAGAGTAGGTAAGTCCTTGGAAGAAGGCAGAAGACTCCTTGCAAAGTGGGTAAATCCTTGGTAAGGTTGAAGACTCTTTGTATTGGATAGGTAAGTCCTTTGTTTTTCATGTATTGTAAGTCTTATGAATGAATATAAGAATGCAATGGTTAGGAAATCCTAGAGGCTGTCCTCTCTAGGTAAGTGGACTGACATACTTCTAGTTTGAAGTGTGGAACCACTCTAAATAGCTTGTCTACTTGTGTTTTCTCAATCTCTCTCTCCCTTGCTATGTATGTTATAGTTGCACACAAATTTCCTATTTAGCAACCTTATCTTGTAATATATCTTGAAGGTCTAATGAATTTTGTTTAAGTGCATTCATATCTATTCACCCCCCTCTAGAGCATCTAATCACCCATCTAGGATCCAACAATTGGTATCAGAGCGGGCTTCTCCAAGCATACTTATACAAGTAGGAGAAGATGGGTGACTACCAAGGAGGGAGATACTTGATCAACCTACCAATCTTTGATGGGAGAAATTTCATCTATTGGAGAAGAATGCTTCAATTCTACATCCAAGGATCAAGTCTTGAGATGTGGCAAATGGTGAACAACCCATACATGCTACCAAAGACAAAGATTGAAGAATGGGATGAAGCTACCTTGAAGAAAGCAACCTTGAATGCTAGAGCCATGCACATCCTCTATGCCTCCATGACCCCCACCAAGTTCAACCGGATTTCTTCATGTGAAATGGCCTATGAGGTATGGAGAAAGCTATGCATCACTCATGAAGGGACAGATCAAGTGAAGGAAAGCAAAGTCTACATGCTCAAAGGGCTGCTTGAGAACTTCAAGATGGGAAAGGATGAGAGGATAGCCAACATGTACTCAAGGCTCAACACCATTGTGAATGGTCTTGCTATTCTAGGACATCCTATGTCTAGTGGAGAGATCAACTCAAAGATCCTTAGAACTCTCCCCAAGAGGTGGGAACCCAAGGTGACTTCCATTGAAGAAGCAAGGTCCCTTAAGGATGCCCCTATCGAAGAGCTCATTGGAAATCTACAAGAACATGAAGCCACACTTGACAAGAGGGAGGAAGTAGAAAGACAAGAGGAGAAAGAACTCAAGAGAATGAAGAAGGCTAACATCAAAGCTCAAATCAAGGCTATTGTTGGTCAAGCTTCTCCATCCTCTCAAGTTGAAGAAGATGCCATGTACTCCAAGGATAGATTCTACAAAGGCAAGTCCTCCTCCATCCGATGCTTCACATGTGGAAAGAAGGGTCACTGCAAGGAAGATTGCCCACAAGGCAAAAAGACCCATCTTCACAAGAAGAAGGAGAAATGAAACTCAAGCTCAAGTGGATCCTCCAACTCAAGCTCAAGTGAAGATTCAAGTGAAGGATCAAGCTCAAACTCTAGTGATGAAGGAGAATGCCATTTTGCTCTTATGGCATCAAAACATGAAGACTCAAGTGAGGTAAATCTAAACTCTTTAGAAAAATAATATTTGATTTCTATTATTCATGATACTTGTGCCTCTCTTAAGTCTTCTAAAAGGAAAAAAAAGCTTGCTAGAATTTTTGATAATATGCATGTAGAACTAGATGATCTTAAACATGCTAATTCTTACTTGCTTGATGACAAAAATGCTTGTCTTAGCCAAGTAGACTCTCTTAAACTTGAAAATGCTAGTTTGCTTGATAAGATTAGATTTCTAGAAGCTCAACCTCTCATTCCTAGTTCTAATGAAGAGCATACTTTAATTGTTGATTCTCTCATGCATGATATTGATGTTCTTAAATCTGAAAACAAGGACAAAGATTTTGTTTTGCAAGAATTAAAAACAGAATATGCCTCCTTTCTTGCTAAAATCAGTGTGCATGAATCTTGTTCTAGTTCTACTAATAGAGAGAATGATGTTGCTGCTCTTCATATTGATAGATATTCTTATTTAACTAAAGTTCTTTGCTTAAAAAATGATCTTGTGCATGCTAGAGATAATATCAATCATTTGTCTTCTACTATTACTTCTCTTAAGCATGATAATGACAGTTTGAGATCTTCTTTGCAAAGATTCTTAGTTGGTAAGAAGATCCTTAATGACATCCTACACCATACTACTAAAAAAAATGGTAGACATGGTTTAGGATATGATAGTAGTCAAAGGAGCAACAAAGGTAAAAGACCTCCAATCTTCCTTGGAGAATCCTCTAGTTCCAAGACTATGGGCACATGCAACTATTGCAATGAAATTGGTCATTATTCTACTTGTTGTCCTTTTAGGAAAGCACCCAAGAGCAATAGGACTTGGGTTGCTAAGCTAACCCCTCCAGACCCAAAAATATGATTGGGGACCATTTCATCTTTCTTCTTGTAGGTACTTGCAAATGGATTGACTTGAGCTATTGAATTACAAATTGACTTCTCAATCCACATGAAAGAAGAAAGTTGAGATGTGTAGAGGGTGACAACAAGTTGAAATGGTAAGAACAAAGGTAAAGGTTTTATTGATTATAACCATCTCTAACTTGTTTTTGTCAAGTTAGTGTGCATCATACATATGGTTTCTGAGTCAAAAGTGGTATTTTGTGTTTCTCTTCACATTCTTGCTCAAAAACTATTTCTAATGCTTCTATAGTGCATTACTAACTTGCTTAGACATGTTTGGATATGGTTTGTATATTTAGCATGCCTTTAATATGTTATTATGAAATATATGTGCTCTTTGACAACAATTTTGTCGGTCGAATTTGTCCTGTTTGAAACTCGATCGATAGGCACCAATGGGTGTTTCCAGCAGCTATCATTCGTCGAGTTGTCAATGCACATAAATTGACCGATAACACTGTGCACAGAATATACATTTGGATTATTGAGTGAGAATTTCCCTCTCAACTAGATTTTCTCAACCAATAGCCTTATTCTTTGGCACTCTCATTTGGTACCTTTATATATGCATATTTCCATGTTCTAAATTGCCTATCTTTCTTACAACTCTATCTCTCTAATTTCTCTAAATTAATATATCTATATGTTGCAATTACTTGCTTTGAGTTGTTTTGCAGGTTTTGATGATAATCTCTTTGGATCTCTTGGTTGTGTCTAAAATTGCTTCCGTTGTACTCTAACTTGCTACATCTATCTAGCTGTATGTCTTATGTTGATACAACCTTGAGGTTCTTAGTGGTGATCATCTTTTGGTAGTGATGCATATTTGTATGTGAGTTATATCCTTTCATACTTCTAAAATTACATATCTACTATCTTGATTTGCTTGCATAACATTGTGATGTAGGTACATAGATCTACATTATATGTAGAAATTGGAGTATTTTTGGATTTTATATAGATTTTGCTCCAATTTTAGTTTTTGGTGCAAGACTAGTGTTTTTCATACAGAAACAACCTTCTGAGCAAGGCTCATGGCTTTTCCATGAGCCCTGGCACTTTTTGGGCAAATTCTATCATCTTGAGGGTCAAAATCACGATTTATTGTTTTTCTACAGCATTTTGGGTTGTTCAAGTATATGCTTTAACTTGATTTTCTTTCTATGCTTGGACAAACCCCTATCTGTGCTCTTCTACTCTCCTTATATATATTTGTGTTATCTCCTTTCTATTTAACAAGTGATGTTTCTTATTTTCTTCATACCCCCACTTTTTGAAATGACAAAGGGGGAGAAATGTATGTCTTCTTTTGACAAAATAGGGAGAAGGCATGTCTTACATGAAGAGGAGAAGCATGTTCATGTAAAGGGATAAGGTAAAGGGGAGAAGACATATATGATTAGAAGACATAATACTCTATAAATGTTAAGAAAGCTAACCATGCAGGAGAAATAGCATCAATTGAGGGGGAGTATGAAAACTCCATGCACATCAATTGAGGGGGAGCATATGAACTCCATTCTATTGAAACCCCTAGGTTTCTCCAAAAGTATGATTTCACTTAAAATCTTTCAATACATTTGTGTAATGGTTTGTCATCTTCAAAAAGGGGGAGAATGTTGACTCAAGGTCAATTAGGTCAATGTTGACTCACGTCTAAATTGACTAAACCCGTGTTTTGATGATGACTAACCATTCCACATATTGGTGTCTAATGTCTCTACTTGAGTGATTTTAGATTAGGTATGGACACACTCCAAATGCCCTAACTTGCGCATCTCAAATTGGAGAAAAGACAAGTCAAAGTCAATACAAGTGCACATTTTTGTAATATGATGTAAATCCATTAGAATCATGTTGTAAATCACTTGTAATGATTGTATGACTTGTAATTAAGCTTAGAAAAATTAGGAGCACTTAGATCAAATGTTTAAGCACTTAAAAGCCATCTTGTGATATATCTTTAAGGTCTAATGAATTTTGTTTAAGTGCATTCATCTCTATTCACCCCCCTCTAGAGCATCTAATCACCCATCTAGGATCCAACATATAAAAGGAGGGGTGTGAGTATTGTTTCATTCACATTTCCACCACATCCTTCTCAAGTAAGATTTACAAGCACTTCTGGGCAATCAAAGTCTTCTCTGAGATCTTTTCTTCTCCATCCCCTTCTTATATCGGCTTGATGGTATCCAGGTGAGAAACTTATTCAATGGTAGGGAATATCAGGTTGGTACCCAACCAACATGCATCTTTCTTGTCAACAATGACATGAAGAAGATCTACGATGAGCTGATGAAAAGAGAGATCACCTCGACATAGTATAGAGACTATGCATTCCTTTCTTCCGTGGGCTTCACTAACAATCTCCATCAAGTCTGGGGAGGATAGGGTTGGTGGGTGATCACCCTTTCTTTGGTAATTGACTCACCTTCCCAGAGATCGTGTATGAGTTCTTAGCCTCATTGGAGGTTTGTTGTATCCCTGAGCACGGGGATTAATGGAGGGAATGGTGTATCAAATTCTATCTCTTCAATGACAACTACTAAATGACGTTGTGGCAATTCAATGCCATCTAGGGGTAGTCATTGGGTGAAATATGCTTCGCCACCAGCAACTTTGATTATAAGGGTTCCTTGAAACTTTTAGCAGAGGTGCTAGAGGACTATCACATCAGCTAGTACGTCAACTCCATCACTGACATTGAGCACCCATTTTCTCATATCCTGCATCGCTTCCTTACCAACACCATATTCACCAAGTCCAGTCAGGGGTAGGGGAAGGTTTATCAGGTGGATCTCTTCTTCCTCTATAATTTTATAAATTTTGGAAGGGAGTCATTGGAATTTGGTTCCTTCTTCCTACAACACATGATGGGGGTGAAGCGACTGGTGCAGAGGATGCCCTCATCCATTTTGGAGGGCTTATGACTCCACCTCTAAATCTCTAAAGGTTTCTCCCAAGTTGGATCTGAACATTTCAAGAGAGTGAACCTCATTAGCTTGCGTCATGTGAAGGTGTACACTTGTTGTACAATTGATGAGTAGTATCATGAAAGGGAGCTCCCTGATCCTATCTTCAACTTGCAAGGAGTGTATCACATGAGTTAGCCTATAGAGAGTGACACAGAGGAAGATGAAGCGGAAGAAGATGTCGAGCATGAGAAACAACATGAGCAGTATGAAGAAGAAGAGGAGGAGGCCACCATCCCAATCACGAGGAGGCAGGTCCCCTGTAAGTGCGCTAGAGTACATGGAGCCTCTAGTTCTTCTGCTCCACCACCTACCTAGGAGGATGATCCACATTTGATGGCCTGTATGTATGGAATGCTAAAAGAGATTCAGTAGGGGAAATAACATCAAACAACTACATTGGAGGGTATCCAGGGTATCCAAGGCTGGCTTTACCAGAATGAGTAAGCCATCTCCAAAAATGAGAGACTTCACCTAGACAACCAGTTGAACATGCATACTCAATTGCAGAGGATGGAAAACTAATAACAGCCATTCTTTGACAACTATTGGAGTCAAGGTTATTTTGGTGGCTATCCATAGCCTCCAGAAATGCCACAACAACCACTGATGTTTTAGGGGACATTCTATCCCCATGACCGGGCCATTCCACAACCACCACCACAACCATATTGATCAGTACTACTGTTCCACCTCTATGATTGGATATTGACTATGAGAACATAGTCAAGTTCATGCTCTGGGGGTGCTGGAATAGCTCTATCCTTTATTTTGTTGATCTATTTTTAGTTTTTATTATTCCTAGTTATAGGATCCTCAATCTATCCAGTGTAACTGTGGATCAATATAAGCATTATTTCTAGCTTTGTCATCAGAGTCTGTCTTCCATGTCTGTGTAATAAAAAATGATTTTTTTTGGCTTATTTGCAAATTTCTTATGTGACATCACCTTGAGGAAGTGTATGTGCTAGTCAGCTTTTGGACATTTGTATGAATGGAAATCTTAATTATCCATGTAAAGTGGATGAAGATGGGGTTTGAGCCTAAGTCGATCAAACAATCAATGGGACCTTAAATTGAAATTTTAGAAAGAAATCCTAAGGTTACCCTATACAAAGGTCAATAGTATAGGGACATATCATAATTTAAGAAAGGGATTGTCACTTAATTATGTGATTCCATCCATTTGCCATCCATTTTGATCCACCACCTTAAGATGATCAAGTAACCTGAATTGTTTCCTTTTGATTGCATTGCATGGCATAATTGGTGACATGATAGTTAGTTTTTCTTCTGATGCATTGGTTACAAAATGAAAAAGAAATTATGCATAAACAACTTTTATGAATACCACCTAGTTGCATGACAATAAAATGTAGATTGCATACCTTTTTATGATTCATTTTACATCATGTGGTTATTGTTTTCTTCTAAAATTAGAGTGCAAGGATACACTACATACCCTCAGAAAAAAAATCAAAGAAAAAACGAAATGAATGAGATATGTTAGTGAAGCCCAAGAATAACTTTCTACCATGCTTAAATAGTGAGCCAATGAAAAAGTAATTTTTTTAATGTTATATTATAAAGAGGGAGAAAGGAAGCCCTAAACTTGGGTTGGAAATCTACTTCACAAAGAAATAAAACATTCACATGATGCATTCTCTTCTTTACTCCACTCTCATCCATTTGATGAGGTTTTCAATACATGCATCATTAGGCATTATGATTCATGCATATCCCATTACCTTTACCATATAGGTTCACCATGTTTTATTTTCACATAAATAATTTAGATGTTACTTGTGATTCTTCATAAGCCACCTATTTCATTCCATCCATTGCTCTTATTGGTAGGCCACATATATGATTGATCTCCTCATTCATTCTTATAAGGAAAATTGCTTCCAAGTAGATGGTAGTTAGGAAAGAGCAATGTAGATAGGAACTCACATCATGCACCAAGCGGACACCTGATTGACTATGATATTGACTTATCTACTGATAGTGTTTCACTGATCTAAGGGTGAACATCTTTTATGGATTTTTTTTTCACTAGAGAGTAGTTGATTGTTTAGTGATCAGTAAAGGCCGGTTTGAGACCGCCAGATAGGGATAGTTGAGAATGGAAATTTATATTTTGTGTCCATTTGCTGACTTGTCTCAAACAAATCCAAAATTGTGTTGCTCGAGGATGATCAACATTTAAGCTTAGGGGAGTTTTATGCACTGAATAATTGTCATTCTCACATACTATTTATTATGGATTTTTGTACATTTATTGTTTAATTTCATATTATTTGTGCACTATTTATAATCATTAGCATGTAACATGTAATTGCATCAAATAGATGTATTTTTAATGTCTTTGATAGAATTATTATTATTTGGGAGCTTATGTTTGTTTTTTGTGGAATTTCAAGTGAATCTACAAGAAACTACACAACTCGATACTACTAACTTACATGTCGATGGTACCAACACTTGATCAGAAAGGAAGGAGTCAAATTAAGAAATTTTGGTACTCTCGACATCAACTCGGTAGTGCGACAACTATGCAGGGAGCCAGAACTTATCTAGGGTGTCAATACTACTGACACCCAATCAATAGTACCGACTCAGTGGCATCAAGCCAGATCTGAAATCATCATTAATCTGATGATTGAGACTTAATGACACCCTAACTCATGTCTATGACTTAGGGGGAGTGCATCCAGACATAAGAATCATGTCCAATTCAGTTGTACGATAGAGGTGAGTGGAGAAGAGATAAAGGAGAGGAGAAAACAACATTTTGGGCGGTACATGCACTTCTGGTGGCCAGATTTGCAGTCAGAAGACGGAAAATCACTGCATTCGTCGAGAGGAACCATCTATACCATCTTTCTCCAGGTATTTTTCCTTATTCTTGATGTTTTCTTCCTTCTTTTCTTCCTTTTTTAGTGTAAAACAACTGAAATCATGCGGGGCTAATACCCTTGTTCCTTAGGATCCGGGAGTAGCCTGATTTTACATTGTAATTGATGATTGTGATTTAATATACTTGTTTATCTTAATTTTTGGACATAATTCTATGAGAGCATCATGAATTATCTATTCTTGATCACCATAGGTAATTGTTTAGATTGTTAATTGCTTCGAGAGAGGGATTAAGGGTTGGAAAACTCATACACATTTTATATTGCACCTTAAGAATGGGCTTATGAATGTGTAGTGCATAACCTAAAGATTTTGATAAAGAACCTAATTAATAACACAATTGCTATGAGAGTGGGATTGGTATTAGAATAGGTAGTGAATTACACTGTGAGAGTGGGTAATTCTTGCTACAAGGTTCTTTGTCAAGGAGTAGGAGAGATTATTAATGAAATGATGTTAATTGTAATGTGAGCCGTGGTGAAACCACAATTCTAAGGAATTCATTCCACTTGTGATCACAACCAATAATCTTAGTTTTAATTCTTACAAATTCGTTACTCTTTTTCATCGGCTTAGCTGATTGAGTCATTGTTAGTAGTAGTTTCTGGATACACATTTTTCTCGTGTTTGATATGCGGGCCTCTTTAGGCCTATATTACATTGATATGTGTACTTGCATTTTTGACGTGTAGTATACGTGCATAAACATACTGATATGAAAATGTCTTACTATTTACACTTTATATATAGTTCTTGTTCAAATAAATCTCTCTGCTTATTAACAAGAAAAACATAGGGTAGGCATATCCCGATTCTTAAATACAATGAATTGGATATCAAGTATATATGGGGTATATTTAACAAAAAATAGTTATCTCCCTTTTAATATTTTTTAAGATAGGAAAAATAGAGAAACATGTTAATTTATAATAAGTTCAGATACATATGTCATCACAAAGTACTAAAATGTGAGATAAAAAAGTGACAAATCATTTTTAAGATGATATAAGATGTGTATACTATGGTTTGGAAAATAGTACCACAAATGCCAATTAGAAAAGTTTGTCCCATATTGTATGATATCAAATTTAGTCATATGGGGCTTCAATAATATATTTGCATTATACATTGGGCCATAATGAAATCAAAGTGCAACAAGAACATGCAAAGTCTAGTGTTTTGAATGTTATTTGAGAAAAAGTTAAAAAATAGAACACAATTCATAGAAGACATTCATTAACTAAAAATATCTTCATATTAGTAAAGATATTGTTCCATAAAAATACAAGCTATATCACTATCCCAACAACTTTCCAATGGGAAATAAAATATCTAGTTTCCAAATATGCTACATGAGAGGCATATATTATAATTAATGGAAAAGGAACTATTATAACTAGATCCCACAAAAGTCTTTCTATTTTTTTCTAATGAGAATTTTGATATATATTGCCTAGTTCTGGTGTATATAATTGCTTATAGAAGTGTGCAAGAGTCTATTCAACATAATCTTACCAATAGATTTTTTTCCAATGAAGTGATAATAACATTGCCTTTAGAATGAAATAAAAGTTTTTTGGTTGTTGAAGTCAGTCACTTAATAGAACTTTCAAAGCACTTTTAGGAGAATAAATTTTAAAATAAAACACAATTTTATTTTAAATAATTATATAATAACATAATGAGATAAAATAGTAAGTGGATCCCACATATCATATACTTGTCCAAAAGAGAAAAAAATTGACATTACACTTATAAGTTATGAGCAACATGTTTATCAATCTTTTCTTTTTTAGTATGAAATTTGGTCAATTAACTCATATATCTTCATAGTATCAATGCCACTTGTAGAATTATTTTTAATGTATTTCTTATAATAATCAAATATATTCCATCTTTTAAAATGTTTAAGGATTCCTATATTATGTCCTACACTAGATACCTGTAATCATTTCTTTATTTTTACTTTATTGATTTTTCATTTACTAGAAAAAGAAGGCCACAATATCATGCCTTTTCTTTTTAATTGTCTAAACCTAATATTCAAGTATATTCACAATATTCTTTGTTATTTCTCTTTGAATTATTATTCTTATTCTTTAGTATTAGACCATAATCTCACCAATGTCCCTTTTCACCACACATATGTTACCAATTAGAGGAACATATATAGTTTCTGTTAGAATAATACGTAATTGGTGTTTTACCTTTGGGATAATCTTTTCATCACTACCTAAATCATACTTGGATGTTGATCATTGTGTTGTTAAAGTTTCTTCCTTGAGTATAATGCTCTTCTTACCAAACCACTTTTCTTCCTAAATAGTTTCTCACAATCTTAGACCTTGGCATCATAAGCCTATAAGCTCACTATCTTTCATAATGTAACATGGATAAATTTGACAGTTATTTTATGATACAATAACTTGTTTCTGTACTTAGGTGTAAGAGACTTACGATATTTATAACATACACATTTTCTTTATATCCTTTCCTATGAACTTCAATCCATCGACCAATAAAGTAAACCTATATTAAGAATAAAAATATATCCATACCTTTCCATATGTAAACTATACTTAATGAAATAATATATTTATCATATTTCATTGAAGTGTATGGTAACTTCATGAGTATTTGTCATTTTATCCCAAGTTTCATAAGAAATTAACACAAAGATATAACCTTTAATTCACTAGGAAAAAGAGATCGATCATACTTACAATTATAAATTTTAAAGTAGCCTTCTTTAACATTCTGTGACTCAATATGTGGAGGTCATCCAAAAGGAAATTTTCCCATGAAACTATCTTTCAGATTCTGAAACTTGAGGGTCAAATGTATAATTGCATTTTTTTGCTTCCAATAAGCATAGTTGGTACTTTCATAGGTACATAGTTGTATAACATATGATCTCTCAAGGTTGATCTGCCTAGCAATAGTTCTTCTGTACATATTCAAACTCTCCTTGGAACTCCTTGAAGGTGGCTGATTTCATTACTATACCGATGCAAATTTCTGTTTCAAGAAACAAACATTGTAACCACCCCTCCTACTGTTTATCCATTAAAGGTGGACCAGGGAGTCAAGGGTCATCATTGAATATCTCAAAGATCCAAATTATAATAAACAATTATGAAAATTAATAATTTCAATCAAAAGTATTGTTTATAAGAGTAGGGAAGATAAGATATACACTAAGGGGTTACATTATTTCTAGAAAGGGAAACTAATTATTAGTCTGGGAATGAACTAGCTAAATCCTCCATGTATCATTAACTTTATGTCTTGTGGATTATTCTCTTGAAGTCCATATCTTCATTCTTTAGATATACAGCTAAACTAGAATGCTGACAAGAAAATGCAGTTAGTATAAAACTATGTTGTGTACATGGGAGCAATAAAAAAGTGTGCATGTAATCCTAACAACACATATAGATGTACAAAATCAAGTAACCACAAGTAAAAAAATTCTCAATTTCATCTCGCAATGCAACCCATCACCATTCCATCTCATTTGGTGTTCCACTCCGTATTGTATCAATGGGCTCTATGAAATTGCTTCCAATAATAAATTCCATGGTAATTGTTTTGTCACATAGTGATCATCCCTTAGATTCTAGTAGTGATTGTCTCCCTAGATAACCCTACGAGATTCATTATTGGGTTCAAGTATCATCTTAACTATATGTGTTAGATATCCTACGCTTCAAGTGACTTGGCCCCATCTTTTTAAGCCTTGGTAGAAAGTTGGGTAGGTCTGGCATAAACCTCATCCTTGAACCTATCCTTAGCCCAGGAAAAAAGTTTGCAGCCCCCACGTTGCTTCTCCCTCACAAAATTGTAGCATCATGGTTTGTTGGTGGCTATGTTAGAAAGGAAGGTGGGAAGGATGGATAGGGTTCATGGAGGCACGTAAAACAACCAGTCACCTCCAGCTCAATGTCATGAGACTGATGGAGGTTGTGAAAGGGACCGAGACACCTTAGGTTGTAAACACCAAAATAGAGGCTACGGTAGAACCATACTATAATAGCATGAGGGTGAGATGATATGCAGGGTGCTAACCAAGATTGGCCATGGAAAAAAGGAGGAATGAATTGAAAGAGGTGTAGAAAAGTATCATGATGTATAATTAGGGGCTATTAGATTTAGATCCAGGTGTTAGGAATCCTTCCCTCACTGGACTGAGAGTGGGAGGGGAGAAGTTTTTGAATCTCCTTCCATCATCCACTAAACCAATTAAAACTTGGGTCTAATAGTTCCAATCTGTGAGGACAAGAACATGGTTAGGTTTTTGGTGAGAGAGTGGCTAGAGAGAAAGGGAGAGGGTCACAAAGATAGAGAGAGGAGAGTAGAATCCTTTCCTTTTCTATCCAAAGGTAGAAGATGACCTTTGGATCATGGATCCTAGATCTAATGTCACCTAGGGCACATGACATATCAACTAGGATAGACATTGCTCCCCTCATCATATTAAATGTGATCAAACATTAAGAACTTACCAAGTTATTTTTTCATTCAAATAAAAGGTAATAAACTACAACAAATCTCTAGATAAATAGGATTCCTATTATCTTTGTCTTGCTATAATATAAAGATTGGGTTTAGTTACAATTTTAATTCCCATATTGTTATCCTAAAGTTATACTTAAATAAACCCATAAATGGGATAATTAAATTTAAAACTTGTTCAAAATATTTGTGTGATTTTATGATACAATAACTAGACTTATATAATTTTTATTGATCAATATTTCTCTTAAAGAGTCAATTGTTTCATAAATTTAATGGCATTCATACCATTGCACCACAAATCCTTGTATTATTGTCCCTAAGCACTTAAGAGTAAAGATGAAACCAACATTATTTATTCAAAATATTATAGTTAATAGTCTGTTTCAATTACAACTTCTACATAAAAGGGAGGAAATTCCAAGTCATCACTTACTTACCCCTTATATGAATTTTCCCTCAAAAAATTGGCCCAACTAGAAAAAAATAATGTCAGATTTTAGCTCTGATGTGTCTTCTTCCTTTTCATTATGTTTCACTAAACCTGAACCATTTACATCTCTTTATTTTAGAGATTGTTCAACCATGGATCCAAGATCCTCACAAACACCGCTGGGTAGGTCAAGCTACCCTGGAGCTCTAAGGTTCAACCTTCAACACATGAATGGGTTCCTTCACATAGTGCTTTAAGTTGGAAACATGAAATACCTCGTGCATCATGGTATTTAGGGTTGAAAGAAAGATGACCAACAATTTTATTATCATGTTTTCAACATCTCAAATGGACCCTCACTCCTGGGGCTTATCTTCCATTTTTCATGACAACGGAATCGATGGGTTAGATATCTCCTACAAAGAAGTGTAAGTACATTCATCAAAATAGAATTTTGATAGTCTTGGGCCTTCAAAAATTCTAGTTGAAGCATTTCGAATCTATTAAAACAATCTATTAGCATCACAAGTACTAAGTTTTTCACGCTTTCAAAGCCTTTCAAAGACTTCAAGGCTAGATCAGGAAAAAACTATCGAGTTACTCATTATATCTGAAAAGGTTAGCTCAAATGGGGTCTTCATCACAATTTTTTCTTCATATTGAGGGGCATCTAAAAACCCATGTTAATAATACCTCAAACCCAAAGTCACTTCATGAGTTACTGGGATGATCTTCAAAGGCTCTAATCACCTAAGAGTGAAAAGCATATTAAAAAGTGATGTGACTTCCTTTCTCTAGGGTATGGGATATCTCATCAAGTTTCTATACATAAGATGTAATTCAATGTATTAGTTAGGAGGTTGTTCAAGTGATCCATATTTCATTCAACCTTTTGAGTGTCTTTGGTTATTGCACGTTCAGATATGAAGGTCATACTACCCTCTATTTATGCATCATGCATTCTCTAGCATTCATGACATCACAAAGACTTATGAATTGAGAAGGGCTCACCTCTCCCGCTGTACTGTACAACCACATTGGAGGAATGATCTTATCAAATTCATGTCTTTCCTTATCTAAGACTCATGACATATTAGTCTTTAAATCCTCATTGTATAGGTTTTTACATAGAGAAATCTATATCAATTACATATCTAGTTCTCCTTATTTCTAGGTGGTATATGATTTAGGACGACCCTTACATCATATAACACACTTATAACATATGTAATCATACATGTTCAAGTATACATATATCTAAAGAGAGAAGCCAAATTACTACCATGTCTATTTCCTCATAATGATATATCACTCATGTTTCTTGTCAGTAGTGTGTTATCAAACCTAAAAGGGGTTACAAATTTCCTATTAAGCTAGAAACCCTCATTAAAAACGTTTTATTTAAACTATCATCAAAGTTTATTCAAGTGATTACATATATATACATCCAGAGGCTTGAAGCATAATTATATTCAATATGGTCCAACCTACTTATCATTGCATCTCTTACCACATTTTGATAACAATGTCACTTAGATTTTTCTAAGACACAAGAATTATCCTTCATTTACATCCATAGATTGGTGAGGTGATATCTGTATTGATTGTATCATTAATTCAAACTCAAGGTATTAATCAAAAATACAACTTGCGTGTATTAAAGGTGGATACTCTATCTCTTACACAAATACTAAGATGAAAATGATATTCATATGTAGTCTAAATACAAAGCCCACCTTCCTTTTTGTACAGAAACGATGGGTACATAAATCATAAACTTCTAAATTTAGGTGGATACATGATCAATTGAATGAAACCTCATACATGAACATATTTCCATCTCTAAAGACTTCTCAAATTCCATTAACCCATGGGGAAAATGTTTTTCTCAGGTCCGTTGAGGTTTGTGCAGAACCTCCCTTAGGATTTCATTATTACATATGTTTTTATTTATTCCCCATGCTTCATTGGTATTAGTCATTATGTTAGGGTCTCTATGGGAATTTTACTTATGGAGTGATCTTATCTTTACCCCTCAGTCCTTGTGTAGTTACCGAGTTAAATTATCTCCTAATGCCTTACGCCTTATGTACTCATGGAGACAAATTTTCTCTTGCCAACTTGGACCGTATGTAACTCTATACCATCCCTACTTAATGCTAGGATTGACTTGTCTCTTTATCATACATAGGGTTTTAGGCTTTAAATTTTGTCTATCATCATTCATGCTTTATTTCTAGATGAGGGTCTCTTGCATTGTTAGGGTTACATGTTCATTGACTCAACCTGGACAAGGCATTTCATAAACTCACATGTGTACTGGCATAATTTCTTTTGATATATTTTTTACCAGATTCATCCATCAAATATTCACATGTATTCACTTGTTGAAAACATCAAAATAGAACCTTTTTTTGAATGCACATTTAGGTGGTGGTAAGGACTTACATGTCTCATATGCTATATCACTAATTATAATGCATATCATCTTCTTGATTTAGATCCTTCTAGGACATCTAGAGTTATCTCAAAATTTAAAATCAAAGACGACGTCCTTCAACTCATATGTAAAGAGGAGTCTATTCAAGGGTGTACTCATATTCCTCATTAGGTTGTTAGGTTCTATAGCCACATATCTTCTCCCCACATACTTCAGATTATTCGTCCTCCATCTAGTGCTTCCTTTTACATGTGATGATCCTCCACATATCTGAACCCACTCATTAAATGAGAGATTGAGTCTCACATAATTATTTACATAACAACTAGTATCTTGTATATGCTTACTAGAAGAACTACTATGCTTACCTTACATACTTGCATGACTATTTCTACGTCACATAGTTGCATTACTTTTTGTACCTAAAGTATTTGCATGACTGCCTATCCTCATTTATTTACATGAGTGAAATCATACTAGTTCATAGAATTCACAGGTCAACTGTGTTACCATAATTAATTGGGTTTTCATAATGCAAAAGATTCAAGCAATCCACTTATATATAGGCAGCATCACATGCTAGCATGGATTCATCTAGTTAGTCCAGGATGACAAAGAACACAATTAGATTTCAATATTTCTATTGCTAGTTCTTTCCTAGCTCGACCATCATTAGGATCTAGATATCCATTATCCAAGAACAATCTATCTCATCCATAAAACTACAAAGCTTGTTCTAAAACTTCTATACATTCATCCTATGAGGTAGTATTCCAAGTTGCCAGAAGAATAGTGCTTTTCTTTACTGACATGTACCTTCATTCAGGGCCCTTATAAAAACTTTATGGTATGAGCCACAATATGCTCTCCTTTTGAGTTTGTAACATATTGGATTGCCATATTGCACCATGTTTTAGTAAGGTGGAATCCATAATCCTATAATTCTGGTATTTACTATTATCCCTTCTATCCTTGCTTTCCTTAATAGGGTTCTCTTACTTTGCTTGACCATGAGCATAATCTACCATCTTTGAGATATAAATAAACCCTAATTATCCACATTACATTTACAATATATTATAAAGTATGTGTTATACTGAGGTGATGACTTATCATCCTGTTCACAATGTGAAGTGAAGTAGTCAGTACTAGGGCTTAAGGGTCACAAGGAGGTGGTTTAAGCAATTATACCTTATTCTTCCAGGGTATAAGAAATGATCCAAAAGTCACCATTTATATACTTAGATTGACATGTACTTATCGTCGTGGCTAGTTTTAATCAACTACCTCTTTTTTCTTCTCATGTGAGTAGGGCATATATATACATATATACATATATATATATACATATATATATATACATATATATATATATATATACATACACACATATATATATATATTTATATATATATGTGTATATGTATGTATATATATGTATATATATGTATATATATATATGTATATATATGTATGTATATATATATTGTATATATATATGTATGTATGTATATATACACATATATATGTATATATACATATATATACATATATATATATACATATACATATACATATATATATATATATATATATATATATATATATATATCTATATATACATATATATATACATATATTATATATATATGTATATATATACATATATATATATATGTATATATATGCATATATATATATATATGTATATATATGTATATATATATATATAGCTATATATACATATATATACATATATTATATATATATGTATATATACATATATTATATATATATATATGTATATATATACATATATATATGTATATATATACATATATATATGTATATATATATATATATATATATATATATATATATATATATATATATATATATATATATATATATATATATATATATATATATATATATATATATATATATATATATATATATACTATTTGTTCATTGCCCGCGCGGGTACAATCTTCTCGCTACCCGACCCAAGTGGCACAGTGGCATTTAGTTGTAAATATCTGCAACTTAATCACAGTGGTGGCATAACCAGTGGATGGAATGACCAGTGGTGGCATAACCTTTAATTAAGGTGAAAAAATAAACAAACGAATTCCGTCTCCTTCACGTGTGTTCTTCCGCCGCCATCTTCACGCGGGATCTTCCGCTATCGGCCGGCTCAATCGTTCCTATTTGTTCATATGCCGTTGGATTCCTAGATGCCTTCAATGAACTCTGTCTATTCCTTCTCCGCGTTGACCTTTGATGCTGCATTTCCATTCTATCTACAGTTACAAATCCGAACAGCTAGAATGGGATTTCTTGTCCCAGTTGTGTAGAGGAGGATAAAGGTTAATGACATAGATCTGAATCTCCTTTAATGTTATCGGAGTATCAGTAGAAGATATTGATCTTCACCAGGTCACATCTTTGCTCCATATCTGCTACTAGAACTGACGCCGTAAGGGGAGGAGAAGTTCTTCATCTTACTGCATTTTAGGAGCAGTAGTTGTCCAAGCTACAACCTGGTAATTTTGCATACTCTTCATCACTTCAATCAGTTCTACTCGATATATTCTCTTCGCATCATTTTGTATTCATCTCTATATTTTGTATGGGAAACCCAATTTGCGTCTTGATTTTTGTTTTTTAGTAGTAACTGTCATACATGATTTTATGTTTCATGTAGTTACTCTTTTGTGATACATGGTTACTCTTATGACTCATTGAGTTACTCTTTTGTGTTTTTAGGGTTACTCTTATGTCTGCAGACTTACTCTCACACAGCTGTCATGGATCCTAGTCTTGACACAGATGCTGCTAATGCCAATGTCAAATGTGATAATGATAATCCTCCTTCTTCTCCTTCTGTTGCTGCTTGCACTGTATCCCCAAAACAAGTCCCTAGAATTAGTCTCCATTTTGTAAGTTTAGATGAAGGTATCTCCTTTTATTCTAGTTATGCTGGCAAGATTGGTTTTAATATCAGGAAAGACAACAACAGGTATGAACGTCGAACTAAGAATCTGGTTGCTAAAGATCTGGTTTGTGACAAGTAGGGTAAAGTCAGTCATTCTAAGAGGTCTAGAGGGATTTTGAGCCTCGTTTGTGATGAAGTGGGTAACTTGCAAGATAATCTGTCAAAGAAGCACAAACATTCTGTGAAGAGGTGTGGTTGTGGAGCCATGATGCAGTTCACACTAGATAAGTCCTCATCCATGTGGGTTGTGACTGCCTTTGTTGATGAATACAACCACGATCTTGTTGATGATGCTCATCTCCATTACTTGAAGTGTAACTCATCTCTTGATGAAACTAAAAAAGAAATGCTTTCTACCATGAGTCAAGCAAACATTCCTGTATTGAGACAAATTGCATTGATAGCATCTGAGTCTGGCGGTTATGAAAATTTGACATTTACTAGTAGACAAGATCATAGACACCTCAGTAGCAAGAGGAAAGAGTCAGCTAAATACGACATTGACATGGAGTTGGATCTTTTTTATAGGTTGAAGGTTTTGGATTCAAAATTCTTTTATACTTACCAAAATGATCCTTCTTGTTGCTTGACACATTTGTTTTGGGCTGATCCTGTCTCTGTCGAAGATTGCGAGTTGTTTGGTGATGCGATTGTGTTCGACACCACTTATCGTACCAACAAATATTCTATGATTTTTGGAATGTTTGGTGGTGTTGATCACCATCACAAGACAGTCTTGTTTGCCTCAGCTCTATTGGTGGATGAGAAGTACGACTCCTTTGTCTGGGTTTTCAAGCAGTACTTACTTTGTTTTGGCAAAGATCCAGTTTCCATCATAACCGATCAAGACCCTGGTATGAATGCTGCTATCATTACTATTTTTCCAAATTGCAAGCATCACTTCTACAGTTGGCACATCCTACATAAGCTTCCCTCTAAGCTTGGTGGTCTTCCTAACAAGGATCAAATCATAAGCTCTCTAAATGATTGTGTGTGGAATGTGGATGATGTCGACATTTTTGAAGAGAGGTGGGATTCTGTAGTTCAAGAGAATGATATGTCTTCCATTACTTGGCTTTCTAATATGTTTGCGATGCGTTGGGATTGGGTTCCGTGTTATATACAGTCTTATTTCTTTGCTGGCATGAGGACAACTCAAAGAAGCGAGAGCCTAAATGCATTCATTAGAAGCCATGTGAATAGTAGGAAGACTGTTTTTGAACTTGTGTGTTCCTTAGAGACTACTTACTCTCATGTGCGAGAGATTGAAAATTTCAAAGATTTTGATGACGAGTACAGTAATCTTCCTTTGTCATCATTGTGGCCTCTAGAGGAGAAAATGAGAGGTATATACACCAAGTCCATCTTTAAGATCTTTTAGTCTGAGGTTCATCAAAGCATGGTGTACAATGTCAAGGAAACATCAGAAGAAGGTGTTTTTGAGGTGTATCGTGTCAGTGGTTTTGGATCTCCTTGTACCTTGAAGAAAGACTCATCAAGTGAGACAATGTCTTGCAATTGCTTCATGTTGGAATTCAAAGGCATTCTGTGCAGGCACATTCTGCCTTATTTGAAGAGACATGGCTTTTGCACTCTTCCCGAGCCATACATACTAAAGAGGTGGACTAAAGGATATAGAGAACACCCTTATATTTTTAACAAAGCATCAGTTAAGCATCCATCCACTGGGAGGACACTTCAGCTTGTTTCTGCCTACAATTCAATTGTCAACATAGCGTGTAGGAACAACACTATAGATCTTTGCCATGAAAAACTATTAGATTTGCGAAAGGAGCTCTTAGATTTGGATCTTGCTGATACTGGTGCTGGTGTTGGTGTTACTGCTTCTAACACAACTTCTTCTTCTTCTTTCAATGTCCATATCCCTACTATTTCCAAAACTAAAGGGAGACCCAAATCGACTGATGTGAAGTTTAAATATGGAGTTGAAATTTCTCAGTCTAAAAGAGAGAGGCAGTGCAATATGCTTAGAGTTTGAATTCAATCATGATAGTAGAAAATGCCCTATGAAGAAGTAGTTCATTCTTCATAGATACTCTTTCTGGACTTTGTGTTGTTGATGTTTGCTGCTCAACGATTATATCTGGTGCTACTCGTATATTCTGTTGATGGTGGACATGTATATTCATTATCTTATTTTGCTGCTGCTATTTCTATTCTTCCAGCTATTGGTGCTACTAACCCTTCCTTTCTGCTGCTTCTGTTGATTGGGAGCATCCTGGTGCTGCTAAGTGTGCTGCTCTTTTTTCTGATATCATGCGATGGGAGCTGCTGCTGTTGCTACTGCTCTTGATGGATGGCTATTTTTTAGTGTAGTTGTAGTTGATTAGTGCGTGAGTGAGGCATATTCAAATCTGTAATGGGTTGTTCTTGTGTAGTAATTTGAAATTGGTTTGTAACCCTTCCTGTATTTTGACTTGTGTTTGGAATCTATTGTTGTGTTACCTTGAGCTCCAGAAGCTGTATGTATACATTGATTATGTTACAAAGAATCTTTTTTGATCATATGTTACTCTTTGAAGAATATTCATCTCTCTTTGTGTCCAATGAATACTCTTTCTTCTGAAATACTTACATTTTTGGATTAGAATAGTTACTTTCATGATTGTACATTTAATTACAAAATTTTAGTTTGTTACTATGTGATTCTCATACACTGGTTTCGTCTATTTGACTTACCTTCCTCCACAAGAGTTACTTTTTTTTTAGGAAAGGTAATGTTATATATTTAAAAGCACATCAAGCAAGCGAAACCTGCTTATGTGGAACACCTACAGAAAGTTTGAAAATGAAACTACAGCAGGAAGAAAAAGCTGAAAAAAGAGAAAAAGCATAAGAAAAAGCATAAGAAAGCATTGTTCAGCTAACTTGGGGGAGGCACCCCATAAAACAAGCCCCTATCAAAGTAAAAAGTTTTGCATCCTTGAGATTTTCCTGATTTGATCTGGCCTTGATTCAAAATGATAAGTCACAGTAGTTGCTGCACTAAGCTGACTCCAGCCTCATCGTCCACCATAGCTTTAAGATCACAGAGAAAAGCGGCTTCAAATTCTCCTTCCTCTGATTCATCCAACCTCCCTTCTGCTAATTTTCCTACAGTTTAGTAAGGATGTGAAGATCGACATCTATTTGAGTTATAACATTTCTTGCCAAATTTTTGTTGTTGTTGAAAGTTCTATTGTTCCTTTCTTTCCAAAGGTTCCAGCAGATTGTGGTGAAAAGATTACTACTTTTGAAATTCCTGTAGTGTCTTAAAGGTGTTATTTGGATGGGGAAAGTGGCTTCCTGGAGATCAGGAAGGCGATTTTTCATGAAGTGTGAAAAGATTTTTTGAGAGAAAGAGCATTTAAAGAAGATGTGGCTGACCGAATCACTATTATTTTCACAGAGGGCACATCTAAATGGGCCAATGAAACCTTTTTTGTGATGTTATCACCAGTAAGAAGTTTATTTTGTAAAAGAAGCCATAAGAAGGTTTTATACTTTTGTGGCCATTTTTGTTTCCAAATCTTTGATGATGAAGGGGAGATACCTCTGAAAGAGAGAAAATTGTAAGCAAGTTTGACCGAATACTCTTTCCCCCATTTCCAAGTGATGTTATTTGAGGTGTTGTTTTCCACGGAACTTGAGAGATGTCTGAATTCATTTTGACTTACCTGGGAAAGGATACATCTTTTAAAAGCATTTGATCTGTTACTGGTGATTAGCAAAAGGGCTTTATCAATCCTTAGGTTGAGGAGATTATTTGGAATGGACCATGATGGTTTGAGATTTAAAACTGAGCTGTTTTCATACCAAGGATCGGACCAGAAGGAGATGTTTTTGTGAGAATGGGGAGGAGTATTTAAGATTTGTGAAATCGTTTGTATATTTTTATTGATGAATTTCCAAAGTGGGGAGGCTGTTTTCCGATGGAGTTGGTGCCAAGGAGGTGAGTTTTGGTAATATTTGTTATTGATGAGATTTGTCCAGATTTTCTTTTCATTTGGATAAGACAGTCAATGATTTTGGCAATGAGGCAGAGAGACTACGTTTCGATATTTATTATTCCCCAGCCTCCTTGATCAAGATGAGCAGAAATCATTTTCCAATTAACTAGATGGTAATGTTTCCCATGTTTATCTAGTTTTTGAAAATTGTTCGAGAGGAAATTTCTTCGGATTTTATCTAGAATGGTTTTAGTTTTTTATGGTAAGGGGATGCAACTCAAGAAGTGGGTTGTTATAGGTGTGATGACACTATTTAGCAGGGTGAGCCTCCCCGAGAGATTTAGGAAGTTGTTTGCCGAGCTGGTGAGTTTAGAGTTTATTTTTTAAATTATGGGGTTCCAAATAACATTTGTTATGTTATAAGGGGTGATGGGGAGACCCAAGTATTTGATTGGGAATTCTTCAGTTTTGCATTTTAGGAAGTCCTTGAGGTCCTCCAAAGATGATTGATGAATGTTTACCCCAAAGATAGAGGATTTTTGAATGTTTACTTTTAGCCCAGAGATATAAGAGAAGATACCTATGATCCTAAAAATATTTTGAATAGAGGAAATTTCAGGAGAGGAGAAGATGATGGTGTCATTTTCCAATTGAATAATGTTCTCCTTGCAGACATCAGGAGCCGAGAAGAGCCCATTTTGATTTCCCATTTGAATCATGCGAGAGAGAATAGTGGTTATAATGATGAAAAAGTAAGGAGAGAGAGGGTCCCCTTGTCTAAGTCCATTTGAATTATGGAAATAACCAAAAGAAACACCATTGATGATGGTGGAGAAATGATTTGTAGAGATACATGCATGGATCCAAGAGATCCATTTGTCAGGGAAGTCGAAACCTTTGAGAGTCTGCAACAGGCATTGCCAGTTAACAAAGTCAAAAGCTTTTTCGAAATCCAATTTAATGGCTAGAAGAGGGATTTTTGTTTTGTGGCAGAGATGGATGGTTTCATTGACCATTAAAAAGGCATCTTGTATGCTTCTATTCTTTAGAAAGGTGGATTGGTTAAGAGGAATGATGTCATCCATGAGAGGTTTGATCTTGTTTGCTAAAGTTTTTGTGATGATTTTGTATGAGGTGTTTATGAGGCTGATAGGTCGGAAGTGTGAGATTAATTTAGGCTGACTATTTTTTTTATCAGAGTGATGAAGGTTTTATTAGTGTATTTGATGATGTTTTGTGGGTTAGAGCTGGCATGGAAAGCGGAAAGAAAAGCTAGAAAGTCATGTTTATAATGGTTCCAGTTAGCCAAATAGAATTCCGCATTGAGACCATCGAGTCCAGGAGATTTATTTTTGCCGAGGTCAGAGATAGCAGTTTGTAATTCATCAAGTGTGAAAGGTTTGATAAGATCTTGAGGGTTTTTTATTTTATTTTCACAAATTGAATGCCATTGAAGGTTTTTTTAGACAAGATGGGTTGTGTTTATTATTGAAGATTTTTTTTGAAATGGTTTTTTATATGAGTTATGATGGATTGTTTATGAGAAATGAGTCTTCCATTTATCATAAGATGAGTTATGGCATTGTTTCTAAATTTTTGGTTACATATTTTATGGAAGTATTTTGTATTTTTGTCACCTTCTTTGGCCCATGTGATCTTAGCCCTTTGTCTCCATCTTGTATCAATTCTGTTATTTATGTGATCTAGATCAGCTTTTATTGAAAGGACCAAAGCTGGATCAGTTGAAGGGTCTTTTTCAACAAAGAGAAGCTGGTCTTCGAGATTTTTTTGAGTTTCAATTAAGGTCGAGGGATTTTGAACCTTCCATTTTTTATGTGATTTTTGATGTGTTTGGTGTTGTTTAAAATGTGAAGACCCATGTTTGTTGTTTGTGGGTTAGCAAACATCCAGGCTTCAAGACAAGATCTGGAGAAATTATCCAAGGAGAGCCAGTTATTTTCAATTTTGAAGGGACGAGACCCCCAAGAGCAAGAAGTAGTTTCGAGAATTAAGGGAAAGTGGTCAAAAATAGTTCTGTGGGAGATATAGACAGAAGAGAGTGGATGCTTGTCTTCCCAAAGGTTTGAACAAATGAAATGATCAAGTCTAGCAAAAGACTGGTTTCTAGACCACGTAAATACGGCATTTGAGGGAACAAGGTCAATAAGAGAATGGTTTGTTAGCATCTGGCTGAACTTTTTATCTGCAACAGACATGGAAGAAGAGGAAGGATTTGAGTTGTTCCTATCATAGATCTGGATGATGAGATTAAAATCACCACCAAGGACCCAGGGTGACAGATGATAATTTGTGAAGAGGTAATTTAGCTCCTCTAGGAAAAGGGATTTGTCGTAACCTGGTTCCCCATAGATACCGGAGAAAGACCACTGATAATCATCAACAAGATTTTTAAAGTCAATTGTTATTGAAAAGTTTAGAATAGAGGAGTTTTGGAAAATTAGAGCCTGGTTGTTAAAACCCACAATGATACCACCTTTGAAGCCCTTGAGGGGTAGCTGAATCCAGTCTGTGATTCTGTTACCACCTATAGTTTTGAGGGCGAAAGGGGTGAGAAATGTTTTTGTTTCTTGGATGGAAATTAGATCTATATTGTTTTTATAAATGTGGGATCGTATTTTTTTTCTTCTTTGTAAATTTGCAGCACCACAAATATTCCAAGTTGAGATTTTCATGACTAAGGTTAAGAAAAAGCAAAAATAGCAAGACACAAATATAGTGCTAACCAGTTAACACCTTCTCTTAGACCAACCCATGAAGGATTCTAAGTTGTTAAGAACATTGTGTGCGTCATCATCCTTTTCAAAGTGAATGCCTATCTTATTTGCAAAGGATGTGAAACTTTTTGTGTTTGACCACAAAGCTAAATCGTCTATAGTATCGAACTTTTTAATTGTTTTTTTTTATATGATAGAGTTGTAGAAAATGTTGACGCAGAGGAAACATAACTGAAAGAGCAAGGTGGGGTGTTACCTTTCTTTAGCCTGTTTATAATGCTGGATCCTTTGGTGTCGGATTGATGTGGCTGTAGGATCTTTTGAAGGTAGCTTGAGTTTGGCTTCTGCAGTGGGCTCTCCTGTTCCAAACTCTGCGGAGAGTTTTCATTTTTTGCTGAGATGAGTCTTGAAACACAGTAGTTTGGTTGTTTTTGTTTGGTGAATGCCAACTTTCCTTTATAGAAGAAGGTGATGGGCAAGTGTTATTACTCGGTTTGATATTGGTAGAAGGGAGGGGGGCTCTGGAGATCTGGTTCTTTTCTTATTTGGGAGGAGATAGGAGTTTTCTGTATGGTTTGAGGTTTTCCTGATCCAGACATGGTTTTTGACAGATGGAATTCTGGTATGCGAGATAGGGTTTTTTCCTTTGTTTGGGCTGAACCAGGATGGTGGATGAATGGTAAGATCATAAAAAGCAGTGCTGTTTATAGTGGGGTGTTCAGCAGCAAGCTTTAGATGATAGATGGATTCACCAATCCTAATGTTGATGGATGGTGGAAGGGAGATGGCGGCTTTGACAGAGAAGAGGCAATAAGCTTTGATGTATTGGGTGGGATGGAGCATTTCTGGGCTAATGTATTAGAGTGTAGCCCCAATCGAATGAGAAATACCTCTAAAAATCTCGAGCTCCCACAGATGGGGAGGAAGATTTGAAATGGCTACCCAGTCTGAGCCACCTGCTGGGGTAGGGAATGAACCAGAGTCAGCTGACCATTTAGATCGTCTAGCCGTGATAAAGCTAGAACCACAAGGAATGGTGAGTACTTGGTTGAAGATATGATTTATCTTCGTTATTTCAGGAACATTGTAAATAAGTTGGGTGTGCGAGAAGATTTTGGGTTTGAGGATGGTATGGCTAGGAAGAAGGAGAGCCAAAGCTCTAGTGATGTCAAGAACGTTGATGGGGTTATTGTCCAAGTTATTTTTTATTGAAACTAGGATGCTTATGGGAGAGAAGACTTTGAGTAAGTGCATGGAGTTTGCAGGGAGATCCATGGCAATGGCGTATTCTAGGTGATCAAGTACCTTCATGGTTGGAAAGGAGGGAGGATGGTTTTCACTGGGGGATTTGGCTGTTGGGGTTTTTGAAGGAGGGTTTTTTTTGTTGTGTGCAGTGCTTGGAAGGGTTTCTAGGCGAGTGATAGTGTTTAGAAATAGGAGGTATCCTTGAGTTTGAGTTTGAGCGACTAGGGTTTGTTGCTTCTGCATGTTCGGGCGGGAGATCATCGAGACATGCAAAAGGGTTTTTTGAAAGGTAATGATGATGGGTAGGCGCAGCGTTAGGCCAGGAGACAGGAGAAAGCCTTTTTGGGACCACAAAACTACTTTGGAAAGGGGGGATTTGAGTCGAACGAGTGTGCATGTAGGAGTAAAGGAGTTTTGGCTGATATATTTCCCTGTTAGGGTGAGGTCGCGCCAAACATAACCTTTTTATGTGCCCTAGGCGACCACAGCCAAAGCAAGAGCGTCGAGAGTAGCATATGGAAGTGGAGTGGTTGTTACTGTGGCAAAGGGAGCAGAAAAGGGCTCGAAAAGGTTTTTTAGGGGGGACCGCAGTCCAGATTTGGGCGGTGGGGTTTTTTTTATAGAGTGTCGTTTATGAGAAGGGAAGATTTTGCTTTGCCCAGGACGGGAAAAGAGAGGTTTAGGCAAAATTTGTCCTTAGGGATGATGTTCCCTAGCGGGGGAGATTTGGGGAGGAGGGTTTTGTATAAGGACGATAGTTTTGGTTTGTAACTTTTATCTTTAAAAGATGGAGTAGGAAAAAGCTTATACCTTTCAGCAATGGAACTGTGTTGTTGAACCAGGGGAGATGTGACATCATCATCTTCATCCTCTGACCCTGAAGAGATGGAGATGGGCCAGGATTTTTCACCCATAGGGGGTTGATGTTCTGCTCTGACAAAGAGTTGGTCCGCTGAGTTGGAGGATGATGAACTGTCTTGACCATGTCTTTTGTAGAGGTAGGCAAGAGCTGGGGGAGTTTCGTGAACGAAATACCGAACCCACACACGGAAGATGCGATCTTCGAAAGGTTGAAGGAACATCGACCACTCCGGTTGAAGATTCAGTTCCTTGCGCATCTCGCTCCATCCTTCCGAGATGAGGAGGAAGGGGGCTTTTTTACCCCAGGTTGTTTCCGAGGGGGTAGACCATGATATCTTGTCCTGGAACGAGCGGTGCCCGATGTTAATCATACTGATTCTAGAAGAAATGTCGTATTTGTGGTAGATCCATGCTCTTGGCAGAGGGATGGTTGTTGAGAAAGTAGGGTCGGTGAGATGGATTTCGATGAAGGGAAAGCACGAGTTCATGTTGTTTGGGGAAGTTGGGGTTTTTGAGATGTTGCTAGGCACCAGGGGTTTATGCTTCTGCAAGGCACGACGGAAAGTAGAGATATTGCCTGATTTGTGCATGCATGAAGCTTTTATGCATGAGGTGAGGGTGAGGATGCCTCCTGTTCTCATATTGTAATCCGATCGTTTGGTGTGGCTTTATTTGCAGAAAACTGGGACAAAGTAAAGTTGATGTGATTCTGGTATCCAGCAAAAACTAGGGAAGGGTTTGTAGTCGATAGAGAGAATGGAAAGGGGTAATCAATGAGATGTTTTTTGCATGCTTCTAAGACCATTTGGGAAACATGAGGTGAGGTGTAACAGTTGTGGATATTCTCGAAATTTATTGCACACTGGTTTTGAAGGGGTCAGAAGATGGAAAGAAGTTCCACCACAAAGAGTAAGAGGTGGTCGGGGGAGATGGAGCTTGATCAGCGAAGCCTGGGAGCATAAGACCGAAAAGGGATGAGATGTTGATGCTGCTTAAATCAGATGTTGCATGTTCAATTTTTAACAAAAAAAACTGGTGCCGATTAAGGAGATGGTACCATCACCTTGCAAAGAGAAGAAGAACATGGGGAATTTTACCTGGGAAAGGAAAAGCTCTTGTGACCTTGGAGAGGGTGAAGCTGGTTCCCGAAGAGGGGAAGATGGGTTATGCTGCCGTTGTCTGAGAGAAGGGGACAGCAGGACCCCGACGGTTACTTTTTGAATGCACAAAATTACTTTTATGTTGCCACACTTACTCATAGTGCTCTTACAATTACTCTAGGTGTTCTTATAATTACTTTATTGATGACGAGTTACAGTCACTCTTAGTGCTCTTATAGTTACTCTTAGTGCTCTTACAGTTACTCTTAGTGCTCTTACAGTTACTCTTAGTGCTCTTACAATTACACTTAGTGTACTTACAATGACTCTTAGTGCTCTTACAGTTATCTATTAAACCCAGAAATACTCCTATTTATAATATGATTAGATCATCCCTTTTATGAGATCATCTCTTTTAGTGTTCTTACAGTTACCCTTAGTGTTCTTACAATTACTCTTAAAGGTTTTATAGTTACCATTAGTGTTATTATAATTACTTTATGGGTTATGAGATCATCTCTTTTATGTTGTCACAATTACTTTTTGAATGCACAAAGTTACTTTTATGTTGTCACAGTTACTCATAGTGTTCTTATAGTTACTCTAGGTTTTCTTATAATTACTTTATCGATGACAATTTCATCTCTCTTATTTGTTAGTGAATTCTGATATAGATACTTTTTTTTTAAATAGAACACTTGCTTTCATGTTTGTACAGTTACAAGATGTCCCTATTACTCTGTGTTCCATACACATTATTTTTGTGATACATGTTTTACCTTCCTCTGTTAGAGTTACTCTTACAAAGTATAAGAGTTACTTTTTTGAATCACAGGGTTACCTTTCTCTATTGTCACAGTTACTCTTAGTGTTCTTACAGTTACTCTTAGTGTACTTACAGTTACTCTTAATGTTCTTATGGTTACCCTTAGTGTTATTATAATTACTTTATGGGTTACGAGATCATCACTCTTCCTCTTGAGTTAGTTTATTTTGACAGACTAACTAAAAGTATATATCTTCATACAAAACCACAACAACTATTCATGCAAGAATACCACAGACAAAGCATAGAACGTTATCTATTAATCCCAGAAATACTCCTATTTGTAATATGATTTAGAGTAAATGTATTTCCAGGCTTGCAACACAGAAGTAAATGTATCTCATAGAAGTTACATATCATAACTCCAGAACCAAATTGTTCAAATTTAACATTTCAATTAATAAATCAGTATTCAACTCAAATTCAACCATCTGTCGAGGCTTGAAACAACTTCTTCCTCCGTGTCTTTTTCTTCCTACACATTTGTATCTCCTGCTTCTTCCTTGTGCTGTTCAGCTGGACCTTCTTTGGTGGCATCACTTGCATTCTTTTCATCTTCTTATACTGGATGCAGCTGCCCCCTTGCCATCATTCTTTGAAAAATGGCAGCCCTTATTGTTGGCATGTCTTTGTAAGTGAGGTCCATATGCTTTTCATTGACCAGGCATTCAAGGTACTTCATCACAAAGACCCAACAATCAAGTGAGTCTTCTTGCTGCTGTGGGCACATTAGGTACTCCCGCTCCCACTGTGATAGTTGGCTTCCTTTTTCTGGCGCCCCCCTGAAGAATTCGTGCACAATACCTACCTGTAGAAAAAAAAACACAACTTTTATTAATTATTAATCAACTAACATTAATCCTTTCATCCCATTACTAAAAGAGTTATTTTTTTCATCGCTTACCCATCTAATGAATTCTTTTTTTGACTTGCTATGTCCACTCATTGAGTTATAAGACCGGTGTGCTCTATCCCTGAAGCTTGCTTCATACAAGTGCCAGGGGATGTCGTTGTTTAGTATGGTGAACACTGAGTCCATTGTGTCCCAATCTTTCAACGGAACGTTGACGAGTGGAGATAGCATGTCAATTTGCTCCAGGGTGATGTTCTCAACATCAAATTCCAGTATCTGCTGCAAATGTAGAATTTAAAAATGCACATCTATAAGTTTCAGTTTGTGTTTCTATTTTGTAATTTGATGTAACTTTGTATACCAAGTTTGCTTGTCTTACCAGATCATAAGTGCTCATGCAGTGCCACATCAAACCCTTCTTCCTCCGCTTGCTTGTGCTTGCCTTGAGCATCTGCACAAAGAAGTCCAGAACCTAAAAAAAGACCACAAGCTTTTTTCTTTAGCAATCCAAATTATTGTTTCAAATAGTTACACTACATTTTGGTTCTTACAAGTAATTGTGTCATTTGATCTTTGTATAATAGGGCAGCGAGGTTCTTCCCCATGCACCAAACATTATCACTAAATTTCCACTCTCGTTTTGACCTGCCAATCATTCATAAATGTGATACATATGAGTTAGATATTGAAAAAGTAATGTTTTATTTTGTACACTTGACAAAATAACCAATTCTTACATTTCCTCAATATTGTCCATGAAGTGATGGACAATTTCTTTGGTTTCATTTGTTTTGAAATGATCAAAACCTATGAAATTGATCAGCTTGTGCTATCAACAACAAAGTGCATTCAATGTTAGAATCCATCTTCATTCCTATAGTCAATCTATCAATCGTATAGTTACTCTATCAACCATATAGTTACTTTTTATGTCACATAGTTACTCTGTCAATCATATAGTTACTCTTTATATTCCTACAGTTACTCTACTATGTCACATAGTTACTCTATTAATTCAAATAGTTACTCTTTATGTTCATACAGATACTCAAGTACTAATATACTTAAAAATAAATCCAACCTTACCTTTTCCTCCCTCCTTTTTTTGATTTTTTTCTCTATGCTCCCTATCATAGGTTCTGTCATTTTATTTCTCTTTGTCAACTTTTTTCTGGGCTCTTCCTTCTCTCCTTCTTCTTCTTCGCTTGATTTCTTTGCTTGTTCCCTTTTTTCTTTGCCTTTTTCTTCTACATCTTGTGCACATCTTGCTTGGGCAGAGCCATCAACAACTTTTTCTTTGTGCTTTTTCTCTACAACAACAGTTTGTTCATCAACACTCTCTTCTTTAGATCCTTTCTGTTCCACATACTTTCTTTTCAGCCTTAGCTTGCTTGGTTTTCTCGGTGTGTATCCCTTCTCCACACCTTCTTTCTCTTGTTTGTCCGACATGTCCATGTCCTTCTTTTGAAGCACCTCAGACCTATCTTTGGGTTCACCAACATTTACTGAGACAAACCCCTCAGTAAATTGTTCGAACCCACTTGCAGGTGACCGTGCTTTGTCACTTTCATCTCCCACCTTGCTCTTCAGAACTTTATTTTCTTCCTCTAGTTCGTCTATTCATTTTTCTAGCCTCTTATTTTCCATCTTCAAGTCAGTAAACGCTTCAACAACTATCTTTGTGTAGATCTCCTTCTGCATCTTTAGCTCCTCCTCCAGTCGGTGGATTCTTCCTTCTAGGGTGGAGTTCTCAGCAGTTACTCCTTTATCGATGATTGGCTTTGTTGGTGCCTTATCTGCCGTTGGCTTACTTTTTGCCCTTTTTTCTGCTAGGTAATAGGGAAAGTCATCAACTCTTCTTGCAGCTCGCCAATCATCTCCTTGATCCAGCTTCATCCTTTGACAAACCTATCCAAATAAATCAAACAAT
Source organism: Alisma plantago-aquatica (assembly GCA_963693085.1). NCBI lineage: Eukaryota > Viridiplantae > Streptophyta > Magnoliopsida > Alismatales > Alismataceae > Alisma > Alisma plantago-aquatica. The sequence continues at coordinate 998,371,646 of OY856412.1, forward strand.
GTGTCATAATTCAAACATATAGGATTATGTTGTATATTAGCTTTGAAACAAAGAAGAAATATCCTTACATCTCTAGGGTTTACAGTCCCTATTTCCATCACTTTCTCAACTAGCACAACCCACTTTTTTTATCCTTGGCTTGACGTCAAGGAAGGTTGGCTTTGCTATTTTCATCATCTCATATGCTCAAACCTGCATGTAACAGAGAAAAATATAATGCATAAGTAAATGCCCCTAGGAATCATTATAACAATCTAGACGAAAATAAATTTGTTCACTTACACATAGGCACATGAAACACCCTATCGTGTAGAGTGTGGTCTTTCCCTTCTCCCCTCTCCTCCTCAGCTCAACATTCTCCATCAACATCTTCATATTCTTGGAGATACTCCCATGAACTAGCTTTACCCAATTCATTTGCCCCGTGGTAGTTACATCATCTAAGTAGTGCATGATGTAAATTGGGGTGCAATAGCTGGTATCTGGGAGTACGAATGTTGCAAGAAAGTGCAACATCCACACCCAACACATGTTTTGATTGTCGGTGAGGTCGTCTATCTTGGCATATTGTTGCCACAAATTTGCCAAGTTGTCCTTGTGCAGGACATCCTTCTCTTTCAACCTTTTTGAGGTCTCACCTTCATTGCCATGTCTACTTGTTGCCCTAGCGAATTCTTGATAAATTGAGCTCACTATGTTAGAGTTTTTCCTAGGTATGATATCCATACCTTTACTAGGGATACCTAGGTTTACCCCCACATCCTCAATTGTCATTCTTCTTTCCACTCCCTTTGCCAACAAGAATCTGTCATCCTCCACATATCTTGCTATTAAATCCTCCAAAAGTACTACGTCTACTGAAAAATTTGGCATCTTCATCATGTTTGCAAAGTCCGTTGACCTCATCATTCTAATCTGATTCTTTGTAAACACCATGCTGTTGTTGATGGTGATGTAGCTCTTGATGTAGCATCTATGGTATATCCTTTTAATGCCAACTGTAAACATATCAGAAAGTACTCTTAGGTTTTTTGTTGCTTATTACTTTTTAGTCAGTCCAGTTAGTCTTATATTTTTCACAATTTACTATACATGGTAGGTTGATCACATTTTAAAGCTAACTGTTATTGTAATAATGACTTTCTAAACTGTGAGTGTTATTAAGTATCCTCTGAAAGTAACAACAAATTAACAAAATTATAAATTCATACAAGCTTACCTTCATCAGCCTTTACTTTTCCCTTCTCCTTCCTCTTCCTTCTTTCCTCTTCTCCTTCCTGATCAGTAGCTTTTTCTTTATCCTTATTTGCATCAGCCTTTCATTTCCCCTTCTCTTTCCTCTTGCTTCTTTCCTCTTCTCCTTCCTCATCAATAGCCTTTCCTTTCCCCTTGTGCTTCCTTTTACCTTTTTGCACTTCTCCTTCATCAGTAGTAGCTTTTTCTTTCTCCTTGCTTGCTTCAACCTTTTCTTTCCCCTTTTGTTTCCTTTTACTTCTTTGCAATTCTTCTTCACCAGCAGTAGCATTTTCTTCTCCTGCATACAAACACAATTACTTGAAAATTGTACTCTTTAGTTTAACAAAATATACATTCAAGTTTAACTGCTATATATAGTGTACGAGTTACCTTTTCTTATGAAATAGTTACTCCAACTTCAAGACAGTTACTCTAGACTATCATATAGTTACTCCAATGTTCCTATAGTTACTCTAGGCATTGTCGAGTTACTCTACTTGTCATACCAGTTGCTCCTTTATCATACATTGTTACTTTGTAGTCAAAATCCTTTATTTATGTTTCATTGTAATGCACATGCAAACATAAATTACCTCATCGTTCTTCATTCTCTGCTTCATCACGCAGTGGTTCTTCAGTCCCAATACCTTCTTTCCCGACATTCCCTTTCTTTGCTAAAGATGGTCTCTTCGGAGGAGTTGCAACCCCTTCTTTCTTCCCTCTCGGAGTCTTCAGAGGAGCTATAACTACCTCTTTCTCCCTTTCTGCAGCCGATGCTTTTGCCGCTTCATCCGGTTCATCACGTGGAGGTTCTTCAATCCCAGTACTTTCATTTCCTTTCTTTTCTAAATATGTTCCCGTCGTAGGAGTTGTAGCCCCTTCCTTTTCTCCTTCCGCAACATATGCTTTTACCGCCTCATCCAATTCTTTTGCCATCGGCTCGTCGACTTCATAGTGCTTCAATACGAAGTCGTCTTCGTCTTCAGTTACGGTTACGAGCTTTAGATTCTTTCTTCATGATGGCATTGTTGTGCTCTTCCACGATGACTTCTTCGTCCTCACCATGTCTGAACAGCGGAGCAACTGCGCTCGACCAAAATTGAGAGGCAGTGAAAGAGAAGAGAATAGAGATGGAGAAGTGAAGCGGACGGAGACTGATATTTTGTCGATGACGGAGTAACTGGAGGCTGGGGGGGTTGGGAGGGTGGGGGTTGGCTGGACGATGGTGGTTTCAGCAGACTGAAATTGAGAGGCAACAAAATTGAGTAATCACACAGAGCAGCGAGGAACTGAACAATTGATTTGAGGGTTTTTTTCTGCCTTCTATTTTTCCGCTTCTTTTCTCGCCAATTCTGCCCTTTTTTCACTTTGAAGTATTTACTATTCTGCCACTGCGTCACTGTGACAGGTAGCTTCTTTTGGTTACCCGCGCAGGCAACAAAGATCATCTCATATATATATATATATAGACATATATATACATATATATACATACATACACACACACACACACACACACACACACACACACACACACATATATATATATATATATATATATATATATATATATATATATATATATATATATATATATATATATATATACACATACATATATATACAAATATACACACACACATATATATATACACATATATATACATACCTATATATATGTATGCATATATATACATATATATATACATACCTATATATACGTATATATACATATATATATACCTATATATAAGTATGTATATATATACATACTTATATATAGGTATATATATATATATATATATATATATATATATATACAGAGAGAGAGAGAGAGAGAGAATCAGGCTAGAATACACTCGGTGTACATATCATGCCGTACACCTCAATGGCGTTTACATATCTAGATCTTATCTTTCTAAAATTCAATCCATCGATCTTCATGGTTATAATAATAATAGGTAAAATACAAAATTTGATATCACTTGGATGATTGTAAATCACTCATCCAAGGACATCAAAATCTAATGCACAAAACTAATTTGAAATGCATGATTCTTGCCTCCTTTGGATGCACGACCTATAAGTGTCCAAATGAGCTAAAATTTGTTATATACTATGTTCTTATGATAATTAAGAAGATCAACAAAATTTACTACATTTTCAAAAACAACTGAGGTGTACGGTGCCTCCGTTACACTCGAGTGTACACTAGCCTGACTATATATAATATATATATATATATATATATATATATATATATATATATATATATATATATATACATGGCTCATATTCAATACCCGCGCGGGTAGCTACCCATACACCCTTCCTGTCACTTTTTTTAATTTTTTTCACAACTGTAGAGGAGCATTTTATATAGCTCCCTAAAAAATTTCATCTAAAAATAATATCATTTGCCCTACCAAAATAAAAAAATACGTTCATATATTTAATGACTATATATTTTCTGTGCAGTTACTTTTTTAGTCATATAATTACTTTTTTTATCAATACAGTTACTCTTTTGAACTTAGATATCTTTTGTGTACCATATAGTAACACTTTGGGATGTGCAGGTAGCGAAAAATCAGGCTACCCACATGGGCAGCGAATAAATCCCCATATATATACATATATATATTTATATATATATGTATATATGTATATATATATATATATATATATATATATATATATATATATATATACATGCATGGTTATGCACACAAATTCACCAAGGGTAGGTTTGAAAAGAAATTTCTTGTCAACCTATATCACCATAGTCTAATTGCTCCTTGCAACATTTAGGTGGCATGATTCAGTTTCTTCTGCTAAGGGCATTTCAAGGGATAGTGTCCCATATTTGGGGGGTATTGGTTTAGGTTTCTGGCTCAAGGATCATGGGTTCCTTCTCGGGACTCAAGGGGGTATAATTATAAGTATTACTATTATCTCCACTCACTACTAGGGTTTGAATGTAATTATGTATCACCTTCTATTATCTTCTATTTATCCCTAATCGTGATATTGTATCTTGAGTTCAAGGGTAATTCCCCCATTCTTGTATTTTCACTTAGTGCTAGGGTTTTTACCTTCATGTGTATTGTTTTTCTTAAATAAACCTATATACCCTAGATTATGGTTAAGATCAAGTTTAGGGATTAAACCCCCCTATAAAGTTTTCATCTTTCCCTAGTCCTCCTCATGTATTGCATATCCCTAGGTTATCTCATTTCATCTTGAGTTCCTAGAAGTTTCCAGGATTTCTCCTTATAAAGGAAGAATATATTGTATCGATCATGTTTCACACATACACATACCAACATACTCACACACATAGACACACATATATAAATGTATACACACAAACACACACACATAATATATATGTATATGTATATGTATATAGTCAAGCTAGAATACACTCAAGTGTATAGGATCACACCGTACACTCAAGTGGTTTTTATATATCTAGACTCTTTCTTTTTAGAAAATCAAAACCTCTTATATTCATTCGTATAACAAATACATGCTACATGAATAATTTGTGCTCATTTGTATTCTTCTAAGTCACTATTATATGACCTACTAAATTGACGTGCAAAATTTATTTTAGTTGCAGATGCATGACCTAAAAGTGTCCAAATGACCTCAAATATTATATTTAGAATGTTCATAAGATATCTAAGACGATCAATGGTATATATTTTCAAAATAAATATTGCATTATGGAAAACAATTTGAGTGTATGTGGTCTATGATACATTCAAGTGTATTCACACACACACACACACACACACACACACACACACACACACACACATATATATATATATATATATATATATATATATCACTTTGGAACTTCAAATGATTTAGCTGGTGGAGGATTCATTAACCCTAATTTCTCCTAAAACCCAAACACAAATGAGGAGAGAAGAAAATTCTAGGCTTTAGATAGAAGTGATCTTAAGGTTAAAAAGAATAGAGACACAAAAGGGATAAAGTTATGATGTGAAGACCTAGATGTATTTTATTTCCAGTAATTCCTTAAGTTTTTTTTGCAAGTATGATATGCAGTTTGGCCCGAGAGTCCTTATTACACGATATTCTAAAATGATGACATATTCTAGGGCAACAAGCGGAAGCGGCCTCCAAGGAGAATCATGTTTTCCTGATGATGAAGGCGGTGGAGATCCTCCAAGAACGAACAATTTGATCCCTTTGGGATCAACAATGCTATGTCTTAGTTTCTCGAGTAATGGTTTAAGAGTTCATCAACACCAAAACTCTCAACCTAGTTTTATGGAAGTGGACCCTACTATTTCATCAGATTAATTCCCCTCACTATTGATTCTGGATCAAATTCGATCATTGCCTAACAATCATACACAACCCTACATGGCATCATACAAGGACATGGTGGGGAGGAACACTCAAGAGACCCCGAATCACACATTTAGCAAAATTGACACAGAAGACTATGATATATCTATGCAATCAATAGAGATCTTGGACTCTATAGAACAAGGATATCCCAATTTTGAATCTTGGCCCTAAAAGGAACATTTATTATTTTCCCTACTCTTGTAAACAATAATATCTTTCTTATAAAAATTATTAATTTTAATCAAAATTATTATTTACAACAGTAGAGAAGATAAGATATCCTCTAAAGATTTACATACTTCTTAAAAAGGGAAAATAGTAATTACATAGGAGAAAACTAGCTAAATCATCCATCTTTCATAAATTTTATGTCTTCTAGATTATTTCTTTTTGAATCTATATAACCATTCTTTAGATTTGCATCTAAACCTAAATGCCAACAACAGGTCACCATTAAACTATGATGTATATGTGGGTGAAATAAAAAAAAGTGTGCATGTAATATTAACAAAGTATATAAAATTACAAGATCAAGTAATTACAAGTACCATACTTCTCAACTTTAGGTTACATTTCCACCCCATAACTATTCAATCTCATTTTGTGTTCCATTCATTGTTCCAACAATGAACTCTATGGAGTTGGCTCCAACAATGGATTGCACAGTGATTGTTTAGGTCACTTTTCAATGATCATACCTCATATTCTGGGAGTGTTTATCTCCTATTATTTTCCTTAGGAGAGTTTTTATTTCTATTAATTATCATCTTAACCATATATGTGATGCACATAGTTATGTAAATTGCAAGTATTAAAACAAAAATTCAATGTGTACAAAGAGTAAACTTTGAATAAACTCCAAGAATATTTGAAAACAAAGTATTGTTAAGATATATTACTCTTAATTAACCCACATACCTTATATAGAGAGTGTATGATGTCCAATAAAATCAAGACTTATGTCCAAACAAGATTCAATCTGAAAATCAATACTCAACAATAGGTGTTAGTAACTTCCTCATAAGTCCTTGTCTAGCATTTTGAGGTTGAGAAAGGATCTTAAGTTTTAGGATTTTCTTAATCTAGGGTTTGGATTGATAATCAGGGTTTGCCCTCATGAAACCCTAATCATCATATAAAACCCCAAATTTACACTATTTTTTCTCATTCATAGAGGAAAACATATTATCATCGAGGGTGTCAATACGTGTACACATAGACTTACCTAATAAAAATAATATTTTATTTTATCATTTGATCTAAAGTTCAATGCATATTATTCACAACCCGTCATAAAATTAAGGTTTAATGCATACTGATCCATATTTGGTAACTAAACCTAATTTACATGTATCATAATGCGGGACCAAAAAAATACATGTATCATAACACTTCGAAGTATCTTAAGAAAAGTAAGAAGATCTAAATTAGGATATCAATGGATGATACAAAACATTAGAGTTACTGGTTGGAGTCATAGAGTCATAATCATCAATATTAGGTAATTAATCAAACTCTAATCGTCAAATAATGGATATTATATTAAGTTAGGAGCTAGGATTCATATTATCCTATTGAACATTTTCTTTGGATTTCTCATGTTTTTCAATTGGAATTGACTAACTATTTGCAAAGACTAGGCACTCCTAGCATTTTCTAGGGTCTTTATCAAATATTACCTCAATTACTGAATAAGAAACCATTGATCCCCAAAGTAGGCACTTAGTCTTGTTCCATGTGGAATAGGAGGAGATTTTCGTTTGGTCACAAGGATTTGGTAGATATTTATGGATTTGGATGATTGGGGACCATATCACTGGGTCTTGGAACAAATTGGACATGGCTGACCTAGACATTGGCCCTAAATATGGCCTTAGACCAGATGGAGAGGTTCACATATCTTCGCCCCATGCTATTTCTATCTTGTATAATTGTAGTGGTATGTCTTGGTAGTAGCTCCATAAAGAGAGGTAGGGAAGGATGGATATGGTTACCAGAGGCATGGGAAATAGTCCATCACCTCCATCTCAACCTTACAAGGTCATTGGCGGTTCTAAAAGGGACTGAGGTACTTTAGGGTGTAAATGCCTAAAATGGTGGTTGTGGTGGTTCCATCCCATAATAGTAAGAGACTGAGACAATCAATGGGGCATGAAACACATTTGGATATAGAAAAATGTGCAAGGGATTGAAGAATGTGTGGCTACGTTAAAGGATGTGTAGATAGGGGGTATTAGGTTTAGATCCAATTTTTAGAAATCATTTCCTTGTTGGAGTGAGCGGGTGGGGAGAAGGCTTTGACTCTCCCTCCATCGGCCACTTGACCCATTCAAACTTGGTTAAAAATGGTTTAGATGGGTGAGGGAAAGAACATGAAAATGTTTTTGGGGTGAGAGAGTGACTTGAGAGAGTGAGGGAGAGGGTTGAGAAGAGAGAGGAGATTGGCTCCTCTCCTTTTCTATCCAAAGGTATAAGATGACCCTTGGGCCATGGATCCTTATTCACACAGTGCCTAGGGTGTGTGATAGATCAAGGAGGTTGGACCTTGGTCCCCATGTCACATTAATTGTGATCATATATTTTGAACTTAGCAAAGTTTATTTATCCATTCAAACAAAAGGTAGTAAACTTCACTAAATTATGTAGACCACTATGATGATTCCATTGAATTGTAATTTTAGATTAAGATTCCTATTATCTTTGTCTCATTAGTAAAAACATACAAGGTTGAATTAAATACTATAATGCCCATAACATTCTCCTCAAGTTATACTTAATTAAATCCATAAATGAGATGGTAGAATTCAAACAAAATTCAAACTTGTTTAGAATTATTTTGTAATTTTATGAGGCATAACTACACTAGAAGAAAAATATTATTGAACAATATTTATATTAAAGAATATTAAGTCCTTTGGGACAATAATCCAAGGAGTTATGGTGGAATGGTATGAATACCATTAAATTTATGAATCAAGTGAGTCTTTAAGAGTTTTTTATGCTCTAAAAAATTCTTAAAGACTCACTTGATTCATAAATTGAATGGTATGCATACCATTGCACCAGAACTCCTTGGATTATTGTCCCAAAGGACTTAATATGAAAAATGCAGTGAACTTTATTTATTCCAAGTAAATAAAATGGTATGAATAACTATTTTGAATTAGAACTTCTACATAAAAGGAAGTAAGTTCCAACTCCTCACAAACATCCTTTTTTTGACAAATGGTAACCCTTATCTTCTTTCCAAGATGGGAGAGGCCACCCAAACCTCTCCTTTAAAGGATTTAAGGCAACACTACATCATCCTTTTCTAAGGACAATATAAGAGGGATTATGAAGAACGAGATGTCCACTAAAATTCTTATGAAGCCTCAAGGTCCTATGTAAATTTACGCCCTTGATGATTCTTAATGTATTTATTTTTGAAAAGTGTGTGATCTATAAAATTTTATAAGAAAAACACCTTATCACCCTCAATAGTTCAAATTTCTAAGTAGTATCACATTATGTTGAATCCATAAGGTATCAATTTAATTTTAATATTCATCTTAGCTATATTAATTCTTTTGGTTAAAAGACAATTTTTTTTATTGTTTGATAAAATAAATTAAAAGCCTAATATAGAAGCCAAGGTACTTGGATATATAGATAAGTTTTAGAAAAAAAGGTTTCATTATATTTGTAATGATGTTTCAACATCTATATCTAAAACCCAATCATCTACATATTACAATATAAAAATGACTATTATCTTGTAGATTTCAAAAAATATTCTTAAGGTTTCTAAACTAAAAAACAGAATATATGAGGGAAAAAAACTTAATTTTCATCTATTATTATCCTAATTAAAAAATAAATTTTAAAATTATGAATCTTATATCAATTAAATCCATGCATTTTAATGTCATAAACCAACTAGTTCTAGTCCATTGAGCAATAAATTCCTTGTTCTCAACCTAAAAATATAATCTACATACATAAGGTTTACCAATTTCAAGTAGATACAATAGTAACCATGAAATAGAAATATATTACAATTTTAATCAAGAATTTAGATAGATTAAGATATAAAATAATATTATGGGTGACCATGTAGAAACTTGACCATCGTCTATCCCTATTATATAAAGGTTTATTTATAATTTGCAAAAGATTAGATATCTCCAACATATACACCATAAATATGAAGTGTACCAAAAAGAAGGAAGTTGGTAAGAAGACAAATGGATTTAGTAGGGGGTTTCAACACAAATTTGTCACACCCTATTGCACTTAAAATTTTCATCTTCTTCCTCCTACATTGCCATCCTTTTCCTCTTTTCTCCCTTTTTTCTCAGTCTAGGGGATGGGAAGCCAGTTGTCTAGAACCCTTAAGTATTTGGAATGATAATAACCAAAAGAGAGAGACCCATAGAATTCAAACTTGTTTTTTTATATTTATTTCCATCAAGTATGTAACAAGGTGTATCCAGAGGTAGACACCACTCGTCAGTCATGCTCCAATATCAAAGATTCATAAAATAATTGAAAGAAACATCCTGACTAGAAGAAACAATGTTGACTTCTAGGAACCACTCAACTATAGGAAAACTTCATGTTTGAGGAGAGACACAACATGTCCCATGCCCTAATGTTGCTGAAGACAAACGGGGTCAAATCTGTCATAGGACACAATGCACCCAAATGGAAGAAAGAGGTGTTCAATTTGTTGCTTGTCAATGAAGGGTATGCGGATTGACATACCATGTCTCGTGATGCACATGACATGTCACACTATATCTGCATAAGTTTGTTTATTATTTTCTCCTTTCTGATATGTCATTGCATGTGTGTGTGGTCTTTCATACATGTATGATATGTTAATTCTTGTTCTCTTCTTGAAGTAATAATGATTCGATTCAAAATGATATGATTGTGAATGGTAAGATTAAACACATATAATTATGATGAAATAATAAGACTAACGCTTCCGGCTCTGGCTTCCGCTCTAGCGATGGTGAAGGGGAACTAGGGTTCCGAGTGCTCGACCCTCCGGCTCGGGGGAGGAGGTCGGCTGCCGGCGCGTAGCCACCCTCTCCCTCTGGGCTTTCGTCGGTGCCTGTCCGCTCTGCAGATCACGCTCCTCGTCTGTCTGGCTCTTCTCTCCTCTCCATCGCCTTCTTCCTTTCCCCTTTCTGGCCGTCGGGGTCGGGTCTCCCGGTCCTCTGATCCGGGAGTTGCAGGGTGAAGGGGCGGTGGCTTCGCCTCTGGCACATCTATTGCTTGGTGGAAGGGTGGAGGCAGCCGAGTCTACGGAGTCTGGCGTGTACCTGCCGAGGGCTGGCGTTTTCTTCCATATAGCTCCCCCGTTTAGTGTTCTTACTATCCAGTCTGCTTGATTTCCCTTTTGTTCATGTGTTCTAGGCAGGTTCTCTGCCTTCTAGTCGTCGTTCTTCGGTGTTTGTGTGTCCCTTAGGGGGCTGTTTCTCTCTCCTGTCATGAGAGTATCATGATCTCTAGCAGGTCTCATTTTGCCTCAGGTTCGTTTGCTGCTCAAGCTTCTGACATGGATGGTAGAGATAATAATCGGATGGAATACTGGTTTGGTTCATCCCTTACAACGCTGCCTAATGCTCAATTTGAAGGCATCTCTCATAAAAGATGCTTAAGTCAGCCTCGAATAAGAGAGATCTATGTAGAAGTGCTTTATTCTCATTCCAATATGAGTGGTAGTGGTTTTAAGTCTATGTACCTGACTGTTGCTTGTTCATGTGGTTGTTCTTATCTACTTGTAGATGCCGTTTGGCTTGAGTAATGAATGGATCTATTTACTCTAAAAAAAATAGTGTAAAAATATAGTGTAATATGCACTTTTCATGTAGATAGAGAACTTAATGAAAATTACTTGTGAATCTCAATTAACATCTGAATGAAGTGGAATAATTACATATGTTTCCTTGTACAACTATCTCCTATAAATTAAGTGTGTGTTGATCAGTAGGTAGAGTTGACCATATGGTGTGTGAAAGCACTATATGGTTGAGGGATGAATTAGAAATCAAGTAAATATGTCATATAAGCTCATTCACTAAGATATTATCCACCATATCCTAATTGTAAAAATAGAAATTGTATATGCACAAAATTAGTTGTAGTACCCAGGTAGACCTATCAATCTGGGTCAAAATCTATGGGCACCCATGGTCAACCCATTTAAGTTGGGTTTGGGTGATGAAATTTGCCACCCACTGAAAATCACCCCAACCCATACCCACCAATTGATATAGCAGGTTTCATGGGTGACCCAGTTAAATGAAGTCAATATATTTATATACATATTATACACATACATAAATTTTGTTTATCCATTTTACAGAAGTTAAATCTTAAACTTTAACTACAACAATTATATTCTCTTTATTTTGTGTTTGAAATAGATGAAAAGTACTTTTCATATTAATAATGTATAATTTTAAATGAAAACATGTGTTTTTTTGTAATATTTTATGTATGAAAACTACATGGGTTATTCCTATTTTACATCAAAATAGAACAACTAGCTATTTTTTTATTTTAATTTCATATACACATAAGACGAGCTCCTCTAAGTGTTCCAGTTGGTGGGGCTACTCTCGGATGAATTTTCAACGTTCTATTTTGTCAACATAGGTGGATAGCGGGAATCGAACCTGCATCTTCTCCTTGTAAACAATTGATTTGACGTCAAACACAATAGTTGGTTGGAGTTTTGCACAATATTTGACATCAAAAACATACTTACAAGTGTTTTAATTGTTATTTTAGTTCTAAGGAAATCAACTAGGAACTCATTATTAATTTGACACATTTTAAATGGGCACCAACGGGTCAACCCACAACCCATTGGGTCAGGTTTGGGTGTGCTTTTCTTCCACCCATTTAAAGATGTATCTTTTTGACCCACACCCGCATTGACCCAACCCAAACTCAACCCACCCACCCATTTGACAGTTCTATACACAGGATACATCCTAATATATCCATATTGTCTATAGTTACCCAATTTAATGATTATCTATTCTATTACTTTTAGAGCAAGCTAGTGTAGTATCATTTGACTTTATTTTACTTCCAAACATTTTTTTTTGATTGGGTAAAATATTACTAATCAAAAGGTGTGTAGGTTAGACTATACTGTACAGAGGATGGGTTAACTACAAAAAACCCCACTGTAAACTAAGAGTATGGTCCAAACCTTTATAGATCGAAGGTTTGGCCTTACAAGCCACACACAACGTTTCCACAATGTCATCAAAACATTTGAATTTTTCCACTTCATCACCACCATGGAGCCTCCTGTTTCTTTCTTGCCAAATGAAGTAGGTGATGGCGGCTACTCCCAAACCACCAAAACCCATCATGTTCTTGCTCCTGTTGGTCTTGGACAAAAACCAGGATAGTGCCTCATACATTTTTACTGGTGGCACACCTCCCCATCCGCATTTAAGGGACCATCGGGTCCATATGTATTTGGAGTAGGAACAAGAGAAGAAAAGATGGTTGTGGGATTCCATATCTGACTTACAGAGAAAACACATGGGGCTCACATCCAAGCCCCAACTAATTTCAAAAGATTAATGTTCAACACAATTACAAGGTTTGTGAGTCATATTTTCCCTAGAAAAATCACCTTAACTAGATAAACAATATAAGTTAGGGTTGATTGTTATTTGGATTTTCACCCAAAAATTTCCAAAAAGCTAAGTAGGAAACTCAAATTAGGCTATTGTATCAACTAAATATTCCCCAAAAATCAAGTCAAATGAGGACCCAATCAATGATAATGCTATGTTAATAAAAAATATATACCCTAGAAATGTTTTTAAGGAGGAGACATTTCCTCTTCATAATAAGATAATTGTGTATCATGTAGTCCATACATGGATATGCAAGGCTCTTTCGAATCATGTTTCCTGCTAGCCCCACTGATACTTTCTTAGTAGTAAAGGGTGGAAGTTGCATTTTGATACCTTAAATTTGAATTTTAATTACTCATTTGATAAAGAAACACTATTTCAATGTTGGTTGTAGGACTTTGATGGCCTGCTAGACTAAGGCCCTCATTGTTGGGATTTTCTTTAAGAATGTTGATGGCATCAACAAATGTGGGCAAGTGGAATTAGTGAAATTAGTGCCCATGTAATCATATGTGTTTATTATATTGAAGTGAATAATCTAATTCTAGACATATTTACATTTTCCTTTGTCCTGTGTGACAACTCAATAAAAGTAACATATTTTCCATTTAACGTCATTTGTTGAAGGACATGAATTTGGTTTCCTTCCACTATATGTATTTGAGTTACTCCATAATTAACTCATCTCCCCCAAGGTAATATTTTAATCTTGGATATTGTCTTTTATGCTTTGGATCCATTGAAAGGCAATGCAGGCCTATTTTAGGGCTTCATCTTGTGTCATATTGCACTTCAATCACATCTACAACTGTCAGATTACATGCTATTTCCCTCAATATGTGTTTTACTATCAAATGAACTTATGGAAAATTTGGAATGTTTTATAAGTACTTTGTCCACTACTTGATGGAAACGACAGAACATGGTTGAATCTAGGACTTTTGTAGGCTTGGAGGAGCCTAAAATGATGCCAAAATGACTCAGAATCAACCCCAAGTGATCAAAGAATGCATCAAAGCAATAACCTCCATGGATGACAAAGTTCAAGACACAAATGCATGGAAATGACCTCTGGACAGTGTGCTACCAAGCAATGGCCATTCTAGGACATTCCATATATATGAAGATCCTTAAAAAAATCTCCCAGAATCCCAGTAGGCCCGTGCTAGCCAGTAAGCCCATGCTGGCCAGATCCCATCACGACCGTGCTGGCTAGAACAGCTGTGCTCGAAGACCTAGAAGCAAAAAATTCCCATGTTCATTTTGTTCTTCCACCATGCCTGTTCCCATTCACCACAACCATTCCCAATTAACCCTAGAACGGTCATGCTTCCCAACATGGCCGTGCTACAACCAAAACCCTACAATTTTCTGCATTGCATTCCCTATTCTATCCCCACTTAACCTAATGCTTCCCCACCACCTATATTCGCCTAGTTGGTGGACGTAGCATGAGTATAGCCACTAGTAAATCACTCTCAGCATCCCCATTTTTCCCCATCCCTTTTCACTCCATTCCACCTCCATTCATCATCTTCCACCCCAAAAACACCTAATTTATGGTTTTTGACCACTTTCCAATGTACATCCATGCCATCTACCTACCTTGGAGGAAGATGCTCGAGCTGCAACTGCTAGGAGGTGGAGAAGGAGGGGTCTTCACCGAGATCATCATGACTTTTCACTCCTCTACTCATTCTTCTTCCTTTCTTTTTGTATTTTCCTATTCTATGAGTAGCTCGGCCCCTTAGGTGGACTATTTGGGGCTCTAGATGTTACTTTGATACAATGTTGAGGAAAAATGATATGTAAACATTATGATTTTATTTGATAATAATTATGGTCTATTTGATCTCATTCCTCATGAATTGCTTTGTGGTTTGTTCTTGAAATCACCTAGATTCTAGGAAAATTGCTTATATGTGGCTCTTTTTGTGAATTGCTCCTAAGTCCAATTAATGGATCCCCAGTTAGCTATTCAACTTCCTACATGTTAATTAATTCTACTAAACCTAGGCAAGAGATCAAAGTAGACATCATAGTATCATTTTGTGTAATTAGCTTGGATCCTTCTCAAGGCTAGAATGTGCGTGATGTGAGGTCCAAAACCTCACTTCCACCCTAAATTACTACCCTTGGCCCCTAATTACCCTAAGAGTCCCTATCCTAGAAAGATAGGCTTGACTAGACCCTAATTGAATTCCACCTAAACCCTAACCAAATTGGGCCTCGTAAGGTAGGTTGGAGGTGTTAGGGAATAGTTCCCCTATACATAACCTATCCTATCCATGTCCAGTTAGTCTTTTAGGGTAGTTCATTAGGCTCTATCTTGTTGTTTGGTTTGGTAATCTAAATGGAAGAGTAATGTCAACATGTCATCACCCCCAACACAATTGACAAGTGCATTCCCCCAAAC
This sequence comes from Alisma plantago-aquatica, assembly GCA_963693085.1. Taxonomy (NCBI): domain Eukaryota; kingdom Viridiplantae; phylum Streptophyta; class Magnoliopsida; order Alismatales; family Alismataceae; genus Alisma; species Alisma plantago-aquatica. The sequence continues at coordinate 998,387,348 of OY856412.1, forward strand.
AGCCCACACTTCTCTTAATTTCTTAAAACCCTAATTGCCTGCTTGATTAGCTAGTCTATACTTGTTTAGATCTTTACTTGCTTAATTAGTTCATTGCCTTATTATTTCTTTGTTCTTGCTAGTTCATGTCTTTATTTGCTCTTTTGTCTAGTTTGTTAGCTTAGTGTAGTGTAGACCTCCTCTTGCTTGTCTAAGTGTAATTTGCTTCCTTTCTTGCCTTTTATTGCTTAGATTATCATTTCTTTCTCATTAGAACTAAATGTCTAGGGTTAACTAAGGTTTTGATCTTGTTTGTCTTCCTTTAATTTCTTGTTTATTCAATTCTTAGTTTAAGAATCAAAATCAACCACCCTAGACTCTACAATAGGAACCTAGACCAAAACGGACCTAACTCTAGTGCCCCCTGTCTCCCTGTGGGTCAATCCTTATCATGCCTCTTGCCTATACTATAATATGACCCGATGCACTTGCGGGTGAAGTGTGATTGGTCTAAGTGAGTGTGTTAGACTAGGTAATTTATAAATTTGAAATATCTAAGTATGTGAAAACACACCAAGCTTTCTGGCACTGTTGTCGGGGATTGAAAGCACCATATCTACCAAGTAGTTGTCGTATTGACTCTCCCCTCTGATACTAGCTTTTTCCAGTTAACTTATCTGCATTTGAGAAACACACCAAGCTTTATGGAGCCTATGTCAGGGAGAAAGTTGCTCGGTCTATCTAGTTAGTTTTGCTTTGATATTTTCCTACTACCCTCATCATTGATATTCTTTGTTCTTATTATTTGTATTCATTGTGCATATTTGTCTGCTAACTTGTCCTCTTTTGTTTGATCGGGTCATGTGCACTTGACAAGACATAGGGGAAGACAAGATGGAAGGCCAAAATGCACCTCACAAGCCACTTTAAGAGTACTTCATGCCTAGCAACTACAAATCACCAATTGCTAGTAGAGTTGATCAAATGCCAGGGGAGCAATTCTGCATCCCTCCAGGTCTTCTTGGTCTCCTTCCCACCTTCTACGGGAGAGTGAGAACCCCTACAAGAACTTTACTCCTTTCTTGAAGTATGCTCTACCTTCAGGATCCCGACAACCAGTGTTGATGCAATTAGGTTGACCTTGTTCTCTTTCTCCCTCAAAGACAAAGGCAATTATTTGTATGATTCAAGAAGGGACATCATGAGTTGGGAAGAGATGAAGAATGCCTTCTTAATAAGTTATACTCCATTACAAGGTTGACACAAATGCGGCGTGCCATAGTGAGTTTCAACCAAGTGGGTAATGAGCGGTTCCATGATGCTTGGGAAAGATTTCAAAAGATGTTGAGAGAGTCCCACACCTTGAAATTCCTTTATGGCAGCTAGTTCAATCCTTTTACTCTGGTCTCTCTCTAATGAGTCAAGCTACAGTGGATTCTTCTTGTGGAGTAGCTTTGATGGATAAACCATCTGAGGAGAGATTGCCCTTGTTTGAGTAGTTAGTGGAAAGGTCAAGGATCTAATCTTCTATCATGATGAATGATGGTAACCACCCTACAGTGTGACATCTCCAACTCATAGTGATCGAAGACCACAAGTGATGAAGATTGTTGGAGACATGGTGAGTTTCATGAATAACCAAGTGAGAAGTATTCCTTGTCACTCAGTCAGTTTTGTTGAGTCCTTTGGTGATGAAGAGAAGACACCTCATCCCTATAGGTACCCAAAAAAACAAATTCCAAGATATAGCTCAAAGTTTGAGGTTTGATGATGTGCAAAAGAATGTTACAAGGCTTGAGGAAAGAATAAAGAAGCTATCTTCCATACTTGCTCTCTAAGAGGAAAAATTGTCTTCAAATTCCATAATGAGTTGTAATGAAGCAAGTGGACTAATGCATTCCTCTCAAGTTTTCTATAGTCCACCTCCAATGCTAGTGAAGCCTATTTATCATTTCCAAGGCCATCCCAAGCCCTATACACCTCCTCCCCCTCCATCACCATAACTTCCCCACCAATTTACCTACCAACCTCAATTCTCCCCTCCATATCAATTCCAATTCCAAGTATCACCTCCACCTCCTCCAAAACCACAACAAGATCCCTATCTCCATCATGAGAAAGGAAGTGCTTTGATAGTTATAAGGAGTGGAAAATCTCTTGAGCAGCCCACAAGTTAGAGAAATGTTGATAAAATAAGGCAAAGGCAGCAAAAGGGTGATACTGCGATTGAAATTGTTGAAGATGATATTGTGAAACCTCGTGTTGAGCATGTGATACTATGTGTTCCATCTTCTATTCCATTTGTAGGTTCTATAGTTTCACTCGTGATTTTTAGTGTTCCATCTTAGGTGACGCCACAAGAAAATCATGTTGATTCAAATGCGTCAACAACAAGTGATCCATCATTTCCTAAAGCATTGGATGAGCCCTCAGAAGAAAAAAGGAGGTAGAAACATAATGTTGACATTTTTGAGGTGTTTTGCCAAGTGAAAGTGAACATTCCATTGTTGGATGCTATCAAGCATATTCTATCTTATGTCAAGTTTCTCAAGAACTTGTATGGTGTGAATAAGAAGTCAACATGGAGAATTCCTAAGAAAATCAAGTTGATTGAATAGGTGAGCTCTATCATGCAAAACCCACTTCCCATGAAGTGGAAAGACCTAGGTGCCCCACTCATACCTAGCTACGTTGGGGGACATCGCATAAACTATTCATACTTGATTTGGGATCTATTGTGAATCTGATGCCATATATTGTCTATGTTAAGATGGGGTTAGGAAAGTTGAAACCGGATCATTGCACTCTCCAATTGACAGATCGCTCCATCGAAGTGCCTAGAGGAAGAGTGGATGATGTTTTAGTGATGATAAAAAAAGAAAGGGTAGAAGTTTTCCCGTATGATTTCATAATTCTTGACATGGATTTGGACAATAGGAAGATTCCCATCATCTTGGGAAGGCCATTCTTATCTACAGATGATGCCGACATACATGTGTGCAGTGGCACAATGACATTCTCTTTCATGGACATGAAGATAAAGGTCAACATGTACAAGACCCCAACCCAGAGAGCCCTGGACGAGGATATTGAACATGGCCACTTGAAGAGTCTGAATGATCATTTGGAAGAAGGAGATCCAGATGGAAGACTTGATGATAGCTTTTGTGGTCAAAGGGACAAGGAAGAATGCAAATGAGAGATGCATCTATTGCAAGAATAGACACATGATCATGCCAAATGGTTGAATAATTTAAGGAATTACAAGAAGCCTGATTGTAGGCATGAAACTTAGCACCAGTGGGAGGCAAACCACCTTGGTTTGGGGGATTGTTTCACCTAACCTTTCATTTTTGATATTTTTTGGTTATTTTTACACTTTTCCAAAAAAACACACACACTATACTTGATGGTTTGTTGTTTGTGAACCATTTTAGAACAAGTAAAATGGAGGAAAGAGGATGCATGGAATTAGCAACCAAGGAGAAGATAAAAATTGAAGAGAAGACTGTGAAGCAATAGAAAAGTTATAAGAAGGAGATCATCATGGTCGTTCTGCACAACACGACTGTGTTGCTGGCAATCCAGAATGACCGTTTTGTGCAAAATGACCATGGTGGTTGTGTCATGCACGGGTAACCTTAAGATCTCCCTCTCCCACTTGATGTTTGTATACCCCCACTCCATCTCCTCAACCCTATCATCCTAAACTTCTATTTCATGTTGAGGACACCATGGTTTAAAAATTTGGGGTGGTAGGGCGTTAAGTCCTTGCTTTACCCATATTTCATCTATGTTCCTTGTTCTAAATTTTTATGATCAAATAGTATAATCATATTTCCTACTTGTGTATCTATACTTTGTGTTCTTTCTTTACATACATGCATATCATATAGGTTAATTTCCTGCATTTTTTTGCATAATTTTCATTTTTTTTGCTCTTCTTGCCGTGCATTGCATATCATGTAGATTTTTTGTACTTTTTGCATGTCTATAGCAAGGATTTTCTTCTTTCTTAATTTTTTTCTAAGAAAGGCTTAGATGTGATTAAAGGTGATTTGGCACCACTTTGGCCAATTTTTTCCAAATTTAGAACTTCTTGCCTAAAAGTGTGTTTTGACCAATCTCTACTTATTGGATTGAAAATATTGACCTTTGATAAATGCATGCTACATTATCATGATCTATTGATAAATGGTCTCAGTTCTTGACTTTTTACATGTGAATCACCTCTCTAATGCTTGTGAACTGCTTGGTTGAATTGTGATTGAAGCAAGGTGCAAACACTTAGGGTTTGTGGAGTCTCATGATAAAGATGTGGTTTTAATATTGCTCATCCATGTGGTATGTCATTGTTTGATGAAATTGTTGGAGTAGTTTTCATGCAAGAGATGTCATGTTGAAATCCATACTAGTAATCCCTCTTTGACTCACTTTTATTCTATCATCTGCTTACCTTTCCTCCTCATGAAAGGATGTCAAAGAGCACATATTTAGCCATGGCCACCTCCGAAAGTTTAGGATGGTCATAATCATATCCCCCACTTCATTATCACCATCATGTACCCTATCTACACCAAGGGAAAATAGAAAGAAAAAATAAATGCAAAACGAAAATAAAAGATGCTCCTATGTAATAGCATCTAAATAAAGAAAAGATGAGTGCTTCTGTATAATAGCACTCCAACCTCTTACCGTAGCCATTTCTTCTATTTGCATGTCCATTGAGCTAGGAAACATCAAACCTAGCTCACTTTTCCCCTTTCTCATAGATATGTGGGTTACTTAGTGTGGATTGACATATGAGATTGAATGCATGAAGGTAAAACAACAACACTAGTCATTTTTTATTGTCGTCACCATGAAAGAATTTACCCAGAGATATATGATAGCCATGTGGATTGATTGTGTAATATGTGTCTTATATTTGAAGTTTGTATGCACAATGATTTAGTCATGATTGGTGTGTGGAAGAGGGGAGAAGATAGGTGGAATACATGTACTTGGTTATCATTGAGCCCATTTAGTCAATATAAATTTGTTGCTATGCATTTGCCATTTCTTGTTTGTTGAAAAATTGAAGAGAGATTGAGTTGGAACATACTTGAGGACAAGTATGTTTTAAGTTTGGGGTGGTGATGCAACCCTACTTTAGGGCTTCATCTTATGTTATATTACACTTCAATCACATATACAACTGTTACATTACATTTATTTCCCTCATTATGTGTTTTACTATTAAATGCACTTATGGAGGCTTTTTGCATGTTTCATAGGTAATTTGGCCACTACTTGATGGAGTGGATAGAAGGTGGTTGAATCTAGGGTTTCCCCAGGTTTGGAGGAACCCAAAACATGGACAAAATGACTCCCAACCTACCCCAAGTGATCAAAGAATGCATTGAAGCAATAACCTCCATGTATGACAAAGTTCTAGACACAAATGCATGGGAATGACCTTAGAACGACCGTGCTACCAAGGAATGACCGTTTTGGGCATGCCCAATATTAGCAGAACCTTAAAAAACCACCTAGAATCCCAGCAGGCCCGCTGGCCAGAATGGTTGTGCTGGTAGACCCAAAAGCCCAAAATTCCCCTTTTTGTTATGTTCTTCCACCATGCCCGCTCCCATTCACCACAACCATTTCCATTCACCCCCAAAATGGCTATGCTGGGCTACCACCAAACCCCTACAATTTTCTGCATTGCATTTCCTGTTCTACCCCCACTTAACTTAATGCTTCCTCACCACCTACATATACCTAGGTGGCAGCTATAGCACAAGGTTAGCCACTAGTCAACCACTCTTAGCTCTTCCATTTTGCCCCCATCCATTTACACTCCATCCCACCTCCATTTCAAAATCTTCTACCCCAAAACCTATTTTAGGGTTTTTGGACACTTTCCATCGTACATCCATGCCATCTACCTACCTTGGAGGGAGATGGTGGAGATGTAGCTGCTAAGAGGTGGAGAAGGAGGGGTATTCATCAAGCTCATCATGTCTTTTCACTCCTCTACTCATTCTTATTCCTTTCTTTTTGTATTTTCTTATTCCATGAGTAGCTAGGCCCCTTAGATGGTCTGTTTGGGGCTCAAAATGTTACTTATACCATGTTGGGTAAAAATGATATTATGATTTTTTTTCATAATGATTATGTTCTATTTCGATCTCATTCCCCAAGAATTGCTTTGTGGTTTGTGCTTAAAATAACCTAGATTCTAGAAAAATTTCTTATATGTGGCTCTTTTTGTGATTTTCTCCTATGTCCAATTAATGGATCCCTAGTTAGCTATTCACCTTCCCACATGCTAATCAATTCTCGTAAACCTAGAGATCTAAGTCGCAAGTATAGGAGCATTTGGTGTAATTAGATTGGATCCTTCTCAAGGCTAGAATGTGCGTGATGTGAGGTCCAAAACCTCACTTCCACCCTAAATTACTACCCTTGGCCCCTAATTACCCTAAGAGTCCCTATCCTAGAAAGCTAGGCTTGACTAGACCCTAATTGAATTCCACCTAAACCCTAATCACATTGGGCCTCGTAAGGTAGGTTGGAGGTGTTAGGGACTTGTTCCCCTATACATAACCTATCCTATCCATGTCCAGTTAGTATTTTAGGGTAGTTCATTAGGCTCTATCTTGTTGTTTTGTTTGTTAATGTAAATGGAAGAGTAATGTCAACATGTCATCACCCCAACACAATTGAAAAGTGCATTCCTCCAAACAACCCACACTTCTCTTAATTTCTTAAAACCCCAATTGCCTTCTTGCTTAGATACTCTGTACTTGTTCTTCTCTTTACTTGCTTAAGTAGTTCATTGCATTGTTCTTGCTTTATTCTTGATAGTTTAGGTCTTTAATTTCTCTTTTGTCAAGTTTTCTAGCTTAGTGTAGTGTAGACCTCCTCTTTCTTGTGTTAGTGTAGTTTACTTCCTTTCTTGCCTTTTATTGCTTAGTTTGTCATTTCTTTCTCATTAGAACTAACTATCTAGGGCTAACTTAAGTTTTGATCTTGTTTCTCTTCCTTAAATTGTTTGTTTGTTCAATTCTTAGTTTAACAATCAATATCAATCATCAAACTCTTCAACCCTAGGCTCCGCCATAGGAACCTAGCCCAAAACTGACCTAGCTCTGGTGTCCCCTCTCTCCCTATAGATCAACCCTTATCTTGCCTCTTGCCTATACTATAACATGACCCTATCTTCTTGCAGGTGGTGTGATTGGTCTAAGTGAGTGTGTTAGACTAGGTCCTTTATAAATTCAAAAGATCCAAGTGTGTAAAAACACACCAAGCTTTCTGGTGTCGTTGTCAGGGACAAAAAATGCCATAGCTACCTAGTAGTTGTGGTGTTAACTCTCCCCTTTGACACTGTCTTTTTCCAATTAACTTGTATGTGTTTGACAAACACACCAAATGCGTCTACTTGATTTAAAGCACTCACATATTTATGAGGCATCCTATGGTCTAGTGCAGTTGTGTTACAACATCCTTAATATTTAGTACTTGGAAAAATGATAAAAGTTGACATCTAAGGAAGTGTTTTCACTAATCTTAAATCACAATGCAAATAATCACAAGAAAATAGTCCCTTTTACTTTAAATATTATGAAAAACCTACATAGTATAAGACTAATAGATTGTGAACTTTCGTTTTCCAAATCCTTGGAGATTGGAAAGTGGAATATTATAAAAAACAAAATCTAAAAATTTAAGTTCAAGACAAAAACACATGTTTAAACCACCCTTTCTAGTATATGGATATCCAAACAAGAAGTAAAGTAATTTCGTGATACAATTGGATTAGATTTGGAAAAATGAAGGTACGCGGCTATAGTATATAGATATTATATATGCATTTAAGGTTAAAATATTATTCTTTTCTTTTGGACAATCATTAATTTTGATTCAGAAAATGACATAAAGTCATATGTATAAGAGAGGCATATGATCACTAATGCCCTATTCATAAAAAAACACCAATTCTCTTATCTAAGAATATATACTTGATATGTAATTATTATTTCTTGAAAATATGACTAAAAAATTAGCCTTCCTACACAGTCTAATTAAGAAAATAAAGATTTCATTGGAACTCCTTTTAGGCCAAGAGGGGGATTATGTAGCAAGAAAATACTAACCAAAATTTGGTGAGATTATGATTTTTTTTTATACAGAAATTAGATAGTAGAAGACATACTTTTAATTGGATACTTAAGAAATCATTAATAGATCCAAAATTAAGGTAAACCAAATGTCAAAGTTCTTGGTGGAATTGAGCGTAAATAAGAATGAATTGAGTGTAAAAAGGTAAGGAAGTCCTAACAAATTTTTCTTAGGACTTTTTGGAGAATAGTTTAATATAATTTGATGGTATGTTTTTCCAATATATGTATCTTACCTTGTTGACTTCTTATGGAAAAAGGTAAATGCATTGCCAAGATGTATTCAATTAACAAGACCCATAGTAACTATATGCGATGTTAGCTAAAAAAATGCTAGTAAGTTTTAGTGCTACTACCAAGAGAATTGAACAAATCCTTCCCAGCTTAAATGGGCCACCAAATGTCCTTAGATATGTTGTTCATATCATTAACTTACACACATGGTATCAGTCTGATAGGAAAAAAATATTGATGCTATCTCCACTAGCACCACAACAATCTAGAAACCTTTCATCATTCACAAATACTATATAACAGAAACCACTAATGGAATACTAAGAAAAACATTTCATCCCCTTATGTAAATACATTAACAAACACATGAACACTATCATCCATATGATCAACATGCCTCCTCACGTCTTCACACACATCAACTTTTGGACTGATCCATGGTACCAAACACTATTATTACAAAGTTGGGATCAAAATTTCACATCCCCTCCTAGTTGTCGCATTGATTTACGACCCTCCTGGGCATTCGGCCTCCGCCACAAGAATGGGAGAGGGGGGGGGGGAGAAATCTTTCTCTCTTAATCCCAAACTTTCACATCCCCCAGAACCTGAAATATGTCAACACTATGAGAACTTTAAATCTTCTCACCAACAATTGAAATAATTCCTTCAAACTTCTACTCTCACAAAACTACACATATGAGACCATTGTAGATATTATACATAGTCTGGGATACGACACCACAAACCACATCTCATGGAAATGGAGATACTAGTACACACCAAATAAATCCTATCTATTTGTCACATATACAGGCCAAACCACTGGCCTCTCAGACTGCTCGGATATCAAATGCCCTTTAAAAACTAAGATCTTCTTTTGGCATATCATCCATAACAAAATTCTAAGTGATCATAACCTTAATAAAGGGTTTTTTTAGACCATCCAGATGTTTTATGTTTCTATCAAATGAGGAGACCACAAAAAATCTTTTCATCCATTTCCCAACCAAATTATAGATCCTAAACCATTACTATCATACACATTCAATGGTAAACTACTTAAAATTACCATCCTTGATCAAAAACTTCACACCATTACACACACAACACTACCCAATCATATGGATGGTTTTGTTCTTATGGAAAATTTGGATAGAGAGAAACAACAAAAAACATAACAACACCTATCACGCTATACCACACACCATTATAGAGATTGAACACACATACTCTCTTTTTTTGCACTGTAGGAAATCGTGTGACATCAACCATGGAGAATAAAGATGATGAGACTCATATGGATATTTTTGGTAACAACAACAATGAGGGTCGATGATTCACCATGGAAGAGATCCTTGTCAATGACTCAGGCTTCTAGTTTATCACCATGGCTTGCTTACATAGAACCAATTGATTTATCTCTTTTTATGCTGAGGCATATTGTTAAGGGGTGCCTCCCCCAAACACTATCACATCTATCTTTCTTTCAAGATTTTGCATTGACATCCTTAGTTTTTGTATAGTTTTCATGAGGACACTCTATAGCACACTCCTGGTGTTGTTCTAAGAGTGTTCCACTTATACTTCTATTTTTTATAGGTGTTTCTATTTGCAAACATTATCCATATATATATGGACTTTCTATTAAAAAAATCAAGCCATTTCCCATCCCATTGTCATGTATACCTTTTTTTATTTCACTCCATAAGGAATAACAAAAGCAAGTAATACATAGACCACCAAACTCCAGAAAAAAGTTTTTGTTGTTGAGTTTGTCTTGTATTCAACTAAAAACATCATTAAGGGAGTGCAATACATTCGTGCTCCACCCATTATTAAGGCCAGTAATGGACCAGATCCTCTTAGCAGCAGAACATGTGCTTGATAAATTCATCCTTTTCATGACACAATCTTAAGACAATAACATCCATGCTACAAATATTCATAATATCTTTAGCAGGTAGTTTGTTCACCATAGCTCCATAGAGTAACATCCTCCATTTAGGACAATGGAAGGTTCCCCATAAAGTTTCATGCGAGCTGATCGTCTGGCACTCCAAATAGTCATATCACAGTGTGAGCTGATTGTCTAGTAGTGTAGCCAACTGATGTGTTGCACAAATTGAATACTTAAACACTTCAATAATCAATTTCAATCATCATTCAAGATCAAACTCCTCTTCTAGGTCAATACCTATGCATGTGACCCTATAGGTCCCATATTATGTTGGTAGTGAATGTTAATAACAACTTATGACATCACAAGCAATGAGTAGTGCCTAGTCACACATCATTGCTATCCAAGTAAATGGAAAGTTGGGGAACGACTTCAACCTACAATCTATGCTTGGTGTTATAGTGTTTGTATAATTCCTTTGTCTCTGAAATCCATATTAAACTCGAGGCATGGGATAGTCACCGTTTTCAATATTCAATCTTGTTTCTTGAACCAGAGCAGACTGTTTGAGATATATGTGAGCTCAATATCATATATTGACTCACATGTGCACGACCATGTATTTCTCAGTCTCGTTAATTAAGAGGCATGTGATATCATACTCCCTTAGGAGGGACAAATCCCATCTCTATCACTCACAATCAGTGCCCATGTGTCACAGTCACCCATTCATCACCTTTATAATGACCCTTGCTTCAGGATTGCATTTGATGATGTCAAAGCATACTGAACGACATATAATGAGTGTAGTGATTTCAGGTCTAAGAACCCCAAACACCACCATCATTATGAGAGATGACTATGATTACCATCGAAATGGTTTCCATGTATTAGTATCATGGTGAGTCTATCTGATACATCGTTCTTCAACATGTATATGTGTGCTTGGCTTGATATATCCATATCATGACTAATGAGATTCTATCATCAACTAACTAACACTCTGATCTTATGTGTCATTGTTTTCTATCAACCTTCCACATTAACAACCGATTAGGGACAAAATGGGAGAATATATATATGTACTCTTAATATATGTATGATCTCATTTCCTCAAGTCACGTACTAGAAGACATATGTCATTGAGTAATATAATCCTCTAGACATTTATAATGTTACATCATTATCTCATAACTGAATTAAACATAATAAATTGGAAGCTTGACTTTATTTACATAATGAAATCAACTAAAAATTATGCCATAACAACCATCATATGATTGTCTCTCTGGGCATACATTCCAATAGACTTGCACTTGAACTTAGAGCCAATCACCCATGAATCTTATCTCAAGTGGTCTAACATGACCATCATGCTTCTGCTATGAAAGTGACTTTGTCAAGGGTGTTAGTGTGTGTGCGCAAGTTTTAATATTTATAAACTCAAACACTACTCGCAAGTATACGGGTGCATTTAGTATTATTGAGGTCATCCAAGGAGCAAGGTATTGGTAGGCGCAAGAGTATTGAACTTCACAATCTAGATCTTTTTAACAAGAGGGGTTTTGTTATGTTAACTAAGAAATTAAAAGGAAATGAACTAAAACATAAAACACTTGTATCAAGGATCAATTTGGATTAGGGATTCTTGAGGATAGGGTTTCACATCCACATCATAACATGAAGAAACAAAGACCAAGAGGACTGGCAATAATGCAAGGGAGACATGTATCCTACACCCACCTCCCGGTAGTGTAGAACAATCCTAACTTTATATACCACTCTCATGGATATAATTAGTTAAGGACCACAATCCTTTGTTCCCCAACACATCCCAACCACTCCCTTTGTCAAGATAGTGCAGCTAAGGTACATCTCCCTACTCCTATGCACATCTTCCCAGATGAACTTGGAAATAAATAGTAGAAAGTAGTGCTAGACATCATAATAGAAGGAAATAAACTTGGATGTCTGTGGAAGAAGGAAGATAGAATTGGAAATCTGGTCAAGGATTCACAAATCCATCCTTGCTGCTGGAAATTCTCCAAAAAGCTTCACTTCTGAGTGGAGAGAAGAGAACGACAAAGATCCTTGCTGCAATTGTTGGAGAAGAAGGAAGAAGAAGAAGTTTCCCTCCCGAGAAACCAAATTTTCTCCCTTGAAACACCTCCAACTCCTCCTTGCTCTCCCTTCCTTGAGTCCCACTCCAAAAGGTCCCAAATAGTCAAGGGTAACTGTCCCAAGATGGCTTGGGGTCATATATATAAGCGTGAGGTAGTTAAATTCACGTTTGAGTGAAATCAGTAGGTCACACGACATGTCTTTAATAAGACACAATGTGTCTTTAATAATACACATCATGTCTTTAATAAAACACGGCGTGTTGCTGCAAATCTGGAGTTCTGCATTCAATTTCTGGACTGAGATACGTGGTAGACACGGGGTGTCTTAATTAAGACACAGGGTGTCTTTATCAGTTTCAGCAACATTGATTTTCTGAATGTCTAGATGATTGGGGAATGTCTTTATGGATGTTATAATGGTGTTTTGTCCCCATTTTGATGCCAAATTGTTGTACCTAAAAACCAAACCATAGATCAAGTAAAAACAACAATATAAATGGAAAATCTAGCATGATTAAGAGTGATTATTGGGTGAAAATGATTTCGAAATGCAACCAAAAGTGGTCCAAAATATGATATAAAATGCGCACAACAAATCCCTCTAAGTTTAAACCATTGCTTGTCCTCAAGAAAAAAGAGAATAGAAACACAAATGAAGGAATTGTCCAGTTCATGCATAGATCAAATGAAAAGAAAGACGTGTACAAGACCAAACCAACCATGATCAACATGTTTATACTCATAGCCATCAATTCAACTTAAACACTCAAGAAAGAGTTTTTAGTTCAGCAGGGGTGGTCAAAATTAAATGAATCAATCAATTTAACAACACTAAGTAGAATTTGGATGACCAAGCCAAACAACCAGTGGATGTGCAACTCAAATTCTCAACTCTTAAGGATACAAATGATGAAACCTTAGTTCAAATTGACATTTTTATTTGTACTCTCTTTTTTTTTCCCAAAAATGATATGACAATGGATTATGGATTCCACACTCGACTGCTAATGTAGGCTTATGCACACATGGAATGCCGGTTGGGGTATTTTACCCTCTTTTAAGACATACCACCTAACCATCGTGGCCAGATTGGACTTACACTAGGCTAGCATGATATGTGGGCTTTTTAGCCATATTTTATGGGGAATGAGGATGAGATAAGCCAAAAGAAATTTTAAATTTTTTCCAAAACATAGGAGAGTCAACTAAACTACAACATTAGCTAGATTTCATTCATTTGTTTTGAAAATTTTTCATTGAAAGAGTGGTTGAAAATGAACTAAGAGCTTAGAAAGGGCATCTTGTATTCTAATGATGTTGTGAAGTTGATTTACTCACAAAAATTGAAACCATTACATGTTTTAAGGAATCATTGATATGAAAGATGAATTTTCAGGCTAGAAGCATAAACCAGAGTTAAGCACATGTTGATGGCCAAAAGGTTTCATTTGATTGATGCATGCCTTTTACAATTTCTCCAAATGATATTTCTCAATAAAAGAGGACAATCAGTTAATCATAGGAGTTCAATCCACATACAAATGATAAACCTCATATCATACTAGATTTATCACAAAAAGAGCAGAATTGAAAACAATGACTAAGAAAACAATGATAAAAAGGAAATAAAACTACACTACACTACCGGCCGGTTGCTCTCCCCCTAAGCTTGAAATTTTCAATGTCCTCACTACATATAACAAACTTAAGAGGATTGCAACCAGTTACATGTCGTGGTGAATGATGGTGATGGAGGTCCATTGCTTTGATTTGAGGCTAGAAATTGTTGTGCTAAGCATCCACACCTCTTTGTCAATATATATTTTATTTGGCCCAAAGATCTACGCTTGTGATTTGCAATAGGAATAGTCTTCTGGATTTCAATTATGTTGCTTCATTCTCTTCTTCAAAATAATCAACATTCGATCCAAAGAGAATTTTGTCATCACCAAGCATTGAATCAAAGATGTGTTGTGAGGGGGAACTTGTCTTGTTTGAAAAATCACTTAGAAGCATATGCATATTTCTTGCTTTGAGCTGCAACATCATTGCCTACGTTGGAGTCAACAACTTCATATGATATTGTATGTGATTGTGAAGAAGGTTCTTCTATAGCAACTCCAGTCCTCAAGGCAACTGATGTGAATGTCTCACTTATATCTATTTGTGGTTGATTAGGCAAAGAACGGTAGGGTGCTTTTTGATTGGAAAGAGCTTGCTGAGCAATTTAATCCTCCAACATCCTTGTGTGAGTGGAAATCCCATCCAACTTAGAAGAAAGTTGAAATATAGCATCCTTTAGAAACTCCCTTTGTTGGTGAAGCTCATCATTTTTCTGAATTTGAGTTGAGACAAATGTCTCAAGCATGGACTCCAAACACGACTTGGGTTGCAAATGTTGTTGTTGTTTGATGAAATTGTAGTTGACATTGTTGTTGAGATCTAGTATCTTTTCAAATTGTGATGGTATCGCAAAACATGAAGAAGGAGTGTGTCCCACTGCTCCACATGTATCACAAATTACTTCAGCGGCAAAGATATGGCTTGAAAAATAAGGTTGGCTGCTCCAGTCATGACTCCATTGACAATTATAGAGTGCCATGTCTTCAATAATGGCATAAGCATCCTTGTATGATTTGTTCGTTAAAGCACCATTTGTAGAAACATCAATATATATCCTTGTATTGTAGAGTAAGACATTATAGAAAGTTTGCAATAGAAGCCAATCACTCAAACCATAGTGCGGGCAAAGACGTTGAAGGTCTTTAAACCTTTCCCATGTGTCATACAAGGTATCTCCACGCCTTTGAGAAAAATTGATGAGCTGACTCGTTGATTGTGCGGTCTTTCTTGGTGGAAAGTATTTAGCTAAGAAAACATTGAGGAGTTCTTCCCAGCTGTTGATGGAGTTTCTTGGCAAAGAATAGAGCCACACCTTGGCTCTATCTCTCAAAGAGAAAGGGAAAAGAAGAAGACAAACTACATCAGTAGAAACACCTCTATCTTGAAAGTGCTAATCAACTACAGAAATTTAGCAATGTGAAGGTTTGGATCCTCCATCGGCGTCCCTCCAAACTGGTTCTCCTATATCATCTGTATAATTGCGGGGCTAATAGAAAAGTCATTTGCCTTGATTAGTGGGATATTGATAGCCCCATTGATTTTTTGCAGCAGCTAGAACAATGAAGTCTGTAAGGGGACAGTCATCTTCCATGATTGGTCTTTCTTGTTGAGATGGATGCTTGGGAGAAGATGGTGGTGAAGATGTTGGTGATGATGGTTGTGAGTCCTCCAAATCTGATTAGTGTTCACTCCTCCTAGCTTCTTGAAGGCTACAAACATTGTGCTCAAGTTTGGGATCTAGAAATGTGGAAGGTTCAAGACCCCTTTTGGATCGTCTAATATAGTCCTGTAAGTAAAGAAGGCGAGTGAAGTACAAGAAAGAAAATGGAACATACAAAAACAAATGACGATCGTGATGTAAACAATGATGGTGAATATGACATGTGGTGGGGTGATCTAGTCTCAATTACAATTCAACACTTCTTACACTAAAAAAAATACCGATGCTCCCCGGCAACAGCGCCAAAAACTTGTTAGTGTGTGTGTGCACAAGTTTTAATATTTATAAACTCAAACAATACCCCACAAGTATACGGATGCATGTAGTATTATGGAGGTCATCCAAGGAGCAAGGTATTCCTAGGCACAAGAGTATTGAACTTCAACAATCTAGATCTTTTTAACAAGAGTTATTTTGTTATGTTAACTAAGCAATTAAAAAAAATGAACTCAAACATAAAACACTTATATCAAGGATGAATTTGGATTAGGGATTCTTTAGGATAGGGTTTCACATCCACATCATAACATGAAGAAAAACAAAGACCAATAACACTAGGAATAACACAAGGGAGGCATGTATCCTACACCCACCTCCCGGTAGTTTAGAATAGTCCTAACTTTGTATAACACTCCCGTGGATATACTTAGAATAAGGACTACAAACCTTTTTTCCCCCATCACATCCCAGCCACTTCTGTGGTCAAGGTAGTATAGCTAAGGTACATCTCCTTACTCCTATGCACATCTTCCCAGATCATACAAAGAGCAAAAATCATACATACAAAGTGGCCAACAAAGCATGTAAGAGGAATTAAACACCAATGGACCTTAGAATAGTAAAACAACTAGCATTATATATATGAAATTCGTGTTCAACAATGTTATGACATGGGAGTTACTCCCCCATGCCCAATGACAAGAGATCTACTCATCCATGACTGTAGAAAGTAGATACAAATAGTAGAAAGTAGTGCTTGACATCATAATAGAAGGAAATAAACTTGGATGTCTGTGGATGAAGGAAGATAGACTTGGAACTCCGGTCAAGGAGTCACAAATCCATCCTTGCTACTGGAAATTCTCCATAAAGCTTCACTTCTGAGTGGAGAGAAGAGAATGGTAAAGATCCTTGCTACAATTGTTGGAGAAGAAGGAAGAAGAAGAAGTTTCCCTCTCGATAAACCAACTTTTCTCCCTTAAAACACCTCCAACTCCTCCTTGCTCTCCCTTTCTTGATTCTCACTCCAAAAGGTCCCAAATAGTCCATGGTAACTGTCCCAATATGGCTTGGGGTCATATATATAAGCGTGAGGTAGTTAAATTCACATTTGAGTGAATTATGCAGGTCACATGACGTGTCTTTAATAAAGCACAACGTGTTGCTGCAAATCTGGAGTTTTGCATTCAATTTCTGGACTGAGACACGGGGTGTCTTTAACAAGATACATCATGTCTTTTTAAGACATGGGGTGTCTTTAACAAGACACGTAGGTGTCTTTATCAATTTCAGCAACATTGATTTTCTGAATGTCTAAATGATTGGGGAATATCTTTATGGATGTTATAATGGCATTTTCTCTCAGTTTTGATGCTAAATTGTTGTACCTACAAACCAAACCATAGAGCAAGTAAAAACAACAGTAAAGATGGAAAATCTAGCATGATTAAGAGTGATTATTGGGTGAAAATGATTTGGAAATGCAATCAAAAGTGGTCCAAAATATGATATAAAATGCACACATCAAAGGGGTTAGCAATATTTTTCTCAGTTAGTACTCTACAAATTTTTACATCTCCTCATTGTACAATCTCTCGTATGAGATGGAACCTCCTTTTTATGTGCTTTGATCATTGATGAAATCTGGGTTCCTTAGCTTGTGCAAGAGCTGATTGTTGTCACAATACAACTCGATTGTGTGCTAATGCTTGGAACGACCCCAAGTTCTATAATGAACTTCTTGATCCATACAACCTCCTTTGTTGCATTTGATGCAACAATGTACTGGGTCTCTATTGTAGAATCGATAGATGTCACTTTCTTGGAACTATTCCAACTTACAACTCCATTATTTAGACACAAAATGACTCTTGATTGTGATTTATAATCATCTTTGTCAGTCTGGAATCTTGCATCGGTGTAACCTTTTACCACCAACTCTTCCTCTCTTCCATAGACTAAGAATTGATCTGCAGTCCTTCTCAAGTACTTGAGGACGTTCTTCATGGCTGTCCAGTAAGCATCACCTAGATTTGACTGATATCTACTTGTCATGCTCAAGGCATATGAGACGTCTGGACGGGTACACAACATTGCATACATGATTGATCCTATTGCTGAGGCATATGGAATCAAACTCAGGCGTTCCCTTTCTTCACAAGAACTGGGACTTGGACCCTTAGAGCTTGTAACTCCATGTAGCATGGGTATGTTTCCTCTCTTTGAGTTGTCCATGTTGAATCACTTCAACACTTTGTCAATGTATGTGCTTTGACTTAGTCCAAGAAGCCTTTTGGATCTATATCTATATATCTTTATCCCCAAAATTTAGGATGCTTCTCGCAAGTCTTTCATAGAAAATGTATTTCCAAGCCACGTCTTTACCTTTTGTAAAGTAGGAATGTCATTACCCATCAATAATATGTCATCTACATATAATATGAGGAATGTCACTATGCTCCCACTAACCTTCTTGTACACACAAGGTTCATCTTTATTTTAAATAAATCCAAGCTCTTTGAATGACTCATCAAAATGAAGATTCCATCTCCAAGATGCTTGCTTCAATCCATAGATTGACCTTTGTAGCTTCCAGACTTTATTTGCAAACTTAGGATTTATAAAACCCTCATGTTGTGTCATATACACATCCTCAAGAATATTCCCATTAAGGAATGAGGTTGTAACATCCATTTGTCAAATCTCATAGTCATGATATGCTGCAATATCAAGCATGATCCTGATGGATTTAACCATGGCCACTGGAGAAAACATTTCATCATAGTCAACACCTTGAACTTGTCTGAAACACTTTGCAACCAATCTGCCTTATAGGTTAGATCTTTTCCATCCATGTCATTCTTCTTCTTGAAGACCCACTTGCACCCTATGGGTTTTACCCCTTTAGGTTAATCCACCAAATTTCGTACTTTGTTGGTATACATGGATTCTATCTCAGGTCTCATGGATTTAATCCATTTCTCAGACTCTAGTCCCTTTATAGCATCTTGATAGATTATTGGATCATCATGTATGACCAATTCAGTGCCTTCGCAAGTCACAAGATATCCAAATATCTCAGGCTCAAGGCGTAACCTATTAGATCTACAAGGTTCCTGTGTTACTTGATGAATTTGAGACTCCACAACACCTTGTGATTCTCTTTATTCCTTTTGTTCATCTAATGGTTCAATGTCCTCTTGTTGGTGTCAAACCTCTTCGAGTTCCACTTTCCTCCCACTGATTCCTTTGGAAATGAAATCCATCTCAAGGAATGCAATACACCTGGAAACAAACACTTTGTCATTAGATTGGGAATAAAAAATATCCTCTTGTTTCTTTAAAATATCCAACAAAATGATGTTTATCAGATTTAGGACCAAGCTTATCAGAAAACATTCTTTCAACATAAGCTTCACATCCCCAAGTCCTGATAAAAGACACATTGGGACATTTCCCATGCCATATCTCATATGGTGTCTTTTGAATGATTTAGATGGTACTCGATTTAGTGTATACATGGCAGTTTCTAGAGAATACCTCCAGAAGGTAGTCAGAAGCTCAGCTAAACTCATCATTGATTGCACCATGTCCAACCAATGTGCGATTCCTTCTTTCGGACACACCATTATGCTGAGGTGTTCCAGGTGAAGTCCATTGTGATACAATCCCATGGGATTTAAGAAGGTTGTCAAACTCTTGGTTTAAGTATTCTCCACCTTGATCAGAATGAAGTGCCTTAATAAGTTTACCAAGTTGGTTTTGTACTTCCTTCATAAACTCCACAAATTTTTCAAGAGTTTATGACTAATGTTTCATTAAATAAACATAGCCATACCTACTAAAGTCATCAGTGAAGGTAATGAAGTATTGATACCCACCTCTAGCGGTTGTTCTAAAAGGTCAACACACATCAGTATGTATGATTCCTAATAGATCACTCACCGTTTCATTGTTATCGATGAAAGGGGTTTAGCCATCTTGCCCAACAAACAAGATTGACATGTCTCTATTGGTTCAAGATCAAAAGAGTTTAGATAACCATCCTTATGGAGTCTAGATATGCGATTCTCCTTTATGTGCCCTCAACGACAATGCCAAAGGCATGTTTTATTTGAGTTGTTGAGTTTTAGTCTTTTGGTATTTACATTATAAACATCTGGCTTTATATCTAACAAATAAAGACCATAAGACATTGGGACACTACCATAAAAGATCCCATCTTTTGAAATTGATCATCAACCATTTTTATATGAAATTCAAATGCATCTTTGTCCATACAAGATACAATAATGATGTTTCTATTTATAGCAGGTACATAATAGCAGTTCGTTAACTCTATTACAAGCCATGTGGGAAGAGATAAAATATAGGTTCCAACTGTGCTAGCCGCAATTCTTGTTCCATTAGCAAGTCACAGTTCCACCTCGTGTTTTCCCAAAGGCCTACTTCCTTTCATATCCTGAATATGAGAACATATCTGAGATCCACATCTAGTACCTAGTACCCATGATGAAGAAGTAGATAGGCTTATCTTAATATCCTATATACCTGTAGTGGAGATCACCATCCCCATCTTCTTCTTCCTGAATTCCTTCAAGTACAAAGGATGAGTTCCTCTTGTACTCTTCTTTCTCCTTATCTTGAGTGTTGAAGATATGTATTTGGGATTGACCTCAGAATTCTTCTCAACCTTGCTTTGATCCTTAGACTCAGCTCCAGTGATCACCATCATGGGCTTTTCCTTCTTCAATCTTGTTTCATCATGAATCAACATGGAAAGCAAGTTCGACATTGGTTTGCCAATATTATTCACATGATAGCATGCAATAAAGTGGTTATATGATTCTGGCAATGTCTTTAAATCATATCCCTAGCCAACTCTTTGCTCAAGGTAAATCCCAGTTCTTCCAGATGATACACATGTCCAATCATATTGAGAACATGTTCTTCTAACGAGGTTCCCTCTCTCAACTTAGACTCATATATCACCTTTATGATATTGTCCCATTTTTGTTTTGTAAGGCCAAGTGTTACTTTCTTGAGACATGTTACCATCTCAAGAACACTCATGTCCTTACATGGCTCATGCAACTCATAGTTCATGTAGCTAAGCATAATGTACTTTATCTACAAGGCATCGTTGGCATGCTTCCAGTAAGCATCCACTTGTGTCCTAGGCGCATCAGAAGAAGATATTTCTAGCACTAGTTTGTCAAGGACATTGAGCTTGCACTCTTCATTGAGAACCCTTCTAAAAGTCCAAAACTGGTCATAAAAATGTGTCATGTCAAGTTTTTCCTTCATAAGGACCAATCACAATATGGATATGTTCTTCATTTGATTCTACAAGAGAAAATTTGCATTTGTCAAAACTTTTGATTTGATTTGAAAATTAATATTACTTAGATCTTTCATTTATTATCGCTCCAACTATTTTAGTTCAAGTTGAAATCCCTCACATATCAATTCATAATATTGTAGCATACAATATTCTAGTGGGCTAGATCCAAAATAATTCAACTATGTCCCGACCAACACCACAAAACAAAGTCAATTATCAAGGTAGACAACTTTTGCCAATTGCATCATATGCAATTCTGGATAGATGTTATGAGCAATTCCTTGCCATACTCATATGCATGCTTTAGGGCTTAAACCATCTAAGGATCACTATTTATGCCCAACCCAACAACCAACACAATAGATATGCACCCTACAAAGGTAAAACCTAGATATCTGCCATCACACTTCCACGAGATAGACGACGCACCACGCGAAGGCGTAACCTATGCTTGGTCAATCAAGCTTTTCATGTGTGTTGCTGATGGAAAGCATCTAAAACTTAATATGATTTTTATTTATGAGAGTTTGTATTTATAAATACATATACTTTATACAATCACCGCATATATAGTATGTATCATATACATGTTATATCCCACAACAAAAACATACAATAAATGAAAGTGATGGTCATGGCCAACCTAATATAATTCCTTGGAGCCATAAGGAATTACCAGATCCTAGGTCCACCTCACATGTAGAAACCTATTGTTGATGAAGATCTGTGCTTGCTAATCTAGGTTGATTGGTTCAAACCTTGAACTGGTCGGCTCACATCCTGGCCAATTGTTTGGTCATCTTACCGTTCGTCTGGTTCTTCTGTCCACCATCTGTTGGCTCTTCTAGTAAACTGATTGCGTCCACCAGTTGGTCAGTTTGGCTTTTCTGTCTGGTCCTCCTCAGTCTTCTAGTCGATCATTTTGTCTCTTAGAAGGTTGACTGGAATTATCAGAACGCCCTTCTTCTTTGTCATAATAGGAAAGTAAACTATCCTATAAACAAACATTTTATCTACCATATTCCCCTAAACCAGAAAATTGTGTCAATAACTATAAGATGGGAAGGATGGTTTTGAGGATGTACTTGGTCCTAGAGAAAGTCTAGTAACATCTCCTCATCATTGTAGATGCACATCTATTGACTAGTTGCTCTTGGATAGTGTTTGTACAACTCCTGGTCTTCGCCACTGATAACAGATTGGACAACTTCTACAGTGACTCCTGCGGTCATAGACTGCAAGTTGACGTTGCCCTCCTAGACGCAACCAAAGCACTTCTGCCTCTAGAGTAGTCCAATTGGACCGCCTAGAAATCCTTTCATCCTACCTAAATAGACAAGGAGTTGTCCCTCCCGTTGGTGTACTAGTCACTAACTTTCTCTCCCAAAATAACAATATTAGTTATTATCTCCCTTTCTATCCCTCCCTAGTCAGGTAGGACTTTCTTAGGCTCTCTTAGTTACCACAACAAGAGAGGACAAAAAATGTCAGAGCAACTGATTCTCAATTTCTATGTTATGCTCTAGGAAGCCCCCAATACCCCTCTATTTATGGGCGTGGTTTGGGTCAGGGTTCCCAGTTTATGCGGGAGTGGAAGGGACCAGAAGATCTTGAGTTTTCGCAACCTATGAACACCCAAATGGTCATCTGGCAACCCATATGATCATCTAGAATATGAGATGGTTGTCTCACACTGTGAGATGACCATTTCATAGTTTTCCAATCGCACACAAAATTGGCAATTCAAATCCAATTAATGCATGTCATGACGTCAACACTAATTCCTTATTGCAGTCAAATTTCCCACGAACTAAGAAATCTCACACATGCAAGACGCTCGCCTTGCTCACCCAGATGGTTTTCTGGTGACATGAGCTAAGTCAATATGTTCAACAAAATGAACCAGTTGGGTTCACACTTCAGTTTGGGAAGAACTTAGCCAATTCAGTTTCTGATCAGGTTGACAATCCAAACAGTCATCTCAATACTTGATCCAATCCTTTGGAACTCCAAATATTCATCTCACAGTGTGAGCCGATCATCTGGCAGTGTAGCTAGCTGATGTGTTGTGCAAATTGAATACCTAAACACTTTACTAATAAATTTAAATCATCATTAAAGATCAAAATCCTCTTCTAGGTCAAGACCTATGTATGTGACCCTATAGGTCCCATATTACATTGGCAGTGAATGTTCATAACAACTTATGACATCACACGCAATGAGCGGTGCCTAGTCACATGCATTGCTACACAAGTAAATAGAAAGTTGGGGAACAACTTCCACCTACAATTTGTTCTTGGTGTTATAACGCTTGTATAATTCCTTTGTCTCTAAAATCTAGATTGAACTTGAGGCATGGAGTAGTCACCCTTTTCAAAATTCAATCTTTTCTTGAACCATAATAGACTGTCTCAGATATACATGATCTCAATATCATATATTGACTCACATGTGAACGGTCATGCATTTATCAATCTCTCTAATCAATAGGCCTTGGATATCATACTCCCTTAGGAGGGACAAATTCCATCTCTAACACTCAAAGTCATTCCCCATGTGTCACAATCACTCAATCATCACCTTTATAACTACCCATGTTTCAAGATTGCATTTGATGATGTCAAAGTATACTGAATGACATATGATAAGTACGCTGATTTCAAGTCTAAAACCACAAACACCACCATTACTATGAGAGTTGACTATGACTATCGTGGTAATTGTTTTCGTGTGTCCATCTCATGGTGGGTCTGTCTGATATACTATTCTCCAACATGTATTTGTGTGCTTGTTTTCATATAGCTATATCATGACTAATAAGATTCTATCATCAACCAACTCACACTCTGATCTTATGTGCCATTGTTGTCTGTCAACCATCCACAATAACAACCAATTAAGGAATATATGTACTCTTAACATCTGTATGATCTCATATCCTCAAGTCACGTACTTGAAGACATACACCATTGAGTAATATAATTCTTTAGACATTTATATTGCTACATCATTATCTCATAACTAAATTAAACATAATAAATTGGAAGCTTGCCCTCATTTATGTAATCAAATCAATTAAAAAATATGCCATTACAACCATCATATGATTGGATTTCTGGGAATACATACCAACAAACACAACAATACTCAACTATGTGTCTAGTTACCAACACCATCTACCCTATACATGTTTCTAGAAAACCTCAGCCTTCTTGCACATATTTCTCTAGAATCTATAGGAGTTTCATCCATCCCTCAAGAGTAGTTAGTTCCCATACCACATTCTCATCCACTTGGACCATATGCTCTCCGACTGACATAAGCATTTATTCACCCTATTCATCATATATACATACACGATCTCATTGTAGTTAATGATCTAGAGACCTCATTTGAAATACAATTTGGCTATCTTCTCCTATGAAAATACTATGATCCCCTGGACCTACAAGAAATTTCCTAAGAGGGATGTGATTGTGTTAAGACAACGGTTAGGAATATCACACAGATCTAGCCCATACTAAAAATACTTTGTATGACTGAACATATTAGGAACAAGTTGCTCCATAAGATTCATAGTCCATCCCACTTATTCAGGGTGTTTTAGATTTTGTCAATGCAGGTCTTGAAGTATTTAAATATGACTTTTCACTAGTAATGTGAAAGCCCAAGTATCTCATAGAAAGATCCCATTCTTCACACCAAACACCATGTTTAAACTCCCTCTCCTACTATCATAGGATTTGAATGTGTAAATTTAGGATTTTCTCTCCAATGTAGAGACTAGTGAGTTTGCCAAAACTAATAACTGCCTTCTTGAACTATATCAAACTATTAGCATGCCTGGTAGGGAAGATAATCATATCACCAATGAAGTATAAGTGTGTCATTGCTTTGGTTTCCTTGATTTTTAAAGTCTTGATATTCCTCTCCTCTTTTTCTATCTTGATGACAATGGTTGGTCCTTCTATAATCACTATGAATAGTAACGATGGTAGCGAGCCACCCTCCCATAGGTTGTTGAAGGCTTTGATAAGACTCATTGGGGCATCATTAATGAGTATAGAGAATGACGTAGTATCCATGCACTCTTTCATCAGTATAATCCATTGGGTAGAAAACCCCATAGACTTCATTATGCTCCACATCACATCCCATTTGACATAGTCATAAGCTTTGGTAATATCAGTCTTGATGCATGCTTTGTATGTATAATTATGGGCTCTAAAGTCTGCGTGAAACTCGACCATAAGGAGTTCATAAGCATAAATTTGTCTCCCCACCATGATGGCATTTTATTCCTCAAATGATGTTGGGAAGGATAACATTGAGAGCCTGCAGGCGAACAACTTGGAAATGGACTTAGTAATGGAACTCTCATCAAACTTATTTTCTATCAACATGATGATTGAATGGTTTAAAATACACATCATATTCTCATCTCTAATGATAATGAAAGAATCAACCATTAAAGTTTTCTAACTATAGAGCCTTAGAGGGGTGGATGGAGATGACTGCATCTTTGATCTCCTAAAATGTGAACTCTTTTCAAAGAGATTCACTCATAGCCTGAATGATCCTTTGGTCAAGGATTTGTATTGGTTCCCTATGGATGGCTATAGAGGTTGGTGAAGAAATCAATGGCATGGTTGGAAATGTCAACACACAACCACCTACCACTTCACCATATTCATTAATTAGCCTATGTATCATTTCCAAAATGCCTCCTTTTTGATGGCTGCATGGTGGACCTAGGTATCCCCATAAGTGACCCATTTGATTCCGCTTCTTACACACATCTCCTCATCTTTTTTAAGTTGTTGGGACTCTTTCCTCCTTTTGTTTCTTGTCATCTATGACTGCCTTTTCCCAGGGGTTTCAGCCTCACCCTAGTGGTTGCATGTTCATATTTGTCCTTGTCTTCTTTCATCAAATTGGGGAAGTTAGACTTCCTTTATACCAAGATTTGAAGGCTATTTTGGTGTTATGGAGCTTATTGAACATGATCAATAATGGGTTAATCATGCATAGGTTTACTACAACCTTCTTCAAAGACCTATTGAAATCAAGCCAATCATAGTAGAGGTTGCAAAACCTAAAATTGTAGGAAGGATGTAGAGAGTTATCCAATATCATCTATGCATGATTGTTGAAGGGGGTGTGCTATAAGTATAATCAGAGCAATAGGAAAAAATTCAACCAAGCTTCATTCATGATCCCTCTATGAAGCAGAGAAGTAATTCAACAACTTTGCTTTTTGGACAAGGTGGTTGCAACTCTAATGGTTCTCAATTGATGTACGCACACAACATTGATTTTATCATTAAATCTTGCCATCATCCAGTCAGAGAACCTAATCCCACCAAATTTCTCCATAGATTTACACACATTTTTGAAATCAACCAACACTATTCATGGGAATTCATAATGTGCGTAATCATTGATTGTCTTCTAGAACTTCTCCCTATCACCTACCAAGTTCTCCCCATACGTCCCTGAAACAATGGGCAACAAGCCTCCTATGTTGAAGTAGCTTACTGTATCTATCTGGTTGGTGATACTAATCGATTCTGCCTACCACATAGATAGATTCCAATGAATAATGACTCTTTACCCTTTTTCTTGATCCTAGTTAGTAATGGAGTGCCAAAAGCATATGATTAAATCAATCTACATCTCCACAAAAATTCTCCTAAACTTTCTTTGTCTCAATGGTAGAGATGAACTTCAAAAGTTCCAATCAAGGATGGACGTTAAGATGTTGATTACTCATGCCTCCTCCTTTATAGTCAAGCTTCTTCTTGTTCATTGAGGTGGCATTCTACGTCTGCCTTGGATCCTACTTTGGCCCCCCCGTGTCCATCTTCTATTTGTTTTCTCCCATTAGGTCCAAAACAAAGATATATTTTCTATCTCAATGTTGGAAGACTTTGTCCCTTCTCCCTAATCCTTATACTCAATGTTTTTCTTCTATCATAGATTCTATTGCTATGGTCCTGTATGGGTATTGATGAACTTATGTATGACTTAAGGAAATTTCGACTTGCATACATAGAGGAAGCCATAACCTCCTTTCATAGAAGATTATGTGGGTCTATAGTAGATATTGTGGTATGAGGAGGTCCCTTCTTTTAGGACCTTTAATGGTAGTTGGCTTCCTTACCTATCAAACTTGGTGGTCTAGATTTGTATTGGGCAACATATGCTTCTTGATAAGCTTTTGTGTTATCCAAGGTCCAGTTTTGGGTGCTTCAAGATCATATTTTGCAAGACAGAGGCACATGGTATGGACTTTGATTTTGGATATTCTTCGGTGCTTGACCAAGTCATGATTCTATAATTTGATCTTAGTTATTTTTCTAATAAGAAACTGTCCCCATTAAAGCCCAAATGCTTTGGCAAGTGCCCATTTTAGCAAAATTGTTACCACATGAATGTTAAGTTTGACATGACCATTGGAAATAAAACAATTTTGAGGTGTTTTCAAGCTGATCACGCTCAAAATTTTCTTCTAGCTATTCTTATTGATGGGTTTGGACTGTATATGTCAGTAGTAGAGTAGCCTTATGATACCTCTCTTTCTGATTGATGAGGTATGTCATGTTTGTCACAAGGTGTATTTAGATACCTTTCGGGAGCATGTGGTTCATTGTAGGGCTCCCAGGCTTTAAGTATTGACAATGATATTATTAGAGATGTCCTCTATGATGTACTTAGACATGCTAGAGTTGTTACTTAAAAAGAGGCACCTATGAATTTTATGACTAATCCACAGGAGGAGAGATTGACCTTAGACCAACAAATATCCTGATTTTTGGCTAGTCTGGAGGAAAACATGCACATGTCAATCTAACAGAAGTCTCCCCACTGGTAGGCCTGAAAGATAGAAATTTTATTGTGGGACATGTTGCCCTAAAAGTTGTTGCAGCCAAAGTGGTTAAGCATGAGAAAGTGTGCATCAAAAATCAACACATATTTATAACTTCCGAGTTTGATACTTTTGGATTCTTAATACCAAAAGCAATGGAGATTTTCAAATGTGTCTAAAAAGTTATGCATGGCAATGTTATGACCCCTAGGTCTATGGATTGATGATTGGTTTTGCCATCCAATGGTCATTTTCAAAAGTGTCGAAATATTTAGGATGATTGGTTTTGCCATCCAAAAGGGAATGATGGTGCAACTTGTTGCTAGTTTGCCTTTATTTCACTGTAATTGTATTGCATTTATTATAAATAGGGAGTGTCATATTTATTGTGGATGCTTTGAATCCCCTAGCCACATTTTGACAGTCATTCACATGCATTCACTTGTTTAATACTAACATTGGATGGATTACCCACCACTTCACTTTCCTATGGATCTTAGGGATCTGGTTATTGGTTAGCACTAGAAAATCCTCAACCTACGGTGGTTTCTGCTGCTACTAGTGTTCCTACTCTCTTTACAATGATCATTGATTGTGTTGGGGATGCTTGGTGTGTAGTTGTTGTATATGGTTGTGTTTATTAGAGGGTGTGGACAAATAAGATAAGATGCTTAGTGAATTTTCATACATTAGACAAATCCCACATCTCTCTATATAGGAAAGAGGAGACACTTACTTGTGTGCTTGGTAGTCTACAATATTTGTGACTCAAGCATGTTTGGGACTCAAACTTGCATGAGACTTAATACAACCATAAGGACCGACCCACTTACCTAATAAATTATGTGATCAATAACTTTTAACACTCCTCCTCAAACTATAACTTGAGAGAATGTAACGAACTAAAATCAAGGTATATTCTCGGTTTGGCCCTTTCCTAAGATTTTCCTATCCTTTCTCTTCTTTTTGTCCTTGATATTGAAATATTGGAATATTAGTGGTTTGGGGTGAATTTGATCACCAATTATGCCAATGTATGCGTTTATGCACAAATACCTCAGTAAATGTTTTTAATAAGGGTCTAAATGTAAATTTACCTCCTAAGAGGGATATTGATAAAATGATTTCATTTAATAATTTTTTAAAGCCTTTTGGAACAAGTAAGAGATAAAGAGATGAATAGTAACTCTCCCAATAAGATAATATGACATTGAATTATTTAGTATGAGATATAGTGGTAATACTGGATAATGGGCTAAGATTTTAAAAAAGGAAGACTAATTGGTTAAATATAACTTGAGATTCATTTTCTTTGGGTTTGGTTTGGCTTGGAGGTCAAGTTTCACAATTTTGGAATAATAATAACTATATCTATTTTATTTAGTAAAGAACATGTGAGATTTCTCCAAAATATGAAATAAAATATTTAATGACTCCAAAATTGGCAATTGATCTTAGATGTATAATCTACACATTAAAAGTATCCTTTGGGTGAATTTTCATGTAATTTGGATAATATTTAATATACATGTGTAGATTAGGAGAGAGACAATATGTAAAAGCCCAAAATGTTAAATAATGTGATAAATAACTTCAAAGTAAAAAAATGATGGCTAATTTGTGTTCCATATGCTTAAGTTTACTTTAGGATGAAGTTTCACATTAATTGAGTAATTCTAAAAGTCCCTAATGTGATAAGAAAGAGAAAATATGATTTACTTTAAAATAAGTAATAAAATACGTAGAGTCTTCAAAAGAAAAAACTAATGCCAAAATTGGATTGTACATGCCCTAATAGGCTAGGTATTTCATTTAATTTGGAGTCTGTTTGCACCCTCAATTTAAGAGAGAGAAAAGGAGAAATTATTTGATGTGTGATTTTATTCCTAATCTTGTTTTGACTAAAGTTTCTGTGTTATCTTAGTCACATGCCTATTTTCCTCCTTCCTTTTCTCTTTTTGCATTTTGGATGGCCAAGATCTGTTTGGACCCCAATCCTAGGACTCAAGGATTGTCTCCTACCCTGAGTTGGTCATGGGTCTAAATAGGGACATAGCCAGATTTTTCGCGGGCAACTCCTCTCAGTGTACTTGATCTCTGCTCGAGAATTTTCTGCCAAAATGTTCCAAATAGAAATATGCACCCCAACCATTCCTTGATTCTATTATATATGTGAAGAATCAGGAAACACCCAATTTTATATCTCATGTGTCTCGAAGCTCCTTGACGAAGAAGCCCTAGGACATGATCGTATAAAAAGGACACCATACCCCTAGTTCCGCCGCATCCCATGCTATCTTCTCCCTCCTTTGATTTCTTCCTTGGTTGCATTTTGAAAAAAACACCAAGCTTCTATCCTCCTCTGCTTTGTAGATCTTTGCATGAGTGGCTCAATCCACCAACCTTCGATTCTCTTTAGTGGTGAGTTTGTATGCTCTCCTTCTTTCTTTTGGTATCTTCCTTTTATCAAATCATTGCCTCATTGGATTTCACCCAATTTCCCACAAGCTACTACATGCTGCTTGTTGAGCAAGCTTGGAAGGGAATGAATCCCCCATGTGGATTCCCTGTTCTACCCCCTCATTCCTCTTTCTTTGATTTTTATGCTAGGGGTATTTTGGTAACTTCACCCAATTTTCTTTTGTTTGGTTGTGAGTCAAGCGGACATCTGACCAAGAAACATGGTACACCCTGATTGGGCCATTTTAGCTTGGGCCCACCCCTCTTCCTCCCCCTCTCTCAAATTCCTTTTTCGCTCATTTGGCTGTTTTTGCCAAAATCATATCTTTTGCTCTGTTGTCAAATATTATGTAAAATATATTTTGAAATAAAAAATGTGATCTTTCTAATAAAAATGTTTTTAAAGTCTATTTCCATGTTTTTTGAAAGATGATTTTGAGAAGTGAAATAAATGTATAAATTTCATAAAGACTGTAACTTTTTCATATAAACTCCAAAACTAACATAAAAATATGTTTTCTTGATCAAGAGAACCTAATAAGTGGATTGGTGAAATTTTTCAGAATCAAAAACTGAGTTTTGCTAAAAAGGTCAAAAATTAGGGTATCTCTACATTAAGGTGCATTATGTGCTCTAATACATGTTAATCAACTGAAACATGCAAAGTTGAATTTGGAATCATCTAAAAGTGGTGAAAGTTGGTAATTGAACTCAATAAGAAAGGTATGTGCATTCTTACACCCTAAGTTGGGATATTTGGAAACCTAACCCTAATTTTCCTAATGAGGCATTATATGAACCCTAATCTCTTTATTCATATTTATTTTTCTATATTTACTTCAAATTTTGTATTAACATTCTATTTCTTGGGTCTTGAACCCCATTGCAATGATTCAAAGATATGATTCTTCTACTCGCCATAGTTTTTCTTTGGCATGTTGATTTTATTAAACTATTTAGCTAATGTAGTTGTACTTTTGTGCAACCACCCATATACATGGCATGTGCTATTTTTCCCTAGGGAATGTGTTACTCTCCCCTTATAAAATTGTTGTAGGTGACTAGGATTGTGTTACTGTCCTCTCACCTATAGGTTGAGGTTCAGTAGGTGCCTCAATCCTACTTACTTAAGGTAGACAATATTAATCATGCATGCAAATCTTTTACTATTTTCTTATTATGGCAAGCATCTATTTGATTATGCCTCATACTCTTGATCTCTTCATCTTATGATTAAATGTTTGCCTTTATTACCATGTTATTCTGTTACCTTTTTTCCTTGTTCACTGGTGACACATACCTTGTTTTTTCTCTCTCTTGCCGAGTGCTCTTCCAACCACCCATGCCTAGGATCAGAGTTGCACATCAGGAGCATGGAGGACCAACCTAGGATTAGGATAAGATATACATGGCTTCCAACACGGACCTAGATCTTGAAGTTGATGTTAGGAGACAAACTTGATATGGTTTAGAGTTCCCTATGCTAGATCCTTATGTAGTATCTTTCATGTAACCCTATATGGGATATGTTGATGTGTCTTTGGCAAATTGAATATAGTCATTAATTTTATTTCACTGCTATACTCTTTGGTCTTTCGTATACCAATATATAAGTTTTGAAAATTTTATACCTATTCCAGCATACCTTCTGAGTGTGTTTGGAATGGATGTTTTATTCTTCAAATTTTAGTAGGGAGTGGATCCCCTCTGGGTCTCACTCCTTATAGAGAATCTCAATACAACTTGTAAATAGACAAACTACTATAAGAAGATAAAATTACACCCATACAAGAATATTACTCCCCTTTTATATTACAATCCAGCATTCTAACAGTCCATTATTCTCCTTTAAATAGATAATCACCATATCTTTAAATAATCTTTGAGAAAAAATGAGGGAGTAAGTATAACCTCTATACAAACAATAAAATTTGTAACAATCCCTCCCTTTAAAAAGACAAGCACGTTATAGGAGTTTCTTGAAAAAAATAAATTGGATCTAGAGCATACATCAAGTCAATGCAAGTGACATTATTTCAGTTACTAGCGTTGTCAAGTAGTCCTGAGAGTGATGGGTCAAAGTAGAGCAGGAAATGTGCAAAAGCACAAACCAGAGAGAGAGAGAGTAGTGAACAACGTAACCAGAACAAATCTCAGTTACTAGTTTCGTCGAAAAAACCAAAGAATGCTAGGTTACATGTAGAGTAGTAGTTAACATGAAAAGGAACTGATAAGATAGAGAGTAGAGATGATGTCTTCAGAGTGAAATTCTGTCACTAGTACAGTCAAATTGACTAGAGAGTGTTGGATTATGAGTAGAGAATTAGTCAGTGTGCATAAGAATGAAAAAAGAGAGAGTAGTGGCAATGTAGCTAGAATGAATCTTAGTCACTAGCATCCTCAAGTAGACAAGAGTCTATTGGGTCACACATAGAGTATTAACATGTACAAGCACAAATAAGAGAGAGACAGTAGAGGTTATGTAGACAAAATGAACAACCTCTTGCATAAATTAGCATCCAACAACTTCATGATGTAAAGTAACAACACTTTAGAATTATTTATTTCTTAATTCTTCATATCCTCCCATCCTTCATTTCATCTCTTCCTCTATTCTACATGTCACGCCAACCAAAAAAAGAATCAAGATACTGGTTGGGGTGAAGAATCATAAATCATAATATAGGAAAATGAATATATAAGAAAATATGTGGAGGATTACTAATAAGTCAAGTCAATCCATTTTAGATATATCTTGGAATTTATGAGGGGTAGTAGATGATTTGAGGGAGGTTGGGTACAAATAAAAGTGTAACATCCCATGTCTTGAGGACTCAAATAAATGATCTTAAAAAGAATAATTATACTAATTATATCAACAAGTGTACCCCTTTTCAGGGAGCCCATCACTAAGAACTATTTGGTTAAGTGTTCTCAGCCCAAAGTACTACTAAGATGGGTGACTAGTTTGGAAGTTGATCCCAACTTGTGCCTGAGTGAGGATAAAGAACATAGTTAATGTTAGTGGTGGTCTGTGGGGCTACTCATCATTCCTAAAACTCTACTAGTGCCTTGGGAAGTGGCCCCACATTTTACAAGTGGTACTAGAGCCATGGTAGTCAGATTTTGACTATTTCAATTTTATCTCCCTAGTGAAACCCTTACTCTATGTGAAAATACTCTAAGTATGATGTTTACCTTAGAAATTACCTAAGTTGTTTATGAGATGATGAAAGATAGATTTAGAATCACAAGAGGTACACATAAGAATCAAATTAGTAAACCAAATATGATGAGGATTGAGGTGCTCCTACCATACAATATAGAGTAGCAGTAGCATATTTCTTTAGATGTTAAGATTTAATCTCAGGGTGGATTTTGGAATGAGAATAAGAAAGTAGTCGATGAGGAGATCATATATGGGTAACAGTTACATGGTTCTTGCAATTGATTTGGGATCCATCTTTTATTTTATGTCAAATAAATTTCATCACCAAAAACTACTTTCCATTATATTACTATATTTACTAAAAAAATCTATTATTTTTTTTATGATCTTTTGAAATAAGTCACAGTAAAGAAATTTATGAATTTTTGGTAGACAATACCCTAGAATTCATTACAAATAAAAATATTAAACCCTAATTTGACAATGGAGTGATGACTAAGAAAATCATGGCTTGTGATAAAGGTTTAGTTGACCTGCCATTTTGTAATTTATGGCTTTTTGGAGGCTCAAGTGAACCTTAGGGTTGTTAAGTTAGAAACACAAGGACCTACAATTCAACCCTATGAGACTTTGACATATTATCTGAATGCATGATGTTTGAAACACATAAAAACCTAAAGTATTCACAATTAAAAGATGCTTATGTGACCCTAATATCTATAGGAGTTATTTTGTTTGACTTATTAGGTTTGAACTCTTTATGGGGTGGAGACTAGTTGTTTGTCCATATATGGATAATTTAATATCAAGAACGAAATCCTATTTTAGGGGCGGACTGTTCTAACATATTGAAACCTATCATATTGAATCTAGGAACCTTAATCCCTTAGGTTTGATGCTTGTATACCTAGACCATTAGTTTTGACCAAATAAGGACTCACATAAACCCTAATATAGTTGTTTGCAATCCTTATGAATATAGGTAATGCATGCAACATGAATAACTCAAAGGTAACCCTAATCACTATAATATTGAAAACATATATTATACATTGATTTTTGATTATACTACTATATGTATTAAAAACATTATGATTTTATTAATGATATCCTGATCTAAGTCACAATAATGGAGTGTATGAAGTTCTGGTAGAGAAGACCCTATAATTACGTAGAAATAAAAATATTAAACCCAAATTTTTGACAATGGAGTGATGACTAAGAAAATCATGGCTTGTGATAAAGGTTTAGTTGACCCACCTTTTCGTGCATTATGGCCTTTTGGAGTCTCAAGTGAACCTTAGGGTTGTTAGGACAGAAACATAAGGACCTAAAGTTCAACCCTATGAGGGTATGACATATTAGTTGAACGCATGATGTTTGAGACACATAAACACCTAAAGTGTTCACAAGTAAAAGATGCTTGTGTAACCCTAAAATCTTTAATAGTTGTTTTGTTTGACTTATTAGGTTCAACCTTTTATGGAATCAAGACTAGTTGTTTTTCCATGTATTGATGATTTGATATCAAGAATGAAATCCTCTTTAAAGGGTGGAATGTTGTAACATACTAAAACCTAGAATCTTGAATCTAGGAACCTTAATCCCTCAAGTATGATGCTTGTATACCAAGATACTTAGTTTTGATCAAATAAAGACTCACATAAACCCTAGTACCAGTAGTTTGTAATCCTTATTGATATATGTAGTGCATGCAACACGAATAACTCAAAGGTAACCCTAACCAATACAAGATTGAAAACATACATAATATATTATGTGGCATTATGCTCTATAATCAACATTACATATCATGATACACTCATATTAACCTAATAACCTAAACATGTGCTAACATGTAAGTAAGATCATGAAAAAAGTCATATATGTTTTCTTTGCTAACTAGTATACACATAATTACTAAAATATGTCTATTGAGAGGTAATGCGCTTAATATATATAATGGAATAATAATTGGAGCTTTCGTGTCATAAATAAGAGAAATGTTTCATCATGTAAGTTAATGTTGATATTAATGGACTTAATGAGTATTGAGTAAAATAACTGAATTCATGCATATTAATATAGTATAATTGTGTATATGGAAATGGGTATTTAATTGGACTCTAATTAATGAATATTGATGATAATGATATAACATCATAATAAATATAAAGATAATGGGCCTAAACATGGACATAGTAGCCTGGGTGGTAAGAGCTCGGTAAGTCCCAATGAAGGACCCAAGTTCAAACCTCACTGAAGGCACTTTTTGAATGGCAATTCACGCTGATTAGGCGTGGGAGGGGGGTAACCGGACCACACCCTCTCATGCCTTGAGAGTTTACCATGTCGGCTTCACCCAAGATGGGTTCTCTTAGTCATAAAAAAAATGGGCCTAAAACATAATTTTATTAGAATTCATAAAAGGAAATTTCAAGCCAAAATCAAATAATAAAATCCAAATTCTTGGGTCCCAATTAACTTAAATGCCAAGTCTGAGATTAGTTGGGTAATCCTAGACATCTTAACTTAGTTAGGAAAAGAAAATACTAATATATGTGTTTACTAATGTGTTTTGACTAATGTTTTGCTTTAATTGAATGTCACACATATAAATCTCAAGGTTCCCTATAGTCTCACATTCTTTGTGTCCCGCTAGATTTTCAAATTTTGTTGTCTAGCCTAAGTCTTGTTCCATACATCCAACTTTGATCATGTGGTCTTCTTTTGTGACCATAGGATGTAGATCCACAAAATCCCAGTTATCTCCTACCTTGAGTAGGAGTCCAACTAGTTCATGTACAAAGCATTATGTGCACTAGGATTTTCTTGCCTCCTTTCTCCCTTTCTGTTGGATCTTTTGCCATGTTTCCTATACGTTCGTCTCTCCATCTCATTGTTTCCAAGCCAAAATTTATTTTGGGTTTGATCACCATTGATCCTCTACAAACCCCAAACTAATACACTTTCCCTGAGTGGACCCTCATGTCCTATTCTCATCACCACATGCCCACAATCCATTAAGTAACTACCTATATACAGTCATAGAACTTCAACAAATTTTTGTACGCCCTCATATCACTCACTATCAGCCTTGCCCATAACCTCTAGTTCCTCCACCACCCTCCATCATTGTACCACCATAACATTGAATCTGTTGGTACCGCTCTGGCCCTTGTAGGGCTTTGTGACGATTCAAACACTTATGAACATTGTTTTGATACTTACTAAACTTGTGATTTCTCTTTGTTCAAGGTTTCTCTCTCTCTTAAATTTTCACCCTTTTTTATACTATTGTAGTTTTTGAGAGTTCGATCTTATGTTTTAGTTGATCTTCTATATTGGTATTTTTGTGCCTCATTGATTTGTTTGTACTAGGCGAGTGTGAATCTAGTCTCTAATTTGGTATGTTCTACCTAAATCATCGAGTTCAAGTTTTGATCTTAATGCTTGTGTTTTGTAGTTCATAGGAGGAATTGGGGGCATTACTTGTGTTTTCAAACCCTCATTTGATCATCTACCTCTATTATTTTCCCCGAGTGGGTTGATTATGTTCTTTATTGTCAGATTTGTTGTGTGGGGGCATTTTCATTTCTCTCGCAACATTGACTATGACCATGGCATGAAGTAGATGCTCCCAAGAACCTCAAAGCCCAACCTTTGGGTCTTTATCTTTATATTCATCATCATATGCTGATCTATTTGAGAGCTTCAAGTTCTCTTGATCGGCCCTGGCCACTAGGTTTCAATCAGCAATCAGGAGCAGAAGTTGAGAGCTATTTCTGTTTTTGGGTGGGAAGAAGGTTGAACATGAGTTTCTAGTTTTGGCCTAGATTTCCACCTTGTTTTATATAGTAGAACATGAGTAACTAGCTCTTTTTATGATTGTCCTTCTATGTGTCCATGCACATGGATATGCATGGCATGTTCCATGTGACCAGCTTCTATAGGGCCATCTCAACTTGGGGCAGCTGATGTGTAAGGTGTTTAAGATTTCTAGATATTCTCTTTATTTAAAATTCGTAATTAGTAACCTATAAGTCAGAAAAATAAAGTACAACATGTTATGGACTCTAAAAAATATAATATGTGATATGGTGTGGTTTTTATAACCTAATTTAACAACAAGAAAAAGGCAATTTTAGGGTTTATATAATTAGCATGAACTTATCTCTAATTCCATTCAAATATTTAATAGGTTTCTTATGGCCCTGACGTGGACTAGGATTGACTTTGGATATATGTAGAATTAATATGAGATATGTTGAAACGACCTCTAAAATCTATGTTGAGAAAGATACCCATGTTCACCCTCTTTTGATCTTTTGAGATAAATACTTACATAGTTTTCCTCCCTTTTGAGATGTTGACTCATATGAGTGATTATATGTTGATGTTGATCTTATGATGTTCTTATTCTTTTGGATATGCTTTTTGGATTCTAAGTTGTATCTTTCTCATAATAGCCCATATAAAAAGCCTAATTTAAGAGGTTGAACTAAATGGAACCCTAACTTTCAAGTGATGATTATTATGGTGTTATAATAAATTCAAATTTTGGATATGAAGTCAGTGAGAGTTGGCGCACTGTTTGAGGCTCGGGGG
The DNA here is from genome assembly GCA_963693085.1 of Alisma plantago-aquatica. Classification (NCBI taxonomy): domain Eukaryota; kingdom Viridiplantae; phylum Streptophyta; class Magnoliopsida; order Alismatales; family Alismataceae; genus Alisma; species Alisma plantago-aquatica. The sequence goes on from OY856412.1 coordinate 998,425,766, forward strand.
CCCCTAACAAAGGGTCACGGGTTCGAAACCCAGCTGCAACACTCTCGGAAATGAATTGAGCGTGTCAGGTCAACCGACCTCTGATCTGGCTTAAATAGGTTCTCGGGTTTGCACTCTATTTGGGGCCCCCAGGTAGGCTTCGGGCGTATCCCAATGACATTCCTAGGTCATCAAAAAAAAATTGTGGATATGAACTATTTTACCCAGTTTTGTGATGTATGTTTCATATTATCTATTTTTGTGAAGGAAGTTTCATTAAATATATTTTGTGACTATACTTTCACTTTCCTCAACCATAACACATGCCTATTGATTTAATAAAACTACAGTGATTGTAACGACCCCGCCTCCCGGTAACCCCCAATTAAGGGAGACCAAAAAGTCAGATTCATTATCCCAATTTTTAGGATCAACAGTTCGATAAATAATTAGTAATAATTATCAAATTCTACCATGACTATATTGAAAGCTGGAATAAAATAAAACTTTGCATACCTATTTCAAAAACTTGCATATCTACTTCTATCCACAAATGGATTCTATTCTAACTAATCCTCCTTACACTTTAATTCTTATTTTCACAATATGTCACTTTACTGTTTGTCCTTTTCAACATTGTACCTAAAATGCTGACAAACAAAACGTCGGTCAACATAAATGAATATGCTAGTATGTGGGAACAAACAAAATATCAAACATAAGGCTAACAACCTATTTATCACAATCAAGGTAAGTAACAATTCAATTTACGTTTTCAATGTGTCAATCTCCACCACTTTTGCCCTAACCCTGAAATACCCTCATTAGGGTTTCTCGTTTTCCATTGACTTAAGGCCACCTCATCCATCCTGAGCTTGGTATCTGGGGTCACCTCTCAGAGTGCCCATTAGTCATGCAACAAAGACCACCTTCTCTGTCCTGAGCTTGGTGTCTGGGGTCACCACTCATGGTGCCCATGGGTCTTCCCTCCTGGGCTTGACCTTTTGGCATCATCCATCAGGGTGGCATGTAGGTGCGAGAACACACGCTTATATCATAATTGTGGTAATCATAGTGCCTTTATGATTTGCAAGTATGAACATCCAAACTGATAGGTTGCATTCAATGTGATTAATCATCCGGAAAACATTTGGGAAGCTAATGCGATTAACCATAATTAACCACATACCTCATCCAGAGTAACTTGATGTCCAAGCAATAATGATAAAGAACAATCAAACAAGCAATCAACAATATCCTAAAATTAATGCATAACATCCAAGTGTTATAGCTTATCCAAAACATTCTCAAGATAGACTTGTATTCCACCTTCGACTTTCTAGGTCCACTTCAGGGTTTTATTAGGGTTTTAACCTCCATAATACTTTTATCACATTTAATGCTCTCTTAGTTCACAAACCCTAATTTCAACATCATAAGCCCAATCATCATATTCGGTTTCTTTCAAATTAACAACTCATATTTCCTTATAGTTCAATTCATATATGAACTCTATTTATCACTAATTTCACATTTATTCACTAGAAAACCCTAATTACCAAATTAAGGGTATTTTTCCACAATTAGGAACTTTTATACTTAAAATAGCTTAGAATCATCAAATCTCAGTTCTATCCATGAATTCAAACAATTAAAGCCATTAAGAATCATAATTACTAACATTAGGGTTTCAAGGCCAATTAAAGCTTATTTATGTACATGGAACCCTAAATTAATCAAACTATGCATAAAGATTATCCTTTTGGATCTAATGTGTCTTTTTATAATCAACATGTTAATATCAACTTTAAACATCCATATAACCCTTTCCAAATCATTAATCAATAAAGATTAGGGTTTTTCATTAGATAAACTATTAAAGATAGAATCTTTACATACTTTTTGAATTTCAAGAATAATTAGGCTTCAATTACATTTTTATTACATTCCTTTAATTTTTTTGATCAATTTTGATATATAATACTCTTTAATCTGAGTTACCAATTATTTCCCTGGAATTAAACAAGATTACACCATTTTCTTGGATTTTCGACTAGAGAGGCAACTTACTTGGGTTTTTCAGAAAATCGGTGGCTGTCAGATCTTGGGTTGTCGCTGATCGAGCGTGATCCAATGATCCTCCTTGCGTGCACCCACTCACCAGCTACTAAGAACAAAATGAATTCCAGCCGTTGATCCACACCTTTGGCCCATAGTGGACTCCGATCGAAGGGTAGCTGTTCTTCGTCCTTGCCTTGATCCAACAAAGGCTCCTACGATGACACCGCGATGAGGAGCTCACCAGAGTAAGATGATCCCGGTAGGATAGGGCGTGAAAGAAGAAGGGAAGATGTTGTTTGGGTTCATGAGGGAAAGAGGAGCTGAGAGGGGGTAGTATTTATAGGATTGGTGGTCAATTTCTAGGGTTCCCAACGTTTGGCCGTCACTTTCATTTTAAGAGATTTGGGCATTTCTTCTAGATGCCTCCAAACCAGGAAAAACCTAGGATGACTAGGTGTGATTTCTTCTCCTGAATCTCTCGATACATGTTTTATCTTTGCACATTCATTGGGTGTAGAGAAATCTGATCGGGAAAGTTTCTTGTTCTACTTATTTCTTTCCTTTTCCTACCTGAGGTAGGTGATGGCACTGCCATCATCGATCCCAGATCTAATGGATATCGTCACGTGCACCAAAATGCAAATAAAAAAATAAATATTACTGATCGTGACATTTAATATCGATCCTCTCACTATATGGAAATTTACAAAATTCATACCTCCCAAACAGTTTATCATTTTAATCTCAAATTTTAGGGGAAAGTCTGCAATGACTTAATCCAGGTGTGTACCAAATGTAGGACTCAAGATCGAAATTATGAGATACTTTTATTTGTATACAATTTATCTCTTAATAAGGCATATTTCATGCATTTTTTCTCTCTTAATCTTTTATGTTCTTTGATTTTGATTCCTTTTTCCATTAGAAACTATGTGGACATGAAACCTCATCCAAGATGGATTCATTATCCATATTTCCACATATTTCTCGTAATATTATCATTACCTCACGTTTCTTCTAAATAAAGCAATATTTAATTAATCCTTTCTCTTTCTTGTTACATTGTCCAATTTGGACTCCTTGGAACCCAAGGAACCTAAAAGGCATGAAATCCACCCTTGGAGGATATTCCTTTGCCTTCTATAGGTTTCTACATCTTTCTTTTCTCCATTTCTTAATTATTCATTTACTAATTGAATTTCCTTTTTCTTTTCCTTGTTATTGTGCCCAATAGCCAATAAAGCCCACAAAGCAACCAACAAGGTTATTATAAATGAAATTCATTCATTTCAAATCAAATCACACCATTATTTATTCATATATAATTATTAAGAGAAATTGCATTTCTCATCAAAAGAACCCAAAATTGGGATTATAACATCCTTCCCCTCTTATAGGAATTTTGCCCTCAAAATTCCACTAAACATACAAGCAAACAAGATAAGACTTCCTCATATTCATCATGGCTCCCATGTGGCTTCACCCCCTCCATGGTGCTTCTCAAGAACCTTCATCATCTTTTATTCTTACATTTGAGTTCTCTTTCACCTTGGTATCTCATACCCTTGTAGGTGACTCAGGTCATTTTAGCCTCCTTTGAAGATTAATAGGTTCATGGCTCAACACATGGCTTGGGTACCTCACATAGTGCTCTAGATCGGACTTGTGAAACACATCATACCTCACATTATCTTGAGGGATAAGGCTACACATAACCATCTTCATCAATTCATACCATACGGACTCATGTATCGGGGACTCATCTGTCTCATCTATAGATCAGAGGGTCATATTTTCATATCACATATTCTCCCACAGTGAACTGCATGTCAGTCTGCTTTGCATCAGCTCACAATTTATGTTATCCCTGGCTCTCTTTCAGCCATTGCACGATCAAAGCAACTTCATCTACACACACTGTGGTATTTTTCTGACCTTCACGAGATCCCTTCACAAAATTATCCTAATGAATTGGTGACCGATACAACCTCCCTAATAGAGCTTCTTTACATCCCGATACTGGCTATGGTGACTAACATCACAACTCTCATAGGACAAGAACTGTCCCCACATATCACCCTGATCGGGCACACATGCTCTCATCAAACCCTCTTGTCTGGATCATACTAACCATTAGTTAGGGGTGATAAGCTATACTCACATCGAGTTCTTCATGTATCTACTTCCACCTTATGGAAGTGAATCTTTAGGTCATATTCAAGTACTTTTGAACTTGCATCCTGGTGCAGTTGAACCATCCCTCTTACTTGTAGTTCAGTCGGATCTGTCTCTCGATAGTATTCTCTATTTCTCTTAGATTATGTCATCTAGGTAAGACGATCTATCATAACACATATTGTATCTTGACCTTCCTTGGTACATGGGAGACTTACCATGACATCCATAGTGATGAACTCCCATACCCTCTCAGGGACTTTTTATCCTTTGTATCAACTTACTTGGTTACTGGTGTTCGTCCTTCACCTCCTGACATGCATAGCGACAAGCCACATGCAACTTCATCTTAGGCATCCAAAGTACTATGGAAACTTACCATCTTAGTAGTACCATGGTGTATGGTGACTTAAAATCATGATCTCCTGTATGTCATGATTCCTCAAGATTGATTCCTCAAAAACCCTAAATCACTCTAGTCGGGGTTTCATCACCTTCTTTTCCAAAGAAGTGCATCTGAGGTTCTACAACCATCCTTTTATCACATCAAGGCCTAGGTTGGATAACCAAACAACCACTAACTTGATCAATAGATCTTGTTACATCTGAGTGTTAGCCAAACATATCTCCTTTTTCAAACTGAGCGCTAACCTAACAACCTCTTCTAGCCTCTAGCTAAACTAGGAAGATGCATCTCAACCAGAGAATCCATTACCACCTCACATCCTTATGTGTAAGGTAATGTTGAAGACATACACCTCCATGTACTCCACTTATTATCTCATCTCAAACTCTAAGTCTATCTTCATCAAGAAAACTCTGAGTTTTCGAACTCAACCTTGTATAAATTGCAAATTCCACATAGCTCATGATAAAAACATCCTCATAAGATGACTACCTTAGTTCTCTTATTATTTGTACAACATACACACATCTTACACTCCACAAGGGTACATTATTATCTCCATCCTCATGCATCATAGTAATGTTTCCACTCACATTATCTTTATCCTTAGTGTATGGCATGTGTATTGTTCTATCTCTCACTCCCATAACAAGAGGAAATAAGCATTTGGTTGTAGTCCAAATATAGAGTTCTTCTCGTTCTAAGAGTAGAGATGGTACATCCCACATTGGCAGTACACCTACAATCTAATTTGAAATGTGCATCACATGTATCCACATCATGAACATCTCAATATCAAGGTTACTTTCATGGAAAACTGGTATCAAACCCTCTTGGGTCTTCACACCATCCTTGGTCATCTCCTCTAGGTCTATAGGGTGCCGACACTTTTGGGGTCATCCCTCTTCCCTTATGCATCAGAGAGTGCCCTCCAAAATTTCCCCTTGGGTCCCATGAGTTCATGAAGGTGATCAATCTCCTAACTCATGGCCCTCAGATAAAGATAGTTGTCACCTCCCGACCCTATGGTCATGTGCAACTAGGGAATTAGGCAACTCCTACTCCCATCAATCTTATCCCTACCTGACCCTAGGATAGACTCTGGATTCTAACATAGTACGTATCCAACTTGAAACCTTACCCAAGTCTCCATCATCTCTCTCGGCATTCGTGGTCTGACTTACGTCCTTTCTTAGGGGTCATGGCGACCTATCTACCTCGTTCAGGTTACATACCGGTTATCTCCATGGTAACACATCCACATGCACTCAGAGATGATCATTGATGGGTCTACAAGTTCACTCTTATACTATGTACTCTCCACTTAGCTTCTCAAGATTCTATGAGACCTCTTAGAGTTTCCTCAAACCCAACAAAAGCTAATTCAAACCCTACAAAAGGGTCCTCTCCCAGGATGGGAGGAAACTATCTCTTGATAGCAACAAAGGTCAAAAACGTCCTAGGGTTTACATCTAGGGTTTGCATGAGCATTCTTAGTCCTATCAAGCTACTAAGGAGTGTAGCTCACAAGCATACCACCTTCTAAACCATGCTAAGTCTCCATGGTAGGTACTACTTGTTTCTATTCCTTCACATTGGACCAACATCATACATGCCCATGTCACCAATCTATAGTGAGGGGTTCATCAAACATATACCTTGATCTCAGGGGTTCCCATTCCTCTAAACATGAGGAGTGCCATGCTCAAATCTATGGAAACTCAAATCTCATCATGAGCGTCAGGTACACCAAGCACTACTACTTCCCCTCTTAGGTCTAGGAACCCTAGGTTCACCTTTCTGATGTCCAACTGCATGCTCAACCCTGTAACCACGTACCAAGCATGTACAAGGTACGACATGCACTTCCTATTATCATTCAACTTGAGTAACACCTAAGAGTGGAGTCCTCCTCAAGGACAACCAACCAGGTATAAGGTCTCACAACTTGTTACTAAACCTCTTCATGGTCTAAGGAACTCTTCCTCCTATCCCTAAAAGGTAAACACCTATACCATAGGCACATAGGTACCAAAAGTCTCATCCTCTCTCTAGGGTTTGGTTCCTCTAAAGGAAATCAAGATACCATTAGCCTCCATGGATCGTACATGAGGCAACCACAACCATCCTCTTAGGTCGCATCATCCTCAACTTCTCAGGGTTTCTCCTAGCCCGAAGTCTAAAATTCCAACCTTCTAGCTCGGTCCATGCTCTCTCTCTCTAGAGCTTAACCCTACAACAACCTTACTACTAGAGGTCCTCTCTCTAAGGTAGGTCAAGCTCACAAGCGTACACCTACATGAGAGAAACCTATGCTCGCCCAAGATTATCCAAAACTCTTCATGCTTATCTCAAAAGCTATCCAATATGCTCTCCTGGCCAGGGTTTTAGCCTACTGTCAGCCTACTGATGTACTTTGGGTGCAACTTTGCCATGCTCATATAAGCTCATAGGGTTTCTATATGGTCATCACTAACCTCATCAATGAAGGAGTTATCCGTCACCCTAACATGCACGACCCTTCCCAGGGTTGGGTCGCCAAAGGTACTAGGTCAACCAACCTCACATGGCTCATATTGTCATGGGTATCCAAACCAAAAGCATTTCCACCCACACACATGGTCTACCATGACATATAACTCATCGTGTCATCCCTCTCTAACCACCACTTAGGGTTAGGGTTAGCATCATCCTCAGAGGATACACCAGGTCTCTACCAAAAATGGAGATCTCTTCTTCCAAGACCAACTCTACTTCATCCTCCTAACAAGAGGGTTTAACCTCAGGTCTCTCCTGAGGGCATGACAACACATGTCATACGACCTAAGCATGCTGCTATTCTTGAGTTTACGCTTAAATTGTTAAGCTTATGTCCATGACATCTTATTTACATGCTTTTTATTAATTTTGGAGGAGAATTCCTTAACCTTATCATGCATACCCTATCCTCAAGAGGGTGAGAAAGAGAGAGAAAACCCTAAACCTTATAATCCTAACAGAATTAGGGTTGAGAAGGGATGAAAATAGATGAGAGCCCAGTGAGTAGTAGTCCAATTGGTCGTAGCTCGGGGCCCCTCATGAAGGGTCCCGGGTTCGACTCCCACTGGAAGCACTGCGCAGCATAGCTAAAATCTTCTTTTTCCGGGGTGGAATAGCTCGGGTGGTGTGGCTCGCAAGCCCCCTGCGGGGGGGCACGGGTTCGACTCCCAGCGTTCCACCGAAGTGAATTAGCCCACGCGTCGGCCGGCCAACGATGCGACTATTTGGTGGTCCCTGTATGGGCGGGAAGCCATCCGGGGGTTTACGCTGCCTGCGGGGGTCACAAAGTGGCGCTCGTGCGGGAGTGGTTCCCTCATCATAAAAAAAAGAAAATATATGAGAGAGTCCTAAAGGTATCTTATTTCGAGTCAGCTCCTAAGACATTGGCCAGGAAGTCACACAAATTCGAGAGTCCTCATATTCTGACTAGCGGTGCGGAGGAAAAATATTGCCAGCCCCCGAACGTGATCCTTTTCTAGACACCTATGTCTTTCAGAAAATCCTCTAATAACTCCCTTGGTTCTATGAAATTCATAAAATTTAATAATTACTAAAGATTAAATGAGGAATTGATGCTCTAATACCAAATGTAATGACCCCTCCTCTCGGTAACCCCCAATTAAGGGAGACCAAAAGGTCAGAGTCATTATCCCAATTTTCAGGATCAAAGGTTTGACAAATTATCAGTAATATTTATCAAATTCTACCATGACTATACTGAAAGATGGAATAAAATAAAACTTTGCATACCTTTTTCAAAAACTTGGATATTGACTTCTATCCACAACTGGAGTCTATTCTAACTAATCCTCCTTGCACTTTAATTCTTATTTTCACAGTATGTCACTTTACTGTTTGTCCTTTTCAACATTGTACCTAAAACGCCGACAAACAAAACGTCGGTCATCATAAATGATATGCTGGTATGTTGGAACAAACAAAATATCAAACATAAGGCTAACAACCTATTTATCACAATCAAGGTAAGTAACAATTCAATTTACGTTTTCAATGTGTCAATCTCCACTGCTTTTTCCCTAACCCTGGAATACCCCCATTAGGGTTTCTCTTTTGCCATTGACTTAAGGCCACCTTCTCCATCCTGAGCTTGGTGCCTGGGGTCACCTCTCAGAGTGCCCATTAGTCATGCAACAAAGACCACCTTCTCTATCCTGAGCTTGGTGTCTGGGGTCACCACTCATGGTGCCCATGTGTCTTCCCTCCTGGGCTTGACCTTTTGGCATCATCCATCTGGGTGGCATGTAGGTGCGAGAACACACACTTATATCATAATTGTGGTAATCATAGTGACTTTATGATTTGCAAGTATGAACATCCAAACTGATAGGTTGCATTCAATGCGATTAATCATCCAGAAAACCTTCGAGAAACTAATGTGATTAACCATTATTAACCACATACCTGATCCAGAGGAACTTGATGTCCAAGAAATAATGATAAAGAAAAATCAAACAAGCAATCAACAATATCCTAAAATTAATGCATAACATCCAAGTGTTATAGTTTATCCAAAATTCTTAAGATAGACTTATATTCCACCTTCATCTTTCTAGGCCCACTTTAGGGTTTTATTAGGGTTTTAACCTCCATAATACTTTTATCACATTTAATGCTCTCTTAGTTCAGCAACCCTAATTTCAAAATCATAAGCCCAATTATCATATTTGGTTTCTTTCAAATTAACAACTCATATTTCCTTATAGTTCAATTCATATATGAACTCTATTTATCACTAATTTCACATTTATCCACTAGAAAACCCTAATTACCAAATTAAGGGTATTTTTACACAATTAGGAACTATTGTACTTAAAATAGCTTAGAATCATCAAATCTTAGTTCTATCCATGGATTCGAACAATTAAAGCCATTAAGAATCATAATTACCAACATTAGGGTTTCAAGGCCCATTAATGCTTATTTATGTACATGAAACCCTAAATTAATCAAACTATGCATAAAGATTATCCTTTTGGATCTAATGTGTCTTTTTATGATCAATAGGCTAATATCAACTTTAAACATCCATATAACCCTTCCCAAATCATTAATCAATAAGATTAGGGTTTTTCATTAGATAAACCATTAAAGATAGCATCTTTACATACTTTTTAAATTGAAAGAAGAATTAGGCTTCAATTACATTTTTATTGCATTCCTTGCATTTTTTTGATCAATTTTGATATATAATACTCTTTAATCTGAGTTACCAATTATTTCCTAGGAATTAAACAAGATTACACCATTTTCTTGGATTTCCGACTAGAGAGGCGACTTACTTGGGTTTTTCGGAAAATCACTAGCCATCAGATCTTGGGTTGTCACTGACCGAGCACGATCCAATGATCCTCCTTGCACACACCCACTCACCAGATACTAAGAACACAACAAACTCCAGCCGTTGATCCGCGGCTTTGGTCCACGGTGGACTCTGATCGAAGGGCAGCTGCTCTTCGTCCTTGCCCTGATCCAGCAAAGACTCCCGTGATGACACCGCAATGAGGAGCTCACCGGAGCAAGACAATCCCAGTAGGAAAGGGCATGAAAGAAGAAGGGAAGATGTCGTTTGGGTTTGTGAGGGTCATACGAACTGAGAGGGGTATTAATTATAGGATTGGGGGTCAATTTCTAGGGTTCCCAACATTTAGACGTCCCTGCCGTTTTAAGTGATTTGGGCATTTCTTCTAGACACCTCCAAACCAGGAAAAACCTAGGATGGCTAGGTGCAATTTCTTCTCCTGAATCTCTCGGTACAAGTTTTATCTTTGCACATTCATTGGGTGTAGAGAAATCTGATCGGGAAAGTTTCCTGTTCTGCTTATTTCTTTCCTTTTCCTACCCGAGGTAGGTTATGGAACAGGCATTGTCGATCCCAGATCTAAGGGCTGTCATCGCATGTGCCAAAACACAAATCAGAAAATAAATATTACTGATCGTGACATTTAATATCGATCCTCTCACTATATGGAAATTTACAAAATTCACATCTCCTAAACCGTTTATCATTTTAATCTCAAATTTTAGGGGAAAGTCTATAATGACTTAATCCACGTGTGTACATAATGTGGGACTCAAAATCGAAATTATGAGATACTTTTCTTTATATGCAAGTTATCTCCTAATACGACATATTTTATGCATATTTTCTCTCTCTTAATCTTTTATTTTCTATGATTTTGATTCCTTTTTCCATTAGAAACTATGTGGACACGAAATCTCATCCAAGATGGATTCATTATCCATATTTCCACATATTTCTTGTAATATTATCATTACCTCACGTTTCTTCTAAATAAAGCAATATTTAATTAATCCTTTCTCTTTCTTGTTGCATTATCTTTGTATTTTGGACTCCTTGGAACCCAAGGAACCCAAAAGGCATGAAATCCACTCTTGGAGGATATTACTTTGCTTTCTAGATGTTTCTACATCTTTCTTTTCTCCATATCTTAATTATTCATTTACTAATTGAATTTCCTTTTTATTTTCCTTGTTATTGGGCTCAATAGCCAATAAATCCCACAAAGCAACCAACAATGCTATTATAAACGAAATTCATTCATTTCAAATCAAATCACACCATTATTTATTCATATATAATTATTAAGAGAAATTTCATTTCTCATCAAAAGAACCCAAAATTGGGGTTGTAATAGTTATATACTTAATTTGGTTTTTATATTTTATCCCCTGGGGTTTTATTCCCCTATGTGACATTACTAGGTACTGGGGTTTGAGTCCTAGTGAGGTTTTAGTCCTCTTGCACTTATATATATTGGGATGGAGGAATGTATGCCCCGTGCATTGACTTGTATTCCTTGGGAGTTTGGTTATGTGACATTCTCTATCAGGTTTGGGTAATGTTCCCTATATCCCACTAAATTTATATTTACACTAGTATTCTATTTATCTCACTTGCATATAGGTTGATTATGTTGATAAAGGGTTGTGTGCCCTAATATATATGATTATTCTTATTGTGGCACATGTTGTTATATTGATTAATGGAAAGTACATATTTTGTATACCTTTTATTGTTTCTCTTTAATATCCATTTGGATGTTCACATACCCTCTTTGATGAAAGCCTTAAATAACTAATTGGTGTCATTTTTATACAATGTTGCCCAATACCTATTTATATGCTCATACAAATATTTTTATGCTAACAATTTCCACATGTCTTCATGTGTGGCGTATGCATCCAACCCCTTAGGTGACAAATATGGTGGATGTGACTGGAAGACTTGGACTTTGGCTTAGCAAATTTGACTCTTAGGAGATAGACTTGAGATAGTTTGGACATCCCTCTACTAAGATCTTGAACTTCTTACCTTCATGTAATCCCTAGTGGGAGATTATTATATATCTTGTAAAATTGAATATAGTAATGATTTATTATTCCACTGCTACACATTTTTGTTAATGATATCCATTTTGGAATGGTAAAAATGTGTATGTATTTGTTATGGATGGATGTCTCATATTTAATTTTAATAGGGAGTGGATCCCCTCTCGGGGCTTGTATGTTAACAAAAGGGTACCAGAAATGGAAGATCTACAAATATCTCTGCATCATTGAAAATTTGTTATTTTGAGATGGATACCCTCATGAGAAGTGTTCCAAGATGAAGTAGGGATGTCATCCATGTGGGAATACATGAACCACCAAGAGAGGTGGTCAGTCGCAAGGGGGTGTTTCTCTTAGACTCTCTCTCTCTCTCTTACATTTTTTAGTGGAAACATCAATGATTACTCTGATGTCATGTGGAAAAATAAGATAGGATGATATTTTATTTTCACATTAGAAAAATTCCACATCCATATGCATAGGAAGGATGGGGTGAATCAAGAAATCTTGGCACTCAATCATACTTGTGACTCGAGCATGCTTGGAACTCAAAACAACCATATGTAATGGCTTATTTACACTATCAAATTAAATGACCAATAAGTTTTAATAGAGGGCTAAGAATGATACTGGTGCTCAATGTTGTAGGGATCCTTCAATGTTGTGGCCAATGACTTGCATATATCACAATGATCTGATAGAGATTCATACTTGACATTAGTTTCCCATTTCTCACCATTTTAGAGCACCACTGTAACTACATGTGTCACTATCAACAAATATGTTGATGTAGAACCTCACACATTCAAGGATGGTTCTATCAAGTTGTTGGTCGATGACCTACGGCTTGCCAATTGCATGCACGATCACCATTATGGTCCCGACAAACCACTACCTACCCTCATTAGGAGAGAGGCCCAACTGACACATTTTTGAATGTCACCCTTCTGATATAGACCTTGGGAGTTCACCTTTTGACCAAGACTAGTTTGTCATCAAAGAACCAAGGTCCACAATTGAGCTTAGACTTGAGATCCATTTCACTGACAAACCTTGATAGGATGATCCCACCCATTTGGGTAGATACTCTAGCTCTCCACAAGGATGCCAAGACTGAATCATCTAACCTTTGAATTGGATGATGGTCACCTCTTTTCCTAAGACCTAGATAATGGCTAAAAGTTGTGGCATTCATCCATTTAGTCCATCATATGATCACTTTATTTCATACATGTACATTTGTTTCCATCTATAAAGAGAGCCACCTTATGATCATCAGCTGAGATTCTCCTCAATCATTATAGAGGGCCCTCCACTCAGTGAACTCAAACCCTAGAAACTATAACATTAGCTCCCATCTTGCATCAGCTATTGATCCTTGGTGGGGGGAGTTAGATGAGGGGGTTTGTGGATAGAAGTGGGTGGGGTTGCTAGAATGAAAGGTAGTAGAATGGAGATTGAGGCTGAGACTAATGTCGAGGTAGAGCCAGAGCGGCTGCCTTTTCTCTCCATGACCCTTCTATCTAAGATGACTTTTTTGAGTTTTGTTTAGTCATTGCAATAAGTTTAATGAAGAGTTTTTGAAGTGATTATAAATAGATCTAGGGGAGAAGTTGGATGTGAAGTATACTAAGTTGTGTTATGTGTTTGTAGATAAAAAAATCATTACCATAATGAAAGTAATTATTGTGGATTAAATAGTGAATGCTAATTTTTTAACGTTTTATCCAAAAGTAACAACGGATACCAATCTTTACCCTCTGCAACAGAAGTATTGAAACCCAAATTAGAGTAAAAAATGTTGGTATGTAGGCCCAGAGATACAATCATATGATGATTGGAGTGTAGCATTAAATACTTGATTTTATAATGATAAAGGTAACTCGGTCTATTATGTTTGTATCAGTCATGTGATGTTGACAGAGACATACGTAGATGCCTAAAGAATGATGTTACTTGATGACATATGTCTTCAAGTATATGACTTGAAGAATGAGATCATACGAATGCTAAGAGTACATACATTCTTCTAATGTCCCTAGTCAGATATTATCGTGGAAGAAAAAATAGACAACAGTAATACATAAGACTAGAGTGTGTGTTGACTGATGGCAGAGTCTCATTAGTCATGATATATGATATCAAGTCACTCACATAAGTACATTTTAGACAACAGTGTATGAGATAGACCCACCATGAGAAGTGATATATGGAGACCATGGAATGGTAGTCAGAATCATCTCTCATAATGATAGTGGTGATTTTAGTTCTTAGACCTAAAATCACTACACTCATCACATGTCATTGGGTATACTTTGAAACCATCAAACATAATCCTAAAATACGGGTTGCCATGAAGGTGATGATTGGGTAGCTTTGACACATGGGGACTGAGTGTGAGTGATGTAGATGGGTTTTGTCCCTCCTATAGGGGTTTGCTATCCAAGGCCTTTTGGTAAGTAAGACTGAGAAATGTATGACCATACTGATGTGGTTCAATATGTGATATGTAAACTCATATACATCTCATAGAGTCTGCTCTAGTACAAGAAACATGGATTGAATGTTGAGAGGATGATGATTCCATGCCTCGAGTTCAATTCAGATATTAGAGATAGGTAATATATGTTCATAGTAACACTAATCACATATTGTAGGTTGTAGTCATTCTCCAACTTTCCAAATTACGTGGGTAGAAACGATGTGTGACTAGGCACTAGTGTTTTCTTGTGATGTCATAATTTGTTATGGACATTCACTTCCAATGTTATTCTGGACCTATAGGGTCACACACATAGGATATACTTGGATTGATGGAATATATTCATGAATGGTGTTTAGATTGAATGCTAAAGGTTCTTAGGTATTCAATTAAACAATAGATCAACTGAGTGAATTCAGAATCATCAAGTTCAAGTGATGGACTGACTATTTGGAGTGTCAGGTTGATTAGAAACTGAATTGGATGAGTTCTGACAGAATTGGGGCACGAGACGACCGCCTCATGTGATGGTCATGAGACAACCATCTCAAGTGAGATAGATTATATGTATGTGGTCATGAGACAATTGGCTTGTGTGAGCGACAGGGCTGGTTCATGGCTGCAAGACAACCGGCTTGCATGAGAAAGATGCATGGTTTATGGGAAAATTCGATTGCATCAAGGATTAATGTTGATGCCATGTTGTGCATTACTATGCTTCAACATTAAACAACATGCCAAACAATTCTGATAGTGGTTTGACCACGTTACTCAAGTGCTGAAACTTGATAAATTGGCTATATGATTCAAGAAATGATTGTAGAATCATATTCGTGGCCAAATCTTGACCTAAAAAAATCTCAATTTCTCTATATGCCCAATCATACTGAGTTGGATCTCCCTATGTTAGTTTGCACTCAAACAATGCTTCAGAGACATTATACGTTGCTTACTTTGCATGATTCTTAAGATGTGCACCATCTCAAGAATGTCAATGGTTTCATGTTGTTCATGCAAATAATAGTTCATACAGCTCAACATAAGGTCTTTGATGTCTACGACATCATTGGCATTCTTCAAGTAAGCATCCATTTCAAGCTTAGGGGCATTTGGAGCGACTTCTTCTGGCTCTGGTCTTTCAAGGACATAGAGCTTTCGTCCATTGGTGAGAACACTTCTCGAAGTCCTAAACTAGATGAGGACATTAATCTCATTTAGTTTGACCTACTCAAGGATTTATTGCGATGATAATGTGTTTGTGCTTTCAATTAGTTTCTAGAAAGAAAATTTTCCATTTTTCAAAACATTTTTTATTTATTTTATTTGATAAGTTTGATGACATTAATGACGCCCTTTAATTAACTATCAATCCCACTATATTGTTCAAATTGATAACCCTCATCTATCAATTCAGAATATTGTTGTACAATCTTCTAGTGAGACAAGATCTAAAACAATCAAATTATTACCCGGCCAACGCCAGCGTCCATAACCAATTCTTAAGGTAGGCAATACTTGCCAATTGCACCTTATACTATTCTTGGATAGATGATATGCACAACTCTTTGCCATAGTCATATGCAAGCTTCAAGGTGTCCAATATCATTAATATCACTTAGTTAAGTCTGACCCAAAAGCCAATACGATAGAAATGCACCTCGCTTGGTAGGCCCTCATACCTACCATCACACCTCCACGAGGTAGACAACGCACCACCCTTGGCATGCCTACTCATAGACAATCAAGTTTTTCATGTGTGTTGCTTATGGAAAGCATCTAAGACTTATGAGGGATTTAATATAAATACATATACATATCCATTCAACACATATGTATAGTATGTATCATATACATGCTATAACCACAACAAAAACATGCAATTACAAATATACGAGCGATGGTTATGGTAGTCTAATGAAATTCCTTGGATCCACAAGGTATTGCTACCACCTAAGATCCACATCATATCTACAAAATATTGTTGGTGAATATTCATGCTCAAACTGATTCGGGTTGATCGGTTCATCTTTTGAACAGATTGGCTTGCCTCCTAGCCGCTCAGTTGGGCTCTTGAAATGCTCGTCTGGTCTTAGGTTTAACTAATGTTTGGACTCCTCTAGCTGATTAGTTGGGCCACCGATCAATCAGTTCATCTTCCGGTCATCTTGTCTCTTCGGACTCTAGTTCATCAGTTCATTTCAGTGCAAAACTTCTTCTCACGAAGAAACATAAATTAAAACTTTCCTATTTCATATTACATTGTAGAAGGGAAAAACTTGAGTTACATTCAAGGGGAATAGGAAGAAGAGAATTAATTTACATTTGGAAAGGAGGAGAGAGAGGTTTGGTATAAAATTGAGATATAAATAGGAATAAACAACCATAACCACGCACACATAGATATGGGGTTATTGACCATAACCACACTAACATCCACCATCAAAACCAATTTTAGGGCGACATGTGTAAATTTCATATATATTATCATATATATACATGTATTTATATTTGTAGAATCATATGTGGTATTTAATAGGATGTGGGCGTTAATCATTTTAAGTTTTGAATCTACAATAAAATAAATCCTATCACATCAATTTAAATCTAGATACACCGTAAATTGATTTGGTTATGATACCAGAGGATATTACATGAATCTAGAAGTTCATATAGATGAACTTGTGGGAGGTTCCAACCATTAATGTCACAGTAGATATATTGTGACAACAGTAGAGTACTGGTTAGGCAAGAAATCTCAAATAACATAGTACAACACTTCCATCTCATACGAGAAGTCATACAATGAGGAGATGTGAAGCTTACAAAATACAGACTACACGCAAACATTGCTAACTTTCTATAAAAGTGCTTGCATAACAGAAACATGATAGACATGTTAAGATCACTTGGAATAAGATTCTTGGGTGATTGGCTCTAAGTGTAAGTGGGAGTCTGTCGCTATGTATTCCTAGAGAGCCAATCATATGATGATTGGAATATGTCATTAGATACCTAATTTGATAATGGTAAAGGTAACTTCATCCATTATGGTTGTCTCAATCATGATATGATGACACATACATAGTAGATGTCTAAATAAACATATTTAATAGATGGCATATGTCTTCAGGTTGATGACCCAAACAATGAGATCATATGTATGATAAGAGTGCATACATTCTTGTTATGTCCCTAGTCAGATATTAGTGTGGAGGAAAAATGGACAACAATAATACATAAGAATAGAGTGTGTGTTGACTGATGAGAGAGTCTCCTTAGTCATGATAAGTGATATCAAGTCAAGCACATAGGTTCATGTTAGAGAACGTATCAGAAAAACGCACCATGAGAGTGATACATGGATACCATGGAATGGTAGGCACAATCAACTCTCATATTGATAATAGTGATTGTGTTTCTTATACCTAAAGTCACTACACTCATCACATATTGTTCTATGTACTTATACATCATCCAACTAACCTTGAATAAGGGCTTCCAAAAAGGTGATGCTCAGGTGCATTGTGAAGCGTGGGGATTGAGTGTGAGTGATGTAGCTGGGATTTGTCCCTCCTAAAGGAGATTCATATTCAAGCCTCTTGATAAGCAAGACTAAGAAATGTATGGCCATACTCATGTGATTCAATGTATGATGTGTGAACACCCATGCATATCAGACAGACTGCTCTAGTTCAAGGAACATGGATTTAATGTTGAAGAGGATGATGATTCCAAGTCTCGAGTTAAGTTTGGATATCAGAGACAAAAGAACTATACAATCATAGTAACAATGATCATGCATTCTAGATTAAAGTTGTTCTCCAACTTTCCAAACTACTTGGGTAGCAATGATGTGTTGCTAGACATCGCTCATTGCTTGTGATGTCATAAGTTGATTACCAACATACATTACCAATGTAATTTGGGACCTATAGGGTCACACACATATGATACACTTTGAATGGGAGTTTATCCATGAATGATGTTTAACTTAATTACTAAAAGTGTTTAGGTATTTAATTAAACAACTACTGTTCAAAATTGTCTGTCTTGAATCTGAACTGACTGGTTGAAGTGTTGAACCAATCGGTTGGAGTGTCAGGTCAATTGGAATCAAGATTGGTTGAAAAAATCCTGAAGCAGGGCATGAACCGAACGGTTCACCTAGTGAATTGACAGGTTCATTGTCCCAACAGATCAGTTCAATGGTCAATTCGATTAAATATAGGATTAATGTTGACGCCATGTTGTGCATTAATTGTACATTGAATACCAATGTGATTTAGAATGGGAAAACACATGAATCGACCGATTCATGAGGTGAACCAACCTGTTCATGCATGATCCGTCCAGTTGGGTTGGTGAACCGACCGGTTTGCCATCCAAAGTTTCCAGAAAATTTGTGAATTCCATCCTTTCGACACCCACATAAACTGGTAACCTTGAACCTAGCCTCTCGTATAAATAGAGGAGTATTGGGGGCTTCTCAAACACGACAATTAGATCCAACTATTGTTGTCCTCTCTAGTTGTGGTAACCAATAGAGAGCTTGAGCAAGTCCTACCCAATAGAGGGAGGGATAACAAGGGAGAAATATTTGTGGGAGAGCGAATGGGTCCTAGTACACTGATGTTCAAAGGGAAAACTCCTTCCCATTGGCTCTAGTAGTGCAACGTGGAGTTCTCAGTGGTCCACATTGACTACTCTAGAGGTGAGAAGTTTTTCCCCACTAGGAGGACACCATCAACCGCTGTCTATGATGATGCACCAGGAGAACGCTACTGATTGTTCATGTGCTACTAAAGAAGGAGTGTGTTGCTTCCTGAAGAAGAATCATGATATTGCATCAAGAGTTGTTGCTAGACTTGCTCTAGGACTAGGTATAACTCTTGTTTAAATAAATAGGGTCACACACATACTACATACGTAATTTGGGAGCTATAGAGTCATTTCATATGTGAAATGGCTGTTTCATATGTCCAAATTAGGAAAATCTTCATCCAATGTTGTTTCCACTTGACCTGACACTCCAACTGATCAGTTTGACACTCGGTCAGTTCAGAGTCTAGTTAGTCAATTTGAACCTCAATTGTTTAATTGAATACCTAAACACTTTCCAGAATCAAGTTAAACATCATTCATGAATAAACACCAATTCCAAGTGCATCCTATGTGTGTGACCCTATAGATCCCAAATTAGATTGGAAGTGAATGTCCATTACCAACTTACAACATCATAAGAAATAAGAGGTATCTAGTAACACATCATTTCCACCGAAGTAGTTTGGAAATTTGGAGAACAACTTCAACCTACAGTTCATGATCAATGTTGTTGTGATCGTATAGTCCCTTTGCCTCTAATATCTAGATTGAATTCAAGGCATGGAATCGTCATCCTCTTCAATGTTAAATCCATGTTCTTTGAACTAGAGAAGACTATTTGACATGCATGTGAGTTCACATATCACATATTGAGTCACATGAGTATGGCCATACATTTCTCAATCTCACTTTTCAAGTGGCCTATATATCAATCTCTTGTAGGAGAAGAAATCCCATCTACATCACTCACACTCAATCCCCATGTGTCACAATGCACCTGAGTTCACCCTTATGGAAACCCTTATTCAAGGTCACGTTGGATGATGCCAAAGTCTAAAGAGTGAGATATGATGAGTGTAGTGATTTTAGGTGTAAGAACCACAATCACCATTATCACTATGATAGTTAATTCTGACTACCATTCCATGGTATCCATGTATCACTCTAATGGTGAGTCTGTCTGATACATTGTTCTCTAACATGTACCTATGTTATTGACTTGATATCACATATCATGACTAATGAGATTTTTTCATCTGTCAACACACACTCTAGTCTTATGTATTAATGTTTTCTTTCTTTCTTCCATAGTAATATCCGACTAGGGACATAACAAGAATGTATGTACTCTTGTCATACATATGATCTCATTGTTTAGGTCATCAACCTGAAGACATATGTCATCTAGTAAACATTTTTCTTTAGACATCTACTATGCATGTACCATCATATCATGATTGAGACAAACATAATAGATAGAGTTACCATTACCATTATCAAATAAGATATCTAATTCCATATTCCAATCATCATATGATTGGCTCTCTAGACATACATACCAACACTTCAACACCATGAAAGAATCTCTCATTTTGAAGCCCATACTCCACGCCCCAGATTGGTATCTTTTTACAAGATCATGTGTGATGCCAATGACTATGTTGTAGGTACAATTCTAGGGTAGCACATTGACAAGAAGCATCATGTCATCTACAATATAAGAAAGACATTGGATGACACATAGAGGATTACACAACCACTAAAAAGAGCTCCTTGCTATTATATATGCCTCCGACAAATTTTGGTCCTATTTGATAGGCTCACAAGTGATTATTTACATTGGCCACAATGCTATTAAGTATTTAATGTCAAAGAAAGATGCAAAGCCTAGATTGATTAGATGGATTTTGTTGGTGTAAGGGTTTGATCTAGAAACTAAGGACAAGAACGAGACTCAAAATGTTGTTGCTTATCATCTTAGTCGAATGTACATCCAACATAATGACACTATCCCTATTAATGACTCATTGCCTGATGACCACTTGCTAAAAGAATCCACATTTACCCTGTGGTATGTTGTTTATATGAATATGACACGATTTTACCGTGCGTAGAATGCAAGTGCACACGTCAATGTAGTATAGGCCCTTGTGAGGCCCGAGTCAAACTCCGGGACACTAAATTATCGGTAGACTACAACTATCTGGTTGCGATCAGCTAAACCGATTAAAAGAGTTTGAGAGTTGTTGTAAAAATAAAAGAAAATAAAGTAATCGATTAAGGGTTTAGTTTAATCAATTCAAGTGGAGATCTTTAGGATTGCGGTTTCACCGCGGGTTTTCATTGTATGAATTTCCATATAATAATTCAGATTCATCTATCAATCCGGTTAGTGGCCCGTAGTCATAATTGCCCACTGTCGTGGTATAATTCACTACCTATGCCAAGGTCGGTTCCACCGTCGTAGTAACATATACCCTAAACTAGGTGCATTAAAATCGACCTCTGGGTTTCCACCATTAACTGTACATCACCTTGTTCAAGGGATTTGTTAATTAATGTGATATTCGTCTCTTTTCAACTGTTAATTCTTCTTTCAAAGTAATTAAAGGCATTCGATTATCATTATGGTGATCAAGAATAACAATATAATTGAGAAAATGAAATCATACCACGGATTTAAGAGATAAATTATGAATTACTATGATAAAAATGTCATATAATGCTTCCCCGGGCTATTCCCGATCCTAAAGATAAAGGGGATTAGCCCCGCATGTTCATCTCAGAGCAAAACGTGGTCAAAGAAAGGGGAAACATGGAGAAAAACGTGAATAAATAATGAAACCCCTGAACGGAGAAGATCCAATCGTTCCTCGGCGTAGGATGCGTGATCTAAAGCCTTTCAGTGGTGGAAAACATCTTCTTTAGCTTCCGGAACGGCTGGGGTGTGCTTCTAGGCTCCGTTCGTCTCTCCACACCTTCTTGGGATGTGTGCAACAACTAATGACGTGATTCCCTCCTCTTGGCCGCCATCATTAGGTATAATCATCGAGTTAGGTTGTAAAAAAATATCACAGCCGTCGGATTTGGGTCGATCTGAAACAAACTTTAATCTGACGGAGTCGATACCATCGACGCGGGTCGATGGTATCGACCCCTCATGATATCGACAAGTCTTCTTTTCTTTTCGTCGTTGCGCCTGATGCTGACTCGATACCATCAATGCGGGTCGATGGTATCGACACCCTGAGACATCGGTTTTATCCCTTTTCCGTCGTTGAAACTCCACGTGTCGATAGTATTGACTATGGGGTCGATAGTATCGACTATCTACTCGCCAACAACCTGATGGTTCGTCGCTACCATCGACTTCCCTGTCGATAGTATCGAATCTGCACTGCTCCTTGCAGCTGGCTGCCTGTGGTTGTGTCGATACCATCGACAACCATCGATGGTATCAACAGCTGCAGATATGTGTTTTTCCTAAAATTGCAAAACAAAACCACATAAGCCGAGATAAAACCTATCATTGTAATCATTTATGCTCAAAACAATAAAATAAGGGAGATTTGACACTGAGAAGGGTCATCACATCAAACTCCCCTAAGCTTGAACATTGCTCGCCCTCGAGCAACTAAACTTTAGAATAGAATTGCGAGGGTCAACTAAAGAAATCAAATTATCACAACAGACATCACCATATGATCCCCGCCATACATTCACATTCCGGCCCTCACTAACCACAGAATGATAATTACCCTAAAGGCAACAGTAATCATCCATAAAAGATATCTACCTCAAAATTGATGAACACTATCATATAAGGCAGTTAACATAATAAAATTCTCCGGTTCAGACTCAGTGCATCTTGTGATCTTCTATTCTACGTTGCTCGCCCTAACTACCATCTACATGGAGGCAGCTCTCCTGATATTAACAAGTGAGGAGAAAATCACGGTGGCCTACCAAATCGAGCAACGGGTGAAAGGAATGGGTGGCTAGTGGAAGAAATGGAAGCATTATACGGCTTTAACATGCACACAGCAAAAAATGACTTAAATGATGCATATGCAAATGAAAATGCCCTAATGCCTACATTTGGGTGAAATGATGCATGCATTATCATCCCGTCTTAAGGTGAGATGGAATATCTAGGAGAACTACATCATGTACTTATTCATCTTAAAATGCATGTGAGACTATGTTCCTTTCTCCCTCTCAATCCTACTTGCTTCTCACTACTCTTCCTTTTTTCTTTTTCTCTTTTTTTTCAAAACTTTTTTTTTCTTATAATTTTTTTTTCAAGCCCTTATTTTCATAGATGACAACGAATTGTTTGTCGGGCTCACTTATTGCTGCATAACTTATATTTTTGAAGCATTCAGAAGGTATGGAACAAGTTAATCACCCTTAATGTTCGAAGATATAAGACGTATGATGTACTCTGTGCACAAAAATGTGAATGCAGCTTCAACATGATATTATGCAACTAAATGACATGCACTTAAGGATAATGTGCATGTATAACAATCTATTTTTTCATTTTCATGCAAAATATGTGAAAATAGTTGCAATGCAAGACCTATCTACATGAGATGCAATCAAAGAGATTAAAACTATAATGTACTTCCAGTTCTTAAGGTGGAGTATGAAAACAATGGGGTGGATAGATGACAAGACTAATTGACATAACCTTTGTAAATTATTATGTGTCCCTCCTTATTGACCTGTGTAGAAATTAAGAGGTTTCTCTCTCTTATTTCAAATTAAAGTCTCATTATCTTTGATAAGTTTAGGCTCAAACAACCAATTCTATCCACTTTTCATGAATCATAGGAATAGATAGTTGTGATTTCATGTTTTAGAGTTGACAAACCCAATCATTTCCTTAAGTTATGTGCTCAAAGCTGAACAACACAAACTTGCAAAAACAATAAAAAATTTTAAATTTGCCCTTGATTCCCATGTACAAGCAACGAGATGACACATGACTTAAGACATCCACAATTACACTAGATAGAGTGTGGATCCTACAAACAAACTAAAAACTAAGAGAAATAAATGACAAAAGACAAAACAATAAAAACTAAAAACTGAGAAAACTAAAGGATAGAGTTGTTCCAACTCCCCCCAAGCTTGAATTCAACTATGGCCTCATAGTCAAAAACAACCTTAAAAGGTGGAACAGTGATACCGATCATTCTTCCGGAGGAGGCGGGTACTGCGGGGCCGTGGGGTCCCAAGATGGGTACTACCCCTAAAAGCTCGGATCGTACTGGGGCATTAGTGGAGGTTGTGGATACCCCCCAAAATAATTCTACCTCCAGTAATGATCGTAGAAGGGCTGCTGCTGCATCTCCATCCTATGCAACCTGTCGTGAATGTGTTGTTGGTTTTCAAGGAGGAGGCACTCATTTTCGAAAATAGCCCTCTGGTTATCGAGCAGCCGGTTTGTCGTATCCTGAAAACCGGCGTATGAAGTTGTATGCTGCAGCTGGGTGAGCTGGATCTCTTGCAGCATCGTATACATCCCCTGCATGGAATAGACATCCTCTCCTTGATGAGAGGGTTGTGGTGGCGGAGGCTGCGAAGAAGAAGATGCACCCGGATGCATGCAGGGACGCTTCTAGGGTGCTACCTGTGCCCTAAGAGGAGTGAAAGCCTCCTCTTCCTCTTCATGCTCGTCGTCGTCATTGTCATTGTCGTCATCGCCGCCGTTTTCATCCGAGTCATCAATGGCTATGATGGGCCATCAGAAATGCTGAGCACCCGCAATGTAGAAGACGGGGTCAGGAAGTGCACATTCTTGATAAGCGTGATTAACGTGGCAATGTGCATATGCCAAGCCATCACGAAGCAGGATGAGGTTGGAGCGGTACAAATGTTGGAGGTTGACCTTTCTCCTGTTAGAAAGGGGAGTGAGCTGGGAAATATCCAACCCAAGGTATACGGCCAATGGTGTGATTAGCCCTCCAAAATGGATAGGAGCTTTCCTCGTACTCCTCTTCACGGCCACCACGTGTGTCAAGAAGAACACACTCCAATTGCACTCCTCGTGCTTCAGCAATTTGTGCAGGAAGAACAAATCTGTCTCTTGAAACTTGCTGAGAGACAGGTCGCCGTGCACGAACTATGTGGTGCAGAGCATGCGGTGAAGAACCCGCACAAACAGATGCTCAAAATCTGCAACTGCCGCTTGTGGTAGCTCACAGATTTGCCTGGCGGCGCAGTCACCAACTGGGCAAAGATAGCATCGTAATCCATCCTGTTGTCTGGCCTCCGGTGCTAATAATTGTGATGAGCCCAGTTATATATAGAATTGAACTGGTCAAGGGTAATGGTGTAGTTGTTGTTGAAGAGTCTGAACGACACCCGCCCTTTCTTCCATTCTTTGTCAGTGGCGACCAAGTCATTGGGCAGCATATTGATGTCTAGTGATGCCATGAACTCCGCCACAAGTTCCTTGTAGGTCGGCCACTCGCCAAAAAATGGATGGCCCTCGGCGTAGTATTGGACTTCATCTGGCATCCTGTTGGTTTGGTGCACTTGACCTTGGAGAACATATTGGAGATTAGCCTTGAACCCTAGGTAACGAACCATATCCCGGTCGACGTAGCGGGTCGGCTCGATATTTCGCTTCATTAGTTCCTCGTAGACCTTCCAGACCTTTGCGGAAGGATGGACTATCCTCGGACGAGGAATAGATGTAGACGGTGGAAGAACAAACTCAGGGATCTCCATAGGATCCGCCTGTGAAGAAGAAGCACCGGCTGTACGCACAATTGTCGCCGAGAAAGGAGGAATAGAAGATGGAGCTTGGTGAAGGTCGGAGAAGACAATCTCTGCTCGGTGAAGGCTCGGGGAAGAACGCACTCCTTGGATGCTCGTAGCCGGGCTCCAATTGCACAACAAGATGCACGACACAAGTGGAGGAGAAAGGCTCTGAAGGTGTGATGTCATATGACAACAATCCCTCCCTTTTATAACCGTGGCCGTCACTGCTGTGTGCCCGTCGATACCATCATCACAGGTCGATGGTATTGATACCTGTAGCACAATCCCGCCTTCCTCTAGTATCGACGGTTGTCGATAGCCTAATGTGGGGGCCCGGATTGATGACGCGCTGATACCATCGACAGGTGTCGATGGTATCGACCCATCCCACGGATCGACTCTCTCGATGCAGCAATCGTCGTTGATTTCCTCTCACATATCGGTGACATGTTGCATCGATACCATCGACGCAAGTCAATAGTATCGACTCTGCTGAGGGCAAACACCCTCGCGAGGCCCGGTCGCCGCTTTCTGCCTGTAACTGGGTCGATACCATCGACAGGCTCATCGATGGTATCGACTTCACTGAGACAAATTCGTCTGAATATCTCTAGAGATCTCGCGAGTATCGACACCTATGTCGATACTATCGACCTCATTTTTGCGATCAACCAGATGGTGTGTCGATACCATCGATGAGGCCGTCAATAGTATCGACTCCGAGAAATTTTTGCAGCCGCCTAACTGTGCCCATCTCGATACCATCGACACAAGGGTCGATGGTATCGACCTTTCCTCGGTCTTGCACATTAAACAAACGATCAAGGTATCATTTTACACTAAAAACAAAATCAAATCAAACTAACTTACAAATGTGAAAGAAACTAAACGAAACTACCAATGGCTGGGTTGCCTCACAACAAGCACCCTTATTTAACGTCTTAGGCTAGAAAAAGTCAAGCTTCATCAACTTGGAGCATTGGAGAGTGTGCCCAGAGGATCACATGGCAGTTTGAACTCAACTCGATCCTGGCCAATCCCCAACATCAATGTACCTCTCCTAATGGCTGTGACAACATCGACCGTTTCTTGCAACGACCTACCCAATAGCATCTCGCAACTTTTAAGCTGTGGCATGTCCATGACGATGAAATCCACCTGAAAGATAAACCTGTCTACTTTGACAAGCACATCCTCGTACACTCCGTATGGCTTCATAATGGACCCATCCGCCAACTCAATAGTTGCCACTGATTTCTTTATTTTCTTCAACCCAAGCTTTTGAAATGTGGACAGTGGCATAGATTAATGTTGGCCCCTGAATCACACTGTTCTTGTGGAAAATACTGACCGCCTATAGAACATGGAATGTAGAAGCCTCCTGGGTCTTTCCTCTTCTATGGTAAACTCCCATGGATAATTGAGCTCACCATCTCATTCACCTTACAAACATATGTGTCTTTGATCTGCCTCTTCTTGGTGATGATATCCTTGATAAACCTCCCGTATGCTGGAATTTGCTCTATCATTTCCACTAACGGAATATTGATATGGAGTTACCTGAACATCTCCAAGAACTTCTTGTAATGTCTATGTACTTCCTTGGGTCTCAGACTTTCGAGAAAAGATGCAACTGCCTCATCTAGACGCTTATGTGGTGGCACATACGGGCTTTTGGGGGTCTCCTCCCCTAAGCTTGCTTCAATGTCACCCTCTAGCGTAGGCTTTGGCACCTCATTTACAACTGATGTAACTTGTGGCTGCTCATCTTTCTCAGTGGTTGCAGCTTCAACATGACATATAGTATTCACCTGCTCTACATGCTTAAGTGTAGGCGCGACCGTGTTGGGCTCGTTGCAGTTTTTTCTGACTGGAAAATATCCGCCAGGTAGTCCATAATGACTGCGAGGATACGATATTTTTGGTGTAGCCTCCGTATCAAAAATCATCTTGTCTTTCGCCTGGACCTCCACCACCGGGGGCTCTACCTCAGTAATCACATATATGTACTTTACTTGATGATGTGCTTGAACAACATCTGCATTCCCAGTCTGTCTTTGTTGATTTGTAATCTTTAAGGCCGCCACTTCATTGGAAATTTGGGTTACAGTCGTCTCTAATGCCCTCATCTGTGCTCCATGGCTTTGTAATGTCTACCCAAATTTAGTCAAGATCTCACCCTGAGACTGCAACTGCTTATTAAACATGCTCATCATCTCCTGATTTTGCTGCACCACTTGACTAAGCAACGCGGTGCTTTTATCTTCTGTCGTTGACTGTGGCTTTGCATCTGGATCTTGTAGGAAGTTGTTTGGATCCTTCCATGAGAATTTCCTATCCTTCATCCAAGCATAATCATTGTTTCTATAGCCCTGTTGTTGCATAAATATTAACATGGGCTTCCCCGTCGGATTCTGCATCTTCTTTGGCGAGCAATTTCTTGGCTAGGAGGTCTAATTTGTCATTCAGCTCCTTGATGGCCCTGGACTCACCTACAACTTTGACTTGTTCTGGTGCATCCCTATCGCCCCAAGATTGCTTCTTTGCCATGTTTTTCAGAATCTCCCAACACCTTGTACCAATGTTGTTCAAGAAAATCCTTGAACCTGCTGAATCCAGGTTACTTCTATCATTCTCAGAAAGAGAAAAATAGAAAATTTTAACCTGTTTCTCCTTGTCCAAACCATGGTGTGGGCACCTCCTCAGCATTATCTGGAAACACTCCCAAGTTTGAGAATACGTTTCACCCGCTTTCTAACTAAAATTATGTATTTTTCTGATCAGATCATTTGTCTTTTTTGGCGGAAAGAATCTTTCAAAGAAAACTTCAACCATGTGGTTCCATGATTCCACATACTCATCGTCAAGATTATGCAACCATTCTCGTGCATTTCGCGCCAGAGAACTGGGAAACAACTTCAAGTACAACATCTCCTGTGGAAACCTATCTATCTTGATCATGTCACAATTCTCCACGAATTGGCTTATATGAGTCACCGTATCTTTGTTTTTAAGCCCGTGAAATGTATTTGATTTGACTAAATTTATTAATGCAGGATCAATTTTATAAGTCGGAATGTTGATCGCCTGCTTCTTTATTGGACCCTTTGAAGCGGATGAGGAAGAAGCCTTTATCTTGTCCCATATCGTCTGCTCTTCTGCCATGGCTTCTTGTTCTGAGTCAGAATCTATATCTTCCAATTGGGCTTGAACATTGTTCTCCTCGTCGTCAGGTCCCGGCAGTGGAACCTCTGGTGTTTGCTTCGTGTAGTCAGTGCTACGCGTCTTCACCATGTACCAGTACCTGCAAAAAATGATAATTTCAGTTCAGTACTGTGCTAGACGATTACAATATGTGAAAGATAAACTATGAATTTCAAAAATGATTATTGAGTAATAGAAAAAATAAAAAGTGGCCTAGAATGACCATTTGCAACACTCATAGTACCGACAATTGTCGTGTCCCTGGAAACGGCGCCAAAAACTTGACACGATGTTACCGTGCGTAGAACGCAAGTGCACGCGTCAATGTAGTATAGGCCCTTGTGAGGTCCGAGTCGAACTCAGGGACACTAAATTATCGGTAGACTACTACTAACTGGTTGCGATCAGCTAAACCGATTAAAAGAGTTTGAGAGTTGTTGTAAAAATAAAAGAAAATAAAGCAATCGATTAAGGGTTTAGTTTAATCAATTCAAGTGGAGATCTTTAGGATTGCGGTTTCACTGCGGGTTTTCATTGTATGAATTTCCATATAATAATTCAGGTTCATCTCTCAATCCGGATAGTGGCATGTAGTCTGAATTGCCCATTGTCGTGGTACAATTCACTCCCTATGCCTAGGCCAGTTCCATCGTCGTAGTAACCTATACCCTAAACTAGGTGCATTAAAATCGACCTCTGGGCTTCCACCATTTACCGTATATCACCTTGTTCAAGGGATTTGTTAATTAATGTGATATTCGTCTCTTTTCAACCGTTAATTCTTCTTTCAAAGTAATTAAAGGCATTAGATTATCATTATGGTGATCAAGCATAAAAATATAATTGAGAAAATGAAATCATACCACAGATTTAAGAGATAAATTATGAATTACTATGATAAAAATGTCATACAATGCTTCCCTGGGCTATTCCTGGTCCTAAGGATAAAGGGGATTAGCCCCGCATGTTCATCTCAGAGCAAAACGTGGTCGAAGAAAGGGGAAACATGGAGAAAAACATGAATAAGTAATTAAACCACTGAACGGAGAAGACCCAAGCATTCATCGGCGTAGAATGCACGATCTACAACCTTTCGGCGGTGGAAAACGTCTTCTTCAGCTTCCGGAATGGCTGGGACGTGCTTCTGGGCTCCGTTCTTCTCTCCACACCCTCTCGGGATGTGTGCAGCGGCTAATGACGTGATTCCCTCCTCTTGGCCGCCGTCATTAGGTATAATCACTGAGTTAGGTTGCAAAAAAATATCACAGCCGTCGGATTTGTGTCGATCTGAAACAAACTTTAATCTGACGGTGTCGATACCATCGATGCGGGTTGATGGTATCGACCCCTCACGATATCGCAGAGTCTTCTTTTCTTTTTGTCGTTGCGCCTGATGCTGACTCGATATCATCGACGTGGGTCGATGTTATCGACACCCTGAGGCATCAGTTTTATCCCTTTTCCGTCGTTGAAACTCCACGTGTCGATAGTATCGACTATGGGGTCGATAGTATCGACTGTCTACTCGCCAGCAACCTGATGGTTCATCTCTACCATCGACTTCCCTGTCGATGGTATCAACTCTGTGCTACTCCTTGCGGGTGACTGCCTGTGGTTGTGTCGATACCATCGACAGCCGTCGATGGTATCGACACCTACAGATATGTGTTTTTCCTGAAATTGCAAAATAAAACCACATAAGCGGAGATAAAACCAATCATTGTAATCATTTATGCTCAAAACAATAAAATAAGGGAGATTTGACATTGAGAAGGGTCATAGACCAAAGTAAATGAATTATGCAATATTAACCACCAAAATGACCAATAAATGCATAAAACACAAGTAAAACAAGTCTATAAATGCGACCCAAAATCATCGCATCAGAATACCTAGCCAAGAGAGTCCTTCATCCATATTGCACATGAAATGAATGGAAGAAGTTCATGTTTGACATTTGTCATTACTACTAAGATAAGCCTTATATGTTTAGGTTGTGATTGGATGACCTCTATTGTCTTGCACCTCAAAAGGAGAAGCTCTTTAATTGTCAAAAAAGTTAGTTTGACCCAATTGGGGGCCACATGAGCTCCAAGAACACTGCATTCAAGTTCCTTCAATGTGGGTTATTTTGGCCCTCTGTATCCAAGGATGCTCACAACTTTGTCAAGTCTTGCGACCAATGTCAGGGATCTAGTAGTATTTCCATGAGGGATGAAATACCACTCAACCTTTAGCAATAAGTTGAGATCTTTGATGTATGGGGTGTGGACTACGTGTGTCCATTACCCTACTATTATGCTTTCTTACATCATAGTTGTTGTTATTTATGTTTCCAAATGTGTCAAAGCTATCTCTACAAAGTCTAGCAATTCTAATAGTCTTCAAGCTATTCAAAGAAATCATCTTTCCATGCATTGGAGCTCCCTACATTGTCATTTCCAATTGGTGATCTCACTTCCTCGACTATATTTTTGAAGCTCTCCTTTACAAGAACAATGTCTCACAATAGTGGATATTCCATACCACCCTGAGACTAGTGGTCAAGTGGAAATTTCTAATTTCCAAATCAAATCCATTCTTGAGAAGACATGCAGGTGGACAAGGCAAGATTGGGCTCACAAGTTCAATGATGCACTCTAGGCCTATAGAGATGCATACAAGACCCCTCTGGGAACTGCACCTTTACATCTCATCTATGGAAAGTATTGTCATCTATAGTTGGATCTTAAACACAAGGTTCCTTAGGCAATCAAACAACTCAACTTTGACCTATGTATTTTAACTACAAGATCTATAAGAGCTAAAATTAGAAGTACACAAGAATTCATGCATATACAAGGAGAGAAAAAAATATGTGGCATGATGGCCACTGGAAGAGGAATGATTTACACGTCAAATATTATGTATTACTGCACAACTATCATCTTCATCTTTTTCTAGGAAAGCTCAAGACCTGATCATCGGGTCCATTCATCATAAAGCATATACTTCCTCATGGATTTGTTCTAATTTGGAGCAAGAAGATTGAAGAATTTAAAGTCAATGCCCAATCTCTCAATTACTAAATCACACTAGAGGATATGCATGCCAACCAACACCTAGCTCCTTCCCCTGACATATCATGATTGAGCTTCAGGCATTCAGCCATTGGCATAAACAAAGGCACTTCTCAAGAGGAAACTTAAGTGTTACTTTCAGTTCTAATTGTTCTTGCATCTTACTTCATGTTGCATTTAGTTAGTTAGTGTATCTCATGACAAGATCATATGTTCTCACAAGTTTGATAGTATGCGAATAACTTTTTTGTATAGAGAGAAACTAGTTTCATGGTCCAACCAATGCACTTCTTCCCCTCCATTCTGAATATGGTGTTTTCTTAAGGATGAGAAAATATACAAGCTTAGGGTGGATGGTGGGTGATATGTATTCTACTCTCTACCCACACCTACATGTTTTTAATTTACGGTCTCATAATTGTATTTCTACATTGCATTTAGCATATTTTTTTTTGAAAAAGATCTTCCTTCTGAAGTAATCAAAGTCATTACCTAGATGGCTTCGATTCAAAATATATGTCTGAATTCATTAATTTTTCATCATTTGATCTCCCCTTACTCAAAGTAACACCTCACAATTACCTATTTCTAAAATAGTTCCATGGTTGTTTAACCTAGAAATCCAAACATCATGTTTCCATGGAAAAGTTGGCAAGTACTTGAGGAATTTAGAGGGACCAAAAACATCATTATTCTAAATGGTTAGTGAAAACAATTCATGTTTCTCCTTACCATATCACTATTCAAGCGTAATGGACTAGGAGAACAACATGGTACACTAAATTGTAAATTAAGTCACATGCTAATACAGTTCCTCTTCTAAAATTCTTCTTAAAAGACATAAAAGTGCCAAACTCCAAGTTAGGGGTGGCACAACCCCTCCCTATTCTATCCTCTTACATACCCCTCTCGATGTGATAGAGGTGTACGACCAAAAACAATACATAGGGCAGTGCACAAGAAAAGAAGAATAAAAAAACAAAATATTGCAATATATGTATTTGCACAAATAAATCCAATAACATGTCAAATACAAGAGAGATTCACATCTTCCTTCTTCGACCCCCTTCTCTTCATCTTCCACCTAGAGACACAATGAAAATCTCATTTTGATCTCATTTTCATGCACCCCGATGTCAAATCATATGAATACTTGTCATTATGTGGGTTTCTCTAAACTTTCACAAAAACTCTTATATGTGATTGGTATTGGGGATAGTGGAGAAGAAGTGCTTTTGGGAAGAAAAATTAGAAACCAAGTCATGGATAAATCTATTCTATAGTCTTAGGATGTTGGGCAACTTGGCCATATCAGGTGGTAGGGAAATGAGCGTGAAGTGAAAAAGTAAGGTAATCACATGGGATGAAACTATTTATCTGGCAACTATTTGAGATTTCATGTTTCTTGAGGATGAGAAATGATTTTTTGAGGTAAATACATCATATATTAGATAGATGCACAACATTATAAGCCAGGTTACATTCTAGATTAGGAAAGTTCTCCATCCATATGACCTCTCTATCCAGGCCAAGTCCCATGCGAGCCAAATTATGGGATAATGTATTTGTAGATATGTTTATCTGGTTAATATCAAAACTTCTAAAATAATTCATCCACGAGCAATGTTTAAGTTTGGGGTTATTTGATGAATGCATAGTCATCCTAGTATTAGTTGTATTTCCATCTTAGGTTTGTATTTGTTTCATCATTTTACTTAAGAACTAGCTTATGTTGATTCAAGGTCTAAGTTGACTAAACCCTTGTTTTGATGATTACTAAACCATTCCAATTGCATGCACGGTCACCATTATGGTCCCAACGAACCACTACCTACCCTCATTAGGAGAGAGGCCCAACTGACACATTTTTGAATGTCACCCTTCTGATATAGACATTGGGAGTTCACCTTTTGACCAAGACTAGTTGGTCATCAAAGAACCAAGGTCCACAATTGAGCTTAGACTTGAGATCCATTTCACTGACAAACCTTGATAGGATGATCCCACCCATTTGGGTTGATACTCTAGCTCTCCACAAGGATGCCAAGACTGAATCATCTAACATTTGAATTGGATGATGGTCACCTCTTTTCCTAAGACCTAGATAATGGCTAAAAGTTGTGGCATTCATCCATTTAGTCCATCATATGATCACTTTATTTCATACATGTCCATTTGTTTCCATCTATAAAGAGAGCCACCTTATGATCATTGGTTGAGATTCTCCTCTATCATTACAGAGGGCCCTCCATCCAGTGAACTCAAACCCTAGAAACTATAACATTAGCTCCCATCCTGCATCATCTATTGATCCTTGGTGGGGGGAGTTAGATCAGGGGGTTTGTGGATAGAAGTGAGTGGGGTTGCTAGAATGGAAGGTAGTAGAATGGAGATTGAGGCGGAGACTAATGTAGAGGTAGAGCCAGAGCGGCTTCCTTTTCTCTCCATGACCCTTCTATCTAAGATGACTTTTTTGAGTTTTGTTTAGTCATTGCAATAAGTTTAATGAAGAGTTTTTGAAGTGATTCTAAATAGATCTAGGGGAGAAGTTGGATGTGAATTATACTAAGTTTTGTTATGTGTTTGTAGATAAAAAATCATTACCATAATGAAAGTAATTATTGTGGATTAAATAGTGAATGCTAATTTTTTAACATTTCATCCAAAAGTAACAACGGATACCAATCTTTACCCTCTGCAACAGAAGTATTGAAACCCAAATTAGAGTCCAAAATGTTGGTATGTATGCCCAGAGATACAATCATATGATGATTGGAGTGTAGCATTAAATACTTGATTTTATAATGATAAAGGTAACTCGGTCTATTATGTTTGTATCAGTCATGAGATGTTGACAGAGACATACGTAGATGCCTAAAGAATGATGTTACTTGATGACATATGTCTTCAAGTACACGACTTGAAGAATGAGATCATACGAATGCTAAGAGTACATACATTCTTATAATGTCCCTAGTCAGATATTATTGTGGAAGAAAAAATAGACAACAGTAATACATAAGACTAGAGTGTACGTTGACTGATGGCAGAGTCTCATTAGTCATGATATATGATATCAAGTCACTCACATAAGTACATGTTAGACAACTGTGTATGAGATAGACCCACCATGAGAAGTGATATATGGAGACCATGGAATGGTAGTTAGAATCATCTCTCATAATGATAGTGGTGATTTTAGTTCTTAGACCTAAAATCACTACACTCATCACATGTCATTGGGTATACTTTGAAACCATCAAACATAATCCTAAAATACAGGTTTCCATGAAGGTGATGATTGGGTAGCTTTGACACATGTGGATTGAGTGTGAGTGATGTAGATGGGTTTTATCCCTCCTATAGGGGTTTGCTATCCAAGGCCTCTTGGTAAGTGAGACTGAGAAGTGTACGACCATACTGATGTGGTTCAATATGTGATATGTAAACTCATATACATCTCATAGAGTCTGCTCTAGTACAAGGAACATGGATTGAATGTTGAGAGGATGATGATTCCATGCCTCGAGTTCAATTCAGATATTAGAGATAGGAAATATATGTTCATAGTAACACTAATCACATATTGTAGGTTGTAGTCATTCTCCAACTTTCCAAATTACTTGGGTAGAAACGATGTGTGACTAGGCACTAGTCTTTTTTTGTGATGTCATAATTTGTTATGGACATTCACTGCCAATGTTATTCTGGACCTATAGGGTCACACACATAGGATATACTTGGATTGATGGAATATATTCATGAATGGTGTTTATATTGAATGCTAAAGGTTCTTAGGTATTCAATTAAACAATAGATCAACTGAGTGAATTCAGAATCATCAAGTTCAAGTGATGGACTGACTATTTGGAGTGTGAGGTTGATTAGAAACTGAATTGGATGAGTTCTGATAGAATTGGGGCACGAGACGACCGCCTCACGTGATGGTCATGAGACAACCATCTCAAGTGAGATAGATTATATGTTTGTGATCATGAGACAATTGGCTTGTGTGAGCGACAGGGCTGGTTCATGGCTGCAAGACAACCAGATTGCATGAGCAAGATGCATGGTTCGTGGGAAAATTCGATTGCATCAAGGATTAATGTTGACGTCATGTTGTGCATTATTATGCTTCAACATTAAACAACATGCCAAACAATTCTGATAGTGGTTTGACCAAGTTACTCAAGTGATGAAACTTGATAAATTGGCTATATGATTCAAGAAATGATTGTAGAATCATATTCGTGGCCAAATCTTGACCTAAAAAAATCTCAATTTCTCTATATGCCCAATCATACTGAGTTGGATCTCCCTATGTCAGTTTGTACTCAAACAATGCTTCAGAGACATTATACGTTTCTTACTTTGCATGATTCTTAAGATGTGCACCATCTCAAGAATGTCAATGGTTTCATGTTGTTCATGCA
The DNA here is from genome assembly GCA_963693085.1 of Alisma plantago-aquatica. Classification (NCBI taxonomy): domain Eukaryota; kingdom Viridiplantae; phylum Streptophyta; class Magnoliopsida; order Alismatales; family Alismataceae; genus Alisma; species Alisma plantago-aquatica. The sequence continues at coordinate 998,462,351 of OY856412.1, forward strand.
AATAATAGTTCATACAGCTCAACATAAGGTCTTTGATTTCTACGACATCATTGGCATTCTTCAAGTAAGCATCCATTTCAAGCTTAGGGGTATTTGGAGAGACTTCTTCTGGCTCTGGTCTTTCAAGGACATAGAGCTTTCGTCCATTGGTGAGAACACTTCTCGAAGTCCTAAACTAGATGAGGACATTAATCTCATTTAGTTTGACCTACTCAAGGATTTATTGTGATGATAATGTGTTTGTGCTTTCCATTAGTTTCTAGAAAGAAATTTTTCCATTTTTCAAAACATTTTTTATTTATTTTATTTGATAAGTTTGATGACATTAATGACGCCTTTTAATTAACTATCAATCCCACTATATTGTTCGAATTGATAACCCTCATCTATCAATTCAGAAGATTGTTGTACAATCTTCTGGTGAGACAAGATCTAAAACAATCAAATTATTACCCGGCCAACGCCAGCGTCCATAACCAATTCTTAAGGTAGGCAATACTTGCCAATTGCACCTTATACAATTCTTGGATAGATGATATGCACAACTCTTTGCCATAGTCATATGCAAGCTTCAAGGTGCCCAATATTATTAATATCACTTAGTTAAGTCTGACCCAAAAGCCAATACGATAGAAATGCACCTCGCTTGGTAGGCCCTCATACCTACCATCACACCTCCACGAGGTAGACAACGCACCACCCTTGGCATGCCTACTCATAGATGATCAAGTTTTTCATGTGTGTTGCTTATGGAAAGCATCTAAGACTTATGAGGGATTTAATATAAATACATATACATATCCAATCAACACATATGTATAGTATGTATCATATACATTCTATAACCACAACAAAAACATGCAATTAGAAATATACGAGCGATGGTTATTGTAGTCTAATGAAATTCCTTGGATCCACAAGGTATTGCTACCACCTAAGATCCACATCATATCTACAAAATATTGTTGGTGAATATTCATGCTCAAACTGATTCGGGTTGATCGGTTCATCTTTTGAACCGATTGGCTTGCCTCCTAGCTGCTCAGTTGGGCTCTTGAAATGCTCGTCTGGTCTTAGGTTTAACTAATGTTTGGACTCCTCTAGCTGATTAGTTGGGCCACCGATCAATCAGTTCATCTTCCGGTCATCTTGTCTCTTCAGACTCTAGTTCATCAGTTCATTTCAGTGCAAAACTTCTTCTCACGAAGAAACATAAATTAAAACTTTCCTATTTCATATTACATTGTAGAAGGGAAAAACTTGAGTTACATTCAAGGGTAAATAGGAAGAAGAGAATTAATTTACATTTGGAAAGGAGGAGAGAGAGGTTTGGTATAAAATTGAGATATAAATAGGAATAAACAACCATAACCATGCACACATAGATATGGGGTTATTGGCCATAACCACACTAACATCCACCATCAAAACCAATTTTAGGGCGACATGTGTAAAATTCATATATAGTATCATATATATACATGTATTTATATTTGTAGAATCATATGTGGTATTTAATAGGATGCGGGCATTAATCATTTTAAGTTTTGAATCTACAATAAAATAAATCCTATCACATCAATTTAAATCTAGATACACCGTAAATTGATTTGGTTCTTGTACCAGAGGATATTGCATGAATCTAGAATTTCATATAGATGAACTTGTGGGAGGTTCCAACCATTAATGTCACAATAGATATATTGTGACAAAAATAGAGTATTGGTTAGGCAAGAAATCTCAAATAACATACTACAACACTTCCATCTCATACGAGAAGTCGTATAATGAGGAGATGTGAAACTTACAAAATACGGACTACAAGAAAACATTGCTAACTTGCTATAAAAGTGCTTGCATAACAGAAACATGATAGACATGTTAAGATCACTTGGAATAAGATTCTTGGGTGATTGGCTCTAAGTGTAAGTGGGAGTCTGTCGCTATGTATTCCCAGAGAGCCAATCATATGATGATTGGAATATGTCATTAGATACCTAATTTGATAATGGTAAAGGTAACTTCATCTATTATGTTTGTATCAATCATGATATGATGACACATACATAGTAGATGTCTAAATAAACATATTTACTAGATGGCATATGTCTTCAGGTTGATGACCCAAACAATGAGATCATATGTATGACAAGAGTACATACATTCTTGTTATGTCCCTAGTCAGATATTACCGTGGAAGAAAAATGGACAAAAATAATACATAATAATAGAGTGTGTGTTGACTGATGACAGAGTCTCCTTAGTCATGATAAGTGATATCTAGTCAAGCACATAGGTTCATGTTAGAGAACAATGTATCAGACAAACGCACCATGAGAGTGATACATGGATACCATGGAATGGTAGGCACAATCAACTCTCATAGTGATAGTAGTGATTGTGTTTCTTAGACCTAAAGTCACTACACTCATCACATATTGTTCTATGTACTTATACATCATCCAACTAACCTTGAATAAGGGCTTCCAAAAAGGTGATGCTCAGGTGCATTGTGAAGCATGGGGATTGAGTGTGAGTGATGTAGCTGAGATTTGTCCCTCCTACAGGAGATTCATACTCAAGCCTCTTGATAAGCAAGACTAAGAAATGTATGGCAATACTCATGTGATTCAATGTGTGATATGTGAACACCCATGTATATCAGACAGACTGCTCTAGTTCAAGGAACATGGATTTAATGATGAAGAGGATGATGATTCCAAGTCTCGAGTTAAGTTTGGATATCAGAGACAAAAGAACTATACAATCATAGTAACAATGATCATGCATTCTAGATTAATGTTGTTCTCCAACTTTCCAAACTACTTGGGTAGCAATGATGTGTTGCTAGACACCGCTCATTGCTTGTGATGTCATAAGTTGATTACCAAAATACATTACCAATGTAATTTGGGACCTATAGGGTCACACACATTGGATACACTTTGAATGGGAGTTTATCCATGAATGATGTTTAACTTAATTACTAAAAGTGTTTAGGTATTTAATTAAACAATTGTTGTTCAAAGTTGTCTGTCTTGAATCTGAACTGACTGGTTCAAGTGTTGAACCGATCGGTTGGAGTGTCAGGTCAATTGGAATCAAGATTGGTTGAAAAAATCCTAAAGCAGGGCATGAACTGACTGGTTCACCTAGTGAATTGACCGGTTCATTGTCCCAACAGATCAATTCATATGATGAACTGCCCAGTTCAATGGTCAATTTGATTAAATAAAGGATTAATGTTGACGTCATGTTGTGCATTAATTGTACATTGAATACCAATGTGATTTAGAATGGGAAAACACATGAATCGACCGATTCATGAGGTGAACCAACCTGTTCATGCATGAGCCGTCTAGTTGGGTTGGTGAACCGACCGGTTTTGCATCCAAAGTTTCCGGAAAATTTGTGAATTCCATCCTTTCGACACCCACATAAATTGGGAACCTTGAACCTAGCCTCTCCTATAAATAGAGGAGTATTGGGGGCTTCTCAAACACGACAAATAGATCCAACTATTGTTGTCCTCTCTAGTTGTCGTAACCAATAGAGAGCTTGAGCAAGTCCTACCCAATAGAGGGAGGGATAACAAGGGAGAAATATTTGTGGGAGAGCGAATGGGTGCTAGTACATTAACGTTCAAAGGGACAACTCCTTCCCATTGGCTCTAGTAGTGCAACGTGGAGTTCCCAGTGGTCCACATTGACTACTCTAGAGGTGAGAAGTTTTTCCCCACTAGGAGGACACCATCAACCACTGTTTGTGATGATGCACCAGGAGGATGCTACTGATTGTTCATGTGCTACTAAAGAAGGAGTGTGTTGCTTCCAGAAGAAGAATCATGATATTGCAACAAGAGTTGTTGCTAGACTTGCTCCAGGACTAGGTATAACTCTTGTTTAAATAAATAGGGTCACACACATACTACATACGTAATTTGGGAGCTATAGAGTCATTTCATATGTGAAATGACTGTTTCATATGTCCAAATTAGGAAAATCTTCATCCAATGTTGTTTCCGCTTGACCTGACACTCCAACTGATCGGTTTGGCACTCGGTCAGTTCAGAGTCTAGTTAGTCAATTTGAACCTCAATTGTTTAATTGAATACCTAAACACTTTTCAGAATTAAGTTAAACATCATTCATGAATAAACACCAATTCCAAGTGCATCCTATGTGTGTGATCCTATAGATCCCAAATTACATTGGAAGTGAATGTCCATTACCAACTTACAACATCATAAGAAATAAGAGGTATCTAGTAACACATCATTTCCGCCGAAGTAGTTTGGAAATTTGGAGAACAACTTCAACCTACAATCCATGATCAATGTTGTTGTGATCGTATAGTCCCTTTGCCTCTAATATCCAGATTGAATTCAAGGCATGGAATCATCGTCCTCTTCAATGTTAAATCCATGCTCTTTGAACTAGAGCAGACTATTTGACATGCATGTGAGTTCACATATCACATATTGAGTCACATGAGTATGGCCATACATTTCTCAATCTCACTTTTCAAGTGGCCTATACATCAATTACTTGTAGGAGAAGAAATCCCATCTACATCACTCACACTCAATCCCCATGTGTCACAATGCACCTGAGTTCACCCTTATGGAAACCCTTATTCAAGGTCACGTTGGATGATGCCAAAGTCTAAAGAACGAGATATGATGAGTGTAGTGATTTTAGGTGTAAGAACCACAATCACCATTATCACTATGATAGTTAATTCTGACTACCATTCCATGGTATCCATGTATCACTCTCATGGTGAGTCTGTCTGATACATTGTTCTCTAACATGCACCTATGTTATTGACTTGATATCACATATCATGACTAATGAGATTTTTTCATCTGTCAACACACACTCTAGTCTTATGTATTAATGTTTTCTTTCTTTCTTCCATAGTAATATCCGACTAGGGACATAACAAGAATGTATGTACTCTTGTCATACATATGATCTCATTGTTTAGGTCATCAACCTGAAGACATATGTCATCTAGTAAACATTTTTCTTTAGACATCTACTATGCATGTACCATCATATCATGATTGAGACAAACATAATAGATAGAGTTACCATTACCATTATCAAATAAGATATCTAATTCCATATTCCAATCATTATATGATTGGCTCTCTAGACATACATAACCAACACTTCAACACCATGAACGAATCTCTCATTTTGAAGCCCATACTCCACGCCCCAGATTGGTATCTTTTTTCAAGATCATGTGTGATGCTAATGACTATGTTGTAGGTACAATTCTAGGGTAGCACATCGACAAGAAGCATCATGTCATCTACAATATAAGAAAGACATTGGATGGCACAGAGGATTACACAACAACTAAAAAGGAGCTCCTTGCTATTGTATATGCCTTCGACAAATTTGGGTCCTATTTGATAGGCTCACAAGTGATTATTTACACTGGCCACAATGCTATTAAGTATCTAATGTCAAAGAAAGATGCAAAGCCTAGATTGATTAGATGGATTTTGTTGGTGTAAGGGTTTGATCTAGAAACTAAGGACAAGATCCCTATTAATGACTCATTGCCTGATGTACTTATCATCTTAGTCGAATGTACATCCAACATAATGACACTATCCCTATTAATGACTCATTGCCTGATGACCACTTGCTAAAAGAATCCACATTTACCTTGTGGTATGCTGTTTATATGAATATGACACGATTTTAGCATGCATAGAATGCAAGTGCATGCGTCAATGTAGTATAGGCCCTTGTGAGGCCCGAGTCGAACTCAGGGACACTAAATTATCGGTAGACTACTACTAACTGGTTGCGATCAACTAAACCGATTAAAAGAGTTTGAGAGTTGTTGTAAAAATAAAAGAAAATAAAAGAAAATAAAGCAATCGATTAAGGGTTTAGTTTAATCAATTCAAGTGGAGATCTTTAGGATTGCGGTTTCACCATGGGTTTTCATTGTATGAATTTCCATATAATAATTCAGGTTCATCTCTCAATCCGGTTAGTGGCCTATAGTCAGAATTGCTCACTGTCGTGGTATAATTCACTACCTATGCCTAGGTCGGTTCCACCGTCGTAGTAACCTATACCCTAAACTAGGTGCATTAAAATCGACCTCTGGGTTCCCACCATTAACCGTGCATCACCTTGTTCAAGGGATTTGTTAATTAATGTGATATTCGTCTCTTTTCAACCGTTAATTCTTCTTTCAAAGTAATTAGAGGCATTTGATTATCATTATGGTGATCAAGCATAACAATATAATTGAGAAAATGAAATCATACCACGGATTTAAGAGATAAATTATGAATTACTATGATAAAAATGTCATACAATGCTTCCCCGGGCTATTCTCGGTCCTAAAGATAAAGGGGATTAGCTTCGCATGTTCATCTCAGAGCAAAACGTGTTCGAAGAAAGGGGGAAACATGGAGAAAAACATGAATAAGTAATGAAACCCCTGAACAGAGAAGATCCAAGCGTTCCTCGACATAGAATGTGTGATCTATAGCCTTTCGGCGGTGGAAAACGTCTTCTTCGGCTTCCTGAATGGCTGGGGTGTGCTTCTGGGCTCCGTTCTTCTCTCCACACCTTCTTGGGACGTGTGCAGTAGCTAATGACATGATTCCCTCCTCTTGGTCGTCGTGATTAGGTATAATCATCAAGTTAGGTTGTAAAAAAATATCACAGCCGTCAGATTTGGGTCGATCTGAAACAAACTTTAATCTGACGGTGTCGATACCATCGACGCGGGTCGATGGTATCGACCCCTCGTGATATCGACAAGTCTTCTTTTCTTTTCGTCGTTGCACCTGATGCTGACTCGATACCATCGATGCGGGTCGATGGTATCGACACCCTGAGGCGTCAGTTTTATCCCTTTTCTGTCGTTGAAACTCCACATGTCGATATATCGACTATGGGGTCGATAGTATCGAATGTCTACTCGCCAGCAACCTGATGGTTCGTCGCTACCATTGACTTCCCTGTCGATGGTATCGACTCTGCGCTGCTCCTTGCGGCTGGCTGCCTGTGGTTGTGTCGATACCATCGACAACCGTCGATGGTATCAACAGTTGCAGATATGTGTTTTTCCTGAAATTGCAAAACAAAACCACATAAGCCAAGATAAAACCTATCATTGTAATCATTTATTCTCAAAACAATAAAATAAGGGAGATTTGACACTGAGAAGGGTCATAGACCAAAGTAAATGTATTATGCAATATTAACCACCAAAATGACCAATAAATGCATAAAACACAAGTAAAAAAAGTTTATAAATGCGACTCAAAATCATCACATCAAACTCCCCTAAGCTTGAACATTGCTCGCCCTCGAGCAACTAAACTTTAGAATAGAATTTTGAGGGTCAACTAAAGAAATTAGATTATCACAACAGACATCACCATATGATCCCCTCCAGACATTCACATTCCGGACCTCACTAACCACGGAATGATAATTACCCTAAAGGCAACAATAATCATCCATAAAAGATATCTACCTCAAAATTGATGAACACTATCATATAAGGCAGTTAACATAATAAAATTCTCCGGTTCAGACTCAGTGCATCTTGTGATCTTCTATTCTACGTTGCTCGCCCTAACTACCATCTGCATGGAAGCATCTCTCCTGATATTAACAAGTGAGGAGAAAATCACAGTGGCCTACCAAATTGAGCAAAGGGTGAATGGAATGGGTGGCTAGTGGAAGAAATGGAAGCATTATACGGTTTTAACATGCACATAGCAAAAATGAATTAAATGATGCATATGCAAATGAAAATGCCCTAATGCCTACATTTGGGTGAAATGATGCATGCATTATCATCCCGTCTCAAGGTGAGATGGAATATCTAGGAGAACTACATCATGTACTTATTTGTCTTAAAATGCATGTGAGACTATGTTCCTTTCTCCCTCTCAATCCTACTTGCTTCTCACTACTCTTCTTTTTTTCTTTTTCTCTTTTTTTTTCAAAACGTTTTTTTTCTTATTATTTTTTTTTCAAGCCCTTATTTTCATAGATGACAATGAATTGTTTGTCGGGCTCACTTATTGCTGCATAACTTATATTTTTGAAGCATTCAGAAGGTATGGAACAAGTTAATCACCCTTATTGTTCGGAAGATATAAGACGCATGATGTACTCTATGCACAAAAATGTGAATGCAACTACAACATGATATTATGCAACTAAATGACATGCACTTAAGGATAATGTGCATGTATAACAATCTATTTTTTCATTTTCATGCAAAATATGTGAAAATAGTTGCAATGCAAGACCTATCTACATGAGATGCAATCAAAGAGATTAAAACTATAATGTACTTCCAGTTCTTAAGGTGGAGTATGAAAACAATGGGGTGGATAGATCACAAGACTAATTGACTGAACCTTTGTAAATTATTATGTGTCCCTCCTTACTGACCTGTGTAGCAATTAAGAGGTTTCTCTCTCTTATTTCAAATTAAAGTCTCATTATCATTTGATCAGTTTAGGCTCAAACAACCAATTCTGTCCACTTTTCATGAATCATAGGAATAGACAGTTGTGATTTCCTATTTTAGAGTTGACAAACCCAATCATTTCCTTAAGTTATGTGCTCAAAGTTGAACAACACAAGCTTGCAAAAATACTAATTTTTTTTTAAATTTGCCCCTGATTCCCATGTACAAGGAATGAGATGACACATGACTTAAGACATCCACAATTATACTAGATAGTGTGTGGATCCTACAAACAAACTAAAAACTAAGAGAAATAAATGATAAAAGACAAAACAATAAAAACTAAAAACTGAGAAAACTAAAGGATAGAGCTGTTCCAACTCCCCCCCAAGCTTGAATTCGACTATGGCCTCATAGTCAAAAACAACCTTAATAGGTGGAACATTGATACCGATCATTCTTCCAGAGGAGGCGGGTACTGCGGGGCTGTGGGGTCCCAAGATGGGTATTGCCCCTGAAAGCTCGGATCGTACTGGGGCATTGGTGGAGGTTGTGGATACCCCCCAAAATAATTCTGGCTCCATTAATGATCGTAGAAGGTTTGCTGCTGCATCTCCATCCTATGCAACCTGTCATGAATGTGCTGTTAGTTTTCAAGGAGGAGGCGCTCATTTTTGAAAATAGCCCTCTGGTTATCGAGCATCCGGTTTGTCGTATCCTGAATACCGGTATATGAAGCTGTATGCTGCAGCTGGGTGTGCTGGATCTCTTGCAGCATCGTATACATCCCCTGCATGGAATAGACATCCTCTACTTGATGAAAGGGTTGTGGCGGCGGAGGCTGCGAAGAAGAAGATGCACCCCGATGCATGCATGGATGCTTCCGGGGTGCTACCCGTGCCCGAAGAGGAGTGAAAGCCTCCTCTTCCTCTTCATGCTCGTCTTCGTCATTGTCTTTGACGTCATAACTGTCGTTTACATCTGAGTCATCGATGGCTATGATGGGCCATCGAAAATGCTGAGCACCCTCAATGTGGAAGATAGGGTCGGGAAGTGCACATTCTTGATAAGCGTGATTAATGTGGCAATGTGCATATGCCAAGCCATCACAAAGCAGGATGAGGTTGGAGCGGTGCAGATGCTGGAGGTTGACCTTGCTCCTGTTAGAAAGGGGAGTGAGCTGGGAAATATCCAACCCAAGATAGACGGCCAATGGTGTGATTATCCCTCCAAAATGGATAGGAGCTTCCCTCGTACTCCTCTTCACGACCACCACGTGCGTCAAGAAGAACGCACCCCAATTGCACTCCTCGCGCTTCAACAATTTGTGCAGGAAGAACAAATCTGTCTCTTAAAACTTGCTGAGAGACAGGTCGTCGCGCATGAACAATGTGGTGCAGAGCATGCGGTGAAGAACCCGCACAAACGGATGCTCAAAATATGCAACTACCGCATTGTGGTAGCTCACGGATTTGCCGGGCAGTGCAGTCACCAACTGGGAAAAGATAGCATTGTAATCCGTCCTGGGTTCTGGCCTCCGGTGCTGGAAATTGTGATGAGCCCAGTTATATATAGAATTGAACTGGTCACGGGTAATGGTGTAGTTGTTGTTGAAGAGTCTGAACGACACCGACCCTTTCTTCCATTCTCTGTCGGTGGCGACCAAGTTGTTGGGCAGCACATTGATGTCTAGTGATGCCATGAACTCCGCCACAAGTTCCTTGTAGGTCGGCCACTCACTGAAAAATGGATGGCCCACGACGTAGTATTGGACTTCATCTGGCGTCCTGTTGGTTTGGTGCACTTGACCTTGGAGAACATATTGGAGATTAGCCTCGAACCCTAGGTAACGAACCATATCCCAGTCGATGTAGCGGGTCAGCTCGATCTTTCACTTCATCAGTTCCTCGTAGACCTTCTGGACCTTCGCGGAAGGATGTGCTATCCTCATATGAGGAATAGATGCAGTCGGTGGAGGAATAAACTCGGGGATCTTCATAGGATCCACCCGTGAAGAAGAAGCACCGGCTGTACGCACCATCATTGCTGAGAAACGAGGAATAGAAGATGGAGCTTGGTGAAGGTCGGAGAAGACAATCTCCGCTCGGTGAAGGCTCGGGGAAGAACGCGCTTCTTGGATGCTCGTAGTCGGGCTCCGATTGCACAACAAGACGCATGCCACAAGTGGAGGAGAAAGGCTCTGAAGGTGTGATGTCATATGACAACAATCCCTCCCTTTTATAACTGTGGCCGTCGCTGTTGTGTGCCTGTCGATACCATCATTGTAGGTCGATGGTATCAACACCTGTAGCACAATCCGGTCTTCCGCTAGTATCGACGGTTGTCGATAGCCTAATGTGGGGGCCCGGATTGATGACGCGTCGATACCATCCACATGTGTCGATGGTATCGACCCATCCCACAGATCGACTCTCTCGATGCAGCAATCGCCATTGATTTCCTCTCGCGGATCGGTGACATGTCGCGTCGATACCATCGACGCAAGTCGATAGTATCGACTCTGCTGAGGGCAAACACCCTCGCGAGGCCCAACCTCTGCTTTCTTCCTGTAACTAGTTCGATACCATCGACATGCCCGTCGATGGTATCGACTTCACTGAGACAAATTCATCTGAATATCTCCAGAGATCTCGTGAGTATCGACACCTATGTCGATACTATCGACCTCATTTTTGTGATCAACCAGATGGTGTGTCGATACCATCGACGAGGCCGTCCATAGTATCAACTCAGAGAAATTTTTGCAGCCGCCTAACTGTGCCCATCTTGATACCATCAACACAAGGGTCGATGGTATCAACCCTGCCTCAGTCTTGCACATTGAACAAACGATCAAGATATCATTTTACATAAAAACAAAATCAAATCAAACTAACTTACAAATGTGAAAGAAACTAAACGAAACTACCAATGGCTGTGTTGCCTCCCAACAAGCGTCCTTATTTAACGTCTTAGGCTAGACGATATCAAGCTTCATCAACTAGGAGCTTTGGAGAGTGTGCCTAGGGGATCACGTGGCAGTTTGAACTCAACTCGATCCTGGCCAATCCCCAACATCAAAGTACCTATCCCAATGGTAGTGACAACATCGGCAGTTGCTTGAAATGGCCTACCCAATCTTACAACTTTGAAGTTGTGGCATGTCCATGACGATGAAATCCACCTGAAAGATAAACTTGTCTACTTTGACAAGCACATCCTTGCACACTCTGTATGGCTTCACAATGGACCCATCTGCCAACTCAATAGTTGTCGTTGATTTCTTTATTTTCTTCAACCCAAGCTTTTGAAATGTGTACAGTGGCATAGATTAATGTTGGCCCCTAAATCACACTGTGCTTGTGGAAAATGCTGACCGCCTATAGAACATGGAATGTAGAAGCCTCCTGGGTCTTTCCTCTTCTGTGGTAAACTCCCATGGATAATTGAGCTCACCATCTCATTCACCTTACAAACATCTGTCTCTTTGATCCGCCTCTTGTTGGTGATGATTTCCTTGATAAACCTCCCGTATGCTGGAATCTGCTCTATCATTTCCACTAACGGAATATTGATATGGAGTTTCCTGAACATCTCCAAGAACTTCCTGTAATGTCTATGTACTTTCTTTGATCTCGGACTTTCGGGAAAAGACGCAACTGCCTCATCTAGACGCTTATGCGGTGGCACATACGGGCTTTTCGGGGTGTCCTCCCCTAAGCTTGCTTCAATGTCACCCTCTAGCGTAGGATTTGGCACCTCATTTACAAATGATGTAACTTGTGGCTGCTCATCTTTCTCAGTGGTTGCAGCTTCAACATGACATATAGTATTCACCTGCTCCACATGCTTAAGTGTGGGCACGACCGTGTTGGGCTCGTGGTAGTTTTTTCTGACTGGAAATTATCCGCCAGGTAGTCTATAATGACTGCGAGGATATAGTATTTTCGGTGTAACCTCCGTATCAAAAATCATCTTGTCTTTCGCCTGGACCTCCACCACTGGGGGCTCTACCTCAGTAATCACAGATATGTACTTTACTTGATGATGTGCTTGAACAACATCTGCATTCCCAACCTGTCTTTGTTGATTTGTAAGCTTTAAGGCCACCACTTCATTGGAAATTTGGGTTACAGTCATCTCTAATGCCCTCATCTGCGCTCCATGGCTTTGCAATGTCTGCCCAAATTTAGTCAAGATCTCACCCTGAGACTACAACTGCTTATTAAACATGCTCATCATCTCCTGATTTTGCTGCACCACTTGACTAAGCAACGCGGTGCTTTTATCTTCTGTCGTTGACTGTGGCTTTGCATCTGGATCTTGTAGGAAGTTGTTTGGATCCTTCCATGAGAATTTCCTATCCTTCCTCCAAGCATAATCATTGTTTCTATAGCCATGTTATTGCATAAATGTAACCTGGGCTTCCCCGTCGGATTCTGAATCTTCTTTGGCGAGCAATTTCTTGGCTAGGAGGTCTAATTTGTCATTCAGCTCCTTGATGGCCCTGGACTCACCTACAACTTTGACTTGTTCTGGTGCATCCCTATCGCCCCAAGATTGCTTCTTTGTCATGTTTTTCAGAATCTCCCAACACCTTGTACCAGTGTTGTTCAAGAAAAACCCTAAACCTGCTGAATCCAGGTTACTTCTATCATGCTCAGAAAGAGCAAAATAGAAAATTTTAACATGTTTCTCCTTGTCCAAACCATGGTGTGGGAACCTCCTCAACATTATCTGGAAACACTCCCAAGTCTCAGAATAAGTTTCACCCACTTTCTAACTGAAATTATGTATTTTTCTGATCAGATATTTGTCTTTTCTGGCGGAAAGAAAACTTTCAAAGAACACTTCAACCATGTGGTTCCATGATTCCACATACTCATCGTCAAGATTATGCAACCATTCTCGTGCATTTCCCGCCAGAGAACTGGGAAACAGCTTCAAGTACAATGTCTCTCGTAGAAACCTATCTATCTTGATCATGTCACAATTCTCCACGAATTGGCTTATATGAGTCACCAGATCTTTGTTTTTAAGCCCGTGAAATGCATTTGATTTGACTAAATTTATTAATGCAGGATCAATTTTATAAGTCAGAATGTTGATCGCCTGCTTCTTTATTGGGCCCTTTAAACGGATGAGGAAGAAGCCTTTATCTTCTCCCACATCGTCTGCTCTTCTGCCATGGCTTCTTGTTCTGAGTCAGAATCTATATCTTCCAGTTGGGGTTGAACGTTGTTCTCCTCGTCATCCGGTCTCGACAGTGGAACCTCTGGTGATTGCTTCGTGTAGTCAGTGCTACGCATCCTCGCCATGCACCAGTACCTACAAAAAATGATAATTTCAGTTTAGTACCGTGCTAGACGATTACAATATGTGAAAGATAAACTATGAATTTCAAAAATGATTATAGAGTAATTAAAAAAATAAAAAGTGGCCTAGAATGGCCATTTGTAGCACTCATAGTGCCGACAATTGTCGTGTCCCCGGCAACGGCGCCAAAAACTTGACACGATTTTACCGTGCGTAGAACGCATGTGCACGCGTCAATGTAGTATAGGCCCTTGTGAGGCCCGAGTCGAACTTAGGGACACTAAATTATCGGTAGACTTCTACTAACTGATTGCGATCAGCTAAACCGATTAAAAGAGTTTGAGAGTTGTTGTAAAAATAAAAGAAAATAAAATAAAACAAAGCAACCGATTAAGGGTTTAGTTTAATCAATTCAAGTGGAGATCTTTAGGATTGCGGTTTCACCACGGGTTTTCATTGTATGAATTTCCATATAATAATTCAGGTTCATCTCTCAATTCGCATAGTGGCCTGTAGTCAGAATTGCCCATTGTCGTGGTACAATTCACTCCCTATGCCTAGGTCGGTTCCACCGTCGTAGTAACCTATACCCTAAACTAGGTGCATTAAAATCGACCTCTGGGTTTTCACCATTAACCGTACATCACCTTGTTCAAAGGATTTGTTAATTAATGTGATATTTGTCTCTTTTCAATCATTAATTCTTCTTTCAAAGTAATTAAAGGCATTAGATTATCATTATGGTGATCAAGCATAACAATATAATTGAGAAAATGAAATCATACCACGGATTTAAGAGATAAATTATGAATTACTATGATAAAAATGTCATACAATGCTTCCCCGGGCTATTCCCGGTCTTAAAGATAAAGGGGATTAGCCCCGCATGTTCATCTCAGAGAAAAACGTGGTCGAAGAAAGGGGAAACATGGAGAAAAACATGAATAAGTAATGAAACCCCTGAACAGAGAAGGTCCAAGTGTTCCTCGACGTAGAATGCGCGATCTACAGCCTTTTGGCGGTGGAAAATGTCTTCTTCGGCTTCCAGAACGGCTGGGACGTGCTTCTGGGCTCCGTTCTTCTCTCCACACCTTCTCCGGATGTGTGCAGTGGCTAATGACGTGATTCCCTCCTCTTGGCCACCGTCATTAGGTATAATCACCGAGTTAGGTTGCAAAAAAATATCACAACCGTCGGATTTGGGTCGATCTGAAACAAACTTTAATCTGACGGTGTCGATACCATCGATGCGGGTCGATGGTATCGACCCCTCGCAATATCGGCAAGTCTTCTTTTCTTTTTGTCATTGCTCCTGATGCTGACTCGATACCATCGATGTGGGTCGATGGTATCGACACCCTGAGGCGTCAGTTTTATCCTTTTTCCATCGTTGAAACTCCACGTGTCGATAGTATCGACTATGGAGTCGATAGTATCGACTGTCTACTCGCCAGCAACCTGATGGTTCATCGCTACCATCGACTTCCCTGTCGATGGTATCGACTCTACGCTGCTTCTTGCGGCTGGCTGCCTGTGGTTGTGTCGATACCATCGACAGCTGCAGATATGTGTTTTTCCTGAAATTGCAAAACAAAACCACATAAGCCGAGATAAAACCTATCGTTGTAATAATATATGCTCAAAACAATAAAATAAGGGAGATTTGACACTGAGAAGGGTCATAGACCAAAGTAAATGAATTATGCAATATTAACCACCAAAATGACCAATAAATGCATAAAACACAAGTAAAACAAGTCTATAAATGTGACTCAAAATCATCGCAATAGAATACCTAGCCAAGAGAGTCCTTCATCCATATTGCACATGAAATGAATGGAAGAAGTTCATGTTTGACATTTGTCATTACTACTAAGATGAGCCTCATATGTTTAGGTTGTGATTGGACGACCTCTATTGTATGTGCACCTCAAAAGGAGAAGCTCTTTAATTGTCAAACAAGTTAGTTTGACCCAATTGGGGGCCACATGAGCTCCAAGAACACTGCATTCAAGTTCCTTCAATGTGGGTTATTTTGTCCCTCTGTATCCAAGGATGCTCACAACTTTGTCAAGTCTTGCGACCAATGTCAGGGATCTAGTAGTATTTCCATGAGGGATGAGATACCACTCAACCTTTAGCAATAAGTTGAGATCTTTGATGTATGGGGTGTGGACTACGTGTGTCCATTACCTTACTATTATGCTTTTCTTACATCATAGTTGTTGTTATTTATGTTTCCAAATGTGTCAAAGCTATCGCTACAAAGTCTAGCAATTCTAATAGTCTACAAGCTATTCAAAGAAATCATCTTTCCATGCATTGGAGCTCCCTACATTGTCATTTCCAATTGGTGATCTCACTTCCTCGACTGTATTTTTGAAGCTCTCCTTTACAAGAACAATGTCTCACAATAGTGGATATTCCTTACCACCCTGAGACTAGTGATCAAGTGGAAATTTCTAATTTCCAAATCAAAGCCATTCTTGAGAAGACATGCAGGTGGACAAGGCAAGATTGGGCTCACAAGTTGAATGATGCACTCTAGGCCTATAGAGATGCATACAAGACCCCTCTGGGAACTGCACCTTTACATCTCATCTATGGAAAGTCTTGTCACCTATAGTTGGATCTTGAACACAAGGTTCCTTAGGCAATCAAACAACTCAACTTTGACTTATGTGCTTCAACTATAAGATCTATAAGAGCTAAACTTAGAAGTACACAAGAATTCATGCATATACAAGGAGAGATAAAAATATGTGGCATGATGGCCACTGGAAGAGGAATGATTTACAGGTCAAATATTATGTATTACTGCACAACTCTTATCTTCATCTTTTTCTAGGAAAGCTCAAGACCTGATCGTTGGGTCCATTCATCATAAAGCGTATACTTCCTCATGGATTTGTTCTAATTTGGAGCAAGAAGATTGAAGAATTTAAAGTCAATGGCCAATCTCTCAATTACTAAATCACACTAGAGGATATGCATGCCAACCAACACCTAGATCCTTCCCCTGACATATCATGATTGAGATTCAAACATTCAGCCATTGGCATAAGTAAAGGCACTTCTCAAGAGGAAACCCAAGTGTTACTTTCAGTTCTAATTGTTCTTGCATCTTACTTCATGTTGCATTTAGTTAGTTAGTGTATCTCATGACAAGATCATATGTTCTCACAAGTTTGATAGTATGCGAATAACTTTTGTTGTATAGAGAGAAACCAGTTTCATGGTCCAACCAATGCACTTCTTCCCCTCCATTCTGAATATGGTGTTTGCTCAAGGATGAGAAAAAATATAAGCTTAGGGTGGATGGTGGGTGATATGTATTCTACTTTCTACCCACGCCGACATGTTTTTAATTTACGGTCTCATAACTGTATTTCTACATTGCATTTAGCATATTTTTTTTGAAAAAGATCTTCCTTCTAAAGTAATCAAAGTCATTACCTAGATGGCTTAGATTCAAAATATTTGTCTGAATTCATTAATTTTTCATCATTTGATCTCCCCTTACTCAAAGTAACACCTCAAAATGACCTATTTCTAAAATAGTTCCATGGTTGTTTGACCTAGAAATCCAAACATCATGTTTCCATGGAAAAGTTGGCAAGTATTTGAGGAATTTAGAGGGACCAAAAACATCATTATTCTAAATGGTTAGTGAAAACAATTCATGTTTCTCCTTACCATATCACTATTCAAGCATAATGGACTAGGAGAACAACATGGTACACTAAATTGTAAATTAGGTCACATGCTAATATGGTTCCTCTTCTAAAATTCTTCTTCAAAGACATAAAAAGTGCCAAACTCCAAGTTAGGGGTGGCACAACCCCTTCCTATTCTATCCTCTTACATACCCCTCTCGATGTGATAGGGTTGTACGACCAAAAACAATATATAGGGCAGTGCACAAGAAAAGAAGAAGAAAAAAACAGAATATTGCAATATATGTATTTGCACAAATAAATCCAATAACATGTAAAATACAAGAGAGATTCACATCTTCCTTCTTCAACCCCCTTCTCTTCATCTTCCACCTAGAGACACAATGAAAATCTCATTTTGATATCATTTTCATGCACCCCGATGTCAAATCATATGAATACTTGTCATTATGTGGGTTTCTCTAAACTTTCACAAAAACTCTTATATGTGATTGGTATTGGAGATAGTGGAGAAGAAGTGCTTTTGGGAAGAAAAATTAGAAACCAAGTCATGGATAAATCTATTCTATAGTCTTAGTATGTTGGGCAACTTGGTCATATCAGGTGGTAGGGAAATGAGCGTGAAGTGAAAACGTAAGGTAATCACATGGGATGAAAGTATTTATCTGGCAACTATTTGAGATTTCATGTTTCTTGAGGATGAGAAATGATTTTTTTAGGTAAATACATCATATATTAGATAGATCCACAACATTATAAGCCAGGTTACATTCTAGATTAGGAAAGTTCTCCATCCATATGACCTCTCTATCCAGGCCAAGTCCCATGCGAGCCCAATTATGAGCTAAGGTATTTGTAGATATGTTTATCTGGTTAATATCAAAACTTCTAAAATAATTCATCCACGAGCAATGTTTAAGTTTGGGGTTATTTGATGAATGCATATTCATCCTAGTATTAGTTGTATTTCCAGCTTAGGTTTGTATTTGTTTCATCATTTTACTTAAGAACTAGCTTATGTTGATTCAAGGTCTAAGTTGACTAAACCCTTGTTTTGATGATTATTAAACCATTCCATTTATTTGTGTCTAGTGCTACTACTTGAGTGATTTCAGATTAGGTATAGACACACTCCAAATTCCTAAACTTGTTCATCCTAACTTGGAGAAAAATAAGTCAAAATCAGTGCAAGTGCACTTTTATGGAAAATGCCTCAAATAGATTAGAATAATGTTATAAATCACATGTAATGATTTTATGACTTGTAATTAAGCTTAGATAAAATCAAGAATGATTTAATAGAATATTTGAGCATTGTTAAGGCACTTTCCATAATTCGTGACAAGGACTTTTGTCAGTCGCGTTTCATCTAGGATAAACTCGATCGACACCCTTGATGGATCTTGGGAACTACTAGGGTCTGCTGAGATTACCCCAGGATAAACTCGACTGACATCATGTACATGAAAACTAAATTAAGCCGTCGACCGAGTTTCATATAGGATAAACTCGACCGACAACTCAAATTTGAGTTATTTCTAAATTCCATCTGTCAAGTGACATTTATTGAAACTCAACTGATGATACTATATGGAATGTGCTGAAAAAGTGTTCTTAACCATTGGAGGGTTACAAAAATCAAAATATATCCATTACAACGCCTCAAATGGCTAAAATTCGTTTCTAAGTGTCTCTACTGGCTAGTAGGCAACCTCAACTATAAATATGATCCCTTGGGCTTCATCCAATGGTTAGCCAAGCACTATGAAGGTCCCTATGTTATTGTTGAGTGCCTCAAAGAGCCTCCTTCTCCTCTTAAGCTTAATCACTTGCTACATCCAATAGAGTGAGTAGGAGGCTTGTAAGAGAGCTAGTCCTACATGTATAACTTGTGAGGCTATCACTTCCTCCACCTCCCAATCTCTCTTTCTACCATGAAGGTGAAGATTCTCTCTCTTGTCTAAGAGAGGTGAAAAAGAAGAAGGGAAGGAGTCCCTTGGTGAAAGCTTCTCCTTGGCGAAGGTGAAGTCAAAGGTAGAAGATCTAAGTCACGAGTGGTTAATTCCTTCAAGGCGAAAGACTTGTTGCAAGAGTGGGTAAGTCCTTGGTGAAGGCGAAAGACTTGTTTTAAAATTTTGTAAGTCCTTGGTGAGGTAGAACACTCTTGGTCTTGGATATGTAAGTCCTTTGGTAGGTTATTGACTCCCTTGTCCTCACAGGGAAGGCTAGGTATCGTTGTCCTGGAAAAGAAAGGCCATATGTTGTAACTCTTATAATGGAATATAAGGAGTGAGACATGGTTGAAAAAGGCTATAGGTTGACCTCTATAGGTAGTGGATGTACAGTCTTCTAGTTTGGAGTTTGGAAACACTATATATAGTGTATGTTCTTGTTCTTGTTCAATCTCTCTCTCCCTTTCTATGTATGGTTAGTTACACTCAAAGTTCATATTTTCCATATTATCCTCGAAATATCTTGAAGGTCCAATGAATTTTGTTTAAATTCTTTTAGCACTATTCACCCCCATCTAGAGCTCATCATTGATCCGAAAAGTGGTATTAGAGAGGATTTTCTCCAAGCATACTTTACAAGTAGGAGAAGATGGGCACAATTATCAAGGTGGGAGATATTCCATCAACATTCCAATCTTTAATGGGAGCGACTTCCTCTATTGTAAGAGAAGATTACAATACCACATCCAAGGATCAAGTCTTGATCAATGGCGAATGGTGGATCTTCCATACAAGCTACCAGAGACAAAGATTGAAGAATGGGATGAGGCTACTTTCAAGAAATCAACCTTGAATGCAAGAGCCATCAACATTATCTATGCCTTTCTTTCCCCCACTTAGTTCAACCAGATTCTTCTTGTGAGATGACCTATGAAGTATGAAGAAAACTATGTGTCACTTATGAGGGGACAAATAAAGTGAAGGAAAGAAAAGTCTATATGCTCAAAGGCCTTCTTGAAAACTTTAAGATGGGAGAGGAGGGGGTAGCCAAGATTTACTCAAAGCTCAACACCATTGTGAATGGTGTCATTGTTCTAGGTCATCTTATTAATCGAAAAGAGATAAGTTCAAAGATTATTAGAACTCTCCCCAAGAGGTGGCTATCCATGGTGACCTACATTAAATAAACAAAGAGTCTTGGTGATATTCCTATTGAAGAGTTCATAATAAATCTACAAACCCATGAAGATAAACTTGATAAGCAAGAGGAAGAAGAAAGAGAAAAAGAGAATGATCTTAAGAGAATGAAGAAGGCTGAAATAAAAGCTCAAATTGAATCTATTGTTAACAATATTCTCCATCCTCTCAAGTTGAAGAAGATGCTATGTACTACAAATGTAGACTTCACAAAGGCAATCCTTCCTCCTCCTCCCAATGCTTTAAATGTAGGAAGAAGGGTCACTTCAAGGAAAATTGTCCACAAGGCAAAAAGACCCATCAACACAAGAGAAGAGAAGTACAAGAAGAAGGAGAAATGGCACAAAATATATAGTGACTCCTCCAACTCAATCTCAATTGAAGATTAAAGTGGAGGATCCAACTCAAACTCTAGTGTAGATGGAGAATGTAATTTTTCTCTCGTGACAGGTTCAAATGAAGACTCAAATGAGGTAAATATGAACTCTAGACAAAGAATATTTAACTACAATTATTCATGCTACTCATGCCTCTTTTAAGTCTACTAAAAGAAAAAGAAAAAGCTTGCTACAATTGTTGATAACTTGCATGAAGAAAAGGATAAACTTGTACATGTTAATCGTATCTTGCAAGATGATGTTGACAATTTTCAAAAATATTATCTAGAACTATAACTAAAATTCAATAGTGTTGAGATTGAAAAAAATGCTTGTCTTAGTCATTTAGATTCTATTCAACTTGAAAATGCTAACTTGCTTGATAAGATTAGTTTTCTTGAAGCTCAACCTCTTATGCCTAGTTCTATTGAAGAGCATACTAAAATTGTGAATTCTCTCATTCTTCACATTAATGTTCTAAAAATGAAAAAGAGGACAATGACTTTGTTATGAAAGGAATATAATCCAAAAACAATATCTATCTTTCGAAGATTGCTTTTCTTGAAAAAGAAAATTCTTCCTTTCTTGCTAAAATCAGTGTCCCTGCATCCTTTTCTAGTTCTAATAGTAGAGAGAATAATGTTGTTGCTCTTCATATTGAGAAAGATTCTTAGATGATAAAAATAATGTTAATGAAATCCTAGATCGTACTACTGAACAAATGGGTAGAGATGGTTTTGGAATTGATAATAGCCAAACAAACAAAAAAGACAAAGGACCTTCAAATTTCAATGAAGATTCCTCTATTTCAAAGGCTACTAGATCATGTAATCATTGCAATGATAATGATCATTATTCCACATATTTCCATTTTAGGAAAACACCCAATAGTAATAGGACTTGAGCTGCTAACTAACCCCTACAGACCCAACAATATAATTGTGGACCATTTCATATTTCTTCTTGCATGTCACTTATAATTGGAAACAAGTGGAAACAAAATGGTAAGAATAAAGGTAATTTTATTCTTGCTCATATCCAATCATAGTGTGCTTTTTCCAAGTTCATTTCTTATGTTGGGATTGTGGTACAAGGATTTTCAATCCACAAATGGATTACCTAATACCATTATTACATGGGTATGTCTAATTAGCTTGCCTATTCATGTATATGTTTAAACCACCATTGAGGTTGTGAGGCATGCTCTAGGGAATCTGTTTACGTTATATACCTAATGCATCTAAAGATCAATGTAATTTTTCCCAGATTGTTGTTTAAATGGATACCACAAAGCCCAGTATTCCTTCTATTCAGGTCAATGTTATAGAATATAAATTAAAGTGTGACTTTTTTTGGAAGTGTGCCTATGTTGTGGCAATATCAGGCATAATGGAAATGTATGTGGAGCCATTCTTCCTAAATCGAGTGTGGTTGTAGGCCGTAGATCTAATGCAACATCAAGATTGGCGGTAAAGCCATACCCTAAGAAGAGTATGGCTGTAGGCCATGACTCACTATATACAAGAAGGATTAACTATAGGTTATACCATGAATAGAGAACATGCTATGCATTGTATATCTATAGTGAAGAGCCTCTATATGCCAGGATAGCTAAAATGCAAATTGACTCATAATGTCACTACTACTCTCGTACTGACTGAGAAAGGAGAGGTCATGGATTATGTCTCTTCCATATACCTATATGGTACAAATGCTAAAATCGCATCGGTCAGTTAGAGATGGAAGGTATATTCGCATATCCAAAGAGCATAATAAGATTAATTGTTTAAATATGTAATCATCCTAGCGTATTTGTTGAAGGAGCAAATACAGAAACATTGGTTGAAGCCTTTCTTTGATTATTATACTATTTAGTTTATAACACTTATACATGTTCTTCATATTCCTTTAAAAAGTGATTTAATGACCTATTGCTCAGTTATTGATTCTTGAACTATTACGATGTTGAGACTGCTCTGCTCTGCATATAATCAACAATTATACTTGTTTAATTCAATATAGGTCTTCTTCTCTCATTCATAAAAGTTTAATTATGATAATAATACTATTAGCAGAGAGTTATATGTCTCTTTGGGACTTGTTGTCTCACCCCATGGGTTACATAACTTTTTAGGTGGACGTGCATGAGGAAGTATAGATCGTGCAGTAGAAGGCGAGCAGCAACAGCAAGGATAGTAGTAATAGCTCAGGTTGAATGCATTGTTATATGTCTTGTAGATATAGAGTCCTATGTGTCGTCCTTGTACTCTCAGGTCTTTTGGGAGATAGAGCGTAAAAAGTTTTATAATCGATCTGAGATTTTGGCTTGTATGCCTCGATGCATAATGCCATTTTTGTGTATGTTTTGATATAGCAATTGTCATCTCATATCCTTGCAAGGTAACGTAAAATGTATGCACAAAGTGAACCATGATATATATATATATATACATGCATATATATATATATAGTTTGGTTCTTTCTGAAAAGAGTTTCTTGGTAGTGGATCTCTTGGAAACAAATGGTTTTAGTTTTTAGTGATTTTCGGTAATCCATTATTAATGATTAATTCTGCATAGTTTTGTGTGATTATGTTGTAGGTTTGATAGCGGTCATCATAATTTTTTGTATCAGAGCCTTAGGTTCGTTGTGTCTATAGGGACATAGGATTAAGATCGTTGATTTTTTTGTAGTGTCCTTCGATTTATCTTATAGTGACTTCTGCTTATATAGAAGAAGAAGTAAAGCTCAAAGATGTCTGGAGAATACGAAGAACATGTTGTTGAAAGCAACATTGCTGCACCAAGAAGAGGTGTAATGGAATAGGTGAGAGAAGAACACGTGCCTAAGAATCCCTAGGTGGATCAGACTATGCTGGAAAAGCATGCTTTCCACACTCTGTTTGGGCAATTCATGACAACAGTAACACATATGGCGGACAGGATACCTATACCACCTCCTAGGGCACCAGTTCCCAATGAAGCTTCTAGTTCTAGTAAAACTTTGCAACGACTACGCCATGTGGGAGCCTTCAAATATGATGGAATAGCTGACCCAACAGATGCAGATCTGTGGCTCATCGAGTTAGAAAAACCCTTTAACATCCTTAGCATCCCAAAAACTGACAAAGTTAGGCATGTTGTGTACCTGTTGAAGGAAAGTGTTGGCCATTGGTGGGCCATTGAAGAGGAGAAAAGGCCTAATGTTGAGGCATGATGGGAGGAATTCCAACATGAGTTCACCAATAGGTACTTTCCTCGTACTTACCTTGATGAGAAAATCTCATAGTTTGGACGGATTAGACAAGGGCATATGAAGATTAATGAGTATGAAGCTAAGTTCATGGAGCTTTTGTGGTTTTGTTTGCATATTGCTACAACAGACCAGGAGAGGATTTGGCATTTTGATCGATGTCAGTGACAAGGCCTTCTAGGCCAAAGTAGGAGACTAGAATTTGCTACAAGTATGGGAAGATAGGACATATGAAGATAGAGTGTCCAGTAAGAGATACTAAGGTAACTCAACAATCGAGGCAGAGTCATCAAGGCTCTCCGAGGAAATAGTTTAGTAGTGGTGCATGAGGAAGAGGATGTGGACATACATCTCAAGTAGGTTCATCTGCACAAGGTAACAGAGGATGTGGTCGGTAGTAGGAAACAATGAGATTCTATGCTATGAGTCAGTCGGAAGTAGTAGTCAACCCACGAGTCATGACAGGTCAAATGGAATTATTTCATTCTAATATGTCTTCATCTTGCTTCATATCTGTTTTGATTGATCTAGGCACTACACACTTCTTTATCACTCAAGAAGTGATTCATAATTATCTTTTGCCTATTAGTCATAGAACAAATAACTTTATGTTAGAAACTCTATTAGTTGGTTCCACAGTATTACAAGGGGTATGTTCCCCTATGTTCTTTCTTTCTCAGAACACATCATTCAATTAAATCATATACCACTTAAGATGCATGGATTTGATGTAATACTTGGGATGGAAACCTTAGAAAAGTATAAGGTACTCTTGGATTGTGGTTCTAAGCAAGTTGTGTTCACATATGGTGGTAAGACATGGATCTTTCAGGGAGATAAGAAGATTCTTCTGACATGTCTAGTATCGGCAATGGTAGTTGAGAGGCTGTTGCAACATGGGTATGAGGCATTCTTAGCTTATGTGGTGGATACCAAGGTGGAAAGTCCTAGTATTCCAGAAGTGCCAGTTGTCAGGGAATTTAAAGATGTGTTTCCTGAGGAATTTCCTAATGTTCCTCCATATCGAGAGATTTATTTTGAGATCAATCTAGTTCTTGGTATGCAATCGATAGCTCAAACACCTTATAGGATGGCACCAGATGAAATGGAAGAGTTAAATAAATAGTTGCAAGAGTTACTTGACAAAGGATTTATCATAACAAGTACATCGTCATGGGGTGCTCCAATACTTTTTGTAAAGAAAAAGGATGGGTCTATGAGGTTATGTATAGACTATAGATTGTTAAACAAGGTGACAATAAAGAACAAGTACAATCTGCCAAGGATAAATGATTTGTTTGACCAGTTACATGGTGCAACAATGTTCTCTAAGATAGACCTAATGTCAGGATATCATCAGTTACAGATTAAGGAAGATGACATACCCAAGTCAGCCTTTAGGACAAGGTATGGTCATTATTAGTTTATAGTTATGTCGTTTGGACTAACTAATGCACCAACAACATTCATGGATCTATGAACAGAGTGTTTCGGCCATTCATCAGTTTATAGTGGTCTTTATAGATGACATTCTAATATACAGTCGGGACAACCAACAACATGAACAACATATTCGTCAAGCTTTGACTTTGTTGAGACAACACAAGCTACATGTTAGGTTTAGCAAATGTGAGTTTTGGTTGTTAGAAGTATCTTTTATAAGACATATCATATCTTCTGAAGGTATTTGTGTTGATCCTAAGAAGATAGAATATGTTCTAGAATCAAAACAGCCCAAGATACCAATAGAGATTCACATTTTCTCAGTTTTGGCAGGTTACTACAGGAGATTCATCAAAGACTTCAATTCTATAGCATTACCCCTAACTAGGTTAACCATGAAGGATGTTCCTTTTGTCTAGAATGATTTGTGTCAATGCTCTTTCCAGTTTTTGAAGGAAAAGTTGACCAACACACCAGTGTTAGTGTTACATGAGCAAGGGAAAGGATGCATTGTCTTTTTTATGCTTCAAAGAATGGTTTCGGATGTGTATTGATGCAAGATAAATGAGTGATTTATTTTTCCTCTCAACAACTTAAGAAACATGAGGAGAATTATCCTACACATGATTTGGAATTAGTTGTAGTGATTCATGCCTTGAAAATCTAGAGAAGTTACTATATGGGGAGAAGTGTCAGATTTTCACAGACCATAAGAATTTAAAGTACTTCTTTTTATAGTAAGAATTAAACTTGAGACATTGCCACTAGATGGAACTAATCAAAGATTATTATTGCATGATTGATTATCATCCAGGAAAGGCTAATGTGGTGGAAGATGCGCTAAGTAGAAAGTCATCATCTTCATGCACGAATAAAGCACAGTTGAATTCTTCTAAACTGTTCACAATTAAGAGGGGTTAAAGTTAAATCCCATTTAATATTTGTTGATGACATTATTCTCTTCTCTATTGGGGATGCTATAAGGTTGAGAGAATTCAATCTTGTCTTGAGATGGGTCAGCAAGCTCACTAGCCTTTACATCAGTGCCATCAAGTCAAAAATCTTCATCTCAAAATCTTGTGACCTCGGAAGAGGTAGGCTTAAAGTAGCCATTGGAGTGGAGGATGGGTGGCTTCCTACTAGATACTTGGGTGTCCCCATTGCAAGTGGAAGGGGTACTTCTATGGATTACAATCCATGCCTTGATAAAATTCGGGAAAAGGTAGACAACTAGAGTGGCAACAAGATGTCCCTAGCCGAAAGACTTGTTCTTGTGAGGATGGTCCTTCAAAGCCAGGTCAGGTTTTGGGGGGAGGTCTGTGATGTTCCTCATGTGGCCACCAAAGCTATGAAGAAGATAATTTATAGATTCATATGGGGAGGTAGAGGAAATAGCATCACATGGGAGGTTATGGCTCGCCCCTTCTTCAAGGGAGGCATGAACATTCTACAGCCTTCGAATATTATCCATATGGGACAACTCAAGAGACTAAATAGGTTCTTGACTAAGAAGAGTAATGTGCTGACCCACTAGATGGATGTTTGGTATGGCTTGATTCCTCATAGTGTTGATCTGCACTCTTCTAGGATGGAAAAACTTGTGTCACATGTAGAGTGAATTTAGTTACTTGTACTCAGTTGATGAGCATGATATGGTGTACCTTATCAATAAGCAACCCAAACCATGGATCAACAGGGATAGAATGCCTGACACTGCTTGGGAAAAGGCTCTATGGGGCTCTCATAACTACCCCAAGTGGAGCACCACTGCCTATAGAGCCGTGTTGGGTAAGCTACCAACCAAAGATAGGCTCATTGCTTGGGGCATCTAGGTGGATGGTGTTTGCCTCCTCTACAAGAAGGAAATGGAGAACCATAACCATCTATGCATGGGTGTGGCTACTCTAAGATTGTGTGGTCTACCATGTACCTTAAGAATACTTGGGGCCCTAATCAGAATACCAACTTGGCTGAAATCCTTTAATAGATGAATCTGAACCTCAAGAATAAACACATCATGCAATTCGGAGGGTTGTGTTTTGCTACCTTTTGTTACTATGTTTGGGAAGAGAGGAACATTAGAGTCCATTCCCGCTCCTCCCATACGGAGGTTTAGCTCCTCAAAAAGATCTCTAGTGACATATCTCGCCATATACTTGTAAAGAAAGGCTTTGCTAAGGGTGTGTCTAATCTATCTAAGGAATACGGGGGATTTTGTTATTAACCCTGTATATACTTTTAGGTTGATGGGATTTGTATACCCCCATCTATACTTTGATGTAGGCCTGGTTTTCTTCTAGTAACATGTAGCTTTGCTACACTTCCTTTAGAATATATTTACCTTATTTCTAGATTTTTTTGGTGTGTCATAAGCAGGATATGCTAGTTTCTTTATGTCAAATGAATGTACAGTTGGAGGTATCTTTGCTAGATAGACTGTTGGCACATATGCAAGTAACCTACACTGAGACAATAGATTAAAGAAGCACAACAGGCTGATACTATGGTACAACAAATCAGATCAGAATTTGGCAGTAAGAAGCGTGATGGCTTGCATGAGTCAGATAATGGAACCATTTGTTACCATGGTAGAATCGTGGTACCTGATGTTAATGACTTAAGGAAAATAGTTATGGAAGAAGCTCACTCATCAATGTATGTTATTGCAACATTCCGCATCTTAGACCCTACCCTAGAAGTTTGATCTTTTGGGTTTGGCCAAACAAGGTTGATGTTAGAGCAATCTTAATAATCTAAAGCATGAATAATGCAATCTAATATGTCATACAATTCATTTGGTGATAATAAGATGATAAATAACTTATTTGGATGATTAATGAATTTAATGGGCCTCTAATGCAAACATCCTCATTGGTTCCTGTGTAACAACCGACACGAAATAAGGTATGAATTTTTGCCTTGTGAGGGATATTTAGGCGTCAGTTGTATTTTAAACAACCGACAACATAAGGGAGGAAAAATTTTCACGGGGCTTGGCGCGGAACATGAGTCATCGGTGTTTATATAACCGACATCAAATTGAAAATAAGAAAGTCTTAAAAGTGAAAATAGACATCAAATTCATAATCTACATATAAAAATAAGCCTACATGTCAATTTTCATCTAATTCAGACAACCTTGAAATAACAACAGAGAGAAACACCTAAAAAGTGTAATTAATAAATAAATGTCATTCTCGACATCAACAGTTGGAAATAAAGGCAAATTCAAAACACTTAAGTTAACTTGTGGGTCAAGTTTCATCAAATTTGGATAATCTGAATGTCCTTCATGCAAGAAGAAAGAGAAACTAAGTTTTGAATGATAAATGTATTGAAAGTTCTCAAAAGGCAAATCTAATTTTATATTCGGAATCTACATGTTTTAATTATCCTCTGTGTAAAATTTTACCTAATTTTGACAATGTTTGAGCCCTCAATTTTAGAAAGAGAAAATAGGAAAATAATGTATTCACATTTTATAAAAATTGGAATCAAAATGTTTTATTTTGTCACGTTGTCACACCATAGTTCATGTTTCCCAAATTTCTTTGATACGACTTTTGGTCACAGCCATTTGATGTGGATCTGATGGCCCTGGGGTCGTCTCCTACCTTGGGTAGGAGTTTGACCAGGTCATGAACAGTACGCGCCATCTTCTCCTCTGATGTTCTCTCTCCTCAGGCATCGGTTCCCCAAATTTCCTTCACGGTTGGTTTCCTTTTTCATTTCTGAAATGATTGATCCCTTGCTCACGCCATGATGCTCTATAAATACCAAACCCCCAATTTCCCGCTCCCCACGATTTTTTGCAGACAGTGGACCACCGTGTCTTGTCCCCACACATATACTCCAGGATCAACCTTGGCCCCCTAGCAACTCGACTCTGCTTTCAATTCGACTGATCGCCTTGCCACCATGCCCAACCTACTCGGTTTTTCTTTCCGGTGGACGCAACTTTCTCCCTACCTCCTATACCACCGCGGGTGCAATTGATGACATGGTAAGTTTCCTTAACTCTTCCTCTTTCTTTTCCACTAGGATTTGTCTCATGCACATGGACATATCTCAGTTTTGGGTTTTCACCTTTCAAGCTTTGTTTACGGCAACCTGTGTTCTCCTTCTCTATTTTTCTCCATGGTTTTTGGCGGCATTTGGATCTTTGAGTTCGTGTTGAGCTGGCAAACTCATTGGTAGGCTTTCTATCATAGTTTGGCTTCGGTATCACATCTTTGCTCTCTAGCTTGAGAGAGAACTTCACAGCCATGGCAAGAGGGGTTCTCTTGGGATGAATCCCTGGTGTGTTTTCCCGCTCTTACCCTCTGTGTTTTCACTTTTCATTTGTTTTTCAATTAGGGATATTTTTGTCTTTTCACCCTTCTTGGGTTTCCTTAGTCATGCACCTAGTTGTCCGCTGACTGATTTGTTTATTTGTCACCGATTGGGCCAACACACAAGCAAGCCGCTCTCTCTCTTTCCCCTCTCTTGTGAATTTATGCGCCTAGTTGGCTTTTTGGAATTTGGTGATTGGTCGAATTTCTAAAATTCGTAACTAATTATTTATTGACCAGAACAATATGGAAAAATACTCGTTGGATTCAGAAAAAGAAGTGCTTTCTAATGGTATATGTTTTGATAACTAAATATAAGGATTAATAACATGTGTTTTTAATGGATCTAATTAATGATGAAATAACTTGTAAAAATCATAACTAATAATATGTAAGTCAAAAAATATAATAAAATATGTTTTGGACTCGTAATGAAGTATAATAAAATGTGGCATGGTTTTCATAACCTAAATCACATAATAATAAAAAGGTGATTAGGGTTTGGATAATGATCATGAAATTGATATAAAATGTGTATATGTGTTTTAATAGGCCCTTGGTGACTTAGACTTGGATCTAGGAGTGCTTTGGAGTTTGGACTCTATTTTGAGGTATGTTTGCTTCCCCTATTATTCTTTTTAGCAATAACCTACCTTTATTATTCTCTTGGTCCTATGGATAATAGCCTATACACATTGCTCTTATCTTTTGATATCATGGTTCTTGTGAACTATCTTATTTGTGGTAATCTTGGATATTCTCTTGAGTCTGATCTTGTTGCTTTGGTGCATGGTTGGATATGCCCACTATGATGTGGATGTTTATGTGATATATTTTTCCCACTTGTAAGGTGGATGTATATGTTGGTCACTTTTGTGGTGACTACTTTTGTATAATTCTGACTATATTTTTCTACTTGCCTCTACATTAAACATGCTATGTGATTCAGTAGCACTAGAGTAGTGTAATTGCATTGGTTTTGGGGTTATGTGCCCTTTGTGCTTTTCAGATGGAGGTTATGTGCCCCATACTCGGGTTTCAACTTTTTGAGGGTTGGCCTCTAATTGTGTTTATATTGTTTTAGGGCTATGCTTATCTCACATGCATGCAGGTTATTGATGTGGATTTTGGGGTGTGTGCTCTACTTTCTTTTGTACCAGTATAGCACAATCATTATTGTTTTGATTATGGAAAGTATCTTCTTTTGTATGTGATGATATTTCTTATATTTTATGCACTCTTTGGGTAGTCCTTATCTCTTGCATGGGAAGCCTTTTATTTTGATGTCCCTTATTCTTTATAAATTGCTCAATTTGCTTTTTAGTATGCACATACCAGCCTTTGATGATGTTTTTTGTTTTCCTCTTCTTGTTGGGGTATGCTTCCAATCCTAGGTGAAGGACATGGAGGACATGGCTTTAAGATGTGGACTTAGATTGAGAAGTTAAAGCTTGGAGACAATCTTGAGGTGGTTTAGATTTCCTCTACATAGATCCTTATGATGTAAGTTTTAGATGTTACCTTGTTTTATAATTGAATATAGTTATGTTTTTATTTCGCTACTAGACTTTGGTCTTTTGTTCCCATTATATAAAGATTTGAAAATTTTACACCCACTCCATCCTACCTTATGAGTGTGTTTGGACTGGAGGTTTTATTGTTCAAATTTTTAGTAGCAAAGTGGTTTCACTTCTTTACAGCTACGCATCCAGGAAGTACCAAGATGTATCAAAATCTGAAGGATATGTATTGGTGGCCTGGTTTAAAGAAAGATGTAGCTGAGTTTGTTATGCGATGTCCAGTGTGTCAACAAGTTAAGGCTTAGCACTAGAAGTTAGCAAGAATGTTACAACCATTATCTGTACCATAGTGGAAGTGGGATCATATGACAATGGATTTTTTAGTTGCTTTGCCTAGAACAGCCAAGGGTCACGATTCCATTTGGGTGATTGTTGATAGGTTGACAAAATCAGCACATTTTCTTTCTATTAAGACAACATACTCTATTCAGAAACTTGTACGGGTTTATGTAGATGAGATAGTACGGTTACACGGAGTCCCAACAATAATTGTGTCAGATAGAGGCCAGTTTACAAGTTGCTTTTGGGAGAGATTACATACAACTTTGGGTACGCAGTTAAAGTTTAGTACTTCTTTCCACCCTCAGATAGATGGACAACCTAAAAGGACTATATAGACTTTAGAAGACTTGCTTATGGCATGTGTTCTTCAGTTTGTAGGTATTTGGGATATACATTTGAGTTCGATAGAGTTTGATTACAATAACAGTTATCAGAATAGCATTGATACAGCACCACACGAAGCATTATATGGTAGACATTGTAGATATCTATTATACTGGTATGAAATAGGAGAGTACCAACTTCTTGGTCCTAAACTTGTGCAACAGACAATAGAAAAGATTACAGTAATACAATAATAGTTAAAGGCTGCATAGGATAGATAGAAATCATATGTTGATAATTGTCAGTCAGAGGCAGAGTGTATCTCAAGGTTTCTCCTTAGAAAGGTGTTCTCAGATTTGGGAAGAAGGGTAGGTTGGCTCCTAGATTTATGGAACCCTACCTGATGATCATGTGTTGGAAAGGTAGCCTATAAGTTGGAACTTCCACCTGAGTTGCATAGACTACATCCAGTGTTTCATGTATCTATGTTGAGAAAATGTCACCCAGATACAGAGCGTGTATTACAACCTATAGAGGTAAAATTATATGGGGATATATCCTATGTGGAAGGTCCAGTGTTGATTCGTGATAGAAGAATCAAAAAATTGAAAAAGAAAGACATAGTGCTTGTGAAAGTTCTTTGGCATCATCATGGCGTTGAAGAAGCCACATGAGGAAGACCTGAGGAGGAAGTACTCGTCTCTTTTCTCTTAAGATTTCCGGGGACAAAATCCTTGTTAGCGGTTGATAACTTATAACACCCCAGACCTGGGTTTTGGGATAACCCTAGAAGCTTTTCCTAAGTAGGTTGCTTAGAACCTTGTTTTAATCTTTTGAAAAGTAATTAAGACTTGAGAAGATTTTATTTCTCATTTTTGAACTTATTTGCAAATTGTTTGTGCCTTATATCATAACTTTGGTAATAATTGAAAATTATCCAAATGAGGGATTTATGTGCACGTTATCACCTGTAGAATGTCTCTTCTCTATCTTAGTATTAACCAGAGGAAAGAGAAATAAGGGGGTGCCTTGTTTGAATCTTGGTTGAAAGATAACACTCTTTTTGGTGAAAGAACCAAAGTAGTGTTGAGTGTTTTGAACCCTAGATGAGGTTGTATCGAGTTTTTGATTATATATGGGAGTATCTATCGGCCTGGAAGCCATAGAGGAGCTTCCATATTGGTTTGTTAGCCTTTGAAGGTATTCATGATGGGTTAAGAACCTCAAGTAGGTGAAGCCTATCGGTTTACGTTTCCCTTGCAAAAGTTAAATCAATTTGCTCATAAAGTAAGATTGGGTGATGACATCTTGTCAAGAAAGATACCTAAATGGTTGGTATCATGCCTATGGATTATCCTAAAGGGTTTTGCATGGCAAGATAATTATGGTTGCATGGAGTTACCATGCATGTAAATGTGTCACTCAAGTGTACATAGTGATGACACCTCATACGCACTCTCTTTCATAAACCTCAACTATATATACCTCTCTTTTCACCTCCTAGTAAACCTTTCTACTCCTTTAGTATATACTGCTTGGAGGACAATCCTAGGAGCTCAAGGAACAAAGACAAGGATGAGAATCTTGCCTAAGGTGAAGCCATGATCATCTTGAACCTTGGAACGACTATGCTTCTTGGATCATGATTCTTTCCTTCTCTTCTTTCTTCACCAAATTCCTTAATATGATATTTTCTTATATATATGTGTTGTGATCGAGTCTTGGACTTTTGACAAGTCATCTTCAACCTTGGGAATGTGGAGCTTAGGAGCTTGAAGCTCTTACGTTGATCTTAATGTGGGTTATATAACTTGAACCCAATTTTATTATTATTCACCTTCTATCATGCAATACTTGGTGATTCCTTTTCTACTTTGACTTTTCTTGTTTGAATGATGGTTAGATGAGTTCTAATGGATGTATAGGGTTGTCGTCCATGAACTAGAGTAGTAATGGACGAAAAATTGGAGCTTGAAGATGATGAAATTGATATCCATAAAATGATTTTGATTTGCATAAAACCCTAACCCGATATAAGGGTATAGGTATGAAAACCGACACACATGCACTCCTATTTTTTTTTTTGTAATACGAGTAGGAACTACTATTTTTTTCAATTGTTTAACCTATCACCTTAATGCCAATAATAAGGTAGGTCGATACCTATAATATATCCAAGTCGACACATATGTTTGCACTGTCACATGGGTGGTCGATATAAATTGTGATGCTTTTAATCAATGTATTGTTGTTAGGCCGATATGTTAGATGTTCTAAAAACAATATGCCTTAAAAGAATTAGCTTTTCATGACCAAGAGGTGTGTAGTGAAAATAGAATATTAAACTATTTTGCTTTAGTTGAGTGTAGAGTCCAATATGGTCAAGTCCTAACCCTAATCTGATACACTCACCATCCGATATCCCTTTTTCCCAACACATCTGTGATGGAGGACACCCTTAGCCCGACATACTTGTGTAAAGTACATGAAATGCATACCATAAGGTCTTGGTCGATATACCAAGTAACGGTGAAGTCAATAGATGAAAGAAAGTAAGGTGTTGATGAGGGCTCACCCGATACAAATTAAACCCTAGAGGATAACACCTCATGTTAAGCAATGATCGATACTCAAAGGGTTAGCTAGGTCGATACCCTAGCTAATGTTGAGTGGTTGATACACTATTTGATTGAGGAGGTTGATACTCTAGTTGGTAGTGAGTCTGATACCCTAGTTGATGGTATGGTTGATACCTTAGTTCATGATGTAGTCGACACACTAGTGTATAGAGTGGTCGATACCCTAGTTGAAGGTGAGGTTGATACCCTAGTTGGTGGTAAGGCTGATAGCCTAGTTGTTGGTGTGGTTGATATGCAAAAGGATATGGTGCCTAATATAGAAAGAGATAGAGTGGCTGATACATAATTTGATGGTATGTCCAACACACAAGTATATACTATGGCCGATATACCTCAAGCACCATACAAACAATACAACTCTAAGCATCTCTAAACCAATATCATTTGATATGCCTTGGCTGACACAAGTATATGTGTCTAGGCTGAGACAAGTGAATATGTCTAGGATGATACAAATATTGGAGTGAAGGTTAATACACCTTAATGAGTGAAGCCTGATACACTTTGATGAGTGTAGGTCGATGCACCTTGAATACAAGCAATGAATACATCATTAATGTAATAAGATGAATATAATTCAATAAGTGTAGGTTGATAACACTGAAGAAGGTTAAAATCTATGTAAAAAGTATGTTGAAGTTAATATCCTAGTAAGGTTAAGAGAGAAACCTATACTACTCACATAAGAAAGGTAATACTTCATGTTTATAATCAATTGATGATACTTGATAAAATATGCTTGATCACTTATGGCAGTAATATAGCTCTTATGATGTGAATATGGTTTGATGGATAAATATGCACTTAGAAACCCTAAATTAGTTACAAGGGAAAACCCTAACCCTAATTATGAGAGGGTTGCAATTTGAATGATTCTCTTTATGACATGGTCATGATATTTACTTGATATTGCATTTGCTATGAAATCCTAACCATGCAGGTATTATGACATGATGAACATAGTCAGGTACGTGCAATGATGAATTAGTATAATACATATTATATAAGGACT
Source organism: Alisma plantago-aquatica (assembly GCA_963693085.1). NCBI lineage: Eukaryota > Viridiplantae > Streptophyta > Magnoliopsida > Alismatales > Alismataceae > Alisma > Alisma plantago-aquatica. Next base: position 998,498,208 of record OY856412.1, read on the forward strand.
TGTGAGCCTTGGGATAAACTTTTACTGCATGTATGACTTACATGTGGGTTTGATTATCTTGAGATGATTGTTACCTGGTAAAAGGTGACACTGTTCAATAATGATATGAGGGTTTGATACCCAAAACACATGATCATGATAATGATAATGTTGAAGGGATGAGATTCCCAATAAAGTGTCTAGGGGACTGAGATCCAAGGATAAGTGTAACAGGATATGATCCAATTGATATAAGATCTCTTGAAAATATGTTACACCTTTCTATATTGCATTTATCTACAATTCATGCTTGTAACTTGATTGATGCTAAAAGATGTTGTAATGCACTTAATCTATTAAGTAAACCAAAAATGTATTTGCCTTGGCCATAGAATCATTTAGTGTCAGGATTTGCTAAATGAAGAAATGAGTTTTACTCAGAGTGCATATTTTTGAATATGTGAGGGTGCAAGACAAGTATTTCCTTTCTTCCTTCAAACCCAGGATTTGGCCTTGAGCCATTTTCCTAAATCAAGTGTGGTTGTAGGCTGTAGCTCTAAGGCATCATTAGGATTGGTGGTAAAGCCATACCCTAAGAAGAGTGTGGTTGTAGGCCATGACTCACTATATACAAGTAGGATTAACTATAGTTCATACCCTAAATAGAGAACATGCTACACAATGTATCTCTATAGAGAAGAGCCTCTATATGCTAGGCTAGATAAAATGTAGATTGACTCATAATGTCACTACCACTCTCATACTGACCGAGCAAGGATAGGTCATGGATTCTGACTCTTCCATAGACCTATATGTTACTGATGCTAACTTAGAAGTGGTTAGTTGGAGATGGAAGCCATATTCCCATCTCTGTAGGCCATAATAAGATGAGTTGTTTAAAGATGTAATCAACCATGTAGCATATTTGTTTAAGGATCAAATATGAAAACATTGGTTGAAGCCTTGCTTTGATTTTTATTTTTTTTAGTTTACAACAGTCATACATGTTCTTCATATTCCTTCAAAAAGTGATTAAATGACCTATTGCTGAGTTATTGATTCTTGAACTATTAAGATGTTGACACTACTCCACTCTGCATATAATCAACAGTTATACTTGTTTAATTCAATATAGGTTTCTTATACTCTCATTAATAAAAGTTTAACTATGATAATAATATTGTTGACAGAGAGTTATATCTCTCGTTGGGACTTGTTGTCTCACCCTGTGGGTTCCACAACTTTTTAGGTGGATGTACACGAGGAAGCAGAGTTCATGCAGTAGAAGGCAGTAGAAACAACAAGGATTGCAGTTTCAGCTCAGGTTGAATGTGTTGTTATGAGTCTTGTAGTTATAGAGTCCTATGTGTCATCCATGTACTCTTAGGTCCTTTGGGAAATAGAGCATAAACAATTTTATAATCGATCTGAGATTTTGGCTTGTACGCCTCGATGCATAATGTTGCTTTTGTGAATGTTTTGATAAAGCAACAATTATCTCATATCCTTGGAAGGTAATGGAACAATGTATGTACAAAGTGAACCATGATGTATATATGTATATATGGTTTGGTTCTTTCTGGAAAGAGTTTCCAGGTAGTGTATCTCTTGGCAAAAAGGTTTTAATTTTTAGTGATTTTCAGTATTCTGTTGTAAATGATTAATTTTGCATAATTTTGTCAAATTATGATGTCAGTTTGATAGCAGTCATCACAGGTGGCACAGACATACCTGGTGTTGGACTACATGAGGTACGTGGTTGATTGGATGTTGCATCCACTCATGGCATCTAGGACATAGAGATCAAGGCCATCGGACAGTCGTTGGAGGGAGGCTGAAAGGACGCCAAGGTTACTACATGTTGCACTCTCCTCACGGAAGAAGGAACTTCGAGCATCAAACTCAAAGTTGTGCTTAGTGTGGAGGGAGGGAGGGTATGTCAGTATGCGTAGGCATAGATTTCCTAGTGAGAGGGGGTAGGATAGGAGGACTTTTAGTCAGAGTAGGTTCATAGATAGGGAGGGTGAGCTGGGCATGTGCTGCATGGTGACTGTCTGACTCCAAGATGGGTAACAAATGGGGTTAGTATGTATCATTCAGTATAGGCATATTAGGTACCCATGAGCCATTGGATGGGTAAGTGTATCCATTTATTATAAATGTTCTAATGGGGCAGGTATGGGTCAAGATGAAAATAAACTAGGTAGGATGGGTATGGGTATGGTCTGCCCATACCCACCCTATTGCCATCCCTAACAATAGTGCCTACTTTGAAAAATGTTTTATTTCCTTAAAAATTCTCAATAAAAATATCCACTAAAACATTCCCATTTCAAAATATGAACCTAAGTTGTGATTCGCCTTATCCACACCCCATATACAGTAACATACACTTCTTTATCACCGATTAGAGATTATGAATCCTATGATAATCAATTGATCTATCAACAAGCACCTCCTTTATCTACTAGTCCTTCTACATATGTTTATCCCTCATACTCTTCCTGATACCACAAGCTCCACCTTGGATTTACTATATAGTATCGATCATGCTACCCTAGAAAAATTTAATTGGTCCTCTGTGATAACTTATGAGCATGCCAATGCATTAGATGCTCATGGTATGATGACTTGGGAGTAAATCAATATTTGTTGGACATCCTACACTTGAGACATGTAAGATGAAGAGATGAAAGTATTCGTTAATGGTAAAGATGAAGAGGAAGGTGAACAATTTGGGGAAGAAGAAGAAGAAGAAGAAAAATTTGACCATGATCCTCAATATCATCATGTTTCACATGTTGAGCTTGTGGGTGAAGACTACGATAGGAGACTAGGTCTAGGACTAGTCAAAGTGCACATACATTTGATTTTGCATACTTAAATTTGATATATGAACTAGTTAAATTCTAAGGCATGTATCTTAAATTTTTCACTTTACTTATGATGTGAGTGTTCCAATATACTATTAATTTTGTCATGCTTTTATCTTTTCCTAACACAACTTTACATCTTGTTTAGCACATTTCAATATTTGAGTTGTGGTGCAACTTTTTGGATGGATGATAGTGTTGTATATATGGTGGTTATTTGATTACCTTAAAAATGAATATTTTTGATTGATTGGATAAATCCTTCGATATCGATCTTGTACCCTGAACACTTTTACAGATGAAAATGGGGTGAAGAAACTAACATACACTTCAAAAATCTTGGAGTTATCTTATGAAAATTAGAAAACATGTGGTATATCATGAATCAAAAGGACTTATAAATTTCTCAAGAAATAACCCCCAATTATTTCCAAGGTTTGAAATTCATATTATATGTTATTCAATATATTTGAGGAATTCCTTGTCACTGTAAAAATGGGGAGAGTAGATCCTAGCCTAATCCTATATGTATATGATGACTCAATGATTCCAAATTACTTTATCTAATGAATTTACCACATTTTTTTTTAAATTATATACACACTCCATTTCCTCTACATGACAATTCCTAATTATATGATTTGAAAAGGCATGCGACAAGATCAAGTTGATTGAAGAATATTGAAAATTGTTGTAAACCTATGTTGTAATTTGCTAAATGTGTATAAAAACTTAGTTAAAATCAAATTATAATGATTGGTATGATAATGAAAATGAAAAAATAATACATTGTTGAACAAATTTTAGATTGAACCCTAAATTTTCCACACAAAAATATCTAGTGGAAAATCAAAGATGAAGTTTAGAGTGATGTCGTCGACTAAATTTCATTTATGAAATTCAAGCTAACAACATGTGTGGAAATATTCTATGGGTAAATATCATTGGCTGGAATTTCCTAGGAGACTTTCATCTTACCATGTAATTAGTCCTTTCTGAATGAATTTTGCTGACTAGAACTACCTAGGAAAATTCCAGGCAGTTACATTTGAGATTTCCAATGAGAAATATATTCAATTAGAGCTTTTTGAGAAAATTCCAGCCAACTATACTTTTTTGTATCACAATAGATAGTCATTGGATAATTGGATAAATTTCGAGAATAAAACATCTAGTTGTCTAACCTATCAGGATCACTTTTTTGAAGTGAAGTCATATCCATTTATGAGAGAAATAAAGTGATGCAAGATCCATTGGGATTTCACTACTCTCATAAAAATGGATAAAAAAATTCCTAATCTCATCAACTATCTAGTAGACATGCTTAACTGTATATAATAACCATGTTAGATATTTAAAGGCTTACCAAAGTATTTATATGCTATAGATTCAAGACAGTGCCTCAAAAATTCCTTGAATTTATTATTGAGCTTGCACTGCCTATTTGAACTGAATGATTAGAGATAATTTCTAAGAGAGTCGACCCTAATTGCTATATCATGAGAATCTCATCTACCTCTTCTAGTATCATTCTTTCAAAGTTAATTTAATATCTACCTTGGAGAAGGAAGATTTAGGGTAGCTTGCAATAGATAGGGTTGGTTTACCCTTGGATTGATTGATTACAATTTTTCCCAGAAAGAGTGCTAGTTACTCTTTGGATAAAAAGAGGGGGTTACTTGATGTATTATCTTAGTGAGTTAATATAATAGGATACTCAAGTGGTTAATGAATCCTAGAGAATAACTCCTTTAGGTAGTGGAGTTATGACATTTCAAGCTAAAACAACTATACATCCATGTATTCTATTGTGTTTATCCATTCTCTCTCCCCATTACATGTTTTGATTATAATTTAATATATTTTATTGATATATAAAGTTGTTCTCAATCTTAAGAATCTCAATACATCCCCTTCTTGAACATGTATACTAATGGATTCTTGCATTAAAATTCAACCCATACTTCAGATGTATAACAGATATAAAAGACAAATCCCAAGTCATCCCTTTGAACCTCAGTCAAACAAATATGCCACTATGGACTGATAGGGAGTTATTACATAGAAGCATGAAGATCTAAACAAAATTATGTAGACCAAATCACCACCCTATTATAAATTGACTATGACAATATGACTCCAAGACACGAGGTCAATCTAGTTGAACACTATACATTCAATAGAGATCAACCAATCATCACTTCTACCAATAAACTAGTGGTTTGATATCAAGAAATCAACATGTCTAGTTACCTATTTGTTCCAAGACACAGTCCATAAGTTTCAACCATTATTGGACTTTACCAATGACCTTTGTTGGCATCTAACTATTTGTTGGGTTACTAATTGTCGTGTTGGTCCATCAACAAGAGAATCATAGGTCCTCCAAATAGTCATTTTGGTAATCCATTTGATCAAATAAAGAACTGATATAGTCATCATAAGAAATGTCATTCAACCATACATGGGCCATGAATACTACACTCCTTTATTGGTTGAGTGAAACCCTCATTCATTAGATTGGTATAGGAAACTAATCATAACAGACATATGAAAAAAATGAAGAAAAAGGATAAATCAATCTACCATTTAGAGACTAGTCTACATAGTAGACCACACACGAAACATTGGATAAGTGCACAAGTCAACTGGCCATAGGCTCTGCACCCATCACAAAGGATACTTGAAATGATTCTAAAAGCATAATCACTTTGTCTTTGACACTTCATCTACCAAACCTATAAATAGACTAGCTCAATAGATAGAGGGGAGGATCATCCATTATACGGTTGAAATAGAAACTTGAAGGACACAACATCAAAGCAGAGTGATAAAGACTCCCTAGAAAAAAATATCCTATGAAAAAAACAAACTAATAACTGAGAGATTCTCACATGAAAACCACAGAGTTCTTATCATTTTTGGATATTCTTTCCTCACATATTATGTGTTCTTATTCTTCATCTAGTTTCCCAGTTGTAACTAAGATCAAGAATAAGTATTCCATTTATTAGCCATGGGAAGTAGAACCATGAAATTAGATATGCATATAATGTATTTTATCCATTGTACTATTTCTTAGTTCATATATATCATAATTTCCCTCAATTATTTTCTAATATTTATGCACGATCACCATACTTTCTTAAACTTTCATCTAGATTATTTTCTGAGAGGCTACTATCTAGATCAAATTATGAAGTAGCAGTTATTCTCTATGATGTGAAAGTAGAAGAGAGATTATATGTTACTAGATATGATCGTATATAAATTCATATTTTAAAATTGGTCATGAATGATATCTTACTTATATCATATGTTAAATTATTCATTATTGTGCTTATACACATATTTGAGACCAAGATACTAATATATATATGTATATTATCATGCTCCTAGTCAGGGTTCATGAACTCATTAATATTCATTTTGGTAATGAATAAGATCGATTTATGATGGCAAATTGGAAGAATATTCATAAGACGATTTCATATGACAAACTTCACTTATTCTACCATAAAAGAGACATTTTCACTCAACAAAATGATTTAGAATATATATGTGTGTATATAGACATATATATATATATATATATATATATATATATATATATATATATATATATATCAGATATGATATATGGGTAACTTGGATATGTTTAGAATTATTTGGGTAAATATGGGTCTTAGAAATATGGACCGAGAACCTATATTGGGAGTTATGATCATAAATAATTTTAAAGTTGATGGAATCTTAATTTTTGGACAAACATGTATGTGTAACAATTAGTCTACATACATATTAGCTACAAGTTAATATTGCTAGTTGTAACAAAAAATGACAATACATGACAATATGTGACACCCTAATTTAGTATAAAGGTATATTCTACCATTTCCCCATGTGTACATTTATGCATATGATGGTTCATTTATTCATTAGATTAGTCTTGAAAGCCTAGATTAGAAATATTTTAGTTATCCTATATGGTGTGGTGTTTTATTAAAGTTAAATATAATTTACATAATTAAATGACACCATAATAATATAACATATATGACTTTGATAAAAAGAGTCTAGTTAGGAAGCATACCATGATGGTGAATGAATATTTGGTAATAGTGCTCCTAGACCAAAAACCCTAATACTATAATCACATACTATTAAACAACATATGACTTAAGTACAATAGTGGTAAATATTATTTTACACTTGTAGTTCTGTCTTGATAGATTCTTAAAGTTTAATGATTGTAATTTTTGAATTTGTGTTCTTGCATTCAAGGTACAAAACATTTATCTATATTTGGAAAATTGTTTCCCTAATTGAAATCTCACATCATAAGATAGGTTGGTTCAAACTTTACCTTTCATTTTTTAATTGTAAATAACATTTATTAATCATGAAAGATAATAATATATTTTTAAATGGCAAAATGGGCATGCTATTTCTCACTACTTCATTGGTGTTATATGTCCAGAGCTCGAAAATACATGACATATTATGGTATACAAGAACAAAATTTGGTGGTTTTCCACTTTACATAGTGGGAAGACATGGCATCCCCAACAAAATTGACATTGACGTGTTCTATCTATTAATATTTTCAACTCCTACCTTAACATAGAAAATGACTGTTGTTTGTTTAAGCTTGATACCTAACTAAATGTTGAATTTCATGCATACTCTTCTTTGAAACTGTTGGTACTTAGTATCAAACTTTGTTTAATATTGGGATAATTGGATTTCTTACCAACCCTTATGACTGACCCCTTTTTGTTTTGTTGTTCATGTGTGGATATATATTTAATTGGGGGAAGTGAATAAACATATTAGGTGATTCTATATGACTTATAATAGAGAACATGGAGCGTCCGAGTGATGCTCTATCTTTGAGACAACACTAAGTAAGTCTGAGATTTAATTTATAGTTCCAATGTACATGAAGTTTCAACTTCCACATACTGTGATGAGTATGTATAATCTAAAGATTATTTGTATTACTTAAAAATTGAAATTATGTTTAAAATTTGTCTTATAAATATCAAGTTTTCAATCAGTTATCAGAGAACTAAATAGTTCACACTCATGCATGTATCATGCAAAATTTTGACTGAATAGCAAATAAAACTAGAATAGTTAGAGCTTAGTTGAATTGAAAAGTCCTATATATCTAGCTAAATATAGTTTTCAATTTAAATGCAATTAGAAAATTTTAGAAATGTTGGCGTTCATGTATGACCCCAAGTCAGTCGGTGCATGGGACTTAAAACCTTGATATTGAAATCATTAGATTATTTATAGACTTCAAAAAAATTCACAAAAAAGTAAATTCTATGTATCTCTACATGAATTAAAGCGGTTAGTTGGATCCTTTGTTGGAAGTGGAACTGGACTTCTCAATTGGATTTTAGTACTTCTTCTCAACATTTGTTATGTAATGAAATAGGACTTGGACTTATTCTCTATGCATGGTCTTTGGAGTTATATAATTGATAAAGAAGTATATTGGATTCATATATATGCACTCTAGCGATAATAGGACAAGTGTACACCATCATCATAGGTATAGAAAAATAGTAGAGTATTCTAGACTCCTCCAAATTTGGGGCAGTCATAATAAAATGGATGCATCTATTGGTTGTATGTCATGAGAGTCATCATGTGATGATGTAATGGGGATATTTTGTATATGGTTTGATTACTGATAAAAGGAAATTATACTTATTGTATTTGTTTTGGTATTGAGATATTGAATAAACCTAATAATGTCCTAAGAATGTTTTGAATCTGATATATGATTTGAGTTGAGTTCCTGAACATAAGATGATATGTATGTTTAGAGTATTCATTCTTGTTACGTCCCTAGTCAATTATTGTTGTGGATATTATGGGACAACAATAATACACAAAACTAGCATGTTTGGTGAGTGATGACTATGTCTCTTTATATTGGATATTATAGGTACTTGTTAGAGAACTAGTTGAATAGGAAAGGACGACCTTGAGAATAACACATGGAAGTCATGTATAACATATTAGAATCATATTTCAATGTGACATCAGTGACTCATATCCTTAGAGCTGAAATCACTATAGTAATCATGTGTTATTATATGTACTTTGACACTAGCACAACGGAATTTTGAAAAAGGGTTCCAAAAAATAGTGATTGATTGCACTATGCACTTGTGAATTACTATGAGTGATGTAGATAGAATTTTTCTCAGCAATGAAGTGATATCCCAACCACTTGATAAGTGAGACTAGAAAAATGCATAGCCATGCTCTTTTGAGTCAGTATATGGCATTGAGCTCACAGTATCTCAAATAGTTTGCTATATTACAAAGAACATAGATTAAACAGTGAGAGGATGACAATTCACACATTAGTTTGAATTTAGATAAATGTGACAAAGGAATTATACGAATGAGATAGCATTGATCACTTTACAGATTTGAAGTTGTTCTCCAAATTGGGTGGAAAGGATGTGTTGTTAGGCACCAATCATTTTTTTTAGGATTTGAACATCATTACCAATGTAATTACAAACCTATCGGGTCACACACATAAGAAAATTATAGTTCATAGTCAAGCATAATTTTAGAATAGTTTTAAATCATATAAGTTGATTTCATTAGGTTGATGGATTGGTCGGGTCAATGCATCATTTGATTGTCAATTGGTTGATTGACTTTCACTTTCGATAGTGACCCGTTGACAGACTCACTTAGGGAGTGAGGTGATCAAAATGTATAGAGAAAGTGTCCATATTTTAATTTATCAAATTGGAAAACCAATTCTAATGTAAACTGGTGAGTTAGGTGACTCACTTGGGTAGTCAGCCGGTTGGCATGCCATCTTAGTCCCAATAGGGAACCAGCTGGGCAATTTGTAGTCCTTGTCAGTCAACAATCTGATTTTATAGTTTTGAGACTATTTTTGAGATTGCAATTATAAAATGGAATGGAATTAGAAAATTCCAAGCCCATGAATATCCTATGTAAAGGGGGTTGTGCCATTAGGGTTACATATACTTGGTGTCCAATGTGGTGCACCATGTTCTTTTTGGGAAATGTGGGAACACAGTACAACAACAAAAATAAAAAAAATTGATCTATATTCCCATAATAACAAGATCGTGTCAATTACTATGAAATAAGAAGGATGTTTAAAACTCACTTCAATGCAATTGTCTACAAGTTTGTCTTGGATGGTGGTTGTGCAGCTCCTGGTCTTCACCACAAACAACGAACAGAACAGCTTCTATAGTGACTCATGTGGTCTCGCCACAGACTATAGGTTGACTTTGTTGTCTGAGCAGTAGCCAAAGGACAGCTGCCTCTAGAGTAGTACATACATACCAACTAGGACTCCTATCATTTAACTCGAACAGATAGGAAGGAGTTGTCCCTCCTGTTGGTGTACTAGTCACCAACTTGCTCTCCCACAATGATGATCTTAGTTTTTCTCCCTCGTCGCTATACCTCCCTAGTCGGGTAGGGCTTGCTTGGGCTCTCTTGGTTACCACAACCAAATAGGACAAAAATTGTCAGAGCAACCGATTCTCAATTGTCTATGGTGTGTTCTAGGAATCCCCCAATACCCCTCTACTTATAGGCGGGGTTAGGGTTATGGTTCCTAGACTGTTCAGAATCTATGTGGGAGTGGAATGGACTGGAAGGTTTTGAATTTTTTCAACCTGTGGTAGATAAAACAGACATCTGGTGACCCATACGATCATTTGGTCACACGAGACGGTCGTCTCGTACTAATAAATGGTTGTTTGGTAGTTTTCCACTGGCATAGGAAATTGGCAAATCGATTCCCATTAATGTTAGACATTAATTCCTGGCACCACACGTATTGTCCAATCAAAACAAATTGGGAAGTATCTAGAACCTTCCTCTAGCCTAATTGAGAAGTCTCCCACATGCAAGATGATTGTCTCACTCACCAGATGGTCGTTTGGTGAGCCAATCCAAACCGGTTGGTTCAATAGCTTGAACCGGTCGGCTCACACCTCAATTTGGGGTAGATTTTCTCCAATTTGATTTTTGATCGGCTTGATGACCCAAACACCCATATCATCTCTTGAGACACTCGTCTAGGACTCCAGACGGTCGTCTCGCCCAGTGATTTGGTCATTTTGTAGTGCAGTTAGTCAATCTGTTGTGTGAATTGAATACTTAAACACTTTAGTAACCAATCCAATCACCATCCAAGATTAAACTCCTCTTCCATATGAGTTCCTTTGTGTGTGACCCTATAGGTCCCATATCACATTAATAGTGAATGCCCATAAATAGATTATGACATCACAAGAAAAGAGTGGTGCCTAGTCACACATCAGTGCTACCCTAGTGAATGAAAATTGGAGAACAACTTCAACCTACAATTTGTGTAAGGTGTTGCAGTGATTGTATAATTCATTTTTCTCTGATATCATGAGTGAACTCGAAGCATGGAATCGTCATCTTATCAATGTTCATACCATGTTCCTTGAACCAAGACAAGACTGTCTGAGATAATGTGACCTCAATATCATATACACAATAGTGTCTATGATATCATACTCCAGTGGGGGGGGGCAAATCCCATCTCTATCACTCACAGTCTATCCCCATGTGTCAAAGTCACCCAATCATTATCGTTATAACAACCCATGTTTTAGGATTGTGTTTGATTATGTCAAAGCATACTCAACGATATGTGACGACTATAGTGATTTCAGGTCTAAGAATCACAATCACCACCTTCACTGTGAGAGATGAGTATGACCACCAATGATGGTTTCAATGTGTCACTTCTCGAGGTGGATCTATCCAATACATTGTTCCCTAACATGTATTTGTGTGCTTGGTTCGACATTGATATATCATGACTAATTATATTCAATCATCAACCAACTCACACTCCAGTCTTATGTGTTACTAGTGTCTGTCTAACTTCCATGGTAAAAACTGACTAGGGACAAAACAAGAATGTACATACTCTTCACATTCACACGATCTCATTCTCCAAGTCACATACTTGAATACATATGTCATTGAGTATTGTCATTCTCTAAACATTCACAATGTTTCCTCATTATCGCATAACTGAATGAAACAAATGAATTGGAAGTTTACCTTTATGAGTATTAATCAAATCCTTTATGGTATATGCCATGTCAATCATCACATGATTGGCTCTATGGGCATACCATACCAACAAACTCCCACTTACACTGAAAGCCAATCACCCACAAATCATATTCTTAGGTCTAAACATGTCGACCATGTTTTTGCTGCACGAGTGCTAATTCAGTGGGTTATCGACACTTTGCTTATAGTCAGTATATTGCATGTTTCCTTATCTCTTCATTGTATGATTGATTTCTCGTATGAAACGGAAATGCCATAATATGGTATCTAATATTCCTTTCCTAACAAGTAGCTCCATTTTTCTCACAGTATTGCTACTAATTCATCAGTGATTGGAATATCTATTGTAGAATTGAATTAATGGCTATTAGTTCAAAACCCTTCAAACTAACAACATTTCTCCTTTTAAATCAATCATATTTTAATTTCCAATATTTTTGTCATTATGGAAGCTTGCACTGATGTAACCCATTACATCCAACTCTTCCTTTTTATTTCTATCCTTATTGACTAGTAATCTATCCTTAGGTACTTCTCAAGTACTAATGGATGTCTTCAGTGACATTCCAATAACCATTATCGGAATTTACCATCATCTTGTCATGTCCAATACATACAATATTATGCAGGATAAGTACTTATAATATTAATGATAGATCCATTGCTATAGCCTATGGCATCTTATCATGTCATTTCCATTCTTCCCAAGAATTGGAACATATGGTTCATGAGAGACTAATCTAGATTCTCTCTCATTGAATCATTTAGTGTTGAACTCCTTCAACACATTGCTATTGTATATGCTTAAACTACTGTTGTGAATCATTCAAGAACTATCATATAGGTCTTAATCCTTATCTCATAAGATGCTTCACCTTTATCATTCTTCGTTAAAGGTGTTTTCCATGCTAGTTCTCAATCTTCACAATATTGAGATGTTATTCCTCATCATATGTGGATTATTCATTTATGCTCCCAATAAATCTTTTGTAATCACAAATTTCATATTTTATCTAGATTCAAGTCAAACTCTTTTACTATCTTGTCAAGTCAAAAGATCCTCATCCTCTAAGTTTCTTGTTTCAATCTTAGATTGAACTTTGTATTTTATAGACTTTATTTGCATTCCTTGAAGTTATGAAACCTTTTAGGTTGTGTCACGTGCACATCCTATGATGTATTTCTTTTAAGGAATCCGGTTTCTATCTTCAAATGAAAAATCTCATAGTCTATTTTAACTACAACAACAATCATGACAATTTGGTAAAGGAATTTCTATCATGTTCAACAACTTGAACTGGTTTGAAAAACTATTCAACCAATTTGTCCTTTTATGTTATCCATATAGGTCTTCGTCACAAGACCCTATCTTCACATTTTGGGTTTTACCCCTTAGGTAGTACTATCAAGGTCATGCCTTGTTAGTTTACATGGAATACATAATTACTCAAAGTATGGTACTCTATAGTTCCTAGTTAATTAGTTGGCTCATCCTGTTATGACCAACCTATCTGAGATGTTGGATTCACAATCCTCAATTTCAGATGTTTTCCACTAGAACTATTTTGTCTTGTATTATGACAAACCTGAGATTCAACAACAACTTGTGATTCTCTTAGTTCTCATTGTACCTCTTTGTAGTCCTCAAACATTTCGAGTTCTACTTTTATCATAGTTATATTTCATTTATAATCTCCTTGAACAATTCAAGATATTCTATTTTACAGAGTACATATCAGCATATTACCAATAAATGAAATGAGGTACAAGAAAATATATATAGAAATCATTCCATAAGATCTTCATGCATCATACGTATGAGGTCTGATGGAAGGCTTATCCTCCCACTACATCTAATGAAGGATGTTATGTAACTTTATGTACAAGAAAGATTTGCATATTTCCTTAGGTTCAATAACTAAGGGAGTCTAGATTAACATCAGTATGAATAATAGATATATGCATTTCATATATATACACCCAAGGCGACTATTGCTTAATGATAATTCTTGAGTTATCAATTATAATCCTTCGGTATTAACATTATAAAACTTATCCAAGATTCTTCAAAGTAAAGATCTTTATATATTTGGGCATTGCCATGCAAGATCATATATTTTGAAATAAAAACATTAAAATCATACTTTATTGATACATCAATCTTGTCATACAAGATGCTTAAAGCAAATGTTTTTATTTTCTTGGCATAATAAAATAGCAGTTCTAGTAACTCTATTGCATTCCCATTAGTCTAAGATAAAATTAAATGTAGACCAAAGCTTCCGCAACACTTGCTCTACCTTTGTCCATCTTTGTCCTTCCATGAAGGCTTTTATTTCTTATCAGATCACACACTTGAGTATGTCGGATCTTTGTTTGGTATCACATACAAAAACAAAGAAGTAACCAAATTTATCTTTTAACGTTAATACCTGAAAAGGAGGCCTCATTGTCTTCCTTCTTCTTCTTCTTTAGTTACTGTAACCAGAGTGGGCAATTTCTTTTTTGATGTCCAGGTTGTTGACAACGGTGACATTTTCCCCTTTTCTTTACTCCTCCATTTGCTTTGAGATCTGAAGACTTGGGCTTCTGGCTAGCTTTAGAACCCTTCTTAGATTTTCCTTTTCTTTTAGCCTTCCCCTTTGTCTTGTTGATCATCATCACAAACTTGAGCTTGTCTTTCTTCATTTGTCCTCAACTATTTCCAACATGCCCAACAACTCTATCAACATTTTGTCAAAGTCATTCATGTTGTAGTTCTTAACAAACTGACTATATGACTCTGGAAGAGACTATAAAATTACATCAGTGGATAAATCTTGACCCAAGGGGAATTCCAATCTAGCAAGGTTCTCCACATACCTAATAAGCTTGAGAATATGAGGACCTATTGGGTTTTCTTATGCCATGTTACATTTGAACAATGCCTTGCAGACATCATATCTCTCTTGTTTTTCCTGATCTTGGAACATGATCATGAGATGTGTGACCATCTCAATCACATCCATGTTCTCATGTTGGCTCTACAACTTGTATTTTATGTAGCATAGCATCAGACACTTGACATCCATGGCATCTTCAGTATGCTTCTTATAAGCATCCTTATCAGCCTTTGGTGCATTTTGAGGTGGTTCATCTGGATCTGGCATCTCTAGGACATAGAGATTGTGCTCTTGTGTGAGAATGATTCTCAGCATCCTAAATTAGTTTTGGAAGTTATTCCCAATTAGTTTGTCCTTATTAAGGACCGATTGTAGAGAAAAATGATTGTTATTCGTTGCCATTTGATTCTACAAAAGAATTTGGAATTTTGTCAAAAACTTATTTTCAATTTGATTAGATTTGATGAAAATTTGAGTGATAATAAGATTTGATTATCATTCTCATTAATTTTTCCAAGTTGATATCCCTCAGGTATCAATTCATAAAATTACAGAGAATAGTTTACTAATGAGCAAGATCCATGATAATTCAACTATGGCCTGACCAATGCCACAAAACACAGTTAATTACCAAGGTTGGCAACTTTTCTCAATTGCATCATATGCAATTATTGATAGACGATATGTGCAACTCCTTGCATAATCATCTGTATGCTTTTGGGCTTAGACGCTCTAAGAATCACCAGTTAAGCCTGACCCAATAGCCAACACGATAATAATGCACCATGTGGAGGCAGAACCTACATTACTACCACCACACTTCCATGAGGTAGACGACGCACCACGCTTCGGCTTAACCTATGCTTGGTTGAACAAGCTTTTCATGTGAGTTTCAATTCAAAATCATCTTACACTTAATATGATTTGATTGAGGGATTTATATATATCATATATATGTACATATATCGTATCCAATCACCACATATATAGTATGTATCATATACATGATATATCTCACAATGTAAACATGCAATATAAAACAAAAGGTGATGGTTATGGCCATGTTTACTTGTATTTCCTTGGAGCCACAAGGAATTTCTTCCACCTAGGTCAATCATCACATCACATGTGTGAACTTGTTGTTGGTGTAGATATGTGCTTGCCAATCTAAGTACATCGGTTCAACCCTTGAATCGGTCGTCTCACCTCTTGGCCGATCAGTTGGTCCTCGTCTAACAAATGTTTGGACTCCTTCCAAATAGTTGGTTAGGCCTTCTGGGACGGTCGTTTGTCCTCCTATCCAATCAGTGTTTGTACTCCTTCTAAATGGTCGATTGGGTCCAACAGGCGGTCATTTGGTTCCATTGTTCCATCCTCCATGGTCCTCCAAATGGTCGGCTCATCTTGCGAACTGGTCATCTCATTTAGTGATGGTCATCTTCCTCATTGGTGTAAGGAAAGAAACTATCCTACTGCTACTTTATTACATGGTATAAAGAGAAACCTTGAGTTACATTTGAGGGGAGCAAAGGTAGGAAAGATTAACTTTACATTGGGAAGAGAGAGGCAGAGGCTCGGTACACAGACCGATATAAATAGGAACCAAACAATCCAACCACACACAGATATTGGGTTTAGGCCATAACCATGCTAAACCTCCTTTAGGGTGACGCATGTAAATTGCATATATATATATATACATATATACATACATATATATATATATGTATATATATATATGGGATTATGTGGTCTTTGATTGGATATGCATATGAGAAAGTTTAAATATTCATATTGTATGTGATAAATAAATAACAAAACCAAAAACTAATGATATTGACTATCCTAAAATATAGTAAATTGACGTGGCTCTAATACCATTTTTGGGAAATATGGATATAGAGTATAGCAGTGGAAACAAAAGATTAGTCTATCTATATTCTCACAACAGCAAGACCGTGTCAATTACTATGAAATGGGAAGGATGGTTTTACAAGTTATACCTGGTCCTGGAGCAATTACAGTGAAAAAACTTTCTAAAATGCAAATTTCTACATGTTGCTCCTAGACGGTGGTTGTGCAGCTCCTAGTCTTCACCACGAACAATGAACAAAACAACTTCTGCAGTGATTCTTGTGGTCTTGCCACATACTGTAGCTAACTATGCTCTCCGAGAAGTAGCCAAAGGATGCCTGCCTCTAGAGTAGTCCACAGGGACCAACTAGAACTCATGTCGTTCAACTAGAACAGACATGAAGGAGTTGTCCGTCTCGTTAGCATAGTAGTCACCAACTTGATCTCCCACAACAATGATCCTTAGTTTTTCTTTATCGTCACTATGCCTCCCTAGTCGGGTAGTACTTACTTAGTCTCTCTTGGTTACCACAACCAGAGAGCACAACAATTGTCAGAGCAACTAATTCTCAATTGTCTATATTGTTTTCTAGGAAGCCCCCAGTACCCCTATATTTATAGGTTGGGTTAGGGTTAGGGTTCCAAGTTTGTTTAGGATTTGTGTGGGAGTGAAAGGGACCAAAAAATCTTGAATTTATACACCCTGATCATATCATACTACTAAACAGCCATTTGGCGGTTTCCCAATTGCATACGGAGTTGGCAAATTGATTCCCATTAATGTTAGACATTAATTCATTGCACCAGAAATATTGTGCAATCGAAACAATTTGGGAAGTATATCGAACCTTCCTCTAGCCTAATTGAGCAGACTCACACATGTGAGATGTTCATCTTGCTCACCCATACAGTCGTCTGGTGATTCGACCTGAACCGGTCAGTTCACAACTTAGTTTTGGGTTAGCCAGCTTGATTTAGGATTGGCCTGATGTTATAACCTCAATTTTGCCTACATAAATGTATTTTTCAATTATTTGAAAAGGGGTGTACTTGTTTGCAAAATTTTATGACTTGTTATGAATATGTGGTCTCTTTTACAAATGTTCCTTGAACTAGGTTTTTTGTGGACCCCTTTGGAAATTGTGGGTCCAAGGCCTTAAAAGATAAAGATAAAGAAAAAAAAAGGAATAAATGATGAATAGTTGGGATAAAGGTGAAAATATAAGAAACAAATAGAAAAGTGTGGGTTTGATCATAATGGATGGTGATTCAAACCCCACATGGATCCTTGATAGGCAAGGAATTGAAATAAAGGAAAATAATAAAGTGGGAAAGAGGAAATATGGATTATATATATATATATATATATATATATATATATATATATATATAGTCAGGCTAGAATACACTCGAGTGTATGGATCGCACGAATACACTCAAGTGTGTTTGCATATCAAGACTATTTTTTGCAAAATGTAAACCATTGATCTTCACCGTCATACTATAACTAGACTACATACAAATTTTGAGCCCATTTGGATGAGTGTAAGTCACTCATCCAAGGGCAACAAAATCGACGCGCGAAACTAATTTAAAATGCATAATTTTTGCGGTCTTCATAACATGAGCTATACATATCCAAATGTGCTCAAAATTTGCGTATGAGTTGTTCACAAGATGTTTAAGAAGATCAACGGATTAGATTTTCAAAAAAAATATTGCATCATGAAAAACTACTTGAGTGTATTCCGCTCCGAATACACTCGAGTGTATTCTAGCCTAACTCTATATATATATATATATATATATATATATATATATATATATATATATATATATATATATATATTTCAAACAATACATTGCACATAAACAAAAGGGTTGTTTTTTTTTATTTATGACCCCAAACTTGGAAGGATGATAGATTAAATTATTATGAAGTTTCCCTAAAAATTTGGGATTAAACGGAGCCATGGTTTGAGAGTTATGATTTTCCAAATTATCCTAAAATAAAAAGGAGTTTCCTTAAAATAGAAACCAGACTTTTCTGTTGTTTGGGCACGAGTGATACAGATTGTTGGATCCTAATCCAGCGAAGGCCGCTCATCTTCTAGTTCTAACCGAACTAGGAACAAGCCGCCGACAGAAGGATATTACCTTCGATTTTTCTCACAATTTGGTCAATGTGCAGATGACGAAAGTTGTTTGTTAGGTTCGGGAGGGTGTTTCGCACCCAACTAACCTAGGTTTTAGGGGATTTCGAGGGTTCTAGAAAGAATGCCTAATTTTCCCAAAATAGGGAGCAATGGCTAGGATTGGGAACCCTAGAATCGGCCCCCAAACCCTATATATATAACCCCCTCTCGACTCCTCAAGGTTGCACGAACTCAACCGGCTTATTCCCTACATCTCTCGTGCTTTGGATTGGCGTATTAAGGTAGATCCGGCGAGCTCTCAACCGTGGCACAGCCGTGAGGCTATCCCCTGAATCGAGTGGGAGCGGATAGCAGGAACTGTTCGATCAGGTTCCACATTAGTCCTCGATAGTCATCAACAGACCAGGGCGCTCCGTGCTGCAAGTTGCCTTTGAGTGGGCGTGGGCTCTAGGGGGCCGCACGATCACGCGCAGTCAACAACAACTCGTGATCTGACGATCGAGGTTTTTTCGAAAATCCCAGGTCAGTTGCCTCTCTAGTCAAAATACAATAAAATCATGGAATCTTGTTTAATTCGCTAAAAATAGATCCTTTGGTCAAAAAATAAAAGTAAATAGTGGTTTTTGATCAGAAAAATCTGTAGAGTCTGATAAAAATGTAATTGGAGCCTGATATTGCTTGAAATTTAAGAAGTACACAAAGTTTCACTTTTGATGTATTAAAATATGGTAAAATCCTAATGTGATATGGAACTCGATTTTAATGGCTCTTTTGGGTTAATTTGGTATGGAACCCTAATTCTGAGTAATATTAACCTATTGAGAATAAAAGGGGGAGTTAATTTTGAAAAAGGTAATTTTATGCTTGTTTTTGGGTTTTATGCCCATGATTATGTTTAGAAACCCTAATTTGGGAAAATAAGGATTTTAACAGTTTAATGAATGCAAAACCCAAATCTTTGGTGATTAATGTTTTGGGAAGGGTTAAATGGATGTTTAAAGTCGCTACTAACATGTTGATTATAAAAAGGGCACATTAGATCTAAAACGATGATCTTTATGCACAGTTTGATTATTTTAAGATTCCATGTACATGGATATGCTTTAGTGGGCCTTGAAACCCTAATCCTGATAATAATGACTCTTAATGGCTTTAATTGTTAAAATTCATGAATAAAGTTGAGATATGATGGTTCTAAGCTACTTCGAGTATAAAAGTTCCTCATTGTGGGTAAATACCCTTAATACGGTAATTAGGGTTTTCTAATGGATAAATGTGGAATTAGTAATAAAGAGAGTTCATGATAATTGGGACTAATGATCATGTCATGACTTAAAAGGATAAAGATGGTAGCTTTAGTGTAAAAGAGGCATATTGGACTTAATTGACTTTTAATTGTGCTTTTAATCCAAAATTAAGGTTATATGTTGTTAAAAGGTAACCTTAATATCTTTCATGAAGGGTAGATGAGATAATTAGGGTTTGAATAATAATTGTATAAAATTAGCGTTTAAAATAGTAAAAATGAAGTGAAACCCTAATTGCAATGGAAACCCTAAAAGTGGACTAGAAACCCTAGGAAGCGAGCTAGGTTTAATAGATCTTGATGGCATGATCAATGATAGGAAATTATATGCATATTTCAGGGTATCTGTGTGCTTTCTTTCCTATTGGATTTCTTGCATTGATTGGTTGATTATATATCAAAGATCTGCAAAACAGGTATGTGCTTACGCTTATGATTAATCTCTTTAGTTTCACGGTGATTCCCGGATGTTTTATCGATTGCCTGAAAATAACTGCTTGGATGACTTTTATTTCATGAAACTATAAAGTGACTATGATTATCACCATAAATAGGTATACATGATTGGCTCAGATCTTGGTCCTCCTTTGTGGCTTTGATAATGATGAAAGGGTAACCTAGTAAAAGGTCTACTTGTGGGACCATCAGGTTATCAAGAGTAAAGGATTGGGCTACCTATGGGTAGTGCCATGTGAATCTTTAGCACACCATGAGTTAGGGAATGGGCTACTTATGGGTAGTGCCATGCAAATCAACCCTAGATATTGATTTACTTATTAGGTAGGATCATGCGGGGTGTAATGGGGATCTACCATAAGAAAGGTAGCATCCAGGTCCACTACAGGGACAACGTAGAGGCTAGGGTATGTATGGATTGAGAAGTTATGTTTGAAACATAATGTGGTTTGTTAAATCATAATTGACTGCAATATGATGTCATAGTTAATTGCACGATTATTGTTTCCCCCACACATCGGCATATTCATTTATGTTGACTGACGTTTTGTTTGTCGGCGTTTTAGGTACAACATTAAAAAGGACAAACAACAAAATTAGCATATTGTGAATACATGAATTAAAGTGCAAGGATGATTAGTTAGAATAGTTTTTGTATGTGGATAGAAGATTAGAAATCCAATTTTTTCAAAAGGTATGCAAAAGTTTATTTTATTATAGCTTTTCAGTATAGTTTGGTAGAATTTGATAATTATTATTGATTATTTGTTGAACCATTGGTCCCGGAAATTGGGATAATGGCTCTGACTTCTTGGTCTCCCATAATTGGGGGTTATCAAGAGGCAGGGTCGTTACACATGATGACCCATACGACCATATTAACTCTTGAGACACTCGTATGGCACTCCAGACAATTGTCTCACTCAGTGAGATGGTTGTTTGGTGGTGCAGTCACCCAATCTATTGCATGAAATGAAACCTAAACACTTTTGTGATCAATTCAATCACCATTCAAGGTCAAACTCCTCATCTAGATGAGTTCCTTTGTGTGTGACCCTATAGGTCCCATATCACATTGGTAGTGAATGTCCATAACTAACTTATGACATCACAAGAAAAGAGTGGTGCCTAGTCTCACATTAGTGCTACCCAAGTGAATGGAAAGTTGGAGAACAACTTCAACCTACAATCTGTGTGAGGTGTTGCGGTGATTGTATAATTCCTTTGTCTTTGATATCCATAGTGAACTTAAGGCATGGACTCATCATCCACTCAGTGTTCATCTCATGTTCCTTGAACCAAGAGAAGAATATCTTAGATAATGTGACCTCAACTTCATATATTGATTCACATGTGCATGTCATGCGCTTCTCGATCTTGCTTGTCAAGTGGCCAGGATATCATAATCCAGTAGGAAGGACAAATCCCATCTATATCACTCATAGTCTATCCCCATGTGTCAAAGTCATCCAATCATCACCATCATAACAACTCATTCAGGACTGTATTTGATGATGTCAAAGCATACCCAACGACATGTGACGAGTGCAGTGATTTCAGGTCTGAGAATCGCAATCATCACCTTCACTATGAGAGATGACTATGAACACCAATGATGGTTTCCATGTGTCACTTATCAAGGTGGGTATGTCTGATACATTGTTCCCTAACATGTATCTATGTGCTTGGTTTGATATTGTTATATCATGGCTAATGAGATTCAATCATCAACCAACTAACACTCTATTCTTATGTGTTACTGGTGTCTATCTACCTTCCATAGTAACAACTAACTAGGGACAAAACAAGAATGTACACACTCTTAGAATTCACATGATCTCATCCTCCAAGTCATGTACTTGAAGACATACGTCATTCAGTATTGTCATTTTTTAGACATTTATAATGTTTCCTCATTATCTCATAACTGAATGAATTGGAATTTTGCCTTTATGAGTACTAATCAAATCTTTTCTGGTATATGTCATGCCAATCATCACATGATTGGTTCTATGGGAATACCTTACCAATAGCTCTCCCTCATCTACAAGGATGAAGTAAAGGATGAGGCAATTGTCTGGACGCTTGAAGAAAATGATCTAGAATACAACAACAAGGTCTTCAAAGGAGATAATTGTGTAGTATCTTGGAGGTGATTCAGATTTGGATCCAAAAATTTGATTTCTTCGCTAACAAAGATGTGCATACTTGTTGAAAAGTAGTGTGCACAAAGGTATAATCTTTTTCTTTTCAATGTCTTTTGACCATAAATATTTTATGGCTATAATAGATCCAATGATTAGGTTAAAATGGGCAAGAAACTTTTCATTCCATTGTGCCACTTTTCCAAAATGTCCAAAGTGATATCAGAGATGACCTCGTACACTTTGACACCAGTTAGTTTTTGAACCATAAATAATTATATGCAGGAATTGTGTACAACATTGTATTCATGTTATTCACCTAATATCATATATGATATTATATTTATATATTACATAAACCAATGTAATTCCTTGGAAAAATCATTTTTGTTTGGTTGATGTGGATATGATAAATAGGTCATTGGGATATCATCTAAAACAAGTCATATCACTATTTTGGTTTTGATCAAAAATTATGTAGCATGTATATGGTTTGCATGTGATTCCTCTCTCTATATATTCTTTGTGTAATTCAAATAGTATGATGTGATGACATCACTGATGAACCATGGTAGAGGGGAGGAGATGATCAGAAGACCACTCTAAAGGGATTGGTCCTTATAGGATTCTAGATCAAGATGGTATGATGAATCATTAAAAAACACAAGAAATAGACAAAAAAGGACTATTAGTTAGTTGACTAGCTTGCCTAGTCGAGAAATTGGAAACCATGTAAAGGGCAGATTTAAGATTACATCATATGTGAATCTCTTAATTATTTTTCTACAACACTTGTTGGCTCAAGATTTTATACTAGTTTCCATATCATGTATTATCACATGTGGTGATTGCTATAGACTATGATATCTATAATAATGTATATATAGTGGTGAATAGATATGTATGAATGTATACATATATATATATATATATATATATATACATATACATATATACATATATATACATATACATAATATCAATTTTGAATATGCCTTCCATTGTAACATAAAAATCTTTTTTGAATAAGTGTTTGAATGCTCAACATGATGCACCATCTACCTTGGAGAAGTGTGATAATAAGTGTGTGGGTCTACTCAATAGGGTGCCTATCATATTGTATTGACCTTTGGTTTTGGACTTGACTAGGTGATCTTAATAGGATTAAATACCTAGGGGCGTAAATATGGCATATACTTTATATGATGATTTATTGGCATGGAGTTGTGCAAGCATCTATCTAAGAATTGCATTAGATGCAATTCATAGTCATTACCTACCTAAATAGTTAAGTTATGATTGGTAAGCCATAGTTGGCTCATAACTTAATAGATTGTGGAACTTGTATCACTAGAATATTTCTCATCTTAATCTTTTTAATAAATATAGTTGATTCATGCAAATATTTTTCATGTAGATCAAATGAAAAAGACAACACATAATAGCTTTTCACTACGATCAGTCCTTGTGAAATAAAAACTATATGGAATAACTTCAATAATTGTTTTAGGACAATGAAAATTATTCTCACACATGAGTGTAAGGTCTATGTCCTATATACACTAATACCTAATGAACTAACTCCCAATGTTCCTAGGACAGAAAAGGAAGCACATTAGAAGCATTCTGATAATGCAATGGGCATGAATGTCTTAAGCTATGCTCCATGAAACATAAGATTCAGAAGAAACATGAGAATATGGATGTTATTGAGATGATAACACATCTCAGGAACATGTATAAAAATAAGCAATAAAGGATAGGTTTGATGTCTCTAAGGTGATTATTAAGTGCAATATGATGAAGGGTGATCCACTACCCCATGTAGTCAAGAATTGGATTTCCTTTAATCCAAGAGTTGTCCACAAATCTAATCCTATAATCATTTCCAAATTCATGCAAATAATTTGTCATGAATACAACATGAACAATTTTGTTATATCATTGATAGAGTTACTTGGAATGTTAAGAACACCTAAGGAGAAAATGAAAGACAAGCCCAAATTTATGTTCATGGCCATCAACAGAAAATGAAATTTAAGGAAAAAAAATCCAAGAAAGGTTCTAAGGCTGGTCACAATTCTTCTACAATTAAGGAAAAAATTGGATTCACTAAGGGAGGCAATTGTCACCATTATGGATATTGCAAGAGAAACTGTCCTCTCTAACTAGAGGAATTCAAAAACAAGAATTAGGAAATAGAGGTCTCTGCTTCAACTATATATGTTATACAAATAAAAATATCTACTTCTTCATAATGGGTATTAGATACCAGATGTGGATCTCATATTCTCATATATACATAATTGAAAATAAGCAGGCACTTGAAGAAAGCATATAAGGAACTACACATGGTAAATGGAGCACAAGTTCTTTCCACTACTATTGGTACTTATTATTTATCTCTACTCAGTGGGCTTATAATAGATTAAAAAACAACTATTATGTATTTGCCATATATAGGAACCTCCTTTTTTTTCACATTTGGATAAAGAACAATTTTGAACTTCCAATAAAGAACGATAGGATTTCTTTTACAATAGATGATATATGCTATGAAAGTGTCCCTATATCAAACAATTTTTATTTATTAGATCTTGAAACACATGTATATAACATAAATACCAGGAAGTTAAAACTCAATGAATCAAACAGATGTTATCTTTGGTGTTTTTCTCTAGGTCAAATAAAGGAGAAGCACATTTATATATTTCATAAAGATAGTTATCTAGACTCATTTGATTTTAAATCAATAGAGACATGTGGTTTTTATTTATTAAGCAAGATGAAAAACACCTTTCATTGAAAATAATAAGAGGTCAAGTGACTTATTAGGGCTCATAGATATCGATGTGTGTGGACCTTTTAGCACCAATAGTTCTAGATGTGGGTATCGATATTTTCTCAGATTTACTAATGACTTTACTATATTTGAATATGGGTATCTTATGAAACACAAATTAGAATCACTTGAAACTTTTAAGGAAATCATGAATGAAGTACAAAACCAAATTGGTAAAAATATCAAAACATTATGATTTGATCATGGTGGAGAATGTATTAACTAAGAGTTCGAGGCCCTTCTAATTTGTGGTAATGTATTACAGTTGACCACACCTGGGATACCAAAAAATAACAATATGTCAAAAAGAACGAACTACATCATGTTGGATATGATACAATCAATGATGAGTTATGGTAATCCTCTGATTTGCTAAGAAATAGTTATGTGAAAAGCTTGGACCCAAATCAAATAAATATTGCTTTGTTGGATACCCTAAGGAAACTAATGGTTACTACTTCTTTATTCCATATGACAACAAAGTTTTTAACGTCAAAACTATTGTATTCCTCAAAAAGAAATTTATATTCAAGGGAACCAACAGGATCAAAATAGAAATCAAAGAATTTCAAGATAAACAAGATAACATTTAACTTATGAAGATAGATAAGGAACAAGAATAATCACAAACTTTTATGAAATCTCAAGTACCTATTGTAACATAGAATTGTGAAGATCTAGTAGTACATGTCTTGAGCTAGAGAGATATGGATTTATGTGAGTCAACAAGATGATGTGTTGTCCATTGATGGTGATGAGTCAACAAACTACAAAGAGGATATTGATGGACTAAATTATAAGAAATGGATTGAAGCCATGACATCTGAGATGGAATCCATGTGTACCAATAAGGTATGGACCTTGATGGATCCATATGTACGGGTGTAACCCATAGGGTGCAAATAGGTCTTCAAGAAGAAGACCGACATGAATTCTAATGCACAAACCTACAAAGATCGGTTGGTAGAAAAGTTTCAAATAAGTTCAAGGTGTTTATTTTCATGAAACCTTTTCATCAATTGCCATGGTTAAATCTATAGGGATCATGCTTGCCACTACAACTTATCATGACTTTAAAATATAGAAAATGGACATTAAAATTGCATCCCATAATGGGTAACTCCTTGAGTATGTGAATATGACACAACCTAAAGGCTTTTTTAGTTCAAACTGGAGATAAAAAGGTTTGTAAGCTACAAAGGTCAATCTATGGATTGAAGTAAGAATATTAGAGCTAAAATCTTCATTTTGATGATGTAACGATGGTCACCAAAATGACAAACAAATCGTTACTAATTAAGTGGAATAAGCATAAACAACAGATTAACAAAAATCACTAAAACTTAAAACCATTTTTGCAAAGAGATCCATTTCTAGGAAAACTCTTTATGGAATAACCAAAACCTGATATTCACACTGATCATATATTGTACATACATTGTACCATTTCTTCTCGAGGACAACATATAACAGTTGTTTTCTCAAAACATATACTTAAAGCAACCTCAAATGTGACGACCCCAATTTCTACATACTTTCCTTAGTGACATATACATATATGTGTGCACTCATATCTATAAATGTCAAAAGGGAAAATAATAGAAATCAAGATAGTCAACTAAAAATAGAGATAAGCCAAGATTATGTCCACATCATCATTAATAGCCACACAACACTTCATTCATTGATAAAAGATAAAGTCATACATATTAATACTTGAGAAAGGAGAAGAATAAGTCTATGAAAAAGGAAATGCAATTATTACATAGGATCTATAATATCCTATTAAATCATCTAGAAGAATAAAAACTATCTAACTGAAATGAATATGATGAGAAGTGGAAATCTATCTCATATTATCCTCCATGATCATTATTTAGTGGCTTCAGGTACTTTGATGTGCTTCATATATTGTCAATTGTTCCTTGTACCTAGAAAATATGAGAAACAAATACATCAACAAAGTTGGTACGTGGAATTAAAAGCTATACTATGCTGGTATATAAAATACTCAAAATTGGATAAAGAGAATGAAAACATTATTTAGAGGCAGAAAATCAGGAAATCCCAAGTTATTATCCTTATTTAGAATGAATATGCATTACTATGGTGGACTTAGCACAATCATAAATATTGGGCCCTATCCCTGCGTACCTTGTACCATTAGGGATCTCCCAGCGTACCTTGTACCATTAGGGAGGTTCTAGTCAACATTAATGATTTCCCTCTCTAATAGGGAGATTAATGAGTACTACTAGTAACTACATTTCACTTATATTCAATTATGTTCTTTTATGTTCAAGGCGGTAAATCATCAATTAATCATATATCCACATCCATCAATGTATATCAATTTCATGCAAACAATTACAGATACTTAACATCCAGCATAATCTAGTCATATAATTATATCCACGTACCTTTAATTCTCATATCTGAATTCCACAAGTCCTAGGTTTTGAGAAAGATAGAAGATCACCCTGAAAAAATAAAACCCTAAAGTCACCATGGTTTCTCATCAACCAACATTAATTACTATTATAATTAGGGTTTAGGTTATTTGGGATGTCACTTTAGGATACATAGGATTCAGAGTTGGGGTCTGAGATTAGGGTCATCCAGGTTATTCAAGGACATTTTAGTTATTAGGGTTTTTCATAAATTGTTCATAGTATTCATGATAAGGTGAGAAAAACTAGAAATTAGGGTTCTTCTCAATTATTGAATCAACTATCTTCCCTAGATAGGTTTTTGAGTAACATGATGACCAAGATCATAATTTGGGTTTAAACTGTTCTCAAAGCAGATTGGAAATCAGTAATGACCATTATTACATAATATATAAATATAAAGGGGTCATTAGGTATGTAGGTCATATTTTCAGAGAAGGAATTGGATCTAGGTCCTAGAATCATTTTATTTAAATAGATTAGATTTTTTTGATGAAAATGGTATATTTATTTGATATTTTCTGATAATCCTTCCTTTTTCTAGGGTTTTCATAAGCTCTGACCAATCAGGAAATTTTAAAGAAATTAAGCAAAATAAAAAAAGATTTACGAGCTCTGGCTCACGGATCATGCGAGGGATCCGACCAACCGGACCCTCTGACTGACCCGTGAGCAAGCGCTCGTCCAAAGGGGGGGTCAGGCTCACTGCGAATGTCAAGAATTCCCCTGTCTCTCTCCTGTTGAGCTCGTGTCTGGGTAAGGTGAGAAAGGGATAACACTCATCTGAATGTCCCTGCTCGCGCCATGGCTGCAGCGAGGGGTCGGGGAGAGCTGGATCAATCGGAGGTGGTTCCTAGGAAGAGATGAGTTATGCTGGTCATTGGGTTGAGTTCGCAGACTCATGATGGTTGTGGGGAGGTCGAGCTCATCGGAAAGGGTGGTCTGGAATTATATTCCAATCAAAACAGGCTAACAAAGGGTTGAAGAGTGGAGTTGAGTTTTACCTGCCCTCAGGTTGGATTGAGGGAGTCAAAAGCATCGCGGAGGTCTACCAAAGCTGTTGCGATCTTCCCGCGGCTCTGAGATGGCTCCAACCTCACTGGCGGTGGAGCTTTTGGAGCTCAGTGGCGACGGCTGGTCGACCCAGGCTTCTGGACCTTCGCGGCTCCAACCGAAGGTGTCGGTCATCTCGCCGAGATCCCTAGATGGTGCGATTGCGTTCGATTGAGCGGAGAGAACCACTGGAGGGAGGGAGAAGTCAGAGTCAGGCGAGCTGGAGGTGCTTGAGGTCAGGGAGGTAGAGGTGATCTCCGTTGCAATTGAGAGGTTCGTTTGACTAAAAGGGAGGTGGCGGAGCTACTGGGCTCCTTAAATAGGTGTGGGGGTGCTAGAAAGGGAAACCCTAAAATTGGCTACCGCCGCCACTGAGAGGTGTGAGGTCTCGGGAGGTTGTTCTCCCTGATCCGGGGGAGATGGGTGATGTGGTAAGGATCATTGGGCTCGTCCGGGTGAGAGGAAACTGTCCTCCAAAAATCTTGAGGTGAAGAGGTGAGGGCTGGGTGCGAGTGTCGTTGGAGGAGTCACAGGTTCAGCTACCGGTGGGGACTGAGTCTTTTGGAGGTTGGAGACAACTTGGCAGTCGTCGAGTCTCATGCGTTCTGTGATCGACTGATCCGATGGTGGGGATTACCCCCCCCCTTTTAAATGAACCGCGCCCAAGCCAACAGCAAGGTTGCGTGACACATTAAAATCAAATAGAAAAGGAAACTTAGGTCATAGGTATTAATAGATGACTTAAAAGACATAAAATTCAATTGTGAATAACTCATGATTGGTACGTCCAATTTTAATGAGGTTTTAGGCATAGCTTTATAATTCTATGATGTAGCTATGGTGCAAGATTGGAGTCAAATTTTGATTATTGACTATGTCAATTGACTAAATGTCATAATGCTTGTATTATTGACTTTATGTATTATCATGGATGATCTTAAGTGAAATTGATAATCCATTTAATCAATTTAGTGAGAGAGATGACTGAGGGCATAATTGGAATAATTAAAATTGTAAGAGAGAGGAACTAAATAATATATGTAAAAACTCACTCTGTCACATTATCCCCTCCTTTTTAAGAATTTTGTGCCCAAAATTCAAGCATCCTGAAAAAGATATGGATACTTCTTCTCGACCTCGGTCTTTAGCTCCCAGGTGGCATCTGTTTCATCATGGTGACTCTAGAGAACTTTCACCATTTCAATATGATGATTACTGTGAAGTTCCTTTGACTTGAAGTTGAGAATTCTGACTGGAGACTCAGCATATGACAGATCATCCTTCAATTCGAGAGGCTCATGATTCAAGATATGACTGGAATCCTTGACATAGGGCTTCAGATTAGATACATGAAACACATTATGCATGGCACTATACTGAGGTGGCAAAGCAAGACGATAGGCACATTCACCAACCCTTTCTAGAATCTCGAAGGGTCCAACATACTGAGGACTGAGCTTTCCTTTGTTCTTGGCCAAAGCTCGAATAGGTCGGATCTTCAGAAATACATGGTCACCTTCCTTGAACTGACATTCTTGACGGTGAGCATCTACATAGGACTTCTATCTATCATGTGCCCACTTCATTATCTGCCTAATTAGAGCAACCTTATCGGCATACAACTGCATCTCCTCAGATTTCATCAGGGTACGCTCTCTGACATCGTCCCAGTGTAAAGGTGATCTGCATGGTCGGCCATAAAGAGCTTCATAGGGAGGCATCCCAATGCTTGCCTGATAGCTATTATTATAGGCAAACTCAGCTAAAGGCAAGTAATAGCTCCATGAGCCTTCCCAATTGAGAACACACACTCACAGAAGATCCTCTAAAATATGTACGGTACGCTCTGACTGCCCGTCTATTTGCGAATGGTAGGCTGTACTGAAGTTCAACTTGGTGCCCAATTCCTCTTGAACCTGCTTCCACAACTTTGATGTGAACTTTGGGTCCCTGTGCGAGACAATAGACACTGGGACTCCATGCAGACATACTATCTCCCGTATGTAGAGGTCAGCCAACTCAGAAACCTTTGCGGTAGTCTTCACAGGAAGGAAATGAGCTGATTTGGTGAGACGATCCACTATGACCCATGCAACGTCATATCCCTTCCTGGTCCTGGGTAACCCCACCACAAAATCCATGGTGATGTGTTCCCATTTCCATTCCGGAATCTCAAGTGGTTGTAGTAGACCGCCTGGTCTCTGATGGTCGGCCTTGATCCTTTGGCATGTCAGACACTTGCTCACGAAATCGGCAATATCACGCTTCATGCCCCTCCACCAAAACTGATGTTGTAGGACTTTTTCGTCGTGCCTGGATGAACTGTGTACTTGGACCCATGTGCCTCATTTAGAATTATTGTCTTTACAGTTGACTGCTCAAGAACCCACATACGATTCTTGTAATGGAGACCACCATCAAGACCCACAGACAGATGTGTTTGCGGCTTCAAAAGGAGAGAAGAGAGCTCTGCAAGACCAGGACTAGACTTTTGTGCCTCAAGAAGTTCGAAGTGCAAGTTGGACGTGATGGAAATGTTATTAACATGCACACGATCAGATAGAAACTGTGGTTTTCAGCCCACTAGATCCTCCATGTTCCTCCATTCAGGGACAGAAAGAGATGCACACACTACCCTTTTCCTGCTAAGGGAATCAGTGACTACATTTGCCTTACCCGGATGATAGGAAATAGTAAAATCATAGTCCTTTAGGTATTAAATCCATCGGCGTTGATGTAGATTCAAGTCCTTCTGAGTTAGGATGTACTTTAGGCTTTTGTGATCGGTGAAGATGTCGAATGTTGCCCCGTACAGGTACTGCCTCCAGATTTTGAGGGCATGAATGATTGCAGCTAATTCCAAATCATGGGTGGGATAATTAAGTTCATTGGGTTTTAGCTGTCTAGACGCAAAGGCCACTACCTTACCATTCTGTTATAGGACACACCCTAACCCATTCCTCAAAGCATCAATGAAAATCACAAACCCTTCATTACCAGAGGGTAGAACAAGAATAGGAGCGGACATCAATTTCTGCTTTAACTGCTGGAAACTGGACTCACAAGTAGATGACCAGATAAAGTGTTCATCCTTCTGAGTAAGCTTGGTTAGAGGAAGTGTAACTTTGGAGAAATTTGGGATAAAGCAACAATAATATCCGGCTAAACCCAAGAAACTCCGAATTTCAAAAGGATTACAAGGAGGTTGTCAATCAAGTATAGCAGAGACTTTGGAGGGATCAACAGATATACTACCTCCAGAAATGACATGTCCAAGAAACATAACCTTATCAATCCAGAACTCACATTTTGAAAGTTTGCCATAAAAATTCTGGGTTCGAAGAATGTCAATAACTGCTCGCAAGTGTTCACTGTGTTTTTCCATAAAATCAGAATAGATCAAGATATCATCAATGAAGACGACCACGAACTCATCAAGATAAGGTTGGAAGACTTTGTTCATCAGATTCATAAATACACCTGGTGCGTTGGTCAACCCGAATGGCATCACCAGAAATTTGTAATTCCCATAACGAGTTCGAAAAGCAGTTTTAGAAATATCAGAATCCTTGATTTTAAGTTGATGGATCCAGAACGGAGATCAATCTTTGAGAAAACTTTAGCAGTACGAAGCTGATCAAAGAGGTCATCAATACGAGGAAGAGGATACTTGTTTTTAATAGTGGCTTGGTTCAACATGCGGTAGTCAATACACATACGCATAGAACCATATTTCTTCTTAACAAAAAGAACAGGAGCTCCCCAGGGGGAAACACTAGGACGGATGAAACCTTTGTCAAGAAGTTCTTGCAACTGTTTCTTCAACTCCATAAGCTCAGCAGGAGGCATCCTATACGGTGCCCTAGAAATTGGAGTGGTTCCAAGAAGAAGATCTATGGAGAACTCAATGTCTCTATTTGGAGGCATCCCAGGAAGCTCCTCCGGAAAAACGTCAGGGAAGTCACGTACCACCTCCAAACTTTCTACAGGCCCGCTACTAGGACTGGTCTCTGAGACTAATGCGAGGAAGACTTTACATCCTTTAGAAATGAGCTTTTTAGCTTTAAGAGAGGAGATTATAATATTATTACAGAATCCGCTTCCCCTAGGGATTTTTACCGGATAAGAATGAGGTTGAGACAGAACGACTGTCTTGTTTCTACAATCAATGTGAGCATGGTATGTGTATATCCAGTCCATATTAAGTATGACATCAAAGTCTTCCATAGTTAAGAGAATGAATTCAAAGGGCATATCATGATTTTCGTATTTAAGAGAGAGTTCATTGGTTTTTTTGTAGAGTTGTCAGTATTTTGCCACTCAGAGTAGACACGTCCAGAATATATCCCAAGTCCCTTATGTGAAGATTTAGGATGGATTCCAGCGTTCGAGAAATAAATGTATTTGTAGAGCCAGAGTCAAATAAAGCCTTAACAGGATGACCATTTAATAATACAGTTCCAACATAAGGTAATCAAATTATGAATAATTGCAGGCTTGAATAAGATATTGAATTATAAAGAAATTAGGTTACCTTCACAGAGTTGGTTTGGATTTGCCTTGGCCTCTTCTGCATGTACTGCAAATACCCTGCCATTGCGGTGTCCCTGAGGCTACGGAGCACCACCCGCAGGATTGCCAAAGATGGAGGGAGTGGGGCACTTGGTGACGAAATGACCCTCCTTCTTACAGTTATAGCAGACTGGCTTGGTATGGCGGCATACCCCACCATGGAAATGCCCACAAGTCTTGCACTTGGGATGATCCGTCCTCGGCTGCTTCTGGTAGTTTTTCTGTCCTCCCTTTCCTGAACCTCCTCGTTTCCCTGATCCCTTATTGTTATGGCCAGGATGGAACTTTCTAGACTTGTCCTCTTCAGTTGTGGTTAACCTTAAGTATCCCATGCTAGAAGGTTTTTGCATGCCCTGCTCTCTCTCCTGCTTGAGGGTCATATCTAGGGCTTCATCTATGCTTCTGGGATGAGAGGCTATGACTAGGGTTTTTAGGTGGGAGGAAAGGCAGTCAACATAGTGTTCAGGAAGATGGTCTTCAGTCCTGATGGGTGCATAACGCTCCAGAAGCCTAAACTTCTGGGTGTAATCAGCTACTGAAAGACTACCCTGCCTTAACTCCATGTACATCTTCTCCTTCCTCTTCCTCTCGGCTATGGGCATAAAATGATTCGTGAAGAGGTTTTTGAAGGCTTCCCACTCCATGTTGTCTATTTCCTCACCCCTATTCCCGCCATAGTTCTCCCACCAGATTTTTGCCCCTCCCTTAAGCATATGGGTGGCGAACTTGACCTTCTTCTCATTGGGTACTTCTAGGGTATGAAAACCATTCTCTATGGATAAAGTCCAGGCTTCAGCATTGTCCATGACCTCAGGATGATCCTCCCCCCAAAAGGAATCAAGGTTTAGTTTAATAAAATCTATCACCATCACTTCTTTCTTCCTAGATGAGCTAGGTTCAGGGGTTCCTTTTGTGGCGAGGGTTTCCATAAAATCTACAAGGATTTTCTTCTGTTCCTCCCACCTTTCCTAGACCACAACATCGGGATCAGGTACTTCAGAGGTTTCAGGCTCTTTTCTTTTCTTAGAGGATGATTCCCCTGAGGCCTTCAAGCTGCGAGTCTTAGGAGGCATCCTGAAATTAATTGGGGTATATTAGATTTATTACTCAACAATTATATTTGTCATTATCATTATGTCATTTCATTATTCTCTTATATCATTTATTAATGTTCTTGATGTTACAGTTTATGGAGGTTACCTTAAAGTCCTTATTAGTCGGTCCTTAAGACTTTCTAAATAGAGAGACTCTTTCCTAATCTTATATCATAAAGATGAAGGGAAGAACAATTTTCAAAAATTTGAGATAAGTGGGAAAATATTCCTATAGAAAAGATGAGAAGGATCCTAATTTAAGGTATGCCCAAGAAGTAAGGGACATTTAGGATATCGTCCAGGTAGACTCACACTGCCTTATAGGTAGCCTCGTGATTGCCAAGCAAAGTGGCTCAGAGACTTTAGTCAGACCTTAGGCAGATGCTATCCTAGTCACCTCAACCCTTCACATCCCTAACTCAAGGACTACCCTAGACTCTTAATAGGGTGAACGAAAGTCATGTGACTATGATGTGTGAACCTTGTCTCTGATACCAATTGTGATGACCCCAATTTCTACATACTTTCCTTAGTGACATATACAGATATGTGTGCACTCATATCTATAAA
This sequence comes from Alisma plantago-aquatica, assembly GCA_963693085.1. Classification (NCBI taxonomy): domain Eukaryota; kingdom Viridiplantae; phylum Streptophyta; class Magnoliopsida; order Alismatales; family Alismataceae; genus Alisma; species Alisma plantago-aquatica. The sequence continues at coordinate 998,533,586 of OY856412.1, forward strand.
TGTCAAAAGGGAAAATAATAGAAATCAAGATAGTCAACTAAACATAGAGATAAGCCAAGATTATGTCCACATCATCAGTAATAGCCACACAACACTTCATTCATTGATAAAAGATAAAGTCATACATATTAATACTTGAGAAAGGAGAAGAATAAGTCTATGAAAAAGGAAAGGCAATTATTACATAGGATCTATAGTATCCTATTACATCATCTAGAAGAATAAAAACTATCTAACTGAAATGAATATGATGAGAAGTGGAAATCTATCTCATATTATCCTCCATGATCATTATTTAGTGGCTTCAGGTACTTTGATGTGCTTCATATATTGTCAATTGTTCCTTGTACCTAGAAAATATGAGAAACAAATACATCAACAAAGTTGGTACGTGGAATTAAAAGCTATACTATGCTGGTATATAAAATACTCAAAATTGGAGAAAGAGAATGAAAACATTATTTAGAGGCAGAAAATCAGGAAATCCTAAGTTATTATCCTTATTTAGAATGAATATGCATTACTATGGTGGACTTAGCACAATCATAAATATTGGGCCTTATCCCCACGTACCTTGTACCATTAGGGATCTCCCTGCGTACCTTGTACCATTAGGGAGGTGCTAGTCAACATTAATGCTTTCCCTCTCTAATAGGGAGATTAATGAGCACCACTAGTAACTAAATTTCACTTATATTCAATTATGTTCTTTTATGTTCAAGGCGGTAAATCATCAATTAATCATATTTCCACATCCATCAATGTATATCAATTTCATGCAAACAATTACATATACTTAACATCCAGAAAAATCTAGTCGTATAATTATATCCAGGTACCTTTAATTCTCAGATCTGAATTCCACAAGTCCTAGGTTTTGAGAAAGATAGAAGATCACCCTGAAATATAGTAAAACCCTAAAGTCACCATGGTTTCTCATCAATCAACATTAATTACTATTATAATTAGGGTTTAGGTTATTTGGTATGTCACTTTAGGATACATAGGATTCAGAGTTGGGGTCTGAGATTAGGGTCGTCCAGGTTATTCAAGGACATTTTAGTTATTAGGTTTTTTAATAAATTGTTCATAGTATTCATGATAAGGTGAGAAAAACTAGAAATTAGGGTTCTTCTCAATTATTGAATCAACTATCTTCCCTAGATAGGTTTTCGAGTAACATGATGACCAAGATCATAATTAGGGTTTAAACTGTTCTCAAAGCAGATTGGAAATCAGTAATGACCATTATTACATAATATATAAATATAAAGGGGTCATTAGGTATGTAGGTCATATTTTCAGAGAAGGAATCAGATCTAGGTCTTGGAATCATTTTATTTAAATAGATTAGATTTTTCTGATGAAAATGGTATATTTATTCGATATTTTCTGATAATCCTTCCATTTTCTAGGGTTTTCATAAGCTCTGACCAAACAGGGAATTTTAAAGAAATTAAGCAAAATAAAAAAAGATTTACGAGCTCTGGCCCGCGGATCATGCGAGGGATCCGACCAACCGGACCCTCTCACTGACCCATGAGCAAGCGCTCGTCCAAAGGGGGGGGGGTCAGGCTCACTGCGAATGTCAGGAATGCCCCTGTCTCTCTCCTGTTGAGCTCATGTCTGGGTGAGGGTGAGAAAGGGATAACACTCATCCGAATGTCTAAATGGTGATGAACTTTAATTGGGGCAATGAGCTCCTTCTGCTTGCAACCGATCTGATTAGTACCTGTGATAGCTAGAAGAAAAGTAAAATCCATTAATTCAGAACAAAGGAAGGAGAATGAGGAAGAGGGGTGAACGAGGAATGAGGAAAATCAGTTGGGCCTCACTATTGCTTGAGTTACCTGCTTGTGGCCAAGAATTAATAGGGGAGACATGAGGAAGAGGGGCGAATGAGAAAGAGGTGATTGAGAAAAGAAGAATGAAGATGAGGAACTAACCAGTCCTGAAGGAGAACAACGATCGACTGGGCAAGCTCCACTGCTGACTAGGGCCGAGAAACAATAGAGCGATCACGTTCTAGCTGCTTGCGGCCAGGACTAGAGGCGAGACAGAGCAGAGTGATTGAGAATCTAGACCCAAAGGAAGATCGTTGAGGAACAGCGATCGACGGGGCAAGCTCCACTGTTGGCTGAGAAACAACAGGGTGATCACTTCTAGCTACTTGCGGCCAGGACTAGGGGTGAGACAGAGCAGAGCGATTGAGAATCTAGACCCCATGGAAGATCGCTAATTGAAACAGAGCAGAGCGATTGCGTGATCAGCCATGAGGAATTCCAAGCCACTGAGAAATAGGGGCAAATGGTATCAAGCTCTCACCGTCGAGCGGAAGAAGGACCTGATGATGAGGGAAATGAAGGGTTAAGTGGTAGGGGTTCGGGGATGCAGTTGGGGAAAAGGAAAATTTCGCACTGACTTGTATTCTCAGAGCGGGTGTTTTAGGAAGCGGCAGGATTAAGTGGGGGGAAGTTGTTACATGTGACATTGTTCATCTTTTTTTATTTATGTGGGGTTTAGTTCTCTTTCTTTAATATTTAAAATTCAAAAAATTGATATATGTCTACAGCATGTGCAAAAAAGAAAAAACATGGCTATATTATGTTGACTATTGATTTTTTGGTTGGAATTAAATTCGTACTGGAATTGATTAGTGTATAGTAGTAAATATACGGCCAAACACATCAAAATTATATTTAAACATTTAAAATTTATAAAATTAATACATGACTAGAACATGTGCGAAAAAGAAAATATGACTATATTATGTTATTAGTACTATAATTGATTCGTATAAAATTTTAAATATACAAACATACACATCAAAATTAAATTTAAACATCTAAAATTAAAAAAATTGATACATGACCGTAGCATGTGTGAAAAAGGAGGCATAGCTATATTATGTTGACTATCGATTTTTTTGATTGGAATTAAATTCGTTCTAGAATTGATTAGTATGTAATACTAAGTATATGACCATACACATCAAAATTAAATTTTGAATATTTGAAATTCAAAAAATTGATACATCTTCAAAGCATGTGGGGAAAAGGAAACATGCTATATTATGTTGACTATCGATTTTTTAGTTGGAATGAAATTTGTACTGGAATTGATTAGTGTATAGTACTATATATACAGCCATACACATCAAAATTATATTTGAACATTTAAAACTTACAAAATTGATACATGATTGGAGCATGTGTAAAAGAGGAAACACGGCTATATTATGTTATTGGAATTGAATTCATACTAGAATGAAACAAGGCCAACCATCACAATCAAAACAACACCAACTGTCTCGACCTCAAACGCAGATGGTGTACTTCTTTCTCGACTCAAAACACAAGAGAAATGACAATTTTGACCAAAATAAGACCCAACAACCCATGCACGATAGTGTCCTTTCACAACATGTCCCTCTAATTGCTTTTGGGAGATGTTAGGGCCCATTTCAATACAAATGTCGTCTCATGCCAAGTCCTTGAAAATACATTTGAGAGGTGTCATCACACATATGATGACAATGTCATCTCATAATAAGTCCTTAAAAATGCATTTGTGTGGTGTCAGGTCCCATTTCATGACAACATCCTCTCATAACAAGTCCATCAAAATGCATTTGGGAGGTGTCAGGGCTCATATCATGACAAATGTCACGACCAATATTGTGATAGCTTCCTTTCACAACATGTCCCTTCAAATGCATTAAGGAGGATACATAGCCCATATATTGGCAGCGTCCTCTCATAATAAGTCCCTAAAAATGCATTTCAGTGAAGTTTGGACCATATCATGACAATTCCCTCTCACGCCAAGTCCTTGAAAATACATTTGGGAGGTGTCATCGCACATATGATGAAAATGTCATCTCACAATAAGTCCTTAAAAATACATTTGGGTGGTGTCAGGTCCAATTTCATGACAACGTCCTCTCATAACAAGTCCATCAAAATACATTTAGGAGGTGTCAGGGACCATATCATGACAAATGTCGCGACCAATATTGTGATATTCCTTTCACAACATGTCCCTTCAAATGCATTTCAGTGAAGTTTGGGCCCATATCATGACAACCTTCTCTCATACATGTCCATCAAAATGCATTTGGGAGGTGTCAGGGCCCATACCGTGACAAATGTTATCTCACATCAATTCCCTAAAAATTCTTTTGGGAGGTGCCACGAAAAATATTGTGATAGTGTCCTTTCACAACATGTCCCTTCAAATGCATTAAGGAGGATACATAGCCCACATATCAGCAGTGTCCTCTTATAATAAGTCCCTAAAAATGCATTCCGGTGAAGTTTGGGTCATATCAAGACAAATGTTGTATCACGCCAAGTCCTTGAAAATACATTTGGGAGGTGCCATCACACATATGATGGCAATGTCATCTCACAATAAGCCCTTAAAAATGCATTTGGGTGGTGTTAGGTCCCATTTCATGACGACGTCCTCTCATAAAAAGTCCATCAAAATGCATTTGGGAGGTGTCAGTGCCCATTTCAAGACAAATGTTATCTCACATCAAGTCCTTAAAAATGCATTTGGGAGGTGCCATGAATCATTTCTCACAATGCAACATCATGACTATCTCCACAATGCACGTTGTGACCATGATAGAACATGATACAACATACACTCCAATTCCTCCTAGAAGCTAAGTGTCATCAAACATCTTAAAGCAACTCCATGAAAATGCATTTGAGAGGAGACATGGCCCATATCATGAGAGTTTCCTCTCAAACCAACTCCCTAAAATGCATTTGTGTGGATCCATGGCCCATATTGTGTCACTAACCTCTTACACCAAGTCCCTAGAAATGTATTTGTGTGGTGTCATGCCCCTATCATGACAGTGTCCTCTCACATTAACTCACAAAAATTGCAATTGGGATGAATATTGTGACAGTTTCCTCTCACAACAAGTTTCAAGTGAAAATGGGAGGTGCCATGGCACATATGATGACAATGTCCTCTCAAGTTTGGGTCTATATCATGACAATGTCATCTCACGCCATGTCCTTGAAAATACATTTCAGAGGTGCCATGGCACATATGATGATAATGTCATCTCACAGTAAGTTCTTAAAAATGCATTTGGGAGGTGTCAGGTCTCATATCATGACAACGTCCTATCACAACAAGTCCATGCAAATGCATTTGGGAGGTGACATGGCCTATATCATAACCAATGTTATCTCACATCAACTCCCTAAATATGCATTTGGGAGGTTCCAAGGCCCATATCATGGCATTTTCCTCTCACATAAAGTCTTTATAAATGCATTGGGGAGGAGACATGTCACATATCATGACATTGTCCTCTCATAGAAAGTCTCTAGAAATGTATTACGGAGGACCGACGACCAATATCATGACAATGTCTGCTCACAACAAGTCTCTAAGAATGAATTTGTGAGGAGTCACAACCCATATCATGATGTTGTCCTCTCACATCATGTCCCCAAAAATGCTTTAATGAAGAACTATGCCTCATCTCATGAAAGTGTCCTCTCATAACAAGTCTCTCAAAATGTATTTGGGAGGTGCTTGGGCCCATATCATGACAAATGTCATCTCATAGCAAGTCTTTAACAATTCTTTTAGGAGGATCCACAACCTATATCATGGCATTGAGCTTTTACAACAACTCCTTAAAAATGCATTAAGGAGGATCTAGTGCCCATATCTTGACAGTGTCGTTTCACAACAAATCTTTACAAATGCATTTGGCTAGATATGGGGCCCATATCACCACAATGTCCTCTCACAACAAGTCCCTAAAAATGCATTTAGGAGGTGACATGGCCCATATCATGATAGTATCATCTAACAACAAGTCCCTCGAAATGCATTTGGTATGAGCTAAGACCCATATTATGATAGTGATGTCTCACAACAAGTCCCTAAAATTGAATTTGTGAGGGGTCAGGGCTCATATCATGATGTTTTCTTCTCACAACAAGTCCCTAAAATTCTTTTAAGAGGAGTCATTTCCCATGTCATTAAAGTGTCCTCTCACAACAAGTCTCTGAAAAGACATTTTTGAGGTACTTGGGCCCATATCATGACAAATGTCATTGCATATCAAGTCTCTAACAATTCATTTAGGAGGATCTATGACCTATATCATAACATTGAGCTCTCATAGCCTATGAAGTGATCCACTCTATGAAGAGAGAAAAGGGGTAGAAAAAAGGTAGTCTTGCTATGAAGTTGGACATGCCCAAAGCCTACGACATGGTGGAGTGGAGTTTCTTTGATGTGTGATGGAGAATATGGGTTTTGGGATGAAGTGGAGGAGTAAAGTCAAAGATTGCATCACACCTATCCATCACACTTTTGCTATAAATGGGGATCGGACAAAAAGCACAAAGCCTGCACGTGGACTTCGCTAGGGTGACACTCTATCCCATATCATGAGAATGTCCTCTCGTAACATGTGGATGGAGGTGTATATGGGAGGATCTATGACCAAATATCATGTCAGTCTGCTCTCACAGCAAGTCCCTAAAAATAAACTTTTGAGGAGCCATGACCCATATAATTATGGTGTCCTATCATGGGAAGATCCCAAAAATGCATTTTGGAGGAGCCACATCACATATCATGAGAATGTCCTCTCCCAACATGTCATTGTAATTGCATTTGGGAGGATATGTGACCACTATCATGATAGTGTGCTCTCACGGTAAGTCCCTAAAAGTAAATTTCTGAGGAGGCAGGGCCCATATCATTATGGTGTCATCTCACAACATGTCACTGAATATGTTTCTGGGAGGAACCAGGGCCCATATCATTATGGCATCCTCTCACATCAAGTCTTTGAAAATGCATCTGAGAGGAGCCACCTCCAATATCATGACAATGTACTCTCCCAACATGTCATTGTAATTGCATTTGGGAGTATATGTGACCAATATCATGATAGTGTGCTCTCACGGTAAGTCCCTAAAAATAAATTTCTGAGGAGCCAGGGCCCATATCATGATGGTATCATCTCACAACCATTTGATCAATTTATTATTGAAACTGAATGAACCCTAAACGGTTTGTGAACAAATGCCCTTCAAACGGTCTGAGGACCGTTTGGTCCCAAACCATCATGAAACTGATTGGACCAATTAGGGTTTCCTCCAACCAATTGATTGGTTTTAGGGTTTGCTTTATTGAATCGATTATCAATTGAACTATTAGAAGTTATCCAATTACAACCCTTGGATCTTCAACCATCCATCATATCCTTTGAACTCCAAATGGTCTTGAGACCATTTGGTCTCAAACGGTCTTGAGACCGTTTGGACCATCAACCAAGTAATTAACCCAAATCAATTAGGAATCCTTCAACCAATTAGATTAGGGTTTGCAATCCATTGATCATTCTTATAGAATTAATTATAATCAAATAAATTTGAACCATTAAATCCTCATCAATCACCTTAGTAATTAACTCCAAATGGTTTTGAAGTCCAATTTATCCATTCGATCTTGAGATCCATCACCCATTCAGTTTTGGACTCAATTACCCATTCAATCTTATAGTTAATTACCCATTCGGTCTTGTACTTAATTACCCATTCGGTTTGGATTAGATTACCCATTTGGTCTTGGGTTTAACTACCCATTCGGTCTTGGAAACAACTACCCATTCGGTCTTGAACCAAATTGCCCATTCGGTCTTGAAACTGAATCAATTCATTCGATTTTGAAACCGAATTAGCTCATTCGGTTTTGCAAACCGTTTGCCCCTTCCTTGGTTGAGGTGTGTGCTTAAGATGACATCATCATATTCAAGCTCCAAACCTTGGAAATCATTTATGATTCCAATGGTAATTCGAACAACTAATCAAAAGGAGTTTGAGAAAATAGAAAGGTTCAACATATAATGAACAATTTGCAAGCAATAATGACATTTAAGGGTTCAAGTTATATAAACGCCTTCAAAATTGAATCCAAGCTTCATGCTCCATGTCTCCAATGGTGGATGAAGCTTTCACAACCTCCCAAGGCTCGTCCTCAAGCTTTTGAGTGAAAAGGAATGGCTAGGATTGAAGATTGAATGAAGAAAAGAAGAAATCAAGCATTGATTTTCGATTTCCACCATGAAGTCAAGGTTGAAAGTGACTATGGAGCTTGCCTACAGGTTGGGGCACGTCCTCCTGTTTCTCCTTAGATCCCTTGTGTTCAACCAAAGCAAGGAAAGAAAAAGGGATCGAAAAAGCCTTTCATTTGGGTTGGAAATGGGATGTTTACAAGGAAATTCAATGAGAGAGAAAGTGATATAATAATCCTTCAACTCCCAAATTTTGTGCCACGTGCTCCCCTCAATCCCTTGCATACGAGGCTATCTTCCCCACCTTCTATTTCCTATTCATTATCCATGAATTAAAATAAAACAAATTAAGCACCTTAACCATTATAATAATAATATCCAAAATTGAGTGGATATTACTTTTCCTTTAACTAATGTGAGTGGGCTCTCCACCCACTTTAGATATTTCGTAGACTTTGCAAGGAACAAGGACGTACATGCTTATTCAAATTCAACCATTACACTTTTAGTTGAAGGGCAATTCAGTTAATATATATTTATTTTTACATTAAATTGAATTAGGGTTTCAATTATGCTTAAATCTTGATTATTTTAATATCAAGATTCTCTCTCCTCCAAAGTGATTCAAATGAGGTGCCCCTCTCATTTTATTTTCTCTACATGATGCCAAGAAACATGAGGGACTCTCTAGAGGTGATATTTTGCATATTGAACCCTAGGTTTTGGGTAAATTGCACATTACACCAAAACTAGGTTTTAAATGCACAACATTGCTCAACAAGTTCTTTCTTGGTGCTCAGGCTATCACAAGCCATACCTATGCATCATTTTCACTCTTATTATGCTTCAACACTAGAAAAACATTTTATCATGTAATATTTGCAAGTTAACCCCTCAACTTGGGTAATTTGCACTTTAGTCCAAAACAAGTAAAACATTGTTTCAATATTATTCAAAAAGGACTAAAATTGAAACATAAGTTCCTCTTTGAGCCTTGATTACTTTTCAAGAAATAAGAGAAAGCATATAAATGACTTACTTAAGCAAAACCTCTGGGTCAAGTCTTAACCCAGGTCATGGATGTTACAGTAGTGTGGTGTTGTTGTTTATAGACAAGTTGAGTGACAGCATGTAGAAGGGCCTCAACACCACCAAAAATACCAACACCATACTGATGATCCATAAGATAAGGGACGACATCAGAACTTACACCCTTTGCCGCAACTTTGGATACAAGGCGCTACCAAATAGTACGCATAGCAATAGACCGAATGCCATTGTCTGGTTTGAGAAAAGGAGTCAATGGAGCACTGGCAATGTAGGGAGCTAGGGAATCTAGACAACGACCAGTGAGCCAAAGATTCACCACAGTTGAAACTACATTAAAAAAATATCTTTCACTATAGTGGCAGCCCCACACATATAATCAATAAGATGTTGTGATCGTAGGCCATCACATGCGCAAGCGGGTCCTTTTCTTGAATGATAAAATGGCTTCTTCAATCATAGAGCAAGAAGCAAAAAATGGAGAGATAGAAATTTCAGACTAAGGTTGTACCAATGGTAGTGGAGGTTGAGGGTGTTTAGCTTCAAGATAAGAATAATTAGCAGCTTTTGTGGGGGTAACACCACTAGAGGATAGAACACGGATGGTAGTATAAAATTTGCTATCTTTGTTCTTAGACTTGGCACGTGAAATACAAGCTTCAGAAGAATGTTCTCACCCGGTAGGACAACAATGAGTCAAAATATGAGACAGGAGTTGTTGAATGCCATCAGGTCCTGAATTCCAAGTCTCCAAAGCCTTTAGGATCATAAGTTGTTGTAGAGAGATGTGTTTTCGAGAAGACTGTTCCTAAGCAGACTTAGGGGAGAAGTGATACGGAACACATGTTGGAAGCAACAAAAGACGAATCCTTGCATCAATAGAGTGTGGGAAAGAAGCGACCTAGGGTAAGCAAGCACGAAGAGTGTCGACAAAGGGAAAACGACAAAGAAGAGGGATGCTCTTTATGGTAGGGACACCCGTGCAGAAGATAGAATCTAGAAGATCTGTGTCGAGCTATAGTCGGTCAACAGGCATAGGCGGTGGCTCAATACGCTGACGAGCTGACAGGGTGCTAGGAACAACATCTGGAAAGCCAGAATTGATGGGAGCAGGCAAACCAACTATCACATCGAGTGATGTCTCACCAGGCTATCGAGGTCGAGTGGTAGTAACATCAGAGCCATCAGAAGCTTGATGAGGACATGCTTTAGACCATGGCACGATGCCAAGGCATACACCACACATCCAATGCTTGGAAGAACAAAGAGCGAACACCAAGCCCTCCCAAACATCTGCATACTCCAACGCCTTACGGATTCCATCAACACGACTAGGTGAAGATAAATGAACAACCCAAAGATGATTACTAAAACTGTTAGCTGCTAACGGTTTGTCGCGACATGTATGGAGGCTCTTAAAAGGACATGAAACTTGTACAACAGGTCCAACCATGAAGGATGTAGGCCCCACGCGGTAAAGGACCACAGGTTCAACCTCACGACTTTTCACTTGTGACGCAGCAAGACGGTCATAATGTGTCATTGCTGATGTGGGAAAACTGAATTTTGCCATTAAAGAGAGCGGAACTGAGACATGGAGAGAACCCTCTCGTGTATGGCGGCCAGTAGGGCAGTCCTTCCTACTGGGTTGACCAGTGCCAAGCCTGCTTAACACACGACTGTAGGGAACCGTGTATGGGCTGCCGCCTCTAGGGATCGATGATGGACTCTATCGTATCGATCCTCAATGTGTTGAGACCTGGACGGCTAGGCACCAGGGACGCTCTGAGCGCGTTCTTGCCCTAATCCCTTGCTGCTATGGGTGTGGTTGCCGAAAAAAGGGCAGCCACCACCGGTATGGCCAAGTCCAACAAAATTTGTTAAGTTGAATCAGACTTGAAGTTATTGACGAACCTTTCTGGCCACCTTCCGTCCGCATTCAGGAGACACTATGGTAAGTCAGATCTGGATACTATGATGTGGGGGAACAAGACGAGTAGAGAACCCCTGCCATCAGTGACACTGGGGTAGGTGCAATAATTAATCAGAGGTAGGTGGGAGCCAAACAAAATCGTCATTGGTGCCCATGTCACATGCAGCAGCTCGACGCCCTCACATCGCATCATCATCCAGCGCACGGTGACCAAATAAGTGTTGATATATTCCTACAAAAATACACTCGGGAGGAGCCATGACACATTTCTTCCCATAAAAAGTCTCTTTTAATGCATTTCTTAGGAACTGGGGCCCATAGAGTGAAAATGTCCACTCACAACAATTCTCTAAAAATGCATATGTGAGGGTTGGGGCCCATATCACAAGAATTTCCTCTAACAGCAGGTCCCCCTTAATGCATTTGTGAGAATTCAAGACCCATATCAAGACAATGTCCTCTCATAGTAATTCTATAAAAATTCTAAGGTTAGTGACATGAATTTATGCCATCTATAAATTTGGTGACACACATACATGTCACCTAAATGTTATGTCTCCTTGTATATTACACTTGACTCATATACATGTGTAAACCCCCATTAGAACATAGGTGATTCAAATGTATGTCACCTATAGTGTGTCACCCTTTCAAGTATGATAAAATGTCTGTCACCTATGTTGCACAGACTACACGTGATATACATGCATGTCACCTAAAGTATGTCACCCTTTCAAATATACAAAAATGTATGTCATCAATTTTATGTAGGCCTACACAGATTATAAGTCATGTACAAACATGTCACCTAAAGTGCGTAACTTTTTACATGATTGTCATCTATTCTATGTTTTTTGGTAGTGTGACTTGTCTTTGCTCGTACGGTACCCCCTTGCAAAAAGCCACTTCTATCTTGTCCAAGTTTATCTTCTATCCAGATGCTTGTTCATATTGGATGATAATTTTAGCTACCTTCAAGCATTCTTTAGTCGTGGCTCTAGCAAAAAGAATGTTGTCATCTGCAAAGAAAAGTTGAGACATGTCTGGGCCACGTCTACACGCTCTAATCCCGTGTATGAGCTTATTTTCAACAGAAAGGTTAATGGCCATAGAAAAAGCCTCGGCACAAATAATAAAAAGGTAGGGAGAGAGTGGGTCACCCTGTCACAGTCCTCTGGATGGCTTGATTGTTTTGGTCTTGTTTCCATTAACAGCAAAAGCATGACTGATTGATGTAGTGCACTAGTTAATCTTTCTCCTCCAGTTCTCCCTGAACCCCATCATCATCTTCACATAATAAAGAAAGTTCCATTTCACCCTATCATACGCTTTGACATGTCCAACTTTAGTGCAATATGCCCTCCCTCATAGCATGGAACAACTCATAGGCAACAATGGCATTATCAGTGATCAACCTGCCAGGAATAAAGGCACTCGGATATGATTTTTCCATCATAGGTTTCAACCTGTTCGCCGTCACCTTAGATGCAATTTTATAGATCACATTGCAGAGGCTTATGGGTCTGTACTCCCCCAGCACTTTCGGCTCCTGTGTCTTCGGGATCATCACTACCAGAGTGTCGTTCACCTTTCCCATATTTCTGTCCTCCTTCCACCACCCTTTAATGTAGTTAGCCACGTCTTTTCCCACAATATGCCAAAATATTTGGAAGAAAATCGCCTTCATCCCGTCTGGTCCCGGGGCCTTGTTCGGGTGCATAGACTTAACTGCACCCTGAATTTCCTCATCTGTGATGTTTGACTCTAACTAGGTTATCATGTCATCACTAACCAACCTCTTGATCCCCGCAGTGGACGTCTCAAAACCTGTCGGGTTGGAGGTCGTAAACAACTCTTTAAAGAAATCCACTACAATGCTTTGAATATCCTCCTCCTTATCCTTCCATGTGCCATATTTTTCTCGTAAACCCGTGATTTTGTTCCTTTTCCTCCTTGTAGATGCCTTGTGAATGGAAATAGGCTATGTTATTATCACCATCCTTCATCTCGTTAACTCTAGCTCGAGCACACCAATACGCTTCATTTCTCCCATGCCAGTATTGTAGTTCTTTGCCAGCCTTCCCACATTGCTCTAGAACAACACTGTCTGGTGGGATCTGTTGTAGGTGTTGTAGTTTCTCTTCTACACCCTTTATCTTCCTTTTGATGTCCCTGAAGTGTCCTTCGACCCACAACTTTAGCGTTTCTCCACAGAACTTGATTTTCTCAGGTAAGTTGAGGAAGTTGCTATCTTCTGTGCTCCTTTTAATGGTGTCAGCACACTTGGGTTCGCTGAGCCACATCAACTCAAAGCTAAAGAAACTTTGCTTCATCTGCTTCCCACTTCTGTTTCCTTCTGTCGTAATGACGATCGGGGCATGATCGGATGCATATCTCGGTAAATGTACCACTCTGCCTTTTGGGAAAAGGTTGTGCCAATCAATATTTGTCAGCTCCCTATATAGCCTCTCTTTTAGCAGTGTCTCTAGTATGTTTCCTCTCCACCACATAAATGGATCACCCGTGAAACCCAACTCCATTAGTTCAAAGTCATTATTGGTGTCTCAAACATTTTTTAGGAATCTGGCTTCATCGGCCCCCCTTGCTTTTCTGAATGAGATCGAATTTCATTAAAATCTCTAAAGAATATCATTGGTAGACTTGATTGCATTGTAAATTTCCTCATGAGGTCCCAGGTTCTTTCCTTCTGGGCGTGGTCTGCCCACCCGTAAATGCCAACTTCTCGCCACTGCCCAATCTCTCTGTCTTTGCTAACAATACATTCCACGTGGTGCTGGGAGAACTCTGTGATCTGGACCTCCATGTCTTTCCACCATAAGACAATCCCACATTCTCTCCCCTGGCTGGATAAGCAAATCCCCTCTTTAAAACCACACTTTCTCTTCACCTTCTCCAACTTATATGCATGAATCATGGTTTACATCAAGAAAACCATGTTTGGGCTTTCCCTCCATCACTAGGATTGGAGTGCTTAAACTGTGGCAGGGCGGACCATACCCTGATAGTTCCAATTGAAAATTTTCATTGTTGTTCACGGTGTTGGTCATTACCGCTTTGAGTGCCTTGCACCCCATTGTTGTCTTGTCTCTATTTACTCTTTGTCCTTCATTTTTTCCCCTGGTCTTCCTGTTCTGATTCATCCACCTCCATATGCAGCGTCTCATCATTTCTCTGCCTTTTACCTGTGCTCGTGTCCCAAGTGACCTCCTCCTCCGGTATTCCAAGTCTGGTTGCCCTGCTCATTTTATACATCCAAACTTGATGCTTTTTTTCTCCTGTTGTCATCCTTGTTTCCTTGTCTAGCCTTTCCTCACCATCTGGGACTGTTTCTTTTGTGCCCTTGTGATTGCTGGAGTGCTCGTGCGTTTTCCCATTCCTTCCCCCGCGACGCTCACCACATTATGCATCCCAGCCCCTGTCTTCATTTGCACATTGTTGTCATCTCCCGATGTCCACTGCCGATCGTCGATGTCGCTCCCTGGGGCTGTTTTTGGGATCAGCTTTTCTTTAAAAATATCAAGCAATTGTTCAGTGGAATACTCAATCATTTTGTCATCTGCCCACCCATCTACCAATAGCCTCTCTCCTTCGTCATGTTGCACTTTCTTCTTCGGCGACTGCAGCCTGACCTCTCCCTCTGTGTCATCAGCAATATCGACTATAGGTACTCATTCCTGTGGTGTCCTCGGAACAAACTCACCCTCCTATCTCTGCCCCACGTGAACCCCCCCTTCCGGTGCCTGTAGTTGTTACTTTTTCCTTCATCTTCCTGCCGCTTCCCGACTTGGAGTCTGCTCCCCTGCTGTTATTGTCAGGAAAGTTTCTCCCCTTCCGTCTTCCTTCCGTCTCTGGCCTTGTCTTAGGCTTCATAAGAAATAGGACCATCTACACTGTCTTTCCTTCTTCGAATAGTTCTTCCACCACTGTGAGCCTTGGCTTCCTGGGTGAGGCTTTCAGCCAAGGTCCCCACTGTGGATTCTCCACCCTCATATCATCTACTTCCTGGCAGTCCTGGTCTATGTGACCCATGAAGCCGCAAACATAAGAGAAAGATGACAGGAATTCATACTTGATCTCTACTTCGACTATATGTCCTTCCTTGTTCCGTACACACAACACCCTTTTCAGCGGCTTCCAAACATCCAGACGAACTCTGACTCGAGATGACGCCTCCCATCCAAGGTCATCCCGATCAGTTTGAATGACCTCTCCTATCCTGCTCGCAATGGTACGAATTGCTGCCTCCGATCTGAACCCTAGCGGGAGCCCATACAACCTGATCCAGAAAAGACAGAAAACAATATGGGCCTTTACCGGCTGTTCATCCGCTTCTATTTCTTTGAACATCAGAAGTTTGTTCTCAAAATTCCATGGTGCCCCTACCATCACCTTCTTGTCGGGCCAATGGAAGAATTGGATTATGAAGTTTGTTCTCAAAATTCCATGGTGCCCCTACCATCACCTTCTTGTCGGTTCTGGTTGTCATGGCAGTATGTTGATGTGTATACCCTTGTTATAAGTGACGATGGTGATGTCTGTGCACTTTTGATAAGTTTGTTCATCAAACCTTCTTATGGCTAAGCACACGAGTGTGAGTACCTTATTTATCTCTTTAATACCAAGAGTAATAATAAGCATGCATTAGGATTACTTGATAATGTGCTTATATAGGTAACCATGAGGTGAGGCATAGATGCAATAATTAATGTCATTTTATGTCGACAATATGTCTAACCCTAATTGCCACTTTATGTTGATAAAATAAGTCTCTTGATTATTCATATGGTTATTGAATGATGCTAACCATGCAGGTAATGCATAGGCAAATGAAAGGCTATGAGGAATGGTTATATGAGAATATTGGGATGACAGGTGTATTATGAATGATGTATTATGATGATGATGTAAGCCTTGAGAGGCAGTGGCACTATATGATGAGGGATTGAGATCCCCTGGTATGTGATGATCCTTGAGATGGATATGGATGATTGGCAAGAGGCCAAGTGATAGCATGTGATGTGGGATCCTTGTAATGGATCAGTATGATGTGAACTGTAGTGAAAGCATAATTTTGAGTTTTTGTTGCTTATTTCCTTTAATAGCTTGCATGTTATACAACTTGGTTGAATCTTGCAATCCATCTAAAAGATACTAATTAATCACAGTGGAATCTATCATGTAGCTTGCCCTGGCCATAGATCCATCATCGTCAGGACTTGGTGATGGTGAAACGGGTTCTCCTACGGGTTAACCTGGAGCGCATATTTTTGAATATGTGAGGTTTCTCCTAGCCTAAAATAGAGAGGTGAAACGAGTGCAGCTGCAGTTGCAGACTCGGATATGTGATGAGCATGGTGAACATGGCCCATGGTTCTGGATATGTGATATGATGAGCATGAATGCGTTCATGGCTCAGAGCACGGTGAGTAGGCCCGTGGCTCAGTTTTACTAGCGTCGTGACCTATACCAAGGCGGGCTAGGTAGAGGGTAGCCTGAGGAGCTGACCCTGTGGCTAGAGGCCACTTGAGCATGACACTACGATCCTACTATGTTTCTCGTGTACTGACCACGAGGGGTGAGGTCGTGGATTCCGGCTCTTCCATTGACCTTGTATGGCACCGGTTATGGGCTTCGCAGCCGAAGGTTGGATTTGAACGGTACGGTTCACTTCCTCAGGGCATAATAAAATGTAATCCAGCCGTTTAGTAATTACTGCTTAAGATAAACATGAAACATTGGTTGAGGCCTTGTTTGTGTAGTTAACTTTACTTGTATATTGCAGTTTTTTGTACATTTCTCATATGTGGTAAGCTTTATACATCTTATCTTGTTGACCTTGTTTCATAAGGAGTAGTTGGATAAATAATTGTGTACCTTTGGTAACCTTGATAGTATGAATAGCCTTATCTTATAACTGCTCTTGTTATACTTTTAGCTGCTATACGTATATCTGAGGTTTTGTAGTTTTGGCGGGGAGTTATGCCTCCCGCTGGGACAATGTTCAATTGTCTCACTCCGTTGGTTTACACCCTTTTTAGGTGGTCGAGCTTGTCGTGGTGGTGGTCACGGAGTTGCGGCCGAGCAACAAGAAGGACAGTAGAAGGCAAACGTTGGATGTGCTGCTGTTTTGGATGTTTTGGGATAGAGTCTAGAGTCATCCCTGTACTCTCAGGTCCTTGGCGGTGTTTTGACGTCATTTCACGATGTAAGATCGATGTTGTTTGTATATCTTGCTGATGGCCGGATGTGGGCCTTTATGTATATAACAGGTAATGAACTCATGTTTATGACAGGACAGCTGTTGTTCTAAGCTGTGGACATATATCTAGGCTTGTATGGATATGTATATAACCCGTTTTCTTGCAGGATGTGGACTGGAATGTAATAAGTTTCTCAGTTTATCAGTTTTTCTCAATCGATTTTAATTAACCCGTGTTTTTGGTAATCTGTGGTTATGGTAATTCCACACATTTTCGCGTAACACCTCGCTGTCTGTGTGATAGTGGGATGTGTTGCCACAAGTTTTGGTATCAGAGCTTTAGGTTCGCTGAGTCTACAGGGATCTAAGACTAGGTTGTGTCTGTTCTTATGTGTTTTCCAGATTTTCTCATAGTAATCTTCTACCCTCAGCGGAAGAAAAGCCAAGATGTTTGGAAACCATGAAGAACACGCTACTGAGCACAATGATGTTGCATCTGTCGATGGAGCAGTAGGCCAGGCACATGACGATCGGGTGCCTGAGGTCCCCTAACCTGACCCAGCCATTCTTGAACATCCTGCCTACCAATAGCTTATGAGGCAGATGATGGCTACGATGAATCTCATGGTTGAGCAATTACCAGTGCCTCCTCAGCAAGCACATGTTCCCCATGGAGAAGCATCGGGTATTGGGAAGACCTTCGAGCGACTTCGCCGAGTCGGAGCTTTGGATTATGCTGGAACGGCTGATCCAGCGGATGTGGATCTGTGGCTGACAAGTCTTGAGAAGGCTTTTCAGATCCTCGACATCCCCGAAGCAGACAAAGTAAAGCACACTGTCTACCTTTTGAAAGGTAGTGCTGGTCACTAGTGGACCATCGAGGAAGAGAAGCGGCCCGGTGAGGTGATCTGTTGGTAAGTATTCCAACGCGAGTTCGTCAACCGATACTTTCCCAAGACGTATCTGGATGAGAAGATCTGTCAGTTTGAGATTTTGAGGCAGGGAACAATGAATATCACCGAGTATGAAGCCAAGTTTATGGACATGTTGAGGTTTTGTCCTCACATGGTGGCGACAGATGAGGAACGGATCAGACGTTTCAAGAAGGGTCTGAGTGCTGAGCTGACAACACCAGTTTCTGTGCTGGAGAACCGAGAGCAGTTTACGACGTTTGTGGAATCTATCTGAAGGATCGAATGATCTGTTAAGGAGAAGAGAGAGTCTATGGCTAAGAAGAGACCTGCTTAGTTTCAAGGTCAAAGGTTTGGTGGCTTCAAGAAGCATAGGTTTTCGGCACCAGCAGCGGTGAGAGGTTCTGGTGGACCGTCCCAGTGGTCTCTGAGTAAAGGAAGAGGTAATGTTTCTTCACCATCTAAGGCACAGAGTTCAGCTTCTGTGGCAGTGGCAGGGCCATCTAGGCCGTGAGTTGATGGTAGGACATGCTATGCCTGCAGTCAGATAGGGCATGTCAGGTCGAGTTGTCCCTACAGAGATGATGAAGTGACACAGCAGCTGAGGCAGAACCTTCAGGAGTCAGAGAGACCACAGCTCAGTGGTATCAAAGGACGAGGACGCGATCAAGCGTCTCAGGCTAGATCGTCTTCTCAAGGAAGCAGAGGTCGTGGACAACAAGCAACGTCTCGATTCTACGCTATGAATCAGCCAGAGGCGATAGTCAACCCGCGAGTGGTGACAGGTCAGATGGAGTTATTTCATTCTGATATGTCTTCTTCTTGCCTTATATCTGTTCTGGTTGACCCAGCTGCTACACACTCTTTTATCGCCTATAGTATGCTTGAGAACTGTCATTTACCTGTTAGTTGTAAGAAGGATAGTTTGTTGTTAGAAACCCCTCTTGATGGTTCTTCGTTGCTTCGAGAAGAGTGTCCATCTTGTGTCTTGTCTTTCTCGGGACATCGCATTCAAGTGGATCTCATACCTCTTGATATGCACGGGTTTGATGTCATCCTTGGGATGGATACCTTAGAGAAGTATAAGGTTGTTTTGGACTGTGGTACCAAACAGGTAGCGTTCGATGATGCTGGGGAGAAGTGGATCTTCTAGGGAGATAGGAAGATTCTTCCCACGTGTCTGGTATCGACTACAGTGGTAGATAAGTTGCTATGGCAAGGATGTGAGGCATTCTTAGCTCACGTGGTAGATACCGTTATGGACACCAAGGCAAAGGGTCTTAGCCTTGAGGAGGTTCCAGTTGTTCGTGAGTTTGCAGATGTGTATCCTGAGGAGTTTCCTGGTGTTCCCCCACCCTGAGAGATTGATTTCGAGATCAATCTAGTACCAGGAACACAGCCAGTCGCACAGACACCGTACAGGATGGCTCCAGTAGAGATGGCAGAGTTGAAGAAGTAGTTACAAGAGTTGCTGGACAAAGGTTTCATCCGACCGAGCACGTCGCCTTGGGGTGCTCCAGTGTTGTTTGTCAAGAAGAAGGATGGTTCGATGCGGTTGTGTATAGACTACCGGCAGTTGAACAAGGTCACGATCAAGAATAAGTACCCGTTACCGAGGATAGATGATCTATTTGATCAGTTGCGTGGTGCTACAGTGTTCTCGAAGATCGATCTACGGTCTAGATATCATCAGTTGAGGATCAAGGTGGATAACATACCAAAGTCAGCTTTCAGGACGAGGTATGGTCACTATGAGTTCGTGGTTATGCCGTTCGGGCTAACCAATGCACCTGCTGCTTTCATGGATCTGATGAATAGAGTGTTCCGTCTGTTCTTAGATCAGTTTTTTGTAGTCTTTATAGATGACATCTTGATCTATAGTCGGGACATGCAAGAGCACGAGCAACATCTTCGTCGAGCGTTGACTCTCCTTCGCCAGCATCAGCTGTATGCCAAGTTCAGTAAGTGTGAGTTCTAGTTGGAAGAAGTGACTTTCTTGGGTCATGTGATATCCGCTGAAGGAGTCAAGGTAGATCCAAAGAAGGTGGAATCTGTTGCAGATTGGGAACAGCCAAAGACGTCGACAGAAGTCTGTAGTTTCCTTGGGCTAGCAAGATACTACTGGAGGTTTATCAAAGACTTCAGTGCGATCGCCTTGCCGATGACAAAGTTAACGAGAAAGGATGAGCCTTTTGTTTGGGATGACCGATGTCAGCAAGCTTTCCAGAGTTTGAAGGAGAAGCTGACCAGTGCTCCAGTGATGATCTTGCCAGAGCTTGGGAAGGGCTATCTAGTTTTCTGTGATGCTTCCAAGAAAGGCTTAGGTTGTGTGTTGATGCAGGAAGATCATGTGGTTTCTTTTGCTTCACGACAGCTTAAGAAATACGAGGAGAACTATTTGACTCATGATTTGGAGCTGGCGGCGGTGGTTCATGCGTTAAAGATTTAGAGACACTACCTTTATGGGGAAGTGTGTCAGATCTTTACGGATCATAAGAATCTGAAGTACATCTTTACGCAGCAAGAGTTGAACATGTGGCAGCGGCGATGGATGGAGTTGATCAATGATTACGATTGCACTATCGAGTATCATCCTGGTAAGGCGAATGTGGTAGCGGATGCGCTTAGTCAAAAATCTTCTTTTCCTTCCAAGAAGGCGTAGCTGAGTTCTCTGGTATGCCATGAGCGAGATATGCTTGTCTCTTTGCAGAAGATGAACATGCAGTTGGAGGTTTCCTCGTTAGCTGGACTCTTAGCACAGATGCAAGTCAAGCCTACGTTGAGACAGCAGATCAAAGATGCACAACAGACAGATGATGCAGTATAGTTGATCAGATCAGAGTTTGGCAGCGAAAAGCGTGATGGGTTTCATGAGTCCGGGGATGGGCTAGTTTGTTATCATCATAGGATGGTGGTTCCTGATGTTGATGAGCTAAGGAAGTTGGTGCTTGAGGAAGCACACACGTCGATGTATGCTATGCATCCAGGTGTCACCAAGATGTACCATAGTCTGAAGGACTTGTATTGGTGGCCCGGTTTGAAGAAAGATGTAGCTGAGTTCGTGGCGAGATGTGTGGTCTGTCAGCAAGTGAAGGCTAAACATCAGAGGCCGGCAGGTACGTTCCAACCTTTGCTGATACCACAATGGAAATGGGATCATATAACCATGGATTTCGTAGTTGGTCTACCCAAGATAACTAGGAATCATGATTCCATTTGGGTGATAGTGGACAGATTGACGAAGTCTGCCCATTTCCTACCTGTGAAGACGACGTATACAGCTGAGAAACTTGCTCGAGTATATGTAGATGAGATAGTACATTTGCATGATGTGCCAACGATGATAGTTTCTGACAGAGGTCCTCAGTTCACAAGTCATTTTTGGGAACAGTTGCATCGAGCATTGGGAACGCAGTTGAGATTCAGTACCGCTTTTCACTCGCAGACAGATGGACAGTCTGAAAGGACTATTCAGATTCTGGAGGATCTCCTTCGAGCCTGTGTTTTGCAGTTCCTAGACAGTTGGGATGTGCATCTGAGTTTGATAGAGTTTGCTTACAATAACAGTTATCAGCGGAGCATTGACATGGCTCCTTATGAGACTTTGTATGGAAGGAAGTGTAGATCTCCTTTGTGTTGGTAAGAATCTGGTGAGTATCCGTTGTTGGGTCCTGAGCTAGTGCAGCAGACAACAGAAAAGATCAAGGTGATACAGCAATAGTTGAAAGTGGCACAGGACAGGCAGAAGTCTTATGCAGACAATCGCCGACGACCTTTGGAGTTCCAGGTGGGAGACAAGGTATATCTTAAAGTCTTGCCGTGGAAAGGTGTGATGAGGTTTGGCTGGAAGGGTAAGTTGGCACCCAGGTATATGGGGCCTTACCCAGTTATAGCACGTGTTGGAAAGGTAGCCTATGAGATAGAGTTACTGCCAGAGTTGCATAGATTACATCCAGTGTTCCATGTCAGTATGCTGAAGAAAAGTCATCCAGATTCGAGTACAGTGATACAGCCAGTTGAGGTTGAGCTTGATGAAGATGTGACCTATGAGGAAGGTCCTGTGGCGATTCTTGACAGAAGAGTTAAGAAGCTGAAGAGGAAGGACTTGGTTCTTGTGAAAGTTCTTTGGCAGTGTCGTGGCGTCGAGGAAGCCACGTGGGAGCTTAAGGAAGAGATGAGGAGGAAGTATCCCTCACTTTTCTCTTCGGATTTCGGGGACGAAATCCTTTAAAGGGGGTTAGATTATAAGGGCCCTGACCTTCGTTTAGGGCTTACCCTATTTGCTTTGCTTAACCCTGGTGCTTTGGTGATTGCTAATCACCTTTTAGTGGTGATTAGGGTTTGCTTGTGCTTTGTTGAGAGTTGAAGGTGCTTCTTGCAAATAACCCAAGTTTAGGGTTTTATGGGCAAGTTTACCACCTTGAGAGGTGTTCCTCTCTCTCTCTTTGCTTCCTCTAAGGTTGAGATGAAGGCTTGGGCTTGTTGCTTGAGTTCTTTGGGCCTTGGTTGAGCTTGTTTGGGCCCTGAGATACCTTGTTTGGGCTTGGTTGAGCCTTGTATCGGCCTAAGAGTGCTTGTGTCGGCTAAGACAGGGGTGTGTCGACCTAGAGTTGTTTGTGTCGGCCAAGATGGTGCCTTGGTGTGTCGCTGGTGCGCTCCCGCTGGTGGCTTGCAACGAGTGCAATCCACGAGGTCGGGAGGCACGGGATGAGATGGGATCTTTAGCTTTCGAAAATTTGTAAGGTCCCAGACTAACTACCTACGTCTACTAAGACAATATACCCGCAAGCGCACGGGGTCTTGTCGTAGTACAGGTAAGGAGGCAAGTACGGGGTCGAACCTCGGAGATAGAGGGGGTGCTAGAGTTAGATGGCGTGAGCTATGTTCCTTATGCGGAGCTTAGGGTTTTTAGGGTTTTGAGGTTGATTGTTGATCGATTAAACTAGGCGAGCAAGTAGGAAACGCAAAGTGAAACTAAGTTATCACAAGATAAATTAGCAATCTAAGTTAACAAGCTATCTAACCAAGAGCAAGAATGAATTATACCAAACTAAGCAAGCAACCAACAATTTAGAGCCTAAGTTAACCACTAAGCAGGATGAAAGATCTAAATTAACACTAGCTAACAAAACGATGCAATTGACTAAGTTAGACTAAAGCAAGTGAACTAAGCTAGCATTAACAAGCAAATGGAGCAATTAGGGTTTAAGCAATTAGATGAAGAAGGTGGGCCGTTTGGGAATGTGACCTTGACATTAGTTGGGGGATGTCACCATAATAAGCAATTAACATATCTCATTCTAGATTACCAAACCAAACAACAAGGTGGGTGCTATGAGAATTTACCCTAAGCTACTAATTGGAGAACTAGGGCTAGGTGTAATTCTCATAGGACGTACCAAGTCTAGGTCTCTAGGATAAGTGGTGTTAGTCAATTGAGGACCAAGGGTAAGGATGGGAGTAGAGATGAGGGTACTTGACCTCATGCCACTAGCCACCTCAGCCTTTAGGAAAATCCTAGGCAATTGCACTAATCACACTTATACTAGCCACTTAGAACTCACATTTGCATGTAGGAAGAAGGTGATTATGTAGGAAGATAGGGGGCTAGCTAGGGATCCGAATTAAGGACCTAGGAGCCAATCCTATGATAGCTACATAGAAACCAAAACATCCTAGAGACAAATGTCTTCAAACACCACAAGGAAAGCAATCAATGTAATTTACAACAACCACATGCACAAGTAATGGGAAATGAGGTATAAGCAAAGGCAATCATCATAGAAATGAAATATGTTCATTACAAATTATATTCCCCCAACATGGTATCAAAGTCACATTTTTGCCCCAAACAGCCCACCCAAGGGGGCTTAGCTATACATGATCAAACTAGGAAAAGAAGGGGATAGAAGAAGGGAAAACTCCATGAAGCTCGATGTAGTGGCCTCCTTCTTCACCTCCAAGCAGCTGCAGATGACCTCCCTCCTCCAAAGGTGCCCAAGAGCATGGAAATGGCAGGGGTTATGGATAGAAACCTAGAGAAACTAGGTTTCTATGGTGGAAATGAGTGGAAAATGGATGGAAATGGGGTAGATTGCAAGGAAATGGGTGGATTGGAGCAATGGAGGCAAGGAAGCAGCTAGGTTGCGGCTAGGGGTGCTCTAGAGGTGCTAGCCTCGAGCCTTAGGAGCCACTAGTGCTTATATAGGAGCTAGGGTTAAGTGGGGGTAAAATAGGAAAAGCAGTGGAAAAATGTATAGGGCAGGTGGTCACCACGGTCGTGTTGAGTGTGCCACGGCCGTGGTGGGGGTAGTGGTGGATGACCGTGGCGTGGTGAACACGGTCGTGGGGTGAAGGCGGTGGTGAAAAAGCAAAGTAGGGTGGTGGCCACGGCCGTGGCGGAGTGCCACGGTCGTGGTTGCCACGGCCGTGGCGGAGTGCCACGGTCGTGGTGGGTTAGGGGCACCATGACCGTGTTGGGTAACACGACCGTTTTGGAGGAGTCAGGCTGACCGTGGGGAGGGGCCACGGGCGTTTTGCTCGTCTTTGGCCACGGTCGTGGCGAGATGGCCACGGTCGTGGCTGTCTGAGGTAGCAACCTGTAAACTTGAGGCAATAAAGCCACGACCGTGGCAGGGTACCACGGCCATGTTCTCTTCTCTTGACCACGACCGTGCTGATGGCCACGGTCGTGTTGCCTTCATTGGCCACGGTCGTGGCTGGGTGGCCACGGTCATGGGCGAACTATAAATTCTCCTGTTGCGACCTGTTGAACTTTGGCAATAAAGCCACGACCGTGGTGAGGCTTGACTTCTTTAATTCTCTTCTAACTTTGTCAATTTCGGATGTCTTTGCTCGGGGATGAGTCTTGGCTACTGGAGATAGGTTGAGGGAGACTTTGGGACCTTCTTTGGGTCCCTCTCTCCCCCTCGTCCATCTAAGCAAGGTCCAAGTACCTGAAAAAACAGTGCAAAGAACATCCATAAGCGTATTTGCAATGATAATCATATTGGGGAGAATAACATGTAATTCTAATGCATTTGAATGTGATAAAGGTACAAAATGACACAAGATACAGCCCTAGAATAGGGTTGGATCACCACCCCAAACTTGAAACATACTTGTCCTCAAGTATGTTCCAACTCAATCTCTTTTCCATTTTCCATAATCAAAGATATGGCAAATACAATATGATAGGCGACAAATGCGAAATGGGATCAATGGTGACTAGGTACATGCAAATCACTTCCCTCCTCTTCTACTTTCACAAACCAACCATGAAGGGAGCACAGAGCACAAGAACTTCACATATAATGCATGGATTGCACAAGTTATCAATATCTCATCCATAAGGTTCCGGGTAGACCGTTTCATGATGATGTTAATCGCCGATGACTAGGAGTGTCGTTTCACCTTCATGCCTTCAACCTTATGCTTCAAGTTATGCCAAATGACCCACATGGCTGCGGAAAAGGGATAAAGTGAGCTAGGTTTAATGTTTCCTAGCTTCATGGGTATGAAAAGTGAAGAAAGGGTTGCGGTAAGGTTTGGAGTGTTTTTACACACTCATCTTTTCTTTATTTGAATGCTCTTAAACAGGAGCATCCTTTTATTTTCTTTTTGTTTTTCTTTTTCTTTTTCTTTGCCCTTGGTGTAGGTAGGGCACAGGGTGGATAGAGTGAAGCGGGGAGATAGAGATGTGGTCACCCCAAACTTTTGGAGGTGGCCACGGATAATGTGTGCACTTTTGGCATCCTTTTATGAGGCGGAGAGGTATGAAGATGATGAAAGAGTGGTCGGGTCAAAGGGGGGTCACTTGGCATAATCTTCCACATAAGGTCTCCTGCATGAAAACTAGTCCGACACTTCACCATAGATATCACATCACATGAATGAACCAAATGAAATCCATATATCAATCAAGTAACTCCACAAACATTAAACGTTCTATGCTTGCTCGGATCATAGTTCAATCACACCAACACATTCCCAAGGGAGGCGACGAGCATGTAAGAAGTCGCTCATTGATACCACATAGCACTTCATCATAGCATATCATCTTGTATTTGTCAAAGATAAGCAATTTCATTCAATATGGTAAAGATTGAGTCAAAACATGCTTTTTGGACAAGAAACATCAAATATGGGCAAAATTGGCCAAAAAGGTGTCAAATTGCACTAAATCACATTCAAACACAATTTTAGGTAAAAAGCAAGTAAATCCTAGCTAAAGCATGCAAAAATTAGCAAAAATCTACATGAGATGCAATGCATGATATGGGAAAGCAAGGCAAGTAAAATTTTGAAAAATTACTCAAAAATGCATGAAATTAAACTACATGACAGGCAACATAGAAATGAACAAAACAAAAACAGCAATCTAAAACAAAATAGCCAGGTGAAACAAAATGACAGAATGAGGGAAAGGGTGGTGCATACCGCCCTACCCACCCCAAACTTTAGAATCATGCTGTCCTCAGCATGAAACTACAGCTTAGGGTAGATAGGGGAAGAATTAAGGATGTGGTGGCTGGTCCGACATTTGAGGAGGATCTGGAGGTGGAGATGAGTCTGGTCCAAAACCTCTCCCTCTACTGTCTAACACCTGCACATCATCAAAACTCAAACAAAAACTGTAAAGCACGAGTGTGCGTGTGTGTATTCGTGTAAAACAAAATGAAAGTATCAAAAGAAGGGTTCGAGAATCTCAAACCACGTGGGTTGCCTCCCACAAGTGCTAAATGTATAGCCTTCAGCCAGGCTTGTTGCTCTTTTTCATCATGTGTTGACACCCACGGTGCCCTCCTTCTCTTCTATGGTGATCCTGTCGAGCGCTCTGACTACATGTGCTTCGTCCCAAGGAGTGTACGTGGAATAGAAGTATGGGCTCGATCTCCACATCTCTAGAGGGTCACGATAGCACAAACTCTCACCGAAGTCTTCATTGGCCAGCTCGTCTCTCTCTTCCTTGGTGAACATGAAGAAGTCAAACTTTTTCCTCTTGTAAGTAATTGTCAGCGTGCCCTTGCGGATGTTGATTTCTGCGCATTCAGAGGATAGGAAGGGCCTACCCAATATGAGGTACTCTTCTCCATCAATCGGTGAGGTATCCACTATCAAGAAATCGGTCACATAGGAAATGTTCACCCTTTCATCCATCGACACTATTGTGTTCTACATGATTCCCAAGGGCTTCCTCTTGGTTCCGTCACCCAAGATAATGGCACACTCCACTGGTTTCATTTTGTTTAGGCCAAGCCGTAGGTACATGCTCCATGGCATGAGGCTTGTCCCTGCACCTAAGTCGATGAGAGCGTGCTGGACGGGTTGTGTGCCAATGAAGCAAGAAATCAGAGGTACTCTCGGATCACCTCTCTTTTCTGGGAAGCCATTGTCATAGATGAAGTTCACAGATTTTGAGGCAACAATCTCCTCGGTCGGCAGTAGCACTAACTTTCTCCTTCCCATGCATATGTCCTTCATCAATGATAAGAGTGATGTAATGCTCATTGTTCCCCGCTTCAAGTTTCCTAGGAGATTCATGACATTTCCTCCCCTTTTTTTTTGAGAGTCGAACCTTCATGGGGTTGCTTCCCGTCTTCATCAACTATCTCCACTGTACTGGCTGGAACTTGCGGAGGGGTGATGGTGACGCTTGTCTCATGTAAAGGTCTTGGTTCCCATAAGGATATGGCCTCGCGCGCTGCTATGTCTATGGTATGTGAAACAGTAGGCATGACACTGTCACCAACAGCCGGCTGAGCTATATCTATTGTAATTTCTGTATCCCCGAATACGAGTGGAACCAAGGAGGGTGCCTCTGCATTCGCGTCAGGTGCAGTAGCAATTCGGGTGCACTTAGCATTCCCTGGTGGTGCTTGGGTGGCACTTTCTTCGGAGTATTCTTTATCTTTGCTAGATCCCTCAAGCATCGGGACTTTGCTTCCAATCTCAGTCATTTTCTTTTCCCCTTTTTCGCAACCTTGAGCAGTTTCTTCACCCCATATGATAGTGATCATACTCATTTGCTCATGTGAAGAAGGGGGAGCTTGTGAGGACGGAGGTGGTGGTGGTCTTTGCTGGGGAGGATTAGGATTTTGGAGTATGCAGGTTGGTTGTGGTGGAGTTGGAGGTTGGTAAGTATGTGGAAGTGGTGGTGGGTATTGGTAGTTTAGCGGGGGTTGGTGGGATGGCGGAGCATATGGGTGCGGTGGCCCTTGATATTGTGGAAGTGAGGTTGCTTGGCCACGTGGTGGGATGTATGTGGCTTGGGTGGCAGTCACATAACTACCATCACTGTTAGGATTCATCATAGGCTGAGATGGCAGTCTCCCCTCTTCACGACGAGCAAGTGAGATAGAAATCTGGTCGAGCCTTTGCTCAAGACGGCTGATGTTTTTTCCTTGAGAAGACACTTCTCTCTTTACCTCATCTAGATTCCTTAGCCTTCCAAGAACCTCGTCCTCAAACTTATAGCTGTAGCGTGGCTTGTGCTGCCCCTGTCCTTGTCCATCCTCATTTGGTTGTTTCCACGAGAAATTTGGGTGGTTCCTCCACTCGGGGGTGTAGGATTGGGACATTGGGCCCTGGTTGTTGCGGCCACCAAAAGAATGCAAAGCGTTGACTTCTTCATCCACAGAATCCACAGCCATGGCTGGTTGGCTATAAGCACCACCAACTTGATTCTTCATCATTCACATCATATCAGCCATCATTTTCATCATATTCGGGTCGGTGGCATTCCGTGCGGGAGCCACGGGAGAAGAGGAAGGAGTGTAGTTCCGGCCGCAATGTCCACCTTTAGTGGAAGCTCGGTGACGTGAATTCTCGGCGAGATGCTCAAAAGCGGCCATGAATCCTCGGGCGGCTTTGCCATGAACGTGCCCCCACAAGAAGAATCGACGTTGTTTTGACTCTGCTCCTCGAGCCCAGTGTAAAAGACCTGCACTAGCTGCCAAAGAGGGACCTCATGATGAGGGCAGTCGCGAAGTAGCTTCTGGAACCGCTCCCATGCCTCATGGAAGGGTTCGTTCTCTTTTTGGGCGAAGGACGTGATGCACCTTCTCATGTAGGATAACTTGGCTATCAGAAAGAATTTCTTCAGAAACTCATTCTTCACTTCGTTCCATGTGACGAGCTCTGGCCTCGAGACGTACCATTCCTTGGCTTTCTCCTTGAGGGAGAAAGGGAAGAGAGTCCTCCGGATTGAGTCGTCGGTGGCAGCAGGAGTGCGGAAGGTAGAGCATGTCTCCAAGAATGCGTCTATATGGTGATACGGATTTTCGTTCTCCAACCCATAGTACGTGGGGAGAAGCCCCAAGAGTGCTGGCGGGATGGAGAATTGTTGACCCGACATCTGGTCAACTAGAGTGGCGATGGGGGAGTTGTAGTTCCCCGGTGTGAAGTACTCGTGAAGCGGGCGATGTGGCGGTGGAACATCCGGTGGTGGTTCGTTGTCGGCCATCTCCGTCCTTCGGTGTAGATTGCGGCGCGCTTGACGTCTCCTTCTCCCAATCTCAGGGTCGTAAACCACCAAGTCGGTGCAAGTCGAACGCGTGCTGCGCATGCACGGCTGTCACCTGCACAAAGCACAAACAAACAACAAGGAACCAAGTTAGCACACCAATATGCAAAAGTAAGACAAAGAATAAACAATAGCAATGGTGAGGGCAAAAGGAAAGGCTAAGCTACACTATCTAACTAGGCCGAGCGCCTCTATCCCCGGCAACGGCGCCAGAAAGCTTGGTGCGCTCCCGCTGGTGGCTTGCAACGAGTGCAATCCACGAGGTCGGGAGGCACGGGATGAGATGGGATCTTTAGCTTTCGAAAATTTGTAAGGTCCCAGACTAACTACCTACGTCTACTAAGACAATATACCCGCAAGCGCACAGGGTCTTGTCGTAGTACAGGTAAGGCGGCAAGTACGGGGTAGAACCTCGGAGATAGAGGGGGCACTAGAGTTAGATGGCGTGAGCTATGTTCCTTATGCGGAGCTTAGGGTTTTTAGGGTTTTGAGGTTGATTGTTGATCGATTAAACTAGGCGAGCAAGTAGGAAACGCAAAGTGAAACTAAGTTATCACAAGACTAAATTAGCAATCTAAGTTAACGAGCTATCTAACCAAGAGCAAGAATGAATTATACCAAACTAAGCAAGCAACCAACAATTTAGAGCCTAAGTTAACCACTAAGCAGGATGAAAGATCTAAATTAACACTAGCTAACAAAACGATGCAATTGACTAAGTTAGACTAAAGCAAGTGAACTAAGCTAGCATTAACAAGCAAATGGAGCAATTAGGGTTTAAGCAATTAGATGAAGGAGGTGGGCCGTTTGGGAATGTGACCTTGACATTAGTTGGGGGATGTCACCATAATAAGCAATTAACATATCTCATTCTAGATTACCAAACCAAACAACAAGGTGGGTGCTATGAGAATTTACCCTAAGCTACTAATTGGAGAACTAGGGCTAGGTGTAATTTTCATAGGACGTACCAAGTCTAGGTCTCTAGGATAAGTGGTGTTAGTCAATTGAGGACCAAGGGTAAGGATGGGAGTAGAGATGAGGGTACTTGACCTCATGCCACTAGCCACCTCAGCCTTTAGGAAAATCCTAGGCAATTGCACTAATCACACTTATACTAGTCACTTAGAACTCACATTTGCATGTAGGAAGAAGGTGATTATGTATGAAGATAGGGGGCTAGCTAGGTATCCGAATTAAGGACCTAGGAGCCAATCCTATGATAGCTACATAGAAACCAAAACATCCTAGAGACAAATGTCTTCAAACACCACAAGGCAAGCAATCAATGTAATTTACAACAACCACATGCACAAGTAATGGGAAATGAGGTATAAGCAAAGGCAATCATCATAGAAATGAAATATGTTCATTACAAATTATATTCCCCCAACATGGTATCAAAGTCACATTTTTGCCCCAAACAGCCCACCCAAGGGGGCTTAGCTATACATGATCAAACTAGGAAAAGAAGGGGATAGAAGAAGGGAAAACTCCATGAAGCTCGATGTAGTGGCCTCCTTCTTCACCTCCAAGCAGCTGTAGACGACCTCCCTCCTCCAAAGGTGCCCAAGAGCATGGAAATGGCGGGGGTTATGGATAGAAACCTAGAGAAACTAGGTTTCTATGGTGGAAATGAGTGGAAAATGGATGAAAATGGGGTAGATTGCAAGGAAATGGGTGGATTGGAGCAATGGAGGCAAGGAAGCAGCTAGGTTGTAGCTAGGGGTGCTCTAGAGGTGCTAGCCTCGAGCCCTAGGAGCCACTAGTGCTTATATAGGAGCTAGGGTTAAGTGGGGGTAAAATAGGAAAAGCAGTGGAAAAATGTATAGGGCAGGTGGTCACCACGGTCGTGTTGAGTGTGCCACGGCCGTGGTGGGGGTAGTGGTGGATGACCGTGGCATGGTGAACACGGTCGTGGGGTGAATGCGGTGGTGAAAAAGCAAAATAGGGTGGTGGCCACGGCCGTGGCGGAGTGCCACGGTCGTGGTGGGTTAGGGGCACCACGGCCGTGTTGGGTAACACGGCCGTTTTGGAGGAGTCAGGCTGACCGTGGGGAGGGGCCATGGGCGTTTTGCTCGTCTTTGGCCACGGTCGTGGCGAGATGGCCACGGTCGTGGCTGTCTGAGGTAGCAACCTGTAAACTTGAGGCAATAAAGCCACGACAGTGGCAGGGTACCACGGCCGTGTTCTCTTCTCTTGACCATGACCGTGCTGATGGCCACGGTCGTGTTGCCTTCATTGGCCACGGTCGTGGCTAGGTGGCCACGGTCGTGGGCGAACTATAAATTCTCCTGTTGCAACCTGTTGAACTTTGGCAATAAAGCCACGACCGTGGCCTTGGGGCTACGACCGTGGTGAGGCTTGACTTCTTTAATTCTCTTCTAACTTTGTCAATTTCGGATGTCTTTGCTCGGGGATGAGTCTTGGCTACTGGAGATAGGTTGAGGGAGACTTTGGGACCTTCTTTGGGTCCCTCTCTCCCCCTCATCCATCTAAGCAAGGTCCAAGTACCTGAAAAATAGTGCAAAGAACATCCATAAGCGTATTTGCAATGATAATCATATTGGGGAGAATAACATGTAATTCTAATGCATTTGAATGTGATAAAGGTACAAAATGACACAAGATACAACCCTAGAATAGGGTTGGATCAGTCGCCCATGATGCTTGGTCCAACCTTGACCTTGTTTAGTGGACACATGGTGCACAACTTGGACAAGTGTATAAGGCTTGCTAGGATAGGTGGCTTGAGCTTGTGGACAAGTGTCCTTTGGGTGGACGACACCTTTCCATTCTCCACCTTGTTTTCTCCTCCTTTTCCTTCTATATAGGTGGTTCTTTCCCTTGCTTTGAGTTCCTTTGATCCTTTGGCTCTTCTCCACCTTGAGTGCATGACACTCCCTTCCTTCTTGCTAGTGTTGGCTGATACACCCCTTGAAGGGAGCAGCTTGGTGGCCGACACACCTTGGAGAAGAAGAGGTGGTGGCCGATACACCCTTGGAGGAGCAAGTGGTGGTCGACATCCCTTGGAGCTTGGAGTTCTTCTTCATCCTTGGAGCTTGGAGCTTAAGGCAGGTTGCATAATTTCTAACCCTAACTACTCTATCTCTTGTTATAATCCTGGTTACATGTTAGTAGCTTAGTTCTTGTTTAATACCCTTGTTAGCCGATCCTATGTGGTCTAGTGTTTCTTGTGATTTAGGGTTTGTAGGTGAGAAACACTCCTTTCTCCCCTTTGGTCCTGAAGAGTGAGTTTGGGTCCTAGTGCCATGAGCAACACCCGTCCTTCCTAGTCGATTGAGGTGAGATTGTGACCTAGAGGCTTGAGCAAGACCCTCTTCTCACCATAGGCTAGAAGGTGAGCTCGTTTTAGTGGTGACCTTTCTCTAGGGTTTCGGGTGTTCATGTGTGAGGTATTAGATGACCCTTGTTGAGATGTACCTTGGGTGTTTTGTGCTTGGGGAGGTGCTGCCCAACAACCCTATTAGTCTAGTTTCCCTTGCACGACACATTTTTTAGAACCCTTGCATGCTTTGAGTTAATCTTGCCCGGCAGGCTGCACGCCTTGGAGCTGCTCGCCCGATGGGGTTGCTCGCCCGATAGAGATGCTTGCCTAGATGAGTGTATGGGACCTTGCACGGATGTTCTTTGATGCGCGTTGTGATGTTGAGGCGGGTGAACTGCCCCCTGCTCGCCCGACATCAGCCCTGCTCGCCCGATAGAGTGCTCGCCCGACAGACCTTGTATCGCCCTTCATGTCGCCCGGTACACCTTGCTCGCTCGACATACGTTGCTCGCCGGGCAGCCCAGCACAGTGAGCGGGTGAGCTATCTTCTAAGTGTTGCACGCTGCACGCCCGACATGGTTTTAGGTGAGGATGAACCCTGCCCGGTATGACCTTTAGTGAGGGTTTTGGGTACTTCTTGTGAGGGTTCCAGTTGTCATGGCAGTATGCTAATGTGTATACCCTTGTTATAAGTGACGATGGTGATGTTTGTGCACTTTTGATAAGTTTGTTCATCAAACCTTCTTATGGCTAAGCACACGAGTGTGAGTACCTTATTTATCTCTTTAATACCAAGAGTAATAATAATCATACATTAGGATTACTTGATAATGTGCTTATATAGGTAACCATGAGGTGAGGCATAGATGAAATCATTAATGTCATTTTATGTCGACAATATGCCTAACCCTAATTGCCACTTTATGTTGATAAAATAAGTCTCCTGATTATTCATATGGTTGTTGAATGATGCTAACCATGCAGGTAATGCATAGCCAAATGAAAGGCTATGAGGAATGGTTATATGAGAATACTGTGATGATAGGTGTATTATGAATGATGTATTATGATGATGATGTAAGCCTTGAGAGGCAGTGGCACTATGTGATGAGGGATTGAGATCCCCTGGTATGTGATGATTCTTGAGATGGATCTGGATGATTGGCTAGAGGCCAAGTGATAACATGTGATGTGGGATCCTTGTAATGGATCAATATGATGTGAACTGTAGTGAAAGCATAATTTTGAGTTTTTGTTGCTTATTTCCTTTAATAGCTTGCATGTTATACAACTTGGTTGAATCTTGCAATCCATCTAAAAGATACTAATTAATCACAGTGGAATCTATCATGTAGCTTGCCCTGGCCATAGATCCATCATCGTCAGGACTTGGTGATGGTGAAATGGGTTCTCCTGCGGGTTAACCCGGAGCGCATATTTTTGAATATGCAAGGTTTCTCATAGCCTCAAATAGAGAGGTGAAACAAGTGCAGCTGTGGTTGCAGACTCGGATATGTGATGAGCATGGTGAACATGGCCCATGGTTCCAGATATGTGATATGGTGAGCATGAATGCGTTCATGGCTCAGAGCACGGTGAGTAGGCCCGTGGCTCAGTTTTACTAGCGTCGTGACCTGTACCAAGGCGGGCTAGGTAGAGGGTAGCCTGAGGAGCTGACCCTGTGGCTAGAGGCCACTTGAGCATGAGACTGCGGTCCTGCTATGTTTCTCGTGTACTGACCACAAGGGGTGAGGACGTGGATTCCGACTCTTCCATTGACCTTGTATGGCACCAGTTATGGGCTTCACAGCCGAAGGTTGGATTTGAACGGTACGGTTCACTTCCTCAGGCCATAATAAAACGTAATCCAGCCGTTTAGTAATTACTGCTTAAGATAAACACAAAACATTGGTTGAGGCCTTGTTTGTGTAGTTAACTTTACTTGTATATTGAAGTTGTTTGTACATTTCTCATATGTGGTAAGATTTATACATCTTATCTTGTTGACCTTGTTTCATAAGTATTTGGATAAATAACTGTGTACCTTCGGTAAGCTTGATAGTATGAATAGCCTTATCTTATAACTGCTCTTGTTATACTTTTAGCTGCTATACGTATATCTGAGGTTTTGTAGTTTTGGCGGGGAGTTATGCCTCCCGCTGGGACAATGTTCAATTGTCTCACTCCATTGGTTTACACCCTTTTTAGGTGGTCGAGCTTGTCGTGGTGGTGGTCGCGGAGTTGCGGCCGAGTAGCAAGAAGGACAGTAGAAGGCAAGCATTGGATGTGCTACTATTTTGGATGTTTTGTGATAGAGTCTAGAGTCATCCCTGTACTCTCAGGTCCTTGGCGGTGTTTTGACGTCGTTTCATGATGTACGATCGATGTTGTTTGTTTATCCTGCTGCTGGTCGGATGTGGGCCTTTATGTATATAACAGGTGATGAACTCATGTTTATGACTGGACAGCTGTTGTTCTAAGTTGTGGACATATATCTAGGCTTGTATGGATATGTATATAACCCGTTTTCTTGCAGGATGTGGACTGGAATGTAATAAGTTTCTCAGTTTATCAGTTTTCCGTAATCGGTTTTAATTAACCCGTGTTTTTGGTAATCTGTGGTTATGGTAATTCCACACGTTTTCGCGTAACATCTCGCTGTCTGTGTGATAGTGGGATGTGTTGCCACAACTTTTATAAATGTGAAAAGAAAGAATAAGAAAAGACTATAAACATGTAAATGTACTTATTACACCTTTAACTCCCACAAGATGAGGTCTTTAGTGGCCTTATCCATGTGTCTCCAATCCTCAAGATAGAGAGGCACTTTGCTTCAAGCAAGGACCCCACAGTAGTTGATGAATTCTTTAGTAATCAGTGTGCCTGCTTCATTAAATTCAATGACGCCCTTCTTCCCTTTGTCCCTAGCTAAGGATTGTTTCAGCAAAGTTATCTCTCTACTATGTTTAGAGGGAGCAGCCCCATCATCACCCTGGTCAGGAGGCCCAACAGGATCCTCACGCTCAGGATTGTTGTGCTCTTGGTCATATGGCATTTATAAAATCAAAAGTAAACATATGAAAAAGTTAGATCATATATGAAAAAAATTAGATGCATATTAAAAAACAAACATGTTATAGAATTTATAATGCAAATATAAGATATCAAGCAGATAATGGACTACAATCATCATACTTAATGCATGTCTATAGTATACCTTTAATTAATATCCCTTTTGTGTGATCTTCACGTATATAGTCATCAGTGTTAGATTCAACATTTATAGTTATCAAGCCAACAAAGAATGGACTAGAGTCATCATATTTGTCATAGTACTCTTCTTCATCAACATGATCTAAAATGTACTGTCTTTTCCCAAAAAAATGACAAAACAATTTTCTTTTATAGGATCATTAGTATAGAATACTTTATTTTCTTGTGATGTCGTGATGAATGGTTCATCCTTCTCACATGTCCACTCAAAATTCACTAATGTGAAACTGAGTTCATCAACTACAAATACTTTGTTGTTATCAACCCATTTATTCTGAACTTTGTGTAGTTCATTTTCCATGTCTACAATGACATCGTAATAAGACATCTTTCCTACACATGGACTCATATCCTTGATACTATAATATGCAATGAAGATGCTTGAAGGGTGACCTTGCTATTTTAAATGACACTTTTATCATCTTGATATCTTCTGTTGCATGAAAATCTATTTATGTCAAACCCTTCGTAATATATAACGTGCATCTTTGGCTTACACATGAGGCATTTTATAGTTTATATAACATTATCTGGTGTTTGTGATAGTTGACTGAATACTCTCCTTAAACCAGATAATAAATGTCTGATTGTGCTCTCTAGAAAGACACATTAAAATGGCTTGGGGTAATTTTGTCTTGAGGCTATTGGTCTGTTAGGTGATATAAATATTCACTTTGTCAATGTTGTGTAAGACATTTAAGTGTTATTGTTCCAATTACACACGACTGACATATATTAGTCGTCTCTCAAAGTATCTCACTGGAATAAATGCCAAGGTTCATAGTATTAGAATGAGTTTCATTGCAACTAAAAAAATCATTGCAAAAATCCATAACCTCTCTAGCAACAAACCCCTCAATAGTACTCCCTTCGGGTTGATAATGGTTCTGAAAATCACCTTTAAAAACACTTATGTACAACTCAAAAGGATACATCCAATGCAAGAAACATGGACCCAATGTTTTCACTTCCCTAGTCAAATAGAAAACTAGATGTATCGTGATATTAGAGAATGAAGGGGGGAATACTTCTCAAATTAATTCAAGGTAACGACCAATTCTCTTTGCAACTTATCTAAATTCTTAGGATCAATGACTTTGTTGCATAGAGTGTGGAAGAAGAAGCAAAGGCTAGTTACTATAAACAATACATACTTAGGAAGGATAGATCGAATAGACACAAGCAATATATATTTCATTAGAGTGTGACAATCATGAGATTTAAGAATTATCAACTTGGAATATTTATTGATACCAATCTATGAATATTGGGTTAGTACCCTATGGTGCCTTAACATTAAGCAAGCACTCACAAAAAGTTTTCTTCTTCTATCTAGATAAGGTGTAACAAGTAGGAGGTAAATATGTGTGGCAACCCTGACTAACTTCTACATTAATTCATTCTTTATACCCATTTTAGCAAGGTCCATTCTGGATTTGATGCTATCTTTAGTCTTTCCTGGTATATTCAATAGAGTACTAGTGATGTTATCACAGACATTTTTCTGAATATGCATAAAATCAATATACTGTCGAACTGTTAGAGCACTCCAATAAGGAAGGTCCCAAAATGTCAACCTCTTCATGAATAAAGTCTTTTCACCTCTATGAGTAGCAAATGATCTCTTACCAAAATAATTTACAGTGTTGTTTACTCTTGCATAAACATACTCCCCTGATATAGGTTTAGAGGCACTATGTTCCTCAGTTGACCCATTGAATGCTTTGCGCAACTTTTAGTAAGGATGCACCTTTGGCAAAAACCTTCTGCGACCAAGATATACAGTCTTACCACCATATTTTAGTCAGATTAGATCAGTATTTTTCTCAC
Source organism: Alisma plantago-aquatica (assembly GCA_963693085.1). Lineage (NCBI taxonomy): Eukaryota > Viridiplantae > Streptophyta > Magnoliopsida > Alismatales > Alismataceae > Alisma > Alisma plantago-aquatica. Next base: position 998,571,681 of record OY856412.1, read on the forward strand.
ATACAGGAGATCGATTGGATCCTTTACATTGTATCTAGACAAGTTCCCATAAGATGTAAAGTAGAACATGAATTAAACATCTTTGCACACAAAGCATCAATAAGTCATCACATGTTCTTCCCGATTTTTCTCTAGGCTATCAATCAGAATTTCAAGGTAAACATCAATACCATTTCCAGGTTGTTTGGGGCCCATATCAACAAGTACATGATGACGTAATTATTTTCATACACAACTTGTGAGACCCCTAACCTTGCTTTTTGGTTGAACATGCTTTATTACCTTAATTAGATGCTTAAAATATTAATATAACCCTCATATTTGCTTTTACATCATGTGAAAAGCTTAAGTTTCAAGTTTGGTCCAGTTTGGACATTGTTTGAGCAAGTTAAGTGATTTTATGTTTGCTTTGGGCTTTATACAATTTACACATATCTATGGTTTTTCTTTCAATTTGTCACATGCTTGTGGTACCTTATATTTTCTTTTCATACTTGATATTTTTGTGCCTTAGGGCACCTTGTAACACCTTGGTTTGGTGGAGATACCGTTCTAGGGTTGAGTTAGGGTTTTTCTCTCATGGATGAGCTACCTTAGAGGCCATAACTCGATGGTCCTCCTAGTTGGATGGGATCCGATAGTGGTTCCTTCAAGGTTCCTATAGATGTGGGGGTTGATGGTTTCCCCTCTTGTAGCTCCTTGGGTTAGTGGTTTACCTAGAAGGGTGCTCAAATGACGGATTTCACCCAGGTGACCAAGGGTTTCAGCAAACAATGGTTACCAAGTGTTGAAACTCGATTGTCACTCTAGGAAACCAAGATCTGATGGTCGTACAGACTCCCACAACTTATGGAGCTTCTTCTTTGCATGGACATGACCCTTTAGGCCATGGACACATGGAAAACCTCATATGACACCTTAACCTTCTCTCCTCTCTCACATATAACCTTATATACCTCTCACCTTCTACCCAAACGACCCTTATAGGTTCTCCCTCTTCCTTCTTGCTGCTTGGAGCTTCATCCTCCCTTTCTTGTTAAAGAATAAGGTTCCCAAGGTATAATAATGTGGTCGATCTCCTTACATGTGTGGCTAGGGTTTAGATCTACCCTCTCCTTGAGCTTGTTGAGCTTGTGTAGGGTTTAGATTTGTATATGTGTGACCCTAACAACATGTCTATATTTGCACATGTGATTTATATATGCATATGATTCTATTCATTCTCCAATTCCATTTCAATCACATGTGCAAATATAAATCTTCACACTCATTCACGCACATGATACTTCATTTACATATACCCCAATTAGATTCTCATGACATGTAGAAACACAATTCATTCATTCATACACAATTCATGTAATCATCTTCACATTCAGACGCATGTATATTGATCATCATTCACATATGAACCAATAATTACCCGCATAAAATTTAAAGTTTTATAAGAACCACCTGTTTGAGATAGAAACAATGACATCAAACTTTAGAAAAGTTAATCTTTATCCCAATCAAATTCAAAGTTCACTTCCCTTTTGAAGGCCTCTTCCCATTGTTCTCGTGTCTCATCTAGTTGTTCTATTATATAGGAGACTTCTATGTCTTTTAGCTTTTCTTGTATATTGAATCCTTCCATTTAAAACACCTACAAAGATAATGAGGTATATAATTAATAAGTTTGACATTTTCATTTTATCTGGTGAGACCATATACTTATGATGATCAAGACTATATATGGATTACATTATGTATCTTGTTGATGTCCACTGCCGCACATCTGACAATCATGTCCATATATCGCATCACATAGTATCCACATGCCCAACCGTTGTCTTGTATAGAACATGATAAATTTCAACATACAAAACATCAGTACATAACAGTAAGTATAGTTGGCATAAATATGTATTGGAGTCAGAAAACTACCTTAACATTCTCCCAAACTATGAATTTCTTTTTTTGTCCACCTTTCCTCCAGCTTTTTTGAATTTTTTTATATCCCTATACGTATAACACATTGGATTGCATTAGTAAATAGTCATGTAAAATATACGTTAATAGATATAAATATAAAAAATTACTCACATGAATAATGCCATTTTCAAATCATGTTCCCCATTGTCTATTTTTTCATCTTTACGATCTAGATAATACACAGTTAGCATGCGGGAAAAATAACTAACAGCACCCAATATTTACTTGTAATGTCCCATGATTTGAGGCCTCGAGTAAAATGATCTTAAAAGGAATGATTGGACTACCCATATCACCAAGGTGCACCTCCTTTTCAGGGAGCCCATCACTAAAGAACTCCAAAGTTAAGAGTACTCGGCCTGGAGTAGTACTAGGATGGGTGACATGTCGGAAAGTTGATCTTGTCTTGAATGTCAGTGCGGACAAAGTGCACAGTTAAGGCTAGTGGTGGTCTGTAGGGCCATTCGTCATTCCTCAAACTCTACTAGAGCCTAGGGTAGTGAACCTGGGTGTTACAAATGGTATCAGAGTCAATACCCCTCTAGTAGGTGGGGCCCACATGGGCATGTGGCATGCCAGTCTTATGTCGTATGATCCAGGCATGTAGGAAGGGGCTATCCATGGTGATGTAGCCACCCTTGCGTTGGTATTTTGTGATAGAGAGCTAGGTGTCCATGGGCCATGTTGGGTCTGCACTGAAATGGGAAATATTATGAGGCCATATAGTTGAGCCTTGACAAGGACGTCAAGAGTCTAAGTGGGGGAGATTGTAATGCCCCAACATTTGAGGCCTCAGATAAAATGATCTTAAAAGGAATGATTGGACTACCCATATCACCAAGGTGCACCTCCTTTTCAGGGAGCCCATCACTAATGAACTCCAAGGTTAAGTGTGCTCGGCTTGGAGTAGTACTAGGATGGCTGACCAGTCGGGAAGTTGATCCTAGCTTGCGCGTCAGTGTGGACAAAGTGCACAGTTAAGGCTAGTGGTGGTCTATGCAGCCAATCGTCATTCTTCAAACTCTACTAGAGCCTAGGGCAGTGAGATCAGGTGTTACATTACTCCTGAGTAATAAGAAGGAAAACAAAATATAACTAAAAATCCACAATGATATGTAATTAGTAAGTCAAATTATAAGTAGAGTAATTAAACTTACTCAACATTGAATGGAGCTAACATCATGCTCTTTTTTCTTTTTATCATAATATTTAATGTTCTAGAGAAATATTGGGTAACAGATGCAGGGTCTTTAATTACACATCTAATTAAGGATGGAACTAGAAATGCCACATGGGGTAGTCAAAGATCTTTACAGACCATATGTAAGTGGCTGCAAAACATATATCATGTATGCATTAATACATAAGAAAACATATCAACATATATAAAATTAGGTATATAGCTATATAAAATCTCACTATATCTAAAGTTCTATCACAGATGTATTCAACCAAGTATAACCTAAAACTCCAAAACATCTTGCAAAAATATACTAGTATCATGAGGTTGACCTACATCGTCCTTCTTAATAGAAACCATCATAGGAAACCATATGTCATGTTCGCCTATCCATAGTCCCATACCCCTGCACTGAAGACCTATAGAGTTGAATAGGTCCTTTTTAAGCCAACCATGTATTTGAGGAGGAGGTGGAGTTGGAGGTGGAGGACGAGCTATAAGTGGTTTCTTAGGTGCTATCTCATGTACATATATAATCTTATATAATGGTATCATGTATATAAAGATACAAATACAATGAAAATTTACCATACATCGGTATAGGCAACTCCAACTTTGGGCCACATGATCACGCCGCCTTCTACATCACCTATCATGTCGTCGTCAGGGTGCGCATATGGTAGTGGAGTCTTCTTCCAAATGGTGTAGATAAGGTTTGGCAACATACGAACCACATCGGCGGGAAATAGTGAACTATGAATCGTGCCACCTTCAAGGCTTGGGTAACTCGCGCCCACAACAGCAACATATTCTTTTAATTTAAGAAGGCAAGGACTCAACCCCTACAAATTTGCATAGTGTTATATATATTATACAAATCATTATGAAAGACTAGTATGTCATAAAAATACTTACAGTGGACGTGCTAGGTGGCGGATCCACATGATTTCTCCCAACAAACTCTGTCAGGGGCTCCACCTCGTATAAAGAGAAGGGCGACACAGGTACTATTGGGGTAGTTGTTGATTGACAACATAAATGTTGGCTCATTGCTTCTTGAAATCCCTTTGCAATTAACTCTTTTACCTCCTCTTTTGAGAATCTTACCTTGATAGATTTGTGTTTATCCTATGATGGCCCAAAGAACGCTCTTATACCAACTGACACCAGTGTCTGCAACCCTAACACGTCCATGATGCTTTGGGTTATCTAGGGAAATTGTCAATTCATCCCTTGCACCCTCAGAGATGAATTTGCATTGATTCCTTTTCTCATAGAGCTCCCTCTAATCATCATCAATAGTAATTGGTAAGTAAAACATAGCAATCATCAATACTAATTGCTCTAAGAGTTGAATTTTACTATTTTTTCAGCCGCCTCAGTAGTTGCGGGGTTGGGTATATCTCCAAATTTGTTTTGCCTCCTAGCTATTCATTGATCATGGTGAAGTATAGGTTCAATAGTAGTAGATGACTCAACAGTCTCAGGAGTAGTTTGTTCAGAAGAAGACGTCTCCAGTAGCTTTTGGAAAAGTTGTGCATAGCCAGTTGGATTCATCGTGTGGTTGTGCATATTCTTTGCATGCCTTTCTCTTTGAGCATCACTTGCAGCCTGGTTAGTAACTAATATCAAAGTGATGATATGATGCCCAGGCTAAGAACTATTGTTATTCATAGTAGGGTGTTGATCCCTTAGGGCAACTTTCTTGAACTGACATTTCTCTTTCGTGCCTAAGAATCAGATTGAACAATCATAATCAAGGCAATATCTATTGATTATTTGAGAGCAAAATTGAGGTAGACAACACTTGCTTTAACTTGAGTTTGCCATTGGCGAGGTTCAAATGAGGAATTACGGTGGATACCTAGGCACCCAGAGACGAGGAAGGGCGTAGTAAGCGACGAAATGCTTTGGGGAGTTGAAAATAAGCATAGATCCAGCCCGAATAGGTTAACCTTTCGAACTGCTGCTGAATCCATGGGTAGACAAGAGGCAACCTGGCGAACTGAAACATCTTAGTAACCAGAGGAAAAGAAAGCAAAATCCCGTAGTAGTGGCGAGCGAAATGGGAGCAGCCTAAACCATGAAAACGGGGTTGTGGGAGACAAATACAAGCTTCGTGCTGCTAGGCGAAGTAGTGGAGTGTTGCACCCTAGATGGTGAGTGTCCAGTAGCCAAATACTAGTTTACGCTCTAACCCGAGTAGCATGGGGCACGTGGAATCCTGTGTGAATCAGCAAGGACCACCTTGTCAGGCTAAATACTCCTGGGTGACCGATAGAACCACGTCATGAGAAAAGAGTTCTAGTAAAGAAGAAATCTTGTAGAGTATGTGAACTAAGACATTCAAACGTTTATCAGATATCAAACTTTCAAGTAGAATGCCAGAAGTAGAAGAAGGGAGTGAGGCATTAACGAGTATCCAGAAATCTTATGAGTCAGAAATCCCCTTTTGACTATCTATCTATAACTGGGAGAGTTCTCTAAAAGAAAGGGAGTGAGTCATGAGCTAGTGATGGGATAATAGCCCTCGGTGATTGAGGGGAAAGACTCATCCACAAAAAAGGGCCCTCCCCGAACATCGACGCAGGTGACGATTTTTCCTTTTGACAACTCCATTTTTTCATTGGGGGTTGTAGGGACACGAAGTTTGGTGAATGATTTTGCAAAAAAACCGAATAAAGAAAGATAGATATGCCAGAAAGACACGGGGAGTCATACTCCACTCTACGGAAGAAGGGCAAAACACTTGTCTCTTCGAGGGGTGTGAAATTGGAAGCTTAAAGAGAATGCCTGTAGCGGGCGATGTGTTTGCTTCTGATTGCTCGAGTTAGAAGACCTACAAGGAGCTCGGTTGTACCATGAATCAAGAAGAATTGACCTGTGTCAATGGATTCCAAATCTTTTGTCGGATGAGCCTAATTCCTCTTTAGAAAAAGGTTCACATCCAATTTGGTGCGTGTTTTTTCAGGAAAAGAGACGGAGATAGAAAAAAATCATCTTTCTCAAAATATGTTCAATCTTCGGTTTTTTCTTCTTCCTCTATCCCTATCTCATAGGTATAGCATTTGAATCAATGGAGAACCTTTTCTTCTTTCTGTATGAATCAATATTATCATTCTGCCTTTTTATTAGTTCGGTGGGTGATAAGCGACATATTGATTCCATACCGTACTGAAGACGAATTTCCTGGCAAAATAGAGGACACCTGCCCGAATAACAAAGAGGCCGAAACGGGGAAGGCCCTTGACCAGGCGCCTCACTTTCCAATCCCCAATAAAAAATGAAACCAGAAATTCGTATTTGATCGGCCCCCGGGGAATTCCCTCTCCCCATTCTCCAGTCTCCCACACTACTCACTGTGTGCGACTCCGTATGAGGACCTCCTTCCCTTCTGCTCTGCCCACTCTCCGTACACACAGTTATCAAAGCGGAGGAAGGGTGGGCAGTAGGTACCACGAGCCCTCTGTCTTTCTTGATAGCAAGTTTTGAGAAATGGATTTGGTTTCCTGGCGACTTTGGGTTTGATTTTCTTGCATTTAGCAAAGAATCTGGGTCTGGTTTTTGACTCCCCCATTCCTATCACGCAACGTGTGGGCTATTACTTGGTGGCAACAACCAGAATGATATATTATTTAATCGTGGAAATGCCATGTCAGGTGCACCTATCAGAATCAGAACAAACTAATTACCAAATCCACATATCATCGCCGGCATCGCCATGAAAAAGATCATTAAAAAAGCGTGAGCCATTATTAAAACATTATAAAGTTGATGATTCCCACCAAGAATTTGATCGTCAGGTCGTGCTAATTCCATACGAATCAGTACTAAGAAGCATGTGCCCATCACTCCAACAATGGCACCGAAGATGAAATATAGAGTACCTATATCCTTGTGGTTAGTGGAGAAGAGCCATCAGACCAGATTTTTCATTAGAAAAATCGACCCGGTGGCTTATGTGTGACCTGTGGCCCACGCCTCGTATTTGTTCAAGGCGGGCGACGTGAACTCTGATTCGATCTAGGTATTCAATCCCGCCGCTGAGATGCTTAGTTGACTCCTCCCCCTTGATAGGAAGATGGCTATATATGTCCAGTAGCAAAAGCCTACTGATGAACTCTGGTCTGAGGTCAGATGGCTTGTCTAACTCATTCCTCATTCGGGCAGGGCATTTCCTTTAATGGTGCATCCCTTTACCTTTAGTACTACCTTTTCAATTGCGAACAGACCTTCCCCCATTTGGGTTGGCATTGAAACTTTTCGAACTGGGAATTAGCAATAAGGTATTGGATTGGATTCTGCTTTCACTAATATCACCAAAGCTACCTCCTCTTTTGAGACTTCTCTAGGTGACAATGTGTCTGTCTTCTTCTATTCATCTTCTATTGTTCCAGTACCTTCGGGAAGTGGGGAAAATCAAGAGGGACAGATCACTACGTCAAAGATCCTGAGACATTCTCGTTCCCAAGGGACTAAGCACTAGGCATCTCTTATTTCACCAGATTTCTCGCATCAATCCTCCATGAGGGACTTTGTTCACCACAACCTACCCTAGTAACCAGTGTTCTGTTTGCAATTTTTTGCGTATCAGCTGTGATTGAATCAGTAAGTGTTGCAGATCTGATCTATGAGAGTAGGAGGAAGCCGAAAACCTAGAAGGCCAACTTGAAGCCCCACAATTTAAGGTTGGGATCCAATTGGTAACCCATTAGAAGAAGTACCATTGGAAGACAACGAAAAGGAGCGTCAAGGGAGATACAAAAGGAAATGACCAGAAGGGTGAACTTCCAATCCACTCCTTGTTGACTCAGCCTGCTCACCAGGATGATAAAATGGATTGCAGATAGCCTTTCCTTTTGTGTCTGTCTTCCTTTCCTCTGCCTTACCACTGAGGGGAAGACCTGCTTAGGGGACTACATGTGGTGGCACAGTTATGAATTAACTTCCACCTTGTATCTCCCCCAGACCAAATTGCTCACCATCCCTTTTGGGGATGGGGATCCAACTAACTGGAATTGAGTTTGGTTGCTTGTTGATTGATTCGGCGTCATGAGTGGTGAGTCAAACTGGGAGATTAGAAAGGTTTAGAGGCCTAAGGAGTGCATCCCAAAGGTCAGGTAAGAAGGAAGGGCATGATGTATGGATTCAGATCCTTTCATGTAGGAGAGCCTTTGATTTGAATTTGGATAGATCCAGCGGGCCTTCTTGCATGGACTTGGGCTTGCTTACTGGCTTCGCTGAGGATGGGATTCCCTACTCGATGAGTCAGCCTAGGCTATTAGGCACCTTTGGTCTAGGCTTTCTCAGGCCTATCAAGAAGTCTGAAGTTTCGTCTACAGAAGGTCGGATTCTGAGCCGAAGCTCTATTTATTACCCAATTCCCTTTCCTGACCAAAGTCACTAAGGAGGGGTCGAGGCAGACTGCAATTCGTCTGAGCTTAGTCTTCTCTTCTGAGACGATTGGAGGCTGGGGAAATGGCATTCTTGAAGAAGGGCCTGTCGAGAGATTTGAGGGGGATGAAGACCTTCTCTTATAGGAAAGGGGTTATTTCATGCAAAATCAAGTCTTCAAGAAGTGAGAGAAGGAATTATAAAAGAAATCGCTTTCACGCAGACGATGAGAAAAAGTCTGCTTGCTATATTCCCTTCTTGTCTCCCTGTTTCCTGCTCTGCTTTCCCCGAGCCCTTCTCTTGTATTATACTGGGTTTCCTCTTCTTTCTATCGCTTCTGAGCTTGATGTGCCGATCTCCCTCCACCTCTTCTATTCAGTCAAACTCCAAGACGGAGACGAATCGGTCCTCCGGAGGGATCAGGGTGAATCGCTTGTATGCGTAGGGGATGAGATCGGGCCCAGAGGGAATATACAATAGTAATTGGTAAGTAAAACATAACTATCAAGGTCAAGGTAAAATAATCAATTCATAAGAATGTATTCATATTGGGGAGTGAGGCTTAATACCATGAATTCATCATTATTTTCATAGCAACAAACACCTGCACGTCTTTGGGTAAAGATGACCCCATTTCTCAGCGACTGACTTCTTCCTCTTCTCAGTGTCCAGTATGAGTTGTCCTATAATTCCCCAGTACCCTCTCACATCGTTGCATTATCTTTTTACGATGCATATTTTCATCCAGGTCATATATGCTCTGTAAAAGTTCATATACTTAATGGAGTATTCTTAAATATAGAATTGTAAATAGCTTTAAAAATAGAATTTTAAATGATAATATCTCATACATAGTTCTTTCCATATGAAATCTTTTTTCTTTTATAATTTTATGCCAAGATTCTACTGCTACACTAAAATGGCTAAGAATTAGAACCCCTAGATATGCCAAAAAGGAGTTGCAGTTCTTTCCAGCATGATTTTCTGCATGATCAAACTCAACGAACAACTTCGATTCATTACCCCTTTGTTGTATCAACTTATTCATCATGGTGATGTCCCTTATTTTTACCTTTTTACTATGATGCTCATCAAGTTGAGTAAGATCCTCAGGGCGTACATCCTCCACCTAAAATTGACAAAAAAAACACATATAGGTCATAAAAAGATATAACTTATAAATGAGATAAAACAATACAAAAATACATCAAGATAGACACCTACTGGTCTACTCTACTAAGAGCCACTACTCGTCTCCGTCCCATCACCACCACAACAATAGACGAACTCCATTTCTTTTCGTCTTCCACCAGTAACTAAAATTCCCCGAACTCCTTCCACTCTCTATCGCTGCATCAGTTGATGGACTCCAGTCCTTTCCGTCCTCGATCAGTAACCAGAATCGGATGGACTCTCAAAAGCGTACCACTCCAATAATAGAAAGACTCTGAAAATAAATATCTACTAACCGGATAGACTCCATCGTTCACTCCGCTGCTCGCATCCTTGCTACATCCTACAGTGGCGCTCTTCGTAGCCTTCAAAGATGGACACCCTCTTGATGCATCCTTGCCGGTGATCGATGGTATTGCTAACAAGATAATCTGAGCAATTACATGTTTATTTTGTGCCTATATAATTCTGAGTTTGCTAGAATATATGTGAATGTTAATAATTGTGAGATTAGCGTTCTTGTCAACGTTGATTTCACGCAGATGAAAAAGTTAACGTGATTCAACAGTTCTAGTTTGTTGATGACGACCACCAACGCTATGCCAAACCAAAAAAATTTAAGCAACCTTTAACAAGACATAGAGAGAGGAGACCATCCACTGGGCAAGGTCACACAAGCAGGTCATCTAGACTACAATTTCAACACTTACCCAAACGTGTGACCCGTACCACCTTCAAGTTAATCTACAAACTGATGTGTGAAGCAGAAGACAGTGGAATTCTTACTATGTAAATTATAAGCACAGGTGATCAGGTGAATTGCAGATTATAGATTGTGCGACTATTCCATAGCTTCCCAGGACGAAGAGCCTTAGTCACATTCTCCGAACAGAGAACCCTACGATGATGATTCAAGTCATACGATACGTTGATTTACAAATGATGATGACACCATCCTTGAAGCGACTCAAGAACCTGGTGGTGGACCAAATCAGTAGTACGGACGCGACGAGATCCATATTGAAATGTGGTACCCTATCTATAGACTGCAAATCATACTACTATGAAGGGGTGCAACATCTATGATGGTATGGACTTCGAAACTTTACTACAACTAATCCATCTATAATTTTCTTCTTGACTGATATTGTTGGTAGTTTTATTTTCAATATACAGACTATATAAACATAATTAGTGATACTAATGACTTTGTACTTATTATGTTCTTTCTGATGGGAGATAAGAAATAAAAAACTCTTGTCAAGAAGCAGACCTCTGATGGCATGAGTCAGTCATAAACGAAAATTGATTATAGTTTTGGGAAGTTTCTAATTATACTGATGGACCTTTTTTGCAAGGGGAATATCGTACTCATACCTGACCGTGACTGTTCAACGACACGCAATACATGGAGCTGGCCATTCATATTGAATCCACGAAACAAAGGCACGATTTTCATTTGGTCTGGTACATTTAACTAACCATATCTGGATATCAAATGTGTGCTTACATTTTCTGCCTTCTTTCTTCCGCTTCGTAGATGGTACTAAGATAACGTCCGCTATATTTATATTATGAATTATTGCTTGCTTTTAGATACTATTATATAAATTCAATAAATGTATTCACAACATGGTACTTCCTTTCTTTATGAATTTAATATTTTTATTATCCCCGCCTATAATTTGGTTTTCTAATTCCACAAACAATGACAACGAGGAGATTTTATGGGATAATCATGAAGTACTCTTTAAGATATAAACATGTTGTTTCCGTAGATATTAGTTTATGAACATAATCATTGTTTTAACGTGACTTGTAAGCTTCATCCATTTTTAGGTATGATAGATACAATTTACAAAATGTTGTATGGGCAAAGATTTATTGCATATCAATGTTGTAGTTAGGAAACAAATTGGATTATTAACATTATGTGTAAAATTATTTGGTTCTTAATATGCCGATAAATATATACAAATGTGCACACATTTGATCGTGTTTATATGAAACTTTTATTTTCCTTTAAATGGTCATGCATATTTGATTATGACAATTACATGAATCCACCATTGTAAGAATTTTTATTCACATGTTATGTGTATGATTGCAATCATGTTGGGTTCATGATTATATGATTACTCTAAGCTCTAAAACATTTTCTTCATTTATTTCATATCAATGGAAGGATAGAAAACTCTAGATCCAAGTGGGAAACATTACCCCGCAAGGTGATATCCTCCTGGGTGTTTTTTAATCAAGAACTTGCGCCCTCTAGGCGTCTTCACCGATCAGTTGGCCAACATCAAAGTGCAATGAGATGGACCTAATTGTCCCATTTGGAGCTCCGCAAACACATCATATGGCATCAAGTTCACTCTATAACCCAAGTCTAGAAGGGCTTGGTCTATGCGGTGTGCTCCAATGTAACATGAAATGATGGGGGCATCGGGGTCTTTCCTCTTTCTCGACATGGTGTGTTGTAGGATCGAGCTCACTTGCTCGGTAAGCTTGACTTTCTTTGGCATTCTCCCCATTGTTTTATTTTAAACGTGCACAAATCTTTCAGAAACTTGGCATAGGAAGGGATTTGCTTGACCGCATCAAGCAAGGGAATGTTTATCTTCACTTTTTTGAAGGTCTCCATGATATCTTCAGTATGTTTCTTCTTTCTTCTCTCAACAGAAGTCTCCTCAAGAGCATCAAGAAATGGGGGAAGTTGGGCTCCCAACCGGCTTGGATCAACAGAATCATCCACTGGAATCACGGGGATCACAGTATCACTACTCGGTATCATGGTATCACTGCTCAGTGTCATGGTACCAACTCTAGTTCCTGTCACAGTATCATCAATCTGAATCTCAGTATCAACTTGTCTGATCACAGCACCACCTCTATCCTCACTGGACACCCTATCAACAATAGTACCATGGGGCTACCTCAAGGTTTGACCACTCCCCAATACCGTCGCCGCCTTCACATGCTCATGGGTAGTGGAAGAAGAGGCTTGTAGCGGGGGTTGTGGTTGTTGAGGTGGTGGTGGTCTTTGGTGAGGTGAGTTGGGATTTTGAAGGTTGAACTATGGTTGTGGTTGTTGTTGCGGTTGGGGGTGATATTGCAGAGGGGGTTGTTGGTGTGAGTGAGGTGGAGGTGGAGTATATTGATAGTTGAGAGAACTTGAGGAGGTGGTGGAGCATCGACGTTTGGTGGTGTTTGATATGAAGGTGGAACATATGAACTTTGAGCATTTCCTATGAAAGTGCCATCATTGTTCAGATTTGGCATGGGCTGAGATGAGAGTCTTCCTTCCTCCCTCCTAGCAAGTGAAAGAGATATTTGGTTGAATATTTACTCCAGACAGTTAATGGACTGCCCATGAGAGGACACATCTTTCTTTACCTCATCCAAACTTCTCAATCTTCCAAGTACTTCATCTTCAAATTTTAAGCTATATCTTGGCCTTGGCTTCCCTTGTCCTTGACCATCCTCATTTTGTTGTTTCAATGAAAAGTTGGGATGGTTTCTTCACTCGAGAGTGTAAGTGTTGGACATAAGACCTTGGTTGTTTCAGTTGCCAAAAGAGTACAAAGAATGAACTTCTTCATCTTCAGCTTCAACTTCCATGGTTGATTGACTAGAAGATCCATCAGCTTGGATGTTCATTATATTCATCATGTCCATCAACATTTTCATCATGTCGGGGTCGACGGCGGTCTTGGCTGGAGCGACGGGAGGAGGTGGAGGGGTGTAGTTCTGGCCACAATGTTCCCCTTTGATAGAAGCCCGATGGTGAGAGTTCTCAACAAGGTGCTCAAACAAGGGCCATGACTCCTTAGGTGGATTTGCCATGAATGTGCGTCTACATGACGAATCAACATTGTTTTGGCTCAACTCTTCTAGCCCGACGTAGAAAGGTTGGACCAGCTGCCCCAAGGATACCTCGTTATGAGTGCAGCTGCACAGGAGCTTTTGGAATCTTTCCCACACCTCGTGGAAAGGTTTATTTTCCTTTTGGGAGAAGGCGGTGATACATCTGCGCATTTGAGTTAGCTTGGCAAATGGAAAGAACTTCTTGTGAAACTCATTTTTGACCGCATTCCACGTCACCAACTCCGTCTTTAAGATGTACCATTCCTTGGCCTTTTCTTTTAGAGAGAAAGGGAAGAGTGTCCTCCGGATGGAATCATCGGTAGCAGTGGGTGTGCGAAAGGTAGAACAAGTCTCAAGAAAGGCGTTGATATGATGGTAGGGGTTTTCATTCTCCATCCCATAGTAGGTAGGGAGGAGTCCAAGAAGTGTGGGTGGAATGGAGAATTGTTGACCCAACATTTGGTCAACAAGGGTGCCAATGGTAGAATTGTAGTTCCCCGGGATGAAATACTCGTGGAGGGGGCGGTTGGGTAGCGGTGGTTGAGCATTTCCATGAGGTATTTTATCTTCATGGTCATCCATCTCGGTTTCTCAGTGTTGGTTGCAATGGATTTGGCATCTCCTTCTACCTATCTCAGGGTCGTATAACACCAAGTCAGTACAAGTAGAACGTGTATGATGCATGCACATCAGTCACAAGCACAATACACAAATAAGCAACAAAAACCAAGTTAGAATGAAAATATGCAAAAGTGAACAAAGAATAAAGAATACCAATGATGAGGGCAATAGGAAAGGCTAAGCTACACTAACTAGCTAGGTCGATCACCTCTATCCCAGGAAATGGCACCAGAAAGCTTGGTGTGGTATTGCACGCACATGTGATCTTTCAAATTTATAAGGTCCCCAAACTAGGTTTACTCACAACACTAAAATATGCTCCCGCAAATGCACGGGGTCATGTTATAGTATATGTGAGAGAGGAAAGTAATGGGGGTCAAACCGCAGGGATAGAGGGGTCACTAGAGTTAGGGTCGTGTTGTCTATGTTCCTAAAGTGGAGATTAGGGTTGAAGGATTTAAAATTGGGTTTGGTTTGATTACACTAAGCAAGCAGGCAAGTAAAGGCAACATGGAAACTAGATTACCAAAAACTAGACTATCCTAAGCAAGTTAGGTCTAAGAGACTATATTAAGCAATCAACTGGGCGAGATGAATTACACTACTCTAGCAAGGAAATTAGCAACTAAGAACTAAGATAAACACTTGATCAAGCAAGAACAGAAACTCTCAATAAATAGTTTTAGTGGTTTCAAAGGCATGCATTAAAACTCATGATAAACATATACAATGGAGTGTGCACCACAATTCAGATGTAAGTGCACTAGTATTAGATGAAGATATCCTAACATTCATAGGTACACCACTATTGAAATGTAGATGTAGATGTCTGTGCACCACTACCCTAATCTAGGGGCACTAGTATTTAGGTGAAGGTGCACCACCATTCCTAAAGTGCATGTGCTAGAACTCATATTGTCAATGCACCACTTCTCATATGTAGGTGCTCAAATGTAGGTGTACCAACATTCATGTGGATGTGCACTACTATATAGATGTTAACTATGTTGATCCTCTATCCAACATGTCATGTTTTCTAACCCCACATATTTGATTCATTTTTTTTACAATATTACTTATATTTTACTACTTTTTACCATGAACTAAATGTAGAACACCATCTTTCTAGGTTTGCGGCAACATTATAATGGGCATATATATTCTTACATTGCATGCATCTTGTAGTTTTTGATGCACCATAGTTGGAAAAGTGAAGCATACATCGAGTATTAAATGGATTCTAATGAAGTGTACATAATTATCCAAATGTAGGCACATTACTATTTTGTGAAGGTGCACTAGCTAGTATAGGCTCGCCATTACTTAGAATGAGGTGTACCACCATTTAGGTGCATGTGCATCATTATATGGATATAGGTGCACATTTATTTGGGTGAAGATGAAATGACTTTTTTATAATATTTTTAGTGGATTTTAGATGGTGTATGAACAAATGTTTATCTATAGTGCGTTACTTTTCATATGTAGATGTACCAACATTTGAGAGTAAGGTAGCCAACATGTCTTGTTTTAAAATCCCACAACTCAAAATAGTAGTATGTTAAAATATTAATATTTTTCTTCATATTTTTACCGCAATCCACCTATGCACCTACATTTTTCTTAAGCATGTACCAACAGTTAATGGGCACTAACAGTGTGATGGTGCTTGTGATGAATGCATATTCTTCATGATTTAGATTGCATTTCATTGTTAGTTGTATGTACTACATCCTTTATAGTTACCTTTTCATATAGCATGCCATAAGTCTTAGTCTGGAGACTAGAACACCTATGTGACTCGATCAGGAAGTGAAGGTTTCAAAGAGATGTAGTGCTAGGTTACCTGACTAAGAACTAATCCTAACCGTCTTGATAAGACTTAATGATCCTTAACACATTTTTCAGAGTAGATTAGTGAACTTTCTTGCTTTACTAGTCGAGCTACATGTACAAGGCATTGGTTGTCCTAGCCGCCCCTAGCCCTATAGGAGGTTAGCAACTAGTTAAGACTTCCACTTATTTTGTAGCAAAAATGTCAATAGCCATGTAGGACTTGGTGACTTTCCACATTAGTGGAGTCAAATAAGGGTGACGCTTTCTTTTTGAGGATTGTCACTAGGGAGACTGTCTGAGAGCACATTTTCATCTATAAAAGGTCATTTGAGAGGGAGAGGGTCTTCATCAAATTGATAAGTTCTCTGAGAGAGATTCTATGTTCTTAGTGTGTTTCAAAAAAACAAAAGTGAAAAGGGTGTTGCCACCATGTTTATAAGGAAAACCATAAAGTTGCTTCAAAAAGTGGGTAGATAACTCTTAAGGGGTCGACCAACTATTAGGGTAAGGCATCAAGTTATGCATGGGGAAGGTATTAGACACCACTATGATGCATGAACTTGGTATTCCAAAATGGGATTTTACTTTATACAATTAGGTATAAATGAGAAAAACACAAAAATGAAGGAAACTTGGCATGCATACATGATAATGACGTAAGAAAAAAGGGTTAGATTGATAAAAACATATGTGGAACCATCAATTGGGTACATGTTTTGTCACACCACTTTGGGATTGCAAAGTGGGTGGAAGGAGATCTACCTCACAAACCCAATCTGCATTTCTTGGACATCTCAAAAGTGAAAGAATATTGTTTTCCTTATTTTTTTTTTGTGAAACCCCAGCCTAGACTGGTTACAAGCTATGGTGTGTTATATTCGATGAAGGAAGCTGAAAAGGAAAGGATAAAGCCTTGGCCTCAAGGGCAGCCTAGATTTGGTGCGGGCAGGAGGGCCACACTTCAACGCTGGAAGGTTGCTTAAGACATTGTTTTTCTAACCAGTCTGCAAGCTTATTCTGGTTCCGACTGATGTAGTACACTGATGGAGTTTGGTTTTCTCGAAAAAGCCTTCTGATAGCATGGACAAGCAGCTTGTACTTCCCGGGTGTTGAGTCCATCTCACCGATCCACTTAACCGCATTCTTGGAGTCAGTAAAGATCGATCCAAACTGAAAATGTTGTTCTGCTAAGTACTCCATACCATGTTTGATCGCCATCAGCTCTCCTCTCATAGGATTGGTGCCCCTTCCTCTCTAGATCTTTCTGGAAATCCAGTTACCTTCCATAGAACGTGCAACTAGGCTTGTGACAATTAAGTTCAGTGCTTTGTTTACTGATGTATCAACATGAACCTGGATATCGCTGTTGGGATGAAGGGAGCCACACCTCCCAGTGCTCGGCGGGTGTGGTTTGTTGGAGTCTGGGAATGCGGCCTTTGCAATACAGGTATCTGATCTGCAGTTAGTCTCCAGTACCGCCAATGGAAGCTGATGATGCTCGAACACAAAGGTGTTCCTTGCTTTCCAGAGCCACCAGTAGCCTATTGTGAAGGTTTGGGGCCAATTAAGAACTTTGTTTAAACCCTTAAGATTATAAGTGATCCAATCCACCGTTAAGGCACTCTGGAAGAAAAGGGTGGCCTCGTTGGGCAGCAACTTCATCCACAACGCCCTGGCTGCTGGGCAGTCCCTAGTGGCATGGAGGACAGATTCAGTAGCATGCCGGCATCGAGGACACGAAGCATCCGTTGAGATTTTTCTGATGGTACGCATCTCGTTCGTTAAAAACCTATTGTGGTAGACTAACCATAGGTTCCTCTTAATTCTGTGTTGAATTGGTTGGCTCCAAATGGAGCAAACCACAACATCTTGGTCGATGGGACTCTCATTTATGAGACTTCTATAGGCTGAAGCTGTAGAGAACTGCCCATCCGCAGTCAGCTTCAAAATTCTTCTATCTCCGTCGTATTCCTTCCTAGGGGGGCATGCATTGAATTTCCTCAGAGATTTCACATGTGAACCAGTGGTTTAAGAAGTCATTGTCCCAGTGTCCCTCCTCTGAGACTAGACATTCTACCTTCAAATCATTTAGTTCGTTGGGAATGACCTTCCCTGTTTTCAACATCGGTTGGAGACCTCCCCCCATCTAGGAATCTGTCCATACATTATTATCATTGCTGGAGATCAGTGCCATTCTTGAGTTTGTCGTGATGAAAGGGAGCAGCGATTTAATTCCTCTCCAAGTGTGTGAGCCAGATCTGCTTCAGGTGTTCTGTCCTCCGTACTTAGCTTGCATGAGAACTATCTAGGGAATGTTTAAGTTTTGAGTGAAACTCCAAGCTAGTTTGTCCATTAGCGCTTTGTTAAAATCTCTCGCAGGCTTGATGCCAAGCCCACCCGAGTGTCGTGGAAGCGTGATCTTACTCCATGCAACCAGACTGACCTTGGATGCAGTATGAGAGCTACTCCAGATGAAATTCCTTGTGAGTTGATCGATCTTAGCAGCTACAAAAATTGGTAGGATGGCAGTTTGCATTGTGTTGCATGCTTGTGAGAGAAGAACAGACTTTGAGAGAGCAACTGGTCCCTCCAACGATAGAAAACGGTGTTGCCAGCCCGTGATCTCGCTCAATAAGGAATTGAAAGTGATACTTACTCTTTCGCTTATGTATGATAGGGACCCCAAGATGGCGCCCAAAGTTTGAAGTTTCCTTCATGTCCAGAATGCGTCCTATTCTTGATCTTACGTTCCGAGGGGTGTTGGTGGAAAAAAAAATGGAAGATTTCTCATTGGATAAGAACTGCCGTGATGCTTTGTTGAAGAGATGAAGGTAGCGTTTGATAACCTGAGCCCGTTTCGGGGTGGCTTCACCGAAGAGAATAATGTCATCTGCGAAGCATACATGGGAGAATGAGAGATGTTGCTGTATGAGAAGAACTGTCTTCCATTCACCCCTAGAGACCAGGTCCTCAATAAGTTGACTGAGTCGATCAAGACACAAGACAAATAGATAGGGAGATAAGGGATCTCCTTTCTTGACACCACATGAAGGTTTGAAGGTATCGATGATGTCACCATTCCACAGTACAGATGATTCACCTGAGTGAAGCAATTGCATGATGATAGAGATAACATTAGGCAGTATCCCCGTTCTTTGGAGTGTGTCTTCTACAAAGGACCAACTCATCTTGTCAAAGGCTTAGATAAGATTGAGCTTGAGTGACATGTAGTGTTTGCGGCTCTATTTGGATTCCAGCGAACTAATGACTTCTTGAACAAGAAGCACATTGTCACCAATCTTCCACCCCGTCACAAAGTTGGATTGGAAAGGCGAGATCCACCTCGACATAAAGGGCTTCAATATTGCGGCGATCACCTTGGAAAGGAGTTTAGTGTAGACATTGGTCAAGGATATTGGTCAAGCTGGCTACAGGTTTCCAGGTGGGGGGTCTTGGGGATTAGCACAAGCGTGGAGTTGGTTCATTCATCCTCGAGTTGGGCCCCATTGAAGGGGGCTTGGATGAACTGGACAATATGTTGTTGTAGAAGATTCCAATTCCTCTGCAAGAAGTTTGCATCAATGCCATCCGGGACTGGCACCTTCAGTGGTGCCATGGTTCGGAGAGTGTGCCAGATTTCATCTGCAGACGGTGTTTCATGCAAACCGGCTACCTCCTGTGCCGAGAGCGGGAGGAAGGCTCCGATAAAGGATGAGAAAGCTAGATGGCGTGCGGCTGCAGGTTGTTCCTGGTACACATTAGCAAAGAAATCTAAAACAAGATGATTTAGATCGACACCTTCTTCCACCCATTCGCCCGCAATGTTCTTGAGCTTCATAATTTTGTTGCGCCTCCTTCTTTCTTTAACAGTAACATGGAAGAAGCTTGTATTGTTGTCTCCAAGCGCCACCCAGTTGCATCTTGCTTTCTATTGCCATTCGGCCTCCTCCCTTCTCAAAATAGTGTCCAGCTCCGCTTGTATATCCACCGTGTTCTTGGCGATGATGGGATCATGATGAAGGAAGAGTTGCAATTGGTTCCAGCGAATTTGGTTGCCCAGCTGGTCTTTCTGCCTGTTGTCTTCTTTCCTTCCTCGAGCGGCCCAAGAGGAGGCCCTCTAGATGAAGGTGGATCCCACTTTAACAAGTGAGGCTTTAGTATCCCAGTTCTATAGGAGAAACTGCTTAAAACCATCCGTCAAATTCCAGCTAGCGAGCTTGCGTTGTATGAGTTTCCTCCGAAACCCCGTCACTGTAGAAGAAATGAGAAGGGGGGCATGGTCAAAATGGTACTTCTCTAGCACCAACACAGGTCCAACAATGGAGGATTCCAGCCATGCCGCATTGCCCATGGCTTTGTCCAGGCGCTCATGTAGTATCCCTCACCGGAATGTCGTATGTGCACCATCTGCTCCGAGATCATAGAGCTTGCACTGCTGCATAGCCTCCACGAAATTGTAGCTGTTTGCACTGTTAAAAGACAAGCCGCCAAACTTTTTGGATCGGAACATAAGCACATTAAAATCCCCCGCCACCACCCAAGGGGACCTGATGGTGGTCGATAGATTCACTAGATGGTTCCATAGAAACTTGCGAGAGCTTCGTGTAGTGCCTCCGTAGATGAAGGTGAGGAAGAAGAAGATGTCCAGGCAACAATGGACAAATTTCTTATGAGAGAACAGGATCTCCATATTGATGGTCTGCTTCCAGAGTACCCAAATACCCCCAGAGAAACCCACCGCCTCCACTCTGTGGGATTGGGGGAAACCAAGTTTCTTGACAATGTTCAAAGATCTGGTGCCACTACAGTGGGTCTCAAACAGACATGCAACTGAGACTTGGTATCTATTAACTAGATCTTTAATTGTGTTCTGGGTGTCCTTGTCACAAACACCCTAAACATTCCAGCACATTTATTTCATGGATTATTTTCGACAAGGGTGGAACTGCCCATCTCCTACGTTTCCTTCTCGAGGTCCTGAAGCAAGGAAGATTTTCCTCACTTCCTTGTTGATGTCCGTCCGGGATCCCCTGCATTGATCACTTTTCGGTTTATGAGATGGATGCCAGTCGAAATTTTTGACGGGCTTCTGTAGGATACATACGAGCCGCCCCTTGCGGAGAGGTCTCCCATGTTAAATGGTGTCAAGGGAAAGGGGTGTTGTGTGTTGTCTCGACCATTCACCTCGTCACCATAGGGGGTTGCTGATGTGTGGCTGGAGTTCGATTCACGAGTTTGATAGGCACTAGGAGGGAGATCGTTGTCTAGCTCATGCCGAGGGTTCACCTGGTCATTGCTAGATGACTTAGGGTTCTTTTTTCAATTCTTCTTCTTCACGCTCTAGTCGGTACCACCCGTAACCCTCACTGCCACACTATCTGCATCGATAACTTCGTGTACCTGCTCATCGTCGTCCAAGTCCTCCAGGTCCTGGAACCTATTCGATGCTTTCCTGACTTTTTTTGGTGGAGGGAACGCAGTTGCTTGCTTCCTAATCTTCCTTGGGATCGGTTTTGCGTGTATGGATTCTGAGAACCCTTCCCGCCTTGGGGTTTCCAGGGGATTAGGTTGCCCGCGTATATGTTAGCCTTCATTGCTTCTACTTCCACTTCTCGGCGAGCCTTGTAGTCCTTCTCAGCATGACCCACCTTCCCATAGTGTAAACATATGTATGGGATATTCTCATATTCAATTTTGTATTTGAATCCGTCCACCAGTATGATTGGAACCAGGGGATTTGCCATGTTCAGTTCCACATCGATCCATGCAAATCTCCCTCGCCGCTGCATCTTCATGTTCATATCAACCTTTATGGTCTTTCCCAAGTTGTCCCCTATCTCCTTGAGAAGTGCCTCTTGGTTCAGATGTATTGGAAGGTTTGGGATTCTAACCCAGGCTACCACCGAAAGGGCAGTTGCAATATCCGTATTGAACGCCGGGGTCCAACACTGGATAGAGATGTAAGAACCAAAGATTGGCTAGGGTCCTCCTGCTAGAGCATTCACGTAATCCTCCTCTGCTTGAAGCTGTACAATGAAGAAGTCGTTGGCGGTGTCGATAAGATTGAAGCCCCCCAGAGGTTTCCATAAAGCCTTCAATCTGTCACGTAAGGTCAGGAACCCTATCTCGCGAGATAGTACTTTCACGAAAACTGTATACTTCCATGGTTTCAGAAGATCCTCTAGGGCTTCCTACCGGACACGGTAGGAGGGAAACCCTTGGTCTGCCATTACTTTGATGTCTGAGGATTGTAACGCAACTCCGCATGTGTCTGCATTAATGTGGATGAAGCCGTGCGGGTTTCCTACTGCATGACCCTTCGTCGCATCTTTATAGGATAGTCGGGTGGCTTCTGTAGTTGTCTCATCATCAACACCGCCTCCCTTGGACAGTGGTGGGAAGTACATTGGACCGCCAGCTTCATCTACGTCCATGGAACCAGCCGTTGGTGTCATCGATGATTCGCCTTCCTGTCCAGCGCAGCCCTGGCCGCGGGTGGCAAAGTTGAGACGTAAACCCGTCGTCCCCAGCAGAATGGAGTTCCGGCGTCGCGTGGGATCTCCATCGCCTTCCTCACCTTGAGATCCTTATACACCTCATCCGTCGTCATCCATCGCCCTGAGAGAAACCCTAGGCGCCGCCATTTGGGCAATTGTTTTCCTTATTTATTCACCAAAGGAAATGGATTAGGAAGAACAAAGTTGTTCCTTTCTAGGTTTAGGGTGTTGAAGGTAGAGTTTGTAGATATTTTGAAAGCTGCAACAATTTTATGACTTAAAGTAATGCCTCCCTCTATTTGTCAGTCCATTCAAATGACGACCATGACATTGTTTATATTGGGGATAGTGGGTTTTGTAGGGTTAAAGTTTACTTAAATATATAATTAAGCAAGGAGAAGTTTTGAAGTAATTGGGTCATATACCTTGGTGCACCTTGTCTCATGGAGACATATAGAATAATTTTAATGGATGGTTGTTGACCATTTAAAGGGTAGAAGGTGAGGTATGTGCATGGTCTATGCCTAGATTCCTAGGTCTTTTAGAAAACATTTTTAATGGAGGCTTATTGTCGACTTCAGTGGGAAAGAGGTGGAATGAATTCCTAGTCTTTATCCCACTTTTAGAGCCTTCTAGAGACATTTTATGATGACTTATTGACCATTTTGAAGGGAAAAGGTGGGGCACATGCCTATAAAAGATCCTAAATTCTAAGTCATTTTTAGATGTTTTAGATGTGATTTTTTTACTATTTATCATGGGCTCCAGTCGTCCAAGGTGGGCCACATGCTTACTAGGAGCCCCGCTTAACCACAGTCTCTATGAAATCTTAGTTAGGCTAAGGTTGCAAACAAGCCTAGATGTGATCAGGGGATTAGAGTGGGTGTGTGTTTGGGATGATCAAATTGTTTGTGAGTGCGGGTCGTTTGAGATGGGTAGCTTGTTTGAGTAACATGACTTGGGTCTAGGTTAGGTCCAGGTGACAAAATCTAAGAGTAATCCATGGAAAAACATTCATTGATTGGATGTCCATTCAAATTAGTCATCTCCCCATGTCGAATATTACTATTTAAAATTAATTATTATTACCTCAAAACAAGAGGGACTAGGATCATTAAAATTGTTTAGTTACTAGAAATTGTAGTGACTTACTAATTGTTCCTTGATAATTGATCATAGATCTAATAAAAAGTCTCATGATATATTGGATATGTTGAGTATTTCATAGAATCATCTCTATGCATAATGACTTCCTTCGAGATGTTACTTGTGGACCATATATATATATATATATATTTGTATTGGATTATATCATTCTAATGTAACCTTGGGATCCTTACAACTAGAATTTGTCACTATAGTAATGCCCATATTTCACCACCAAATATATTCCAATTTCAAATTTTGTGAGCATATCTAGAGTTGATTCTTTAATCATTATAAGTGACATCAATAGTTTTAGTTTATTGGGAAACCCAATTGTGTAGATAAAAAATGAAGTTTCAATACTTATCATATCTCAAGATGAGATTTGAAGCATGGTTGGTGAATCCAACTATCATGAGAAGTGATGTATTGAGACCAAGTACATGCATTTGGGTTGAATGTGAGTCAACTTGATATTATTAGATATAGACTAGTGATTGGCTACAATTATACTCATAGAAGGAGTACAATCGATCCAAGTTTAGATGTGTTACTTTTATGGGTAAGGCTTTGTCATATGTGCTTAATGAAATAAGACATGGTTGAGTTGTGATTGTTGCAAAACGTATATGATGAATTTATGCCATTGCTTATACTAGTAAGGCTTGAAGTGGAGTTCTTATGAAATTAGTCTTTGTATTGAATGTCTTGTCTTAGTGAACCTCGGTTTAGGTCAAAATTAGGGAAAAGTGGCTAACTCTGTAGATAAAAAAAACATATCCAAGTCATTTGAGTCCCAAACAAGCATGAAATTCCTTCAAAAATAACTTTAGAAGTTTAATATTACCATTTTTTTAGCCCTCTAATCATACCCAATAGAATTGAGCATTTTCCAAGCATGTGGCTTGCGTGATGACCTAAGTGGGTTACTAGATCGGGGTGGGGTGCACACCTGGTTCATGCCCTTAGTGCAAGAGTGTATGGGTTTGGATGAGGGTGTGTTACTACCATCTATGTTTGATCGAATACCTATAGTTTAGGGGATGCCCCATTAGTGTACGCCCCCACATGATTAGTATTTCAAAAAGTGCTTTCACGAGATAATGGGAACCATCTTGTCGAGCACCACATCCCATATTTTATTGCCATCATGCTACGATAAAGGAGAGTATCTTTTATCCAAATACATTGTTTAGACTCACAAATTAGTTACATATATGCTTGATTCTATCATTGCTACAAAGATGATGAGTGATCTAACCTATAGGCTTTATGTTGAAGTCAGGGACGAGATGTAGTTCCTCACCAAGGTTAGACACCTCCAATGTTGTGGTCTTGAGGGAGGATAATGAATATTCTAGAAGAAGGGTTTAAATGATTACATGTAAGGGCATTATGTTGGCCTTAACATTTAGGGGCTGTTTGATCTTCCTTATGTAGTGGTCGATGTTGAACTTTTCAATGCAATCATCCACTTTTGTTATCCATATGCCCACAATTTTTTTATTTAGATAGGCTTATCCAGTGCAAATCTTGGAGAAAATGGCATTTATATTGCATCTAGAATTTCATATTGTTGGTACAAAAATATTCTAAAGAACCCTCAGTGCATATCCTTTTGGGGTTCTTGGGCATGAAAAAGATTGTGGTTGTGACCTCCCTTGGTTGACAAGGTGCATTGGTGAAATTACAATAATTTTGGAACTACTTTGAACCCCAAAATTGCCACTGGCCATTGTGTCTTATGGGGTCTCTTGGCGGCTTTCTTATCAACATTGTTTGAGAAAAGCAAACTATCTTCTACCATCTTAGAGAGAAAGTGACAATGCACATACTTCCCCATAGTGTAGGTTCCCATAGTAGAGGTTGTCATTCATGGAGAGTGCATTCTTCCATATATGTTGTTATTGTTATATTAGTACTTGACAAGTACTAAGCAAGATGATAAATTTGAAGGTGGAGTTGTTCACCCATTAATATCTAATATGATATGTATGATTCCATCCTCCATTGATGAAAGATTTAGATGTAGTCTCATGTTTTGCTTCTCCTTTAAAAATATTCATGTTGGTCTTCCTTAAGCTCAATGTCAACTAACTCTATATCTATCAAGTTGATAGAGAGATATGTTTGATGGGATGGGTGATAGCTAGAGGGGATGTTAGTTTTAGTGTGTGGACATTGGAAGGGTAACTAAATCTTCTTGCACTACTAGGTATAAGGAATAGCGTGACCTATTATCAAGCTATATTTCTTCAATTGTTTGTACATCGATAGGTTGACCATGTTGTGTTGGATGAGATTCATGCCTAATGGCTGGAGCATATGCCTAGAAATATAATTGAATTCCTACTTGATCTTTAGTAGTAGTGAAATCGTCAGATGATGCTAACCATAGATGCGTATCTAGAGGGATATGTTGTCCATGAGGAGAACAAGTTGTGCCATCTATAGTGGTCATGTCTATAGGTGACATGTGTATGGTAATATGACTACAAAGTAGGCAGTAGAAACACCAGATTTTATCTGCCATATTCCCATGACCAGTGGATCACATCAATAACTATAATGCAGGAAGGATGGTTTCGAGGATATACCTAGTCCTATAGCTAGTCCACTGAGAATCCTCATCATTGTAGATGTGCAACTTTAAATTCTAGTTGCACTGGGACTTGTCAGACTGTTGGGCCTCCTAGTCTGCAACACAAAATGCAGCCATGAACCTCATCTTCCTCAATAGCTCCTCTTCTCATAGACTGCTAGTTGACGTTGTCCTCCTAGTGGCAAACAAAAGCCTCCCGCCTCTAGAGAAGTCCACACAGACCGCCTAGAAGTCTTGTTGTCCTGCTAGAATGGACAAGAAGGAGTTGTCTTACATGTTGGTGTACTAGTCATCAACTTGCTCTCTGGTGCGGTGTTGCACGCACATGTGATCTTTCAAAATTATAGGGTCCCCAAACTAGGTTTACTCACAACACTAAAATATGATCCCGCAAGCGCACGTGGTCATGTTATAGTATAGGTGAGAGGCAAGTAATGGGGGCCGAACCATAGGGATAGAGGGGGCACTAGAGTCAGGGTCATATTGGTTATGTTCCTAAAGCGGAGATTAGGGTTGAAGGGTTTAAAATTGGGTTTGGTTTGATTACACTAAGCAAGCAGGCAAGTAAAGTCAACATGGAAACTAGATTACCAAAAACTAGATTATCCTAAGCAAGTTAGGTCTAAGAGACTAGATTAAGGAATCAGCTAAACAAGAGTGAGATGAATAACACTACTCTAGCAAGGAAATTAGCAACTAAGAACTAAGCTAAACACTAGAGCAAGCAAGAATCTAGGCTAACCCTAATTAGTAAGACTAAGAAATTAGCTAGAATGAACAAAGGCAATTAAGCTAAACAAGCTAAGATTACAAGTTAGGTTTTAAGCAATGGATTGGATAGGTGGGCCGTTTGGGAATGTGATTCGATATTAATTGGGGGGTGTCAACATGGCATGCAAATCTCATAAATCAATCTAGATTACCAAACCAAACAAAAAGGCAAGTGCTATTAGAATGTACCCTATACTACTAGTTGGAGAACTAGGGTTAGGTTTAATTCTAGTAGGACTTGTCAAGTCTAGGTTTCTAGGGTAAGTGGTATTAGGGTAATTGAGAGCCAAGGGTAGGAATGGGAGTAGAGATGAGGGTTTTTCACCTCATGTTACTTGCCATCTAACCTTTAGGAAGCTCTAGGCAATTGCACTAATCACACTTACACTAGCTACTTAGATCTCACACCCACTTGTAAGAGAAGGGAGATGTATGTAGGAACAAAGGGGGGCTAGCTAGGGATCCATTAATTGGACCTAGGAGCCATTCCTAAGATTGCTACATACATTTCAATTCCTCCTAGAATTTGTGTCATCAAGCATCACAAAGCAGGCAATTTATGTTTAAAAGCAAAAAACCACATGCAAGATAATGGGAAATGAGATAGAAGCAAAGGAAATCATCATAGAATGAAATTATATTTGTTATAGGTAATATTCCCCCAACATGGTATCAAAGTCACATTTTAACCCCAAACAGCCCACCACTAGGGGCTTAGCTAGACATGATCAATGAAAAGATAAAAGAAAGGGGGAGAAGGGGATAGGACTCCATGGAGCTCAAAGTAGATCATTCTCCTTCTCCTACTAGCTGTTGTAGGGTGACCTCCCTCCTCCAAGGTGGATATGTGCATGGAAATGAAGGGAATTATGGTAGAAAACCTAGAAAACTAGGTTTCTATGGTGGAAATGAGGTGGAAATGGTGGGTGGAGAGCATAAATGCAAAGGGATTGCAATGAATGCTCAAGAGTGAGTGGAGAAGAGTAATGACAACTAACCTAGTATTGTGGCCACCACCCATGTATATAGGTGGTGGTAGAAGTAGTAGGGTATGTAGGGTCATTGTTGGAAAAATAGTGCGGAAAATGGTAGTGTTTAGGTGGTAGTGTTGGGTAGCATGACCGTTCTAGGTAGGGGTAGGAACGGTCATGGTGGTGTGGAACGATTGTTCTAGGAAATTGGAAAAATCATAGGTTGAGGTGGTGAAATGGAGGCTGGTAGCACGGTCATGGTGGAGGCTAGGTAGAACGTCTATGCTGGGTAGCACGGTTGTGGTGGTTGAGTTGGAGGTGGGGTCGTTCCCTTCAGCACACCCATTTTGTCTTCAGCTAACATGGCTGTGCTGGGTAGCATAGCCATTTTGGGGGCTTCATGGCACAGTCGTGCTGGGTATCATGGTCGTGGTGGTTGAGTTGTTGTAGCTTGTAAATTTGGGATTTTCGGTGTAACTTTTTCATTGGTCAGAACGTCCGTTCCTTGGCACCACGACCGTGTTGGGGTCTTAAGTAGCAAAATGAACTTCACTCTTCATGATCAATGGACTTCAGATCCACCTCCTCAGCCACTCAACCTAGGCGTGCCTTGTTTCGTGTATCTAATGAAACCCTTATTGGCTACATGATGCACCAACATGCATGCAACCTCCAGGTCAAGGAGAACCTGCACCAGGATTTATGTTCAATCATGTCAAACATGAACTTATCATGTGCACACCCATACCCTACCTACCAGCCATATCCCGGTAGTGATTATGCTTCTTATGCATATCATCATTACTACCCTACCCCGACCCTTCCGATATTTCTCCCACGCCCTCTGCTGCTGGTGGTCCTTCTCCCATCTACCTGCCATTGCAAGTTGGCCCCTTGGCCACCCTGCTTGCCAGTCTTGGCGATTTGGCTCCTTCCTTCCCTCAGGCCAATGAGCTCTATGCTCTTGGTATGACTTGGGATGAGCAGAATTCCCATTGGCCCGATCGTGGTTTTGGTCCTTCTGTAGATGAGGAGATGCCTGACCAGGCTGATGTTGAGACTGCTGCTTCTGATGACAATGATGGCAATGGTGAGGATGCATCTGATGATGGTTCTGATGGCTTCGCTGGTGACTCTGGTGATGAAGGTGCTTCTGCTGCACCTTCATATGGAGATAAGGACTACGAGCCTGGAGCTGATGATGATGATGTTGTTGTGGACATAGATAGTCTAGATGTCTATTTGTTTCTTAGTTTAGTCTAGTTTGTTGATCGTATATATCTTTCTAGGCTACTTTGTATTAGAAACATATGGGCACATTATCTGAGATGTACTATTTTTATCTTTAGCTTTCATCATTTTCTCACTTGTAGTTGCTTTTTTTTAGAACATGCTTCTGAGTTGTAATCTATGTTATGTGCACTCTTACTCTTTGATCAGTTATATCCTATGAGTTGGTGCCCTATTTTCACCATATTTTGATTATGAATTAGCATGTATGTTTCTTTTGTCTGTGGTTGATATATGATATTGCATGTTTGAATATCTTCTTGATTGTGTTTGGAGAAGACATGATTATCTGCTCTTCTACCCCCTCACTTTTTGATAATGTCAAAAGGGGGAGATAACTTCAATGTATTGAAACTCAATCATATTGCTATCTTTTGTCATACTAGTACTTATTGCTTATGAGATTCTTTTCTTGTTCATCATATGCTTTATCATGTGACTTGCAAAGGACCATAAAGTACATGTATGCTATACTTTCTTTGTGTAGATAGACTAACTATACATGTTAAAGTAAGCATAGATTGAGGGGGAGCAATTCACATTGTTCAAATCTTGAATCCCCCCTAATTCACAAGGCAAAGGTATAATTTCTATATCCTTTTCAATATGTTTGAGGAATGGTTTATCATTGTCAAAAAGGGGGAGAATGTTGACCTAGAGGTTATACATTGTCCATATTTTGATAATGACTTAACCATTCCATTCATATGTATCTAATATGTGTATTCAAGATTGATTTCAGGTGTTAGGTACATGAAAAGGATCAAAATTCACAAGCCCTAACTTGTCAAAGTTCAAGTAAAAAGCTATACAAGTGTGCTAATTAGGAAATCCATGTAAACAACCGTAGAAGATTTTGTAATCATTTGTATTGATGATATGACTTGTAACTAAGATGAGAAAAATTATTGGGACACTTTATACAAAGTTTTAATCACTTTTTAAGCACTTTAGAAAATTGATCACAGGCTGTTGATCGGTCGAGTTGGAATCTCAGCCGATCCATTGGATCCATTTTCTAGAGAGTGCATCAGTCAAATTGTGCATACACAGAACTCGACCGATCGAGTTTCTGACCAATGCAATATTCATTGGTCGGTCAAGTTTCCCCAGGACAAACTCGATCGATGGTTTGAATATTGGGTTTGTCTTTTAGATGATTGGTCGAGTTACCTTTATTGAATCTTGAACAATTGCACTGTACGACATTTGCAGAAAAAGTGATTCTAACCATTGGTGGCTTATTTGATCGAAAATAGATCTATTGCCTTGGGCAAAAATGTCTATATTTCATCCCCAAGTGTTCCCCAACTCAAAGGGGCGCCCCCAGCTATAAATAGGACCTCTTGGAGTTCATTCCAAGGTTGCTCATTCACTATATGCTTGGTCCTTACTTAGTTGAGAGTGTTACAACCTTTTGAGCCCCTTTCTCTCTCTAGTTTCAATTCAAATTCGTGAGTATGAGTGAGTTAGGTTCCCTTGTAAGAGAGGTACTCCCTGTATTGATGTAAATATATCTACCTCCATCTTCCTATCCCTTTCCTTATTAATGAAAAGGCTTGAAGATCTTCTCCAAGTGAAAGACCAGGAGTTGTTGTTCTTCAAGGTTGAAGAAAGCATGGTGATCCAGATCTCTGAGTGAAGGAGATAGGCAAGGCGGACGTTCAAGAAGGATAGGTAATCCCTGGAAGGACAAAGACTTGAAGGTGGAGTGGGTAAGTCCTTGATAGAGCTGAAGACTCCTTGATTAAGTGGGTAAGTTCCTTTGGTAGGTTGAAGATCCTTGCTTGAGGTATTAAGTCCTTGGATGAATGTGGTTTTTGTCTTGTAATCTTATGATGGAATATAAGAGTACCAAGATTGCAAAGTGCTAGAGACTAACCACCTCTAGGTAGTGGACTGACTCACTTCTAGTTTGAAGTGTGGAACCACTCTAAACCACTTTGTCCAAGTGTATGCTATCCTTGTCTCTCATCCTATCTATGCTTCCTAGTTAGGACTTCAAATTTGTTGTATGCTTTAGCTTTTGCACTTAATATAATTTGAAAATCTAATCCATTTTGTAAGAATTGTGAAGCTATATTCACCTCCCCATAGAGCCCTTGATCCAACAGGAAAGTGATCTCAAACTCTTTGGTAGTAGATCACATGTTTAATGATCTCAAACTCTTTGGTAGTAGATCATAAAGGCATTAATGCATTAGTGATCTCAAACTCTTCGGTAGTAGATTACATGCATAATGATCTCAAACTCTTTGGTAGTAGATCTTAAGGCCTAAAAGCATCAAAGCCCTTGGTGGAAGATGTACGAGATATATAATGGAAATGTGCTTAAAATATATGATTTCTCTTTTGTTAATGAACATCTTTTACACAAGTATATGCTTTTCTTATATTTGTTTATTGCTGCCAAGTATTAGTTTTATCTTATTGCCAAGGTATGATGAGAGGTATATAAATGACACATAGGCGTATTCAGTATAATATTCTTGAATATTGTGCTGACGTGTACCACATGTAATCTTTTGTTTAGGTTGTGTCTTATGATCTTGAAGAACTGGGATAGTTGAGAGTTGTATGGTGAGTTGATGTACAGGTGGACCTGTTGTCTTAAGATCCTGTAGTTTAGTGGTAGTACATGTATATGTTAAAGTTTGTTATTCAATATGTAATGTGAAATGTTGTAACAATTCATTATGTAATTATATGTTGAATGGTGAACATGTGTTGTATGGTTTTATTATTGTTCATGTGCATGTGCTACTATTTGTTTCTTTCTAACTCTCTTGATTTTCTCTTTCATAACCTACTGTGTGATTTTTTAAATTGGGATTCTCACTGAGGTGAGGGTTTCAATTTGGACGTCACACATCAAATTAAGTTTTAGAAAATTTGGGGACGTCACAGTTGGGGTATGGCCTAGTGGTACATATACTGTCATGGACATAGATGCATATGGGTCCTCGAGAAAATCCCTAGTTGTGTTATCTTTTCAATGTGTTTTGAAATGAACTTTTCTTCCTCATGATTACTGGAAACTTCGGTATTTCTTGGGAAACGTTAATGAGATGGATTCTTAAAATCTACAATGCATGTGGCCAATTGTGATATCCAGATCTTCAAACTCTAGATTTTAGACCCTTAATTTGCATCTCCCACCTTGATTCATCAAAATAAGAATATGTCTTTGTCACAAACTTCCCCATGAGATATTCTAACTATCTAATGTGTATGATCCACTGTCTTTTATGGGATATTGTTGTAGAGAAGGATCTTTCTAAAAGTTATTCAGATCCTTCCAAGATAACTTGGTATCATTTCTCTAAGAGTATTGAATATTGCACCTATAGTTGTGATGCACCATATATTTTCACTCTTCCTGAGATGTGTTGGAGTTCAAGACCCCCAACTCCTTTGTGTACTTCCTCATCTATGACTTCAATTCTTTTATTTATTGTGCCTTTGTGGTTCTCTTTGTTTCCCTATTGTCTCGTATTCTTCTCTCTTGGATTTATTCCTATCCATGTTCATTGGGATCTTGTCATTAGTGTTGAAAATCCACAATGAGCATTGTTCAACGCCATCCTCTGCCCCTTATATAAACCATAGTATAAGTTTTTACCCTAATCAAAGAGATATATACCATGGTGAGAGGCCTTCTTGAGCATGTACTAGTAGTGCTCCCATGCCTCTAAATGAGAATTACCTAAGTTTTGTTTGAAATTTATGAATCTTTCCCATAGTTCAATGGTCTTCTGTTGTCAGGGGGAATACCTCCAAAAGAATGTGTTAATCACTTCGTCCCATATCTCAATAGACTCCAGTGCGAAGTTTTTGAAGTGGAATTCTTCCTTGTCCACCAAAGAGAAAGAAAATAACTTCAATTAAATTATTGTAGATAGAACCCTATAAATCTTTGACTATCACGTCTTTCTTCAAATCTATTAATGTGTTGCATTGGATCCTCATGTGAAAACCCTGAAATGCTTGCATTTTCACCAAATCCACTTGGATAGGGTCAATCCTGGAACTATTCATGTCCAATTTTGTATTATTATTGAACCTAGTTGTGAAGATACATTGGATGCTTTGACCCTTTCTCAAATTCTCTTCTCTTGTTCCTCATCTTCTCCATTGTTTACATCATCATACCCATGATTAGACATTTGTTTTTCTTCTTGATGTACATCTTGCTCTTCTTTATATTCTAGTGGTTATTCTTGATTTTATAGTGGACGAATTGAGATGAGTGATGAGGAGGTTGTGAACTCTTTGAATCACTCTGTAATTAATTACCAAACTAGTGATGGAGTAGACTCTCATAATCTATGGAATGGGTATGCACACTAAGAAGCAGCAATAATAAATAATTAAAAGTGAATCACAATGTACTAAAATAGTAGAAGAAGAAAGAATTAATAATAAAATTAAAAATAAAGTAAAATAATGGTAAAAAAAAGTATCATGAGTGACCGCTTCTAACTTTGATAATGCTAATGTTTCCAGCTCCCCTATAGTGGTACAAAAAACTTGACATGTGCAAATTGTGCATGAAAAAATGTAAGGGTGCATGTCGACTAATAGATAACTAGGAGGTCTCGTGTTGTCAAACTCAATGTGTTGTGTGGTTAGAAACTA
Source organism: Alisma plantago-aquatica (assembly GCA_963693085.1). Classification (NCBI taxonomy): domain Eukaryota; kingdom Viridiplantae; phylum Streptophyta; class Magnoliopsida; order Alismatales; family Alismataceae; genus Alisma; species Alisma plantago-aquatica. The sequence continues at coordinate 998,605,641 of OY856412.1, forward strand.
CTACTTGTTAAAACCTAATAGGTTAGGCTGCAAAAATGTTAAGATTGATTAAAATAAACTAATAATTGAATTAAAATAAAAAAGGGATTAGAGGATGACATATGTAAGAAATCTCTAGGAAATCTAGTTTAACCATGATGTTATCTATAGCTGAGTTTTATTCAGTTACCAATAAATTAACATTGTTTTATGTTAATAATATGATAATACATCATCCTCTTCTTGAGTTTAACACAATCTCCACTTAAGTCAAAACCTCACTTCTATGGCATTTATTGTTCCTAACATGGATTATGAAGAATGATCTCACAACTATTCCCTCCTAATGGTTATCCCACTTCCACAATACATTATTATTGCTATGTATGCCCAAAAATCCAGCCATATGATGATTGTATTGTAGCATTTGTTGGTCTATATGTCCAGAGAACCAGTCATATGATAATTGTATTGGGACAGTATGCACTTGATTTAAATAGTAATAAAGGTAATTTCATTTATTATGTTTAATCAATTATGAGATGATTAAATAACATAATATATGTGTAGGGAATGATGCTTCTTGATGATATATGGTTTGGGTTGAGGACCTAAACATGGGATCATGTGTATGATAAGAGCTTATACATTCTTATTAATGCCCCTAGATAGATTTTCTTATGGAAGGAAAAATAGATAACAATAATACTTAAGACTAGATTGTGTGTTGACTAATGTTAAGTCTCATTAGTTATGATATGTGATATCGAGTCAAAACATAGGTACTTGTTAGAGAATAGTGTAATGGATAGACCTGCTTTGAGAGTGATACATGGATGACAATCAGAATCATCTCTCAAAATGATAGTAATGATTGTGGTTCTTAGACCTGAAGTTGCTACAATGATCACTTGTCATTCTATGGACTTTAACACCATCCAACGTTACCTTGAATAAGGGTTTCCATAAAGGTGGTGCTTGGGTACATTGTGACACATGTGGATTGTTGTGATTATTGTAGATGCGATTTGTCCCTCCTAATGGAGTGATATCTTGGCCATTTGATAAGTGGAGCTAAAAAAATACATGGTCATGCTCATGTGAGTCTCAACAGTCTACTCTGGTTCAAGGAACATAGATTGAATGTTAATAGGATGACTATTTCATGCCTCATGCTCAATTAGGATATCTGTGACAAAGGAACTATATGATCATTGTAACACATGTAACTAGTTAGGTTGAAGTTGTCCTCCAACTTATCCAATTACTTGGGTAGCAATGATGTGTCTGTAGATGTCACTCATTGATTTTGAAGACATAATATGGTTATGGGCATCACTTCCAACTATTGTGGAGCCTATAGGGTCACACACCCAGGATGCACTTGGAAGAGGAGTTTAATCATGGACAAGATTAAATTTGGTTACTATAGTGTTTAGGTAATTAACATGAATAATATTGGTTGTTAGTCGACCAACTAGAGTGTTTGGTTGACTGATTGGTGATTACTAGAGTGTCTAGTCAACCGACTAGATGTGCTAATTATAGTCGATGCAACGAATCAGTCGAGCAATTGAAATGTTCAACCAATTGACTGATCAAAGTTACCAATGAATGATAAAGTAACTAGGCGACTAATTGGAGTGTCCAATCAAATGGTGGGTCAAATCAGCAAGTTTGATTGAGTTAAACAATTAAATGTTGGCTGGAATGACACACATTAATCATTGCAATAAAACTAGCACTATTGTGCCATTACCCACAAGTCAATCAATTGACTGGATTGGCCAGTAGATTGACTGGATGTGCGTGGCCACCTCCTAGCCATGAAATCTGATCCTTCATCTCCCCAGGGTTAGTGAAAGTGTTGCCTAGTCACTCCTATATAAAGGGAGATTCAAGGCTCTCAAGACTTACAAACACAAGACATAGTGACTTGTTTTCTAATAGTTGTGGTAATGTGAGAGCCCAAGTAGCCTTACATGTGAAAGGGAGAGATAGCAAGGGAGAAGGAGGTCAACGCTAGTAGGTTGATAAAGGAAGGGGCAACTCCTTCCCTCCAACTCCGAAAGTGCGACATGGAGTTCCCAGTGGTTCATGTGGACTACATAGAGGCAGAATAGCTTTTACTTCTATGATAGGAGGACGTCGTCAACTATTGGTTGTGAGTACAATACAAGGAGGACTCTGTTGACTGTCGTCCATGTGTTTCTTGAGAAGCAAGCACATCTCTATGCAAGGATAGTCACTGGACTTGCTCCAGGATAAGGTATATCTTACACCCTCTTTCCTAATACATCCTTGTTGATGTGATCTACTAGTTAGGACATAATTTTTTTGCTTCCTCTTCATAAAATGTCTCCATATTTCCCATCACTATTATCATAGCCACATCAATTTATGGTGTATTTGAATTTAATCTATATGATTAGATTTGGTTTTATCATTTATTTTGTTACATACGATGCACACATTCAAATAGTTAATTTGCATATCTGATGAAATACCACATATACTAGGGAATGTCTCTTGTATCCTCTAGGTATATATATATATATATATATATATATATATATATATATATATATATATATATATATATATATATATATATATTGTGTAGCTCATGTGTCTTTCCCTAATTTGAGTTTTAATGGTAGATGTATGCATGGTTATGTCCAGTACCCCTTGAATGTGTGTGCATGGTTGAACAGTTTATTTTCTATCTTATAAATTTGGTTTGCACATCGAGCCTCCTCTCTCTATTCCAAATGTAAATAATGTTTAACCATGTATGCCCCATTGAATGTAACTCGAGGTATATATCTTGCATAGTGAAATTAGAATATAGGATAGTATTAATTTAGAATGCTCAGAAAGAGAAGGTCGTCAGACAAGGCGAGTCGATCGACTAGAGAATGAGACAGTTGATCGAAGGTGCCAGCGGATCGGAGATACCATCCAACTAATGGTTCTAGTCATTTGACTAAGGATATAACTGACCGAATGGAGTAGGAGTCGACCTATTGACTCGAGGCCCAACCGATCGACTAGACGAGTCCATCCATCATCTTGAGCCATGACCCATTGACCAACCAACAAAGACCAATCATCTGATAGGAGGACCAACTAAACAATTGGAAGAGTCCATTTGATTGACCGACCTCTTTCCAACACAATTTTTCCAATAGAGGTTGTACATGTGATGTTAGACCCTTAGGTGGATATCAATTGTTTGTGGCTCCAAAGAATTGCATTAAGGTGGTCATAACCATCACTATTATTTTGTGATTGCATGTTTTGTTTGGGGATATAGTATGTGTATGCTACATATTATAAGTATGTGGTGATGTATATGTATATGTATTTATATATAGAATCCCTCAATCAACTATTAAGCATTAGATGCTTTCGATAAGTAGCACACATGAAAAGCTTGATTGACTAAGCATAAGTTATGCGAACGCATGGTGCACTATAAATCTCATGAAATGTGATGGCAGATATGTGGGTCTATCCAAGCAAGGTGCATATTCTATCATGTTCGCTTTAGGGTCAGGTTTAACTGGGTGATCTTAATGGAATTAAGTTCCCAGAAGCAAATAGATGGAGTATGACAAAGAGTTGTGCATACCGTTTATCTAGGAATTGTGTATAATGCAATTGGTAATTGTTACCTACCTTAATAATTAGGTTATGGACGTGTATTTGTTTATCTTGTCCCACTAGAAGATTGTACGCTACAATCTTTGCAAATTAATAGTAAGGGTTGTTGATTTGAAGAAAAACAGTAGGAGCAATAGTTAATTAAAGGCCTAAATAATATCATCAATCTTTTACAAATCAAATCAAATCAAAAGTTTTTTGACAAATGTAAATTTTCTCTTGTAGAAACAAATGGAAAAAAATCACCTTTTTGTTATAATCGGTCCTTGAGAAGGACAAAATGAATAAGAATACCTTCTAAGACTGGTTCATGACTTTTAGAATCATTCTCACTCATGAGTGCAAGCTCTATGTCCTGGATACACTAGTGCTAGAAGAACCTTCTCCCACTGTTCCTAGGTCTAAAAGGGATGCTTATCGTAAACTTACCAATGATGTTGTTGACATCACATACCATATGTCGGGACTTATGAACTTTTGAGTTGCATAAGTGGTAGGAAAACATGGATGTTCTCAAGATTGTAACACATCTTAAGAATATGTACCAAGATCAAGTAAGAAAAAAGATATTTGAAGTTTCTAACGTATTGTTTAAGGGTAATATGATAGAGGGAGATCCAATAAGGATTCATGTTCTCAAATTGATTGGGTATGTGGAAAACCTAGAGACTGGTATTTCCTTTAGGCCAAAATTTGTCCATGAATGTGATTCTCCACTAATTTCCCAATTCATATAGCCAATTTGTCATGAGCTATAACATGAACTTTTTTTTAAATTGATGCTTGAATTGCTTGGCATGTTGAAAACTAGCATAGCACAAATGAAGAAGGACAAACTCAAGTCTGTGAGGACGATCAATAGGGGAAAAGGGAATTCCAAGGCCAAAGACAAGACCAAAAAGAGTTCTAAGGCTGACTAGAAACCTCAGTCTTCTACACTTAAAGCAAAGGGAGGGTGAGTAAGGTAGGGGATTTTCACCAGTGTCACAAGGCTAGAAACTTGAAAACAAATTCCCCACTTTACTTAGAGGAACCACGGAAGAAGAAGAAAGGGATGAAGATCTACACTTCAAGTATATACATTATTGAGATAAATGTGTCTGCTTCTTCTTCCTGGGTACTGGATAACAAATGTGGATATCACATATGCTCAAATATTTAGAATCTGAAAAGAAGTAAACTCTTATGGAAGGGTGATGTGGAATTGCATGTTGCAAATGGATCCAGAGTTGATACCACTGCATTTGGAGCCTATAATTATCTCTTCCATGCAGGCTTGTGATAGAGTTAGAGAACTGCTATTATGTACCAGTGATGCATAGAAACATCATATTTGTATCTTATTTGGACAAGAGTGGATTCAAATATCATTATAGAATAGTTCTATTTCTAAATATGAGATCTTGAATGAAAGTGCCACTATGTCTTATGGTCTATACTTCTTAGATCTAGAGAAAAGCATATACAACATAAATACCAAAAAGCCTAAAAACCAAAATCTCAAACCAAACGTACATTGTCGTCTAGGGCACATAAATGAGTAACACATTTCTAGACTCCTTAAAGATGGTAATATAGACTCTTTTGATTTTGAATCAATAGAGACATGTGAATCTTATTTATTGGGCAAGTTGACAAAATCTCCCTTCGCTAGAAACAATAAGAGAGAGAGTGTGTGTGTGATCTGTTAGGACTCATACATGAAAATGTATGAGAACCTTATATATCAAATGCTAGAGGTGGTTACCAGTACTTTATCACATGTAGTAATGATCTAAGTAGATATGGCTATGTGTATTAAATGAAATCCAAGTCAGAATCCATTCAAAAATTCAAGGATTTCATGAATGGAGTATGTTTCCAACTTGGTAAAAGTATTAAAGCACTTTGATATGATCGAGGTGGAGAATACTTGGCCAAGTGTTTGAGGACTTTCTATGTGACCATGGTATTGTATCACAATGGACTCCACCTGGAACGACACAACAAATGGTGTATCAGAAAGAAAGAATTGCACCCTATTCGACATGATACAATCAATGATGAGTTTTTATGAACTTCTGACTTCCTTACGGGGACATTCTTTAGAAATCGTAGAATTTACGCTTAACCATGTACCTTCTAAATCGATTCAAAAGAAACCATATGAGATATGGACTAGGAAACATCCCAATGTGTATTTTATGAATATTTAAGGATGTGAAACTTATGTGAGAAAATAGTTTCACAAAAAGATTGGACCCAAATCAGATAAATTCTATTTTGTTGGAAATCCTAAGTAAACAAAAAGGTGTTTTATATTCCATATAACAACAAAGTGTTTGTTTCTAGGGGTGTTGTATTCCTAGAAAAGGAATTTATTTCCAAACAAAAAAAGTGGGAGAAAAGTAGAATTCAAAGAAGTTAGAGACCAACAATAAAACATTGTGGAACCTCAAGTTCGTCTTGTAGTGCATCAACCTCGTAGATGTAATAGGATACACCTTGATCTAGAGATATTTGGTTTTCTCGTGATTGAACAAGGAAATGAGTTAGTCATAAACAATGATGACCCAACAATGTACTTAGAAGCTATTGAGGGACCAGATTTTGATAAATGGCTTGAGGCCTTCAAGTATGAGATGGAGTTCGTGTACACCAACAAAGTATGGACCTTAGTGGATCCACCTAAAGGGGTAAAACCCATAGGCTGCAAATGGGTCTTCAAAAAGAAGACCAACATGGATGGTAATGTACAAACATATAAATGTAGATTGGTTGCAAAAGGTTATAAACAAGATCAAAGTGTTGACTATGATGTAACCTTTACACCAGTTGCCATGGTTAAATACATCAAGATCATGCTTTCCATTACAACTTATTATGAGTGTGATATTTTTCAAATGTATGTTAAAAGTGTTTCCTTTAATGAGAATTTTCTTAAGGATGTGTAAATGACACAACCAGAAGGTTTTATACTTATAGTAGAAGTCAATAAAGTATGTAATCTACAAAGGTCAATCAATGGATGAAGCAAGCATCTGGGAGATGGAATCTTCAATTTGATGAGGCAGTCAAAGAGTTTGGCTTTAGTCAAAATGAAGATGAACCTTGTGTTTACAAGAAGGTTAGTGGGAGCATAATTGTATTCCTCAAATTGTATGTAAATGATATGTTATTTATGGCGAATGAAATCCCTACCTTATAGATGGTAAAGCCCTGATTGGGGGGTACCTTCTCTATGAAGGACTTAGGAAAATCATCCAATATCTTAGGAATCAACATCTACAGAGATAGATCTACAAGATTTCTTGGCCAAAGATAGAGTACATACATTGAAAAAGTGTTCAAAAGTGTCAATATGCAGGACTCAAAGAGAGGAAATTTGTCCATGTCTCATGGAATCGATCTATCTAGAGCCCAATCTCCCAGTTCTTGTGAAGAATGGGAGTGCATGAGTAAGATTTCATATGCATCCCAAATTGGATCTATCATATATGCAATGTTATGCAATCATCCTGATGTCTCATATGCTTTGAGCATGACAAGCAAATTTCAATTAGATCTCGATGAAAGTCACTAGACTTTCATAAAGAACATCCTTAAGTATTTTAGATGAACTAAAGATCAGTTCCTTGTTTATGGTGGTCAGGAAGAGTTGGGTGTAAAGGGTTACATCGATGCAAGCTTCCAAACTGACAAAGATGATTATTGATCACAAAATTTGGATTTATATTTTGAATTAAAATGGAACTGTAAGTTGGAAAAGTTCCAAGAAAAAGATAGTTGTTGATTCTAAATTAGAAGCTAAGTACGTTGTTGTTTTGAACATAATAGAGGATACTTTATGGATCAAGAAGTTCATTAGTGAACATGAAGTGGTTCCAACCATTAATGACACAGTAGACAAACTATGACAATAATGGAGCTATTAGATATGCTAAGGAAACCATATTACATACTTCAACATTTCCATCCCATATAAATGATCGTACATCAATGATATGTGAAGATTTGCAGAGTACCGACTTAGAGCAATGTTGCTCACCTGATAACAAAAGCACTTTCTAAGCAGAAGCATGATGGTCATGCTAGACCACTTCAGATTAGATTCATGATTGATTGGCTCTAAGTACAAGTGGAATTATATTGGCATGTATACCCAAAGAACCAGTCATATGATGACTGTATTGGGACATATGTTGGTATGTATGTCCAGAGAAATAGTCATACGTTGATTGTATTGGGACATTATGTACTTGTTTTGAAAAGTAATAAAGGAAATTACATTTATAGTTTTTTTTATTTATGAGATGATGATATAACATAATAGATGTCTAAACAATGATGTTACCCAATGACTTATGGTTTAGATTGAGGACCTAAACATGCGATCATATGTATGATATAAGAATATATATATTTTTGTTAAAGTCCCTAGTTTGATATTATTTTCGAAGTATAGACAACAATAATACTTAATACTAGATTTTGTGTTGACTGATGGCTGAGTCTCAGTTGTCTTAATATGTTATATCAAGTCAAACACACATGTACTTGTTAAAGACGTTGTACCACACAAACCCACCTTGAGAGTCATACATGGATGTCAGTCAAAATAATCTCTCAAAGTGATAGTGTAATTGTGGTTCTTAGACCTGAAGTCACTATAGTGATCACATGTTGTTCAATGGACTTTAACACCATACAACATGACCTTGAATAACGGTTGCATAAAGGTGGTGCTTGGGTACATTGTGACACATTAGGATTGTTGTGAGTAATGTAGATGGGTTTTGTCCCTCCTACCGGAGTGATATCTTGGGTACTTGATAAGTGAGATTGAGAAAATGCATGGCCATGCTCATGTGAATCGATATGTGATATTGAGCTCATGTGCACCTCAATATTTCACTCTAGTTCAAGGAACATAGATTGAATGTTAAGAGAATTATGATTCCATGCCTCATGTCAATATGGATATCTATGACAAAGGAACTATACAATCACTATAATACTAGTCACACATTTAGTTTGAAGTTGTCGTCCAACTTATCCAATTACTTGGGTAGTAATGTTGTGTATTTAGATACCTCTCATTGCTTGTGAATTCATAATATGGTTATGGATATCACTGTCAACATAATGTGGAGCCTATAGGATCACATGCATTGGATTAACATGAAAGAGGAGTTCAATCATGGACAAAATTAAATGTGGTTACTTAAGTGTTTAGGTAAGAAAAATGAATAATATTGGCAGTCAGTCAACTGACTGGAGTGTCCAATCGACCGACTAGTGTGCTAGTTGACTGACTAGACTATGATGACTTTGTTCGATGATACCAAACAGTCGACCAGTTGAAATGTTCACTCAATCAATAATCAAAGTTGCCAATGGATGATTAGAGTATTCATTGGACCGACTGGAGAATTAAATTGACCAATTGGGTCAAATTAACAAGTTTGAATGAGTCAAACAATTTAATGTTGACCGAAATGACATAGATGTATCATTACAATAAAACCAGTTTATGGCATCATTGATCACAAGACACTTGATTGATTAGATTGGCTAGTTGATCGAATGGTCATGCATGGTCGCCGCCCAACCATGAACTCTGACCCTTTGTCTCCTTAACATTTATGAAACTCTGGCCTAGTCACTCCTATATAAAGGGAGATGCCCAAGTATATCAATACTTATAAACACAAGACATCGATACATGTCTTCTCACAATTGTGGTAATGTGAGAGCCCAAGTCTCTTACTTATGAAAAGGAGAGATATCAAGGGAGAAGGAAGTCGATGCTAGAAATTGGCAAACAAATGGGCAACTCCTTCCCACAAGCTCTATAAGTGCAACGTGGAGTTCCCAATGGTCTGTGTAGACTATGTAGAGGTGTGGAAGCTTTTACTACTACGCTAGGAAGACTTCATCAAATGTGGTCCATGAGTACTACACCAGGAGGATGTCGTCAACTACAATCCATGTGTTGCTTGAGAAGGAAGCACATCTCCGTGCAAGGATAATCGTTGGACTTACTCTAGGATAAGGTACATCTTGCACCCTCTTTCTTCTAATACATCGTTGTTGATGCGGTCTTCTTGTTAGAAATTATGGACATAATTTTTTGGTTCAGCTAATTTTACTATCTCCATATTTCCCATTAATTTTTACTATGTTTTTGACAAATTTCTTATTAGAAGATCCCACTTGCGAGTAAATAACATCTAAAATTATTTCCTAAGGTGATCAAGCTTTGATAATATATCTAACAAGAATCTCATAGAAATCATGAAACGAATTTATATTGCTAAAATTTTATTGTCAATACTGTATCACACCGGGCTAGTCCTAGGTCCTAGAGATCACAAATTTATCTAAACATAATATGGGAAAGGAAAACATTAAAAAAAATACTAAGCCCTAGAGAAGACAATGATGAAACAATTTGGAGAAGATGGGCTCAATCCACCATTTTTCTACTGAGAATCACTACTCAAAGTCACCACAATTGACACTTTTTTCTATATCCTTCTCTCTCTCTCTCAAGTTGTCAAGAAATCACAACCATGATCATGGTTAGGATAGTAATTGGGAGTGCTTTAAAAGATCCACATGAAAAACATGAGCTGTTGATTTTAGTACTTTTAACTTTGGTCATTAACTTCAGAACTGGTACCCTCGACTTGTCTTTCCTTTTCTGACTGGGAGTAGAGTCGATACCAAATGTTGATTCCATGACTTTGGGTAGATTTTTGGTAACTTTGAACTCATTATCACTCCTGAAAGATGTGTCAGGGTGACCAACATGAAGTCAGTGCTACCTACTTTTGGAGTATCGTTTCAACCTTTTATACAATGAAATAGAAATTATGAGGTCAATTAATATTAGAATAGCATAAACCTAATTGTGCAAAAAAGGAACAAATGATTACATGATGTTTTGGTGTATTATAAATGAGAACAAATGGATATGAGATCAATTAATACCAAAATCAAACAAACTAGCATATGAAAATAACATGATTTATGCTTGCATCACTTACTTGTGATCCATAGCATTATCTTATCTATAGGGCTCAAAACCTCTAACTAATGTAGCCATAGACTTTATTTTGATCAAGGAAACATGTGCAACAAAGGTATGGTGGTATGGTGGAGATAGTGTATGTGGGTGGATGGGTTCCTCCTACTATCTTCATATATTCTCAAAAACAACATCCCCAAAATGTAGTATGAATTTAGGCATGATCGATGTTCCACTTTTCCCAAACCTACAAGTAGGATAGGTTTTCTCTTCTAACAGGGAGTAGGATTTTGTGCCCTATTAGATCTAGACAACATTTTACATGTTAAATATTGACCATGTAACAATCTCTTTCAGATGTTACCCCCTGTCACAAGTATATGTTGTAGTGGTTGCCTCATTCTAGCTGAGAAAATTGACATTGGTAGGCACAACCTTAGGATGGAGGTTGGTTTCTCACTGGTTGTTGATGTTGTTTTGATTGCTAAAATTTCAAATGATTGATAGTTGTTGGGTATGTTGTTATTAGCACCCAAAGGTGTTGCTACCTTATTGAGTAGTGGTACTCAGGAGGCGAACTTTTAGATGTCTAGAACGCATGGAGTTTTTCCATATTAAAACATCATGTGACAAGTAATTATGAGGTCAAGGATTCATTGATCATGAATGGACTAGTATGGAGGATATTTCTAGAAATACCCCTTCATTTCTTCAAACCTGTGGGTTGTTGATTGAAGTTGTTGGTTAACCATGCTTGAATAAAGGCTACATATACCAATGAACAAAGTTTATTAGAAGTTATTAGTATATAAATTTTATTGGGTTTATTTTTAATATTGTGTAATGGGATTTAGACTTGTCTTGTCTATTAGCCTCTTTCTTTTATCCCATATTGTTTGTTTCTTCTTTATGCTTTACTCTCTTACACTATAAAACAGAGGCCTTTGTAATTTGTTTACTCATCTAATAATAAGAATTTCAGTATTTTAGATGGTATCAGAGCTCCCAGGTCCTCCTTAAACCCTTCCCACTCTAACCCTAACCTATGCTTCCATAAACCCTAGGCAGCCTCCAACCCCCCCCCCCCCTTCCTATTCCTCTTCAACCCTTATTGCCCCCTCGGGGTGCTGCCCACCCCTGCCCCCCCCTCTCATCGTGTCTCCTCTTCCTCCCCACCACCATTGTCGCCACTCTCTACTCATATCATCACCCCTTCTCCACCATCCATCCCCTACACTACCCCCGCTGTCACCTATTGGGAAAATACGGGCACAGAGTAAGGCAGTAGAAATAAATTTTTAATCTATCTATAATCTGATAATAGCAAGATCGCATCAACAACTATGAAATAGGAAGGATGGTTTAACGAGTTTATACCTGGTCCTAGAGCAAGTCTATCAAATACAATTCATTGTAGTTGCAATTGTCTTCTAGTTGCTCTTGGACGGTGGTTGTGCAGCTCTTGGTCTTCACCATGGATGATAGACTGGTTCAGTTTCTGCAATGGTTCCCATAGTCTCACCACAAACTGTAGGTTGACGATGTCCTCTTAGTAGTAGCCAAAGGACTCCTACCTCTATAGTAGTCCACACATACCAACTAGAACTCATGTCATCCTACTAGAACGGACTGGAAGGAGTTGTCCCTCCCGTTGGCATACTACTCACCAACTTGCTCTCCCACAACAATGATCATCGGTTGTTCTCTCCCATAGCTATCCCTTCCTAGTCAGGTAGGACTTTCTTGGGTTCTCTTGGCTACCACAACCAGAGAGGAAAACAATAATTAGAGCCACTGATTCTCATTTTTTTGTGTTATTGTTGTGTTCTGGGAAGCCCCCAGTACCCCTCTATTTATAGGAGGGGTTAGGGTCAGGTTTTCCAATCTATTTGAAATATGTGTGGGAGTGTACGGGACCAGAAGATCTTGAATTTTAACAACCTACAAGACACGAAAAAATCTTCTGGGAGTCCAGACTGTGATTTGGTACTCCGAGACGGTCATCTCGTTTTGTGAGACAGTCGTCTGGTAGCTTCCTGATTTGACAAAATCATTTCTAATTACTGTAAACATTTATTCCTTGTTCCAATCAAATTGAACAATCAAAATGAGTAATATTTATCATGAATTCAGAAAAGTTGATAAAACCTTCCACCAAACCAACCGAGTAGATCAGTTCACACGATGAAACATGTGTCTCGCTCAGACGAGTAGATCGGTTCGCCCAGTGAGCAGATCGGTTGGTTCTAATTCGCATAGAATTCCAGCCAATTTAGTTCTAATAAGCCCGACTCTCCAAATGGTTGTCTAAACTCTTAAAACTATTGTGTGGAACTCTAAACGGTCGTCTCACTATCAGCTGGCAGTGCATTCAGTTGAAATGTTGTGTGAATTGAGTACTTAAGCACTTTAGTAATCAATCCAGTCATCATTCAAGGTTCAATTCCTCTTCCAGATGAGTTCCTATGTGTGTGACCCTATAGGTTCCATAACACATTGGCAGTGAATATTCATAACTAACTTATGACATCACAAGCAGAGAGTGGTGCCTAGTCACACAATAATGCTATCCAAGTGAATGAAAAGTTGGAGAACAACTTCAACCTACAATCTATGTAAGGTTTTCTAGTGATTGTATAATTCCTTTGTCTATCATATCCCGAGTGATCTCGATGCATGGACTCGTCATCCTCTCAATAGTCATCTCATGTTTCATGAACAAAGAGCAGACTATTTGAAATAACGTGACCTCAATATCATATATTGATTCACATGTGCATGCACATGTGTTTCTCAATCTCGCTTATCATATGGCCATGATATCATACTCTAGTAGGAGTGACAAATCCCATTTATATCACTCACAATCAGTCCTCATGTGTCAAAGTTTCCCAATCATCACCTTTATGACAGGACATGTTTCAATATTGCATTTGATGATGTTAATGCGTACCCAACGACATGTGATCAGTGTAGTGATTTTAGGTCTAAGAATCACAATCACTACCTTCACTATGAGAGATGACTATGACCAACAATGATGGTTTCCATGTGTCACTCTCAAGGTGGGTCTATCTGATACATTATTCCCTAACATGTATCTATGTGCTTCATTTTATATTGTCGTATCATGACTAATGAGATTCGGTCATCAGCCAATCCCACACACTAGTCTTATGTATTAATGGTGTTTATCTACCTTCCACAATAACAACTGACTAGGGACATAAAAAGAATGTACATACTCTTAGCATTCATACGATCTCATTCTCCAAGTCATGTACTTGAAGACATATGTCATTGAGTATTGTCATTCTTTAGACATTCATAATGTTTCCTCATTATCTCATAATTGAATGAAATAGGATGAATTAGAAACTTGCCTTTATGAGTATTAATCAAATCCTTTATGGTAAATTCCATGTCAATCATCACATGATTGTCTCTATGGGCATAACTAACCAACATATCCCCACTTGCACTTAGATCCAATCACCGATGAATCATATTCTTAGAGATCTAACATGTCCACTATCTTTCTGTTGTGCTAGTGCTAATTCAGCAAGTTAGTAACACTTTACTTATAGTCGGTACATTGCATGTTCCTTATCTCTTTGATGTACCATTTCTCGTATGAGACTGAACTACAGTAATATGGTATATGATATTCCTTGCTTAATAATTAGCTCCATTGTTGTCACAGGTATTACTACTGGGTCATTAATGGTTGGAATATCTATAAGTTCATTACATGAACTTTTAGATCCATATAGTATCACTCTGTGTTCATAACACAAGTATACTCATAATCTATTGTAGAATAGAATTAATGGCTATTAGTTCAGAACCCTACCAATTAACAACATTTCTCCTTTCAAATAAACATATTTTAATTTGCAATCAGTTTTGTCATTGTCATTATGGAAGCTTACCTCGATGTAACCCCTTACATCCAACTCTTCCTTTATTTCTATCTTTATTTACTAGCAATCTATCCTTAAATACTTCTCAAGCATTAATGAATATCTTCAATGGCATTCCAATAATTCTTATTGGAATTCAGTGTCATCTTGTCATGTCTTATACAAACAAGATTATATGGGATAAGTAAATTTTTAGCATTCATGATAGATCCGTTCTACATCCCATTCCATCTTAATCATGGCATTTCCATTCTTCACAAGAATTGGAACATCTGGTTCATGAGAGATTAATCTGGATTATCTCTTATTGAATCTTTCCATGTTGAACTCCTTCAACATTTTTCTATTATATGTGCTCAAACTTATATTTGTGAAACTTTCAAGATATATCTCTATAGGTCTTCATTACTATCTTATAGGATGTTTTACCAAATCCTTCATTATTGAAGGGGTTTTCATGCTAGTTCTCAATATTCATAATATTGAGATGTTATTCCTCATCACATGTGGAATATTCATATATGCTCCCACTAAGTATTTTGTAATCACAAATTTCATCTTTTATCTTGACTCAAGTCAAACTCTTTGACTATTCAAAAGATCCCTCCTTTGAGATGTTTGTTTCAATTCTAGATTGAACGTTGTAGTTTATAGACTTTATTTGCATTCTTAAAGTTATAAAAACCTTTTAGGTTGTGTCACGTACACATCCTCTAATATATTCCTTTTAAGGAATCTGGTTTCTATCTTCATATGCTAAATCGCTCAATCTATTTTAGCTACAACAAAAAGCCTAGCAATTTGTAAAGGAGTTTCTATCATGTTCAACAACTTGAACTGATTTAAAAAACTTATTCAACCAATTTGTCCTTTTATGTTATCCATGTAGGTCTTTTCCAGAAGACCCTATTGCACCCTTTAGGTATTGTGCCTTTAGGTGGCACTATCAAGGTCCTACCTTGTTAGCTTACATGGACCCCATAATGGCCTTGAGACATTACTCAGATTATGGTACTTGATGGCTTCTAGATGATTGGTTGGCTCATCTTGTTATGACCAACATATCTGAATTGTTGGATTCTCAATCCGTAAATTGTATGTGTTCTACTAGAACTATTTTGTTATGTATTACATAATGAACATGAGATTCCATAACAACTTGTGATTCCTTTGGTTCTTATTGTACCCTTTTGTTGATTTTGAATATTTTGAGTTCCACTTGTACACCCAATTGTTCTTTAGAAATTCAGTTATCCTATCAACAAAACGATTTAACAGTCATGGTTTATGGATAAACCTTTTCAAGAAACTACTTTCTCAATGTAGGTTTAAATTCTTTAGACATATTGGGATATCACGTCATATATGATGTCTAACAAAATATCCATATGGTACATGATTTAGTAATAGATATATATTTATGAGGATACAAGAATATTTGATTAACTGATAATTATATCATGATTGATCATGGTATAATTCCTTCATTCTGACACATCATTATGTTCATATGGATTTGACTTGTGATACATTATCATAGTTCTTTCCTGAAGGTTCTCTAGATATTGATGCAAAGTATTTCAACATTTGATCTCATCAATGTTTATTAATACTTTCATCAAAGTCATACTTCATTTATAATCTCCTTGAAGAATTCAAGAGACTAATGTTTCTATTTTACTGAGTACATATCATCATATTATCAGTAAATGAAATGAGGTATATGATTTATCTATACCATTTATTCCATAAGATCTTCATGCATCATATGTATGAGATCTGATGGAAAGGTTATCCTCCCACTACATCAAGTGAAGGATTTTATGTCACATTGTGTGTAAATAAGGCTTTGCATGTTTCCATAGGTTTAATAACTGAGGAATCTAGATTAACATCAACAATTATTCTAGACATGCATTTCTTATATGTACGTCCAAGGTGACTATTGCTAATGATAGTATTGAGTGAACAATTATAGTCCCTTGGTATAAACATTAAAGAATTTATCCAAGATGATTTCAAAGCAGAGATCATTAGATATTTTGGGCATTGAAACACAAGATCATATCTTCTGAAATAGAATAGCTCACTTTATTAAATTTCATCCTTGTCATACAAGATGTGTAAAGTCAATGTTTCTATTTGTTGGCATGATGAAATAGCAGTTCTATTAACTCTATTACATGCACATTAGGCTAAGATAAATTTAAATGTAGACTAAATGTTCTACAACTCTTACTCCATCTTGTCCATCTTTGTCCTCCATGAGGGTTTTTACTTCTTGTCAAATCCTCCACATCAAGTATGTCAGATCTCTATTTGGTATCACATACCAAAATGAAGAAGTAATCAAATTCATCTTATAATGTTTACTTGTTCATGAACGTGTTAGATTAAGTAGCTACTTCCCAAGGTAGAAACAATTATTTTCCAAGATGTATGTGAACGACACTTGAAGCTACTTTCTAATGAGGGGTAATGACTAGTTGGTGAGTGGATAGTCATCCTCAACCATATCAATCACAAACTCTTTCTTTTTCTATATAAAACTCTTACATAAAGCTACTTTTCCCTATTCTATATGTGACACTTGCAGTACAGAGGCATTTATATTCTTGTTTCTATTTTCTTTTTAAACTAGGTAAATCTAGAGGATAGTTCCAACCTAGTTAGCCACTCTCTAACCTAATGCATGAAAATTAGTTGCATTTTCAAAATTGTGATACCTTGTTATATATATATATATATATATATATATATATATATATATACATATATATATGTGTGTGTGTGTGTGTGTGTGTGTGCTTGTGTGTGTGTGTAAATGTTAGAGCTGGGGTTGTCAATAGGGATCAAAGAGGATCAAACACTTATATTATTATACTTCTAAGGCACTCTTATGAGAATTATTTGATCTCCTCTCTTACCATTGTGACTTGTCATATAACTGAGAAGGAATATATATACATACACACATTTATATGTACATATATGTATATATATGTATATATATGCACACACTTATTGTGCTGATACACTAGAACGGGGATTGAAATGTTTTTCTTAATGTGTAATCTATATATGTTAGTAGACAAAGTAGTCATACACTAGATCCTTCTTAGTATCATGGTCCCAATATAGTATTATAGTGGGTGAGGGGGTAGGGGATTGAGAAGTACATATTCTTCATGATTGGTTGAGTCCTCATCATTCTCTTATTCCTTTGGCAGAAGTGGTCCTTAGTTCTAATGCCTCCTTGTCATATTGGTACAACTTATACCCATGTTTGTCGTGGATTGGTGCTTTGGAGTGTTTGGAGACATGCCAATACAGTTGACATGCCACTAGGAACTCTACATCCAAAACAAGAAAGTTCATTCAAAATCATAAGACTATCTTAAAGTGTACCAAGAGAACTGTTTGACCATCTTTGATCTCTTTAATATGAGTTGACTAGGTCTGATGCCTCTTTGTTGTTGTGGGCTGTCTGTGATTTTAAGAGGTTTATATTTACTATTGACAGATGTAAGGAGGCAAGATCACCTCCTTACTTAAATTTAACGGAAAATACAATACATCCCTCAAATTATTAAAAACATTGTGATGGAAGGATGTATGCATAATAAATCCATTTAAATAAGCATGGACCAAATACAACCAAGTGTCAATAGTAGCAGCGGAAGAAAGTAAGATGAATAAAACTAAGCTATTACATAGATTGTTCCAAAAGAAGAAGTAGATAAGAATCTAGGCTAATACAAAGCTCTTATTTCTAGAGTTCATAACATATACATTTGAGCAAGGTCTTAGCAGCATCAACCTTGCTAGGATATCAACTTCACTCCTGCCCCGGGTTTCCTTGTGCTTGTTCTAGCCCTTGTCCTGGTTCTGGGTGGTTGGGGAGCACCCAGCAAGAGAAAGATAGAAACGTATGTGTCACAACATAATAAAGTACAAAAAGCATAATAAGGAATGGAAACATAAAGATTTTCTACACTAAGAGTGTTCAAGAGTATGAGACATATAATTCAAACAGGATTTCTGCCAAGCATATAAGTCAAATATATAACAAGCATGATTCATTATGACTAAGCTAAACTAACATAGGGTGAGGCGCCTACCAACCTCAACCAGGAGGAGAGGGGAAATAACATCCCAAACCTCAAAAATATATATAAAGTGGCAGGGGCACTAAAACCCCAGTGCCTATGGAAGGGGGACTAAAACCCCAGTGCCCTGTGCGTGACTTGTACTCATGTACACTATATTAGTTAACTAGTCAAACTATCATTATCATGCTTACAATTCACAATGGTAGAGAAGGCAAATAACATTTATTCAAGTGGGGCCCAATGACCCAAACATTTCCAAGAGATAACCAAAAAAGATGTTCATGCAACAAGATCTCATATTGGATACTCAAATGAATAGTTTAAGGGCAACATGTATATATCAAGATCTCAATCACATCAACAAGGAAAAGCAAGGAAAGTGGGGTCCCATGACCCATATTCATCAAAGAATAACAATATAGCAAGACTATCCTTCATAGTTACAAATTTTCAAGTCCAAGTAGAAGATGGAGAATATTATCATAAGTATGCCTCATATGGGAAAACTAGGTTAAGCATGATAGAAAGCCCAACTGAGGTGTTAGAATGCGCATACATGTTCTTTCTTTTTAGATTATCCCTTATCCACTAAGATATCAGGTCCAAACTCACTTTATCCTAGGTTCAAAGATTAATGCATGTATTAGGTTACTTAAATGCACTTTAAGTGTAAAATGTCCACATTTATAACTCATGGGTAAAGGCTTTGAATTTTGGTTCTGGAAATAGGTCCAAACGATCCCTAATATTTTTCTACTCGAGAAAACATATTTTATTGTCAAAAACAGAGGTAAAACACTATTATTATCATTTTTTATCACTTTATACATTTAAATTAGAGTTTGAATTAATTAACAGGTTTATGATGGAAATCGGGGTTCAAAACTTAAAAATTAGGATTCTACATGTTTTTCGCTTTCCAACGAGTATTTATTTATAATTTTCTAACAACCGAGCAATTTACTATGAATTAAACAAGATTGACTAGTTAATTGCTAAATGGGTAAAAATCAAGGTTGAAGTTGACGGATCTGCCCTCGGCTAAAGAATCAGAGAGGAAGGGCGCGCGGGGGCAAAATGGACATTTGTCCATCGTATTCTTCCCCAGGCCGTGCCTAGCCTTGCGACGGGGTGCAACCTTGGCCCTTTGGGCATTTTTGCGATACTCAACGAAAACAGTCGTTCAGGTACTCGAAACGAAGAGGATCGAACTACGAACTCACCTAACCGATCAATTTTGATGCACGATCCGCCTAGAAACTGGGAGGAGTGTCACAAGGTCTGCTGCAAAAATTCCACGTTGTCAGCCACATGTGCTTCCTCAGGCGAAATCGATGGTTTGGGCGAGTTGCTAAGGTTCTGACGAAGGTGTGTAGGTGGTATTTTATAGGTGATCGAGCCTGTTGAACCGTGATGGATGTGGCCGTGAGAGAGCTCGATCGGCGGCTCCTGCCATTCTGGCTACACTACGTCTCACTGGTCCAGTGAGAGCTCAAACGACCCGGGGGGTCGCTACAAACCTGTAGGTGAAGAGATCTCGTAAAATGGTCGCGAAACGACAGAGAACTGAGCTGAGGAGTGGAGCTCGTTACTCATGTAACGGTTGGAGGTGGAAGACTGGCTCTAGGCCATTGGATAGGGGTCGGGGCTCACATGAACCAATGGATCAGAGTCCACCATGGACCCGCGTGGCCAAAGCATGTGTGACGGACATTTAAGCCAAACTTTGGCTTAAATGATGTGCATATGCGAATGATATTATGTCCCACTTTAATAAAAACTTGTTTAATGCATTTGGAAGGTCAAATGAACTCCAAATGACCCCAAATTTTAACCTTAGGTTGCTAATGACGTCTAGATTCATGCTATGCAAATACATTTTCGTTTCACTTAACCTTTGGCATCCAAATAATTATTTTTATTATTAAAGCATATTTTAATATAATGCTAGAGTAAATAATTATGTGTTGCTTTTATAAGCAACCCTTGGTTCCCAAATTCTAGATTTGGAGCCTAAGAGTTCATTACTCACTAATATCATGCATTTGTAAAATTAGTTAGCCCATAATAAGAGTGAGGTGTGAAATTTGATTTTAATTCACCATTTAATTCACACTTGCTAATTAAATCACTTCTTATCCATTTTAATTAATTATTGAGCTCAACATTATCCATTAGATAACAAATTCGTGGTTTAATGGTAAATTGCATAATTACCCCATCCATATATCAATTTGTGGTATTTTGTGCATCTAACCCTCAAATTGGCATAAAGTGTACTTCAATCATCAATTTCTCAAATATTCAATATTAAGGACTCAAAAAGGAAGAGAAAGAAATTAACATAAAAATTGAGGTGGAAATGATAATTTTATTGAAACTCAGGATGTTACAGCACTCCACCCATTAGAAAGGATTTCGTCCCTGAAATCTCATACAAAAAGAGAAGGGTGAGATCGGATCATTTCTTCTCTTAGCTCCCAAGTGGTTTCTTCTAGCCCATGATACTTCCACAACACCTTCACTAACTCAATCTCTCTATTCTTCAACTGTTTCACCCGAGTGTCTAGGATTTTTACAGGTAGTTCCTCATAGGTTAGGTTTTCATGAATATCCAAGGGTTCTATTGTGAGTACATGAGAAGGGTCCTACACATACTTTCTCAGCACGGACACATGAAAGACATTGTGTATCTTATCATAAGCAGGAGGAAGAGCCAGGCGGTATGCACAGTCACCAATCTTAGACAAGATCTCAAAAGGTACCACATAATGTGGACTAAGCTTGCCTTTGACTTTGGATCGGGCAATAGAGCATATTGGCTTGACCTTCAAAAATACATGGTCGCCAACTAGGAAACTCACATCAGACCTATGTTTGTCAGCATACATCTTCTGTCGGTCTTGAGCGGCTTTCATATGCTTCTTAATCAGCTGAACCTTCTCCATCATCATTTGCATATTGTCAGTCTTCACTAAGGAGCACTCACCCACATCATCCCAATGCAACGGGGAACGACAGGGTCTTCCGTACAAAGCTTCATACGAAGGCATTCCTATGCTGGCTTGATAGTTGTTATTGTATGCAAACTCAGCCAGAGGTAGATATCTATCCCATGCACCTCCCCAGTCCATCACACAAGCACGAAGCATGTCTTCTAAGTTTTGTACAGTTCTTTCAGATTGACCATCAGTCTGAGGGTGATAAGCAGTGCTAAACCGTAGGTCAGTCCCCATTTCTTCTTGTATCTGACTCCATAGGCTAGAGGTGAACTTGGGATCACGGTCAGAAACTATCACTTCCAGTACCCCATGCAGACGAATTATCCACTCCAAATATATATGTACCATATCCTCCACTTTGTAGTTGGACTTGAAAGGCAGAAAGTGAGCAAACTTAGTGAGGCGATCAATGACAACCCACACCGCATCGTAGCCTTTCTTGTTCTTGGGGGAACCAGTGACAAATTCCATCGCGATCTTCTCCCATTTCTACCCGGAATTTCAAGCGGATGGAGGAGACCACCAGGTCGTTGATGTTCTATCTTAACTTGTTGACAAGTCAGACACTTTGACACAAACAAAGCTATATCTATCTTCATGTTCTTCCACCAGAGACTGCGCTGCAAGTCCTTGTACATCTTGGTCGTGCCAGGGTGAATTGTGTACTTGGACCCATGAGCTTCACAGAGAATCTTCTGTCGCAGCTCATCAACATCAGGAACCCACAATCTTTATCGAAAACGGAGTGCACCATCAACTCCAACAGAGAAATCGGATTGCGTTTTTAAGGTTAAGGATTTCATTCCTTCTAGCTCAGGATTCTCCAACTGGGTAATGATAATATCAGAAATCCTGCTCGGAGTGATCGACAGACTAGCCATGTGAACACATAGCTTATCATCAACTTCATCATTTGGGATCTTTTTTGGTTGTGGTCACCATCCAGAAACATACTCCATGTTCTTTCGAATGGAACAAGTTATAGCAACACATGTCCCAGACTTCTTCTGACTCAAGGCATCAACAACTACATTGGCTTTATCGGGATGATAAGTGATGGTAAAATCATAGTCCTTGAGATACTCCATACATCTACGTTGTCTCAGGTTCAAGTCTTTTTGTGTCAGGAGGTACTTTAAGCTTTTATGATCAGAGAAGACCTCAAACTGAACCCCATAGATGTAATGTCGCCAGATCTTTAGAGAATGAACAATGGCTGCAAGCTCTAAATCATGCTTAGCCCAGTTTTCTTCATTCGGCTTCAACTATCGAGAGGCGTAGGCAATCACCTTGCCTTCTTGCATCAGAACGCATCCCAGTCCTTGCTTGGAGGCATCAGTGTAAATAACGTAGGGTTTTCCCTCAACATGTAGAGTAAGCACAGGAGCAGATGTCAAGCAATGCTTCAGCTTTTGGAAACTGTCCTCACACTCGGGAGACCAAACAAACTTGACGTCCTTTCGTGTGGGCTCTGATCTCCAAAAACACGATTTAAACTCAGCGGAAGCATTCGATTAACAGCGGAAGACAAAAATCACGGGAAATTAAAACTTTTTGAGACAAGATATTGAAATCATAAAACTTCTTTCATAGAAAGGAGATAAACTGTTTACATCTCTATGGAATTACTTCTTGAGTAATTATATACAACATGATACAAAATCTCAAGAGTCAAAACCAAAATCTCAGACCACTAACTCCAAGACCTGAGAGTACAGAGGCGGCATAGGACTATCTAACTACTAACTCAGCAGTCAGTATCTCCACATGAGATTCACTGCTGCTCCTGGTGCTGCTGTTGTTGGTATTGGTCACTTGTAGGCTGGTTCCTTCGTCCTCGATGACCACCTAAAAAGTTGAAGTCTACGGGGTGAGACAATCTTAAATAATTGTCCCAGCGAGAGTTCTAACTCTCCACTAGAAGCTTTATATAACAAATCAAAGAACAACATAAGCAATAAAAGCTTTTAAGGTAAGCAACAGCAGACTGGTATTAAGCAGAAAATCAACATTTAAGAAATATGAAGAACATATATACTATGCAGTGTAACATCATTCAAGTATCTCGTAGTTCAACCTAAGCAGTTATACTACGCGGTTGATTATGTTTTACAAACATCATTATGCCCTGCGGAGATGAGGTATACCGCTCATACTCCAACCGATCACTGTTAAGTCGCATCGGTATCATACCTAGGTCATCAAAAGAGTCGGATTCTTATGACCTGATCTTCCTCAGTCAGAGTGAGGATAATCATGCAGGACATCCAATGTCTCTGCTACTATATCTCACCAGGGTAATTTGGTACTTCGCTATTAGAGTCACAGTGGCATTCTGTACTCTCTTCGTCATCGAAAGATTTCTTGTTTATCTTTCATCGATGCAGTACAAAGGACTTCCTCGGGAAAATAGTGTTACATCACCCCGGCATAAACAAATAGTGAAAGGTTGATGGATTAAGATATATCTACATCAATACCTACACTAGGATGTAAGGATTTACACATCCATATTCCCCCACATACTAAAAAGTATGTGATCCAGGAATTCCCTTAGGAAAACCTGTTTCACCATCATCTAGCTTCTGACAATGATGGATCTATGATCAGGGCTCTACATGGTATGATTATACTTGATTAGTTAGGTACATTTGAGTATTCTTTTAACATCATACATGTTCTCAAACATTAATCATTAGCATGGCAGCTATGAAAGTAGAATACTAAATGCAACAAGTCTAACTTATATCAATCATCATTTCTTAATCATTTCATCACAAGTCATCTAATAAGCATGACCTTGATGATACTCATGGCTCTCACAGCCTAACAATCTCATTAGATGCCACTTACTAGGCAACAGGATATTACACTATTCATAAAGCTTAAACATGCTTTCATTGAATATGGTATCATAATCCTTACCTGGATATGATCATCATCATATAAGAACCTGCATAGTTAAATCAACTAATTAAAGTAAACAATTCATTTCACAAGTTATACTTTCATGCTCTTAGAAGAGTCAGGTTCCCTGATTTCTCATCAATTAGGGTTTACTATTCATATTACATGTTATCACCCTAGAATTAGGGTTTACAATTCATTTCATGGTGAATTGAACTTATATCATCATCAAGTATGAGAAACATCACCATTGATGTCCTCAGATTAGGTTAAGATTCATCAATTATCTCAATTAGGGTTTCCATGATCTCACATGGGTGGATCATACCCTAATCATGCACATTCATATGTATTAAAGGAACTTTACTTGAATTTCATCCATAATTGGTACTTTCTCTCTTCTCTTACTAGTAAATGGTGATTACACCACTCTAGATTAGGTTGGGTCAAGTCCTCATCGACTATCATAAGCCAAATCACCACTATCATGTGATTAGGGTTTGATTAAAACAAGGTATCCTTCAATTGAACCCTTTAGGGGTATCTTGGTAAATTACACCATTGATCACCATCATGGGTCAACTCATTAGTCACTTAGTCCCTTAATGTGCTAGGGTACCATTAGGGTTTAGATTAGACCATTATTGAACCAATTACACCTTCAATTGATTAAGTATAAACAACCTTGAAAATCTCCAAACGGTTTCAACCTTCAACCACCAAACGGTCTTGAGACCGTTTGACCTCAAACGGTCTTGAGACCGTTTGGGGGCGTTGACCGTTTGGGGTAGTTGACTTCCAAACCATTTGAAGCTTATGTGGTTTGAAACTATTTGATAAAAAACGACCTTGAGATCAATTGGTCCACACGACCTTGAGATCGTTTCAGCCCAAACAGTCTTGAGATTGTTTGGACCTCAAAGGTGGATCAAAAGTTGCAATTGTTTATGGTTATGTATGTTGAAGCCCTCAATTGGCCAAATCCATGTTAACCACTTATAAATTGAGTTAATTAAGATGAGCCTTAATAAATTGGACACCAAATTGACCCTCAATTGAAAGCCAATTAGGGTTGAATCCAACTCAATTAGGGTTTTCAATCGGATGATCATCAATGTTCAACAATGTGAATCAAATCAAGGTTGAACCCATCAATTGACCTCCAATTGGGCCCAAACTTGGCCCAAACGGTCTTGATATCTTTTGGACACTCTCCAAACGGTCTTTAGACCGTTTGCCCAAAGTTTCATCACAAACCAAGTCGATTAGATAAGGATTGAACTCCAATTAGGTTTAAAAATCAGCATTTTTATCAATTCATCAACTTATTGTGATTGGACCCTCAAACCATCAAATTACTTCAACCCTAGACCTCCAAACGGTCTTGGGCTGTCTCCAAATGGTCTTGAGACCGTTTGGATGAAACCCCAAACGGTCTTGAGACCGTTTGGGTCCTTCAACCCAAAACTCAACAAGATCTATACTTAAAAAATAGAAAATCAACCCGATTAGGGTTTAAGGGGTTGAAGTGCCTTCAACTCTCGATTGGTTTGGAATTAGATTATGATTCTTTGTAGGAATTAGATTCAACATGTTACCAGAAGACCCTCAAATGTTCGTCCCCTGGTCAACCCTATCAAATGGTCTTGAGATCGTTTAATTCCAAACGGTCTTGCAAGACCGCATGAGATCAAACGGTTTGAGATCGTTTGATTTCAAACGGTTTGCAACTGTTTGGACCAAAAGGGTCCAAGGTCGTTTGATAAAGTTTCCTAGGAATTCACGCCCATCATCTTCAACCTCTGTTCATGTCGGTTAAACCACGGATTTTCTTGCAAAGGTGCAAGAAAGAAAGGGGGTAGACGAAGAACTAAGTACAAATTGCAACAACATAGATATGCATAATAAAGCAAAGAGTTTAGAGTTATAAAACCCGCCTCAAACATTGTTCCTAGAGCTCCAAGCTTTCAAGCTTCAAGCCTCTAATGGAGTCTAGAGCTCCACAAGTTGGCCAGAGGTGATTCTCCAAGGAAAAGATGGGGATGGTCGTCTAGAACAAAGAACCTAAGTGAGTTAACCATAGAACCAACCTTTTATGAAGAATTCCTACAAGAATTCGAGCTAGAAGATGGTTCCTACTCACCTTAGCACTAGTTGGTTGTCTCCCTGAACTCCAGATCTCTGCCTTGGTCGTTTGAGAAAGATGAGAAGTGAAGAGGATAAAGGATACGTTTAGTTGGTTTGCAAGGAACTAGGCTTATATAGTTTAGGCTATTTTCCATCATAAGGACCTCTAAATCATGGATTTCTCATCTAAGTCCCTCCTTGTTTCGAGGCACGTCCAAACCATCAAAACTTATGCAAATCCCATCAAAAATCAAGATCTAAGGGCAAAGAAAACCATTAAGCAAACTAAGGTACATATGTGAAGGGTCTCCATTCTCATAATAGGTGAATTTTATGCACAAGATCATTTTTCTTATCTGATTATTCATTGATGCGTCCCTTTCATCATTTCTACTCTAAATGATGTCAAGAGTCATAAAAGATATTCTAGAAGGTGTATTTTACAATTGCACCCCACATTTTGGGTAAATTACACTTTACTCCAAAATTAGGGTTTTTAAGCACAAGGATCATCCCACAAGATGCATCTTGATGCCCAGGCTTGGGAAATCCATCAAACCTCATCATATTCACTCATATGATGTCTCATTATCAGAGGAACATCTTAACCTGTGAAATTTGCAAGTTAATCCCCTTAATTGGGTAATTTGCACATAGGTCCCTGCATTACAAAACATCACTACAACTTTGTTAAAAAAGGACAAAATTGAAAGTATATGTTCCTGAGGAACTTAATTACATGCCAGAGAGTAATCACATGTATATAATTACATATTTATGCAAAACATCTAGGGTTAGTTTATAACCCAGGTCAGGGATGTTACAAATCATCCACCCCTTACAAGGATTTCATCCCCGAAATCAATAAAACATATTAGGAGAAAAGAGCAGGGTATTTCCTTCTCATCTCATCCTCTAGTTCCCAAGTGGCTTCTTCGACTCCACGGTGGTTCCAGAGGACTTTTACAAGGCTTATATCTTTCTTCTTTAGCTTTTTAATTCTATTATCGAGGATTGACATTGGTCCTTCCTCATAAGTTATATATTCATTCAATTCTACTTCCATAGGTTGTAGAACTGATTCGGTGTATGGGTGACATTTCCTCAGCATGGAAATGTGAAACACAGGGTGTAACTTCTGCAACTCTGGAGGTAACTCTAGTCTATAGGCTACCTTTCCAACTCATTCAATGATTGGATAAGGTCCCATAAATCTAGGAGCTAACTTCCCTTTCCTTCCAAAACGAAGGACTCCTTTCCAAGGTGAGACCTTGAGGTACACTCTGTCTCCAACCTGGAACTCTAAAGGTCTACGACATCTGTCGGCATAAGACTTCTGCCTATCCTGTGCAGTCTTAAGATGTTGTTGTATAACTTTGATCTTCTCTGTAGTCTGCTGCACAAGATCAGGACCTAACAACTGATGTTCACCAGTCTCATACCAACATAAGGGTGATCTACAACGTCTACCATACAGGGCTTCATATGGTGCCATATCAATACTATGTTGATAGCTATTTTTATAGGCAAACTCTATCAAGCTCAAGTGTAGATCCCAACTTCTGGTAAACTGTAGAACACATGCTCTCAAAAAGTCTTCCAAAGTCTGTATAGTCCTTTCTGACTGTCCATCAGTCTGTGGATGAAAGGTTGTACTAAACCTTAACTTGGTGCCTAAAGCTCTGTGTAACTGCTCCCAAAAACGACTTGTAAACTGAGGACCTCTGTCAGAAACTATAGTGACAGGAACTCCGTGCAAACACACTATCTCTTAAACATACAACTGTGATAACCTTTCAGCAGAATAGGTTGTTTTTACAGGTAGGAAATGTGATGTCTTTGTCAACCTATCAACAATTACCCAAATGGAATCATGTCCTTTGCTTGTCCTGGGTAAGCCAACAACAAAGTCCATGGTCACATGGTCCCACTTCCACTGTGGTATGGGTAAAGGTTGCATTGTCCCTGCAGGTTTCTGGTGTTCAGCCTTAACTTGCTGACACACAGGACACCTCAGAACAAACTCAACCACATCCTTCTTCATCCCAGGCCACCAATACATTTCTTTCAAATTTCTATACATCTTGGTGCTCCCTGGATGCATGGCATACATCGAAGAATGAGCTTTCTCTAGGACTAACTTCCTCAAGTTATCCACATCGGGTACTATCATCCTCCCATGATAGCATGCCACTTGATCATCTGAATCATGAAAACCATCTCGCCTCTCATCACCATACTCAGATCTTATCTGCTGAACTGCAGCATCAACTTGTTGTGCCTCCTTTATCTGCTCTCTTAGGGTAGGTTTAATATGCATCTCAGTTAACAAACCAGATAACAATGACACCTTCAACTACACATTGTCTTGTCTTAAAGAGATAAGCATATCTCTCCTAGAGCATACTAAGGAGCTTAGTTGTGCTCTATCCATGGTTGATGTTGCTGATTTCCTACTCAAGGCATCTGCAGCCACATTGGCCTTTCTTTGGATGGTAATCAATTGTACAATCGTAGTCCTTGATTAACTCCATCCAGCGATGTTGCCTCATGTTAAGTTCATGCTGAGAGAAGATATACTTAAGATTCTTGTGGTCTGTGAAAATCTGGAAGGTTTCTCCGTAGAGATAATGTCTCCAGATCTTCAGGGCATGAACCACAGCAGCCAACTCTAGATTGTGTGTCGGATAATTCTCCTCATGTTTCATAAGCTGTCGGGAAGCAAAAGAAATCACTTGCTTATCCTGCATCAACACACATCCAAGTCCATTTTAGGAGGCATCACAGTAAACCACATATCCTTTTCCTTGTTCAGGTAGCACAAGCACAGGTGCACTTGTCAACCTCTCCTTCAACAGTTGAAAAGACTGTTGACACTTATCACTCCAGGAAAAAGGAACATCTTTCCAGGTTAACTTGGTCAAGGGTAAGGCTATAGAACTAAAGTTCTTAATGAACCTTCGGTAATAGCCAGCTAACCCTAAGAAACTTCGAATCTGCGTCGGTGTTTTCGTTTGTTCCCAATGTAGAACAGATTCTACCTTTTTAGGGTCAACACAAATACCCGAGGCAGATACCACATGGCCAAGAAAAGATACTTCTGGCAACCAGAACTCACACTTGCTGAACTTAGCGTATAGCTTGTGTTCTCTTAGCAAGGTTAAAGCTTGGAGAAGATGTTGTTCATGTTGTTGAGCATCCTTACTATAGATTAGAATGTCATCTATGAAGACGAAAACACACTGATTAAGGAAAGGTCGGAAGACTCTATTCATGAGTTCCATGAATGCAGCTGGTGCATTGGTTAGTCCAAACGACATAACCGTGAACTCATAGTGACCATATCTTGTTCTAAAAGTAGACTTGGATATGTCACTGTCCTTAATGCGGAGTTTATGATATCCAGACCTCAAATCTATCTTTGAGTAGACCGTTGCACCACGCAACTGATCAAAAAGATCATCAATCCTCGGCAGAGGGTACTTATTCTTTATTGTTACTTTATTGAGTTGTCTGTAATCAATGCACAACAACATTGACCTGTCTTTCTTTTTAACAAACAAAACCGGAGCACCCCAAGGTGAGGTACTCGATCGGATGAAGCCTTTCTCAAGTAACTCTTGAAGCTGTTTCTTGAGTTCTGCCATCTCGGCAGGCGCCATCCTGTACGGTGTTTGGGCTATGGGTTTTGTATCTCGGACTAAATTGATTTCAAAATCAATTTCCCGAGGTGGTGGTATACCAGTAAGTTCTTCAGGAAACACATCTTTGAATTCCCTGACTACAGGAACTTCTGAAGGGTTGGGGCTCTCCTTGGTAATGTCTACCACATGGGCTAAGAATGCATAACATCCTTGCCTCATCATCTTATCAGCAACCATAGATGACACAAGATAGGTGGGTAGAATCTTTCTTTCTCCTTGAAAGTACCATGTGTTGCTTTCATCAGCAAACACAGCCAACTTGGATTCACAATCCAAGACAACTCTATAACTTTCTAAGGTATCCATCCCAAGGATTATATCAAATCCTTGCATGTCAAGTGGTATAAGATCCACTTGAATGCGATGATCAGAAAAGAAGAGGATGGAGGGAGAACATACCTCCTGCAAAACAGCAGACCCACTCAACGGAGTCTCCAAAAACAAACTATCCGCCCTATGACGGACTGTCATATTACAGTTACGTATCACTCTCCGAGTGACAAAGGAGTGCGTAGCACCCGGGTCAATCAGAATAGATACAACACAGGATTTAGACATATTAGAATATAAAAGTTCCATCTAACCTGCCACGACCCATGGATTGACCACTGCATCTAGTGGGTTCATAGCATAGAACCTCACTATCGCCTGGGGTTGAGTTGGTGTTGATGATCCAGCTTGAGATGCCTGTCCACGTCCTCGAGCTGCTCCTTGGGATTGCCTTATCTGTGATCCCTGTTGACTCTGTCTCGGAGGCTGTGTCACACTGACAGGCCTAGACCGACAATCCTTCATCAAGTGTCCCACCTTCCCACAGTTGTAGCAACTTCTCTCCTGTTGTTGTGGTCTCGGTGATCCAGTAATTGACATTGATGCAGAACTGTGAGTCTCTTGAGGCGGTAGACCCCGTCCTCTACCTCTGCTTGGGGACCATTGGGTCTGAGAACTCAATCTGGGTGGTGGAGAGGTAGGTGCAGAGAATCTAGGTTTCTTAAAGTCCCTAGATGAACCCTGGAACTGTGGATATCTTTTCTGGGTTTGCCTCTTCTCAACCACGGATCTCTCTATCCTTCAGACTGACTCAATGAAGGTAGAGAATCTGTCCCGGTTTTCTAGGGCAGACACGGGAGTAGTCATGTCAGCATTCAAACCTTTTTTGAACCTCCTGATTCTTTCCTCTTCTGTGGCAGCCATGTGCGGACAGAACCGCAACAACTCCATGAACTTAGCTTCATATTCGCTAATGTTCCTCATGCCCTACCTCAGTCTCTCAAACTGAGAGATCTTCTCGTCTAGGAAGGTCTTTGGAAAATATATGAGGACAAATTCCCGCCGAAAGTCTTCCTACGAGATCTCCATTCCAGGTCTCTTCTTCTCTTATATGGTCCACCAGTGACCAGCGCTTCCTTTGAGAAGATAGACAGCATGTCTGACCTTCTCGGCTTCAGGGATATTGAGGATCCTGAAAGCTTTCTCCAACTCTGTCAACCACAGATCAGCATCTGTGGGATCACCTGTCCCAAAGTACTCGGTAGCTCCGACACGACGAAGTCGCTCGAACGTCTTCCCGATACCTTGACCTTCAAGCTGGACAGGTGCCCTAGGTGTAGTCATGGCCATCCTATCAGTGATATGCGTCATGGCAGTCATGAACTGCCCGAACATCGCTTGCACAGCTGGGTTACCCATGTCGGCTGGGTCAAACTGAGGTGGCTCCCTGGGTTGCTCAGGTATGGGTTGCTCTATCTCTGGAACCCTTGCACTGCCTTGTAGTGCAGCTACACTACTCTCCGCCACGTACTCTTCATGTGGCTCAGACATCCTTATATATCTTCTTCTCCTGAGGAGCTGAAGATTCTATTAGATAAGGAAGGAACACTAAAGATAGACTCGACATCCTAAGTCCTATGTCTCTATAGACTCGGCGAACCTAGAGCTCTGATACCACTTAATTTGTGGGCTATGATCTCCAAAACCACGATTTAAACTCAACGGAAGCATTTTATTAACAGCAGAAGAAAAAAATCACGGGAAATTAAAACTTTTTGAGACAAGATATTGAAATCATAAAACTTCTTTCATAGAAAGAAGAGAAACTGTTTACATCTCTGTTGAATTACTTCTTGAGTAATTATATACAACATGATACAAAATCTCCAGAGTCAAAACCAAAATCTCAGACCACTAACTCCAAGACCTGAGAGTACAGAGGCGGCATAGGACTATCTAACTACTAACTCAGCAGTCAGTATTTCCACCTGAGATTCACTGCTGCTCCTGGTGCTGCTGTTGTTGGTATTGGTCACCTGTAGGCTGGTTCCTTCGTCCTCGACGACCACCTAAAAAGTTGAAGTCTATGGGGTGATACAATCTTAAATAATTGTCCTAGCGAGAGTTATAACTCTCCACTAGAAGCTTTATATAGCAAATCAAAGAACAACATAACCAATAAAAGCTTTTAAGGTAAACAACAGCAGATTGGTATTAAGAAGAAAATCAACATTTAAGAAATATGAAGAACATATCTACTATGCAGTGTAACATCATTCAAGTATCTCGTAGTTCAACCTAAGCAGTTATACTACATGGTTGATTATGTTTTATAAACATCATTATGCCCTGCGGAGATGAGGTATACCGCTCATACTCCAACTGATCACTGTTAAGTCGCATCGGTATCATACCTAGGTCTTCAAAAGAGCATGATTCTTATGACCTCATCTTCCTCAGTCAGAGTGAGGATAATCATGCAGGACATCCAATATCTCTGCTACTATAGCTCACCAGGGTAATCTGGTACTTCGCTATTAGAGTCACAGTGGCATTCTGTACTCTCTTCGTCATCGAAAGATTTCTTGTTTATCTTTAATCGATGCGGTACAAAGGACTTCCTCGGGAAAATAGTGTTACATCACCCCGGCATAAACAAATAGTGAAAGGTTGATGGATTAAGATATGTCTACATCAATACCTACACTAGGATGTAAGGATTTACACATCCATATTCCCCCACATACTCAAAAGTATGTGATCCAGGAATTCCCTTAGGAAAACCTGTTTCACCATCATCTAGCTTCTGACAATGATGGATCTATGATCAGGGTTCTACATGGTATGATTATACTTGATTAGTTAGGTACATTTCAGTATTCTTTAAACATCATACATGTTCTCAAACATTAATCATTAGCATGGCAGCTATGAAAGTAGAATACTAAATGCAACAAGTCTAACTTATATCAATCATCATTTCTTAATCATTTCATCACAAGTCATCTAATAAGCATGACCTTGATGATACTCATGGCTCTCACAGCCTAACAATCTCATTAGATGCCACTTACTAGGCAACAAGATATTACACTATTCATAAAGCTTAAACATGCTTTCATTGAATATGGTATCATAGTCCTTACCTGGATATGATCATCATCATATAAGAACCTGCATAGTTAAATCAACTAATTACAGTAAACAATTCATTTCACAAGTCATACTTTCATGCTCTTAGAAGAGTCAGGTTCCCTGATTTCTCATCAATTAGGGTTTACTATTCATATTACATGTTATCACCCTAGAATTAGGGTTTACAATTCATTTCATGGTGAATTGAACTTATATCATCATCATGTATGAGAAACATCACCTTTGATGTCCTCAGATTAGGTTAAGATTCATAAATTATCTCAATTAGGGTTTCCATGATCTCACATAGGTGGATCATACCCTAATCATGCACATTCATATGTATTAAAGGTACTTTACTTGAATTTCATCCATAATTGGTACTTTCTCTCTCCTCTTACTAGTAAATGGTGATTACACCACTCTAGATTAGGTTGGGTCAAGTCCTCATCGACTATCATAAGCCAAATCACCACTATCATGTGATTAGGGTTTGATTAAAACAAGGTATCCTTTAATTGAACCCTTTAGGGGTATCTTGGTAAATTACACCATTGATCACCATCATGCGTCAACTCATTAGTCACTTAGTCCCTTAATGTGCTAGGGTACCATTAGGGTTTAGATTAGACCATTATCGAACCAATTACACCTTCAATTGATTAAGTATAAACAACCTTGAAAATCTCCAAATGGTTTCAACCTTCAACCACCAAATGGTCTTGAGACCATTTGACCTCAAACGGTCTTGAGACCATTTGACCTCAAACGGTCTTGAGACCGTTTGGGGGCATTGACTGTTTGGGGTAGTTGACTTCCAAACCGTTTGAAGCTTATGCGGTTTGAAACCGTTTGATAAAAAACGACCTTGAGATCGATTGGTCCAAACGACCTTGAGATCGTTTGAGCCCAAACGGTCTTGAGACCGTTTGGCCTCAAACGGTCTTGAGACCATTTGGATCCAAACGGTCTTGAGACCGTTTGGTCCAAATGGGCTCAAACTGTTTGGACCTCAAAGGTGGATCAAAAGTTGCAATTGTTTATGGTTATGTATGTTGAATCCCTCAATTGGCCAAATCCATGTTAACCACTTATAAATTTAGTTAATTAGGATGAGCCTTAATCAATTGGACACCAAATTGACCCTCAATTGAAAGCCAATTAGGGTTGAATCCAACTCAATTAGGGTTTTCAATCGGATGATCATCAATGTTCAACAATGTGAATCAAATCAAGGTTGAACCCATCAATTGACATCCAATTGGGCCCAAACTTGGCCCAAACGGTCTTGAGATCGTTTGGACTCTCTCCAAACAGTCTTCAGACCGTTTTCCCAAAGTTTCATCACAAACCAAGTCGATTAGATAAGGATTGAACTCCAATTAGGTCTAAACATCAGCATTTTTATCAATTCATCAACTTATTGTGATTGGACCCTCAAACCATCAAATTACTTCAACCCTAGACCTCCAAACGGTCTTGGGCTGTCTCCAAATGGTCTTGAGACCGTTTGGATGAAACCCCAAACGGTCTTGAGACCGTTTGGGTCCTTCAACCCAAAACTCAACAAGATCTATACTTAAAAAATAGTAAATCAACCATATTAGGGTTTAAGGGGTTGAAGTGCCTTCAACTCTCGATTGGTTTGGAATTAGTTTATGATTCTTTGTTGGAATTAAATTCAACATGTTACCAGAAAACCCTCAAATGGTTGTCCCTTGGTCAACCCTATCAAACGGTCTTGAGACCGTTTGATTCCAAACGGTCTTGCAAGACCGCATGAGATCAAACGGTTTGAGATCGTTTGATTTCAAACGGTTTGCAACTGTTTGGACCCAAAGGGTCCAAGGTCATTTGATAAAGTTTCCTAGGAATTCATGCCCATCATCTTCAACCTCTTTTCAGGTCGGTTAAACCACGGATTTGCTTGCAAAGGTGCAAGAAAGAAAGGGGGTAGAAGAAGAACAAAGTACAAAGAGCAAGAACATAGATATGCATAATAAAGCAAAGAGTTTAGAGTTATAAAACCCACCCCAAACGTTGTTCCTAGAGCTCCAAGATTTCAAGCTTCAAGCCTCTAATGGAGTCTAGAGCTCCACAAGTCAGCCAGAGGTGATTCTCCAAGGAAAAGATGGTGATGGTCGGCTAGAACAAAGAACCTAAGTGAGTTAACCATATAACCAACCTTTTATGAAGATCTCCTCCAATAATTCGAGCTAGAAGATGGTTCCTACTCACCTTAGAACTAGTTGGTTGTCTCCCTGAACTCCAGAGCTCTGCCTTGGTCGTTTGAGAAAGATGAGAAGTGAAGAGGATAAAGGATACGTTTAGTTGGTTTGCAAGGAACTAGGCTTATATAGTTTAGGTTTTCCATCATAAGGACCTCTAAAACATGGATTTCTCATCTAAGTCCCTCCTTGTTTCAAGGCACGTCCAAACCATCAAAACTTATGCAAATCCCATCAAAACTCAAGATCGAAGGGAAAAGAAAACCATTAAGCAAACTAAGGTACATATGTGAAGGGTCTCCATTCTCATACTAGGTGAATTTTATGCACAAGATCATTTTTCTTATCTGATTTTTCATTGATGTGTCCCTTTCATAATTTCTACTCTAAATGATTTCAAGAGTCATAAAAGATATTCTAGAAGGTGTATTTTACAAGTTGCACCCCACATTTTGGGTAAATTACACTTTACTCCAAAATTAGGGTTTTTAAGCACAAGGATCATCCCACAAGCTGCATCTTGATGCCCAGGCTTGGGAAATCCATCAAACCTCATCATATTCACCCATATGATGTCTCATTATTAGAGGAACATCTTAATCTATGAAATTTGCAAGTTAATCCCCTTAATTGGGTAATTTGCACATAGGTCCCTGCATTACAAAACATTACTACAACTTTGTTAAAAAAGGGACAAAATTGAAAGTATATGTTCCTGAGGAACTTAAGTACATGCCAGAGAGTAATCACAGGTATATAATTACATATTGCAAAACATCTAGGGTTAGTTTATAACCCAGGTCAGGGATGTTACAAATCATCCACCCCTTACAAGGATTTCATCCCCGAAATCGATAAAACATATTAGGAGAAAAGAGCAGGGTATTTCCTTCTCATCTCATCCTCTAGTTCCCAAGTGGCTTCTTCGACTCCACGGTGGTTCCAGAGGAATTTTACAAGGCTTATATCTTTCTTATTTAGCTTTTTAATTCTTGTTATCAAGGATTGACACGGGTCCTTCCTCATAAGTTATATCTTCATTCAATTCTACTTCCATAGGTTGTAGAACTGATTCAGTGTCTGGGTGACATTTCCTCAGCATGGAAATGTGAAACACAAGGTGTAACTTCTGCAACTCTGGAGGTAACTCTAGTCTATAGGCTACCTTTCCAACTCGTTCAATGATTGGATAAGGTCCCATAAATCTAGGAGCTAACTTCCCTTTCCTTCCAAAATGAAGGACTCCTTTCCAAGGTGAGACCTTGAGGTGCACTCTGTCTCCAACCTGGAACTCTAAAGGTCTACGACATCTCTCGGAATAAGACTTCTACCTATCATGTGCAGTCTTAAGCTGTTGTTATATACCTTTGATCTTCTCTGTAGTCTGCTGCACAAGATCAGGACCTAACAACTGATGTTCAACAGTCTCATACCAACATAAGGGTGATCTACAACGTCTACCATACAGGGCTTCATATGGTGCCATATCAATACTATGTTGATAGCTATTTTTATAGGCAAACTCTATCAATCTCAAGTGTAGATCCCAACTTCCGGTAAACTGGAGAACACATGCTCTCAATAAGTCTTCCAAAGTCTGTATAGTCCTTTCTGACTGTCCATCAGTCTGTGGATGAAAGGATGCACTAAACCTTAACTTGGTGCCTAAAGCTCTATGTAACTGCTCCCAAAAATGACTTGTAAACTGAGGACCTATGTCAGAAACTATAGTGACAGGAACTCCGTGCAAACACACTATCTCTTGAACATACAACTGTGATAACCTTTCAGCAGAATAGGTTGTTTTGACAGGTAGGAAATGTGATGTCTTTGTCAACCTATCAACAATTACCCAAATGGAATCATGTCCTTTGCTTGTCCTGGGTAAGCCAACAACAAAGTCCATGGTCACATGGTCCCACTTCCACTGTGGTATGGGTAAAGGTTGCATTGTCCCTGCAGGCTTCTGGTGTTCAGCCTTAACTTGCTGACACACAGGACACCTCAGAACAAACTCAGCCACATCCTTCTTCATCCCAGGCCACCAATACATTTCTTTCAAGTTTCTATACATCTTGGTGCTCCCTGGATGCATGGCATACATCGAAGAATGAGCTTCCTCTAGGACTAACTTCCTCAAGTTATCCACATCGGGTACTATCATCCTCCCATGATAGCATGCCACTTGATCATCTGAATCATGAAAACCATCTCGCCTCTCATCACCATACTCAGATCTCATCTGCTGAACTGCAACATCAACTTGTTGTGCCTCCTTTATCTGCTCTATTAGGGTAGGTTTAATATGCATCTCAGCTAACAAACCAGATAACAATGACACCTTCAACTGCACATTGTCTTGTCTTAAAGAGATAAGCATATCTCTCCTAGAGCATACTAAGGAACTTAGTTGTGCTATATCCATGGTTGATGTTGCTGATTTCCTACTCAAGGCATCTGCAACCACATTGGCCTTCCTTGGATGGTAATCAATTGTACAATCGTAGTCCTTGATTAACTCCATCCAGCGACATTGCCTCATGTAAAGTTCATGTTGAGAGAAGATATACTTAAGATTCTTGTGGTCTGTGAAAATCTGGAAGGTTTCTCCGTAGAGATAATGTCTCCAGATCTTCAGGGCATGAACCACAGCAGCCAACTCTAGATCGTGTGTCGGATAATTCTCCTCATGTTTCTTAAGCTGTCGGGAAGCAAAAGAAATCACTTGCTTATCCTGCATCAACACACATCCGAGTCCATTTTTGGAGGAATCACAGTAAACCACATATCCTTTTCCTTGTTCAGGTAGCACAAGCACAGGTGCACTTGTCAACCTCTCCTTCAACAATTGAAAAGACTGTTGATACTTATCACTCCAGGAAAAAGGAACATCTTTCCGGGTTAACTTGGTCAAGGGTAAGGCTATAGAACTAATGTTCTTAATGAACCTTCGGTAATAGCCAGTTAACCCTAAGAAACTTCGAATCTCCGTTGGTGTTTTCGGTTGTTGCCACTGTAGAACAGATTCTACCTTTTTAGGGTCAACACGAATACCCGAGGCAGATACCACATGGCCAAGAAAAGATACTTTTGGCAACCAGAACTCACACTTGTTGAACTTAGCGTATAGCTTGTGTTCTCTTAGCAAGGTTAAAGCTTGGCGAAGATCATGTTCATGTTGTTGAGCATCCTTACTATAGATCAGAATGTCATCTATGAAGACGACAACACACTGATCAAGGAAAGGTTGGAAGACTCTATTCATGAGTTCCATGAATGCAGCTGGTGCATTGGTTAGTCCAAACGACATAACCGTGAACTCATAGTGACCATATCTTGTTCTAAAAGTAGACTTGGATATGTCACTATCCTTAATGCGGAGTTGATGATATCCAGACCTCAAATCTATCTTTGAGAAGACCGTTTCACCACGCAACTGATCAAAAAGATCATCAATCCTCGGCAAAGGGTACTTATTCTTTATTGTTACTTTATTGAGTTGTCTGTAATCAACGCACAACCACATTGACCCGTATTTCTTTTTAACAAACAAAACCGGAGCACCCCATGGTGAGGTACTCGGTCGGATGAAGCCTTTCTCAAGTAACTCTTGAAGCTGTTTCTTGAGTTCTGCCATCTCGGCAAGCGCCATCCTGTACGGTGTTTGGGCTATGGGTTTTGTATCTGGGACTAAATTGATTTCAAAATCAATTTCCCAAGGCGGTGGTATACCGGTAAGTTCTTCAGGAAACACATCTTCGAATTCCCTGACTACAGGAACTTCAGCAGGGTTGGGGCTCTCCTTGGTAATGTCTACCACATGGGCTAAGAATGAATAACATCCTTGCCTCATCAGCTTATCAGCAACCATAGATTACACAAGACAGGTGGGTAGAATCTTTCTTTCTCCTTGAAAGATCCATGTGTTGCTTTCATCAGCAAACACAGCCAACTTGGATTCACAATCCAAGACAACTCTTTACCTTTCTAAGGTATCCATCCCAAGGATTATATCAAATCCTTGCATGTCAAGTGGTATAAGATCCACTTGAATGAGGTGATCAGAAAAGAAGAGGATGCAGGGAGAGCATACCTCCTGCAAAACAGCAGACCCACTCAACGGAGTCTCCAAAAACAAACTATCCGCCCTATGACTGACTGTCATATTGCAGTTACGTATCACTCTCCGAGTGACAAAGGAGTGCGTAGCACCTGGGTCAATCAAAATAGATACAACATAGGATTTAGACATATCAGAATATAAAAGTTCCATCTGACCTGCCACGACCCGTGCATTGACCACTGCATCTAGTGGGTTCATAGCATAGAACCTCGTTGTCGCCTGGGGTTGAGTTGGTGCTGATGATCCAGCTTGAGACGTCTGTCCACGTCCTCGAGTTGCTCCTTGGGATTGCCTTCTCTGTGATCCCTGTTGACTCTGTCTCAGAGGCTGTGTCACACTGACAGGCCTAGACCTACAATCCTTCATCAAGTGTCCCACCTTCCCACAGTTGTAGCAACTTCTCTCCTATCGCTGTGGTCTCGGTGATCCAGTAACTGACATTGATGCAGAACTGTGAGTCTCTTGAGGTGGTAGACCCCGTCCTCTACCTCTGCTTGGGGACCATTGGGTCTGAGAACTCGATCTGGGTGGTGGAGGGGTAGGTGCAGAGAATCTAGGTTTCTTAAAGTCCCTAGATGAAGAACCCTGGAACTGTGGATATCTTTTCTGGGTTTGCCTCTTCTCAACCACGGATCTCTCTATCCTTCAGACTCACTCAACGAAGGTAGAGAATCTCTCCCGGTTTTCTAGGGCAGACACGGGAGTAGTCATGTCAGCATTCAAACCTTTTTCGAACCTCCTGATTCTTTCCTCTTCTGTGGAAGCCATGTGCGGACAGAACCACAACAACTCCATGAAATTCGCTTCATATTCACTAATGTTCATCATGCCCTGCCTCAGTCTCTCAAACGGAGAGATCTTCTCATCTAGGAAGGTCTTTGGAAAATATCTAAGGACAAATTCTCGCCGAAAGTCTTCCCACGAGATCTCCATTCCAGGTCTCTTCTGCTCTTCCATGGTCCACCAGTGACCAACGCTTCCTTTGAGAAGATAGACAACATGTCTGACCTTCTCAGCTTCAGGGATATTGATGATCCTGAAAGCTTTCTCCAACTCTGTCAACCACAGATAAGCATCTGCGGGATCAGCTGTCCCAAAGTACTCGGTAGCTCCGACACGACGAAGTCGCTCGAACGTCATCCCGATACCTTGACCTTCAGGCTGGACAGGTTCCCTAGGTGTAGGCATGGGCATCTTGTCGGTGATATGCATCATGGCAGTCTTAAACTGCCCGAACATCGCTTGCACAGCTGGGTTACCCATGTCGGCTGGGTCAAACTGAGGTGGCTCCCTGGGTTGCTCAGGTATGGGTTGCTCTATCTCTGGAACCTTTGTACCACCTTGTGGTGCAGCTACACTACTCTCCGCCACGTACTCTGCATGTGGCTCAGACATCCTTATATATCTTCTTCTCCTGAGGAGCTGAAGATTCTATTAGATAAGGAAGGAACACTAAAGATAGACTCGACATCCTAAGTCCTATGTCTCTGTAGACTCGGCGAACCTAGAGCTCTGATACCACTTAATTTGTGGGCTCTGATCTCCAAAACCACGATTTAAACTCAACGGAAGCATTCGATTAACAGCGGAAGACAAAAATCACGGGAAATTAAAACTTTTTGAGACAAGATATTGAAATCATAATACTTCTTTCATAGAAAGGAGATAAACTGTTTACATCTCTGTTGAATTACTTCTTGAGTAATTATATACAACATGATACAAAATCTCAAGAGTCAAAACCAAAATCTCAGACCACTAACTCCAAGACCTGAGAGTACAGAGGCGGCATAGGACTATCTAGCTACTAACTCAGCAGTCAGTATCTCCACCTGAGATTCACTGCTGCTCCTGGTGTTGCTGGTGTTGGTATTGATCACTTGTAGGCTGGTTCCTTTGTCCTCGACGACCACCTAAAAAGTTGAAGTCTACAGGGTGAGACAATCTTATATAATTGTCCGAGCGAGAGTTATAACTCTCCACTAGAAGCTTTATATAGCAAATCAAAGAACAACATAAGCAATAAAAGCTTTTAAGGTAAACAACAGCAGATTGGTATTAAGCAGAAAATCAACATTTAAGAAATATGAAGAACATATCTACTATGCAGTGTAACATCATTCAAGTATCTCGTAGTTCAACCTAAGAAGTTATACTACGCGGTTGATTATGTTTTACAAACATCATTATGCCCTGCGGAGATGAGGTATACCGCTCATACTCCAACCGATCACTGTTAAGTCACATCGTTATCATACCTAGGTCATCAAAAGAGCCAGATTCTTATGACCTCATCTTCCTCAGTCAGAGTGAGGATAATCATGCAGGACATCCAATGTCTCTGCTACTATAGCTCACCAGGGTAATCCGGTACTTCGCTATTAGAGTCACAGTGGCATTCTGTACTGTCTTCATCATCGAAAGATTTCTTATTTATCTTTCATCGATGCGGTACAAAGGACTTCCTCGGGAAAATAGTGTTACATCACCCTGGCATAAACAAATAGTGAAAGGTTGATGGATTAAGATATATCTATATCAATACCTACACTAGGATGTAAGGATTTACACATCCATATTCCCCCACATACTCAAAAGTATGTGATCCAGGAATTCCCTTAGGAAAACCTGTTTCACCATCATCTAGCTTATGACAATGATGGATCTATGATCAGGGCTCTACATGGTATGATTATACTTGATTAGTTAGGTACATTTGAGTATTCTTTTAACATCATACATGTTCTCAAACATTAATCATTAGCATGGCAGCTATGAAAGTAGAATACTAAATGCAACAAGTCTAACTTATATCAATCATCATTTCTTAATCATTTCATCACAAGTCATCTAATAAGCATGACCTTGATGATACTCATGGCTCTCACAGCCTAACAATCTCATTAGATGCCACTTACTAGGCAACATGATATTACACTATTCATAAAGCTTAAACATGCTTTCATTGAATATGGTATCATAATCCTTACCTGGATATGATCATCATCATATAAGAACCTGCATAGTTAAATCAACTAATTACATTAAACAATTCATTTCACAAGTTATACTTTCATGCTCTTAGAAGAGTCAGGTTCCCTGATTTCTCATCAATTAGGGTTTACTATTCATATTACATGTTATCATCCTAGAATTAGGGTTTACAATTCATTTCATGGTGAATTGAACTTATATCATCATCATGTATGAGAAACATCACCATTGAAGTCCTCAGATTAGGTTAAGATTCATCAATTATCTCAATTAGGGTTTCCATGATCTCACATAGGTGGATCATACCCTAATCATGCACATTCATATGTATTAAAGGTACTTTACT
Organism: Alisma plantago-aquatica; assembly: GCA_963693085.1. Taxonomy (NCBI): domain Eukaryota; kingdom Viridiplantae; phylum Streptophyta; class Magnoliopsida; order Alismatales; family Alismataceae; genus Alisma; species Alisma plantago-aquatica. Next base: position 998,649,169 of record OY856412.1, read on the forward strand.
TGAATTTCATCCATAATTGGTACTTTCTCTCTCCTCTTACTAGTAAATGGTGATTACACCACTCTAGATTAGGTTGGGTCAAGTCCTCATCGACTATCATAAGCCAAATCACCACTATCATGTGATTAGGGTTTGATTAAAACAAGGTATCCTTCAATTGAACCCTTTAGGGGTATCTTGGTAAACTACACCATTGATCACCATCATGGGTCAACTCATTAGTCACTTAGTCCCTTAATGTTCTAGGGTACAATTAGGGTTTAGATTAGACCATTATTGAACCAATTACACCTTCAATTGATTAAGTATAAACAACCTTGAAAATCTCCAAACGGTTTCAACCTTCAACCACCAAACGGTCTTGAGACCGTTTGGGGGCGTTGACCGTTTGGGGTAGTTGACTTCCAAACCGTTTGAAGCTTATGCGGTTTGAAACCGTTTGATCAAAAACGACCTTGAGATCGATTGTTCCAAACGACCTTGAGATCGTTTTAGCCCAAACGGTCTTGAGACCGTTTGGCCTCAAATGGTCTTGAGAACGTTTGGCCTCAAAAGGTCTTGAGACCGTTTGGACCTCAAAGGTGGATCAAAAGTTGCAATTGTTTATGGTTATGTATGTTGAAGCCCTCAATTGGCCAAATCCATGTTAACCACTTATAAATTGAGTTAATTAGGATGAGCCTTAATCAATTGGACACCAAATTGACCCTCAATTGAAAGCCAATTAGGGTTGAATCCAACTCAATTAGGGTTTTCAATCGGATGATCATCAATGTTCAACAATGTGAATCAAATCAAGGTTGAACCCATCAATTGACCTCCAATTGGGCCCAAACTTGGCCCAAACGGTCTTGAGATCGTTTGTACACTCTCCAAATGGTCTTGAGACCGTTTTCCCAAAGTTTCATCACAAACCAAGTCGATTAGATAAGGATTGAATTCCAATTAGGTCTAAAAATCAGCATTTTTATCAATTCATCAACTTATTGTGATTGGAACCTCAAACCATCGAATTACTTCAACCCTAGACCTCCAAACGGTCTTGGGCTGTCTCCAAATGGTCTTGAGACCATTTGGATGAAACCCGAAATGGTCTTGAGACCGTTTGGGTCCTTCAACCCAAAACTCAACAAGATCTATACTTAAAAAACAACAAATCAACCCGATTAGGGTTTAAGGGGTTGAAGTGCCTTCAACTCTCGATTGGTTTGGAATTAGATTATGATTCTTTGTAGGAATTAAATTCAACATGTTACCAGAAGACCCTCAAACGGGCATCCCTTGGTGAACCCTATCAAATGGTCTTGAGACTGTTTGATTCCAAACGGTCTTGCAAGACCGCATGAGATCAAACGGTTTGAGATCGTTTGATTTCAAACGGTTTGCAACCGTTTGGACCAAAAGGGTCCAAGGTCGTTTGATAAAGTTGCCTAGGAATTCACACCCATCATCTTCAACCTGTGTTCAGGTCGGTTAAACCACGGATTTTCTAGCAAAGGTGCAAGAAAGAAAGGGGGTAGAAGAAGAACTAAGTACAAATTGCAAGAACATAGATATGCATAATAAAGCAAAGAGTTTAGAGTTATAAAACCCACCTCAAATGTTGATCCTAGAGCTCCAAGATTCCAACCTTCAAGCCACTAATGGCGTCTAGAGCTCCACAAGTCGTCCATAGGTGATTCTCCAAGGAAAAGATGGGGATGGTCGACTAGAACAAAGAACCTAAGTGAGTTAACCATAGAACCAACCTTTTATGAAGAACTCCTCCAAGAATTCGAGCTAGAAGATGGTTCCTACTCACCTTAGCACTAGTTGGTTGTCTCCCTAAACTCCAGAGCTCTGCCTTGGTCATTTGAGAAAGATGAGAAGTGAAGAGGATAAAGGATACGTTTAGTTGGTTTGCAAGGAACTAGGCTTATATAGTTTAGGCTAATTTCCATCATAAGGACCTCTAAAACATGGATTTCTCATCTAAGTCCCTCCTTGTTTCAAGGCACGTCCAAACCATCAAAACTTATGCAAAGCCCATCAAAACTCAAGATCTAAGGGCAAAGAAAACCATTAAGCAAACTAAGGTACATATGTGAAGGGTCTCCATTCTCATACTAGGTGAATTTTATGCACAAGATCATTTTTCTTATCTGATTATTCATTGATGTGTCGCTTTCATCATTTCTACTCTAAATGATGTCAAGAGTCATAAAAGATATTCTAGAAGGTGTATTTTACAAGTTGCACCCCACATTTTGGGTAAATTACACTTTACTCCAAAATTAGGGTTTTTAAGCACAAGGATCATCCCACAAGCTGCATCTTGATGCCCAGGCTTGGAAAATCCATCAAACCTCATCATATTAACTCATATAATGTCTCATTATCATAGGAACATCTTAACCTGTGAAATGTGCAAGTTAATCCCCTTAACTAGGTAATTTGCACATAGGTCCCTGCATTACAAAACATTACTACAACTTTGTTAAAAAAGGACAAAATTGAAAGTATATGTGTTGGTATGTATGCCCATAGAGCAAGTCATATGATGATTGTAATGGGATACTTTGTAATTGATTTGAATAATAATAAAGGCAATTTCCAATCTATATGTTTAAACTGTTTTCGAGATGATGGTGTAACATGATAGATGTCTAAAGATTGTTTTACTCAATGACGTATGCTTTTAGGTTAAGGACCTAAACGATGAGATCATATGGATGTTAAGAGTATACATTCTTGTATAGTCCCTAGTCGGTTGTTATTGTGGAAATAACCATAGACATCAATAACACTAAAGACTAGATTGTGTGTTGGTTGATGACAGAATCTCATTAGTCATGATATGGTGATATCAAACCAAGCACATAGGTACTTGTTAGAGAACAAGGTACCGGACAGACCCACCGTGAGAGTGACACATGGAACCATGACATGGTAGTCACAGTCAGCTCTCACAGTGATGGTGGTGAGTGTGATTCTTAGACCTGAAATCACTGCACTCAACACATGTCGTTGGGTACACTTTGACATCATCAAACGCAATCTTGAAACATGGGTTGTTATAAAGGTGATGATTGGGTGGCTTTGACACATGGGGCTTTTGAGGGGTGAGTGATAGATATGGGATTTGTCCCTCCTAAGGGAGTTTGATATCCTTGGCCACTTGATGAGTAGGATTGAGAAAGGCATGCACATGCACGTGTGAATCAATATGTGATATTGATGTCATACACATCTCACTCGGTCTACTTGAGATCAAGGAAATGAATGAACATTGACATGATGACTGTTCCATGCCTCGAGTTCATTCTGGATATCAGTGACAAAGGAATTATACATTCACTGTAACACCATTCACGGATTGTAGGATGAAAGTTGTTCTCCAACTTTCTACTTTCACTTGGGTAGCAATGATGTGTGACTAGGCACCGCTCTTTGCTTGTGAAGTCATAAGTGTTATGGACTTTCACTGCCAACGTGAAATGGACCTGCAGGGTCACACACATAGGATTCAACCTGGAAGAGGAGTTTTGTCCACAAGCAATGTTTAGATTGATTACTAAAGGAGTTTAGTAGTTCAATTAAACACTCAATTAATCGATAGCTCAATATCATAATGTTCAAGGTGTTGGATGCATTGATTGGAGTATCGGATTGATTGAAATCGCATTTGACAGATTCTGCACAATCTGCATTCCCAACCGATCGGTTCATGTGATGAACCGGTCGGCTGAGGTTGCTGAACCGGTCGGCTCAATTGTTGAACCGATCGGCTCATGCACAAAGTGAAATGACCGGTTCAAGTGTTGAACCGAGCGGTTCAACTGGTGCAATGGAGCAACTTGGGAAAGTAGGATTGGTGAGAATTTTCCTTTCGTTTCAGTTGCCCAATTCGATTGGGAATAACATTGGTATTCGATACCAATTGGGAAAGAAACAAGGAAAGTCAATCGGGAACCAACCTGGAACCCCAACCGACCGGTTCATGAGTGAACCGATCGTTTCAAGGGTCCCAAACGATCGGTTCAGGTCCCCAACCGACCGGTTCACTTGTGAACCGATCGGTTCAGGTTGCGAGATGGTTGCTTTTTGTGGAAAATCCTGAACCCTTCTACTCCTGCTTTAGTCCCGTATTGCCGGGCACAAAGAACCCTGTCCCATGACCTGCCTATATATATAGGGGTATTGGGGGCTTCTCAAGGTACAACTCAGTCCAAGTTGATTGCTCTGCAAAGTTGTCGTTCTCTCTGGTTTTGGTAACCGAGAGAGAGCCCGAGCAAGTGCTTCCCGCAAAGGGAGGTGCAGTAAGGGAAGGACAACTGCAGTTGCAGTCGACCGCAGGAGAGTGTGTTGGCGACTAGTACGTCAACAGGAGGGTGCGACTCCTTCCACTTCCTTGTGGGACAAGGAGAGTGGAGTTCCGGGTGGTCCGTGTGGACTACTTCAGAGGAGGGAGGACACTGCCGCTCAGGAGGACAACTGTCATCCGATAGTCCGGTAGGAGGAGGAGTCTTCAGTCCCGGTGCGACCAGGAGCTGCACAGACACCATCCAAGACTGGAGGTGAAGACTGCGCAAGGCACGTGGTATTGTCGCCGAGCAAGCCTTGGGACAAGGTATGATTCACAAACCTTATTTCCTATCATATAGATGTTGACGCGATTCCTTTTGTTCCGGGTTTGGGGAGAAAATTTTTGTTTCCGCTGCTTCTCTGCCTCCTCTAAAACCCAACAGTGGTATCAGAGCCACGTCGACCTCTCCATATTTTAGGATTATCGATGTGATCAATTTTGGTTTGTCGCCTTTATTTATTGCATGCGATGCGAATAATATCGGCTTTATACATGTCCAATCCACAAATCCCTAATATACATATATGATATGTAATATTAATGCACTCGATACGCGTCGCCCTTAAATGAGTTTTGTGGTGGATGTGTAGCATGATTATGGCCTATAATCCCCTATATCTGTGTGTGGTTGTTTGTGTGGTTGCTTGCATCTCGGTCTGCGCACCGATTCCCTTTCTCATAATCCTGATGTAACTCGAAATAATTCGAGACTTCTTTTCCTACCTTTGCTCCCCCTGAATGTAACTCGGGGTTTCACAATTCAATTGTAAATAGGATAGATTTTATTTCATGTTATGTCAAAGAACGGCGGACAACCTGAAGACGATCGGTTCAAGGAGTGAACCGATCGGTTGGTGATCCAGACGGCCGGTTCGAGGAACAAGATGAGCAGGTGGCGACCTGAGGAGATGCACGATGACCGGTGAATCGATCGGCTGGTGGCACCCGAACAACCAACCTGATGGCGAGCCGATCAGTCATGGAGATGAGCTGATCAAACCCAGAAAGGCAGGCACAGATTTCATCTTGTACAGGTTGCATGTGATGTAGACCTAGATGACCGTGATTCCTCTTGGCTCGAGGAATCACAAATAGGATGGCCATAATCATTGCTTTTTTATCGTTTATGCATGTTTTCTGTGGGATATAGCATGTATATGATACGTACTATATATTGTGGTGATTGGATATGTATATGTATATAAAAACCAAATCCCTCATTAAATATTATGTTTTAGATGCCTTCCAAATGCGACACACGTAAAAAGCTTGATCGACCAAGTGTGGGCACGCCCTAGCGTGGTGCACCGTCTATCTCGTGGAAGCGTGAAGGATGAATGTGTGGGTCTGCCCTAGCAGGGTGCATGTTCATCGTGTTGGCTTTGGGTCGGACTTAACAAGGTGATCTAGATGGGATCTAGTACCTTGAGGCATGGAGATGATCATGGCAAGGAGTTGCATATGACATCTTTCAAGAGTTGCATATGATGCAATTGGCAAAAGTTGCCTACCTGAGAGATCTGAGTTGTGGGTGACAGCCCTAGCTGGTCCATGACTCAGAGGATTTCAGGATCTTGACCCACTAGAAGATTGTACGCTGCAATCATCCGAATTGATGGTGAGGGCTATCAATTTGAGTCAAAATAGTGGGAGCGGTAATTAATTAAAGGCCTAATTAACTATCGTCAAATTTTATTCAAATCAAATCAAAAAGGTTTTGACAAATGCAAATTTTCTCTTGTAGAATGGCAAAAGAATCATCTTTTAAAATGGGCAAATTAATTGAGAATAAATTCCATAACTAGTTGAGGACTGTGAGAAGTGTTCTGCACAATCTAGATATACCAGGAGCCTTAGAATCCACTCTATGTACGCTTAATGCGTTGGTGAAGAAGAAAGTAGGTAAGGGAGAGAAGTGTCCTCTCGCCAAACCAATTTCTTCTACATGGAAAGGATGGAAGGAACAATGGAAGAAGAAGTCGGAGATAGAGATCTCTACTTCTGGTGTATACGTGATAGAGATTAACTTTACTACTTCTTCGTCATGGGTACTTGATACCGGATGTGGATCTCACATTTGTTCAAATGTGAAGGATCTTAAGAGAAGTAGGCCTTTGGGGAAAGGCGAGGTTGAACTACGTGTTTCTAATGGGGCAAGAGTTGCCGCCAGTGCCGTAGGAACCTATGAGTTAACTCTACCTAGCGGGCTAATAATAGAGTTAAAGAACTGCTATTATGTACCTGCTATAAATAGGAATATCATTTCCGTCTCTTGTTTGGACAAAGATGGATTTGAATTTCTTATTAAGAATGGAAAGTGTTCCATTTCTAAAGATGGGATCTTTTATGGCAGTGCCCCTATGTCTTATGGTCTATACTTGATAGACTTGGAGACAAGTGTATACAACGTAAACACCAAAAGGCAAAAACTCAACGACTCAAACAAAACATATCTCTGGCATTGTCGTCTAGGGCACATAAATGAGAAGCGCATTTCTAGACTCCATAAAGATGGTTATCTAGACTCTTTTGATTGTGAATCAATAGAGACATGTGAATCTTGTTTGTTGGGCAAGATGACCAAGACTCCCTTTTCAGGTAAAGGTGAGAGAGCTAGTGATCTATTAGGACTCATACATACTGATGTATGTGGGCCTTTTAGAACTAATGCCAGAAATGGGTATCAGTACTTCATTACCTTCACTGGTGATTTCAGTAGGTATGGCTATGTGTACCTGATGAAGCATAAGTCAGAAAACCTTGAAAGGTTCAAGGATTTCATGAATGAAGTACAGAACCAGCTTAGTAAAAGTATTAAGGCACTTCGTTCCGATCGAGGTGGAGAATACTTGAGCCAGGAGTTTGAGGACCTTCTGCGAGCCCGTGGTATTGTATCACAATGGACTCCGCCTGGAACACCACAGCATTATGGTGTGTCTGAAAGAAGGAATCGCACATTGTTAGATATGGTGCGATCAATGATGAGTTTTGCTGATCTTCCAATTTCTTTCTGGGGTCATGCTCTTGAAACCGCCGCGTTTACACTTAACCGTGTGCCATCTAAATCGGTTCAAAAGACACCATATGAGATATGGTATGGGAAGCGTCCCGTTTTGTCTTTTATGAAGATTTGGGGCTGTGAGACTTACGTTAGGAAAATGTTTCCTGATAAGCTTGGACCCAAATCCGATAAATGTTATTTTGTTGGATACCCCAAGGAAACGAGGGGATATTACTTATACCACCCTACTGGCAACAAAGTGTTTGTTGCCAGGGATGTTGTATTCCGAGAGAGGGAATTTATTTCCAAAGGAAACAGTGGGAGGAAAGTAGAGCTTGAAGAGGTTCAAACCCAACAAGAAAACATTGAACCGGTAGATGCACCAGAGGGAAATGTAGATTCACAAGGTGTTGTGGAATCTCAGTCTCCTCAGGTAACACAAGGACCTCGTAGATCTAGTAGGACTCGCCTTGAACCTGAGAGGTTTGGATACCTTGTGACTCAGGAAGGTGGAGAGTTGATCATAGATGATGATCCAACTACCTACGTAGAGGCTATGGAGGGACCAGATTCTAAGAAATGGCTAGAAGCCATGAGATCCGAGATGGAATCCATGTACTCCAACAAAGTATGGACTTTGGTGGAACCACCCGAAGGGGTAAAACCCATAGGGTGCAAGTGGGTCTTTAAGAAAAAGACCGACATGGATGGCAATGTGCAAACTTATAAAGGCAGATTGGTTGCAAAGGGTTTTCGACAAATTCAAGGTGTTGACTATGACGAAACCTTTTCTCCATTTGCCATGATTAAGTCCATCAGGATCATGCTTGCTATTGCATCTTATTATGACTATGAGATTTGGCAGATGGATGTTAAAACCGCATTCCTTAACGGGAATATTCATGAGGATGTGTACATGACACAGCCTGAAGGTTTTGTAGATCCAAAGAACGCCAATAAAGTATGTAAACTGCAAAGGTCAATCTATGGATTGAAGAAAGCATCTCGGAGTTGGAATCTTCGATTTGATGAAGAAGTCAAAGTGTTTGGCTTTATTCAAAATGAAGATGAACCTTGTGTGTACAAGAAGGTTAGTGGGAGCTCGACCATATTTCTCATATTGTATGTGGATGACATACTTTTAATGGGGAATGATGTCTTAGCCTTAGAGAAGGTAAAGACTTGGCTTGGGAAAACTTTCTCAATGAAGGACTTAGGAGAAGCATCCTATATTCTAGGAATTAAGATCTATAGAGATAGATCTAGAAGGCTTCTCGGACTAAGTCAGAGCACGTACATTGACAAGGTGTTGAAGCGGTTCAGCATGGAGAACTCAAAGAGAGGAAACGTCCCTATGTTACATGGAGTTACCGTCTCTAGAGCTCAATGTCCCCAATCTTGTGAAGAGAGGGAGCGTATGAATGAGATCCCATATGCATCATCCATCGGATCCATCATGTACGCTATGTTGTGCACACGCCCAGATGTCTCGTATGCTCTCAGCATGACGAGCAGGTACCAGTCAGATCCCGGGGATGCTCACTGGACAGCCGTAAAGAACATCCTCAAGTACTTGCGAAGGACTAAGGATCAGTTTCTTGTGTACGGCGGCGAGGAAGAGCTGGATGTAAAGGGTTACACCGATGCAAGCTTCCAAACAGATAAAGATGATTACAGATCGCAATCAGGATTTGTGTTTTTCCTTAATAATGGAGCTGTGAGCTGGAAGAGTTCCAAGCAAGAAACAGTTGCCGATTCTACTATAGAGGCCGAGTATATTGCTGCTTCGAATGCAGCAAAGGAGGCTGTGTGGATCAGGAAGTTCATCTCTGAACTTGGTGTAGTTCCCAGTAGCTGTGATGCAATTGAGCTTTATTGTGACAATAATGGAGCTATTGCACAAGCTAAGGAGCCCAGATCACATCAGCGGTCCAAGCACATACTGCGACGCTTCCATCTCATACGAGAGATCGTACAGCGAGGAGATGTGAAGATTTGCAAAGTACCAATTGAAGACAACATAGCTGATCCACTGACTAAGGCCCTTTCTCAGCAGAAGCATGATGGTCATGCTAGGTCACAAGGACTGCGTTTCCTTGGTGACTGGCTCTAAGTGCAAGTGGGAGTCTGTTGGTATGTATGCCCATAGAGAAAGTCATATGATGATTGTAATGGGATACTTTGTAATTGATTTGAATAATAATAAAGGCAATTTCCAATCTATATGTTTAAACTATTTCTGAGATGATGGTGTAACATGATAGATGTCTAAAGATTGTTTTACTCAATGACGTATGCTTTTAGGTTAAGGACCTAAACGATGAGATCATACGGATGTTAAGAGTATACATTCTTGTATAGTCCCTAGTCGGTTGTTATTGTGGAAATAACCATAGACATCAATAACACTAAAGACTAGATTGTGTGTTGGTTGATGACAGAATCTCATTAGTCATGATATGGTGATATCAAACCAAGCACATAGGTGCTTGTTAGAGAACAAGGTACCAGACAGACCCACCGTGAGAGTGACACATGGAACCATGACATGGTAGTCACAGTCAGCTCTCACAGTGATGGTGGTGAGTGTGATTCTTAGACCTGAAATCACTGCACTCAACACATGTCGTTGGGTACACTTTGACATCATCAAACACAATCCTGAAACATGGGTTGTTATAAAGGTGATGATTGGGTGGCTTTGACACATGGGGCTTTTGAGGGGTGAGTGATAGATATGGGATTTGTCCCTCCTAAGGGTGTTTGATATCCTTGGCCACTTGATGAGTAGGATTGAGAAAGGCATGTGCATGCACGTGTGAATCAATATGTGATATTGATGGCATACACATCTCACTCGGTCTACTCTGAGATCAAGGAAATGAATGAACATTGACAGGATGACTGTTCCATGCCTCGAGTTCATTCTGGATATCAGTGACAAAGGAATTATACATTCACTGTAACACCATTCACGGATTGTAGGATGAAAGTTGTTCTCCAACTTTCTACTTTCACTTGGGTAGCAATGATGTGTGACTAGGCACCGCTCTTTGCTTGTGAAGTCATAAGTGTTATGGACTTTCACTGCCAACGTGAAATGGACCTGCAGGGTCACACACATAGGATTCAACCTGGAAGAGGAGTTTTGTCCACAAGCAATGTTTAGATTGATTACTAAAGGAGTTTAGTAGTTCAATTAAACACTCAATTAATCGATAGCTCAATATCATAATGTTCAAGGTGTTGGATGCATTGATTGGAGTATCGGATTGGTTGAAATCGCATTTGACAGATTCTGCACAATCTGCATTACCAACCGATCGGTTCATGTGATGAACCGGTCGGCTGAGGTTGCTGAACCGGTCGGCTCAATTGTTGAACCGATCGGCTCATGCACAAAGTGAAACGACCGGTTCAATTGTTGAACCGAGCGGTTCAAATGGTGCAATCGAGCAACTTGGGAAAGTAGGATTGGTGAGAATTTTCCTTTCGTTTCAGTTGCCCAATTCGATTGGGAATAACATTGGTATTCGATACCAATTGGGAAAGAAACAAGGAAAGTCAATCGGGAACCAACCTGGAACCCCAACCGACCGGTTCATGAGTGAACCGATCGGTTCAAGGGTCCCAAACGATCGGTTCAGTGGTGAACCGATCGGTTCAGGTTGCGAGATGGTTGCTTTTTGTGGAAAATCCCGAACCCTTCTACTCCTGCTTTAGTCCCGTATTGCCGGGCACAGAGAACCCTGTCCCATGACCCGCCTACATATATAGGGGTATTGGGGGCTTCTCAAGGTACAACTCAGTGCAAGTTGATTGCTCTGCAAAGTTGTCCTTCTGTCTGGTTTTGGTAACCGAGAGAGAGCCCGAGCAAGTGCTTCCCGCAAAGGGAGGTGCAGCAAGGGAAGGACAACTGCAGTTGCAGTCGACCGCAGGAGAGTGTGTTGGCGACTAGTACGTCAACAGGAGGGTGCGACTCCTTCCACTTCCTTGTGGGACAAGGAGAGTGGAGTTCCGGGTGGTCCGTGTGGACTACTTCAGAGGCGGGAGGACACTACCGCTCAGGAGGACAACTGTCATCCGACTGTCCGGTAGGAGGAGGAGTCTTCAGTCCCAGTGCGACCAGGAGCTGCACAGACACCGTCCAAGACCGGAGGTGAAGACCACGCAAGGCGCGTGGTATTGTCGCCGAGCAAGCCTCGGGACAAGGTATGATTCACAAACCTTATTTCCTATCATATAGATGTCGACGCGATTCCTTTTGTTCCGGGTTTGGGGAGAAAATTTTTGTTTCCGCTGCTTCTCTGCCTCCTCTAAAACCCAACAATATGTTCCTGAGGAACTTAATTACATTCCAGAGAGTAATCACAGGTATATAATTACATATTTATGCAAAACATCTAGGGTTAGTTTATAACCCAGGTCAGGGATGTTACATTTCGTGTCAACTTTGTCATAGGAAGAGCGAGCTCTGAGAAGTTTTTGATAAACTTCTTGTAGTAACCTGCCAGACCGAGGAAACTACAGATTTCAGACGGATTATTTGGAGCCTTCCACTTGGTCACTGACTCAACCTTTGCAGGGTCAACAGCAATGTGTCCTCCAGAAATGACGTGACCCAGAAACATAACTTCTTTAATCTAGAACTCACACTTGGAGAATTTAGCATAAAGTTGATTTTCTCACAGTGTATTGAGCGCCAGCCTTAAGTGCTCGCAATGTTGCTCTTCTGACTCAGAATATATCAAGACATCATCAATAAAAACCACAACGAATCGATCAAGGTAGGGGCAGAAAACTCGATTCATCAGGTCCATGAAAGCAGCTGGGGCATTAGTCAGACCAAACGGCATGACCAAGAATTCATAATGCCCATATCTAGTTCTGAAAGCTGTCTTTGGGATGTCTTCATCCTTCACCCGCATTTGATAGTATCCACTCTACAAGTCCATCTTTGAGAAGATGGTGGCAGACTTGAGTTGGTCGAAGAGATCATCAATTCGAGGCAAAGGATAGTGATTCTTCACCGTGGCTTGGTTAAGCATGCGATAATCCATGCACATTCGCATAGATCCATCCTTCTTCTTCACAAACAGAACAGGGGCTCCCCAAGGAGAAATGCTAGGGCGAATGAACCCCATATCCAGAAGTTCTTGAAGCTGCTTCTTTAACTCAACAAGTTCAGCAGGTGCTAAGCGGTAAGGCGGCTTCGAGATAGGTGACGTCCCAGGTGCAAGCTCGATGGAGAATTACACTTCATGAGTAGGAGGCAACCCGGGTAGTTCTTCAGGAAAGACATCAGGGAATTCCTTCACCACCTCTATATGGTTGAGAGCAGGGGGCGTCGCTTCAAGAACTATGGAGGCAAGAAATGCCCTACACCCTTGCGAGATAAGCTTTTCGGCTTTGATAGCTGAGATGATGAATTGTCGTTCTTCTCGTTTCCTTCCTTTTACACAGATTCTACCCTCTACGGGGTGCAATAAGCTAACCTTTGACTCCTCACAAAAGAGGACTGCCTTGTAGCTTTTTAGCCAGTCCATGCCAAGGATAATGTCAAAGATATACATTTCGAGCAAGATAAAGTCGGATGGAAACATCTTTCCTGATATACACAGGTCCAGGGTTGGAAGCTTGAGATAAGAGGAGCATATTCTACCACTAGGGGTTTTGACATCTAGCACATGGTCCATTAATTCTGACTCTATCTCTAGCATAGCAACAAACTGAGTAGATATAAAGGTATTTGATGAGCCGGAATCAAAAAGTGCTTTGACATGGTACATATTAAGGTGTAGAGTACCTTCAATCACATTATTCCCATCATCAACCTCTTCAGCATCAAGAGCAAAGACCCTTCCATTGTGCCTCTCCACAGGCGGACGAAGTCCTTGCTGATTAGGGTTGCGGTTGTTGTTGTTCTGGTGATTGTTGTTGTGGTTGTTGTTATTGTTCCTCGGGGGTGGATTTTGTCGTCGTTGTTGTTGCTGGGAGGGAGCCTGTCCTCGGTTGAACCTAGGATAGTTTGGCCTGATGTGACCAACTTGGCCACACTCATAACAGATAGGGGCAGGCAGATCATTCCTTCGGTAAGGTGCATTGCCAGCTGGACATCTCCCAGGAGGATGAAATCGGGAGCAAGTGTTGCACCTATCACGCCCTTGTGGGCCACCATGGTTCTTTCTCTTGTTGTTGTTATTGTTCGAACCAGAAGCATGAAAGCCAGGGTATGCCTCCACGGCCAGAGCTTTATCTAGCATTTACTGGAAAGTGAGCGGGAGCTGGGGCACCAGGTGATGCCCTATGATGTAGCTGAAACCCTCAAGGAAGACGGTCGCCCTCCGCTTCTCAGCTAGACCCACAACATAACGTTCCAGCACCAGGAAATGTTGTACATACTCATAGACTGACATATTCCCTTACCGCAGACTATAGAACTCAGCCTCCTTCTTCTTCAGGTAGGCTGTGCAGATGTACTTTGCCCAGAATATCTGGAGGAACTCATCCCAGGTCATAGCTGTTGTGTCTCGTGTGCGGGTTATCCCATTCCACCAGACCCGTGCTGGGCCATCCAGGACATAAGAGGCGAAGCGGACTTTAAGATGCGGGGAACACGCCATGCCATCAAATGTGTGCTCCAGGGATACCACCTAATCATCCGCCTTGTCCACCATGTTGTTCTCAGTTTCCCCCTTGAAGTAGGGAGGCTGCATCTTGATGAAGTCATTCACGGTTGGCTCCTTAGGCTTGTTGGCATGGGGAGCAGCTGTAGTAATCTGCCCTACCAAGGTAGTGGAGAGTAGCTGCCTCAACATTGCCAACTCCTGCTCAGGAGTTAGAGGTGTCTCAGGAGTCTCAGGGTTGGTGTCATCATTGTTTGAGCTTTCACCGAACAAGCTACCCTTCCTGAAAAACAAGTTTTAGGGTAAGATTCCTATGAGTCTAAGATAGAAAAAGATAAGGCTACTATTACCTATAGGCATGCTATTTCGGGCGTTCAGTATCAGATCAGGCCAGGCCGAGTCATATGAGCTTAGGAGTCCTCGTGACCAAGCTAGTGGGGCGGAGGAAAATATTGCCAGCCCCCAAGCTCTGACCCTTTCTAGACACCATCACTTTCAACATCACACCCTAGTAGCTACCCTACAGGCTCTGATACCATGTTGTAAGGAGGCGAGATCACCTCCTTACTTAAATTTAACGAAAAATACAATACATCCCTCAAATTATTAAAAACATTGTGATGGAAGGATGTATGCATAATAAATCCATTTAAATAAGCATGGACCAAATACAACCAAGTGTCAATAGTAGCAGTGGAAGAAAGTAAGATGAGAAAAACTAAACTATTACATAGATTGTTCCAAAAGAAGAAGTAGATAAGAATCTAGGCTAATACAAAGCTCTTATTTCTAGAGTTCATAACATATATTTTTGAGCAAGGTCTTAGCAGCATCAACCTTGCCAGGATATCAACTTCACTCCTGCCCCGGGTTTCCTTGTGCTTGTTCTAGCCCTTTTCCTGGTTTTCGGTGGTTGGGGAGCACCCAACAAGAGAAAGATAGAAATGTATGTGTCACAACATAATAAAGTACAAAAAACATAATAAGGAATGGAAACATAAAGATTTTCTACACTAAGAGTGTTCAAGAGTATGAGGCATATAATTCAAATAGGATCTCTGCCAAGCATATAAGTCAAATATAGAACAAGCATGATTCATTATGACTAATCTAAACTAACATAGGGTGAGGAGCTTACCAACCTCAACCAGGAGGACAGGGGAAATAACATCCCAAACCTCAAAAATATATATAAAGTGGCAGGGGGACTAAAACCCCATTGCCTATGGCAGGGGGACTAAAACCCCAGTGCCCTGTGGGTGACTTGTACTCATGTACACTATATTAGTTAACTAGTCAAACTATCATTATCATGCTTACAATTCACAATGGCAGAGAAGGCAAATAACATTTATTCAAGTGGGGCCCAATGACCCAAACATTTCCAAGAGATAACCAAAAAAGATGTTCATGCAACAAGATCTCATATTGGATACTCAAATGAATAGTTTAAGGGCAACATGTATATATAAAGATCTCAATCACATCAACAAGGCAAAGAAAGGCAAGTGGGGTCCCATGACCCATATTCATCAAAGAATAACAATATAGCAAGACTATGCTTCGTAGTTACAAATTTTCATGTCCAAGTAGAAGATGGAGAATATTATCATAAGTATGCCTCATATGGGAAAACTAGGTTAAGCATGATAGAAAGCCCAACTGAGGTGTTAGAATGCACATACATGTTCTTTCTTTCTAGATTATCCCTTATCCACTAAGATATCAGGTCCAAACTCACTTTATCCTAGGTTCAAAGATTAATGCATGTATTAGGTTACTTAAATGCACTTTAAGTGTAAAATGTCCACATTTATAACTCATGGGTAAAGGCTTTGGATTTTGGTTCTGGAAATAGGTCCAAATGATCCCTAATATTTTTCTACTCGAGAAAACATATTTTATTGTCAAAAACAGAGTTATAACACTATTATTATCATTTTTTATCACTTTATACATTTAAATTAGTGTTTGAATTAATTAACAGGTTTATGTTGGAAATCAGAGTTTAAAACTTAAAAATTCGGATTCTACATGTTTTTAGCTTTCCAACAAGTATTTATTTATAATTTTCCGACAACGGAACGATTTACTATGAATTAAACAAGATTGACTAGTTAATTGCTAAATGCGTAAAAATCAAGGTTGAAGTTGACGGATCTGCCCTCGGCTAAAGAATCGGAGAGGAAGGGCGCGCGGGGGCAAAATGGACATTTGTCCATCGTCTTCTTCCCCAGGCCGCGCCCAGCCTTGCGACAGGGTGCAACTGTGGCCCTTTGGGTGTTTTTGCGATACTTAACGAAAACAGTCGTTTAGGTACTCGAAACGAAGAGGATTGAACTATGAACTCACCTAACCGATCAATTTTGATGCACGATCCACCTAGCAACTGGGAGGAGTGTTGCAAGGTCTGCTGCAAAAACTTCACGTCATCGGCCACACGTGCTTCCTCAGGCGAAATCGATGGTTTGGGCGAGTTGCTAAGGTTCCGACGAAGGTGAGTAGGTGGTATTTTATAGGTGATCGAGCCTGTGGAACCGTGATGGATGTGGCCGTGAGAGAGCTCGACCGGCGGCTCCTGCCATTCTGGCTATGTTGCATCTCACTGGTCGAGTGAGAGCTCAAACGACCCAGGGGGTCGCTACGAACCTATAGGCGAAGAGATCTCGTAAAATGGTCGTGAAACGACAGAGAACGGAGCTGAGGAGTCGAGCTTGTTACTCATGTAACGGCTGGAGGTGGAAGACAGGCTCTAGGACATTGGATTGGGGTCGGGGCTCACATGAACCACTGGATCAGAGTCTACCATGGACCCGCATGGCCAAAGCATGCGTGACAGACATTTAAGCCAAACTTTGGCTAAATGATGTGCATATGTGAATGATATTATGTCCCACTTTAATAGAAACTTTTTTAATGCATTTGGAAGGTCAAATGAACTCCAAATGACCCCAAATTTTAACCCTAGGTTTCTAATGACGTCTAGATTCATGCTATGCAATTATATTTGCGTTTCACTCAACCTTTGGCATCTAAATATTTATTTTGATTATTAAAGCATATTTTAATATAATGCTAGAGTAAACAATTATGTGTTGCTTTTATAAGCAACCCTTGGTTCCCAAATTCGATATTTGGAGTCCAAGAGTTCATTAGTCACTAATATCATGCATTTGTAAAATTAATTAGCCCATAATAAGAGTGAGGTGTGAAAGTTGATTTTAATTCACCATTTAATACACACTTGCTAATTAAATCACTTCTTATCCATTTTAATTAATTATTGAGCTCCAACATTATCCATTAGATAACAAATTCGTGGTTTAATGGTAAATTGCATAATTACCCCATCCATATATCAATTTGTGGTATTTTGTGCATCTAACCCTCAAATTGGCATAAAGTGTACTTCAATCATCAATTTCTCAAATATTCAATATTAAGGACACAAAAAGGAAGAGAAAGAAATTAACATAAAAATTGAGGTCGAAATGATAATTTTATTGAAACTCAGGACGTTACAACAGACCACTAGTTAACTTTTGTTAAAGATGATGAAGTTATTTAACATTATATCTACTGAAGCTTCTACCCTTCCTGCTAAATCATCATTAGAACAATGTCTTTTAAAAATATTGAACAAAAAAATTAAAAAGCATTGAACACTCAATCTATTCTGGGAAATGGCTAAAGTGCTTGTAAAAAGATATTTACACTAAAGGATGGTTTAAAGTCATCTCTTATACCTGAAGTGGAGGCCTTAGTACTTTCCTTCTTCTTCTTTAGTTCTTTTAGCCAAAGTGGGCACTTCTTTTCCAATGTCCAAGTTGTTGACATTGGTGCAATTGCCTCTTTTCTTTACTCCTCCCTTTGCTTTGAGATCTGAAGATTTGGGCTTCTGGCTAGCTTTAGAACTCTTATTAGCTTTGCCTTTGCCTTTAGACTTCTCATTTGTCTTGTTGATTACCATCATAGAATTGGGCAATTCTTTCTTTATTTGTCATTCAGTTGTTCTCAACATATCCAACAACTATGTTAGTTTTTCATGTTGTAGTTCATGACAAACTGACTGTAAGATTCTAGTAGAAACTACAAAATCACATCAGTTGCCAACTCTTGACCCATGGGGAATCCCAATCTAGCTAGGTTCTCCACATACCCAATTAGCTTGAGCACATGAGGACCTACTAGATCTCCTTCCGCCATGTTACATTTGAACAGTGCCTTGAAGACATCATATCTATCTTGTCTTGCCTGATCTTGGAACATGTTCTAGAGATGTGTGACCACCTTAGTCACATCCATGTTATCATGTTGCCTCTGCAACTCACAATTCATGGAGCATAGCATCACACACTTGACATCCACAACATATTTAGTATGCTTCTTGTAAGCATCCCTGTTAGCCCTAGGTGCTTTTGGAAGGGGTTCATCTGGTTTTGGCGTCTCCAGGACATAGTGCTTGAACTCCTGTGTGAGAACGATTCTCAATGTCTTGAACCAATCATGGAAGTTATTCTTATTAAGTTTGTCCTTCTCAAGGACCGATCGCAGAGAAGAGTGATTGTTGTTTGTTGCCACTTGATTCTACAAAAGGATTTGCAATTTTTTCAAAAACTCGTTTTTGATTTGATTTGTTTTGATTAAAATTTGGATATTAATAATAAGGTATTTAATGAATTATCATTCTCATTATTTTGTTCAAATTGATAACCCTCAAGTATCAATTTGGAAAATTGCAGTGTACAATTTTCGAATGAGCCAAGATCCAAGGTAATTCAACTATGACCTACCCAATATCAGCATACATAGTCAATTATCCAGGTAGGAAACTTTCCAATTGCATCATATGCAATTCTTAAATAGATGATATATGCAACTCTTTTCCATAATCATCTTCATGCTTATGGGCTTAGACGCTCTAAGAATCACCAGTTGAGACTGACCCAATATCCAATATGTAATAATGCACCCCACTTTGGTGGCAACTACATTACTACCATCACACTTCTAGAAGGTAGATGGTGCACCATATTTTGGCATAACCTACAAATAGTCAAACAAGCTTTTTATGTGTATTGCTATTGGAAAGCATCTTAGACTTAATATATTTGATTCTAGGGATTTATATATATCATATATATACATACATGTTGCTCCAATCACCACATATATGATACATATATATACATGCTATATGTCATAACTCAAACATGCAATATAAATAAAAGGTGATGATTGTGGCCACGTATACTGTAATTCTTTGGAGCCAGAAGGAATTACTACCACCTAGGTCAATCATCACATCATATATATGAGCTTTTTGTTGGTGTAGATCTCTGCTTGCCAATCTGGGTAGATCAGTTGAACCCTTGAATTGGTCGTCTTCTCTCTTAGCCGGTCGGTTCTCCCTCAGGGACAGTCATCTATCCTCCTATCCAACTGATATCAGACACCTTCAAGATGGTCGGTTGGGCCCACCAGGCAGTCGTCCAGCTCCTTTGTTTTGTCTTCCATGGCCCTCCAGACGGTCGGCTTGTCTCATGAACTGGTTGACATGTCTAGTGATGATCATCTTTGTCATCATAGTAAGAAAGAAAATTATCCTATTGCAACTTTAGTACATTATATATAGAGAAACCTCAATCTACATTAGAGGTGAGAAAAGGTATGAAGAATTAACTTTGAATTTGGGAATTAGGAGGTAGAGGTTCAGTACGTAGACCGAGATAAATAATAATAAAACCAAACCATTCAACCACACAAAAATACTGAATTTAGGCCATAACCATGCTACACATCCACCATCAACATTGATTTTAGGGAGACATGTGTAAATTGTGCGCATAATATATATATATAGATATATATATATATATATATATATATATATATATATATATATATATATATACATATATATACATACATATTTATATATATATGATGTATATATATATCATGTATATATATATATCATGTATATATATCATGTATATATATTAGTTTGGGATTATGTAGTCTTTGATTGGATACACATATAATACAATTTAAATATTGGGCATCGTATGCAATAAATAAAGGATAAACCAACAAATTTATCATATCAATTATTATAGTAAATTGATGTGACTCTGATACCATTGTTGGGAAATACATACATAGAGTAAGGTAGAGGAAATAAATTTTTTATCTATCTCTATTCCCATAATAGTAAGATCACATCAACTACTATAAAATAGGAAGGATGGTTTAATGAGTTTATACCTACTCTTGGAGCAAATCCAGTGACTACAACTCGTTGCAGCTACAATTATCTTCTAGTTGCTCTTGCACGGTGGGTGTACAACTCTTGGTCTTCAACATGGACGACAAATGGGTTCAGATTCTACAACGGTTCTTATGGTCTCACCACAGACTACAGGTAGATGTTGTCCTCCTAGCAGTAGCCAAAGGACTCTGACCTCTAGAGTAGTCCACATGGACCAACTAGAACTCCTATCATCCTGCTACAATGGACAGGAAGGAGTTATTCCTCCCATTGGCATACTAGTCAATAATTTTCTCCCCCACAACAATAATCCTCACTTGTTCTCTCATGTACTTATCACTTCCTAATCGGGTAGGACTTGCTTGGGCTCTCTTGGTTACCACAACCAGAGAGGACAACAATTGTTAGAGTAACCAATTCTCAACTGTCTATGTTATTTTTGTGTTCTGGGAAGCCCCAATACCCCACTATTTATAGGTGAGATCAGGGCCAGGGTTCCCAATCTTTTTGAGATCTATGTGGGAGTGGAAGCGGTCAGAAGATCTTGAATTTTCACAACCTGTGAGATGGGAAACTGTTGTCTAGAAGTCCAGACAGTCATCTAGTACAACGAGATTGTCATCTCATTCTGTGAGAAGGTCATCTCATTCTATGAGACGGTCGTCTGGCAGTTTCCTTATTAGGCAAAATCATTTCTAATTAATGCAAACACTAATTCTTTGTTCCAGTCAAATTAAACAATCGGAGTGAGTAATCTTTCTCACAAATTCGGGAAAGTTTCTAGAACCTTCCACCGACCCAATCAATCCAATCAATTTACCAAGAAAATAGGTTAGCTCGCTCAGCTGAGCTGATCTGTTCACCCAAAGAGTCGATCGGTTGAGTCTAGTTTGTGTGGAATTCCAGTCAATTCAGTTCCAATCAACCAAACTCTCCAAACAGCCATCACAACTCATGAAACGATCATTTGGCACTCCAAATGACTGTCTCACCCAGTAAGACAGTTGGTTGGTAGTATAGTGAGCTGATCTGTTGGGTGAATTGAGTACCTAAACACTTTAGTAATCACTCCAATCATCATTGAACATTAAACTAATAAGTACATATGTGTGTGACCATATAGGTCTCATATCACGCTTGTAGTGAATGTTCATAACTAACTTATGACATCACAAGTAGAGAGTGGTACCTAGTCACACATCAGTGCAACCCAAGTGAATGGAAAGTTGGAGAGCAACTTAAACCTACAATTTGTGTAAGGTGTAGCAATGATTGTATAATCCTTTGATTCTGATGACTAGAGTGAACTTGAGGCATGGACTAGTCATCCTCTCAATGTTCATCTTATGTTTTTTGAACTAAGAGCAGACTGTCTGAGATAATGTGACATCAATATTGTAACGACCCCGCCTCCTGGTAACCCCCAATTAAGGGAGACCAAAAGGCCAAATTCGTTATCCCAATTAATAAGATCAAAGGTTCGACAATTAATCAGTAATAATTATTAAATTCTACTAAATAAACCTCTTCATGGTCTTAAGGAACTCTTCTGCTTAACTCCGAAGGTAAACACCTATACCATAGGTACCAAAAACCTCATCCTCTCTTTAGGGTTTAGTTCCTCTAAAAGAAAACAAGATACCTCCAGGGATCATGCATGAGGCAAGTGCAATCATTTGCTTAGGTCACATCATCCTCAACTCCCCATTGTTCTACATATCTCGGAGTCTAAGCTTCCAACCTTCTTGTTTGGTCTCGCTCTCTCTCTCTCTCTAGAGCTAATCCTACAACCAGACTCACTATTAGGGGTCCTCTCTCCATGAAGATGGATCAAGCTCACAAGCATACCCCTACCTGGGTGAAGCCTATGTTCAACTTATTTTTGCTCAAGATTATCCCTAGCCTTTTATGCTTATCTCGTCAGCTATCCATCATACTCTTCTGGCCAGGGTTTCAACCTACTGCCTGCACTACTTGACATACTCTGGGTGCATACTATACCATGCTCATGCAAACTCATAGGTTCTTCACTAACCTCATCATTGAAGGAACTATCCTTCCCTCTAACATGCACGACCCTTTCCCAGGGTTGGGTTTCCAAAGGTGTTAGGTCATCCAACCTCTCATGGCTCATACAGGCGTCCAGCAACATGTTCACCCATCTGGTCTATCATGACATCATGTCATCATGTCATCTCTCTCTCTAACCACCACTTAGGGTTAGGGTTAGCATCATCCTCATAGGATGTGCCAGGTCTCTACTTATAATGGAGGCATCTACCTCCAAGACTAACTCTCTCTATTCATCCTCTTGACAAGAAGGTATAGCCTCAAGTCTCTTCTGAGGGTATGACAACATATGTCATACGACCTAAGCATGTATCTGTCCTTTAGTTTATGCTTAAACTATTAAGCTTATGTCCATGACATCTTATTTACATGCTTTTCATTAATTTAGTGGAGGATTCCTTAATCCTTATCAACTTTACCCATACCTCAAGAGGGTGAGGAAAAGAGAGAAGACCCTAATCCTTAAGGTCCTTAACATCATTTGAGTTGAGAAGGGATGAACAAGATGAGAGAGTCCCAAAGGTGTCTTATTTCGAGTCAAATCCTGAGACATTGGCCTTCCAGTCACACGGCTCCGGGAGTCCTCGTATTCCGACTAGTAGTGCGGAGGAAAATCTTTCCAACCCCTGGACGTGATCCTTTTCTAGACACCTCTGTCTTTCGAAAAATCCTCTAATAACTCACTTGGGTTCTACGGAATTTGTAAAATTTAATATTTATTACAGACTAAATGAGGAACCTATGCTCTGATACCAATTGTAACAACCCCGCCTCCTGGTAACCACCAATTAAGGGAGACCAAGAGGCCAGAGCCATTATCCCAATTAATAGGATCAAAGGTTCAACAATTAATCAGTAATAATTACAAAATTCTACTAAATAAACCACTTCATGGTCTTAAGGAACTCTTATGCTTAACTCTGAAGGTAAACACCTATACCATAGGCACATAGGTACCAGTAACCTCAATAAGATGTCATGGACATAAGCTTAATAGTTTAAGCATAAACTAAAGGATAGATACATGCTTAGGTCGTATGACATATGTTGAGAGACCTGAGGCTAGACCTTCTTGTCAAGAGGATGAGTAGAGAGAGTTAGTCTTGGAGGTAGAGGCCTCCATTATAAGTAGAGACCTGGCACATCCTCTGTGGATGATGCTAACCCTAACCCTAAGCGGTGGTTAGAGAGATAGATGGCATGATGACATGATGTCATGATAGACCACATGGGTGAACATGTTGTTGGATGCCTGTATGATCCATGAGAGGTTCGATAACCTAGCACCTTTAGAAACCCAACCCTGGGAAAGGGTTGTGCATGTTAGAGAGAAGGATAGTTACTTCAATGATGAGGTTAGTGAGGAACCTATGAGCTTCCATGAGCATGGGATAGTATGCACCCAGAGTACGTCAAGTAGTGCAGGCAGTAGGTTGAAACCCTGGCCAGAAGAGTATGATGGATAGATGACGAGGTAAGCATAAAAGGCTAGGGATAATCTTGAGCAAAAATAAGTTGAACATAAGCTTCACCCAGGTAGGGGAATGCTTGTGAGCTTGATCCATCTTCATGGAGTGTAAAGACATAGTCTCTACTATTAAACATGATAAACAAATACATAAAATGTGTGGCAACGGAATAAATAAAACTTGACTTTATTCAAAATGTATAAAGAGTACATTATAAAAATTTCCCAAATGGGAGTACAACTTTATACAAGCATAGGATCTAGGTAGAGGAAGACTTAAACTAATACAACTTGTCTCCACAAACAACATAACAAAAGTATATGCAACTAGTCAAAGCTAACTAGATGTACGCGATCTCCTTAGCCTTAGGCAAGTTCACCAAGCTTCCATGTGCACACTGACCCTAATCTGGGTGGTTGGGATCACCCAACAAGAGATAGATAAAAACATATGTGTTATTCAAGAGAAATAGGACAATTAAATAATCTAAAGCATTACAATATAAAAGATTCTCTACACTAAGAGATTTTAAAGAAATGAGGCAGGTATTGAATAAGAGAGAGAAGACTGCCATAATCAATCACCACAATAATAATCCCATAGCATGAATATATTAAGACACAAAGTCATCTCAATGTAGGGTGAGGCACCTACCGGACCTCACCAAGTGGCAGGGGGGCTAAAACCCCAGTGCCTATATAAAGTGACAGGGGGACCAAAGTCCCAGTGCCTAATATAACATGGCAGGGGGACTAAAACCCTAGTGCCCAACAGGAGGACTAAAACCTCAGTGCCCTATGGGTGGTTTGTACACATGTACACTATATTGTCATTTGGCCTAAAATACATCATGCTTAATAGTTCATTTGGCAGTAGTGAAAAATAAAAAAATAACATTTGCATCGTAGCATTTGGGAATAAAACCCATGAAATAAAGGAGCCAACATAAGCAACAACAATATACAATATTTCCAAGTAAATGAGCAAACATAAGTGGTAGCAAGATTCACATAATTTAAATGAATGAGCCACAATGGTATTAGAAGCATCAAATAAGTAAAGATCCAAATAAATTCATTTAGGAGGATATCAAGGCTAGCACAAAATGTTTGTAGGGTTGGATAAGACCCAACTGAAGGATTATGATTGTTTTCACATAGATTTCACATTCATACATTCCACATATAATAGTAATCACATACACAAATAAGTATCACATACGAAATAGGCTTCACATACCAAAATAGGATCCACATACCTTATTTTGATTCATTACCATTACTTTCACCAATTAGAGTGTTTCATATCCATTTTCCCTAGTTATAAACATTACACATGTATTAGTATTTATAAGGCTTAAAAGTATATAGAAAATACCCATTTTTAGACCTTGTTTGCAAAACTTTGATTTAAGACTCAAAACCTGATCCAAAATATTATTTAGATTTTATTGATTAGGAAAACACCTTTTATTTCTCAATTGGACTTAAGATGAATTATTTACCAAATTTAGAACATTATATATAATTAGATTAACATTCAAAGCAAACTTTGAAAAACGAATACAAATCAGGGCTCAAAAACCATAAATTCAAAATGTACATTAAAAATCCATTCCAAGGACTATTTATTTGCATTTTTCTGACCATGGATCGATTTACTATGAAGTAAGTAAAATCAGCCAATTAGAAAGAAAACCATAGCGTGACAGTAATTTAAATGAATATGTAAATCGATGTAAATAGTGGGTGAGATGACAAAACTACCCATGGTTGGTTAATCGAATCGATTGAAACTGTGAGAGCAATATGGTCATTTGAACCTCGCAATAACCTTCAATGAGAAAACAAAATAGAACCTGAAATTACTCTACTGCCCCTACAATGTTAATCACTGAATCAAAGGCACAGGGATATGAGGGTCATTCCCTGATCATATCCTGACCCAACTTCTTCCATTTGCAGCAATGGCAAGGGAGCAACACAGGGGGCAAAGGCAGGGACCAAAACCCAAGCTCTTGGCATGATCCACTCCCGGAAATGATACAAACACCTTCACTGATCTTCGGTGGAGGCGAAGGAGCAAAAATGAGGAGAAGATTAATGTAGAAGCCACCCGAACTAATGGAGAACCCGAAGAACAGAGGAGGAAGTTTTGGGGAAGAAAGCAACGGAAATGCGATGAGAGAAGGAGCCAATGTCGGTAATGCTATCACGGAGTCGGGGAGATTCGAAGGCGCCTCTTTCCACAATTGGAGAAGCACCAAGGTGGAGAAATGCCAGGTGCCAGCGAGGCATGGCGGCGCAATTGCAGGGTTCGGAGACTCGAGGCACACCAGGGCCAAACAAGGAAGGAAAAGGGTAGGAAGGGTGTCGAGGATACTCACCGAGGCGGGAATTGAAGTGGGGTGATCGGAGATGAGAGTTCTCAGCCGTTATCACTGGAGAAGGAAAGTGAGCAGGTTGGGGTGTTGTGGGGCAAAACGGAACCAATTGGAAGGGGAGGAAGATAGTACGAGGGTTGAGGATTCTGTTTATAACCTTATATTGGCGAGAGGAGTTCTCTAGCTCTCTCTCAGTAACCCTTGGTGAAGATGAGGAGAAATCCCAAAATGGGTGTTTCGTCTATGGTCCAATAGAGTGGCTAATCTAGGGCTCATTCAAACCGACGACGAGAGACTAATTCAACGGGACAAGAATTGCTCAAAAACGGTTGGGATGAGAGGAAGAACAACTTCTCGGGAGGTGAGGCATTTAGTTAGCCCAACAGCCAGAGGAGGAAGATGATGGCTCATCTGTTCGATTGGATGTTCCTTAGATCTGAGCCATTGGATTGAGGTGAGGGGTGCGTGATAGTGGAAAATAACTGAACAATAGTGTGACAAATGACATTAATGAAATCGATATAATTATTGTGGTTACACTATATTAAAAGCTTATAAAATGGATTTGATGGGTCAACTGAAGTCCAAAAGGCACCAAATTTTAACCACATGCACAAATTAATGTGTTGAATCATGATATGCAACCAATTTCTCATTTCACCCATTATTTAGTCCTTAACTAATATATATTGCTCATTAAAGTGTATATTAACATATTAAATGAATGAGTTATATGAAAAGGCTTCTTTTAATGGATTATATGAGTGAAATTTGATATATACAACCATTATTAACATTAAAAGAAAAATCTCACCATTATATTCTATTTTGATATATTATTATCATTTTTGAGGAGAGAGAAGGTAATTAGGTTAATTACACTCATAATTAATTCTATTACATATTTTTGCTCATATCTTATCCAAAAAGATACCAGAGCTCCAAATTAACATTATCCACTTATTATCTCTCATAAAACTCCATTTTGCATTATTAGTCCTTAATTATTACCTTAAGTGGGTTATTTGTGCAAACACCCCTTTATTATCATAATGGGGGCAAAAATGAAATTTCACCATCATTAATGCTCAAATTGCACATTGAGTCTAAAAATGATCCAAAAGGATGGGAAATTTATGAAAAAGGTCCAAATGGACTAGAAGGAAAAGAAAAGCTCAAAAGTGGGTAAATTGCAGGAAAGACCTTGGATTTCGGTATGTTACAACACTCCACCCCTTAAAGAGGATTTCGTCCGCGAAATCACAACAAGAGGGAAGAGAGGGTGAGTGTGTAACATCCCAACCTTAAACAACTAGGTGGGTATTAAAAGCTCTACACATAAGCCAAGTCTTACTAAGGTTTCCACAAAACCTATAGCCTTTTATCCTACATAGTATAATTAACATTTTTGTCTTATTAGCATAATATCCATCATGAAGAGGCATCATGTTTATTATTCCATCACTTAGATCACATTTTATTCACAATTACATCTCAATATTATATCATATGTATTTCCCTCATCAAGGGTTTTAGGCACAATTAGGGTTTACTAAGCCATTCGACATTTATAGGTGCATTAGATCACAAACCTTAATAACTTAATATTATTTTCCATTAACTTCATCATGTAGGATTACAACAGATTATCTTGGTGAGAACCATATAATATTATCCAGAAAATTATTAAACCTATAACAAGTCCAAATGTGTCACATTAATGGCTTATACCTAAGTTACATATTGTCACAACATATTTCATACTCATATCCATGACATCATTAGTCATTTTCTCTTATTATGCTAATTAATATGAATTATACCTATTTAACATCACATCATGTAGATCAAGTTACTCATTATCATATTTGAGTCATTTTATACATTTTAGTGAATAAGGTGGAACACATTACATATAACTGAATTGATTCATAGACCAATTTATGATGAGATGATTAATGAAATGTATTTAGTCAACAAAGTGTTATGCCTTACATGTGTTGATAACTTGATTAGAATTATGATTAGGTGATTTTGATCCACTTATATGTACCAAGCTATATTATGTGATGGTGACACCTAATGTCACTGATGTGTCATGAAAGGCATTAAGGGTATATATACATATATGTTGTCAAGGATAGATGATTACATATTAGGGTTTAGGTCAACATGATCATTACATATTAAAGCATCCTTAGGGTGCATTATCCATACCCATTTTACCATTAGGGTGGCATAGTCAACATTATGTATATTCATAAATATTAATGAATCACTAATTATAATTTGCATCAAGAATATATTAAGGTTCAAGCATATGAATTATTCCTTAGATGACTTATCCATTTGTTCATAAACAAACAAGATGAATTACAATTATATTATGTTTGTTAAACTATAAACATATCAACTTACTAATCCCATGTCTAAGGAGTTAGGGTTTCCAAATTTTAGACTAGCTTGATTTCAAGGCAATTGAGGGACTCCACCCCCTTAAAGAGGATTTCGTCCTCAAAATCAGCAACTCCAAAATCTAACACTGCCACCTCACATAAAAGGGTTGACTAAGTCAAACTATTTTATAGGTGAAAGGGTACATAACCAAGTATAAGGTCAAACACTAACAGTTTTACTAATTACTACCATCCCAACTTTAAGGTATAGCATAGGGTACACTAACCCTAACATGGAAATCTATATAAGATACTTAAGGATTACAAGATGATATTTGTTTGGAAAAAGTCAAATCATCATATAAGGGTTTCTAAGGTTACTCAAAAATAAGGTAATATGCCTAAAGGTAGACTATTTCAAGCTGTCTGTATCAGATCAGGCCAAGCCAAGTCATATGAGCTCAGGAGTCCTCGTTACCAAGCTAGTGGAGCAGAGGAAAATATTGTCAGCCCCCAGGCTCTGACCCTTTCTAGACACCATCACTTTCAACTTCTTGCTCTAATAGCTACTCAATAGACAATTCACCACAAAGTTGATGAATTTTATTTCTAATATGAAATTATCATGATCCTAAATCAAACTTTCATCATAGGTCAACTCTAAGGTGAAAAAATTACTAAACAGAAACTATATAAGATAAGGATTTCTAACTAGGATACAATTTGAATTAGTCAAGAATCCGACTACCTTGATGCTCTGATACCATGTTGTAAAGACATAGTCTCTATTATTAAACATGATAAACAAATACATCAAATGTCTGGCAGCGGAAGAAATAAAACTTGACTTTATTCAAAATGTATAAAGAGTACATTATAAAAATTTCCCAAATGGGAGTACAACTTTATACAAGCATAGGATCTAGGTAGAGGAAGACTTAAACTAATACAACTTGTCTCCACAAACAATATAAAAAAAGTATATGCAACTAGTCTAAGCTAACTAGATGTGCACGATCTCCTTAGCCTTAGGCAAGTTCACCAAGCTTCCATGCGCACTCTGACCCTAATCTGGGTGGTTGGGATCACCCAACAAGAGATAGATAAAAATGTATGTGTTATTCAAGCGAAATATGACAATTAAATAATCTAAAGCATTTCAATATAAAAGATTCTCTACACTAAGAGATTTTAAAAGAAATGAGGAAGGTATATGAATAAGAGAGAGAAGACTGCCATAATCAATCACCACAATAATAATCCCATAGCATGAATATATTAAGACACAAAGTCATATCAATGTAGGGTGAGGCACCTAACGGACCTCACCAAGTGGCAGGGGACTAAAACTCCAATGCCTATATAAAGTGGCAGGGGGACTAAAACCCTAGTGCCTAATATAAAATGGCAGGGGGACTAAAACCCCAGTGCCCGGTAGGAGGACTAAAACGTCACTGCCCTATGGGTGGTTTGTACACATGTACACTACATTGTCATTTGACCTAAAATACATCATGCTTAATAGTTCACTTGGAAGTAGTGAAAAATATAAAAGTAACATTTGCATCATAGCATTTGGGAATAAAACCCATGAAATAAAGAAGCCAACATAAGAAACAACAATATACAATATTTCCAAGTAAATGAGCCAACATAAGTGGTAGCAAGATTCACATAATTCAAATGAATGAGCCACAATGGAATTAGAAGCATCAAATAAGTAAATATCCGAATAAAGGCATTTAGGAGGATATCAAGGCTAGCACAAAATGTTTGTAGGGTTGGATATGACCCAACTGAAGGATTAGGATTGGTTGCACATAGATTTCACATTCATACATTCCACATATAATAAGAATCACATACACAAATAAGTATCACATACGAAATAGGCTTCACATACCAAAATAGGATCCACATACCTGATTTTGATTCATTACCATTACTTTCACCAATTAGAGTGTTTCATATCCATTTTCCCTAGTTATAAACATTACACATGTATTAGTATTTATAAGGCTTAAAAGTATATATAAGATACCCATTTTTAGACCTTGTTTGCAAAACTTTGATTTAGGACTCAAAACCTGACCCAAAACAATATTTAGATTTTATTGATTAGGAAAACAACTATGTTTCTCAATTGGACTTAAGATGAATTATTTACCAAATTTAGAACATTATATATAATTAGATTAACATTCAAAGAAAACTTTGAAAAAGGAATACAAATCAGGGCTCAAAAACCATAAATTCAAAATGTACATTAAAAATCCTTTCCAAGGACTATTTATTTGCATTTTTCTGACCATGGATCGATTTACTATGAATTAAGTAAAATCGGCCAATCAGAATGCAAGAAAACCATAGCGTGACAGTAATTTAAATGAAAATGTAAATCGAGGTAAATAGTAGGTGAAATGACAAAACTTCCCATGGTTGGTTAATCGAATCGATTGAAAATGTGAGAGCAATATGGTAATTTGAACCTCGCAATAACCTTCGGCCAGAAAACAAAATAGAACCTGAAATTACTCTACTGCCCCTGCAGTGTTAATCACTGAATCAAAGGCATAGGGATACGAGGGTCATTCCCTGATCATATCCTGACCCAACTTCTTCCATTCGCAGCAATGGCAAGGGAGCAGCACAGGGGCCAAAGGCAGGGACCAAAACCCGAGCTCTTGGGGTGATCCACTCCCAAAAATGTCACAAACACCTTCATTGATCTTCAGTGGAGGCAAAGGAGAAAAAATGAGGAGAAGATTGATGTAGAAGCCACCCGAACCAATGGAGAACCCAAAGAATAGAGGAGGAAGTTTTGGGGAAGAAAGCAATGAAAACGTGATGGGAGAAGGAGCCAATGTCGGTAATGCTATCACGAAGTCGGGGATATTCAAAGGCGCATCTTTCCATAGTCAGAGAAGAACCAAAGTGGAGAAACACCAGGCATCGGCGAGGCATGGCGGCGTGATTGCAGGGTTCGGAGACTCGAGGCACACCAGGGCCAAACAAGGAAGGAAAAGGGTAGGAAGGGTGTCGAGGATACTCACCGAGGCGGGAATTGAAGTGGGGTGATAGAAGGAAAGTGAGCAGGCTGGGTGTTGTGGGGAAAAACAGAACCAATTGGAAGGGGAGTAAGATAGTATGAGGACTGAGGATTCTTTTTATAGCCTTATATTGGAGAGAGGAGTTCTCTAGCTCTCTCTCAGTAACCCTCGATGAAGATGAGGAGAAAGCCAAAAAATGGGTGTTTTGTCTATGGTCCAAGAGAGTGGCTGATCTAGGGCTCATTTGAACTGACGGCGAGAGATAGATCCTGCGGGACAAGAATCGCTCAAAAACGGTTGGGATGAGAGGAAGAACAACTTCACGGGAGGTGAGGCATTTAGTTAGCCCAACAGCCAGAGGAGGAACACGATGGCTCATTTGTTCAATCGGTTGTTCCTTAGATCTGAGCCGCTGGATCGGGGTCGGGGGTGCGTGACAGTGGAAAATAACTGAACAATAGTGTGACAAATGACATTAGTGAAATCGATATAATTACTGTGGTTACACTATATTAAAAGCTTATAAAATGGATTTGAAGGGTCAAATGAAGTCCAAAAGGCACCAAATTTTAACCACATGCACAAATTAATGTCTAGAATCATGCTATGCAATTAGATTCTCGTTTCACCCATTATTTGGTCCTTAAATTATATATATTTCTCATTAAAGTATATATTAACATATTAAATGAATGAGTTATATGAAAAGGCTTCTTTTAATGGATTATATGAGTGAAATTCGAGATATCCAACCATTGTTAACATTAAGAGCAAAATCTCACCATTATATTCTATTTTGATATACTATTATCATTTTTTAGGAGAGAGAAGGAAATTAGGTTAATTACACTCATAGTTAATTCTATTACATATTTTTGATAATATCTTATCCAAAAAGATATAAGAGCTCCAAATTAACATTATCCACTTATTATTTCTCATAAAACTCCATTTTGCATTATTAGTCCTTAATTATTACCTTAAGTGGGTTATTTGTGCAAACACCCCTTTATTATCATAATGGGGGCAAAATGGAATTTCATCATCATTAATGCTCAAATTGCACATTGAGTCCAAAAATTATCCAAAAGGATGGGAAATTTATGAAAAAGGTCCAAATGGACTAGAAGGCAAAGAAAAGCTCAAAAGTGGGTAAATTGCAGGAAAGACCCTGGATTTTGGTTTGTTACATGGAGAGAGGACCCCTAATAGTGAGGTTGGTTGTAGGATTAGCTCTAGAGAGAGAGAGCGGGACCAAGCAAGAAGGTTGGAAGCTTAGACTCTGAGATATGTGGAACAGTGGGGAGTTGAGGATGATGTGACCTAAGCGAACGGTTGCGCTTGCCTCATGCATGATCCCTGGAGGCTAAGGGTATCTTGGTTTCTTTTATAGGAACCAAACACTGAAGAGAAGATGAGGTTGATGGTAACTATGTGCCTATGGTATAGGTGTTTACCTTTGGAGTTAAGCAGAAGAGTTCCTTAAGACCATGAAGATGTTTAGTTAGTAGAATTTCATAATTATTACTGATTAATTGTCGAACCTTTGATCCTATTAATTGGGATAATGGCTCTGACCTCTTGGTCTCCCTTAATTGGGGGTTACTGGGAGGTGGGGTTGTTACAAATATCATATATTGTTTTGCATGTGCATGCACATGTGCTTCTCAGGCGAGGATATCATACTCCTGTAGGAGGGACAAATCACATCTCTATCACTCACAGTCAGTCCCTGTGTGTTAAAGTTACCCAATCATCACCTTTATGACAACCCATGTTTAAGGATAGCATTTGATGATGTCAAAGCATACCCAATGACATGTGATGAGTGTAATGATGTCAGGTCTAAGAATTACAATCACCACCTTCACTATGAGAGATGAATATGACCACCAATGATGGTTTCCATGTGTCACCCTCAAGGTGGGTCTATCCAATACACTTTACCCTAACATGAATTTGTGTGTTTGATTTGATATTGCCATATCATGACTAATGAGATTAAGTAATCAACCAATCCCACACTCCAGTCTTATGTGTTATTGGTGTCTATCTACCTTCCACAATAACAACCGACTAGGAACATAACAAGAATGTACATACTCTTAGCATTCATATGATCTCATTCTCCAAGTGACGTACTTGAAAACATATGTCATTGAGTATTCTCATTCTTTAAACATTCAAAACATTTCCTCATTATCTCATAATTGAATGAAATAGGATCAATTGGAAGCTTCCTTTATGAGTATTAATCAAATCCTTTATGGTATATGTCATATCGATCATCACATGATTAGCTCTATGGGCATACATTACCAACACCACCACCCATATACCCCCTATCCGCCCGCCACCAACACCACCTCCACCCAACCTGTCCACTATCACCTCTCCCTCCATACAACCCACTCCCACCTCCTCCCCTCCCTCCTCTATTCCACACCACCCGTCTCCCACTTTGCCTACCATATATCCTATCTTCTAGCAACCCAAATCATTCCCTCTCTTCCTTGGAACTCCTTGGATGTCTCCAGTAACTTTCCAGTCATAGCACGTTAATAGGTTAATCTGTTATTGCTCTCTTCCTGCCTACACCTCATGGTGGAGTAATTCTTCCTCCATGTTGGTATAGATTTTTCTATATCTTCTCCTAACCCTACGTGGGTTTCTGAGACCCGATGCTCCAGATATCCTTTTATTATCTTCTGCCCCCGTGCGGGTGTTACCAGTTCTACCCATGTGTTGGGTTTCTACAATTATTTTTTTCTACTGACTGTGACATCTACCTCATGCCTACTGTTCCTGGTTACTACATGACTCATGGCATCCACCGATCTCTCTCTCTCTCTCTCTCTATATATATATATATATATATATATATATATATATATATATATATATATATATGACTATTATCAAGTTGGATGGCTCCAACTATCACTCCTATGTGGTTTCTTTCGAGCTTTATGTCAATGCTCAAGGATGCTACTCCCATATTTCTATTGAAGGCCTAGCTACTCCTACTGCAACTGCTAATGATAAGACAAAGTAGGCATATGATCTGTGGACAAGAATATTTTGGTGTTATGACATGGATGGTCAACAATTCTAAACCTAAAATCAGCCACTCTCTCCTATGACTACAGATGGATAAGGACATATGGGATCAACTTTGCCACGTGTACTCTCATCAGCAAAATCCAAAGAAAGTGTTTCACATCTTCAAATACTTGGCCAAGAAGGAGTACACTAATATTGATCCAATAGAAAACCACTACAATCAGTGTTGCACACTCTAGGATGAATTTAAGATCTACCACCCACTCACGGTTGATATTAAGGAGATCCAATGACATCACAACGAGCTTCATCTCATTCAATTTTTGGTTGGGTTACCACCTTCCTTTGTTGGTGTTGTTGATCAAATTTTCCAGTGATCCTCTAACTACCTTGAGAGACGTTCTAAAATGTATACAATGCTTCCCTTCTGTCTCTGAAGTGTCTGATGATTCTTCTGATGGTGCAGTGCTTACTATTCAGTCTGGTGATTCTTTTCGTGTTCATGACCACAGTCATGGCTGTGGTCGAGGGCACTCTACTTTAGGTTCTGATCATGGTTCGTACTCCACAACTACAAATATGACATATTGTGTTGGGTCTTTTTTCAAGAAAAACTGACGATATTATCTATAGCATCAGTTTTACATAGACAACCGCTGCAGATTGACTAGCTAAGAAGACACGGGTTGCACTTTCTTTTTGCCATTGGTTTCTTCTCAAATCAATCAATGCTATATATCACTCACGAAAATAAATTTTGTGTAAAATTTTTAGGAGCATTTCATTTGCGTTCAAAAAACCTATATCATTAGTTTTTGCCTATAAAACTAAAAGGATAAAGATGTGCATGCGCCATCTGCCCCATGGGAATTAATTGGTGTTTGTCATCGATTCTTTGTGAAGTGACTGATGAGAATGATGTTTGTGCCATGTGTCGCATGAAAAAATTTACTCCCATCACTTGATGTTGAGCATCAATTTTGTTTATTACAATCGACATCGTACGTGTCGATGGGTCACAAGTTTAGAAGTATGTTTGTCTAGGACCACCGATGACAAAGTTTTGGTTTGGCCAATGACTGTTTATGGATAAATGATGACCTATAACCTATATCGTCGGTTTTTAAAATAAGTGATGGTATAGTTATTACTTAACCCCACGTGAAATCCTTTCTCCCCTCTTTCCCTTAGTTGCGTTCTTTGTAATTATGCACTCTAGTGATTCTCATGCAGCCTCTGGTGCTCCTCCACCTTACTGCCTTTGTGCCCCCATCCTATTCCCTTCTCCCTTGTCGACGCCTCCAACTCCTCTGTCGGCTGCCACTAGTGATACTCCCAGTGTTGCTACTAGTGGCCCCCAAATCCTCCGATCGTCCACCAATGCTGACACCACTTATAGCTTCCTCCTCCACCACTACTCTAATCTCCTCCACCATTGGCTTGTTCTAGCTTTGTCCTCCTCCAACGATGCTTGTTCTTCCTCCGTCACTGTCGATTGACTACTCCTCCTCTTCTTCCTCTTCCTCTATAGGTTTCCTCTCCTCCTCCTCCTTCTTTTCCTTACTCCTCTTTCTCCACAATGTCATCTCCCTTCCCCCTTTCCTCCTTCCTCCTATCCTATCCTTCCCCTGCCCTAGTATGATTTCTTCTCAAGGGAGATGTAGATAATTAGGTATCCTATTTTTATGAAATTAATAAAAATCATAGTGAATTGGATGAAAACTAATTAAATTGTGATGAATTATATGATTGCATGAAAAAGCATATATGTAACTATTTATTTAATGACGATTCATGCTACATTATGTAATCAAATTAGTATCTTTATGATGTTTGTGATGCCTAAGTTCAATTAGATATCATCTATGTTGTAATGATTATGCTTGCATGAAAAATGACTCTAAATTAACTTTAATTGACAATGTCGATGTCTATGTTAACTATCTTGCTCGAAACATATGATTTCCCATTTTTATGTACATATCCTAATAATTGGATCCTTCACTGTAAATTTTTGAGTCTCACTAACTCTAAATGAATTCATGTTGTATGATGTAACTACATAAAGAAGATGCATGGCCAAGTTTGAGATATTGAAACTAATATGTAAATAAACACTAGATTGTGAATAAATCCTAATATTTAAACACTAATATATTAATGTAATCGGTAAACCTTATATTCAAAGTGTATAATGTGTGTTCTAAACTGTGTCATTGGTCTAGAAACCCGTTCAAGATTTACTCATTAGGAATAAACCTTGGAAGTCCCTAATTTGGGACTATTCTTGAGCACTTCATCTCACTTAGGATGTAAGTGTATAATGTGTGTTCTATCTCAATTAATTTTGACAACATTTCCCCTTTGTTCTCTAGGTACAGATGTAGGTGTACTTGGAGAAATGTGGGGGAGATGCTGCCAAAATTTATTGAAATCAAACATGCATTATACACTTACTAGTGAGATGAAGTGCTCAAGAATGGGATAGATGGTACACATTCATGAATGTAAACTCTACTTAATGATTAGGTCTCAATTATTCAAACATATTTTTCCTAAAATTAACTTACTATCTAGAACCTTATGAGCTACTTGTTTCCCATCTGATCATATAGAAAAGGATCGATCATGGATGTCTAAACCAAATCCCTACACTCTGGAGTTTATTAATGGTCTCAATGAGTTTGTAAGATTTGTAGAGGAAGATAGAAAACAACCTAGAGATAGGTTCTATTGCCCCTATAGGAATTGTAGCAACAACCTGAAAGTTGACATTGTTGACGCAATCAAAGATCATGTGATGTGCAATGGGATTGTATAGGGCTATACATAATGGTAGTGGTATGGAGAGATTCCTAGTATGAGATCAGTAGATGTTGGTAGTGGTAATTGTGTCCAATAAAAAATGGTTGACGATGTTGATGAGAACACACCAATTCCAACATGCATGGTTGATGCGATGCTAGATAGTTGTAGGGTAAAATGTTACAGACCCATCTCCCTTAGTTAGAAACATTGTGTGTGATGCTGAGAAATAGGTATACTTAGGTTGTATTAAGTTTACAAAGTTGAGTGTTGTTTTGAGATTATATACTCTAAAGGCTAACAATAGATGGAGCAACAAAAGATTCACTTTCTCTATTGTCTTTGTTGAAGGAAATTCTCTCAAAAGGAAACGAGCTTCCAATCAAAACATAAAAAATGAAAAAGTTGTTGTGCCCAATGGGAATGGAGGCTAAGAAGATACGTGCATGCAAAAATGACTGTGTGTTGTTTCATAAGGACTATATCGATCTGAAAGAATGTATGAAATGTGGGGAATCTTGGTACAAAAGGATGATATTGGGTAAGACCAAAATCAAGTCTCCTGCCAAGATGACGTGGAATATGTCTATCATACCCCGGTCTCAATGCTTGTTTTTTAAAGTTGTAGATGCAAAAAAAATATTGTCATGCAGAATTAAAGAAAAACAATGACGGTATGCTACGACATCAGTCTGATTTCTCGTAATCAAAGTAGATTGATTTATCGTATCCAAATTTGGTGAAGAAGCCATGAATTTAAGACGTGGAATTTATATCGATGGGATGAATCATTATGGATCGTTAAGAAACCAACTTAGTACTTGGCATGCCAAGCTTGTTGTATACAATCTTCCTCCGTGGTTGTGTATGAAGAATAAGTATTTCATGTTGTCATTGCTAATATAGGGCCCCAACAACCTAGCAATGATATTGATGTTTACCTTGAACCTATGATTGATGACCTAAAGAAACTATGGGGAGAAGGTGTGATGACTTATGATGCTTTGTGTCAAGAGATGTTTGATATACATGCTATGACATTTTGCACTATTAATGACTTTCCTACTTATAAGAACTTGTCTATCTACAGCGTCAAAGAAACCAAGGCATGTCCTATATGTGAGAAAATATAGATTATATCATATTAAAACATTATGGTATGACTGTATGTCTTGGTCATTGAAGGTTTTTGCCAAAGGTACATCCTTATCAAAAGTTGTACAAAACATTAATGGCTCAACTGAGGAATAGAGTGCCCCTAAAACTATGTTAGGAGAGGATGTTTATGCAAGAGTAAACAACATTGTAAATCATTTTGGTAAGAGACCATGTACTTCTCCCATGGGTGAAATATCTTTATTCATAAAGAGGTCAATATTCTCATATCTTCCTTATTATAGTTCTTTAACAGTTCAACATTGTATCGATGTCATGCATGTTGAGAAAAATGTTTGTGATAGCA
This sequence comes from Alisma plantago-aquatica, assembly GCA_963693085.1. Classification (NCBI taxonomy): domain Eukaryota; kingdom Viridiplantae; phylum Streptophyta; class Magnoliopsida; order Alismatales; family Alismataceae; genus Alisma; species Alisma plantago-aquatica. Next base: position 998,688,110 of record OY856412.1, read on the forward strand.
TTATTGGCATTATGTTGAATATACCCGGTAAGACTAAAGATGACATCAAATCTAGAATGGACCTATTTGAAATCGGTATAAGGAGATAATTATCAAAATAAGTTACCAAAGGTTTCTGCACATATCTACCTCATTCTTGTTACACTTTGCTTATAAAGGAGAAGAGACCTTTATGTGAGTGCTTGCGTGATGTTAAGGTACCACATGGATACTCAACCAACATCCGTAGATTGGTATCAATGAAGGATATGAAGTTGATAGGTCTTAAATATCATGATTGTCACACTCTAAGGCAACATATATTTCTTGTGGCTATTTGATCCATCCTTCCTAATCATGTAAGGTCTGCAATCACGCTTTGCTTCTTCTTTAAGACTCTATGTAGAAAAGTAATTGATTCTGAGATTCTACATAAGTTGCAAAGAGAAGTAGTCATTACCCTATGTCAACTTGAACAATATTTTCCCCATTCATTATTTGATATCATGGTACATCAAGTTGCCCATTTGACTAGGGAAGTGAAAATGTTGGGTCTGGTTTTCTTGCATTGGATGTATCCTTTTGAGTGGTACATGAGTGTGTTTAAAGCTGATGTTCGAATTTGGTGTCAACCCGAAGGGAGTGTCATTGAGGGCTATATTGTTAGGGAGGTTATGGATTTTTGCAGTGACTTTTTGAGTTGCAAAAAAATTCCTTCTAATACTGTGAACCCTGAAGTTTATTCTAGAAAATGTGTTTTGGGAGAACGATAGATAAATATCAGCCATAAGTAGTGGGAACAAGCACACTTGTATGTTTTATACAACGTTGACAATACGGGTATTTATATCACTGAACACGCCAATGAGGTCAAGACAAGTTATCCCCACACCAGTTAAATGTGGCTTGCTAGAGAGCATAATTGAACATTTATTACGTGGTTTGAAAAGAAAGTATTCCATCAACTATCTCAAAAACCAAACAATGTTATAGAAACTATCAAATGGCTCACGTATAAGCCAAAGACCCATGTTACATTTTATAAAGGGTTTGACATAAATGGATTTTCATACTACACAAAATGTGAAGATGATAAAGTATTGTCCAAAACAGTGGGGTCACCCTTCAGAAGTCTACATTGTATATTTATAGTGCCAAGGACAAGAGTCCACATGAAAGAAAGATGTCTTATTATGATGTCACTGAAGACATATAAGAAATTGACTACACAAAGTTTAGATTTCCATTATCTAGGTGTAAATGGGTTGATAAAAATAAAGGAGTTGTAGATGATGAACTTGGTTCACAATAGTGACTTTTTGAGTGGACAGGAAAGAAGGATGAACCCTTCATCATGGCATCACAGGAAAAATAGGTACTCTATATCGACAATCCTGCAAAAGAAAATTGATTTGTCGTTCTTCATGGGAAAAGATAGTTCATTTTAGATCCTAATGATGAAGAAGAGTACTATGACAAGTATGATGACTCTAGTCCATTTTCTATTGGCAAACCAAGTGTAAATGATTAAATCTAACATTGACGACTATACACGTGAAGATCACACAGAAGGGACATTAGTTTAAGGTATATTGCTTATATGTAATTTTGCACTTTTTTGCATTATATAACATGTTTATTTGTTCATATGTGGTCTAACTTTTTATATTGTTGACTATTTGTATGTGATTTGAATTTATATATATGATATAATTTTTTCATGTTTGATTTTATAGATGGAATCTGACCAGGAGCACAATAATCATGAGCATGAGGATGTTGAGCATCTTGACCAGGGTGTTAGGCATCCTAACCAGGGTGTCGATGATGTTGATAAACCAAAATGTAAGGGAGATAGAAGGATAAATATGATGAAAGATGTTGCAAATATGCAAGGGAGGAAGGGTGTTGTTATATTCAATGAAGCAGTCACGCCGCTTACTGAAGAGTTTGTTTGCTACTGTGGGGTCCTTAGTTGAAGAAAAGTGCCTCTCCTTGTTGAGGATTAGAGACGAGTATGGTATGAAAAGACCTCATCTAGGGGGAGTTAGAGGTGAGATAAATGTGGTTACATTTTATAGTCTTTTTCCTATTTCTTATTTTAATATTTCTAAATAGTATTGAAATGTTGAACCTTTTTAGGGATGGTATGAACTTGATGGAAAGTTGCATCGCAAGTCTATTATGTAGCTTCTTAGGAGAAGATGCAGAGATTGGTGAAAATCCTCACAAGAGACTATGTCTTTAGAGATAAGAAGGAGACATGTCTTAAATGGAACTACATTGATAAAGACGATTGGAATGAGTTTGTTCAGCGCAGGCAAATAGATGTGTTCTAGGTATTGAATTAATTAAATTTTTATGATTTCTTATGTTTACTTAACAATATCACTTGTATGAATTGATCAGATCCTTCACAAAGCTCAAAAAGAGAGGTGTGACAAGAATTTTCACAACCACCAGTTGGGTTCAGGTGGTTATTAGAAATGCCACCTGATTAGAGAGATGCTACAATGAGAGCAAGAGCAAGGGGAAGAGCAAGGGAAAGATGGAGAGCAATAGAAAGGGAAAGAGAAAGGGCAACATTAAGGGCAACAACAAGAGACTTCTACTTCTACTCCATCTACCTCTAAGTCTTCTAGTACTTTTGGACAGTTGCCTCATTGTATTGAGTGGATAGATGCGATGAGAAACAAAGTCAGAGAAATCCCCATCCAAGTAACACATGAGGTGGCAGATAAAAGGTAAATTTCTTGGTCTCGCAATAATGACCATATTTGTTTTTCACTGGATTGTATTTTATTGATTAGTCATTTTTTATGATAATTAGTTGGATGGCTTCCTAAGAAAAGAGGACAAGTTCACCCCTCAGGGCACACATGATGAATTGACGGTTACTCTAGGGATATAATACCATCCTGGACTTTTTAGGGATGATGGAGCTGGTATGGGATAAAATCTTTTTTTGCATACTAGCATAAGTGCAAACAAGTCAAGAAAGGGGGAGTGTATGAAGAGTATGTGCAGATAATTGTAGATGCAATCTTGGAGAAATATATAGCTTTGTAGGCGGTGCAAGCTTCTCCAACAGACACAGAACATGTTCAACACTCACCCACAGAGTGCATTTGGAGTAGTCCTTCGGGCCCGCGTGGCATGGCTGAGGTAAGACTCAATTCAAGTCAATTTATACATTGTGATAAAATAATCCCAAATGCAAATATTTATATTTGTCAAATTAAACTTTATGTTTCATAAAATTGTAGGTGGCCAAAAAATTTTATCTTACCGTCGATAAACTAGAAAGCAACATCCTGTCACATTGTCAATGTTTCTATAGCCGGTGTGGTTCATGGTATTCCCCTTCCTATTGATCACTATCGTGTGAGAATCATAATTGTCTTTTCAAGAATGAGGGACATACCTCTCCCATTAGAGCACCCAGATGCCACCATAGTCAGAAAGGTAGATGGAAGCTTTACTGGGTGGCCCAAACAACTCATTATATTTCTTTAGATATGAAAAATGTATATTGAAAATTAAATAAAATATTAGAAATTTAATATTATAATACATGCATGCAACCTAAACAACTAATAAGCCCCCTAGGGTTCCAAAGCCTTCGCCCCCTCATTATTTCATAGGAGTTGTTTGACTTCTTAGGCCCTAGTTGCTAGACATTGATAAGATGGTCAGACACGATAGACCAAATAGATACCATTACGATCATCCTTGGGGAGGATAAAATAGGTATACAATGGGAAAATGTTCTAGTGTTGACAGATGTTTCTAATCTATTTAAGTATGATTGGCTGAACACATCAATGATAGAACTTTGGTGTCGATGAATGTGAGTACCCCATCATATGTGAAAACTTATTTGATTGTTTCCTACATATAAATAGAGTATCGGTTATATATATATATATATATATATATATATATATATATATATATATATATATAGTCCGACCATAGTAGCCCGGGTGGTAAGAGCTCGGTAAGTCCTAATGAAGGACCCGGGTTCGAACCTCACCGAAGGCACTTTGCGAACGGCAATCCACGCTGATTAGGCGTGGGAGGGGGGTGACCGGACCACACCCTCTCATGCCTTGAGATTTTACCATGTCACGCTAGCCCGGGGTGGGTTCTCTCAGTCACCAAATATATATATATATATATATATATATATATATATATATATATATATATATATATACATATATATATATATATAAGTTATGAGTCTTGGATTGTATTTAATGAAGTAGTCTCATTTGATAATACAAACAATCAAATCTAATTAGAAGCATTATGTTTTCCATTTTTCCCTAAGACTGAACCCTATACATTGGAGCAACTAAATGACCTACGTGAAGGTTGGCCACCTGCTTCATCGGAAATGTAGACTCAAATAAAAAGAAATCACAATTTATTGATATTTTTTGGTAGTTCAACTTTGATGTCATATTTTTTATATGTATTATGTGAGTGTGAATTGAATGTCGATATGTATAATTATACATTTGACTTAAAATCTGAGATGATAGCTGACGTTGATATGTATTTTTATGAGTGTGAATTGAATGTTAAGTGCATATGTGTGTGAGAATTTGAATGTGAAGGCATGAGGAAAAGAATGATGTTTATTCATGCATATATGTATGAAATAATTGAAGTGTGGATGAGAAATAAAACAATTGAGTTGTGAGTTCATGGATTTATGTACAATTTGGATTGAAAAAAATGATAGAATGTGGCATGTAACTGTGTATAATTTTTATCTTTTTCTTGTATGTGTGTCAGCCTGTTGTTAATCTGCAATGCTTGCAGAGAGCCTGTTGTTCTTTAGAACTTTCAATTCTAAAGAAGAGGGCTCCATACTAGATAGTAAGCTGGACAGCAGGTCTGCACACCTACTATATAAAAAATATACACATTTATCATCAAATTTTTGGAAATAAATGACTACATAATATTTCTCCATTGGTTATTTACAAACAACGATGGTATATACCTAAAATTTCACTGTTCATTCACTAGTAAGATTGACATCAAGAAATTTGGCATCAATTATTTGTCATTATGCTTCTGAAAAGAAAAGAGTAACGGTGTCGTTTACTTTTCTTACAATGAGCAAAAGTCAAAGCAGACCACAAATTGTGTCGCCCATTACGCGTTACATTGTTGGTTCCTCCTTAACAAAGAATCAATGACATAAATTATTGTAATCGATTTGTCTAACTGATGAGGAATGTTTAACTTTTATCATCTTTTACTTGTTCATTGGTTTAAAACAGACGCATAATGCCTAAAAATAACTGACATCGTATCCCCATTCTATAGTAGTGCTCATCTGGTTCTGACTCCTTGTCTACTAAACCACACTGCTGCAACTTCTGGAAATGCATCAATCATACTGAAGAGTGCTACTAGATCAAGCATGGAAAACTTGCTTGGGCAAATCAAGTTATGTCTAAACATCCTGAAGTCATTGCTTCTTTGTCTATCCCACCTTTTGTTGACTAGATCCGATCTGAATTTGAGAAGTTTCTTTAAGCACAAATGGCTACCTCTACGGAGACCTCTGTTGATGGCAGTTCTGCTCTCCTCACACAGTCTTCTAAAAATGCATGGGTGATCGACTCCGATGCAAGCTCACATATTACTAGAAAACATTCTCTATTTTCAAAATTTCATAAAATTTTTGATATTCCACTTGTTTCTCTTGCTGACGGTTTTCAAACACCCATTTCTAGAATTGAGACTGTCTGCACTCCTGGTCATCTTTTACTACATTCAGTACTACATGTTCCTAAATTTCCAATGAATCTATTATCTATGAGTAGAATTGTTAAGATCATGTCATGCTCCATAACATTTAACCATCCGGGTCATGAGGGACCAGACGGCTTATACTACCTGGACACGCCAAGGACTACTACATTGCTGACTAATTCTATGACTGGAATCTAGTGGCACTATCGCTTGGGGCACCCTTAACCGGATACGTTGAAGAACTTACTACCATATATTTTTGATTCAGTTTTTCGTTGTGAAACATGCCATTTGGGCAAACATACTAGATCTACTTTTACCAGGAAAACTTGTATTGTCTCAAAATAGTCGTTTGATATTCATGCTGACATTTGGGGGATGTGTTCGGTTTCCAACATTTCTAGTTTTCGATACATTATGAATTTTGTAGATGATTTTTCTGTAACTAGTTGTAATTTTTGTTAAAAGACATATCTCATATACTAGATACTATCACATCCTTTTTTTTAGATTCATACCTAGTTTGATATAACTATAAAAATCTTTCATACTGATAATGCCCTTGAATTCATGCAGACCTCAGTCAGTCATCTCTGTCAAAAATGGGTACTATTCACTAAACATATTGGGCATACACACCTCAACAGAATGGGGTTGTTGAACTCAAAAATCAGCATCTTCTTGAGGTTGCTTGCACTCTCCTTTTGCACTACTTTTCCCCCAATATTTTTGGTCAGAAGTTGTTTCAACTGCATGTTATCTCATTAATCACATGCCTTCTTCTGTTCTTGGCAATCAGGTGTCATATCAAATTATATATCCTGATGCACCTCTATTCATTTTGCCTCCTTGAATTTTTGGAAGTACTTATTTTGTGAAAAATCTACATTCTATACTAACCAAATTGGATTTCCGTGCTACCAAGTGTGTTTTCTTCGGGGTACTCTAGGACACACAAAGGGTATTGATGCTATGATCCAAGTACAAAGAAGTGGATGGTTTCTGATGATATAGTTTTCTTTGGGCACATGCCATTTTATTCTTCTGTCGGCTCAACACTAACATCTGATTTACTAGTGGAGACTCTTTTACCTCTGATTAATGATATTGCTCTATTGATTACTTCTGTTACAACTGTTCCTCCTCTGAAAGTTTATCAAAGAAGACAAAAAGCTCCAACTACCTCCATGGCCCCTCCAAGTCATCCACCCTCATCGATAGATACACCTATGCCTCAGGTATTTTTTGACTTGGGTATTCCAATTAGTTTACGCAAAGGAACTTGGTCTTGTACTCAACATCCCATTAGGAATTTTTTTACTACTGCTAACTTGGGAACTAATTATGCAAACTTCACTTCTACTCTATCTGCTATTTCTATTCCTAAAAATGCTACCCAAGCCTTTCTGCATTCATCATGGCATCAAGTCATGAAATCTGAAATTGTGGCTCTTATTGATCGACATACTTGTGAGTTGGTTGATGCACCTCCTAGTTGTTCACCAGTTGGTTGTTTCTAGATTTTTACCGTCAAATATCATCCTGATGGAACTATTGAGTGACTCAAATCCTGTCTTGTAGTCAAAGGATACACACAGACATATGGAGTAGATTACTTTGAGACCTTCTCTCATGTCTCTCTCCTAAACTCGGTTTGTGTACTTGTTTATGTGTGTACATTCTGACTATCCTTTATTTCAGCTTGATGTGAAAAATGCTTTCCTATATGGCGATCTGCATGAGGAGGTATATATGGAGCAGCCTCCTAGATTTGTATGTAAGGGGGATTCATCCAAAGTGTGTCACCTATGTAAAGAAATTTATGGCCTTAAGAAAAGTCCTCAAGCCTGGTTTGACAAGCCGAGCTCCATTCTTCAAAAATTAGAAATTTGTCAGTACCAGTCTGATCATTCTGTATTTATTAAGAAAATTACTTCTAGTCTTGTCATACTGATTGTCTATGTTGATGACATCAATTTATTTGGTAATGACTCTACAGGAATTTAAGAAACTAAAAACTACTTGGAAAAACACTTTGTTACCAAAGATTTAGGCAAATTGAAATGTTTTTGGGCATTGAGGTTTCTCGGTCTTCCTCTGGTCCATGCTTGTATCAGCAGAAATTGTTCTGCATCTCTTCTATGAAATAGGAATGTTTGGATCCAAGCCTTTTGTTACTTCCTTGGATCCAAATACTAATTGGGATGACGAGAATTCTCCTCCTTACCCTGACCATCATTAGTATTGACAAATAGTTGGGAAACTAATATATCTTATTGTCACTGGGCTAATATCACTTCTGCTATTGGACTGGTTAGCAGATATCTAGATAAGCCCAGAAAATGTCACTGGGAAGTTGTATGTCATATTCTGAAGTACCTAAAAAGTTCTCCTAGAAAAGGCCTACTTTATAAAAAACACGGGTAGTGTAATCTTATTGGCTATTCTGATTCTGACTATGCTGGAAGCAAGATAGATCACAGATCTACACAAGGGTGCCGCACTTTTCTAGGTGGTAACCTAGTAATCTAGCGAAGCAAGAAGAAAACCTTAGTTTCTCATTCTAGTGCTGATGCCAAGCATTGAGCGATGGCTCATACTACATGTGAACTCTTCTGGGTACGCAGACTTCTGAAAGATTTTGGTGTCTCAACTTCTAAACCTATTCATGTGCACTATGACAACAAAGTACCAATCTTTATTTCCAAGAATCCCACATTCCATGAACACACTAAACACATTGAGGTTGACTGCCACTTCCTACAAAAAGCTATCTTATCTGGTCAGATCTCTACAACTTATACACATACTTCAGATCAAGTTGCAGACATCTTCACCAAAACTCTTCCCAATACTTGATTCACTACTATGATGGACAAGCTAGGCATGATTGATATCTATGGTCTAGCTTGAGGGGGAGTACTAGTATATATATTTTACTAGGTTTATTTTTATTATTGTGTTATGGGCTTTAGACTTGTCTTGTCTATTATCCTCTTTCTTTTATCGCATATTTCTTGTCTCTTCTTTATGCTTTACTCTCTTGAACTATAAAAGAGAGGCCTCTATAATTTTTTTACTCATCTAATAGTAGCCTTTTAGTATTTTAGAGAAGTCATGCAAGTGAAGTATAATCATCATCACCCAAACGGTATGTAGAAAATGGATCACAATCATGTGTATGTGTCATGCACCATGGAGACCACATCTATTAGAGAGGATAGATGTCTCTTTATGTTAAATTACATGGATCTTGATAAGTTGAGAAAGGCTTACAATGTTGGTTTGGATTTGAGTTATTTAGTAGATGCCTTATAGATAACAATTTTACCTCTTCATGTGGCTAGTATTCATTAACAACAAGTGAAAATCATCATCTATATCTTGTAGTATCATGGCACTAATGCTATAAAGTTCATGGATGATGTATTTCCCTTCCCATTTCTGGTTGAATTAACCTCGGGTTTCTAGATGCATGCCTAGAACAAGTCACTATAATGGAAATTATGAGGATGTAACTTTGCGAAATGCATGATGTAGGAAATGGATACTATGTTCCTCAATCCCATCAAGCATGCATATGTGATCTTGGACCTAATATGATTTTGGGATATCTGCCTCTTCTAGTATCTGCAAGGAAGTGATCTTATAACCCACCAATAAAATGAATTCATTCCCATACACAAGAGAATAAGGAGTCATGCCAGCTGACATGCGGATGGACATCATGTATACACCCACAAGGCCATTAGTTTCTACCATTCTTATGTAGATTCAAAAGGACTTTTTGACTAATTTCATAATATTATCATTGACTACTTTGATTACTATTTATCTAAGATCAATAAGGAGAGGTCATGTGGTGCTTAATTTTTAAAATAAAATCAAGGAAGTCCTATAGATTTGACAATATTATTAATGTCATTTTATGAGATTAATTTGACGGGAATACCATACATAATGATTATATTGTTGTGAAAAGAACATGATGATCTGCAAGGAAGAGGTGTCAAAAATAGAGATTTCTTCTACCCATTCAGTGAAGTAGTCAAGGGTGACTAAGATAAATTAGTGTCCATTAGAGCACTTTTGGGACAATCTTGTTGACACCGCAAACTACAAATGGCCATAACATGGTCATGTTGTAAAGGTGGGTCAAAGGTGAGTGCATGTTGTCAGTAAGTGTTGGGTTTTAGAGGAGGCAGAGAAGCAGCGGAAACAAAAATTTTCTCCCCAAACCCAGAACAAAAGGAATCGCGTCAACGTCTATAGAATAGGAAAGATGGTTTGTGGATGCATACCTTGTCCCGAGGCTTGCTCGACGACAGTACCTCGCGCCTTGCGCAGTCTTCACCGCCGGTCTTGGACGGTGTCTATGCAGCTCCTGGTCACACCGGGACTGAAGACTCCTCTCACCGGGACTGTCGGGATTGACAGTCGTCCTCTGAGCGGCAGAGGTCTCCCGCCTCTGCAATCATCCACACGGACCGCCTGGAACTATGATCTCCTTGTCGCACAAGGAACTGGAAGGAGTCGCACCCTCCTGTTGACGTACTAGTCGCCAACACACTCTCTTGCTACCAGTTGCAACTGCAGTTGTCCTTCCCTTGCTGTGCCTCCCTTTTCGGGTAGCACTTGCTTGGGCTCTCTCGGTTACCAAAACCAGAGAGAACGACAACTTTGCAGAGCAACCAGCTTGCACTGAGTCATAGTCTGAGAAGCCCCCAATACCCCTATATATAGGAGGGTCATGGGACAGGGTTCTCAGTTCCCGGCAATACGGGACTAAAAGCAGGAGTAGAAGAGTTCGAGATTTTCCACAAAAGCAACCAACTCACAACCTGAACTGATCGGTTCACAAGTGAACCAGTCAGTTGGGGACTTGAACCGGTCGGTTGACACCTCAACCGATCGGTTGGGACCCATGAACCGGTCAGTTCACTCCTGAACCGGTCAGTTGGGGTTCCTGATCAGTTCCCGATTGACTTTCCTTCTTTTGTTTCTAATTGGTATCGAATACCAATCCTATTTCCAATCAAATTTGATAATTGAAAAAAAAGGAAAATTCTCACCAGTCCTACTTTCCCAACTTGCTCGGTTGCACCAGTTGAATTGATCATTTCACCCTTTGAAGCAATCGGTTCACCCTGACCTTGAGCTGATCGGCTCAACACTTGAGCCGACCGGTTCACCAAGCTCAGCCGACCAGTTCATCACATGAGCCGATTAGTTGGGAGCACAGAATGTGCAGAATTAGTCAATTGCGATTTCAATCAATCCGATACTCCAATCAATGCGTCCAACACCTTGAGCATTATGATATTGAGCTATCGATTAATTGAGTGTTTAATTGAACTACTAAACTTCCTTAGTAATCAATCTAAACATTGCTTGTGGACAAAACTCCTTTTCCAGGTTAAATCCTATGTGTGTGACCCTGCAGGTCCATTTCACGTTGGCAGTGAAAGTTCATAACACTTATGACTTCACAAGAAAAGAGCGGTGCCTAGTCACACATTAGTGCTACCCAAGTGAAATAGAAAGTTGGAGAACAACTTTCAATCATACAATCCGTGAATGGTGTTACAATGAATGTATAATTCCTTTGTTACTGATATCCTGAATGAACTCGAGGCATGGAACAGTCATCCTGTCAACGTTCATTCATTTCCTTGATCTCAGAGTAGACCGAGTGAGATGTGTGTGACATCAATATCACATATTGATTCACACGTGCATGTGCATGCCTTTCTCAATCCTACTCATCAAGTGGCCAAGGATATCAAACTCCCTCAGGAGGGACAAATCCCGTATCTATCACTCACCCCTCAAAAGCCCCATGTGTCAAAGTCACCCAATCATCACCTTTATAACAATCCATATTTCAGGATTGCGTTTGATGATGTCAAAGTGTACCCAACGACATGTGTTGAGTGTAGTGATTTCAGGTCTAAGAATCACACTCACCACCATCACTGTGAGAGCTGATTGTGACTACCAAGTCATGGTTCCATGTGTCACTCTCACGGTGGGTCTGTCTGATACCTTGTTCTCTAACAAGTACCTATGTGCTTGGTTTGATATCACTATATCATGACTAATGAGATTTTGTCATCAACCAACACACAATCTAGTCTTCAGTGTTATTGATGTCTATGGTTATTTCCACAATAACAACCGACTAGGGACCAAACAAGAATGTATACTCTTAACAACCGTATGATCTCATCGTTTAGGTCCTCAACCCAAAAACATATGTCATTGAGTCAAAACATTCTTTAGACATCTATCATGTTACACCATCATCTCAGAAACGGTTTAAACATATAGATCGGAAATTGCCTTTATTATTATTCAAATCATTTACAAAGTATCCCATTACAATCATCACATGACTTGGTCTATGGGCATACATACCAACAGACTCCCACTTGCACTTAGAGCCAATCACCAAGGAAACACAGTCCTTGTGACCTAGCATGACCATCATGCTTCTGCTGAGAAAGGGCCTTAGTCAGTGGATCAGCTATGTTGTCTTCAGTTGGTACTTTGCAAATCTTCACATCTCCTCGTTGTACGATCTCTCGTATGAGATGGAAGCGCCGCAGTATGTGCTTGGACCGCTGATGTGATCTGGGCTCCTTAGCTTGTGCAATAGCTCCATTATTGTCACAATAAAGCTCAATTGCATCACAGCTACTAGGAACTACACCAAGTTCATAAATGAACTTCTTGATCCACACAGCCTCCTTTGCTGCATGTGATGCAGCAATATACTTGGCCTCTGTAGTAGAATCGCCAACTGTTTCTTGCTTGGAACTCTTCCAGCTCACAGCTCCATTATTAAGGCAAAACACAAATCCTGACTGCGATCTGTAATCATCTTTATCGGTTTGGAAGCTTGCATCGGTGTAACCCTTTACAACCAACTCTTCCTCGCCGCCGTAAATAAGAAACTGATCCTTAGTCCTTCGTAAGTACTTGAGGATGTTCTTCACGACTGTCCAGTGAGCATCCCCAGGATCTGACTGGTACCTGCTCATCATGCTGAGAGCATACGAGACATCTGGGTGTGTGCAAAACATAGCGTACATGATGGATCTGATGGCTGATGCATATGGGATCCCATTCATACGCTCCCTCTCTTCACAAGATTGGGGACATTGAGCTCTAGAGACGGTGACTCCATGTAGCATGGGGATGTTGCCTCTCTTTGAGTTCTCCATGCTGAACCGTTTCAGCACTTTGTCGATGTACGTGCTTTGACTTAGTCCGAGAAGCCTTCTAGATCTATCTCTATAGATCTTAATTCCTAGAATGTAGGATGCTTCTCCCAAGTCCTTCATTGATAAAGTTTTCCCAAGCCAAGTCTTTACCTTCTCTAAGGCTAAGACATCATTCCTCATCAAAACTATGTCATCCACATGCAATATGAGGAATGTGGTCGAGCTCCCACTAACCTTCTTGTACACACAAGGTTCGTCTTCATTTTGAATAAAGCCAAACACTTTGACTTCCTCATCAAATCAAAGATTCCAACTCTGAGATGCTTGCTTCAATCCATAGATTGTCCTTTGCAGCTTACAGACCTTTTTGGCATTCTTTGGATCTACAAAACCTTCAGGTTGTGTCATGTACACATCCTCATTTGTATTCCCATTAAGGAATGTGGTTTTAACATCCATCTTCCAAATCTCATAGTCATAATAAGCTGCAATAGCAAGCATGATCCTGATGGACTTAATCATGGCAACTGGAGAAAACGTTTCGTCATAGTCAACACCTTGAACTTGTCAAAAACCCTTTGCAACCAATCTTCCTTTATAAGTTTGCACATTGCCATCCATGACGGTCTTCTTCTTGAAGACCCACTTGCACCCTATGGGTTTTACCCCTTCGGGTGGTTCCACCCAAAGTCCATACTTTGTTGGAGTACATGGATTCCATCTCGGATCTCATGGCCTCAAGCCATTTCTCAGAATCTGGTCCCTCCATAGCCTCTATGTAGGTAGTTGGATCATCATCTATGATCAACTCACCACCTTCTTGAGTCACAATGTATCCAAGCCTCTCAGGTTCAAGGCGGGTCCTACTAGATGTACGAGGTCCTTGTGTTACCTGAGGAGACTGAGATTCCACAACACCTTGTGAATCTACATCTTCCTCTGGTACATCTATCGGTTCAATGTTTTCTTGTTGGGCTTGAACCTCTTCAAGCTCTATATTCCTCCCACTGCTTCCTTTGGAAATAAATTCCCTCTCTAGGAATACAACATCCCTGGCAACAAACACTTTGTTGTCAGTAGGGTGGTATAAGTAATATCCCATTGTTTCCTTGGGATATCCAACAAAATAACATTTATCGGATTTGGGTCCAAGCTTATCAGGAAACATTTTCTTAAAGTAAGCTTCACAACCCCAAATCTTCATAAAAGACAAAACGGGACGCTTCTCGTACCATATCTCATATGGTGTCTTTTGAACCGATTTAGATGGCACACGGTTAAGTGTAAACGCGGCAGTTTCAAGAGCATAACCCCAGAAAGAAATTGGAAGATCAACAAAACTCATCATTGATCGCACCATATCCAACAATGTGTGATTCCTTCTTTCAGACACACCATTATGTTGTGGTGTTCCAGGAAGAGTCCACTGTGATACAATATCACGGGCTTGCAAAAGGTCCTCAAACTCCTGGCTCAAGTATTCTCCACCTCGATCGGATCGAATGCCTTAATACTTTTACCAAGTTGGTTATGTACTTCAATCATGAAATCCTTGAACCTTTCAAGGGTTTCTGACTTATGTTTCATCAGGTACGCATAGCCATACCTACTGAAGCCATCAGTAAAGGTAATGAAGTATTGATACCCACCTCTGGCATTAGTTCTAAAAGGCCCACATACATCAATATGTATGAGTCCTAATAGATCACTAGTTCTCTCACCTTTACCTAAAAAGGGAGTCTTGGTCATCTTGCCCAATAAACAAGATTCACATGTCTCTATTGATTCATAATAAAAAGAGTCTAGATAACCATCCTTATGGAGTCTAGAAATGTGCTTCTCATTTATGTGCCCAAGACGACAATGCTAGAGATATGTTTTGTTTGAGTCGTTGAGTTTTTGCCTTTTGGTGTTTATGTTGTATACACTTGTCTCCAAATCTATCAAATATAGACCATAAGACATTGGTGCACTGCCATAAAAGATCCCATCTTTAGAAATGGAACAATTTCCTTTCTTAATAAGAAATTCAAATCCATCCTTGTCCAAACAAGAGACGGAAATGATATTCCTATTTATGGCAGGTATGTAATAGCAGTTCTTCAACTCTATTATTAGCCCACTTGGTAGAGTTAACTCATAGGTTCCTACGACACTGGCGACAACTCTTGCCCCATTAGCAACACATAGTTCAACCTCGCCTTTCCCTAAAGGCCTACTTCTCTTAAGATCCTTCACATTTGAACAAATGTGAGATCCGCATCCGGTATCAAGTACCCATGACGAAGAAGTAGTAAAGTTAATCTCTATCACGTATACACCAGAAGTAGAGATCTCTATCTCTGGCTTCTTCTTCCATTGTTCCTTCCATCCTCTCCATGTAGAAGAAATTGGTTCATTATCCCTTAAATAATAGGGCATAAATTAACATTGTGGTTGCATGAAAATAGCTGGTTGCACAATAAATGCAACTGTTTCATGACGTCAAAGGAATGGTGTTTCAGAGTATCACCTTCAGTTACTTCCCCACCCCCACATCCTTCTCACCAGCATACCCTTCTTCCATGATTTTTTCCTCACATGTAACAACTTTCTCCACACTTTAGTACTCAACTGTTGCTCCCTCTATATTCCTCTAGCCCATTTGGTGGAGATCTACAACCACTATCTTGCCACATCTTCATCAGGGATTCATGGGGTCATTGTTAGGCTCTTTGTGAAGGTTCGTAATCAATGCCAACAAGGCAGGAGTTTTGCAATCTGCTGCAAATGTGGAGTCGGATGGACCACTTCTTTCTCATGGTCATGGTCCAACCCTTCTCTATTGTTCTCATCATCCATGACTCTTTATTTACAGGCCTTCATCTACTTCTAATATTTCTTTGTATCTAAGTTGTATACATTGTTTTGTTTACATCCATGTTACCTGTCAAACTGATTGTATTATTCTATCCTAATAGCACAAGGATGTTACCTCACTAGAAGTTTTAGATTGCGAACATTGCCAGGTAAGATTGATATATCACTGGATTTTTATTTTTATCGTTGTTTCTATTTTTTTTATCTCCTTTGATTACCAAGGTCCTCCTTCCTTTAATTATCTCCAACAAGAAGCACATATGGAAAATTGCTGCCGATGAAGTCAAATTATTGGCTAAAAATTACTAACTTCCACAATCCATCCTACAACGCATACACCTTCTACTGTTGTTGTGGCTAGAAGACCTGCTAGCACAAGGTCATTCTTAATGGCTTGTCATCATTAGCTACAAACGACTTGTGTGTGTGGCCCACTCTATGGAAATGTGACTTTCTTTTTCAGGTCCCCAACTGGCATCTCTACTATGACAAATTTGTGCTTTAAATGTTGGGCTATTTTCAAGTTCATCTACAACTTTAAGGGGCAAACTCTCAATTTCTACTCATTAATATCCGATTGCCAAAATGACAAACTATGTTGGTAAACGACTATGTATATGGACAACATACCTCACCTCAATCTATGTTTATGGGAGGTGCAACTTTGTTTCCAGCCATTTCACAAGAAAAAAGGACAACAAAAATATGACAAAAGATGTATTTGATGCCTTCTATATGCACGTCACACATGTTCTTGACACGACATATTTCTTGCTACTATCAGTTCGCTATCTCATGAGATTGGTACTATTTTAGACTTTGGTTGGTTCACAATTTCCAGCTACCATCACTGGACTTGGTAAGACAAGCTACACTTCTGCATTTACTTTAAGAACATTCTTATCAGGTGCTCTCCACAGGTACATTTGTGTTACTCACAATTGAAATGCTACTTATCTAGGTAGGATTTTAGGAATAGAACATGAGATTTACGAACTCTTCAATTGCTCATGGCAGTGTACATATTTCTATCTACTTCGTGCTTGATTAAAAGTTCTATTTCATCTCTATCCTATTAGTTGTTTTCTGCACAATTATTACTATTATATATGTTTTCAAAAAAATATTATTATTATATATCTCTTTCATGTCTCATGTCGATGTTTTTATGTTTCTTTCATTTCTTAAATCCAAATATGTTTTACTACATATTTGATTTCACTTTTAAAACTAACAGAACAACGAATTTCCAACTATGATGGAGTGGACTTTTAGAACCCTAAAATGTCCAATGGCTTAAGAGAAAGCATATGCTTGAGTTATCTTAAGAGTTGCATGTGCTTTGGTGAAGTTTGGATGGTGATCGATATTTATATTATGATTAATATTCCAAAGTTAATATTGTTTGGAGAACTTAGTTGACAAGTCGAATAGTTGAGTTTTGCTACCAAATTTGAGTAGAATGTATTTTGAGAGGTAGGAAAGCTATGATTAAATTTTGGTGGCAATTGGGGGACCCTAGAAGAAGTTATTTAGGTTTAAAGATGAGGAAATAATGTACTTTTTATGTATTTGATTAGAAAGGTTTGGATCATCTAGCTTAAGCTAAATGTGTTGTGCTTCATTTTGGTTTTTGAATGAACTGCGTGGCCAGATCCTAGGCATAGATATCTAATAAAGCGAGAGTTACAACTGCTTTGAGTGAGCCACGGATAGGCTCATGTGGAGGACCATTTCAGACCATCAGATTTGAGATGAAGGGTTCCTGTGTCATCCCCTACCTTGCGGTTAGAGCAAGGTAGTGGGGCAGCACGTTCCCAGCTACCATACATCATGGTTGTGGACCGAAGGGGAAGTGAGGTGGACAGTTGCACTTTGCTTGGATAGAGGAATGAGAAGACCCCATAAACGATATCTGCAGCCACTCCAATAGGAAGAACGAACTCTCATCTTTCTGTACTTCTCCAATGGGGTTTGCGGGCAGTGTGAGATGGAACAAGACGAGGTACATACAAGCTTTAAGGAAGATGAATGAGGGAAAAGCAAGATAGCAGCGAGGGGAGTTCAATGCAATTGCTTAGATGGTTGCCACATGGTTCTTTCCTTGCCGCCCAACCCTAGTTTTCCAGAGCTCGAAGATGAGCGCAGAGACATGTGCGTAGTGCCTCTCACTGAGAATGATGGATACGAAGAACCCATGGAGATGGTGCAAAACTTTTGGAATCTTTATCTTGGCATGAGGATGACAAGAGGCAGGTCGCCTCTTTTGCTCTGCCGTGTTAGAGGCCCGGCGACGGTGAGCTTCAGATCCCAGAGACTCATAACCAAAGGCGGAACCTTAAGAAGCCGTGAAGGTCTGGTTGATGGCGCCGAATCTGATGGGGGCATTCAGAGCTGACGAGGTGCTTCTCTAGTGCGGCTGCTTGCTCGTCGGAGTAGAACCGTGCGACGGCGCCCCCGCAAAACAGGGGCAGCGGGCGTCTGCGCGAGATCGCGAGAATGGGGATTAGAGGAGAACCGCCCAAATCTCAACCGAACCAGACAGTTCATTCAATGTAGACCGTCTGGCTCACGCTCCCTGCCCAGCACCAGTAAATGAGCAGCTTCTAGCCCTAGAGCCACGTGGCACCCGCCTATTGGCCATTCAAGGTAATCATTTATAGTAATTCTCAAATCTTGCATAATTCCTAGTAATCAGCTTGAGCATCAGAAAAATACACATAATATACCAAAATTCCCAGAAAAACGATTAGAACACAATATAACTATAATATCGGACTTTTGATGCACTAATATCAGTGATATCATGTAAGATGTAAAATGATCTTTTCAGGTATAATAATTAATAAATGAAGACCTAAAATTATGGAAAAATGTCAGTAAGTATATAATAATGTTAGAATGCATATGATGTCAGAAATTATGATGTTGATGCACAAAATTATGTAATTTACTTCATATGGCTAATTAGGGCTAATAACCCTAAATAAAATGTATTAAATACATACATGGTCAATAAATGATGAAATTCACAGGGTAAGCTTATATCAGTATATGGAACCTCAGTTTTAATTATGAGATCATAATGATGAACAAAATCCATGTTATATGAAGATGAATCTTAATACATGTTATAAAACCCTAATCTAGGTTAATGATGTAACCTAGGGTTAATATGTTCACAAAACGGATATGGATCCTAATGTTCAGATGATGGACTTTGATAATGAGATGTAATCTGGAAAATGACATAAGTGAGATAATCATAAGATAAGAATACAAGTAATGATGCACATATCCTAATGAACTAAGCTAAACCCTAATATGGTTATAATTAGGGTTAAGATGAGATGTAAGATGATGAGAACCTAATGATAGCATATGATCTTATCTTAATCAGGGTTGACCAAGGTTAGAGTTGACCTGAGGAATGGGTGATGATTAGGATATCTATTGATCAAGGTACGCCATTACCTCTTACTTGGCTTATTATACAATATGCTTGTGTTATATGCATAGTAAAATACTTGACATATGGTATTGGATGAAATGATTGTTCTTGTATGATATGTTGGTTGGCTTTCTATACTTACTGCTATGAACACATCAATAATAATATCTTTGTTCCATTATATGAAAGCACCAACTCTTTGACTGGTGCTTGGATGTGACCGAACTCTTTGGTAGTGGTCACATTGTACATATGGAAGCACCAACTCTTTGGTAGTATGCTTGGACCCATCTCTTTGGTAGTGGTCACAGTGTACATATGTTCCAACTCTTTGGTAGTGATCATAAAGGCCTTGAGATATAATGGAAAATAAGCTTAAAATATGTGTTCTCTTTTGTTAATGAATATCTTTGTGCAAGTATACACTTTTCTTATATTCTTCTGTTACTGCCAAGTATATTAGTTTTATCTTATTGCCAAGATATGATGAGAGGTATATAAAAGACACGTAGGTGTACTCAGTACAATGTTCTTGAATATTGTGTTGATGTGTACCACATGTAATCCTTTGTTTAGGTTGTGGTTATGCTCTTGAAGATCCAAGATAGTTGAGAGTTGTGTGGCGAGTTTATGTACAGGTGGACCTGTTGTCTTAAGATCCTGTAGTTTAGTGGTAGTACATGTATATGTGTAAGTTTGTTGTTCAATATGTAATATCAAATGTTGTAACAATTCATGTTGTAATTATATGTTGAATGATAATCATGTGTGTATGGTTTTATTATTGTTCATGTACATGTGCTACTGACTGTGTTTCCTTCTGACTCCCTTGATTTTCTTCTTCTTAGCCTAGTGTGGGGTGTTTAAATTGGGATTCTCACTGAGGTGAGGGTTTCAATTTAGATTTCACACATTAGATTAAGTTTTAGAAAATCCGGGGACGTCACATGTGGTATCAGAGCATGAACAATAGCAAAGCATGACATTTGCTCATTATGCAACTTGAAACTAAAGAACCTTAAACTTAATAATCTTTTAGGGTTAGAATAGTCGTCTTTTAGAGATTAGATCTGACCGAGCCTCTAGGTTAGTACCTATATGTCTGAGAACTAGGTCTATACTGGTGCTTGTTGAATAGCAAGTCCTTAGATGTCGTTCTTTCCTCGTAGTGTAGCGGTATGGGACTTTGCACTATTTGGAAATGACATGCATCAAGGGAAGAGAAACCCTAGACATATGGCGCTCGTTGTCTAGAGTAGCTACACTAGTCTACACCATGTTCTCACCCTTTTCACTAGTTTTCATGACACTGTATTCTCTACTATGTGTGGGACACTCGTTTTCAGGATTTGGTTTTTGATTCCAAATGGACCGAACCTCGATAGTTTTCTCTGACGCTTGTTTTATCTGAGAAAAACTATATAATATTTTATTATGTATATGTATTACAAAAATGTGTCCCCACACATGTACGAGTAGGAGGTGGTCATGCAACCTAAGTGAAAGTGAATGACATCAGTCTAGAAGAGAGAGTAGTTCTAGATTAGATGTCTAGAGTCTTATTGGAATATATGATAGATAGAATAGATGATATAAGTTTTGATGATATGACGTAAGTCTTATATAGATGATATAAGATGGTTGATGATCTATGTTTGTCTTTGAGGACTTAAGTTCAATTTTGAGGATTTGAAATAAGTTTCAATGATGCAAGTATGCATTCTTTTATG
Organism: Alisma plantago-aquatica; assembly: GCA_963693085.1. Classification (NCBI taxonomy): domain Eukaryota; kingdom Viridiplantae; phylum Streptophyta; class Magnoliopsida; order Alismatales; family Alismataceae; genus Alisma; species Alisma plantago-aquatica. The sequence goes on from OY856412.1 coordinate 998,709,133, forward strand.
AGATAAGATATGTTAAGTTAAGATAAGATGAGGATCAACATGAACCTCAAGCTCTTTCACAAAGGAGGACCTCTAGTGTTAGGATCAGTTTTAGGGTTAGCTCAAGAGAGAGTGAGACCCACAGGGAGAAGGTTAGAGAACCTAGACTCCATGTATTGAGAAATATGAGATATGTGATATGATATGTCCTAAACTAGACTACTCCTGAGTGATTGAGATGAGTTGCTTTATGCATATGATTCCTATAGTTTCTTGAATCCTAGATGTCCTTGGGATGACCAAACCCTAGAGATAGAGAGAGGCTTGTTATATGTGTGCAAGTGAAAAGGTATATGAGTACCTACCATATGGGTGAGGGACAGAGCCCAACCCTGGAGGAGGTAGTTATGTTAGTTTTTGTGATGCCTCATGCTTGGGTTGGTGGCTTCCCACATAGGAATCTAGTGGTGTGTATACAATAGAAAGAGAGTTGAGAAATAGTTTCCATGGGTATAGAGCTGATAAGAGTATGCCATAGCATTTTTTGGTCTGTGCTTATGTGGCTTGAGCCGGTAAGGCTATCACTAGTGCCAACGAGGTAATTTGAGAACCCTATACCAAGAGGAAAGATAAAGTATAATCATATGTGATACTCATAGAGTTGAGTTAGCTCAGAGAGACTGAGCATGGAATTACCCTTTGAAACAGGTCAAGAGAACCTCAGTTGGACTAGATAAAGTTTTAGTACACATTTGGCAAGCCACTCATATAAGTTTGTTTAGCACAACCATGATAAAATATATGTAAGGACGTGATCTAATCTTGGGATGGGATGTATGATCATGACATGATGGAAAACTTAGAGATGGTTTAATAGATCTCAATATATAAATGGTTAACCAGATACATGAATAATGATGATAAAGTGAAATTGTTGACTAATGTTGTGATGAAATCACAAATAAATGTTACAGCTTATTATGAACAATGAAATATGATCATATAAATGAAACATGTTATATGAGGTGTTAATCTTAGTGCTTAATAAAGATGAAAAATATAGTTTGATAATTAGCAAAACATAATGATTATGACACCTTGATATAATGGGTTAACTTTAGTTAACTCCTTTAGAACATGGTAATATGATGAAGGAACCCTAATTCACGGGAAACGATAAGGATGAAACCTTAATAATATAGATATGTTGCACCTAAGATAGTTTCCTACATATGGGAGAAGATCCTTAGTTTTTCCTTGGAGTATGAGTATGGCTCAATTTCGAGGACAAAATTTCTTTTAAGATGTATATGTTGTGATGGACTGGGTTTCTATCTTAATTTCGAGGACGGAATTTATTTTAAGGTGTATAGGATGTGATGTAGTGGACTTTTAGAACCCTAAAATGTCCAATGACTTAAGAGAAAGCATATGCTTGAGTTATCTTAAGAGTTCCATGTGCTTTGGTGAAGTTTGGATGGTGATCGATATTTATATTAATATCCCAAAGTTAATATTGTTTGGGGAATTTAGTTGACAAGTTGAACAGTTGAGTTTTGGTACCAAATTTGTGTAGAATGTATTTTGAGAGGTAGGGAAGCTATGGTTAAATTTTGGTGGAAATTGGGGGACCCTAGAAGAAGTTATTTAGGTTTAAAGATGAGGAAATAATGTACTTTTGATGTATTTGATTAGAAAGGTTTGGATCATTTAGCTTAAGCTAAATGTGTTGCGCTCCCTTTTGGTTTTTGAATGAACTGTGCGCCCAGATCCTAGCCATAGATATCTAATCAAGCGACAGTTATGGCTGCTTTGAGTGAGCCACGAATAGGCTCATGTGGAGGACCATTTCAGACCATCAGATTTGAGATGAAGGGTCCCTGTGTCATCTCCTACCTTGCGGTTAGAGCAAGGTAGTGGGGCAACACGTTCCCAGCTACCATACATCGTGGTTGTGGACCGAAGGGGGAAGTGAGGTGGACAGTTGCACTTTGCTTGGATAGAGGAATGAGAAGACCCCATAAACGATATCTGCAGCCACTCCAATAGAAAGAACGAACTCCCGTCTTTCTGTACTTCTCCAATGGGGTTCGTGGGCAGTGTGAGATGGAACAAGACGAGGTACATCTAAACTTTGAGGAAGATGAATGGGGGAAAAGCAAGATAGCAGCGAGGGGAGTTCAGTTCAATTGCTTAGATGGATGCCACATGGTTCTTTCCTTTCCGCCCAACCCTAGTTTTCCAGAGCTTGAAGATGAAGCTCAGAGACCTGTGCGTAGTGCCTCTCACTGAGAATGATGGATACAGAAGAACCCATGGAGATAGTGCAAAACTTCTAGAATCTTTATCTTGGCGCGAGGATGACAAGAGGTAGGTCACCTCTTTTGCTCTGCCGTGTCAGAGGCCTGGCGGCGGCGAGCTTCAGATCCTAGAGACTCGGAGCCGAAGGTGGAACCTTAAGAAGCCGTGAAGGTCTGGTTGAAGGCGCCAAATCTGATGGGGGCATTCAGAGCTGACGAGGTGCTTCTCTAGTGTGGCTGCTTGCTCGCCGGAGTAGAACCGTGTGACGGCACCCCCGCAAAACAGGGGCAGTGGGTGTCCGTGCGAGATCGCGAGAATGGGGATTAGAGGAGAACCGGCCCAAATCTCAACCGAACCAGAGAGTTCATTCAATGTAGACCGGCCGACTCACGCTCCCTACCCAGCACCAGTAAATGAGCAGCTTCTATCCCTGGAGCCACGTGGCGCCCGCCTATTGGCCATTCAAGGTAATTATTTACAGTAATTCTCAGATCTTGCATAATTCCTAGTAATCAGCTCGAGCATCAGAAAAATACACATAATATACCAAAATTCTCAAAAAAATGAATTGAACACAATATAACTATAATATAAGACTTTTGATGCACTAATCTCAGTGATATCATGTAATATGTAAAATGGTCTTTTCAGGTATAGTAATTAATAAACAAAGACCTAAAATTATGGAAAAATGTCACTAAGTATATAATAATGTTTAGAATGCATATGATGTTAGAAATTATGATGTTGATGCACAAAATTATGTAATTTACTTCATATGGCTAAATATGGCTAATAACCCTAAATAAAATGTATTAAATGCATACATGGTCAATAAATGATGAAATTCATAGAGTAAGCTTATATCAGTATATGGAACTTCAATTTTAATTATGAGATCATAATGATGAACAAAAGTCATATTATATGAAGATGAATCTTAATACATGTTATAAAACCCTAATCTAGGTTAATGATGTAACCTAGGGTTAATATGTGCAAAAAAGGATATGGAACCTAATGTTCAGATGATGAACTTTGATAATGAGATGTAATCTGGAAAATGGCATCAGTGAGATAATCATAAGATAAGAATACAAGTAATGATGCACATATCCTAATGAACTAAGCTAAACCCTAATATGGTTATAATTAGGGTTAAGATGAGATGTTAGATGATGAGAACCTGATGATATCATATGATCTTATCTTAATCAGGGTTGAACAAGGTTAGAGTTGACCTGAGGAATGGGTGATGATTAGGATATCTCTTGATCAAGGTACACCATTACCTCTGACTTGGCTTATTATACCATATGCTTGTGTTATATGCATAGTAAAATACTTGGCATATAGTATTGGATGAAATGATTGTTCTTGTATGATGTGTTGGTTGGCTTTCTATACTTACTGCTATGAACACATCAATAATAATATCTCTGTTCCATTATATGAAACCACCAACTCATTGGCAGTGTGCTTGGAAGTGACTGAACTCTTTGGTAGTGGTCACAGTGTACCTATGGAAGCACCAACTCTTTGGTACTCTACTTGGCCGTGATGTGTCCCCGCTAGTGGTGCTTTTACACCCCACGATGTCAGAGCGCACGAGATGTGGGATCTTATGCTTTTGAAATTTATAGACCTACACTAACTACCTACGTCTACTAAGACACTACACTCGCAATCGCATGAGGTCGTGTCGTAGTATAGGAAGGCGGTAAGTACAGGGTCGATCCACAGAGATAGAGGGGGCACTAGAGTTAGACGGGGTAAGCTATGTTCCTATTGTGGAGAGTAAGGTTTTTAGGGTTTAAAGGTTGGTTGGTTGTTGATTAAGCTAAGTGAGCAAGTAGGAAATGCAATATGAAACTAAGTTATCAAAAGGCTAAATTAGCAATCTAAGTCAACAAGCTATCTAAACAAGAGCAAGAACAAACTACACTAGACTAAGCAAGCAACTAGCAATTGAGAGCCTAAGTTAACCACTAATCAAGATCAAAGACCTAAATTAACACTTAGCTAGCAAAACTAGGCAATTAACTAAGTTAACTACAACAATTGAACTACACTAGCATTAACAAGCAAACAGAGCAATTAAGGTTTTAAGCAATTAGATGAAGGAGGTGGGCCGTTTGGGAATGTGACCTTGACATTAATTGGGGGATGTCACCATAATAAGCAATTAGCATATTTCATAAAGGACTACCAAACCAAACAACAGGATGGGTGCTATGAGAATGTACCCTATGCTACTAGTTGGAGAACTAGGGCTAGGTGTAATTCTCATATGACTCACCAAGTCTAGGTCTCTAGGATAAGTGGTATTAGTCAATTGAGGACCAAGGGTAAGGATGGGAGTAGAGATGAGGATATTTGACCTCATGCCACTAGCCACCTCAGCCTTTAGGAAATCCTAGGAAATTGCACTAATCACACTTATACTAGTCACTTAGAACTCACATTTGCATGTAGGAAGAAGGTGATTATGTAGGAAGATAGGGGGCTAGCTAGGGATCTGAATTAAGGACCTAAGAGCCAATCCTATGATAGCTACATAGAAACCAAAACATCCTAGAGGAAAATGTCTTCAAGCACCACAAGGCAAGCAATTGATGTAATTAAACAACAATCACATGCACAAGTAATGGGAAACGAGATACAAGCAAAGGCAATCATCATAGAAGTGAAATATGTTCATTACAAATTATATTCCCCCAACATGGTATCAAAGTCACATTTTTTCCCCAAACAGCCCACCCAAGGGGGCTTAGCTATACATGATCAAAATAGAAACAAAGGAGAAGGGAAAGAGAGTAGGAAACGCCATGGATGCTTGACGAAGCTTGACTTCTTCACCTCCTTGCTACCAGCCACGAGCCTCCTCCTCCAATGGTGCCCAAGAGCATGGAAATGGTGGAATGGATGGATCGAAACCTAGAGAAACTAGGTTTCTATATATGGTGGAAATGAGTGGAAAGTGGGTGGAAATGGGATTAAATGCAAAGAAAGTAGGTGGATGGGAGTAATGGATGCAAGGGAACAGCTAGATAGCGGCTAGGGGGTGCTCTCTGCCGAGCCCTAGAAGAAACTAGTGCTTATATAGGAGCTAGGGCTAAGTGGGGGTATAATAGGAAAAGTAGTGAAAAGTTGTGTAGGGTAGGTGATCACCACGGTCGTGGTGGGTGTGCCACGGCCATGGTGAGGGTAGTGGGGAACGGATGTGGGGGGTAGATATGGTCGTGGTGTGAAGGAAGTGGTGAGATGGTGGTGGCCACGGCCGTGGCAGAGTGCCACGGTTGTGGTGGGTAACATGCCCCACGACCGTGTTGGGTAACATCGCCGTTTTGGAGGTGGAGGAGCTGATCGTGGGGAGGGGCCACGGGCGTCTTGATCGTCTTCGGCCACGGTCGTGGTGTTCCGGGAAAAAACCTTGTTGGCAACTGACTTCTTGTAGTTAATTCCCATGACCGTGGCAGGGTGCCACGGTCGTGTTCTCTTCTCCTGACCACGACCGTGCTGATGGCCACGATCGTGTTGTCTTCAATGGCCACGATCGTGGATGGGGGGCCACGGTCGTGGGGCTCTGTGGAATTTCCCTGTTGCAACCTATTGGATCTTGGCAATAAACGCACGACCGTGGCAATGTGGCCACGGCCGTGGTGAGGCTTGACTTCTTGATTTCGCTTCTAACTTTGTCATTTTCGGATGTCTTTGCTTGGGGATGATTCTTGGCCACTGGAGGTAGGTTGAGGGAGACTTTGTGGCTTTCTTTGGGTCCCTTCTTGAGTGGGGGAACCCTAGAACTCCCTCTCTCTCTCTCTCTCTCTCTCTCTCTCTCTTCCATCTAAGCATGGTCCAAGTACCTGAAAAATAGTGCAAAGAACATCCATAAGCATATTTGCAATGATAATCATATTGGGGGAAAAAGACTTGTAATCTAGCATGTTTAGATGCAATTTAGGTACAAAATGGCACATGATGGAGCCCTAAAATAGGGTTGCATCACCACCCCAAACTTAAAACATGCTTGTCCTCAAGTATGCTCTAACTCAATCTCTCTACAAATTTTCCACTAACAAGAAATGACAAATGCAATGTAAAAGATGATTATTACTGAATGGCATCAAAGATGACTGAGTGTATGAATTTCACCTCTCTCCTCTCCTTCTTTCACAATCCAATCATGAAAAGAGCACAAAGCACATGAACTTCACATATAGCGCGTAGAAAACACAAGTTATCCATACTTCTTCAATAAAGTTCCGGGTAAACTGTTTCATGATAGTGTTAATCGAGGATGACTAGGAGTGTTGTTTCACCTTCATGCGTTCAGTCTTATGTTTCAAATCACACCAAATGACCCATTTGGCTATGGAAAAGGAAAAAATGAGCTAGGTTTGATGTTTCCTAGCTCAATAGGTATGAAAGTGGAAGAAAGAGTTGCGATAAGATTTTTGGAGTGTTTTTACACACTCATCTTTTCTTTATTTGAATGCTCTTAAACAAGAGCATCCTTTTATTTTATTTTTGCTTTTCTTTTCTTTCTTGCCCTTGGTGTAGATAGGGAAGATGGTGGATAGAGTGAAGCGGGGAGATAAAGATGTGGCCACCCCAAACTTTTGGAGGTGGCCACGACTAATATGTGCACTTTGGCATCTTTTTATGAGGCGGAGGGGTATGAAGATGGTGGAAGAATAGTCAGGTCAAAGAGGGGTCATTGGTATGATTTTCCACGTAAGACCTCCTGCATGAGAATTAATCCAACACTTCATCAAGATATCACACCACATGAATGAACAAAACGAAATTGATATATCAAACAAGTAATTCCACAAACACTAAGTGTTCAAAGCTTGCTCAATTTCACAATTCAACCAATTCAATCACAATCCTAAGAAAGGTGATGTACATGTAAGAAGTCAAACATTGATACCACTTAGCAACAAACAATGGTGATTTACTTGCATTTGTCAAAGGTCAACATTTTAATTCAAAACAATAGAGATTGGGTCAAAACATACTTTTTAAACAAGAAGTCTTAAAATTTGGGCAAAATTGGCCAAAATGGTGCCAATTTGCACTAAATCACATCTAAACCTACTTTAGGGAATTTAAAGCATAAGGAAGCAAATCCTACTTAACATGCACAAGAAATTATAAAAAACTACATGAGAATGCAATGCATGATATTGAATAGGAAAAAGAGCTAAAATTTTGAAAAATTACACAAAAATGCAGAAAGAAAGTACATGCCATGCAAAGATGCAATGAAAAGAACAACAATTAAACTGAACTATATGGCAAGGTGAAACAAAATGACAAAAAGAGAGAGAGATAGGGTGGTGCATACCGCCCTACCCACCCCAAACTTTAGAATCATGTTGTTCTCAACATGAAACTATAGCTGAGGGTAGATAGGGGAAGTTAGTGGTCATGTTTGGGTAGCACGGCCGTGGTGAGGACCACGGCCATGTTGTCGATGGAGAACTCTTCAAGCTGACATTGCCACGGTCGTGGCAGGCTACCACGGTCGTGGTCCGCTTTCTTCAACACGATCGTGGTGAGGACCACGGTCGTGGGCAGTCTCCTTTACCACGGTCGTGGCGATTCCTGCAAGCAACCTGCAACCTTGGCCAAAAAGATGCAATAATTCCCACAGCCGTGGCCATGTGCCACGGTTGTGTTTGGGCACATGAGCCACGGTCATGGTCGAGCTCCACGACTGTGGTGTTGTTTCTCTTTTAGCTTTCAAACTTAACACTTTGAACTTTCGATTTCATGTGTTCTTTGTCCACAAATTCAACTTAAGGGCCACGATTTACTTCTAAAACCCCTCTCTCTATTGTCTAACACCTGCACATCATCAAAACTCAAACAAAAACATCAAGCACAAATGTGCGTGTGTGTATTGGTGTAAAAGAAAACTAAAGTATAGAAAAGGAAAAGGTTCGAGAATCTCAAACCACGTGGGTTGCCTCCCACTAGCGCTAAATTTAACGCCTTCAGCCAGGCATCTTGCTCTTGTCACTAAGTGTCGACACCCATGGTGTCCTCCTTCTCTTCAACGGTGATCCTATCAATCATCTTTACGACATGTCCTTCATCCCACAGGGTGTACATCGAACGGAAGTATGGACTCGATCTCCACAGCTCCAGGGGATCATTGTAGCACAAACTCTCTCTGAAGTCTTCATTGCCCATCTCATCCCGCTTCTCTTTAGTAAAGATGAAGAAGTCGAATTTTCTCCTCTTGTAGGTAACCGTGAGAGTGCCCTTGCGGATGTTGATTTCTGCGCACACGGAGGATAGGAAGGGCCTACCCAATATGAGGTATTCTTCCCCATCAACAGGTGCGGCGTCCACTATTACAAAGTCAGTCACATAGGCAATATTGATCCTTTCATCCATAGACACTATCGTATTTCTCATAACCCCCAATGGTCTCCTCGTGGTTCCATCACCTAAGATAATGCCACACTCCACTGGCTGCATTTTGTTTAGGCCAAGCCATTTGTACATGCTCCATGGCACGAGGCCTATCCCTGCACCCGTGTCAAGGAGGGTGTGCTCGATGGTTTGTGTGCCAATATAGCATGTAATCAGAGGAGCTCCCGGGTCGCCTCTCTTTTCTGGGCAGCCAATATCGTAAATGAAATTCACAGACTTTGAAGCAATTATATCTTGGATTGGAAGTATCACTAGCTTTTTCATTCCCATGCACATGTCCTTCATCAATGAAAAGAGTGATGTAATGCCTATTGTTCCCCGCTTCAACTTTTCTAGGAGATTCATGATATTTCTGCCCCTTTTGTGGAAAGTTGAACCTTCATGGAATTGCTTTCTATCTTCATCAACTATCTCCACTGTACTAGCTGGAACTGGAGGAGGGGTAATGGTGACGCTCGTCTCATGTAAAGGTCTTGTTTCCCATAAGGATATGGCTTCAAGCGCTGCTATGTCCATGGTATGTGAAATAGTACAAGTGACACTGTCACCAACAGCTGGATGATCTATATCTAGGGTAATTTCCGTATCCCCGAGTGAGGGTGGAACCAATGAGGGTGCCTCTACATTCGCGTCTGGCGCAGTAGCAATATGGGTGCACTTAGAATTATCTGGTGGTGCTTGAGCGGCAAATTCTTTGGAGTATTCTTTATCTTTGCTAGATCCCACAAGTATCGAGACTTTACATCCCACCTCAGTCACTTTCTTTTCCCTTTTCCCGCAACCTTGAGCAGCTTCTTCACCCCATATGATAGTGACCATACTCACTTGCTCATGTGATGATGGAGGGGGTTGTGAGGACGGAGGTGGCGGTGGTCTTGGATGGGTGTAATTCGGATTTTGCAGTATGCAAGTTGGTTGTGGTGGTGGTGGTTGTTGGTAGGTGCGAGGTGGAGGTGGAGCATATTGATAGTTGAGGGGCACTTGAGGAGGTGGAGGAGCATAGGGGTTTGGTGGGGCTTGGTAAGATGGTGGAACATAAGCACTCGAAGTGTTCCCTAGAAAAGTCCCATCATTGTTCGAATTTGGCATTGGTTGAGATGGAAGTCTCCCCTCTTCACAACGAGCAAGTGAGATAGAAAATTGATCGGGCCTTTTCTCAAGACGGTTGATCATCTGTCCTTGAGAAGACACTTCTCTTTTTACCTCATCTAGATTCCTCAGTCTCGCGAGTAATTCTTCTTTGAACTTTGAGTTGTAGTGTGGCTTTTGCTGCCCCTGTCCTTGCCCATCCTCGTTCTGTTGTTTCCAAGAGAAGTTCGGGTGGTTCCTCCACTCGGGAGTGTAGGAGTTGGACATTGGGCCCTGGTTGTTGCGGACACCAAAGGAATATAGAGCATTGACATCCTCTTCTACAGTATCAACCACCCTTGTGTGCTGTCTAGAAGAGCCACCAGCTGGATTCTATATCCACTTCATCATCTCGGTCATCATCTTCATCATATCAGGATCGTTGGTATTGCGACTCAGAGCAGCAGAAGAAGGTGGAGGAGCGTAGCCTCGATCACAATGCTCCCCTTTTGTAGAAGCATGGTGGCGGGAGTTTTCTGCGAGGTGTCGAACAACGGCCATGATTCCTCGGGCGGCTTTGCCATGAAAGTGCCCCCGCAGGAAGAGTCTACATTGTTTTGGCTTTGCTCCTCAAGACCGGTGTAGAAGGCCTGAACTAGCTACCATAGAGGAACCTCATGATGAGGGCAATCATGAAGCAACTTCTGGAACCTCTCCCATGCCTCGTGGAAGGGCTCGTTCTCTTTCTGGGTGAACGACGTGATGCACCTTCTCATATAAGATAACTTGACGATGCGGAAGAACTTCTTCAGAAACTCGTTCTTCACCTCATTCCAAGTGACCAACTCTGGCCTCGAAACGTACCACTCCTTGGCTTTCTCCTTGAGGGAGAAAGGGAAGAGTGTCCTCCTCATTGAGTCGTCGGTGGCGGCTAGAGAGAAGAAGGTAGAGCACATTTCAAGGAACGCTTCTATGTGGGGGTAGGGATTCTCGTTCTCCATTCCATAGCATGTGGGGAGAAGTCCCAAGAGTGTCGGCAGGATGGAGAACTGCTGACTGGGCATTTGGTCAACCAACGTGGCTATGGGGGAGTTGTAGTTCCCCGACGTGAAGTACTCATGAATCGGGCGATGTGGCGGTGGGGGTGGAACATCCGATGGTGGGTTGTTCTCAGCCATCTCGGCCTCTCGGTGTAGGTTGCGGCGATCTTGACGCCTTCTTCTCCCAATCTCGGGGTCATAAACCACCAAGTCGGTGCAAGTAGAATGCGTGCTACGCATGCACAACTATCACCTGCACTAGTCACAAACAAACAACAAGGAGCCAAGTTAGTGAACCAATATGCAAGAGTAACACAAAGAATAAATAATAGCAATGGTGAGGGCAAAAGGAAAGGCTAAGCTACACTATCTAACTAGGTCGAGCGCCTCTATCCCTGGCAACGGAGCCAGAAAGCTTGATGCGTCCCCGCTAGTGGTGCTTTTACACCCCACGAGGTCGGAGCGCATGGGATGTGGGATCTTATGCTTTCAAAATTTATAGACCTACACTAACTACCTACATCTACTAAGACACTACACTCGCAAGCACACAGGGTCATGTCGTAGTATAGGAAGGCGATAAGTACAGGGTCGGTCCACGAAGATAGAGGAGGAACTAGATTTAGACGGGGTAAGCTATTTTCCTATTGCAGAGAGTAAGGATTTTAGGGTTTAAAGGTTGGTTGGTTGTTGATTAAGCTAAGTGAGCAAGTAGGAAATGCAATATGAAACTAAGTTATCAAAAGGCTAAATTAGCAATCTAAGTCAACAAGCTATCTAAACAAGAGCAAGAACAAACTACACTAGACTAAGGAAGCAACTAGAAATTGAGAGCCTAAGTTAACCACTAATCAAGATTAAAGACCTAAATTAACACTTAGCTAGCAAAACTAGGCAATTAACTAAGTTAACTAAAGAAATTGAACTACACTAGCATTAACAAGCAAACAGAGCAATTAAGGTTTTAAGCAATTAGATGAAGGAGGTGGGCCGTTTGGGAATGTGACCTTGACATTAATTGGGGGATGTCCCCATAATAAGCAATTAGCATATTTCATTCTAGACTACCAAACCAAACAACAGGGTGGGTGCTATGAGAATGTACCCTATGCTACTAGTTGGAGAACTAGGGCTAGGTGTAATTCTCATATGACTCACCAAGTCTAGGTCTCTAGGATAAGTGGTATTAGTCAATTGAGGACCAATGGTAAGGATGGGAGTAGATATGAGGATATTTGACCTCATGCCACTAGCCACCTCAGCCTTTAGGAAATCCTAGGCAATTGCACTAATCACACTTATACTAGTCACTTAGAACTCACATTTTCATGTAGGAAGAAGGTGATTATGTAGGAAGATAGGGGGCTAGCTAGGGATCCAAATTAAGGACCTAAGAGCCAATCCTATGATAGCTACATAGAAACCAAAACATCCTAGAGGCAAATGTCTTCAAGCACCAAAAGGCTAGAAATTAATGTAATTAAACAACAATCACATGCACAAGTAATGGGAAATGAGATACAAGCAAAGGCAATCATCATAGAAGTGAAATATGTTCATTACAAATTATATTCCCCCAACATGGTATCAAAGTCACATTTTTTCCCCAAACAGCCCACCCAAGGGGGCTTAGCTATACACGATCAAAATAGAAACAAAGGAGAAGGTAAAGAGAGTAGGAAACGCCATGGATGCTTGATGAAGCTTGACTTCTTCACCTCCTTGCTGCCAGCCACGAGCCTCCTCCTCCAATGGTGCCCAAGAGCATGGAAATGGTGGAATGGATGGATAGAAACCTAGAGAAACTAGGTTTCTATGGTGGAAATGAGTGGAAAGTGGGTGAAATGGGATTAAATGCAAGGAAAGTAGGTGGATGGGAGTAATGGATGCAAGGGAATAGTTGAATAGTTGCTAGGAGGTGCTCTCTGTCGAGCCCTACAAGAAAGTGTTGACTCAAGGTCAATTAGGTCAATGTTGACTCATGTCTAAATTGACTAAACCCGTGTTTTGATGATGACTAACCATTCCACATATTGGTGTCTAATGTCCCTACTTGAGTGATTTCAGATTAGGTATAGACACACTCCAATTGCCCTAACTTGTGCATCTCAAATTGGAGAAAAGACAAGTCAAAGTCATACAAGTGAACATTTTTGTAAAATGATGTATATCCATTAGAATCATGTTGTAAATCACTTCTAATGATTGTATGACTTGTAATTAAGCTTAGAAAAATATCAGGAGCACTTAGATCGAATATTAGAGCACTTTAGATGCAACTTTGAAAATTGATTACAGGCACTTTGTCGGTTGAGTTTTCCAGCCTGAAAACTCGACCGATCATCATTGATCAATTTTTTGGAGATTGCATCGGTCGAGTTGTGTTTACACAGAACTCGACCGATGGAGTAATTGACCAAATTGATTTTCATTGGTTGGTTGAGTTTCCTCAGGACAAACCCGACCGATGGTCTGAATATCGGCTTTGTCTTTTACTCTATCGGTCGAGTTACACTTATAGAAACTCCACCGATTGCACTATACGAAAAAGTGCAGAAAAGTGTTTCTAGTCGTTGTGGAGTTGCAACAAGTGAAAATATATCCGTTGTGAGCCACAAAATGGCTAGTTTTCATTCACAAGTGTTCCCAAAGGCTAAGAGGCATCCCCAGCTATAAATAGGACCCCTTGGGCTTCATTCCAAGGTTGAGCATTCATTGCAAACTCTATGTGGGGTTCCTATTCTATAGTTGAGTGCTTCCTACAACCTCCTCTCTCTCTCTAAGATTACTCACTTGCTACATCCATTAGAGTGAGTAGGAGAATTGTAAGAGAGCTAGTTCTATATGTATATCTTGTGAGGATCTCACTTCCACCACCTCCCGATCTCTCATTTGCAATCATGAAGATGAAGGTTCTCTCTCTTGTCCAAGAGAGGTGAAGAAGAACAAGGGAAGGAGTCCCTTGGTGAAGATCAAGGCTGAAGACTCGGAGCTAGAGTGGGTAAGCCCTTGGAGAAGGCAGAAGACTCAAGCTCAAGTGGGTAAGACCTTGGTGAAAGCTTCTCCGAGTGAAGGTGAAGTCAAAAGCTGAAGATCCAAGAAGAGTGGGTAATTCCTGCAAGGCTGAAGACTTGTGCTAGAGTGGGTAAGTCCTTGGAGAAGGCCGAAGACTCTTGCAAAGTGGGTAAGTCCTTGGTAAGGTTGAAGACTCTTTGTATTGGATAGGTAGGTCTTTTGTTTGGTCATGCATTGTATGTCTTATGAATGAATATAAGAGTGCAATAGTTTGGAAGTCCTAGAGGTTGACCTCTCTAGGCAAGTGGACTGACACACTTCTAGTTTGAAGTGTGGAACCACTCTAAATAGCTTGTTTAATTGGTGCATGTTCAATCTCTCTCTCCCTTCCTATGTATGTTTTAGTTGCACTCAATTCACCTATTTAACAACCTTATCTTGTCATATATCTTGAAGGTTTAATGAGTTTTGTTTAAGTGCTTTCAGCTCTATTCACCTCCCCCCCCCCTCTAGAGCATCTTATCACCCATCTAGGATCCAACAATTGGTATCAGAGTGGGTCTTCTCCAAGCATACTTCAACAAGTAGGAGAAGATGGGTGACTACCTAGGAGGGAGATTCTCTACCAGCCTTCCAATCTTTGATGGGAGCAATTTCCTCTATTGGAGAAGAAGGCTTCAATTCTACATCCAAGGATCAAGACTTGAGATGTGGCAAATGGTGAATTGCCCATACATGCTACCAAAGACAAAGATTGAAGAATGGGATGAAGCCGCCTTGATGAAAGCAACCTTGAATGCTAGAGTCATGCATATCCTATATGCCTCCATGACCCCCACCGAGTTCAACTGTATTTCTTATTGTGAGACGGCCTATGAGGTATGGAGAAAGCTTTGCATCACTTATGAAGGGACAGATCAAGTGAAGGAAAGCAAAGTCTACATGCTCAAAGGGCTGCTTGAGAACTTCAAGATGGGAAATGAGGAGAGTATAGCCAACATGTACTCAAGGCTCAACACCATTGTGAATGGTCTTGCTGTTCTAGGACATCCTATGTCTAGTGGAGAGATCAACTCAAAGATCCTTAGAACTCTCCCCAAGAGATGGGGATCCAAGGTGACTTCTATTGAAGAAGCAATGTCTCTTAAGGATATTCCTATTGAAGAGCTCATTGGAAATCTACAAGCACATGAAGCCACACTTCACAAGAGGGAGGAAGTAGAAAGACAAGAGCAAAAAGAGCTAAAGAGAATGAAGAAGGATGAAATGAAGGCTCAAATTGAAGCTATCATGGAACAAGTTTCTCCATACTCTCAAGCTAAAGAAGATGCCATGTACTCCAAGGGTAAACCCTACAAAGGCAAGTCATCCTCCATCTGGTGCTTCACATGTGGAAAGAAGGGTCACTACAAGGAAGATTGCGCACAAGGCAAAAAGACCCATCTTCACAAGAAGAAATGGCAATCAAGCTCAAGTGGCTCCTCCAACTCAAGCTCAAGTAAAGATTCAAGTGAAGGATCAAGCTCAAGCTCTAGTGATGAAGGAGAATGCCATTTTGCTCTTATAGCATCAACAAGTGAAGACTCAAGTGAGGTAAATCTAAACTCTTTAGATAAAGAATCTTTAATTGATATTATTCATGATATTTGTGCCTCTTTTAAGTCTTCTAAAAAAAAGAAAAAGCTTCCTAGAATTGTTGATAATTTTCATATAGAACTAGATGATCTTGAATATGCTAATTCTTGCTTGATGATAAAAATGATTGTCTTAGCCAAGTAGACTCTCTTAAACTTTAAAATGCTAGTTTGCTTGATAAGATTAGATTTCTAGAAGCTCAACCTCTCATGTCTAGTTCTAATGAAGAGCATACTTTAATTGTTGATTCTCTCATGCATGATATTGATGTTCTTAAATCTAAAAACAAGGACAAAGATTTTGTTTTGCATGAATTAGAAATAGAAAATGCCTCCTTTCTTGCTAAAATCAATGGGCATGAATCTTGTTCTAGTTCTACAAATAGAGAGAATGATGTTGCTGCTCTTCATATTAATAGAGATTCTTATTTAACTAAAGCTCTTTGCTTAGAAAATGATCTTTTGCATGCTAGAGATAATATCAATAATTTGTCTTCTACTATTGCTTCTCTTAAGCATGATAATGACAGTTTGAGATCTTCTTTGCAAAGATTCTTAGTTGGTAAAAAGAATCTTAATGATATCCTACACCATACTACTAAACAAATTGGTAGACATGGTTTAGGATATGATAGTAGTCAAGGGAACAACAAAGATAAAGGACCTCCAATATTCCATGGAGAATCCTCTAGTTCCAAGACTATGGGCACATGAAACTATTGTAATGATTTTGGTCATTATTCTACTTGTTGTCCTTTTAGGAAAGAACCAAAGAGCAATAGGATTTGGGTTGCTAAACTAACTCCTCCGGACCCAAAAACATGATTGGGGACCATTTCATCTTTCTTCTTTTAGGTACTTGCAAATGGATTGACTTGAGCTATTGAATTGCAAATTGACTTGTCAATCCACATGAAAGAAGAAAGGTGAGATGTGTAGAGGGGACAACAAGTGGGAAAAAGCAATGGTAAGCACAAAGGAAATGTTTTCTTTCTTATAACCATGTCTAACTTGTCTTTGTCAAGTTAGTGTGCACTATACATATGGTTTTTGAGTCAAAATTGGTATTTTGTGTTTCTCTTCACACTCTTGCTCAAAAATTGTTTCTAATGCTTCTATAGTGCATTAGTAACTTGCTTAAACATGTTTGGACATGGTTTGTATATTTAGCATGCCTTTAGAATGTTTTTATGAAATATATGTGCTTTTTGACAGCTGCTCTGTCGGTCGAGTTTGCCCTATTGAAACTCGATCGATAGGCACCAATGGGTGTTGCCAGCAGTTGTCATCGGTCGAGTTGTCAATGCACAGAACTCGACCGATAACACTGTGCACAGAATATACATTTGGCTTATTGAATGAGAATTTCCCTCTCAATTAGATTTTCTCAAACAATAGCCTTATTCTTTGGCACTCTCATTTGTTACTTTTATATATGCATATTGCCATGTTCTAAATTGCCTATCTTGATTACAACTCTATCTCTCTAATTGCTCTAAATTGGTATATCTATATATTGCAATTACTTGTTTTGAGTTGTTTTGCAGGTTTTGATGATGATCTCTTTGGATCTCTTGGTTGTGTCTTAAATTGCTTTCGTTGTACTCTAACTTGCTACATCTATCTAGTTGTATATCTTGTTTTGATACAACCTTGAGATTCTTAGGGATAATCATCTTATGGTAAGGATGCATATCTAGTGAGTTATATCCTTTCATGCTTCTAAAATTGCTTATCACTTTGTTTGGATATTTCTCTACATCTACCCATAGCTTGCTTTATCTTGTGTATCTTTTGGTATCTCTTGCTATGATCGAGATCCTACTAGTAGTCCTAACTTGTGATATCATCTACTAGTAGTTCATATACATGTATTTCTAACCTTGTTTATAATGGGCATCCTTGCTCATCTACATGCTATGCTTGTATCTTGTCTCATACATGCTCAAGATTGTTCCTTGAATTGCATATCTACTATCTTGAGTTGCTTGCATAACATTGTGATGCAGGGTACATGGATCTACATTATATGTAGAAATTGGAGTATTTATGGATTTTTATGTAGATTTTGCTCCAGTTTTAGTTTTTGGTGCAAGACTAGTGTTTTTCATGCAGAAACGACCTTCTAAGAAAGACTCATCGCTTCACCATGAGCTCTGATGGTTTTTGATCAAATTTCGTCATCTTGAGGGTCAAAATTGCAATTTATTGTTTTTCTGCAGCACCTTATCTTGCATTTTGAGTTGTTCAAGTATATGTTTTAACTTTCTTTTCTTTCTATGCTTGGACAAGACCCTATCTGTGCTCTTCTACTCTCCTTATATATATTTGTATTATCTCCTATCTCTTTAACAAGTGATGTTTCTTATTTCTTCATAACCCCACTTTTTGAAATGACAAAGGGGGAGAAAGGTATGTCTTCTTTTAAAAAGAGGAAGAAGGCATGTCTTACATCAAGAAGAGAAGTATGTCCATGTAAGGGGGAGAAGGTAAATGGGAGAAGACATATATGTGTAGGACATATATGAGTAGAAGACATAGTATTATATAAATGTTATGAAAGCTAACCATGCAGGAGAAATAGCATCAATTGAGGGGGAGTATGAGAACTCCATGCACATCAATTGAGGGGGAGCATATGAACTCCATTCTATTGAAACCTCTAGGTTTCTCCGAAGGTATGATTTTACTTGAAAGCTTTCAATACATTTATGGAATGGTTTGTCATCTTCAAAAAGGGGGAGATTGTTGACTCAGGGTCAATTAGGTCAATGTTGACTCACGTCTAAATTGACTAAACTCGTGTTTTGATGATGACTAACCATTCCACATATTGGTGTCTAATGTCCCTACTTGAGTGATTTCAGATTAGGTATAGACACACTCCAATTACCCTAACTTGCACATCTCAAATTGGGGAAAAGACAAGTCAAAGTCATACAAGTGCACGTTTTTGTAATATGATGTATATCCATTAGAATCATGTTGTAAATCACTTGTAATGATTGTATGACTTGTAATTAAGCTTAGAAAAATATCAGGAGCACTTAGATCGAATATTAGAGCACTTTAGATGCAACTTTAAAAATTGATTACAAGCACTTTGTCGGTCGAGTTTGCCAGCCTGAAAACTCGACCGATCATCCTTGATCAATTTTTTGGACATTGCATCGGTCGAGTTGTGTTTACACAGAACTCGACCGATGGAGTAATTGACCAAATCAATTTTCATTGTTCGGTCGAGTTTCCTCAGGACAAACTCGACCGATGGTATGAATATCGGCTTTGTCTTTTACTCTATCGGTCGAGTTACACTTATAGAAACTCGACCGATTGCACTGTACGGAAAAGTGCAGAAAAGTGTTTCTAGCCGTTGTGGAGTTGCAACAAGTGAAAATATATCTGTTGCAAGCCACAAAATGGCTAGTTTTCGTTCACAAGTGTTCCCAAAGGATAAGAGGCATCCCCAGCTATAAATAGGACCCCTTGGGCTTTATTCCAAGGTTGAGCATTCATTGCAAACTCTATGTGATGTTCCTATTCTATAGTTGAGTGCTTCCTACAACCTCCTCTCTCTCTCTAAGCTTAATCACTTGCTACATCCATTAGAGTGAGTAGGAGATTTGTAAGAGAGCTAGTTCTATATGTATATCTTGTGAGGCTCCCACTTCCACCACCTCCCCATCTCTCATTTGCAATCATGAAGATGAAGGTTCTCTCTCTTGTTCAAGAGAGGTGAAGAATAACAAGGGAAGGAATCCCTTGGTGAAGATCAAGGATGAAGACTTGGAGCTAGAGTGGGTAAGCCCTTGGAGAAGGCAGAAGACTCAAGCTCAAGTGGGTAAGACCTTGGTGAAAGCTTCTCTGAGTGAAGGTGAAGTCAAAAGCTGAAGATCCAAGAAGAGTGGGTAATTCCTGCAAGGTTGAAGACTTGTGCTAGAGTGGGTAAGTCCTTAGAGAAGGCCGAAGACTCTTGCAAAGTGGGTAAGTCCTTGGTAAGGTTGAAGACTCTTTGTATTGTATAGGTAAGTCTTTTGTTTGGTCATGCATTGTATGTCTTATGAATGAATATAAGAGTGCAGTAGTTTGGAAGTCTTAGAGGTTGACCTCTCTAGGCAAGTGGACTGACACACTTCTAGTTTGAAGTGTGGAACCACTCGAAATAGCTTATTTAATTGGTGCATGTTCAATCTCTCTCTCCCTTGCTATGTATGTTTTAGTTGCACTCAAATCACCTATTTAGCAACCTTATCTTGTCATATATCTTGAAGGTTTAATGAGTTTTGTTTAAGTGCTTTCAGCTCTATTCAACCCCCCTTAGAGCATCTTATCACCCATCTAGGATCCAACATAAACTAGTGATTATATAGGAGCTAGGGCTAAGTGGGGGTATAATAGGAAAAGTAGTGAAAAGTTGTGTAGGGTACACTACAAAAAATTTGGCCTTTGTTGAAGAACATTTGTGAGGAACCAAAAATTGTGAATAATGATGTCCATTTGTGAGGGCTCATCCTTCAAATATGGGACCAAATCCCTCAACCGTGTTCTTAACATCGTTAGGCATTTTATGTGAACATTGGTCCCTCACAAATACATTTCTCACAAATCACCCCCTCAAAAACTCCATGCCAAATGTTTCCCTCCATCTCATAATCCTTCCCTCCATTCTAAAACACTGATTCGTCTATCAAAATTCATGAAAAAAATCACCCAGTCCCGGCGGGTGCCCTATTTGCGGCGAAGTCCACCTCCTTTCCCCCTCAATTCCTTCACAACTACCCACTGAACCCTCCCCCTCCCGATTCTCTCATCTGTTCCTCCGCACTCCTCTACCTTCAGAAAATGCCTCGACATTAAGGTTCTTCTCTCCTTGCCGCCATTGATGGTTGCTGCCCTCCGCATTGGGTCATCCTTGATGCTAATCGCCCTGCTCTGTCATAACTCCTTGCCGCTGTTGACGGTTGCTGCCCTCCGCCATTGACGGTTGCTGCCCTCCGCATTGGTCGTTGCTGCTACGCAGTCACCGTGCTGGATTGCCGTCGATCGCCCTGCTCGACCATTGGTCATTTCTACTACGCAGCTGGATTGCTTCTTCGGCCACTGGAATCCTCTCTAGGTTAGTATCTTTTTCTCTTTTTCTCATTTAGGAGAGCACTAGCCCTCACTTCGACCCCTGATAGCCAAGATTGGTTCTTCCTCCAATGGGCTTCCAGTTCATACCTCATGTGTTCGCCTCATCTCCCCCCAATGTGATCTACATAGGATTAGCTGGGTTTACTTAGTAAAAATACTAACCATCTAGTATTCATATGAGTTATCTCCCCCTCCCCCTCAGGGTTAACGTTCACACGTATAAGAAACATATCACAATGTTGAAAAACTTTGACTATCCTCAGTTGCATGGAGATGGTCATACAATAGTAATAGAGAGTAGTCAGGGGCGTGTTCAACATTTGGAAGCAAGGAAATAGCTTCTTGGGAGTAGCTACCATAGCTAAATGGAAGGGAATCAAAGTTGTGATGTACATAAATTCCTAGGCTATGCATCTATAGTATAGCATCCACATAATGATTTTCTATCATACAACTTTGTGTTTTGTCAATAAGAAAAGAATAATTTACTTATGTGATTGAGTAGATATAGTATTTGATTGAATATTGTCTTTCTCGAATATGTACAATATCTATTAATTGTACAAACTCGAATTTATGTATAATACCTACCATGTAATCCAAGTCATACTTGATCAAATATTACTCATATATAATTGTTGAGGCTCAAGCTTGGTTCAAAGCAATACACATGTGTGCATGTATGTTTAATTTTGCTACTCTATTCTATTCTATATGAACAAGTGTTCTCATGACACCCATATATATGGATCAGAGCCAAAGTAGTTGATAATGAATGTATTAATAATATTCCTAGTTTCTTTGAAGACCATATGAAGGAAATAAGCAATACCTCCTTTAAATCTATTATATGTATCCTTTACTATATCTGCTGGTATAGAAATAAGGTGATTTTTGAGGAATGGTTAGTCAATGTGAGTGTGCTATAGTCTATATGAGATAAAAGTGCTTCTTTACTAAACGAGCCATGTGTTCTTTTTTCTGGAATTGCTATGCTTGTGCTTATTTTCTAAAGATGAAGAAGGGTTTCATCTGATGTTACTGGTTTATTGATGTAGTGGTGATCAAGATGGTTGTATGTGTTCTACAATGTTGGAGTTTCCATACTAAGTTAAAAGTGCTTCTTTTCTAAGGGGGGTCCGTCTCCCTTTTTTGGAGTTTCCTACTTGTCCTTATGTTCAGAAGATGAAGTAGAGCTTCTATCTGGTGTTTTTTAGTCTATTGATCCAGTGATGATCAAGATGGTTTCTTGTAAACTGTTGTGCTGAAATGACCTTTCTTTTGAAGAGAAGTTCTAGAGGTGACCAAAGCATCATTCTGATTAAAAACGCTTACATTTAAACCCATTCCTATAAACACATTTCTTATTGGGTGAAAACTGTAGATTTCTTTGGTGACTGCATTAACTTGCTTCTCAAGTGAGGCAAAGCTTGGGGAGTTACATTCTTCTCTTCTAACTCAGCATTGTTGGCTTTTCTTTTCCCATAGTCAATTTTCTTAGGAAAGATCTTGTCAAACATGTATGATGGAATCACCAACATGGGATTATATTTTTATCTTCCTCCATGCCAACATGGTTTAGATAGTTGACTCTCATGGAAATAATATTGTCATGGGGGTTCACTTGATTTGTCATGTATTTTCATTCTCATGTGGACACTCTATAGAGTATCAACAAGAGTCTCTTTATACCTCTTCTAAGTATCAAGAAAAGTGTCTCCATATTGTTGATCATAGATCGTTATTTAGTTCAAGATATTGGTTCTCTTTCTTAGAAGAGAGGACTTTTGCAAGAAGATTGTTAATAATGGATTTCAGGCATGAATTGACCCCTTTTCCATGACTTTTATCCATTATACATTGTTAGGATTGACCATGACAAGTGAATGGGAAAAGATAGATAGATTGATCATCATCCTTCATCACATTGATATTCATAATGTCACAAAACTTGAGGAAGTTCTGTACATGAATATTTGGAACTTCATTTGCCAAGCCTAAAAATTGGTTTTGCTTCATTATGTCAATTGGATCGAGGTTTAATATGAAGTATGAAACATCTACAGTCTGTCACACTACTGCCAAACTAGACACCAAATTAGAATGAGGGGAGGTATAGTCAAGAAATGATCTTTTGTATGCCATTTCTGAAGTAGAGCTTCTATCTGGTGTTTTTAGTCTATTGATCCAGTGATGATCAAGATGGTTTCTTGTAAACTATTGTGCTAAAATGACCTTTCTTTTGAAGAGCAGTTCTAGAGGTGACCAAAGCATAATTCTGATTAAAAACCCTTACATTTAAACCCATTCCTATAAACACATTTCTTATTGGGTGAAAATTGTAGATTGCTTTGGTGGCTGCATTAACTTGCTTCTCAAGTGAGGCAAAGCTTGGGGAGTTACATTCTTCTCTTCTAACTCAGCATTGTTGGCTTTTCTTTTCCCATAGTCAATTTTCTTAGGAAAGATCTTGTCAAACATGTATGATGGAATCAGCAACATGGGATTATATTTTTATCTTCCTCCATGCCAACATGGTTTAGATAGTTGACTCTCATGGAAATAATATTATCATGGGGGTTCACTTGATTTTTCATGTATTTTCATTCTCATGTGGACACTCTATAGAGTATCAACAAGAGTTCTAGGATTCTTTTGTGGATACTTCACACATTTCATCTAAGTCTCATCCATCTTTTGAAGGGGAAGTGGTTAACCTTGTTACCCCTCCCAACTCTGTTGAGAAAAATAACTTAGAACCTTCCTTTGAGTTTCTAAAATGTAATAAGAAGAATACGTCCAGAGGTAGAGGGAGAAAGGGGTCAACTGAGGATAACAATGCTACTTTATCCAATAAGTCTGATAACTTAGCAATTGTTTATGAGAAGCTCAAGCCAGTGAAGTACAGGTTAAAAATGGTTTCAAGGATCAAAGAAGGTATATCCATTATCTCCTGGAATGTTATGGGCTCAACATCAAAGATCCTAAGGTTTAAAAGGAGGTTTTGAGTCTTAAGATTCATATTATTGTGTTGAATGAGACTAAAGTTCATGTGGGGAAGATCCAAAAATTGCTCAAGAAATATTTGGGTAGTTATAGTGGATTTCTCATCACAGTAGTCATGGTATTGGGAGAGTTTTTGTTTTGTGGAATGGTATCTAATGCTCTGTTGAAAAGCTTTTTTAATATGATAAATTGATACATACTAGAATCACTACTGGGGATAAAAGATTTCTTCTTACTGCTATTTATGGTCACAATCTGGATTTGGAAAGAATAGCTTTATGGAATGATATTGAGTATGTTAACGGAAATAGTCATGAGCCTTGGACTATTCTGGGTGGCTTTAATGCTGTTAGGAACTATAATGAGAAAGTTGGAAAGGAACCTCCTTCTAAAAGATCTATGAATTATTTTAATGATTGTATGACTAACTGTGATCTATTTGAACTTTCTATGAGTTATCCCTTTTTATCACTATTAGCTCCCTAATTATTCACTATTGTTACACATTCCTTTTCACAACTCATTAGCAAAGAAGTATGTAATGGTTGCTTGAAGCCTTTGAGTGCCTTGAAGAATGTGAGTGTTTCCCATCTCGCCTTCACTAATGACATTATGGTTTTTATGGAAACTGATGCCAAGGGGGCTTATACTGTCAGAAGGATTTTCAATAATCTTACTAATATTATAGATCTTAACATCAGTCATGGAAAAAGTTTGATCTTCTTTAGTGTTGACTCTGATGTTCATATGGTAACTAATATCCTGGGTATTCAGGCTAGTTCTCGTCCTCAGAGGTATCTTGGGATCCCTTTATTCAATAACAAAATGTCTAAAAGATATTGGTATCCTTTGATTGATAGATTGAAGAAAAGGTTGGATGGGTGGAAGTCCAAAAAATTGTCTTTTGCTGGAAGACTAGAACTTTTAATTCTACTATGTCCGCCAATCAAAATTTCTGGTCCTCTTCCTTTTCACTTCCTACTTCTATCTGTGATGAAGTGGAAATAACTATTATAAATTTCTTATGGGGATAGTGTGAAGGCAAGAATGATATCCATCTTATTAAGTGGGATGATGTAACCAAGGTAAAGGATGAAGGTGGTATGTCTATAAAAAAAGTCAAAGACGTTTTTAAGGTTGCTATGATCTTAAATATCTGGATAGTAGCTTCAAAGAAAGGTAGTCTATGGATCAAATGGATCCATGAGAAATACCTTCTTAAGGATTCTATCTAAAATATTGATATCTATGGTCAACTTTCTTGGTATTTAATTCAGATGATCATACATCTTGATGATTTTCAAGCTCTCATTATCTACAGTATTGAGAATGGGGAGAATACTTGGCTATATCTTGATCCCTGGACTTCCCATAACAAATTGGTTAGGATGGTATAGGTAGAAAAGAGATTATCAGATTGGTCTGTCAATGTCTAGAAAGGTCAGTTCCATTGTGACTGGGACTCAGTGGAACTTCTCATCTTCCAAGTTGCATAATGCTTTGATTAGTTTTCTTAATGGTGTTTTGAACCATGTTGGCAGAGAGGATGGAACTTGGATTTGTAATGAACTTAAAGTTAACTTGAGACTGATTTGGACTAATATCAAGAAAAGAGGATTTGATGATCCTATCTTCTCTTGGGTTTGGAAATTTAATGGTCCTAAGAGTTTTCAGATTACTGCTTAGAAGTTTGGGCATGACATATTGCCTACTACTGATTATGCAAGGAGAAGAGGAATATCTACTCCTTCTTACTATTTTCTTCGTAACCGTGATGCTAAAAATGATCATCATATCATGTTTGATTTCTCATACACTCTTACTATCTGGAGATTGGACTTTGAAGATAAGTTCATTGATACTATCCCAAGGAAAAAGAATTAAACTTATTACTTTGGTGCTTATGAAAGAACGCCTCATGGGCAGTACGATTATGCATTACATATGGTTTGAAAGAAACTTGAGAGTGCATACCAATAAGTATGTGGTTGCTACATCAATCTGGAACTTGATTAAGCCTATTTTGATGAAATTGCTTTCTTAATTGATCAGTTTCTAAAGCCATCTCTCTGAATCTTGCTCCTTCCTTGGATCTTCAGTTGCAGAGTCTTAAAATCTACTGGTTTGCAAATAGATTGATGGTTTTTGTTAATCGTCTGGTTCTTCTTGGGTGTTTTCTTTTCTTGTTATGGTTTTGGTCTTCTAATACTTGTGTCTC
Source organism: Alisma plantago-aquatica (assembly GCA_963693085.1). NCBI lineage: Eukaryota > Viridiplantae > Streptophyta > Magnoliopsida > Alismatales > Alismataceae > Alisma > Alisma plantago-aquatica. The sequence continues at coordinate 998,734,977 of OY856412.1, forward strand.
CCTATTACACAACTTCTTGTTTCCTTCCTCTTTTATTTTTTTGATATGCTTGTATCAACTTTATTATCACCTCCCGAGACTTTAGAAAATAGAGGATATGCGGACCAATCTTGGAAATCCTATAGCTGAATCAAGGTGCAAATATAGTCATACATATGTATACTAAAAGTAGCCATACCAACTCAAGCTTCTATATCAACAAGATCACCTCTGGTAGAATTCACCACCTAGGGTTCGACACATGAAGACTACTCCATCAAGAATCAGTAAGATAACAAACTATAGGCCAATAGTGTTCCAATATGTTAAGATCTCATTTAACATGATAAATGAGAACTATACATTAAAATATTGGGAATTTAACTTGATTATAATAAGGAATAATCGATCCATCCAAATACCCAATTATATTATAGTAGCATTTACATATATAGTGTGTCGATGTGAGTAAGCTCTGCAATATCATACTAATGTGTTAACCATGTGATGAATATTCAAAAAATTGATTGAATCCACTTGTAGAAATATTGATGTATTCCAACTATCAATCATGCCCATAGCACAAGTTTCCATAAATACCTTCATAGAAATGGTTGTGAGCTCTGCTCTCTTGGTCTAGGCATCTGATCTTGTATATATATATATATATATATATATATATATATATATATATATATATATATATATATATATATATATATATATATACATTTCTTGTAATGTGTGCTTAACTTATTATATATTTTCCTTCATGTAGATGGATTTTCTAATAGATCGGAGATGGATGTATATTGGGAACAGAGTGCGAAGTGATGTATTCAAGGCAGGGTTACGAAAGTTCGAGTTTGCTCTTATCCATCAGAGACCAACTAGACAGGGGAAATTAATATGTCCTTGCAAGGTATGTTTGAACAGATACCTTAAAACAGAGGAGGAGGTATTCTCACATGTATTACAAAAAGGATTTGTGCATAGCTATGATGTTTGGACATTTCATGGGGAGGTGATTGGTAGGAGCAATCCTGTTGTGGCACCAAACATGCCTAGCACCGACAATATGTATAAGATGCTGGAGGATTTGTTTGGTATGGGTGACACAACAAATGACCACTCTACTGAAGCTATAGAGGAACCTGCAAATGTAGATTCACAAAGATTTTACAAGCTACTAAAAGAGGCGGATCAACCACTCTATAGAGGTTGCACAAGTCATTCTAAGCTATCGTATTTGGTTGCCTTGCTATTTCTGAAGGAGGAATCTGGATGGTCCAACGATTCTTTCACAAAGTTGTTACAGTTGATTATTTTAGGATTTCCAGAAGAAAACTGTCTATTCCCGGAGACGTACTATGAAGAAAATGCGATCGTGAAGGATTTACGACTTGATCATTCTACTATAGATGTATGTACAAATAATTGCATGCTTTTTCGCAAAGATGCAGCTTCAAAAGAAAATTGTGATACTTGTGGTGCTTCAAGATGGAATGAAAATCAATACAAAACAAAGGGAAAGAAGGTAGCTGCTAAGTTCATGTATCACTTCCCTTTGATACCTCGGTTAGAGAGGCTCTATATGTCTTCATCTATTTCTAAAGATATGATTTGGTCATCTGAAGTAAAAGGCAAGGATGGTCGTATTCATCATCCTTCAGACACACCAGAATGGTTGTCTATTGATGCTAGGTATCCCGACTTTGCTGATGAACCATGCAATATTAGATTGGCATTAGCAACAGATGGATTTAATGCATTTGGCAATATGAGTGCATCACATAGCATCTGGCCTGTGTCGGTGACACCTCTCAATCTTCTGCCTTGGTTTCTTATGAAAGAACAATTTATTATGATGTCCCTATTAATCCCAGGTCCACATATGGTTGGCAATGACCTTGATGTATACTTGGAGCCATTAATTGAGGAGTTGCAACTACTTCGGGAGCTTGGAGTCAAAGTTTATGATGCAGATACAAAATGAACTTCACTATGCGGGCAATGATTTTATGGACCATTAACGATTTCCCAGCATATGGTGACTTATCTGGTTGGAGCACTAAAGGTAAGAAAGATTTGGGATGTCCTTGTTGTAATGTGGAGATTGTATCAAAATGGTTACAGTTTGGGAAAAAGCAATGCTATGGTTTCCATCGACGTTTTCTTCCAATGAATCATCCATATAGACATGATAGGAAAAATTTTGATGGTGAAAAAGATTTTCGACTTCCACCTAAGCCACTATCTGGAGAAGATATACTGAGGCAATTTGATGGATATGAAAATATCACATTTGGAAAAATGAATAAGCGCAAGAGGCTTGGAGATCAAATTCAACCATTACCTCCTGGTTGGAATAAGATAAGCATCTTTTTTCAGCTACCTTATTGGAAGTATTTATCTGTTAGACACAATCTGGATGTGATGCACATAGAAAAGAATGTGTGCGAGAATATTTTAAACACATTATTGGGTGATTCTAAGAAAAGTAAAGACAACTTACAAGCTCGTCAAGATATGAAGAAAATGTGCATTCGAAGAGATTTATGGCCAGTAGATGCAGGTGACCGCTATTACTTTCCTCCAGCATCTTACACCATGACTAATGCACAAAAAGATAAGTTCCTGTCTGTGTTAGAAAAGTTGAAAGTTCCTGATGGATATTCTTCTAACATATCTAGGTGTGTTAGCAAATCTGATAGAAAACTTGTTGGGCTGAAAAGTCATGATTGCCATGTTCCTATGCATCAAATTCTACCTGTTGCCTTGAGACATTGCATAAGCTTAGATGTGTACAAGCCTATTGCTAATTTGTGCTCATTTTTCAACAAGCTTTGCTCTAACATTATTGATGTGGAGGAATTCAAAGAATTGGAACAAGAAATTGCTGTCACTCTTTGCCAGTTGGAGAGAATCTTCCCTCCTTCTTTCTTCACCATCATGATGCATTTGCCCATTCATTTAGCTTATGAAGCCAGGCAAGCCGGATCTGACCGAACTAGGTGGATGTACCCAATAGAGAGATACTTGAAGAAATTGAAGAAGTATGTAAGAAACAAAGCTAAACCGGCTGGTTGTATTGCTAGTGGCTATTTAGCTGAAGAAAGTTTGACATTTTGTGCTAGGTACTTGCATAATTTTGAGACAAAACTGAACCGCACTCCTCATAATGTTGATGGATCTCCAATTAGAGTTGGAGTGTCAAGAAATTTTGACATCCACACTTTGGAACAAGCCCATCGTTATGTCCTTTTCAATAAAGAGGAATTGGATGTTTGCAGAAGGTAAGATTTAATTACATCCTAAAATTCTTGTTGATATTTGTATATTTGTTGTACATTAATTTAGACACTTCTTATAAATCAGTGAACACATGTGTATTCTTCAAGATATGGAACCCAACATTGCCCCACGGACCCTAGAAACAAAACATGCAAAGGAGTTTTCTAAGTGGTTGAAAGAGCATGTAAGTCTCAAACATAAATATTGTTGTCACTCTTAATGTTCAAGTTAGTGTAGATTACATTAATGTTTTACTTTTTTATGAAGGTAATGCAAATGCGAGAGATTAGGCCGAACATTATTAGCGATGATTTGAGATGGTTATCCCAAGGCCCTTGTGCTGAGGGACTGTCTTATGAAGGATTTTCGGTCAATGGATATCATTTCCGTTCAAAGCACATTGAAAGTACATGTACTACACAAAATAGTGGAGTGTATTTGTGTGCTGACACTTCAAGTTATTCAAGTGGTAGAGATCGAAATCCTATAAATGCTGAAGTCACGTACTATGGCTACTTAGAGGAGGTTATTGAGCTAACTTATGGTCCAGGAATCAAAGTTCCGTTGTTCAGATGTTCTTGGTATGATGAAAGCACTTCTAACGGGTTGCGAATTGATGAATATGGGTTCACACAAATCAACACTTCAAGGATAAAAAAAAGGAGGAACCGTTTATCCTGGCTTCTCAAGCATTGCAATGCTTTTATGTGAAGGATCCTAATGCTGATGATTGGTGCACAATGCTAAAGCATCCTCCTAAAGATTATTCTGAAGTACCTCTTATTGAGAATTGTTTGACTGGTTTACAATCTGAAGCTATTGATGGTGGTGTAACTAGTGATGTGTCTTGGACAAGGAGTGACACTGAGGGATCTTTTGTTGATAGAACTAAAAAAAGAATGATGGGGCTAATGTTTAGTTCATTAATCTGTCTGTTTTCATCAAATTATTTTGTTTGCAAGTCTAGAATAATTTACTTGGGGAATATGTTCTATTGTATTTTTTTGGCAAACTGTTACTATATGGTATATTCTTTGCAATTTATTTAGTCTTGTTTCATATACCAGCAAGTAGGACATCATTATTCTTTTTTGGGATATGAAACCAAGGTACTCTACAAGTTATATGTTTTTCAAATGCCGAATATTCATATGTTGGTGTCTCATATTCTCCGCAATTTATTTGTTTTTCAAATGTAGCTACTACTTTTGTTACTGACATTTCTGCACTAATAATCTAATTTTTTTTCTTGTCAGTTGAAGGATGGCAGGAAGAAGAATCACTAGATCTAGTTGTAACAACACACCCACTCAACCTATTGCTGTCCCTCCATCCACAATTGTAGAAAATTTTGAGGATGAACCTACTCTACTATACAACAATATTGAAAATGATGTAACAGTTGAAGAAAATGTTGAGGATGAACAGGAGAATAGGAAGTATGGACGTGGGCCTGCAAGTGAGCAAAGCCTACTTCCTAAGCAAGGGCAGCCACATCACAAGGTCCAATGGGATTATGAAGGAAATGCTATTGGGGAGAATGGTGCCAAATTGAATCGTTATTGTCATATGCTAGCAAGGAAACCACACATATGGCATCTAGACTTGAAGTGGAACGAACAACCACAACAAGCTTTTGCAGATAGAAAATCATTTATTGAGGTAATCTTTTTCATAAAAAGACCAACAAATTGTATGATTGTTATATCTAAAGTAATATTTTCTATGTTTTTGTAGAAATACTTCGATTTAGGCAGTCACCCTAATGCATGGAATCACATTGATGAACACATTAGCAAAGGGATATGAGTGTGGAGGGCACGTGTAAAGAAAGATTACTATGAAAAGTACAAGACTGAACCAGAATTGATGATGAAGAAAGTTGAGAAAAATGCTTCCATAGATATGGACCAGTTTAAAAATCTTGTTAAAGAATGGGGAACCGAGAAGTCTAAGGTACAATGGTTTCATATAACTTGCATGTATACCTATCTACTTTTTCTAATTATATGTTTCTTATGGTTTAGAAAATTTCCGAGATCAACAAGGCAAACAGAGCAAAAAAGTGATGGATCATACCACAGGATCAAAGCCATGGAGTTGTTATCGGGCAGAAATGGTATTAATAATGGACACTTATCTTTCTTAGTAGGATTTGAACATATAACATGGACAATTATTATGTTATCTATCATGTGTAGGTCAGTGAAGATCAACCCGTTGTGCCTCTTAACAAATTTTTGGAAAAAGTTTACGACAAAAGCCCACAAGTGGTTAGAAAATGGATATTTTCTTTCCTATGATGTCTACAAAGCTACATATGCTTAGATATCTCAATTTAAGCTTTCCTTTTATGATGCTTTCTAATTACAGCTTGAAATCTCTCATATTGTGGAAAACCAAGTAGCAAACCAAGAAGAAATAGATCCTAGAAGTGTTGATAATCTAACACGTGATGCTTATTTGCAAGTTTTAAATCCTTCCAAAAAGGCTAGGATCTGAGGTGTTGGAATTGGGCACAAAGAGATAGGACATAGGGGAAAAGTTGCCCGGATAAGATATGAATTGCTTCTTAAGGAAAGCAATGCAAAGGATGTATGTTGGATTATAACTAAACTTGAACTATTAGTTACAACTAGTCTATTAGATCGATGTTTGTAATTTGTTTTCTATTTCAGGATAAACTTAAGGAACTTGAAGAAACAGTAAATAGATTGAAGAACTCCGTCTCCCAAATAATGACTTGGTATAATCAATCACAGGTAACTCAGATTCAGTTGTCTATGTCAATGTAATATATAATTTTTTTTTGACATTGTTGATGTATTTGTTATAGGATGGTGGTATTAATGTTGATTGTGCAGCTGAATAGCCCAATCAGAATACTACAGGTGTCTTACACATGCAAAGTGGCACAAATAGGTCGGATGTGGGTTCTTTTCACATACAAGACAATACAAGTAATGGTGCAGATGTAGGAATGTTTCCCAGGCAAAATAATTCAAGCGGGGATGGCTTAGGAAGACTTTCTAGAAAAAGCAATTCAAGCAATTCAAGGGAGACTGGAGTAGGCATGCTTTCCATACAAGGCAATTCAAGGGAGAATGGAGTAGGCAGGATTTCCATACAAGGCAATTCAAGGGAGAATGGAGTAGGTAGGCTTTCCATACAAGGCAATGGACATCCACTAATCTTTCAGCCACAGGTACCTCATAACAGCTATAGATTATTTTCAATATTCATACACATAAGAATATTAACATGTACACTTTATTAAAGGCTACAGTTGAAAGTTGGTTCCCTTCTTCTGGTAATAATCGACAAAGTCATCCTCAAATGCAGAACACACCAAGCACATCTTCATCGGTGTCTTTCACACCAAGAACTCAGCGTTTAAATCAGGTATTCAATACGTGCTTGATTAAACTTCTAGTGATCTGAATGACATGATTTTAAAAAAATTGAAGGCTTTACATTTTTCATGTGTTTAAGATAAATTTCAGTATTGTATATGTTTTTCCTACCTGTGACATATTTGAATTTTTCACAAGACATCCAGAGTTTCATATTACAGTTTGTATTATTTAAGTTTTTAGTTGTTTTGCGTGAATGGACTTTATAGTTCAAATTTTATGTTTATGTTTTTATAGAGTTCTGTTGTACAATTCATGTTTACAACCAGTGTTGGTTATGTCGTTTCCAATTAGTAGGGTATTAATACTTGAATTTGTCACTGGCTTAAATCTGCATTCAAACTATGTGTCATTCTCTTTTTAGAATATGATATGTCATAGAAGATGATTTTGATTCTTACTTAACATATGTTGTCAAAATTGTTGGCAGTAAGGTACTAGGAGATCCCAACTCTAAAATTTTCCTACATTTGGTTGGCAGTAATCTTGCTTAGGAGCAGAGTGCTCTGCAGCAAAATCACTACAATCCCAGCTACTCTGCTCTAAAATTTGCCTACATTTTTCTTGAAGAATACTCTAAAAGAGACACCCTTTTTACTTCCTTATATTTTTCAATCCTAGTGGAAGCTTATGCTTTGTCCCCTGGCTCTCTAATATGTTTGTGCAGCAATCAGATGAACATGTAAAAGATAAAAGAAGAGTGTTGTAATGTATTACATTCCTTTAGTTAAGCCTACACATTATTTAGATGTTGAGTCTGAGACAGTACTATATAAACGTGATTTGACTTAGCTAGCTGGAGCCCAAATTTTACTATCATCTGATCTATTTCAAGGTAGAGGGTAGAATGCAATCATTAGCTTGGATGGACATAAGAACACAATAGATATGATGCATCTTGTTTTGCTTTGCTCTTCGGCAAGCTGGCACTGAGCATACACATAATTCAACGCGAGGAGAGAGAACCTTTCCCTATGAATAAAAGTCATTGTGTATAGAGTTATTATAATCATTGCAGTTGCTGGAGATAGAGAGGTCAACTACCCGTACCATTCATTGTTTATTTGAGAAAAGTGCTTGACCAATTGTTGGATATGATACCAGCAGAACCATCAATCTCTATAATCATTCACGTCACCACAATGGAGTATTGAACGAGCATAAGGGGCCGTTTGTGTTCTGCTTTTTACACTACAGGTACTTTATACAGAAACTTTGTACCTGTGGTATTTCAGTTCCTTAGTTGAATAGTTTACATTGCAGCGATTATGTGTCAGAAGTTATTTGGCGAACGCCAGGAATAGTGGTGATCAGAAAGCACGTCGATTTTGTCGGGTTTTACGAAAGCTATTTTTAGTTCTTAATACTAAACCATATAGCATTTGTTATTATCGATTATTATATTTACTACAGCTGCTTCTGTATAAAAATACCGCACTCTGGAAGTTCTCCCCCAAACTAGGCCTAAGGATATTGGTTAAGTTGGAATTGCCACGAACATCATTAACTTATATGCTTTGCGTGAAACAGCTGTGAGATTTCACATATGAATCCACTGTCTTTGCTTTGGAATATGGCATAAGAATAAACATTTCTTTTAGGAAAAGACTTTCCCTCCTATTTGGTTTTTTCTCTCCTTCCCACCCAACTAATTTTGTTTGAAAACCAGTTGCGGTAAGAAAATTGCACTGTATCATTGCATTCTGTAGAAAATGTTGAGGGGAGAACATGGTTGGGATGTATGTTGTTATACATCTGACGATATAGAAACTGACATTATCTATTGATAGATTAACATTTTTGTCTTCCTGAAAATCACTAGTCAATATTCTCAAGTGCTTCACATACATAGGTTGACTTGAAGCTGTTTGCTTCCAGTTCTTAGGCAGCAGTTCAGTGAGTACCTAGTTTTCTGTTGTTTGCTTTTCTCCTTCTAAGTTGAGAAGTGTTTGGTGGTTTAGGCTTGATCCATAGCTGGTGTTTTCTGTATCTTCTGCTCCCCTCGCTCTGTTATTGGTGACGGTTGTTTGGGATGCTGGTTTTTGTTTGATCAGTTTTCTGAGACAGTAGTGATGTTTCTATGGTTGCTATTTGAAGTAAAATTCCTACTTTTCTAGATATGATTCTAAACTATTTTGACTCTTTCTCTCTTTTGTAAAATTCCTACTATTTACCACTGAGTTTTTTTAATTATGGACTATTTACTAAGTTCAATCATAATTTTAGTTTACGGGTGCATGTTGCTGCTATGTTGGTTCACTTACATTTATCTCTACCTCGCACTCACTATGATTCCTTTTGGTATTTATATTGATAGGGTATAATTACTTTTAATGATGGATTTCGACGGACAATGCACCTTGGAGTAGACCAAAACCGAAATATAAGGGTAAGTTGTTTGTTGTACTATGATTTATGTATAAACTTTAAATTCTATTAATATAATGATTTGTCATTTTTAGGAGAAGAATATTCAAGTACCTAACCGTATGAGGCCTTGCATTGATGAGGAGCACCACACCATTTGAAGGAATATGGAAACATTATATATCTTAAGAGTTTCTAGCATGATATGTTGATTGTCATCAATCTCAAAATTTTGAACCATATGTACTCTTTATTTATATCAACGTTGAGCACGCAATGTATGGATAATATTTTGCTTCAATAACAAAATTTGGTTTGAGGTGATTTAACATTTTTATGTGTCATTTTGGTGTTGAATCTTCTTATGATGTCATGTGAATTAGTATAAAAAATTTTCTTGAGGTTATGTATACAAAGTTTTCATTTAAAATTTGATATTCACTATAGTAACAATTAATTATCATTTAATAAATCATTCAATAATCAATAACCAAATCATTTACAGTAGTCCCTCATAAATATATTGATGAAGGTCCAGATTGACCATCAAAATTACATTGATGACGACCACATAGCCCTTCAAAAATAATATTAATGAAGGCATTATCCCTTCAAAAATATATTCTTCAGGACCATCAAGTCCCTCAAAAATGCATTTATGAGAACTAAATAGTCCCTCAAAAATGTATTTATGAAGGCTAAATTGTTACGACCCCATCTGAGCTTAATTGGTAAACTAGGGTTTATCTAGACAATCGCAAAGATTAATTAGAATAATCATTCTTGAAATCTAATTAATGACAATAACACAATTAGGATGTTTTAACTATGATAAGAAGTCTAAACATTCTTTTGTCTTGAGAATTAGGGTTTGAGAAGCATAAACCCTAATCGGCCCAAATAGGGTTTTGATGATACATGAATACAGAATTTGATAAGTAGAATGTCTCACTAAATGATTTTTAGTATTTTATGTGTAACTCTGATTTACTTCAAATTTGGATATGATTTGGATATATAACATACGAACAACATTGAAAAATATCAGAATTTTTGAAGAATGCTCTGACCTGTTTATCGGTCGAGTTTCAAACTCGGCCGATCATATTTCCAGATTTATACAGCAGTGTGGTAATTGAATTTTATCTTTTTATTGGTATATCCAATTGATCTCAAATTTTAACTGTGTTTGAAAAACACAGTTTTCGATACTCTGTTAAATTGGCATAATTTTTGGATGACTTTTGAATCCCTACAGTAAGGGTGTCGGTCGAGTTTGTGCAGGACAAACTCGGCCGAATATTTTGCAGACTGCAATATAGCAGTGCACTGTTCTATTTTTAATTATTTATTGATAACTCCAAATGATCTCAAATTTTAACTTAAACTTTATAGATCAATTATAAACAACTTTCTAAATTCCCATAATTTTTGGAGAATGTTTGATCTCTGAAATAAACGAATTACAGTAACTTTTGTATAACTGAATATTCAGCCAATATAATTAAAGTTAAGTGTTGGGTCAATATGCAATTGACCCAAGCAGCTCAATTGACTTATATGAGCAACCACACACACACACAGCTCTCATTCTTCGTCATTCACTCCAGAGAAACGAAAATCTAGAGAGAGAGGGAGAGTTAGGGCTTGAGTGGAGAAAGAGGAGGAATTGCTGAATTAGGATTCTGCGGTCCCAAGAATGGTGAAATCAAGTAAGTTTGGATCCTTTGCATAGACTTTTATGGTGAATCTTCTCTCTCATGTCAAGATTTCGTCCATGCTCTGATTTGATCCAAGATGATGTCGAAATTCCCTCTTTTCTCACCCTTTCTTCATAATCCCTCATTTTCAAGGTTTCCGAGTTGAATGGAAGAAGAATTGGGAGAATTGCTAGGGATTTGATAGGAATTCGAGATTCCCTGAGTTGAGCTGTAGTTGTGAGGTGTTTTGACACCTTAGGGTGAGTGGGTTCTTCCTTCAAACATTCTAATGCACGAATTTTATTATAACATCCAAATCCCTAAATGCTTAGCATGTGAATTCTAAATCCTGAAATGTCTGTTTGATTTAAGTTATTGTAAATTGATATGATATGGATTCCTTCTCTGTTTGAATGACTCTTTGATGGTAGATTCATATCAGATACGTATACAACACTTCCTAGTGAGGATGCTTTTATATTTACATCAAATGATGTAATTAGGGTTTGACCTAATTGAGATATCGCTAGAGTTTCAACCTTATTGAAAAGGACTAGTAATCCTATAAGTGGTTAGGATGTACCTCATGGGTTATCTTAATTGAATCCTATTCTTGATACCTGATATCTCAGTGAATGGTATGAAAATCTAAATTTAGTTGAATTTCCATGGTTTCATACATATATCGATTGTATATGATTTGTTGAAAACAATCTTTATTTCGTGAATGCTTATATCCTATGAAATCCTTATGAGAGCCATATGAAAAGGTGAATGAGGCAAATGCAACCCTGAGAGTAGGGTGTTGGCATGTGATAAATGATTAAGGCAAATGAAACCCTAAGAATAGGGTGTTCAATGAATCATGCTATGGTAATATGAAAGATCTCGATATGAGATATGGTGATGCTTAATTGTTGAATTGTATGTTTCTAGTGCATTTAACTTTATATGCTTGTTCTCTCTGAGTTGATATCTACATACTGCAGGGCTTCTTATATTTTCAATACATATCTCGTAAATTGCAGGTGATGAGATATGACAGGCCCTAGAAAGGGATGTTACTGATATATGACATATGTTGAATATATGAGTTATGATGTTGCTTATGATATGATATGGCAGGCCGTGTGAGCTTTGTGGGAAATGTTAAATGAGTTATGATTTCTGTTTAAAATGTACCTATAATGATAATGTTAGACTTAGGTGCCCTGAACACCGTAGAACCCCATTGCGCGGTCTGTACCTTTGGGGTGAAACGATCGATCTAGCCTTGTGCCTAGATGGTCGGGCTCGTGTTCAACAATAATCCGTGCGTGTGTCACGGTGGCACGAGGGCAGACAGACAGTGTCCAACAACAACGCGTGCTTGTGTCACGGTGGCACTGGAGAAAAATGGGGGTTATTCAACATTAATCCGTGCTTGTGTCACGGTGGTAACCCAGTGAGACTCTCCGCCTGTGTACTCAGGTTAGAGGAGGAGTCCAGAGCACTCAAAGTTAGTGCAGATAGGCCCTTGTGCGCCTGGGGCCCTTGTGCGCCCGAGAGTCCTGTGCAGACCAGGACGGACAGTCAGACTTAGCATTTCCTGGGTGTGTCGCTAAGTCTTGTACGGTGTGGTCGTAGTGCACTCCGAGTCTCTTATGCAGAGTACACTGCATAAGATCAGGGCATAAGCTAAAATATGATCATATAGGTTCACAGAGTCCTTTATTAATGAAAGAGTTAAGGAAGACTAGAGCATAGTCTTCTAGTAGCTATTCTTTGGATGCAATATTTACATTCTTTGTTATTTCAATTATATTGTTTTAGAACTGCTCAGTGTAGTATTTATTGTTGTTAAATTTCATATCGTTTATTCAAATCATATCTGTAATCACATTAGTGCATTAGTCTGTTTCCATGAAGTACTCATTCACTGAGCGAGTAGGCTCACCCCTCTACTCAAACATTTTTAGGGTTAACCGCGTGGACTTGAAGATGGTCAGAGCATCAGTGTAGATCTGCCACAGGAGTCAAGTAAGAGATTAGTTGAGTCAGTCGGTCCTTGTCACTCTAGGTCCTTAGTAAGAGTTTTAGAGAGAGAGTTGTAATTACAATGTATAATATTGTTCCTCTTTTGATATGTATGCTAATTAGCAAGTTTTATGTGCATAATGTGTGAGAGACATCATGGATGTTTATACATGTATCTTTATTATTGAAGTTTGATTAGTAAAAGAAATGTTCAGATTCCCTTGTTAAGATGTTTTATGTGGTTCAATGCGAAGAAACAAGAGTTTTAAAGAAAAGAAAAAGTTAAGGGTGTTCTTTGTGTTACATATAAATCCTATCTTATGCCCTAATCTCATGATTTGAGGAAATTGTGAGATCGGGGTGTAACAGCTTGGTATCTGAGCTTAGGGTGAGTTGTCAAGGACCATTAAGTTAGTAAGTTAGAGTCCTAAGTGTGACAGATAGGAGATGTTTTGATGTTAGCTTTGGGGATTTGAGTATTTGGATATCCTGGCCCGATATCTGAGTACTTGGATCAACCAGTACAAGCTACTCTGTCTATTCTTTCACGTATACCCTGGCCAGGTATACAGTGGAAGAATGGGCTAGAGATGAACCCTAGAAATGTTAGGGTTAGAAAACGAGAAAAGAAACAAGAATTAAGAGCATAAATGTAAAAGGAGATAGAATTTACATTTCATAATGTTGTTTTTGTTGGAAATGTATAGAAATGCTCTTATATGCTTGAATTGAAATATTCAATACTTTGAAATATGGGTCTTTAATATCTGTTGTACACTATGCAAATGTAGCATTTATTGATTTCATTCTTTGTAACAAGTAGACTAGAATTGACTTTTGAATGAGCTTTTGTTTCTATAGTTTTGCCCGCTGATTCGAGTGAAATTGACATCAGCAGGTCTGTTTAGGTTTTCAGTCTGTACGCAATTCGGCCGAGTTGTATGTGATTCGGCAGAGTTTCCTTAATAGGAAATCGAACAGCAAACTGATCGGCCGAGTTGTATGTAATTCGGCCGAGTTTCCTTTTTCAGGAAATCAAACAGCTAGTTGATCGGTCGAGTTTCAAGCGGATCGGCCGAGTTGTGAAGCAATCGGCCGAGTTTCTGACCAATCGGCCGAGTTTTTGAGCTGTGAAAGGCAGTTCAGGAAGAATGTAATCCTTTGTAGTTCTTGGCTTCAGGACTTCAGGTTTGACCTGGTCCGGTTGGCAGGATGCGTTACTAGGATCTAATGAATCCTATCAATAGCATAATAAGAATAGAATTTGAATAATTAGACCCACATCAGAGTAAGAATGTACATACAGTAAGATGTTGAAACATATGAGCAAGATCAGAACAACTAAGAATTAGTTGAAACTGATATATGAGGTTTAACTTTGGGGTCTCAAATGTGAAACCCTTAATTGGGAATAATAGAACATGATATGAAGCTCATAATCAGTTTATTGGTTAATTTTGCATGAACTATACATATGAAATATAGAAAAGATATGTGAAATGTATGTATGTATGGTTCAAGATAACAAGAATCAATCATGAAGAATGAATCATATAATAGAGTATAATGTTTTTATGAACTCTAAAGTAAAGGCTAAGTAGAGAATAGGGTTGAGCATTCAATAGGTCCATAAAAGTAAAGAGGATCATATGATCATATAATTCATAAGACTAGAACAACAAACTAATTCCTAAGTGAAGAACATAGGTGTAGTTTAACGAATGAATAAGTCATACAAAGGTGGACTGTATTCAGAAGAGAAAAACTTGATTGAAAGAGAAACTATGTTTGACCCATACATGATCCACTTCATTTAAAAATGAAGAATATGTAATGTATTCAACATGAGGAAAAACTAATAGAAGGGCTATTAATTTAGAACGTTAACTCCGCAATAGTATAATGATAAAGGAGGAAATATGTGCAACATGGTATACATGACCATACATATGAATAAGCAACATGGTCATAAGAGAAAAATTTAGAATTAAAGATGACAGATTAAAGAGTAGTATATGGTAAGAGGACTATGAAACATAAGAAAGGGTTTGAAATATGATGGAGAAATTATAAAATAAAGAGGTTGTGAGATTCAGGCAAGTGCTAATTAATTAAATATCTCTGTTGATAACTAAGTAAATCTGCATACGAGAATGTATTAAGGGAATGTTTGAATACAAGAATTCCAAGTCTTAAAATCATCTTCTCTTTCATATATTCCTTAATGAGAGCAAGATGGGAATGAAATGATAAGAGAAAATGAATCATATATGGTGCATAACTACCTTGGTGGGGTCATCTAGTGAATGTAATAGTGACATATAGTATGATGAAGTGCGATAAGAAATAAATTCTTGTGTGATAGCAAGAATGATGAATAATCTATTCCTATCTTAAATGATTCTATGCTAATGATGTTTATTGTATATAATCATATGAAAAGGATAGGTAGCAAAAAGTAAAGAAGTAATGAATGAGCAGAGAGATATGAGAAAACACTAGCTTTGTGTAATATGTGAATTTGTTTTTACATGTATGATTTGTTGAAGGCATATTAAGATATGAAGTTGGTTCTACATATGATTTCAGTGTATTTGTGCAAGCTATATGTTAAATTAAAGGTGTATGATAGTCATAGTAATTCATACCTGATATGCATCTTACTATTGTATATTTGTGATATGGTGATACGGTTTGAATGATGTCAGAACACATGGAGAGATACCCTGAACAAGGTAGTCATACTTATTCACTCATATTAATAGAAAGGGATGATAATCAGATTGTCTGGGCAAGTAACCCTAATGAGGTGTAGCTTGTTATACCTAGCTCTAATATAACTGAGTGATGGTAATTGAGTATGATTAATACTTGAATGACTGATACAATTGTGGATTACTTTATTACTATGGTTGAAACCCTAAAATGATATAATACGATGGTTACACTTTGAATTGTGTGTGGGCCCATAACCCACAGGTCCCAGGATCGAAACAGGATAGTATGGAATGAGGTGGTAATGCTTCACCCCATGCATCCATGACCCAATGGGGATGCCAAGAGTAGTATTGTACAATTGATTGTTGAATCTAGTCTTTTAATTCAAGACTGTTTTGCTATTTGAATAGCACTTGATTAAAGTTTAAAACAGTATGGTGAACTTGCTTTTGTCACTTAAAGGTGATACAGAACAATAGAACTCTCTGAGCAGCATAAGTTGAGATAGTTGTATTAGAGTATCAGAGTTGCGCAGCGAAAGCGTGATGGTTTATCTTTGCATTCTATGTTTGTCTGCGGCATAAAGAATTTGCTTGATATCATTGAGAACTATTTGAAATATGTTGTGATTTAGTAAAGAATTAAAAGATCTAATGTGAAAACTACATTCAGGTATGAAATACAAGAGTATAATGACATGGAAGGCTTTAGAATCTTAGAATAACCTAGAATGTATCTTTCTTGTAGTTTTATGTTTCGAGGACGAAACATTCTAAGGGGGGGAGAGTTGTTACGACCCCATCTGAGCTTAATTGGTAAACTAGGGTTTATCTAGACAATCGCAAAGATTAATTAGAATAATCATTCTTGAAATCTAATTAATGACAATAACACAATTAGGATGTTTTAACTATGATAAGAAGTCTAAACGTTCTTTTGTCTTGAGAATTAGGGTTTGAGAAGCATAAACCCTAATCGGCCCAAATAGGGTTTTGATGATACATGAATACAGAATTTGATAAGTAGAATGTCTCACTAAATGATTTTTAGTATTTTATGTGTAAATCTGATTTACTTCAAATTTGGATATGATTTGGATATATAAAATGTGAACAACATTGAAAAATATCAGAATTTTTGAAGAATGCTCTGACCTGTTTATCGGTCGAGTTTCAAACTCGGCCGATCATATTTCCAGATTTATACAGCAGTGTGGTAATTGAATTTTATCTTTTTATTGGTATATCCAATTGATCTCAAATTTTAACTGTGCTTGAAAAACACAGTTTTAGACACTATGTTAAATTGGCATAATTTTTGGATGACTTTTGAATCCCTACAGTAAGGGTGTCGGTCGAGTTTGTGCAGGACAAACTCGGCCGAATATTTTGCAGACTGCAATATAGCAGTGCACTGTTCTATTTTTAATTATTTATTCATAACTCCAAATGATCTCAAATTTTAACTGAAGCTTTATAGATCAATTATAAACAACGTGATAAATTCCCATAATTGTTGGAGAATGTTTGATCTCTGAAATAAACGAATTACAGTAACTTTTGTATAACTGAATATTCAGCCAATATAATTAAAGTTAAGTGTTGGGTCAATATGCAATTGATCCAAGCAGCTCAATTGACTTATATGAGCAACCACATATACACACAGCTCTCATTCTTCGTCATTCACTCCAGAGAAACGAAAATCTAGAGAGAGAGGGAGAGTTAGGGCTTGAGTGGAGAAAGAGGAGGAATTGCTGAATTAGGGTTCTGCGGTCCCAAGAATGGTGAAATCAAGTAAGTTTGGATCCTTTGCATAGACGTTTATGGTGAATCTTCTCTCTCATGTCAAGATTTCGTCCATGCTCTGATTTGATCCAAGATGATGTCGAAATTCCCTCTTTTCTCACCCTTTTCTTCATAATCCCTCATTTTCAAGGTTTCCGAGTTGAATGGAAGAAGAATTGGGAGAATTGCTAGGGATTTGATAGGAATTCGAGATTCCCTGAGTTGAGCTGCAGTTGTGAGGTGTTTTGACACCTTAGGGTGAGTGGGTTCTTCCTTCAAACATTATAATGCACGAATTTGATTATAACATCCAAATCCCTAAATGCTTAGCATGTGAATTCTAAATCTTGAAATATCTGTTTGATTTAAGTTATTGTAAATTGATATGATATGGATTCCTTCTCTGTTTGAATGACTCTTTGATGGTAGATTCATATCAGATACGTATACAACACTTCCTAGTGAGGATGCTTTTATATTTACATCAAATGATGTAATTAGGGTTTGACCTAATTGAGATATCGCTAGAGTTTCAACCTTATTGAAAAGGACTAGTAATCCTATAAGTGGTTAGGATGTACCTCATGGGTTATCTTAATTGAATCCTATTCTTGATACCTGATATCTCAGTGAATGGTATGAAAATCTAAATTTAGTTGAATTTCCATGGTTTCATACATATATCGATTGTATATGATTTGTTGAAAACAATCTTTATTTCGTGAATGCTTATATCCTATGAAATCCTTATGAGAGCCATATGAAAAGGTGAATGAGGCAAATGCAACCCTGAGAGTAGGGTGTTGGCATGTGATAAATGATTAAGGCAAATGAAACCCTAAGAATAGGGTGTTCAATGAATCATGCTATGGTAATATGAAAGATCTCGATATGAGATATGGTGATGCTTAATTGTTGAATTGTATGTTTCTAGTGCATTTAACTTTATATGCTTGTTCTCTCTGAATTGATATCTACATACTGCAGGGCTTCTTATATTTTCAATACATATCTCGTAAATTGCAGGTGATGAGATATGACAGGCCCTAGAAAGGGATGTTACTGAGATATGACATATGTTGAATATATGAGTTATGATGTTGCTTATGATATGATATGGCAGGCCGTGTGAGCTTTGTGGGAAATGTTAAATGAGTTATGATTTCTGTTTAAAATGTACCTATAATGATAATGTTAGACTTAGGTGCCCTGAACACCGTAGAACCCCATTGCGTGGTCTGTACCTTTGGGGTGAAACGATCGATCTAGCCTTGTGCCTAGATGGTCGCGCTCGTGTTCAACAATAATCCGTGCGTGTGTCACAGTGGCACGAGGGCAGACAGACAGTGTCCAACAACAACGCATGCTTGTGTCACGGTGGCACTGGAGAAAAATGGGGGTTATTCAACATTAATCCGTGCTTGTGTCACGGTGGTAACCCAGTGAGACTCTCCGCCTGTGTACTCAGGTTAGAGGATGAGTCCAGAGCACTCAGAGTTAGTGTAGACAGGCCCTTGTGCGCCTGGGGCCTTTGTGCGCCCGAGAGTCCTGTGCAGACCAGGACGGACAGTCAGACTTAGCATTTCCCGGGTGTGTCGCTAAGTCTTGTACGGTGTGGTCGTAGTGCACTGCGAGTCTCTTATGTAGAGTACACTGCATAAGATCAGGGCATAAGCTAAAATATGATCATATAGGTTCACAGAGTCCTTTATTAATGAAAGAGTTAAGGAAGACTAGAGCATAGTCTTCTAGTAGCTATTCTTTGGATGCAATATTTACATTCTTTGTTATTTCAATTATATTGTTTTAGAACTGCTCAGTGTAGTATTTATTGTTGTTAAATTTCATATCGTTTATTCAAATCATATCTGTAATCACATTAGTGCATTAGTCTGTTTCCATGAAGTACTCATTCACTGAGCGAGTAGGCTCACCCCTCTACTCAAACATTTTTAGGGTTAACCGCGTGGACTTGAAGATGGTCAGAGCATCAGTGTAGATCTGCCACAGGAGTCAAGTAAGAGATTAGTTGAGTCAGTCGGTCCTTGTCACTCTAGGTCCTCAGTAAGAGTTTTAGAGAGAGAGTTGTAATTACAATGTATAATATTGTTCCTCTTTTGATATGTATGCTAATTAGCAAGTTTTATGTGCATAATGTGTGAGAGACATCATGGATGTTTATACATGTATCTTTATTATTGAAGTTTGATTAGTAAAAGAAATGTTCAGATTCCCTTGTTAAGATGTTTTATGTGGTTCAATGCGAAGAAACAAGAGTTTTAAAGAAAAGAAAAAGTTAAGGGTGTTCTTTGTGTTACATATAAATCCTATCTTATGCCCTAATCTCATGATTTGAGAAAATTGTGAAATCGGGGTGTAACAGCTTGGTATCAGAGCTTAGGGTGAGTTGTCAAGGACCATTAAGTTAGTAAGTTAGATTCCTAAGTGTGGCAGATAGGAGATGTTTTGATGCTAGCTTTGGGGATTTGAGTATTTGGATATCCTGGCCCGATATCTGAGTACTTGGATCAACCAGTACAAGCTACTCTGTCTATTCTTTCACGTATACCCTGGCCAGGTATACAGTGGAAGAATGGGCTAGAGATGAACCCTAGAAATGTTAGGGTTAGAAAACGAGAAAAGAAACAAGAATTAAGAGCATAAATGTAAAAGGAGATAGAATTTACATTTCATAATGTTGTTTTTGTTGGAAATGTATAGAAATGCTCTTATATGCTTGAATTGAAATATTCAATACTTTGAAATATGGGTCTTTAATATCTGTTGTACACTATGCAAATGTAGCATTTATTGATTTCATTCTTTGTAACAAGTAGACTAGAATTGACTTTTGAATGAGCTTTTGTTTCTATAGTTTTGCCCGCTGATTCGAGTGAAATTGACATCAGCAGGTCTGTTTAGGTTTTCAGTCTGTACGCAATTCGGTCGAGTTGTATGTGATTCGGAAGAGTTTCCTTAATAGGCAATCGAACAGCAAACTGATCGGCCGAGTTGTATGTAATTCGGCCGAGTTTCCTTTTTCAGGAAATCAAACAGCTAGTTGATCGGTCGAGTTTCAAGCGGATCGGCCGAGTTGTGAAGCAATCGGCCGAGTTTCTGACCAATCGGCCGAGTTTCTGAGCTGTGAGTGGCAGTTCAGGAAGAATGTAATCCTTTGTAGTTCTTGGCTTCAGGACTTCAGGTTTGACCTGGTCCGGTTGGCAGGATGCGTTACTAGGATCTAATGAATCCTATCAATAGCATAATAAGAATAGAATTTGAATAATTAGACCCACATCAGAGTAAGAATGTACATACAGTAAGATGTTGAAACATATGAGCAAGATCAGAACAACTAAGAATTAGTTGAAACTGATATCTGAGGTTTAACTTTGGGGTCTCAAATGTGAAACCCTTAATTGGGAATAATAGAACATTATATGAAGCTCATAATCAGTTTATTGGTTAATTTTGCATGAACTATACATCTGAAATATAGAAAAGATATGTGAAATGTATGTATGTATGGTTCAAGATAACAAGAATCAATCATGAAGAATGAATCATATAATAGAGTATAATGATTTTATGAACTCTAAAGTAAAGGCTAAGTAGAGAATAGGGTTGAGCATTCAATAGGTCCATAAAAGTAAAGAGGATCATATGATCATATAATTCATAAGACTAGAACAACAAACTAATTCCTAAGTGAAGAACATAGGTGTAGTTTAACGAATGAATAAGTCATACAAAGGTGGACTGTATTCAGAAGAGAAAAACTTGATTGAAAGAGAAACTATGTTTGACCCATACATGATCCACTTGATTTAAAAATGAAGAATATGTAATGTATTCAACATGAGGAAAAACTAATAGAAGGGCTATTAATTTAGAACGTTAACTTCGGAATAGTATAATGATAAAGGAGGAAATATGTGCAACATGGTATACATGACCATACATATGAATAAGCAACATGGTCATAAGAGAAAAATTTAGAATTAAAGATGACGGATTAAAGAGTAGTATATGGTAAGAGGACTATGAAACATAAGAAAGGGTTTGAAATATGATGGAGAAATTATAAAATAAAGAGGTTGTGAGATTCAGGGAAGTGCTAATTAATTAAATATCTCTGTTGATAACTAAGTAAATCTGCATACGAGAATGTATTAAGGGAATGTTTGAATACAAGAATTTCAAGTCTTAAAATCATCTTCTCTTTCATATATTCCTTAATGAGAGCAAGATGGGAATGAAATGATAAGAGAAAATGAATCATATATGGTGCATAACTACCTTGGTGGGGTCATCTAGTGAATGTAATAGTGACATACAGTATGATGAAGTGCGATAAGAAATAAATTCTTGTGTGATAGCAAGAATGATGAATAATCTATTCCTATCTTAAATGATTCTATGCTAATGATGTTTATTGTATATAATCATATGAAAAGGATAGGTAGCAAAAAGTAAAGAAGTAATGAATGAGCAGAGAGATATGAGAAAACACTAGCTTTGTGTAATATGTGAATTTGTTTTTACATGTATGATTTGTTGAAGGCATATTAAGATATGAAGTTGGTTCTACATATGATTTCAGTGTATTTGTGCAAGCTATATGTTAAATTAAAGGTGTATGATAGTCGTAGTAATTCATACCTTATATGCATCTTACTATTGTATATTTGTGATATGGTGATACGGTTTGAATGATGTCAGAACACATGGAGAGATACCATGAACAAGGTAGTCATACTTATTCACTCATATTAATAGAAAGGGATGATAATCAGATTGTCTGGGCAAGTAACCCTAATGAGGTGTAGCTTGTTATACCTAGCTCTAATATAACTGAGTGATGGTAATTGAGTATGATTAATACTTGAATGACTGATACAATTGTGGATTACTTTATTACTATGGTTGAAACCCTAAAATGATATAATACGATGGTTATACTTTGAATTGTGTGTGGGCCCATAACCCACAGGTCCCAGGATCGAAACAGGATAGTATGGAATGAGGTGGTAATGCTTCACCCCATGCATCCATGACCCAATGGGGATGCCAAGAGTAGTATTGTACAATTGATTGTTGAATCTAGTCTTTTAATTCAAGACTGTTTTGCTATTTGAATAGCACTTGATTAAAGTTTAAAACAGTATGGTGAACTTGCTTTTGTCACTTAAAGGTGATACAGAACAATAGAACTCTCTGAGCAGCATAAGTTGAGATAGTTGTATTAGAGTATCAGAGTTGCGCAGCGAAAGCGTGATGTTTTATCTTTGCATTCTATGTTTGTCTGCGGCATAAAGAATTTGCTTGATATCATTGAGAACTATTTGAAATATGTTGTGATTTAGTAAAGAATTAAAAGATCTAATGTGAAAACTACATTCAGGTATGAAATACAAGAGTATAATGACATGGAAGGCTTTAGAAGCTTAGAATAACCTAGAATGTATCTTTCTTGTAGTTTTATGTTTCGAGGACGAAACATTCTAAGGGGGGGAGAGTTGTTACGACCCCATCTGAGCTTAATTGGTAAACTAGGGTTTATCTAGACAATCGCAAAGATTAATTAGAATAATCATTCTTGAAATCTAATTAATGACAATAACACAATTAGGATGTTTTAACTATGATAAGAAGTCTAAACGTTCTTTTGTCTTGAGAATTAGGGTTTGAGAAGCATAAACCCTAATCGGCCCAAATAGGGTTTTGATGATACATGAATACAGAATTTGATAAGTAGAATGTCTCACTAAATGATTTTTAGTATTTTATGTGTAACTCTGATTTACTTCAAATTTGGATATGATTTGTATATATAAAATGCGAACAACATTGAAAATTATCAGAATTTTTGAAGAATGC
Organism: Alisma plantago-aquatica; assembly: GCA_963693085.1. Lineage (NCBI taxonomy): Eukaryota > Viridiplantae > Streptophyta > Magnoliopsida > Alismatales > Alismataceae > Alisma > Alisma plantago-aquatica. The sequence goes on from OY856412.1 coordinate 998,758,131, forward strand.
TCTGACCTGTTTATCGGTCGAGTTTCAAACTCGGCCGATCATATTTCCAGATTTATACAGCAGTGTGGTAATTGAATTTTATCTTTTTATTGGTATATCCAATTGATCTCAAATTTTAACTGTGCTTTAAAAACACAGTTTTAGACACTCTTTTAAATTGGCATAATTTTTGGATGACTTTTGAATCCCTACAGTAAGGGTGTCGGTCGAGTTTGTGCAGGACAAACTCGGCCGAATATTTTGCAGACTGCAATATAGCAGTGCACTGTTCTATTTTTAATTATTTATTTATAACTCCAAATGATCTCAAATTTTAACTGAAGCTTTATAGATCAATTATAAACAACTTTCTAAATTCCCATAATTGTTGGAGAATGTTTGATCTCTGAAATAAATGAATTACAGTAACTTTTGTATAATTGAATATTCAGCCAATATAATTAAAGTTAAGTGTTGGGTCAATATGCAATTGACCCAAGCAGCTCAATTGACTTATATGAGCAACCACACACACACACAGCTCTCATTCTTCGTCATTCACTCCAGAGAAACGAAAATCTAGAGAGAGAGGGAGAGTTAGGGCTTGAGTGGAGAAAGAGGAGGAATTGCTGAATTAGGATTCTGCGGTCCCAAGAATGGTGAAATCAAGTAAGTTTGGATCCTTTGCATAGACTTTTATGGTGAATCTTCTCTCTCATGTCAAGATTTCGTCCATGCTCTGATTTGATCCAAATTGATGTCGAAATTCCCTCTTTTCTCACCCTTTCTTCATAATCCCTCATTTTCAAGGTTTCCGAGTTGAATGGAAGAAGAATTGGGAGAATTGCTAGGGATTTGATAGGAATTCGAGATTCCCTGAGTTGATCTGCAGTTGTGAGGTGTTTTGACACCTTAGGGTGAGTGGGTTCTTCCTTCAAACATTCTAATGCACGAATTTGATTATAACATCCAAATCCCTAAATGCTTAGCATGTGAATTCTAAATCCTGAAATGTCTGTTTGATTTAAGTTATTGTAAATTGATATGATATGGATTCCTTCTCTGTTTGAATGACTCTTTGATGGTAGATTCATATCAGATACGTATACAACACTTCCTAATGAGGATGCTTTTAGATTTACATCAAATGATGTAATTAGGGTTTGACCTAATTGAGATATCGCTAGAGTTTCAACCTTATTGAAAAGGACTAGTAATCCTATAAGTGGTTAGGATGTACCTCATGGGTTATCTTAATTGAATCCTATTCTTGATACCTGATATCTCAGTGAATGGTATGAAAATCTAAATTTAGTTGAATTTCCATGGTTTCATACATATATCGATTGTATATGATTTGTTGAAAACAATCTTTATTTCGTGAATGCTTATATCCTATGAAATCCTTATGAGAGCCATATGAAAAGGTGAATGAGGCAAATGCAACCCTGAGAGTAGGGTGTTGGCATGTGATAAATGATTAAGGCAAATGAAACCCTAAGAATAGGGTGTTCAATGAATCATGCTATGGTAATATGAAAGATCTCGATATGAGATATGGTGATGCTTAATTGTTGAATTGTATGTTTCTAGTGCATTTAACTTTATATGCTTGTTCTCTCTGAGTTGATATCTACATACTGCAGGGCTTCTTATATTTTCAATACATATCTCGTAAATTGCAGGTGATGAGATATGACAGGCCCTAGAAAGGGATGTTACTGAGATATGATATATGTTGAATATATGAGTTATGATGTTGCTTATGATATGATATGGCAGGCCGTGTGAGCTTTGTGGGAAATGTTAAATGAGTTATGATTTCTGTTTAAAATGTACCTATAATGATAATGTTAGACTTAGGTGCCCTGAACACCGTAGAACCCCATTGCGCGGTCTGTACCTTTGGGGTGAAACGATCGATCTAGCCTTGTGCCTAGATGGTCGGGCTCGTGTTCAACAATAATCCGTGCGTGTGTCACGGTGGCACGAGGGCAGACAGACAGTGTCCAACAACAACGCGTGCTTGTGTCACGGTGGCACTGGAGAAAAATGGGGGTTATTCAACATTAATCTGTGCTTGTGTCACGGTGGTAACCCAGTGAGACTCTCCGCCTGTGTACTCAGGTTAGAGGAGCAGTCCAGAGCACTCAGAGTTAGTGCAGACAGGCCCTTGTGCGCCTGGGGCCCTTGTGCGCCCGAGAGTCCTGTGCAGACCAGGACGGACAGTCAGACTTAGTATTTCCCGGGTGTGTCGCTAAGTCTTGTACGGTGTGGTCGTAGTGCACTGCGAGTCTCTTATGCAGAGTACACTGCATAAGATCAGGGCATAAGCTAAAATATGATCATATAGGTTCACAGAGTCCTTTATTAATGAAAGAGTTAAGGAAGACTAGAGCATAGTCTTCTAGTAGCTATTATTTGGATGCAATATTTACATTCTTTGTTATTTCAATTATATTGTTTTAGAACTGCTCAGTGTAGTATTTATTGTTGTTAAATTTCATATCGTTTATTCAAATCATATCTGTAATCACATTAGTGCATTAGTCTGTTTCCATGAAGTACTCATTCACTGAGCGAGTAGGCTCACCCCTCTACTCAAACATTTTTAGGGTTAACCGCGTGGACTTGAAGATGGTCAGAGCATCAGTGTAGATCTGCCACAGGAGTCAAGTATGAGATTAGTTGAGTCAGTCGGTCCTTGTCACTCTAGGTCCTCAGTAAGAGTTTTAGAGAGAGAGTTGTAATTACAATGTATAATATTGTTCCTCTTTTGATATGTATGCTAATTAGCAAGTTTTATGTGCATAATGTGTGAGAGACATCATGGATGTTTATACATGTATCTTTATTATTGAAGTTTGATTAGTAAAAGAAATGTTCAGATTCCCTTGTTAAGATGTTTTATGTGGTTCAATGTGAAGAAACAAGAGTTTTAAAGAAAAGAAAAAGTTAAAGGTGTTCTTTGTGTTACATATAAATCCTATCTTATGCCCTAATCTCATGATTTGAGGAAATTGTGAGATCGGGGTGTAACATAAATAGTACCTCAAAAATGTATTCATGAAGGCTAAATAGTCCCTCAATATAACATTCTTGAGGGTCAGTTGGTCCGTGACAATTGTATTTGTGAGGGCCACTGGTATTTGTCACGTGAGTTCTCTTCACGGACCATTTGTGAGGGCCAGACTCACAACCGTCCCTATTTGTGAGGGCCTGTAGAGAGGGGTTTGTGACAGGACTCACTCGTGAATAATGGCCCAATTTTTACTAGTGGTAGGTGATCACCATGGTCGTGGTCGGTGTGCCACGACCGTGGTGAGGGTAGTGGGGAACGGCCGTGGGGGGTAGATACGGTCGTGGTGTGAAGGAAGTGGTGAGATGGTGGTGGCCACGGCCGTGGCGGAGTGCCACAGTCGTGGTGGGTAACATGCACCACGGCCGTGTTGGGTAACACGGCCGTTTTGGAGGTGGAGGAGCTGACTGTGGGGAGGGGCCACGGGCGTATTGATCGTCTTCGGCCACAGTCGTGGCGCCTTGGCCACAGTCATGGCGTTCCTGGCAAAAACCATGTTGGCAACTGACTTCTTGCAATTAATTCCCACGACCGTGGCAGGGTGCCACAGCCGTGTTCTCTTCTCCTACCCATGACCGTGCTGATGGCCACGGTCGTGTTGTCTTCAATGGCCACGATCGTGGCTGGGGGCCACGATCGTGGCTGGGGGCCACGCTCGTGGGGCTCTGTGGAATTTCCCTATTGCAACCTGTTGGATCTTGGAAATAAATGCATGACCTTGGCATTATGGCCACGACCGTGGTGAGGCTTGACTTCTTGATTTTGCTTCTAACTTTGTCATTTTTGGATGTCTTTGCTTGGGGATGATTCTTGGCCACTGGAGGTAGGTTGAGGGAGACTTTGGGGCCATTTCTTTTTGTGAAAGTTTGTAGAGAGATTGAGTTGGAGCATACTTGAGGACAAGTATGTTTTATGTTTGGGGTGGTGATTCAGCCCTATTTTAGGGCTTAATCTTGTGTCTTTTTGCTCTTCAATCACATCTATACATGTTAGATTGCATGTCATTCCTCCCAATATGCTTATTTATATCAAATGCACTTATGGAGGCTTTTTGCATGTTTTATAGGTACTTTGTCCACTACTTGATGGCATGGAAAGAGGATGGTCCAGTCTAGGGTTTCCTCAGGCTTGGAGGAGCTCAGAATGAGGCCAAAACCATTTCCAACCTACCCCAAGTGGTCAAAGAAAGTTTTGAAGCAATACCCTCCATGGATGATCAAGTTCAAGGCTCAAATGCATGGGAGAGACACCGCCACGACCGTGGTGAGCCCCCACGGCTGTGGTGGACATGCCCCAAGTACAAAAAATCAGTAAACTCCCAGAAATCGATGAAAATGGCCAAAACGACCGTGGTGATCAACATACACGTGGCCAAAGGTGTCCACCACAACCGTGGTGACCCCCCACGGTCATGGACATCCATGCACACCTCCCTGTGATCTCCACATTTTATAAACCCACGACCGTGCCCATCCACCACGGTCGTGGCCTACCCTACCCACCACGGTCGTGCTACTCACAAAATCCACCAATTTTTCCACTACTTTCCCCATTTTACCCATAACTTAACCCTAGACCCCCTAGATCCCTATATAAGCCCTAGTGGCGGCTGGGGGTCGGAGGTTGACTGCTTAGAGTCCCATTTTTTGCCCCCTTGTCACCTCCACTCCATTCGACTTCACCTCCACCTCAAATCCACTCCATTTCACCATTTCCACCACATAACCACCCATATCTAAGCCTTCCATCCACTTCCCACCACCATTCTACACCTTTCCATCCTTGGAGGAGGGAGGAGGACGTCATGAAGCTACTGGAGGGAAGGATTGCTTCATCTACACTGAGCTCCATGGCTTCTTCTACCTCTCTCTTCTTTCTTTTTGTATTTCCCATTTCTATGAGTAGCTAGGCCCCTGTGGGTGGGCTGTTTGGGGGAAATTATGTTACTTTGATACATGTTGGGGGAAAATGACATGTAAACATTGTAATTCCATTTGTTAATGATTATATTCTATTTGCATCTCATTATCCATGAATTGATTGTTGGTTTGTGTGTGAAATCACCTAGGAATTTAGGCAATTTGCTTGTATGTGTGAATTTTGGGTTTGCCCCTAGGTCCAATTCTTGGATCCCTAGGTTGCCTCCCATCTTCCTACATCCTAATCAATCTTCCTAAACCTAAGTGAGAGATCTAAGTAGCTAGATTAGATAATTCTATTGCAATTAGAATGGAGCCTTCTCAAGGCTAGAATGTGGGGGAATTGGGGTCCAAAGCCCTAATTTCACCTCCCCATTACTACCCTCGGCCCCTAATTGCCCTAGGAATGCCTAATCTAGAAACCTAGAGTTGATTAGAATCTAATTGAATTGAACCTAATCCCTAACCCAATTGAGCCTCGTAAGGGTAGTAGGGGGTGTTAGGGACTAGTTCCCCTATACACAACCTAGCATATACATGGCCAGTTAGTAGCTTAGGTTAATTCATTAGACTCTAACTTGTTGTTTGGTTTGGATGATCTAAATGGAATAATAATGTTCATATGTCACCCCAACTTAAGTGATAAGTTCATACCCCTAAACAGCCCACACATCTCTTTACTACTTAAAACCCTAGTTTTGTGCTTGCTTAGCTTAGTTATTTCTTTTCTTGCTTAGTTAGCTTCTTGCCTTGCTCTTGCCTTGTTTATGCTAGTTTAGTTCTTTAATTTCTCTTTTGCTTTTCTCTTGCTTGCCTTAGCATAATTTGTCTTTTCATACCTAGCTTAGTCCTTTCTTTCCTGCTTATTAATCTAGTCCAGGGTTAGTGTAGATTTCATTCCTGCCTTTAACTGCTTTCTTGTTCATCTTTAGTTAACAATCAAATCAACCTTTAAACCCTTAACCCTAGTCTCTACAGTAAGAACCTAGCCAAACTAACCTAGCTCTAGCACCCCCTCTTTTCTCTGTGGATCGACCCTATACTTGCCACCTTCCTATACTACGACACGATCCCGTGCGCTTGCGGGTGTAGTTGTTTTAGTAGAAGTAGGTGTGTTAGTTAGGTTTATAAATTTTGAAAGTGAATCCACCATGTGTTCTGACCTCGTGGGGTGCATCTAGTCAGGTCAAACCGGCTAGTGTCTTGCACCTCTAGAGGAATCGCACCAATGGGTGTGTGGGGGGTGGGATTGCAAGGATAGTTACTCAAAGCCTATATCTTCCTTCAACAAACCCTCATTTATGAGATATTGCAAGTTCAACTAGCATAGTTTTGGATGGCGAGTCCCAAGCAAAACTATGTTGAGATAGCTTCATGTTTTAGGCAAGACAAGCCTAATCTTAAATGATCTAGTTCATATCATCCTATTATCGTAGAACACCTAAAATCTAAAACTTATGCTAATATTCTAAGTTTGTATCCCAGCATGCCCAATCTACATAATGTGTGTGTCATAAGAATGATAGAAAACAACAAAGGTAAAAGGTTTAATGAGTTGTAGTAGGGTTTCACACAATTATGTGTGTTCAAGTCAACCGAATCCATATATAAAAGGAACTAACTCCCCATAAAGTAACGAGTAGAGGGTAATGCCTAGGAGAGTCAACCCTTAAGTGTAGAAAGCTATACCTCTATAGTGAGGGTAGGATTGGTAAGACTGTGCCCAATAATAGGTCATCCACATACTATGTTTAGGATACATATTTCTACCAATTCTGATAGGAATGAAACCCTAATTGATAAACATGATTTTCATTTAGGTATGACAACAACCTATAAAGGGTCATCTACCAAGTAAGGAACAATCTAGGATAACTTGAAATAGTCTAGTTACCGACTGCATAGGCTCCGATACCATTCTATAAAGAGTGGGACCCGATAGTGGACCCACTCAATGGTATAAACATGAACATGAAATAATTAAGAAGCAGAAAACATAACTTTTTACAAAGTTACAAAATATTTCCGTTTACATAACTTTCTCACCCTAAGGGTGGTACATAAAATGAAAAGGTCCCATCTACATGCACATAAGCCCATATGCAGAGGGTAACAAGACTATCTCAAGCTATCCTTACATTCACCAATGAGCTCACGATCATCATGCATCTATGCCCTATATAACACCTACACCTCGGTGGAGGGAACACCCAGAAAATAGGAAAACAAGATATGTATCAGCAAAAGCTGAGTATTTACATTAGAAAAATTAACTTTGGCATTATCTATTTAAAAAAAATTAAGATATTCCCATAAAAAGGGGGGCATTAAATCTATAGGTAAGTTCCTATGATAACCTATCCTTCTCTCTCTTTAAGTGATATGTTCCTCTCTCATAAAGTGGCCCATTATTGAATTTGATGTCAATTTCATAATTGGAGTGTTGATATTTTCTAATTTGGCCACTATAATGATCAATTTCACAATGTGTACATTTGATTAGCTCTCTTGATCTAAATTTCACTATTTAATGATTCACTACTTTGTAAATAATCTTTAACCTGATTAGTATGATCACCTTTCTCTTTAATATTTTTCAAAATATAGAGTGTTCATTTATCTTCCCAATAGTACAAAAATTACCTCATTTGGACCATCCTAGCCCAAGATACGGGTATTTGAAAATTAACTCATATTATACATGTTTTAATTATCCTTGTTGAGTTGCAACCCTTATTGGGCCCAATATCATAGACGTGCGGCCCATATACTAGTTTGTTCCTTCTTCCCAAAAGGGAAATAAGCGATCGACTGGAGAGTCATCCCTCTCCTCCAGTCGGATCTGGAAAGCATTGAAGACGCAACTACAATTGAACGCAAACCCTAAACCCCTTACACTATTTAAGGTTCTACTTTCTACTCTTGCCCTCTTCCCCACCATCGCTCCTCCCTTCATATCTTCTTCTAGGGCTAGCCGCCAACCTGCTGAAAGTAGCCTGCCACCTTTGTCTCCCCCTGCAATCGACACCCCAACAGCAGTTCATGCTTGCCTACCCCTCACACTCCCGGCGCCAAGCAGGTTGCTGGCTGCCCACATGTCGACGCCATACCAGAGGTAGGCACGATGGGGGAGCCTCAAGCAAGGATGGAAATGTGCCCCAGAATCCCCACGGCAGCCACATCCATGGCACCGCCACAGCTCTAGAGGAGCACTGCTCCTAGCCCAGGACGTATGCAGCGACTTTTGGGGTTCATCTGATTTTGCCAGCCACATGCGTGACTAATCAGCTATTCCAAATCTGGACCCGGCCTCCCCTTCTCCATCTTCTCTTCTCCGACTGCTCAGTGCCGTTGCGCAGTGGTTGTAGACGTGAGCATGCTCGCCATGCCTAATGCATCGCGTGCAAGAGAGGGGAGCCCGCTGGGCTGGGCCAGAGTGCCCCGAGCACAAACCAAGGCCATGTTCTCACATCTGTTGGAATCGTCCCAAGTCCAAGAGCCCAGTGCATGGCGCCCTCCAGGAAGGAGCTTGTGGAGCGTCCACAGCCGCAAATCTAGAATCAAACAGCCCACAATCAATCACATCAAGGTAATCTTGTTAAAGTCCCAATAATTGCTAGGAGTATCTGATTTCTACAAGTAAATAGTCCATTTTGATCGTCTCAAAAAGATCTAAAACATGAGCATATCTCCATACCCTGAATGTTCTTCTAGTTACCTTAGATTGCTAAAGATGTAACTTTTGACTACTTTGAATATGTTTAACACATAATTATGATTAATATGTGGATCTTAATGCTCAACCTACCCCCTGATCTTTAAATTAGTATCTTTTATGCACCCTTGAACTAATGAAGGTCCTTATCCCCCTAATGCTCATACATGACTCCTTGCTATACATATGTGACCATATTGGACTATAATGTTATATATTGCTCTTTTGATGCTAACCTTGCTACCTAATGACTCCTAATGCTTAACCAATCATGAGTCAATATTTTTTTTTCATGTTGTTGGGACCCTTTGGAAGTTTTATAACCTTCCTTGTACTCTTGATGACATAAGTATGCTTTTATGATAATTGCATGTATGAGTGAATGTTGGTACCCCATGTTGGTGGTTTGATGCCTAGACCCTAGTGGACATCACCTTACTTTGAGTGTGTTTGTTATAGTCTTTTCTTGCTGATCTAAACCATCCCTTATGCTTGACTCTTATTCATTTATGATCTTTGACCTTGATTACTCTATTTTGAGTCTCGTGACCTAATCTGAGCATAAGTATCCTAAATCTTATCATGTCCAGATGAAACCTCGAAAGGATATGGAACTTGAACCACACTCTTATGATGGACCCTAAATCAATATGAGATCATCTAATTTACTATAACCAACCTTGAACCCAACTTGGCCAAAACCATAAAATAAAGATTATCATGGTTAATAATGAGGATCTAATGTATATATGCAATCTTATTCTTAATCCGGTTTGGCATATGGCTAGATGGTGAAGGATATGTTAGGTTATGAAATCTCAGAATCAGGTATGGGCCTTATCTGGTTATATGACTACTGCTTTCTTGCTTGAAAAGACATATACGGTATGCTTGTTTGTCTATTTGTTCAAATATTGCCATGTAGTATTGCTATGTGTTACTCGATGTTGCCTCGTCAGTTTTATAACTTGAACAGATATATACATAAAACTCCATTATAATATTGATTGATAAAGGGTTAGCTCTTGGCTACGGCCTTGAGGTCCCTTTCGTATAAAAGGGTTAGCTAAGCTTGAGCACCCTTACAGACCCTTCCGACGGGAAGATGGTCAAAGGCCTTAAACATGCTTGATATTGTTGGTATAATGGAGTGAAATGACATAAAATATGGTTTCACATTTGTTAAACAATTAACATGTTTATTCTTGTTCGTTTAATCTTGAAATCTTTTCAAAATTATGCAAAGCTTATATATATTTGTATCTTTCTGCCCCATACTCAACACCTCATGTGTTGACCCATTTCTCATATGTTGTTTTAGGTTCAGAGATGGCTAGAAAGATGAAGGGCTTCGTGAGTTATGCTAGGTGTACTTGTTGTAAGATCTAGATTTAGTGCACATGAATGACTTGTACCTTGACTATGGAAATATGTAATTGAATTCATGAATATAATGCATTTTGTATAATTTATACTTGTTGAATGTTGAGACTGTGTTGGTGCCTTTATCTTGTTATATGTTCATGTGTGCTAAGATTTACGCTTCCACATTTCGCCTTTGGTATACGTTTGGTTCATGGGACTGGGATTCTGGTTCCGTGACAGATGGTATCAGGGCATGAACAATAACTACACCAAACATTGCTCACATGAAACACAAACTAAACTCACCCTACATATCAACCCTAGAAACTTAATAATATGTCCTTTTTGGACTAGGTTGACTTAGCCCCTAGGTTAGAACCTAGATGTTCTAGAACTAGGTGTAGACTTGTGTAAATTACCTCCCTTGACATGATTCGTGACATGTGCTTAGGATGTCTACACAAGTGTGCACCATGTTCTTGCTAGTTCTATAGGTGTCATGATACTATACTTCCTTATGAGTGTGGTAAATCGTTTTGGTTTTGGTTTTATTTGAATGGAGTATGGTGGTTTTTATCACCTGTTTAAACTTTGGAGAAAACATATTTCAAGTATTATTATATGTACATATAAAAAATGTTACCACATGCAGAAAGGTAGTAAGTTTCCATGCAACCTAGGAGAAAGAGATGTAACATCAAGTCTAGATGAGAGAGTTTATATGATAGTGATAGTCGCTAGAGTTGTCTAGTGCCATGATATAGGTTAGGCAAGTGAGTAAACTAGAAACCTAATATGATGATAATGATGTTAATGTCGATGTTGATGTTGATGTTGATGTTAATAAAACCACAGTTTTCCCTTGAGAGGGACAAGTAGTTTGATGATATGGAATGAGTTTTACCATGCAACCCTAGCTAGACCTAGCAACTTATTGATACATATGACTTGGTTGATGTGCTAAACATAGCTAGTGGGTTGACATGCTTGCTTGTACCTATTCTTATAGGTGTGGAGGTATGATATATGGTTCAAGACCAACACAGGCCCCAATCTCTTTACAAAGAAGGACCTCTAGCATGGGACATATGAATAGGGTGACATGTTGATATGAGTTGACCTGTATCGGGAGAAGGTTAGAGTACCTAAAATCCAAAATATTTGAAATATTGAATAATATGAATGATGAAATACTTGATGATGAGTCCCTAGTTAGAATACTTCTAAGTATATGAGTTGAGTGACCCAACATATGGTTTCCTTGAGAATGTTGAACCCTAGATTTCCTATCAAAATATCTAACCCTAGAGAAAGAGGAAATTGAAAATTTGATGCTTGATATATATAGGTGAGGGAGATGTCCCAAGACCTAAGATGAAGTATATGATGTGTGATATCCATGATGAGCCTCATACTCGGGTTAGTAGTTGCATATAAAGGAATCTAGTGGTTACCCTTAAGATGGGTAGAAATTTATGTTACAGGTAGAAATTGTGGTTAACATGTCTTGTTGGACACATATATGTCTTAGCTTGAGTGGCTTGAGCATGTGGAGCTCTTTCTAGATACAAGTGAGAAAGCTTCAAAACCTCAAAGTTGATGATAAAGTTGATTCTCAAATGATGCTTGATACATGAAATATCTTACTTATGTTTTAAAACGGATATATGCTAGATGAGTCACTCACATAAGCTAGACCTAACATGAAATCATACTATACATAAAAGATGTAACTTTTAAATCATGGACTTGATCGAGGATGCCTAGAAATCTTAGCTTGAATAATCAGCAGTATCATTCCTAATCTTATACCCAAATGAAAAAAAAACAAATGTATAGATACTAAGGGATGGGTAAACCCTAATGCCATGGTGATGTCACATTATGATGGAACAATAAGTGATATGTATATACATTGGTGGGTACAACCTTAATGATGGAAACCCATGTCTACACCCCATGAAGTAAATTCCTTGATGCCTTAGTTTGATTACCTAAGTACAAGGAATACATCATCTCTGACTCTTGTCTATGATCTTGGGAGAATTTTGAGGACGAAATTTCTCTTAGGGAGGGAAGGATGTGATAACCTGACCTTTTCTCTCTCTTTAAGTGATATGTTCCTCTCTCATAAAGTGACCCATTATTGAATTTGATGTCAATTTCATAATTGGAGGGTTGAGATTTTCTAATTTGGCCACTATAATGATCAATTTCACAATGTGTACATTTGATTTGCTCTCTTGATCTAAATTTCACTATTTAATGATTCACTACTTTGTAAATAATCTTTAACCTAATTATTATGATCACCTTTCTCTTTAATATGTTTCAAAATATAGAGTGTTTATTTATCTTCTCAACAGTACAAAAATTACCTCATTTGGACCATCCTAGCCCAAGATATGGGTATTTGAAATTTGACTCATATTATCCATGTTTTAATTATCCTTGTTGAGTTGCAACCCTTATTGGGCCCAATATCATAGACGTGCGGCCCATCTACTAGTTTGTTCCTTCTTCCCAAAAGGGAAATAAGCGACCGACTGGAGAGTCATCCCTCTCCTCCAGCCGGATCTGGAATGCATTGAAGACGCGGATACAATTGAATGCAAACCCTAAACCCCTTACACTATTTAAGGTTCTGCTTTCTACTCTTGCCCTCTTCCCCACCATCGCTCCTCCCTTCCTATCTTCTTCTAGGGTCAGCCACCAACCTGTTGAAAGCAGCCTGCTGCCTTTGTCTCCCCCTGCAATCGACACCCCAATAGCAGTTCATGCTTGCCTACCCCTCACGCTCCCGGTGCCAAGCAGGTTGCTGGCTGCCCACATGCCGACGACATACCAGAGGTAGGCACGATGGGGGAGCCTCAAGCAAGTACAACGACGCACCCCAGAATCCCTATTGCGGCCACATCCATGGCGCCACCACAGCTCCGGAGGAGCACTGCTCCTAACCCAGGACATATGCATCGACTTTTGGGGGTCATCTGATTTCTCCAGCCACATGTGTGACTAATCGGCTGTACCAAATCCGGACCCGACCTCTCCTTCTCCATCTTCTCTTCTCCGACTGCTCAGTGCCGTTGCACAGTGGCTGTAGATGTGAGCACGCTCGCCCTGCCTAATGCATCGCGTGCAAGAGAGGGGAGCCCGCTAGGCTGGGCCAAAGTGCCCCGAGCACAAACCAAGGCCATGTTATCACATCTGTTGGAATTGGCCCAAGTCCAAGAGCCCAGTGCATGGTGCCCTCCAGGAAGGAGCTTGTGGCGCATCCACAGCCGCAAATCTAGAATCAAACGGCCCACAATCAATCACATCAAGGTAATCTTGTTAAAGTCCCAATAATTTCTAGGAATATCTGATTTCTACAAGTAAATAGTCCATTTTGATCGTCTCGAAAAGATCTAAAACATGAGCATATAGCCATACCCTGAATGTTCTTCTAGTTACCTTAGATTGCTAAAGATGTAACTTTTGACTACTTTGAATATGTTTAACACATGATTATGATTAATATGTGGATCTTAATGCTCAACCTACCCCCTGATCTTTAAATCAGTATCTTTTATGCACCCTTGAACTAATGAAGGTCCTTATCCCCCTAATGCTCATACATGACTCCTTGCTATACATATGTGACCATATTGGACTATAATGTTATATATTGCTCTTTTGAAGCTAACCTTGCTACCTAATGACTCCTAATGGTTCACCAATCATGAGTCAATATTTCTTTTTCATGCTGTTGGGACCCTTTGGAAGTTTTATAACCTTCCTTGTACTCTTGATGACATAAGTATGCTTTTATGATAATTGCATGTATGAGTGAATGTTGGTACCCAATGTTGGTGGTTTAATGCCTAGACCCTAGTGGACATCACCTTACTTTGAATGTGTTTGTTATAGTCTTTTCTTGCTGATCTAAACCATCCCTTATGCTTGACTCTTATTCATTTATGATCTTTGACCTAGATTACTCTATTTTGAGTCTCGTGACCTAATCTGAGCATAAGTATCCTAAATCTTATCATGTCCAGATGAAACCTAGAAAGGATATGGAACTTGAACCACACTCTTATGATGGACCCTAAATCAATATGAGATCATCTAATGTACTATAACCAACCTTGAACCCAACTTGGCCAAAACCATAAAATAAAGATAATCGTGGTTAATAATGAGGATCTAATGTATATATCCAATCTTGTTCTTAATCAGGTTTGGCATATGGCTAGATGGTGAAGGATATGTTAGGTTATGAAATCTCAGAATCAGGTATGGGCCTTATCTAGTTATATAACGACCTCTTTCTTGCTTGAAAAGACATATACTGTATGCTTGTTTGTCTATTTGCTCAAATATTGCCATGTAGTATTCCTATGTGTTACTCGATGTTTTCCTCGTCAGTTTTATAACTTGGACACATATATAGATAAAACTCCATTATAATATTGATTGATAAAGGGTTAACTCTTGGCTACGGCCTTGAGGTCCCTCTCGTATAAAAGGGTTAGCTAAGCTTGAGCACCCTTACGGACCCTTCTGACGGTAAGATGGTCAAAGGCCTTAAACATGCTTGATATTGTTGTTATAATGGAGTGAAATGACATAAAATACGGTTTTGCATTTGTTAAACAATTAACATATTTATTCTTGTTCGTTTAATCTTGAAATCTTTTCAAAATTATGCAAAGCTTATATATATTTGTAACTTTCTACCCCATACTCAACACCTAGTGTGTTGACCCATTTCTCGTATGTTGTTTTTAGGTTCAGAGATGGCTAGAAAGATGAAGGTCTTGGTGAGCTATGCTAGGTGTACTTGTTGTAAGATCCAGATTTAGTGCACATGAATGACTTGTACCTTGACTATGGAAATATGTAATTGAATTCATGAATATAATGCATTTTGTATAATTTATACTTGTTGAATTTTGAGACTGTGTTGGTGCCTTTATCTTGTTATCTGTTCATGTGTGTTAAGCTTTACGCTTTCACATTTTGCCTTTGGTATACGTTTAGTTCATGGGACTGGGATTCCAGTTCCGTGACAGTTCCAATGAGAAGTAACAAGAAAAGGAATTTCCAAAAGAATGAGTCAATATAAGTAAAGCATTAAACAACAATTCTTACCATAATAAATCATTAGTATCACAACAAATATTTGCATGCAAATATATTGGACTAAAGTAACTATAGTAGGGCCCTGACACCACTGAGTCATTGGCCTAAGTAAAATGGGTGGGAAAGCACACCCTAGGCACAAAAACACACCTCTGTATATATAAGGGTAGAAACACATACCTCGGGTAGAAACACATACCCTAATGGTTACACATCAGCATTTATGATAGTTAAACTAGTTGAATTATCTAACATGCATAAATAGAGTGGCAAGATAAACCTTTCACAAACATACATGGAATGATTTAAACGCAATAGCAAGTGGGGTCAATGACTCAATTCAACATGAAGATAGTAATTTCAGAAGAATACAATAAGTCCAATAGAGAGTATATGAATTGTCTAACAAATAGAATAAGAGAAAGTATATCAAAAGTTCCCTCATTATGGAAAAATTTAGTCATATAAATGCCCAGTCATAATAGGGAGGTGTACATACCTAATCCTCATGAGTAAAGGTCAACTCAATAAGTACACTCAGTCCCCTTAGTCGAGTAGTCATCCTAGGAACATATTATATAATAGCCATCTCAAAGTGAACATACACATTCCTATTATGTTTTTATATTGTTCCTATCCAAGTCTCGGCCACATAGTGACATGTTAGGGTTTTTAATCATATTGAGTAAACATATGACCCATTATACATATATGAGTGTCTAGGTAGTGAATATTATACCTCATTAGGATTCACTAGGTTCATCGTTGCATCAATTGACTCATACTCACACTACTTACAATAATTCATAGGACCATCATTCTTCGTGCCAATTTCATATCAATTACTTGTATGTTATTATGTATATAGGAGTATTTACTAGTTTGATGATGTGATAATCTAGAACAACATGTTATCCATATTAGTATAGAATCCATTATTATCATCATGTAAGAAATTTTCTTTACATGTTCTTTCTCTTATATAGTATCTTACTAGTAAACACACACGTGCAATGCACGTGTCTTTTAGAATTAGTTATATTTCAATTAGGTATTAGTATATAAATAAAACACCCGGCCAGTGTGGCTCAGGTGGTTCGGTCCTGCTTGTCCTCCCAGGGGGACCCGGGTTAGAATCTCCCTGAGCGTATTATAATTACCAGCTCCTTGGGTCATCCAGGCTCTGGCACCTGTTTGAGGAGGGGGGAGTGGGGTCTCCCTAAAACTTAAAAAAACATATCTAAATGTACATTGATTATTTAATCAAAATCCAAACTAATCAAACATATAACAATATTTATTGAAGTAGTAATTCTAAATTTGTTTTTATATTGAATTCTTGAAAAAAACTGACAAAAAATTTGGTAGTTTTCAAATTAAGCATGTAAATTTTTCTCTTAAACAGAAATAAAAACAAATTTAATGTAGAAATAATGATTTACAGGAATGAAATCTTATTTCTTAATGAATATTTAACTCATGCTACACAAAACATAAAAAGTTTGCTGATTAAGTTTGGTATGTATCATTTTACTTATGTATGGTGTGGTTCTAGATCATAAATGTGATTCAAAACCAACAATTAGGAATAAAAGTATAAAAGCTATTTTTTGTTATAACACATTTATTTAGAATGGAACAATGTTTACATAGTTTCTATAGACCAATTTAAGTTATAATGTTTGCCATCCATTCTATTAAATTATGAAAAAATAGGGCAGGTATGGGATACCCTATATGGTGATGTAATTCCATTCTAATGCTAAAATACATTATAAATAATAGTCACATCATATTATAATTTATAATCAAAACTTAGGAAAACTATCATTTTGATATCATATCCTATTTTTTAATATTTTGAGAAAGAGACCAATTTTGGTCAATGAGAATGGAAGTAAAACATTAGCATGAAAAATTAAATTGTACAAAACTAACTGAATTCTTCTAAAACAATTACCAAAACTAAAATTTGTGGATGATTTTGATAAGATAAATCAAAAATGAATAAAGAAAATAAGAAAAAACTTTAAAGCATCAACATCACCATAATATAAATTTACGCTTCCTATCGATAAATTCTACAGATAAAATTCATTGATAGCAATTAAAATATATGACCACTCTTTATCCTTGTGAAAAAGTTCAAAATTGATATTCTTTGATCGCATTAATTATTTTGAAACTTAAAAAGAAAGATCCATTTTCTCATGATGCCAATTGATTAAGTAAAGACAATAAACTTGTTTCAACACATGTTTTCTGATACTTCAGTTTATAATAAAGTTTTGATATAGTTGTCCATATATATTAGGTTTTTCAATTAGTTAATATTATGTGCTTTTTAGAAAACCCTATCATAATTTATAATAGAGATAAGGGAAGAGAGAAATTTAGTATGAAATAGAAAAAAGTGTGAAGTAACTTTTCTCAAGCAAAACTTTCATTCTTTCAATTTTTTACCGGAGATCTAGAAGAATGGTGCTTCAAACTCGCTCTCTTCACTGAAAATACCTAAATCTACTAACTACGCTATCCTCATAAATATGTTTTGTGTTTTTTCATTAATGTAGGTGTTGGTGTAGGAAAATCAATAGAAAGTGTTGACAGATAATCAATGGAAAGAAATAAAAATAGGTGAAAAAACACATGCGGAAAGAAAATCAAAGGTGACACAACTTTTTGAATGTGCAACACCTTATTTGCTTGATCTTTTCAATAAAATAAATACGACATGTGTGTAATTTGTTTAGAAAGCTATCCATTCTTATAGTTTTTCATCTATTATATATGTACAGAGTAAATGAGTCCAAACAATTAAGCCAATATTATATTACCAAGGAACCAATATATGTGGTTTTGTCCTCTTTATACTTTGATGATGTCAGGATGGTTTTTATTTTTAGTTTAAACGGTCCACCAATTTGTTCTAACCAACTGCTAATATGTCTGGTTTAGTTACGATCCATCAACATGACTCTATTATGAGAGCATTGGTCGATATGCGATTTAACTGGACTTGCATGCTTGATGGAGGCAAAGGCTTTGTTTTTTTATTAATGTAACAATGAACCATTATGATTATACCAATTACACATCAGTCGTGAAACTACTTATAAGAAACAAAACTTATTAACGGAATTTCTTTCAGACATGTGTGACATTTATTAAGAGCATTGCCCAGAATAACTGATGAAGGCAGTTTGTGTGAGGTCCCCGGATTTTCTAAAACTTAATCTAATGTGTGAAATCTAAATTGAAACCCTCACCTCAATGAGAATCCCAATTTAAACACCCCACACTAGGCTAAGAAGAAGAAAATCAAGGGAGTCAGAAGGAAACACAGTCAGTAGCACATGCACATGAACAATAATAAAACCATACACACATGATCACCATTCAACATATAATTACAACATGAATTGTTATAACATTTGATATTACATATTGAACAGCAAACTTACACATATACATGTACTACCACTAAACTATAGGATCTTAAGACAATAGGTCCACCTGTACATCAGCTTGCCACACAACTCTCAACTATCTTGGATATTCAAGAGCATAACCACAACCTAAAAAAAGGATTACATGTGGTACACATCAGCACAGTATTCAAGAATATTGTACTGAGTACGCCTATGTGTCTTTTATATACCTCTCATCATATCTTGGCAATAAGATAAAACTAATATACTTGGAAGTAACAGAAGAATATAAGAAAAGTGTATACTTGCACAAATATATTCATTAACAAAAGAGAACACATATTTTAAGCTTATTTTCCATTATATCTCAAGGCCTTTATGATCACTACCAAAGAGTTGGATCATATGTACACTGTGACCACTACCAAAGAATTGGGTCCTGATGCAGCCCTTTTTAGGGCTCCATCATGTGCCATTTTGTACCTAAATTGCATCTAAACATGTTAGATTACAAGTCTTTTTCTCCCAATATGATTATCATTGCAAATATGCTTATGGATGTTCTTTGCACTATTTTTCAGGTACTTGGACCATGCTTAGATGGAAGAGAGAGAGAGAGAGGGAGTTCAAGGGTTCCCCCACTCAAGGAGGGACCCATTAATATCTTTAGTTTCACGATGATTCTCGATTATTTTATTAGTTGCCTAAAATAACTGCTTGGATGACTTTTATTTCATGCAACTATAAAGTGACTATGATTATCACCATAAATATGTATACATGACTGGCTCAGATCCTAGTCCTCCTCTGTGGCTTTGCAAATGCTAAAAAGGGTAACCTAGAGCAAGGTCTAGGCTATCATGAGTTAGAAATTGGGCTACCCACGTGTAGTGCCATGAGACTCTTTAGCACACCATGAGTTAAGGAATGGGCTACCTACGGGTAGTTCCATGTGACTCATCCCTAGAAACTGATTCACCTGTTAGGCTGGCTGTGGCCACCCGCCATGGCCGGGTTGAAGAGGAGTGGCCACGATCGTGGCGATCAACCACGACCGTGGTGAGGGTCGACCACCAGCCACAATAGCGTGACCTACATTGTGACGCTCTGCACCAGCCATGATCTTCACCCTACTATCCCTAAGCTCTAGTTTCCTGCTGAGGACATCATGATTCAAAAGTTTGGGGTGGTAGGGCGGTATGCGCCACCCTATCTCTCTCTTTTAGTCATTTTGTTCCACCTTTGACATTCAGTTCAGTTTTATTGTTACTGTTCTTTTCACTGCATCTCTGCATGCCATGTAGTTTGCTTTCTTGTCATTTTTGCGTAATTTTCAAAATAAAATTTGCCCTTTTTGCCATGCATTGCATATCATGTAGATTTTTGGTAATTCTTGCATGTTATAGCTAGTATTTGCTTGTTTACTGCTTTAAGTTCAATAATATAGGTTTAGATGTGATTGGAGGTAACTTGGCACCATTTTGGCCAATTTTGCCCAAATTTTAGATTTCTTGTCTAAAAGTGTGTTTCAACCCAATCTCTACTTTTTGGATTAAAAATGATGACCTTTGACAAATGCAAGTGACTTATCATAGTTATTTCTAAGTGGTATCAATGTTTGACTTTTTACATGTGTATCACCTCTCTTATGGTTGTGATTGATTTGGCTGAATTGTGAAGTTGAGCAAGCTTTGAACGCTTAGTGTTTGTAGAATCACTTGATTGATATATCCATTTCATCTTGTTCATTCATGTGGTGTGATATCTAGGATGAAGTATTGGATTAATTTTCATGCAGGATGTCTTATGTGGAGAATCATACCTATGACCCCTCTTTGACTTGACTTTTCACTCACCATCTTCTTACCCCTCCGCCTCAAGAAAGGATGCCAAAGTGCATATATCAGCCGTGGCCACCTCTAAAAGTTTGGGGTGGCCACATCTCCATCTTCCCGCTTCACTCTACCCACCATATGCCCTACATACTCTAAGGGCAAAGAAAAAAAAGAGAAAATTGCAAAAAAGAAAAAGAAAATAAAAGGATGCTCCTGTTTAAGAGCATTCAAATAAAGAAAAAATGAGTTTGTAAAAACACTCCAAAATCTTACCGCAACCCTTTCTTCCATTTTCATACCCATTGAGCTAAGAAGCATCAAACTTAGCTCATTTTGTCCTTTTCCGCAGCCATGTGGGTTATTTGGTGTGATTTGAGATATAAGATTGAATGCATGAATTTGAAACAACACTCCTAGTCATTCTTGATTAATGCCACCATGAAACGGTTTACCAGGAACTTAATGGAAGAAATATGGATAACTTGTATATTCTATGCGCTATATTTGAAGTTCATATGCTTTGTGCTCTTTTCATGATTGGATTGTGAAAGTAGGAGAGGAGAGAGGTGAAATGCATGTACTTAGTCATCTTTGATCTCGTTCAGCAACAATCGTCTTTTACATTGGCCAATCTTCTAAAAACAATGTAACTTCAACCAACTTGATGCAATAATTCCCACGGTCGTGGCTGGGTGCCACGGTCGTGCTTGGCCACATGTGCCACGGTCGTGGTCTCCACGGCCGTGGTGAGGGTGCTCCTTCAGTTTTCTCACTTCAAGAACTTGAACTTCACTTTTATTTGTTATTCGGCCGCATATTTGATTTAAAGACCATGACCTGCTTCTATACCCTCTCTCTATTGTCTAGCACCTACCTCATCATAAAAACTCAAAAGAAAGCTATCAAGCACAAGCGTGTGTGTGTGTTTGTGTTTTCTTGGAAAGTGTAAAAGCAAAGCAAAAGTATCAAAATTTGAAGTTTGGGTGAAAAAATCCCAAACCTAGGTGGGTTGCCTCCCACAAGCGCTAAGTTTCATGCCTTTAGTTGGGCTTGTTGTTCTTTCACCATCAACCATGGTCCAAAAACAAAATTTTTTCACCCCCATCATAAAAAATCCTCTCAAATGCTTTCCTTGATTGATCTTCCTCCCAAGGGTCATGCGAGCTTCGTAAGTCTTTTTCAGCAATTCTCTCTCCTTGGGGATCATCATCATAGATCTTAATCAGCCTTAAGACCCTCAAAAATCTCATGCCATAGGTTTTCTCTCTCTTAAGGAACGGGTCTTCATAGGCACCAAAGAGAGGGGTTTCAATCATATCCATTTGCTCATGGGAAGTAGGGGGAGCATGTGATAGTTGTGGTGGTGGCATCGGTGTTGATGGCCGTTGGACTTTAGGTGGAGGAGGGCATTGAGGTTGGAAGGTGAACTGGTAGGAGGGTTGTGGCAATGGAGGTGGTGGCAGTGTGTACAATGGAGGTGGTGGAGGTGTGTAAGGCTTAGGATAGCCTTGGAGGTAGGGTGGTGGAGTAAATGGAAGGCTTAGGGAGGTGGCCTTCCATCTTGTCTTCTCCGAGTGGCTTGTCACATGCACAAGGCACAACCAAACAAAAGAAAGCAAGTTAGCAAACCAATTTACACAAAGAATGCAAAGAGTAATGAATAAAGAATAGCAATGATGAGGGCAGTAGGAAAAGTCAAAGAAAAACTAACTAGCTAGGTCGAGCACCTCTAATCCCCGACAATGGCGTCAGAAAGCTTGGTGTAATTCCGCTAGAGGTGCAACACACTAGCCGGTTTGACCCGACTAGATGCACCCCACAAGGTCGGAACACATGGTGGATTCACTTTCGAAATTTATAAACCTAACTAACACACCTACTTCTACTAAAACAACTACACCCGCAAGCGCACGGGGTCGTGTCGTAGTAAGGTGGCAAGTATAGGGTGAATCCACAGGGAAAAGAGGGGGCGCTAGAGCTAGGTTAGTTTGGCTAGGTTCTTACTGCGGAGACTAGGGTTAAGGGTTTAAAGGTTGATTTGATTGTTAACTAAAGATGAACAAGAAAGCAGTTAAAGGCAGGAATGAAATCTACGTTAACCCTGGACTAGATTAAGACTAAGCAGGAAAGAAAGGACTAAGCTAGTTATGAAAAGACAAATTATACTAAGTCAAGCAAGAGAAAAGAAAAATAGCAATTAAAGAACTAAACTAGCATAAACAAGGCAAGAGCAAGGCAAGAAGCTAACTAAGCAAGAAAAGAACTAACTAAGCTAAGCAAGCACAAAACTAGGGTTTTAAGTAGTAAAGAGATGTGTGGGTTGTTTAGGGGTATGAACTTATCAATTAAGTTGGGGTGACATATGAACATTATTATTCCATTTAGATCATCCAAACCAAACAACAAGTTAGAGTCTAATAAATTAACCTAAGCTACTAACTGGCCATGGATATTGTAACATCCCTGACCTGGGTTATACTTTAACCCTAGGTGTTTTGATTAAGAAAAGTGATTAAATGTTTTATCTCATCTTGTGAAAAGTAATTAGGGCTTAATAGGAACTTATGTTGTAATTCTAGTCCTTTTTGAACATTGTTGAAATCAATGTTTTGCCTATTTTGGACTAAAGTGCAAATTACCCAAGTTGAGGGGTTTAAGTGCAAATTGTGCATGATAATATGTTCCTCATGTGTTGAAGCATCATGAGAGTAAAGATGATGCTGAGGTATGGCTTATGGAAGCCTAAATACCAAGAAAGAGCTGATAAAGCAATGTATGTGCATGAAAAACTAGTTTTGGTGTAATGTGCAATTTACCCAAAACCCAGGGTGTAATATGTAAATTACCACTTCAATAAGGTCCCTAATGTTTCTTGGCATCAAGTAGAGCAAAGAAAATGATAGGGGCGCCTCATTTGAATTAAGTTGGAGGAGAGAGAATCTTGATATTAAAATAATCAAGATTTAATCCTAATTGAAACCCTAATTCAATTTAGTGTAAAAACAAATATAATAATTGAAGGGCCTTCAACCAAAAATGAGATGGTTGAATTTGCTCAAGTGTGAACACATTTGTGCCTTTTCTAGGCCACGAAAATATCTCAAGCAAGTGGATAACCCACTCACCATTATTATAAAAAAAAGTAATATCCACTCAAATTGGGATATTATCATAATATGATCTAAGGTGCTTAATTTGCTTTTCTTTAAATTGAGGATAATTGAGAGGAATAAGAGGCAAATGGAATAGCCTCGTATCCAAGGAATGAAAGGGGGAAGAGGCGGCACCAATTTTGGAATTAAATGCATTTTTATAAGGCATTTTCTCTCTCATGGAATTTCTTATAAAAGTACCTTTACCAAGCCAAAACAAAGACCATTTCGGATTCTTTTCTTTCCCCTTGCTTGGAAAACGACTAAGGAGCTGTGGAGGAGCAGGAGGACGACCCCAACCTGTTGGTAAGGTCCTTGACCTTCGTTCTCCTTGATTCCATGGTGGAAATCAAAAATAAATCATTGATTTCTTCTTATTTTGATCTCCTCTTCAACCCTAGACAATTTTTTTTCATCCAAAAGCTTGGGGACGAGCCTAGGGGGAGTTGCAAAAACTTCATCCACCATTTTTGGCGTGAGCTTGGAGCTTTGAAGCTCAATTGGAGGCGGGTTTTATAACTTGAACCCTTAATATTGTTATTGCATTCAATTCCTTATCAAATGTTGATGCTTTCTTCATTTCCAAAATTTATTTTGGTTGATTGATGAAACCACCATGGAAATCACAGAAAATTTCGTGGGTTTGTAGCTTGAAGATGATGATGTCATCACAAGCACACACCTCAATTAATATATTAGGCAAACAATTTCAAAATTTGGGACCAATCGATTTCAATGAAATTGGTTAACGATTTCAACAAATTGATTGAAACCAAACAATTTCAAACTGTTTGGAGTGGTTAACCATTTGCAATGGTTGACCGTTTGAGGAAATATGCTGATGTAATTGGATATTGATCCAATGGGTTCAATTGGTTTGATCTTAATGGTTTCAATTGTGAATGATCCCTAAAATGCAAACCCTAATTGAGAAGGTTAATGAACCTTGACCCTGATTTAGGGATATTCTGAGTGAAACCCTAATCTAGGGTAATAGTGTAACCCTAATTAAGGGTAACGACTTGGGTAACTCTAATTTAAGGTAATGAAATGCCAAACCCTAATTGGATGAATAATGAATCCCTAATTTATGGGTAATTGAATGAAACCCTAATTGGGATGATTAGCAAAACCCTAATTGAGGGTGATTCCATGAGAAACCCTAATTGAGTATGATTCTATGTGAAAACCTAATTGAGGGTGATGTAATATGAAACCTTAAACCTAACACAGAGTAAATCTATGTGAAACCCTAAAATTGGGCTATAGTGCATGGAATTCTAATCATGGGCAATATGATGATAAATCATAACCCTAATGTCTGGGTAATGATATGAGTAAACCTTAATGATGAAATAATGGGTAATACCCTATAACGATGAAATATATTAAGTGGTTGACTATAGGCAACCGTATAATAAGCAATGCCTTAACTTGAAATGAGTCCATATCATTGAAGATAGTTGGACAATCCTTGTGTGTGATCTATGCACATCATGGTAAAGGTGATAGTTTGGTAGATGAAAGTATTAAGATGTGAGATTCCTTATTATAAGATAAGTTAATAAACTCAAGTAAGATAGAAGTGATGAGGGAAGTGATACATTGAGACAAGATAGATATCACATTTAGTATTTCAGGGTTGATATACCTTGATACATCTCAAATCCAATATTTTTGGATAAGATACACAAGGAGAGTGTTATGTAAATTGTTACAATGAAATGTAATGAGTTTAACATACTTGATAAGTAAGCTAAATGAGTATGATGTAATCATACCATGATAAGGATGAGAGATAAACTCATACCTTGTGTTGATGATCATTTAATGATAAATGATAAGAATATTAAATGCTTGGAATGTCGATGGATGCTCCTAGATGTATGGAACAATATATTAGGGTTGGATTGATAAAATGAACATGAAACCCTAATTGATGTGAATAGTAAACCCTAACCCTATGGAGGAAATAGTGGTGTTACTATTATATTACATGAGTTAATATGTCATTGTTGCCTAGTGAGAGTTGACAAGATGTTTAATGGCCTTGTGAGCCATATGGTTAGATGTTACCTAGTAAGAGGTAACAAGATGTTTCATGGGCATGATGAGCCCTGAATGAGGTGTATTCCTCTTATGTTGATAAGGGTTGATACCCTGTGATATTGTGAAAAGGATTTATATCCTGTGATAATATGATGATTGGTGTAGTCTCATGAATGGCAAGTGAATATTACCATGTGATGATGAGATGAGAAATTATGTTTCATATGTTTTATATCTTTTCAGGTTTTGATATTTATATGCTTGCTAGAAGTGAATTAGGGTTTGTATGTCCACTTGTTTGATGCAGCCTTAATTCACCCAATTGGCATAACTAATCAAGTGCAACTCTAATCATGTAGTGCCATGTGCCGTATAACCATCTTCAGTGTCAGAACTTGCTGGATGGTGAAACGAGTATTCCTAAGGGAAACTCGGAGCGCATATTGTTGAATATGCGGGGGTGGCAAGTTGAGGATATATAGATACTTGTCATCCACAATTGCAGGTTATGGAGGATGGCTATGGTCATGCCTCAAATATTTGATGTGATTGAGGACAGCTGCGGTTGTACCTCGGATTAGAGGGTTTTGTATACCATGTTTTCTAGTGTCGTAACTTGTACCAAGTACGGACTAGTTGTTATCAGTTGACTATATGTCATTGTTGGCAGTTTGACTGGTATGTCACTACAGTTTACTCGTACTGACCGAGGGGAAGAGATCTTAGGATGCCGGTACTCCTAGATCTTGTACGGAACCGAATAGCCCTTCGCAGGGGTCGGTTGGACTTTGAATGGTACAATTCAAATTCCCCAGGGCATAATAAAATATGTAATACAGCTGTATAGCATATCTGTTTAGGGTTATACATGACGCTTCACATTGGATGATAACCCTTATTTATTCTCTTTACATAAAGATGATGCTTAGTGCAACTAAGAGATAGTAATTATACTTATTTTGTGGATATGCATAAGACTGTAAATGTGTACATACAATAGTCATGCTTATGTTGATATCTTACTGCTACTGTTGATTATAATCATGATGCTAGATATTTCATGTTGATAGTTATGTTTCACATGCTATCGATGCCTCTATAATTAGAAATACCTAGCAGAGGCTTAATGCCTGTAGTTAGGGTTGGTTAAAGTCCAATGCCTAGCTGTGTAATCAGGATTGGTATAGTCCAATGCCTGAAACATTTATACCTGATTGATATAGTTTAATGCTTGAATAAGACATGATGATATATATATATAATCACATGTCTGGCATAAGTGAATACCTATTTAGCAGATTGGCTAAGGCCAACAAATAGAAACAAGAATGAATCATGGGTGACAGATCAGAATAATGAATGATATGAGCAAAGCTTGAGATGTTGAAAATGTATGGTAGATAAATGTTATACATGTTCTTTCTTTTCCTTATAAAGAGAATAGATGAATTACTGTTCAATCATAGATAGGTGTAATACTTTAAAAGATGAGAATGATCTAAACTGCCTATCCTCTGCTCAGTTTTATATTAATTAAACTACAATAATGATGTTTCTGGCGGAGAGTTATATCTCTCGCTGGGGAAATTTTCAATTGTCTCACCCCCGTGGGAACCAACATCTTTAGGTGGACGAGTGCGAAAGAGTCTGAGAATATCTTGCAGAGGAAGAACATCAGCAGCAACAGGGACAGTAGTGACAACTCAGGTTGAGTGTGCTGTCTGTCGTGTTTTGTAGATAGAAGTCATATGTGTCGTCTCTGTACTCTCAGGTCCTCGGAGTTAGTACTTAGTGCTTTTAATGTATCATTTTAAAATTTTGACTTGATGCCTCGAGGTTATTATGTTGTCTGTGTTTAGCTTTTAACAAGGCAGTTGATGTTGTAACCCTCGAGAAGATATGGTATAAGATATTTACGTATGAACCATGATGTAAATGTAATACATTGGTTCTTGTTGAAAGAGTTTTCCTATGTTTGGGTCTCTCTGAAAAAGGTTTTAAATTTTTAGTGATTTTCAGTAATCCGCTGCAAATGATTCGCTTCTGCTTAAGTTAATTTTGTTTTTGTGAGTTGGATGCTACAGATATGCTAGGTTGTGTATAGGGGAACTAGTCCCTAACACCCCCTACTACCCTTACAAGGCTCAATTGGGTTAGGGATTAGGTTCAATTCAATTAGAGTCTTATCAAGTCTAGGTTTCTAGATTAGGCATTCTTAGGGAAATTAGGGGCCGAGGCTAGTAATGGGGAGGTGAAATTAGGGCCTTGGACCCCAATTCCCCCACATTCTAGCCTTGAGAAGGCTCCATGCTAATTGCACTAGAATTATCTAATCTAGCTACTTAGATATCTCACTTAGGTTTAGGGAGATTGATTAGGATGTAGGAAGATGGGAGGCAACCTAGGGATCCAAGAATTGGACCTAGGGGCATATCCCAAAATTCACACATACAAACAATTTGCCTAAATTCCTAGGTGATTTCACACACAAACCAACAAGCAATTCATGGAGAATGAGATGCAAATAGAATATAATCATTAACAAATAGAATTACAACATTTACATGTCATTTTTCCCCAACATGGTATCAAAGAAACATAATTTCCCCCAAACAGCCCACCCACAGGGGCCTAACTACTCATAGAAATGGGAAATACAAAAAGAAAGAAGAGAGATGTAGAAGAAGCCATGGAGCACGGTGTAGATGAAGCAATCCTCCTCTCCAGCAGCTGCATGACGTCCTCCTCCCTCCTCCAAGGATGGAAAGGTGTAGAATGGTGGTGGGAAGTGGATGGAAGGCTTAGATATGGGGGGTCATGTGGTGGAAATGGTGAAATGGAGTGGATTTGAGGTGGAGGTGAAGTGGAATGGAGTGGAGGTGATAAGGGGGCGAAAAATGGGACTCTAAGTAGCCAACTTCCGACCCCCAGCCGCAACTAGGGCTTATATAGGGATCTAGGGGGTCTAGGGTTAAGTTAGGGGTAAAATGGGGAAAATAGTGGAAAAATTGGTGGATTTTGTGAGTAGCACGGCCGTAGTGGGTCACCACAGCCGTGGTGGGTAGGGTAGGCCACGACCGTGGTGGATGGGCACGGTCGTGGGTTTATAAAATGTGGAGATCACAGGGAGGTTTGCATGGATGGCCACGGTCGTGGTGGACACCTATGGCCACAGGCATGTTGATCAGGTCGTTTTGGCCATTTTCATCAATTTCTAGGAGTTTTACTGATTTTTTGTACTTGGGGCATGTCCACCACGGCCGTGGGGGCTCACCACGGTTGTGGTGGTGTCTCTCCCATGCATTTGAGCCTTGAACTTGATCATCCATGGAGGGTATTGCTTCAAAACTTTCTTTGACCACTTGGGGTAGGTTGGAAGTGGTTTTGGCCTCATTTTGAGATCCTCCAAGCCTGAGGAAACCCTAGACTGGATCATCCTCTTTCCATGCCATCAAGTAGTGGACAAAGTACCTATAAAACATGCAAAAAGCCTCCATAAGTGCATTTGATATAAATAAGCATATTGGGAGGAATGACATGCAATCTAACATGTATAGATGTGATTGAAGAGCAAAAAGACACAAGAGTAAGCCCTAAAATAGGGCTGAATCACCCATATGGTAGAAATAATGCTTATGTCCCTTGTCCTACAAAGGCATGATCATATAGTTGGATCACACTATAAAAAAAAATTCCCATATTATTTTTTTTCCTGAAGACATATGGAGGCACAGTCATGTTTGGAAGCTATAGTACATACTCTTTTTCTTGAAACTTTGGATGCACGCCGATTGAGATTATGTGAGGTAGGTACATCTATGGTTGATCATCCAAGAATTGACCACTCTCTCATTGCCATCGTGTAATTAGTTTATCTAATGTGAGAGATGAGAAGTAGTTTGACTATCTAGTGTACCTAGGCTTGTAATGGTACAATTGAAGTAAACCAACTAGGGAAGTAGGAACCCTAATCCCTTCTTATTATGGTTTCATGATCTTATAAATAAATGATGTTTTAGAATGTGATGGCCTATGTCATGATTAAAAGAATGGTGGAAAAAATGAAGGTTGTGCCTAGTAGGACCTACTAGAAGTTAACTGCATTCCCTACTAATTTAGATTTTCTATATGATGGTTGTATTCCTTGATGGTGTGTGTAGAGGTCCCTCTTTTGCGAAGATGAAGTTATATTAGGTTGATAATATATGTTGTATGAGGTAGAAAGTGGTCGACTTGGTTCTCGAATTGATCTTGGCACCGTTTTTTATTTTCATCGCAAGGTTTACTTCGTCAAGCTTATTTTCCTTATTAAATTATATTTACAAAATATACTTTTTCAGATTTCATCGATGGTTTTGGTACCAAGTCACCACGACAATGAAGTTGTACTAATAGATAGGCTCATTAATATAGAAGACCTTTAGCAAAGACGCTATGACTGGTTGGTCTAACATGTAACCTAGAACTAAGTAAGAAGTTGTTAGTATGAAGAATAAGTTTGGATATGAATGACCTAGTACATCTCATAGCTCGCTAGAGTGTAGACTAACGCTTCTAATGGGCAAATTCTTGTATACTTCAATCATCAAGAATGCAACCTAACTTAAGGACTATATCATACCCAAATCAGCGTACTTTGCTTATCCTTCATTATCCTAAGCTTCATTTAAACTAGGATATCATTAGATATATTCCCTTAAATTAGATTAAAATGAGTAATTGGGTCAAGAAAATATAATGAAAAATAACCTTTTTCAATGTTAATGACTAACGGATTAAGTCTTCAATTGGAGGTAATTATATAAATTTTCCAATAAAATTATGTTGACCCTAACTTGGCACTCTAGAGATATTCCCAGTCTAATTAATAAAATAAATATGAAAATATAAATAATGTGTCAACTGATTAAAAGATGTATTATATGCATTCATTGAGTACTAAAGTTACAAGTGAGAAATAAAATACGGAATGCTTGGGAATCGGTGTTGCTAACATTAAAAATGGGTTTTTCATATCCTAATTAGCCTACATATCAAATATCGGGTCAAACAGATGTAGTTTACTCTCCCAATCTAACGGAAATAGAAAGATATACATAAACTTAGACATAACTATTTTGATTAATACCACATTGAAATAACTATGTACGCTTTCAAAACATGAACGGGTCCCCTTCCTTTCTCCTTGTAACCGCGTGCGTTTCCTTCACCCTTATTAATCTTTAAACGGCATCCAAATGAAACCGTCTGCAGTTGCCTCACCATCCTCCGGTTGTTTCAGCCTTTCTTCTCTCTTCGTCCTCTGTTCGTCTCCGATAATCCTCATCTGGCTACAAAACCCTAGCCGCCACCCATGTCCTTACTGGATCCTCAAGTCTTCTTAAGCAAGATGCAATTGCTAGATATAATTCCACCAACGAAACTGTGAATCGAAGGAACATCAGCTTGCACTCCCACCACCAGCGTTCTTCATTTCTCCTTCTCTTCTCCTCCATCTTCGACGCATGCACTCACTCGCAATCAGTTTGCAAACGAGATCGGTCCTAGCCATCAACGATGCCACAAATTGAACTCGGCCGTCGTGGCAGTAGTGAAAAACTCCATTCTTCCTCATCGCAGTCACGTGCGACCAGCAACCCTACCACCATAACTTCTAGCCTCGACAACCACTTATCCTCTCGTTCCTCACACCCGTCCACCCTGACATTAGGGTATCGTAGCTGCCTGGTACAGTGGCAGCCGGTGGTTCTCTTGGCCGACAAGATCGCCACCCTTTCAACCCTGGCGACTGCAAACCCACGTCCTCTTCTTTTTTCCGCCTCCAGATCTCAGTCCCGAATCCAACCTCGCTACCACAACATGTTCTACCTCGTTGCAACCGTTACCAACCTGCATTAGTGGCGCCTAATCAGGACCACGTTGCAACATGCATCGTGTCCTCTTCAAACCTCCCCAACTTGTCAAAGACAGACTCAGGTTTCAGATCTGCAGACCTGCAGATCGTTTCTCTGCGCCACCTTCATCGTCATCACCACCCATAGAGATAGCAATAGGGATAACATTATGCCCAGATTGGTTGTCAGTGACGGCAGCGATCACCCGCAAATAGCAATCATCGCCGCCTTCCTATTGCTCCTCCATCCTCGCCAACAACAGGTCTACAACACTGCTCCAGGACCTGCAACCATAGAGCCACCACCTGCCGCTTGCCCTACTCAACGCCCCTGCCTCTACCTCTCCTCTTCTCCCCCACTACACTGTTGGCCATTTGATCTGATCTGCAATCTTTTTGAACCATGAGAAACGACAACCTGAATGCCAACTGATTATGCATGCCGCCCTACCACCACCACCGTCTGCAACTCGGTAAATGGCACCTGCAATCAGCATAACGACGTCCTCCTTCCTCCTCAGACCTTCAAATCCTTTCCCTTTTGGTCCTGTGAATCCGTCGGAGATCGCGGCACACTGCTCAGCCGTTCTCAGACCATGGAGCGCCCCTACGTCTCCCTCCGGTCCCACTGTGTCGTCAGGCCAGCGCGGAATCCCACCATGAACTAGAGACCACCATCCCGTCTTTGTCTTCATCTTGCAACTTCAAACCCTATCCCACAACTCCGCCACACACCATGACCTGCACACCAACCTTCTTCAACTTTTGAAATCATAGGTGCCTTCGGTAGTGGAGGAGCCCTTCTCCATCAAACACCCTGATATGAATCCATTCACAAAGCACTCACATCCTCGTCCTCTTGGCAACTAGTTCTGAGTGCACAAATTCATATTGGGGTCGGACCAACAACCGAGGTCATCACCCAATCTCACCACAATGAGATGCAAGCCCGTCTCCACCATGTCCTTGTCCTAATTGTCTAGTCAGGGGTTGAAATCCGCGAGCTTTTACCAAAACCAAAGTGTAATAATACAACCAGCAAGCGGACGAGTCTTATCGCAGTATAGTTAAGGATCGAATCCAAAGGACAACGTTTTTAAGAATCCTTGTCAGTTGAATCTAGCTCAAGTAAAACTAATATTTAGAACGATTGGTTGATTTGAGGTTATTTAAACTAATTGCAAGAAAGTAAAAAGCTGAATTAAAGATGGGTTTAGATCAATGGTATGGAATCGCTGGGATGGTACCGGGTTTCACCACCGCTACACATGCAAACATATTCAATCGTGAACAATCCAGGCAACATATAACAATCCAAGTAGAGTTGCAAGACCCCCCATACGGGCGTCAGGTTCGCGTAAGCATCACCTTAGGCATCAGATGTCTCGTCACCATCCAGATCACTTTACTTACGACTCTGAAGATACAAAAATCCACGGAGGTTGTGGGCCCCTATATAGGCGTCAGGCACACAGAAGCGTCATCGAAGGCTAGATGGCTCGTCCCCTCGCGGATCATACACTTACGACCTCGATGGAATCTCATCCTATTTCTAGTTTGGGAGTCAGCCGCATTAACTGATAAGCAAGCAGGCGATTAACATACTAGCTAATATCGACGTTTAACAAGACGATACAAAATCCAACTAAGGCTGTGAACCCTCTATATAGGCGTCAGGCGCACAGAAGCGTCACCGAAGGCTAGATGGCTCGTCCCCTCGCGGATCATACACTTACGACCTCTAGGAATCCTTTCAGAAGTTCTCGTCACGGAGTCTAACCTGTTAAACGACGTTCGAACCTATATATAGATGTTATCGCAACATAGGAAGCACAAAGATGAAAGAAAGCAATTAACCAAACTACAAGCATAACGGTTAATAATGAAATGAAGAGTTAATACATTGCCATTGAGAGTTTAACAAAAGAACATGGTTTGCATGGGAAGCGGGGCTAGTCCCCGCACCCCAACGAAAAGGAACTACTCGCTCATGGTGTGAGAAATAAGAAGGATGAGAAAGAAAGAGAGATCTGCCATGAGCTCGGTGCAAAAGGTAGTCACAGCTCGGTGAAGAAGATATTGCCTTCTACGTCGTGTCAGAGCAGATCGGGACTTGCACGGGAGTTGCCAAGATAGACCGGGCAGTCTCCCTTGCTTCGCCTTCCTTCTCTCTTCAACCTCCTTGGTTGCAACACGGGCAGTAGGTGGAATGGAATTTGATCGGAGTTGTGCTCTGGCAGCCTAGTGGCGTCCGTATCTGATGCCCCCAAAAGAGGACCCTTGGGGTCCTATTTATAGGCTTAGATCTGATCCAAACAGTCTTGGCAAGATTGCTGAAAATATCTCCTCCAAACGGTCTGGAGACCGTTTGGTGCCAAACGGTTTGGAGACCGTTTGGTGCCAAACGGTTTGGAGACTGTTTTCTTCCAAACGGTCTGAATTGGTAGCTGCGCCAATCGGTCTTGAGGTCGGTCTTCAATCTTCACAGTCGCGGCGAACGGTCTTGAGACCGCATGGACCCAAACGGTCTTGAGACTGTGATTGGTCATGCGGTTTACAGCTCGCGCGGTCTTCTTTAGCAAACGATTTTCTCATTCGTTCTTCGTGCATTCCAGCAAACGGTCTTGAGACCGCACGGATCCAAATGGTCTTGGGACCGTATGGAACCAAACGATCTTGAGACCGTATGGACCCAAAAGGTCTTAGGACCGCATGGACCCAAAACGGTCTTGGGACCGCATGGACCCAAACGGTCTTGGGACCTCATGCGTTGAAGTGCTTGGTTACCTTCATTAAATGAACAATATTTAGTTATAACCTTGATAATTGAATCAGTTAAGCAGTTTTACACATTATGATTCATATTTGAGTGAAAATGTATGAAATAGAGTTGAATTTGTTCCAAAGAGATGATTGAATTCCATGACGAGTATGCACTCATCAAAACACCCCGAACTTAAACGTTGCTCGTCCTCGAGTAACATAAAATTTGAAATAGTAACCAAATGAATACTTTCAATTCGTGTGATCACTTCATCTTCACATCATGAATATTTTCTTTCTGCTCAATATGACTCAGTACCTCAACCTCCTGGGACCACTAAACACATCTTACCAAAGCTTCGTTCCTGAGTTCGTTTTCCAATATCACTTCTTCCTCACTTTTTCCAACAACAAGCATGTCAAAGAGTTTTGTAGGAGTCCAGAGATACCCACAGAATCAATAAGTGTGCATCCGATCTGACACTGGTGTTTTTCAGGATAGTGGGGGCATGCATTGTGCCCTTAGGTAGAAAAAGGAATGAAGGGTGGTATGGAAAGAAGAAGTAAATCTCTCCTCTATTCGACTCGAGATTTTTATTTGTTTTGCAATTTCATTTATTGCATTTTTATTTGTGCAAATCTCTCCTCTATTCGACTTGAGATTGCATTTCTTTTTGTGTGCACTTTGACATCTTTTGTTTGCAAATCTCTCCTCTATTTGACTCGAGATTGCATTTTTGGTGATACACCCCTATTTATTTGCGAGGGGTAAGGAAGAAGCGGATAAGGAGGGAAGTAGTGTGCCACCCCGAACTTAGGGTTTGGCACATATTCAACTATTTTTGTTTCTTTTGATGAATGGAGGGGTACGAAGATGATGGAAGAAGTGTAGAAGAGAGTTCAGATCAGAATGCAACTTGATTTACAATTCAATGTACCGGGTTTTTCTCTTTGTTGTACTCTGCTCAAATAATGACTTGACAAGGATCTGTGGAGATTCCATGTTATTGTTCCACTAGTCAGTTAGGAAGCACGACATGTTTGGTCTCTATCAGTTTGACAGATACTTATTATTTTTGCAGAAAGGTGTCATGAGGTTAGGAATCATAAGCTTCACAAGATGATTTCAAGCAAAAGGCTTGTTTCAAAAATTGGCCCTTTTGAGGATTTACTTCGAATAAGGATATATAATGATTGAAAATGCATAGCAAATTTTGTTCAATCACTTTGAAAAACATTAAAATTTTTGAAAATTTTGAATTTTTTTTATCAAGAATGTGATAGTGAAAACTTAAGTATGAAAAGAGGGTTTTGGTGATGAGTGTGGTACGTACCACCCACCCTCCACCCCAAACTTAGAGATTTGCTCGTCCCGAGCAAACCCTAAATCCAAGATTGAGGGGAAAGATCACGCCAGAAATGACCACCGAATGTGGTTGTGCATCCTCTTACCTAAAAATTGCGAGGGTAAAGGGCAGTTAGATAGTATCTCACGAAGCGAGTTTTCTTTAAGGAAAAGTTAACTAGAAGGTAGAAACAAAATTTTGAAAAGACAAGTAAAAAATGGATTTATTGATCAGGTTGCCTCCCGACAAGCACCTTTGTTTTACGTCGATGGCTCGACTAAATGCTTCAGCTTCATAGTGGGTCCTTTGGATTGGCGAGTTCCAGCATTGTGTCGGTGCCTATGTCAATCGAGTTGAAATATCTCTTCAAGCGGTGACCATTTGCTATAATTTTGCCTGGCTTTTCACTCCATAAAGAGAAAGCACCATGTGGGGAGATGTTTTTGACAATGTAGGGTCCAGACCAGCGGGAACAGAGTTTTCCCGGGAATAGCTTTAATCTTGAGTTGAATACCAAAACTTGGTCTCCCACTTGTATGTCTTTTCTTTTCGAATGTCCATCATGCCAAAGTTTTGTACGTTCTTTGTAGATTTGTGCATTCTCATAAGCTGTCATCCTGACTTCATCCAGCTCTTGGAGTTGCAAAATCCTGGCCTGACCTGCTTTTTTCATATCGAAGTTGAATTGTTTAATCACCCACCATGCCGTGTGTTCCAGTTCGACTGGCAGGTGGCAGGCCTTTCCATATATTAATCGAAAAGCTGTAGTCCCAAGGGGAGTTTTTTAAGCAGTACGATAAGCCCATAAGGCGTCGTTGATTTTTGTTGACCAGTCCTTTCAATTGCGTCCAACAGTTTTTTTCTAGAATAGCCTTTAGTTGACGGTTAGAGACCTCTACCTATCCACTTGTTTGTGGATGGTAAGGTGAGGCTACCTTATGTGTTACACCATATTTTCTCAGCAAAGATTCAAAGCTTCTTTCAAGGAAGTGGGACCCTCCTTCATATATCACGGTTCGTGGCACCCCAAACTGGGAAAAAATAATATCTTTGAATAATTTGATGACGGGTTTGTAATCACTAGTGACAGTTGGTATAGCTTCAACCCATTTTGAGACGTAGTCCACCGCCACTAGGATGTATGAAAATCCATTAGAAGATGGAAATGGACCCATATAGTTTACCCCCCAAACATCGAATATCTCAACTTCTTGCCATAGATTCAGTGACATCTCGTCTCTCTTTGTTATATTGCCTGATCTTTGACATTTGTCACATGATAGGACAAAATTGTAAGAGTCTTTGGATATGGTTGTCCAGAAGAATCCACATTGCAAAAACTTTAGAGCAGTCTTTTTAGAGCTCATATGTCCCCCCACGGGTCCTGAGTGACATTGTTCCAAAATAGATTGAGCTTCTTCTTCGGCGATACAACGTCTATACAAACCATCAACACAAAGTTTAAAAAGATATGGTTCATCCCAGTGATATTTCTTCACATCATGCATGAACTTTTTCAGTGTATTCCCGGTGCATTGGGGATGGATGACTCCAGCAGCAAGGTAGTTTACAAAATCTAAATACCATGGTATAACTTCTGAGACCCTCATTAGCTGATCATCTGGCAGGGAATCATTGATCGGAATCTTCTCAGTATCCAGAGTGAGGATGCGACTGAGGTGATCTGCTACAACATTTTCCGTCCCCTTTTTATCTCTTATCTCTAAATCAAATTCTTGTAGTAAGAGGATCCATCTAATCAGCCTTGGTTTTGCATCTTTCTTTGCCAGAAGGTAACGAATAGCAGTAGGGTCTGTGTAGACAATGACCTTTGAACCAATAAGGTAGGACTTGAACTTGTCAAAGGGATATACGACTGCTAGAAGTTCTTTCTCAGTTGTTGCATAATTCCTTTGAGCTTCATCGAGGGTTTTTGATGCATAATAGATCACATAATGTTTCTTTTCTATACATTGCCCTAAAACAGCACCCACAGCATAATCACTGGCATCGCACATAATTTCAAAAGGATGGTCCCAGTCGGGAGCTCTAATGATGGGGGTTGTTGTAAGGGCCTACTTTAGTGTGTTGAAGCTTTTGACACACTCTTCATTGAAATTGAAATCATTCTCCTTTAGTAGCAGGTTCGTCATCGGTTTAGTTATCTTGGAAAAATCCTTTATGAATCTTCTGTAAAATCCTACATGACCCAGAAAAGCACGAACTTATTTTACATTTGTGGGAATAGCCAATTTGGATATCACTTCAATCTTGGCTTTATCTACTTCTATTCCTCTATTGCTAACCCTATGGCCCAGGACAATGCCTTATTTTACCATGAAATGTCATTTTTCCCAATTTAGCACAAGATGTGCTTCTTCACAACCTTTGAGGACCAGGGAAAGGTGCTTTAGACATGAATTGAATGAGTCTCCATATACAAAAAAATCATCCATGAAGACCTCCATAATAGTTTCAGTAAGACCCGCGAAAATGGCAGCCATGCAACGTTGAAAAAGTTGTGGGTGCATTATAGAGACCAAACGACATTCTTTTAAATGTGTATGTTCCGGATGGGCAGGTGAAAGTCGTTTTCTCTTGATCATCTGAATGTATGGGTATTTGATAGAATCCAGAGTAACCGTCGAGATAACCGAGCCAACCTTTCTAAGACTTGATCAAGGAAGGGCATAGGAAAATGATCTTTTCGAGTTGCCTTGTTTAATTTCCTATAATCTATGCACATCCTCCACCATGTGATTGTTCGAGTGGGGATGAGTTCATTGTTTTCATTTCGTATAACAGTTGTTCCACCTTTCTTCGGGACAACATGTACTGGGCTCACCCATGGCAAATATGATATCAGATAGATTATTTCAGCTATGAGAAGTTTAATGATCACGACGGACCACTTCCTTCATTTTAGGATTCAATTTCCATTGATGTTCAATAGTCGGCTTGTGATCTTCCATCATAGGGATCTTATGCATACACAATGCTTGACTGACCCCAGTGAGGTCACTCATTCTATATCCGATGGCTTTCTTTCTTTCCCTTAATTTCTTTAGGAGTTTATCTTCTTATTCAGTAGCCAGATCGGAATTTATAATAACTGGGCAAACCTTGAGATCATCTAAAAATTTGTACTTCAGTCCTTCGGGTAGGGGCTTCATTTCGGGAGCCTCTGGTTTCTCCCTTGTTTCTTTTTTAGTTTCCATGGACTTGAGCTCTCCGCAAGAGGCTTCAATGTCTTCTTTAGCAGAGTCGAAGGATTCGATGTAATCCTTTGCTCGTTCGTCAATTGGTTCATCAACTGATAGGTCCGATAGAGAAGTTTCTAAGGGATTGTATGATTCATGATACTCTTAGGTCAGAAGTGACATTTGCTCAACGCAATCAATCAAGTATACTTCTTCTTGCATACTTGGTCTTCTCATACTTTCAAAAACTTTGAATTCGAGAGTCTCTTTGCCTAATATGAGCAGTAAGGTACCGACTTCAACATCAATTAGGGCTCTTACAGTGGCGAGGAATGGATGACCGAAGATGAGAGGATATCTGGTATCTTCTTTTATATCCATAATGACGAAGTCACATGGAACATATGTGTCCTAGCCCGCCTTGACTGGGACATCTTCGAGGATTCCTAACGAACGTTTTATCAAATTGTCTGCAAGATGTATAGTCATACCGGTAGGAAGCAATTCTGCGAACCCTAGTCTTTTACACAGGCTTTGTGGCATAATGGAGATGCTTGCACTGAGATCTTCCAAACCTTTCTTGCATGACGATTCGCCAATGTGACATGAGATTCCAAAGGATCTCGAATCTTTTTGTTTCTTTGGCATCTTGCTTAATATGATATCCGATGTAGTTGTAGCCAACTTTACTGTCTCATATTCTTCACTTATATACTTCCTGGTGAGGAGTGACTTTAGGTACTTAGTCCAGGTTGGTATCTCAGCCAGAACATCTAAGAATGGTATATCAACATGAAGTTTCTTCATAGCCTCTTTAAACTTATTGAATCTAGTATCGAGCTTGGTTTGCCTTAGGTGGGATGGGAAGGGTATACGAGGCTTATATACAGGAATATCAGGTTCTGGTGTTTCAGTTTCTTCATCAGTAGATTTCTCAGGACTTCCCTTATCTGTCTTATCTTCCTTTGATTGAGACTCTAGTGTTGTTGAGTTTTGGATAATCACAGGTTCATATTCGTCTGTAATAACCACAGGTGTCTCAACTGGGGGATTCGAATAATCTTTTCCTGACCTGGTGGTGACAGCCTTCAACTGTTCAGGATGCTTGGGATTGTTCTCGGGTTGGCCGGCAAAGACTCCAGCTGGTGGCTTTATGCTAGCTGCAAGTTGAGCTAGTTGAGATTCAATCGCTTTCTGCTGGGCTTGTTGGTTGGCTATCATAGTTTGCTGAGTTTGCAACATTTTTTCAATGGATGATAGCTTGTCATCAGAAGAGATAGGTCTTGTTTTTTGTCCTTGCTATTGATTAAGATTCTGATACTGAGAGTTGTTTTGATAGTTGTTGTAGTTCCTATTCTGAAAGTTCCCTTTGAAATTTCCTTGATTTCCAAAATTCTGTTGTTGATTGTACTGGAATCCTGGTGGGCCCCTTGATTGATTGTTTGAACCAAATTGATGCGAGTTTACTGCCCAAGAGGAGTTTCCATATTGAAAACCTGGGTGATTCCTATTCTGATTTAGATTGTAATAACATTGCCCAGGAATGGTGTTGATAGCATTAAGATTTTCCATCTGACCATTATCTCCTTGTCCACATGCATTGCTTAGAACAACGTCGTAGAGAACATTGCATGATAGAGTGGAATGATCGGTGCTCTTACATGCTTCACGGAATAGGGAAGTAGACTTGACCTGTTCCGGCTGCCGAGTGGGTGAACGTCCTCTTCCAATAGCAGCTAGAGATGATTCAAGATGGTCTTGCTTGGCAACTAAGACCTTCAAAGTTTCAGCAATAGACTTGTACTCGGGAATGGCTTCGGCCATAGCTATTTTCAAGACTCCTTTACCTACAGGTCTTCCCCAATTGGCTTGATTTTCTGCTCCCAGGGTGACGACTCTCCATGCGCTGTCATAACTTTGTCGCATGAAGTTTCCTCCAGATGAGGAATCTAGAAACATCTTGATATCATCATCCACACCCCTATAGAAAATTTTGATGAGTTGATTCTTCAGAATTTCGTGGTGCGGACATTTGCGTAGAAGCTCTTTGTATCTATCCCATGCTTCAGTGTGAGTTTCTCTAGGGACTTGAGTGAAATTTGTTATCCAGCCCCTAATTTCAAATGTAAGAGATGGAGGATAGAACTTTTCCAGAAACACATTTTGGAGTTGTTCCCAGGTAGTAATGGGTATTTCACTTTGTAATGAATTGTACCAACTTATGGCTCTATCAGGAAGGGAATACTTGAAGAGACGGAGTCGGATGGCATCATCAGAGACTCCATTTTGCTTTGTCATAGCACATAGGTCGATGAATCTCAGAAGATGTCCTTGGCTATCCTCTGCTTGTTTGCCATAGAAAGGGTTATTTTGAAGCAAAGTGATCCAATGTGCCCTAATCTCAAAATTGGCAGCATCGATGGGAGGAGGCTGTACTGGATGATAAACATTCGCATTTTTTGAGATTGAGAACTCTCTAAGATCCTTTTGTAATTCAATTGCTTGTGTTGCCGCTTGTGCTGCTAAGATTTCATGTTGAACCGCAGCCCTAGCCTCTTGCATGAGCCTCTCTCTTTGTGCATTGATGGCCTGAGCCACCCTTCGGGCTGCCTCTTCTTCTTGTGCCATCCTTGCTTGATTCTCTCTAATCTGACGATGGAAAATTCTGTCTATTTCAGGATCAAAGCTCGTTGTGAGTCCGGGGCTAGCCGAACGGTGCATACACTATGCGTTGGGTAGTACCTGAAAGTTAGGAAGATTTTGAAAATGAGATCCACAAAGTAGAGTCAAATTCAAGTAGATAATCGATTGTCTCAAAAGAAAAGTAAAATCCTAGATTAGTCTTAAGAGAACTAGATTTGAATGAATGATTCCGTTGTCCTCGGCAACGGTGCCAGAATTTGACGTGGCATTTGAATGCACTGACAAACTCACTCGGGGTTGAAATCCCCGAGCTTTTACCAAAACGAAAGTGCAATAATACCACCCGCAAGAGGACGAGTCCTATCGCAGTATAGTTAAGGATCAAACCCAAAGGACAACATTTTTAA
The DNA here is from genome assembly GCA_963693085.1 of Alisma plantago-aquatica. NCBI lineage: Eukaryota > Viridiplantae > Streptophyta > Magnoliopsida > Alismatales > Alismataceae > Alisma > Alisma plantago-aquatica. Next base: position 998,800,034 of record OY856412.1, read on the forward strand.
GAATCCTTGTCAGTTGAATCTAGCTCAAGTAAAACTAATATTTAGAACGATTGGTTGATTTGAGGTTATTTAAACTAATTTCAAGAAAGTAACAAGTTGAATTAAAGATGGGTTTAGATCAATGGTATGGAATCGCTGGGATGGTACCGGGTTTCACCACCGCTACACATGCAAACATATTCAATCGTCCACAATCCAGGCAAGATATTACAATCCAAGTAGAGTTGTTGCAAGACCCCCCATACGGGCGTCAGGTTCGCGTAAGCATCACCTTAGGCATTAGATGTCTCATCACCATCTGGATCACTTTACTTACAGCTTTGAAGATACAGAAATCCACAGAGGTTGTGGCCCCCCTATACAGGCGTCAAGCACACAGAAGCGTCACTGAAGACTAGATGGATCGTCCCCTCGCGGATCATACACTTACGACCTCGATGGAATCCCATCCCATTTCTAGTTTGGGTGTCAGCCACATTAACTGATAAGAAAGCAGGATATTAACATACTAGCTAACATCGACGTTTAACAAGAAGATACAAAATCCAACTAAGGTTGTGAACCCCCTATACAAGCGTCAGGCGCACAGAAGCGTCACTGAAGGCTAGATAGCTCGTCCCCTCGCGGATCATACACTTACGACCTCAAGGAATCCTTTCAGAAGTTCTCGTCACGGAGTCTAACCTGTTAAACGACGTTCGAACCTATATATAGATGTTATCGCAACATAGGAAGCACAAAGATGAAAGAAAGCAATTAACCAAACTACAAGCATAATGGTTAATGATGAAATGAAGAGTTAATACATTGCCATTGAGAGTTTAACAAAAGAACATGGTTTGCATGGGAAGTGGGGCTAGTCCCCGCACCCCAACGAAAAGGAACTACTCGCTCATGGTGTGAGAAATAAGAAGGATGAGAAAGAAAGAGAGATCTGCCATGAGCTCGGTGCAAAAGGTAGTCACAGCTCGGTGAAGAAGATATTGCCTTCTACGTCACGTCGGAGCAGATCGGGACTTGCACGGGAGTTGCCAAGATAGACCGGGCAGTCTCCCTTGCTTCGCCTTCCTTCTCTCTTCAGCCTCCTTGGTTGCAACATGGGCAGTAGGTGGAATGGAATTTGATCGGAGTTGTGCTCTGGCAGCCTGGCGGCGTCGGGATCCAATGCCCCCAAATGAGGACCCTTGGGGTCCTATTTATAGGTTTAGATCTGATCTAAATGGTCTTGGCAAGATTGCTGAAAATATCTCCTCCTAACGGTCTGGAGACCGTTTGGTGTCAAACGGTTTGGAGACCGTTTGCTGCCAAACGGTCTGGATTGGTAGCTGCGCCAATCGGTCTTGAGGCCGGTCTTCAGTCTTCACAGTCGCGGCGAACGGTCTTGAGACCGCATGGACCCAAACAGTCTTGAGACCACATGGACCCAAACGGTCTTGAGACCGCATGGACCCAAACGGTCTTGAGACCGCATGGACCCAAACGGTCTTGAGACTGCGATTGGTCATGTGGTTTACAGCTCGCGCGGTCTTCTTTAGCAAACGATTTTGTCATTCGTTCTTCGTGCATTCCAGCAAACGGTCTTGAGACCGCATGGATCCAAACGGTCTTGGGACCGTATGGACCCAAAATGGTCTTGGGACCGCATGGACCCAAACGGTCTTGGGACCGCATGCGTGGAATTGCTTGGTTACCTGCATTAAATGAACAATATTTAGTTAAAACCTTGATAATTGAATCAGCTAAGTAGTTTTACACATTATGATTCATATTTGAGTGAAAAGGTATGAAATAGAGTTGAATTTGTTCCAAAGAGATGACTGAATTCCATGACGAGTATACACTCATCAGAGAGTTTATGTTGGAGCAGATTTGTCCACTCAAGATTAGATGAGCAAGAACCAGGTGACACAATCCAGTGGTATTTCTCTTCACCTCATTGCAATCCATCAGATCTAACATATATGAATAATTTCTCCAATGTACGCAGGTGGGTAAATGATTTTTGGCAAAAAAATAAAAATGGCACGTTTGACCAATTTAATTCTCATAATAGCACGTTCTTGAACTTAATTCCCAAAATGGCACATTTTGGGGGCAATGTGTCTCCTGTGGAGACACATTGTTATCTGGCGAGGCAATGCGTCTCAGACCAAGACGCATTGGCCCCACACAGGGGAGACGCATTGTTCTCTCACGAAGCAATGCGTCCCGGACCAGGACGCATTGGCCCCACACAGGGGCAATGCGTCCTGCCTTGGACACATTGTTGTGAGGGAGCAATGTGTCCCGAATTGGGACGCATTGGTCCCAAGGTGGGGCCAATGAGTCCTGATGTGGGACGCATTGTTATAAATACGTCCCACATTGACTCATTGAGTAATGCGTCCTCATACAGGACACATTACTAGACAGTAATGTGATACCATGCAGGAAGCATTGCTGTTGTACAATTTTTTTCATTCATTATTATTCTTTAATGCATAATGTTTGTATATTAACAACATTGATTATATTTGCACATTTACTATTCTTGCACTTGTATTTGAATGTCTATAATATAGTCAATTATTATAAATTTGTTAATTTTAATAGCTTTGAACATGCAAATGGATTATAGAAGTGGTATTAAAACTAACACTGGTTGCTTCCTAATTGATTATATAAGAAGAAATTAATCTAAAAAAATGAGATATCATTAAAAACAAGGTTAAAACATGAACTAATTTGACGAGAAAATAATACACAGCAAAACAATCTGATAGATCCAAAATGAACCAATACGATATCATAATATGATATATCTACATACAAGCCAAATAAATGCCTAAAAAAGGCATATATACAACACTACACAACATGTATGTATATTAACAAAATTGATTATATTTGCACATTTACTATTCTTTCACTTGTATTTGAATGTCTATAATATAGTCAATTATTATAAATTTGTTAATTTTAATAGTTTTGAACATGCATATGGATTATAGAAGTGGTATTGCAACCAACACTAGTTGCTTCTTAATTGATTATATAAGAAGAAATTAATCTAAAAAAATGAGATATCATAAGAAATAAGGTTAAAACTTGAACCAACTTTACGAGAAAATAATACACAACAGAACAATCTGATAGATCCAAAATGAACCAATATGATATCATAATATGATAGATCCACATACAAGTCAAATAAATGTCTGAACAAAGGCATATATACAACACTACACAACATGTACAAAACTATGAAAATCTAAGCACATCCTCCACGCCCACGACGTCCTCACCCACCTCTCTGTGCATCTGGATCCTGAGTACCGAAGTCATCTAGAGATGCCTCAATGGGGGACAACTGTGTAGCAGTAGGCTGATGAGGACTAGGGAAGTAATGAAAATATGGAGGTGCGATGAGGGGTCTCTGAATACTAGGATGTGGGGCATCAGGTGTGGTGCATCCTGAGAAATCAAACAGAGTCAATGAATATGTGACATAGGATGGTGGTCGACTGTCATGAATAACTGGTGGTGGGAGTGGAGTGTATAGAACAGAAGACGGACCTACTCCATAGTAGGATGCTGGTGGAGGTGGGGTGATGTATGAGAAAAATGAACCAGCTCCTGAAAAGTATGTCCCTGTCGGTCCCCATGCCATGAACTGAGAAATGGGAGTGGGAGTGGGCTCAACAATAGTAATCACAGGAGTAGGAGCAAGGGTAGGAGTAGGAGTAGGAGTAGGATTAGGAGTGGGAGTGGGCTCAGGGGTTGTGGTATGAGTGGGTATGGGATCATACGGGCAAGCATAGTCAGGAAGACTATCAAGGTAAGTCTCCTGGATGTCATAGATGTCATCTCTGATCTGTGCATGGGCATGCTGTAAAGCCGTTCGGATCCGCACATGTGATTCCATCTGTTCAAACAAAGTATGTATAAATAATAAAGACCAATTGCATATATTACAAATAATAAAGATAAATAATAATAATTTGTAAAAATATATAAATGATACTCACAAATTGTTGTTGACAATAACTTTTTGGGTAGTATGTGGTCAGAGGCTGAGCTGGAGGGGGCAGTACGTACTGGGGATGATACCATCCGATAATGCACCTGTGGACTGAAGACTGTCTCCGCTGGTGTAGGGGAAATTAAGCTCTCACGTTTGTTGTTCCATACTTGTACCTCCCGCATATAATGATGCAACCAGTCCTCAACCGCATGACCCCTCCCATCTATCCTACTAAGACGTGACAACTCCATAGTAGGTTGTACTTGAACAAATCCGAATTGTCCAAGTACTTTGTCAGGGAAGTGCCACTCTACTACTGTGTAGCATAGTAAAGGCACTCGTGCCAACCAAATATCCCAACCCTCTCGACATAAGGTTGGAAGTCTCTCCAGAATATCAGCAGTGTAAGAAGTTAATTGTATCTGTTATTCAAATAGATACAACATGTATCATATAAAATAGAGTAAATTGCATAAAAATTACAACATTTATCTTATAATATGTTAGTAGAAGTAAGTTAGTTATACCTGAGATGGCAAAATCTGGTCAAATACCGAATCATAAAATTAGACCAATCCTCTCATAGTATCACTCTTTAAAGAAATGTAGGCCATCTATTAAGTTGACAAACTAAATTTAGATAAACATTAAAAAATGTTTGGACAAATGTATATAAACATTGTGTAAATATTTACCTGTAACCCAAGGGAACATTATTTGGCCACTCCCCCCAGTTCATAATAATTGAACATGGGCGTCCAATTCCTAACCACTCCCAATACTACATCTGCAGTAGAAATACACAACCAGATAGGTGGGCGGTTTTCCTAGAGTGGGTGGTAACCTTGTACAACTCCCTATACAAGTATGCTAAAGTTGTAGCACCCCAAGATAGAGTGCTACAACTAGCAAAGTCATACAAAAGTGGGAGGTACCGTACATGAACCATGTCCCCGGTACTATCGGGAATAAGGAATAAGGTAGCTACCTAAAAAGTATAGGAGATATATTCTAGTGTACCTTATCCTATTTTGTATTTGTTGTTCTTCATCTCCCAAAGTGAAATCCATATCCCTAAAGGTCTCACACAACCATATCAAGGAGATATGCCCTTTAGACATCCCATATGGTGCATCTCCTAAGAAACTCTCACAAAAGTGAGACCATGAAGAAAATTGCCCCTCATCTATGCCTAAAGGATATGAAGCTATAACCGGTGGCCCATCAATCCTAAGGCCAAAGAGAATTGCAACATCCTGAAGGGCTACACTCATCTCAAAAGGGGGAAATCTAAAAGTACTAGTAGAGTTGTCCCACCGGTTAACTAAGGCAATGATTAAATTGGGATCATGGTGGATAGGTTGTAGTCTATGAACAAGCCCAAAACTAGCCAAAGAAATATTTTCCAAAACATCCGGGTCAGTAATAGGCCACTGTGACAACATAATATTATGTTAAATGAAAAGTACAAATATTACATTAAATGAAAAGTGCAAATATTTTACAACATATAAGTTTGTCAAGATTATTCATTAGATAAGATGAAATTAATTCAAATACATGAATTACCAAATAATATTAAAATACAACGTGAAATACTAAAAGAGAAATATTACAATAATTAGTTATTGCATTTGATTCAATATCTCATCTAGAGGTTCATAAAATGGCCATATTTGATGGACAACTCGATTTATCTCTGGATGTGATATAGCTAACTAGTTTTTAACTTGTTCATTGATTGGCATTGCTTTCTGTTTCGTGTGTCCCAATACCACTTGATTCAGAATAGTTAGTTGACAATTGTGGCTTATACTATAACGTTTTACCTTCCACATGCCACCTGCTCTTTTGGAATGGCAAGCGGTCAAACTCCAAGGACATCGATGGTCATGGATACAAACAAATCTAAGATGCCGATTATTTGAGCGTTGTGTCTGATATTGGACATTCTTTTGTACCGACCATTTTTGGATCGTCTCAACGATGCAAATAAAGCACCCTCATATATTTCAATGTTGGAAGGTTGTAATTGAGATGGAATTCCAAACGAAAATCTTCCACCCATTGTTCATCTTGAAAAGCTTCATAGTTGGTATCAATGTGTTCATGTCGGGTCCATTCTTTATCAAATATAGATGGAATGGAACTCAATGTTGTAATAGAGTCAGGGAATGGATGTCCATGCTCATCATCAGTTTCATTCAATGACTCTTCATCATGATCACTATTATTATCACCTTCCTAATCACTATCATTATCACCTTTATGATCTCTATTATCATCACCTTCTTGTTCACCCTCCTCAACCTCAACACCAATACTCTCAATAGTAGGATTTTGAGAGAATTCAGGTGGTTGATTCCATTCAGCAGTTACATTACTACTACATGGTTGAGATTCAAATTGATTCAACAAACTAATGAAACTAGATTGTTGGTGGAAAGTTGTTTTTTCAATAAACACATCAATATAGGCATCAGATGAAAGTGCGAACAAGGTTCTATATGCATCATCATCATCAACTTGTATGAGCATATGATCTTCTCCAGGTAAATGATAGGATATATTGATAGAGAAGTGGTTGGGATTGATGTCAAGTATTGTATGGATATATGATTTTAGTTCAGATAGGGTATTGATAAGTGAAATATTTATGGGTCTAACAGATCGACTAGAATAAGACCCATTTGAGAGGAATTGACCATTATATCAAAGCTTGACAATTCATGAATGTGAACTAGATGCCATGTTCCTATCATTGTAAAACAATAATTTAGATTTTAGAACAGTAATTTAAATTTGGAACAATAATTAACATGAATTAATATTTTACAGCAAGAATTAATATTTTATAGCATGAATTGATTTTTTCGAACATTGACATCAATTTTAGAAGAGTAGTTAAGATTTTAGAACAATAATTTTGAATTTGGAAATAAATCTGAAACAATATTTTTTCTATAACATTAACATTCTAGAACAATAATTTTGGAATTTGGAACAATAATTTTTTGAACAATAATTAACCTTCAAGTGTCATTTTCTATAACATTATTTTAGTAATGTGGAATCAAATAGTAGCAATACAATTATTTTATTTTTAATATTGCGTAATAATTTTAAGTACAAATTTTCAAATCTAAAAATATAGTAGAAAAATTACCTCAAATGGCGAGATCTCAAAACCCAAGAACATAAAGAAGAAAAAGAATCCCAGTCAGACAACGAGGCAATAGAAATCCAATTAAGCAGCGATGCAATAGAAGAATAGCTCGAAGATTGCCCGGAATCAGCTCCAAGATTGTCTGAAATCAGCTCCAAGCAATAGAAATCCGAGCACACCACTCCAAAGCAATAGAAGTAGAGAAGAAGTTGAAGAAATGGATGAATGATGTGGGTTTGGGTGGGTGATCGCATCTCCTTTATATAGGAGACCAATGCATCCCCAATGGGGACGCATTGCCCCTGACGTGGCAACGGGCGCGACCCACAACAACTATTTTTCAACTTGTCCCAACTAGCCATTGGGACTTCTCGGGACGGGACACATTGGTCCCACCGAAGGGCAATGCGTCCTGGGCCGGGATGCATTGCTCTACGGTGGGAGTAGTGCATCCCAGTTCGGGATGAATTGCTCCCTCACAGAGCAATGCGTCTCGGGCTGAGACCCATTACCCTTGTGTGGGGCTAATGCGTTCTGGTCCGGGACGCATTGCCTTGTGAGAGAACAATGCGTCCCCTGTGCTATTTTGGGAATTAAGTTCAAGAACGTTCTATTATGGGAATTAAAATGGCCAAACATGCCATTTTGGTGTTTTTGCCATGATTTTTTGCTCACAAGATTTTGTAACTTGATAAATGAGAATATACATAACAACATACTAGATGATAATGGTGATTAGAGTATCCTTAAGTTAATACATAATACTAGTATCTTAATTGTTAGCAGTTTATTTCAATGTCATTGTACTAATACACATACTTTAGCTTAAGGTCATTTTATAAGGAAAATGGTATCGGTGGTGTAGTTGTCTAGATTGAGTTATTTTGTATAAGATAGTATATAAGAGAAAGAATATGTAAAGAAAATTTCATACATGATGATAATAATAGATTCTATACTAATATGGAAAACATGGCGTTCAAGACTCTCATATCATAAAACTAGTAAATACTCCTATATACATAATAACATATATGTAATTAATACGAAATTGGCACGAAGAATGTAGGTCCAGTGAATTATTGTAAGTAGTGTGAGTATGAGACAATTAATGCAATGATTAGCCTAGTGAATCCTAATGAGGTATAATATCCACTACCTAGACACTCATATATGTATAATGGGTCATATGTTCAATATGATTAAAAACCCTATTTTAATGTACATACTATTTTAATGTACATACTCAACTTTTGCTGATACATATCTTGTTTTCCTCTTTTCTAGGTGTTCCCTCCACCCATGTGTAGGTGCTTTATAGTACTGAGACGCAAGATGATCGTGAGCTCATTGGTGAACGTAAGGATAGCTTGAGACAGTCTTGTTACCCTCTGCATATGGTCTTATGTGTATATAGATGTAACCTTTTCATTTTATGTACCCCCTTAGGGTGAGAAAGTTATGTACACAGAAATATTTTGTAACTTTGTAAATAGTTATATTTTCTACTGCTTAATTATTTCACGGTTCATGTTTATACCATTGAGTGGGCCCACTATTAGGTCTCACTCTTTACAGGGGGTGCTTTGTAGATGTTGAATATCGATACGAGTTTTGGCAGTAGGCCATGGTTGTATAGATATGGTTTGTATATATGTGAACATGTTATCATATGTAATAGGACATGGCAAGTTGGAAAAGCGAACGATGATATGTATCATCTTGTGGCATGATATGTAATACAAGTTGCTTCATGTGGACTCAGATGTAATATGTTTCCGCTTTTGTAGTTTTATAAAATTGGTTTTAATTTACCATATTTTATGGTAATCCTAGATGTTTAGTATTATTTTTGCATTTTGTTTTGAGTTATCTCGCTTTGGTGAGACGATGGGCGTCTCACAGTAAGATATAATAGTTTACCAACCAAGCATTTATAACTAATTTATCTGTTAAGGGCTGAGTAGATTCCGCCCATAGATCATGAGTTTCATCCGTAGGGTAGACTGTAGGTCTACAACCAAGCATTCCAATTTTAGTTTGTAAGTCCAGAGTATACTTCTCTATGATAAAGATACTCCATCCTTGTTATGTGATATCTCAATGCCAAGAAAATATTGTAGACGTGCAAGGTCTTTGGTTACAAAATGTTTCATTAGTTATTTCTTTATAGCATCAATTGCTACAACATTGCTACTTGACAGGATGATATCATCCACATAAACAATAAGAACAATAATGCCAAAAGTAGTGGTTTTTTAAACACAATGTGGTCACATTGAGATCTTATGAAGCCAAATTTCTATAGTACAAGGGATAACTTGTCAAACCAAGCATGTGGATTCTATTTGAAGCCATAAATGGCTTTCTTTAGAAAGCATACTTTTCCAGATTGTTCCCTTTAAGAAATATAACCAGGAGGTTGTGACATAGAGAAAGTATCCTATAAATATGTAAAAAAAAGGTGTTCTTAATATCTAGTTGTTGTAAGTGCCAACCTTAATTGATAGAAACAAAAATTCAAACATGGACAGAATTAAGAAGAGCAACTAGAGAAAAGTTTTCAAACTAATGAATCCCAGCTTCTTGTGTGTATCCCTTAGCAACAAGTCTAGCCTTTAGGCATTCAACTGTCCCATCAGGCAAATAGTTCACAATAGAAATCCATCAGAAACCACCAGGTTTACTACCTATAGGGAGATTAACAAGGTCCCAAGTCTTATGAAAGTGAAGTGACCGTCTCCTTATCCATTGCTTATTTCCACCCAAAGTATAGTAGTGCCTCATGAACATTATTTGGAATAGAAATTGGAGATAAATCAGTAGTAGATTGAGCCACAGATTGTTCAAATGATTTGTGGACACATGTTGAGTTAGCACCAAATCATCATCCCTTTCTTAATAGAATGGGAATGTTAGAATCGAAGTTGTAATAGAGTCAGTACTATTACCATTGTCTTGTGGTGGAACACCAATTTTAGAATTTTCTAAAGTAGGGGATACTTCAGGTAGAGGTGCATACACACTGGGGTCAAGAATAGCCATAGTTAGAAGTGACACCTGGTCACTAGGTTTAGTAAAGAAAGATGTATCTTCAAAAAAATTTACATCTACACTGACATAAAAATGACATGTAATAGGAACAAAACATTTACACCCCTTATGTGTATGAGAGTAACCAAGAAAAAAATAGCACTGTAGCACATAATGATATTATCATTCCTATGTTGGCGATTATGAACAAAACTTAGGAAACCAAAACCTTTTGGTGGTAAAGTATAGATAGCTTCATGGGGATAAAGAAGGTTATAAGGAATCTCATTTTGAAGCACGCAAGAAGGCATCTGATTGATGAGATAATTGGGGTAAAAGAATTGCATCAACACAATAAAATTTAGGTACTTTCATTTCAATTAGGAGAGTGCAAGCTACATAAGAAGATGTTTTTTCTTCCTTTCAGAAACTCCATTTTTTTGTGAGCTATAGGGACACAAAGTTTAATGAATAATCCCCTTGGAAATACAAATATTTTGTAAACCATGTTGCACATATTCAAAAGCATTATTAGTGTGGACAAATTAAGGAGTGATAGGAAATTGAGTCTTCGTCTAATTAAGAAATTTGGAGGAAACATCTAAGCCTTCAGAACAATCTTTTAACAAATAGATCCAAGTATCACGGGACCAGTCATCAACAAAGGTAACTTATAATAATACACCAGTACGATTATAAATACGACATGGTTCCCAAACATTAGAGTGGGTGAAGTCAAACATACTTAGACTCCTAATTGTTAAGACAGAGAGGAAATACTGTTCGATAGTGTTTTCCAAGATGACAAGACTGATTTGAAAAGTTCTCAATAGATAAAGTAGGAAATAAAGACTTCAATTTAGAAGTAGAAGAGTGCCCGAGTCATAGATGCCATTGATGAATGGAGCTAGATCGGGGCACAAGAGCAGTAATAGAGGGATTTGACAAGGTTTGCTGGTAATGCAGACCATGTTCACCTTCATATCCCCCACCAATCCTCTTCTTCATACTGATATCATGCATAGATACATTGTAAGGTTACATTGTAGTTTAAGGTTTTGGTAATTGTACTGACAAACATCAAGATTAACAGGGATTTAGGCACAAAAAAGATAGATTTAAGGAGATTGTTGTTCACATCTCTCCTAATAACTAGAGATGTGGTCTCATCTACTTGACGCACATGAGGATGGTAATTAAATTTCTTGAAATAAGTAAACAATTTCTTAATACCAGTTATATCTATTGTAGTACCCAAATCAATAAATCAATCATCCCTTGATGAAGAGGAAGAATCTTGAAAACATGAAGGGTCACTTGAGTGTTGGGAAATGTTTTCTTGAGGAGTAATAGTGGGAGAAAAAGTGACCTTGATCAAATTGTCAAGGTCAGAAGATCTCAATGTCACCATTCTAGAAATAGTAACATGAGGAATAGGGGTAGAATATCCATCAATATCGGTAGTTGACACTTTATTTTCCCATTTGGTTTTACCATGCTTTTTCTGATGTTTTTCATCATTATGATTAGTTTTCTTGTAGAGATTACAAAATCTAGGTTGAGACAAGGAAGAAGAGGATCCTCTCCAATATTTCTTGAGACTTTTTCCCTATCCACAACCAAGATTACCTTGTCTTGAAACAACAAAGAATGCAGGCTCCACCATCACAAAAGTAGAAGATACATAGTAAGATAGTTGCAGATTGACATCATCTAAACTGACAAGGGTTCAGAGGAAAGAATTTGTTTACAAACAACTTCATAACTAGGAGGTAACATCTCAAGAATTGACAAAGTTGTATTTTCTCTTGCTTCTTTTACATCTTGACAAGGTCGGATGATAAGGGGTGATGAAGCTTCAGTTCACCCCAAATCACTTTCAAGCTTCTAAGTATGAGGCGAAGGTTGAGTTATCTTTAAGTTTAAGGGAATGCAAATGTTTGTTTAGATTAAATGATCAGAATGCATTTCATTTGACAAAGTACAATTAGGTGAGGTGATCCCATACATCCTATGTGGTGTTAGTGAAGAGAAGATTAACAAAGATATGTGATTCGCAACTATTCAAGGTTCAGGAGAGAACTAGAGAGTAATGTTCATACCACATTTTAAAATACACCTTCAATTTATCATATTCTTCAATAGATTTCTTTTTTTCAGTTGTGTCTTCCTTTGGTGGAGGCAGATTCTATCAGATGTTCTGCTTTTCCTAAGGAGGGTGCAAATATCTGAAATAAGTATGCCCATAGGACATAGTGAGCCATTAAATATTACAAAAGTTACACACTTGGGGTGTGTTTTGGACATTCTAATAGAAGAAGAAGATGACCCCATAATATACCAATGCAAAGTCAAATGGAGCAACAAAGGAAGAATTTGAATAGGGGTATACAATCACTAACACGTTGTGTCAAGAAGTGGACATTCCATGTCACTTGTAGTACAATGAAACTAAAAGTTTTAGACACAACATATCAGAGGTACACACACTGTGTAACTTGCAACATATTTCAGAGAGATTTTCTATAGGAGCTGACAGTGACATGACATGTAGGTAAGGCACACACTTTGTAAGATGATAAAACATCAAATTTTGCCTAGAAAAAGATCAAATATAGGTGGTGAACCTTATGGATTATAAAGAGAAATAGAGATAAGTTGGAGAGACACAGTCATATCCTATAATATGTAGACAAAGTCCTAAGAAGGTATTCATAGATGACCACAAAATGATATTGTATGACTTTCCAAATGACTGGTATTTAGGGTGTAAGACAGACAGAAAGTCCGTAGGTAGTCTTCTTAGATTCTCTTGTCATGAAGAGGATAGGGCTAGAAAAGCAACTAGATCTCCCTTGGTGTGATAAGAAGAAGTGGAGAAGAAGGAATTCAATGAGTGGGGATAGGAGAAGAGATGGTGGAAATGTCAGCTTGGAAAGGAGGGGTCCAGTTGTGACTATCTGTCATGCTCTATTACCATATTGAGAACAATCGTCTTTCTTTATTCAAAAAAGAGTGTAGACCTTTCCTATAAATAGGAGGAGAAACAACAAGGAAGCACATAGAAAACTGTAGTGGGCCTATTATACTTATTCCCAGAGCACGTAAGACCTAAATTAAAAGAATAAATTGAATTAAAAGAAATAAACCAACTACATACATATATATATATACATATCAATAATACTAATGGGCTTATGTAATTTAATGTAAACAACCAATAGAAACCACAAAACACATATAAATAGGTGGGAAATTAATAAAGAAAGAAACCATTTAAGATGAAGGTTTGATAAATGTAATAGAAAAGAAATTTTGAGAAAGAAGAAGAATAAGAACAAAAGAATGCAATAACCAAGAGTCCACACACAAAAACTTTCTTGAATATTTTGATAGTTGTATCAAATATGCAAGGGTGTAAAAAGGGCATAAAAACTCTTGTTTTTATATAAAAATGATATGAAAGAAACACCGTTGTGGAAATATTATTTCTTCCACTAGTGAATTTTTTTGTAGTTCTACAAAGTATAAATATGTTATAATTGACCGAGACATTGGAGTTACTTGAAAAGAGTGCTTGACAATGTTCATTATTGACATGAAACTGGATGGTATTTAATCAGATAGTTGAGATATTTTTTGGTATACAAGTGTATGTGACAACATAAGAAAGAGAGTTGATTGGATACAAGTATAGTTTGATGGGAAAAAACACATATGAATGGATAGATATACAAAATGGCAAAATTTTGTATTGTGAACGTTCAAGAATCATGCCTATGAAACCAAGCATGTGATGAAATAGGTTTTCAATTTGACTCTTTAATCTATTTATACATAATTTATATCAGACATGGTACACTAGCAACTAACAGAATACAAGTTGTTGACCTAAAAACATCCAACTAGCTAGACTGTAAGTTTTGGGTGGATCACGATGACTAAATGACTTTTAAATATGATCAATAAATGGAACCCAATGATAAAAAATATCCAATTATCAATTTAACAATTGCATATTTCAAAATGACAAATAACAAAAGCACGTAAAGAAAGAATTGTTTAATAAAATGATGGGAACATATTGCAGTGCGCCCCACCATGCTAAATAGGGTAGAGCCAAGTTTGGTGTAGTATGCCATGGTGTGCATGTAGTTGTGTGTTTGTGCATGTTTTTATATGAAAAATCCTAATAAAAAGACAACCCTGAGTCAAGATTAAACTCACATTACATTCCAAGGCTCGCATGACCTTTGTCTCTACTCACTTTATGTGAATCCATGTTTTTCTACAAGCAACCAGTTTGAGACTAAAGTTTATAGAGAAGAGTTGAACGACCTCAAAAATAAGGTTGGAATCCATCACAAAATAGTTTATATGGTCATTCAAACCCTATAACATCTTCCAATCTCAAGAATATTCTGTTTGTACTAATTCATCAAATTTAGACCATAAACATGTTAAAAGATATAATTGCTTCAAGACCTTAATAATCTACAATTTTTCTCCCAAATACTAAGTAACCAACTTAGTCATGGATGAAACATATGAATTTTATAATAAACAAGTCAAACAATTATCTAATAATAAACATGTAAAATCTCCTAAGTTGTCAAAGTAAATTAGCGACAAAATTGGATTCAGGATCTCAAACCATATAATTCATAGGACTCATACCTTGTATTGTATTATATTAGCTTGAAAGGTGGATTGATTAAACATATAAGGCATTGGGAGACTTCAAATAGTAGGACATGTTAAAATATCACGAAAAGTGGTACCCAATATAATTGAGGTTGGTTCTCACTCATATCTACATGTGAAAAAACCATGTTCCATTGTGAGAGTGACATTGGGTGTCTGTAATTGTGTCATGATTTCAATCCTATTTAATATGAAGAATATAATTAAGCATAATAGGTATGAAAAAAGGATAATTATTGTGCCAATATAAATATGCATTTTAAATTTCACTTATTGTATGATTTTCTCTACCTATATTATATATACCTCTCTTCATTGTAGCTCTCAAGAAAAGGGATATTTAGATATATATGCTTGTTATACCACCAATGATCATAATGAACATCGCTACTGAGTTGAAACATTGGGTTTTGCCTATACATCCAATCCCACTATCCTTAATCTCCAAATAGAATAAATCTACAAGCTTTCTATATTGTTACGTCACATATTTGTTATGTTTCACATGAGTGAAACCCAATAGAGAAATATTTTAACCACAAAAAGGACCACATGTTTTCCTTCATTTCATTTATGACATTTTTTTTATATTTCTTGTTTCTTATTATTAAAATATGAACACTTAAATTATGATGAACCATAAATAAAAACAACCCTTTAGTGGAATTAGAGGTACTAAAAATCTCCATGGGTATTTGTTTGAGGTAAATTCTAGAGAGAAGAAAGGTAAACAAATGTTGATTCTTAAAAGTGTGTATGGGTCTAAAAATCAAAATATATCTTCAAGAATAGTGAGGGTCCCCAATTATACAACCACAAAAATGTAGACCAAATAGAATATTGTGCGATCAAATGAAAAATAATCTAGTGGGACCAAAGGGTTGACGAATCAAGATTAATGATTATTGCATTGAATATAAAAAATGAGACAACCACCAACCAAGAAATCCTAAACATAGTTGAAAATGTATAATTGGAATTCCTTTTTATATGTGTTTTCATTGATATGGGAAGATTTTTTTTACTTGGGAAGCATAAGTCAAAGAAGTATTAGAAGAAACATTATTGAAACAATGTAGTAAAAGTAAGGGTGATAGTTATTATTAATATTAGAATGGTGTCATAATAAAAAGGGAATATATTTCTTTACACTGTCAACAACATGGATCAATGTAAGTTATAGGTTATGGAAAATATCCATATTACTCCCCATCCATATGTCAAAGATACATATTATTTTTTCATAAAGATCTCATTCTCAAATGGTCCTTTGATGAGATTGGGGAGTTTCTTAGTGTAGGAGATACAAACCTTTTGATAAAGTTCCATCATAAAGTATTAAAAAGTATAAGTTATGAATAAATGTGGATTATTTTATTTATAGTTCATTTAATTAAAGCATGGATGGATTCCATTTATGTCATGTTTATAAACTGGCTAACTAAAAGTAGTTTTTTTTATTTAAGAATAAGAGGATTAATACTTGAAGATATTTTGATTTCCCAATCTATAGTATTTAGGGTCAAATTCTGGCCTCATTTACTTTTATGACAACTTTTTGTAAGACTATATTTACCATAAGATTGTTTTTACAATTCCAATTAATATGAATATATGAAAAAATGTTTTCATTAAAGCATGAATAAGATCAATGGTGACTCTATTAAGGTCTATGGCTAAAGAGTTGTGTGTAAATAAAATAAATGACTTTTTCTAACGTTTTTAGAAACAACTTTAAGTTGTATATTCCTGTGGTTCTGTGATAACTGTAAGTTGGTCCAATGATGTTTGACATATCTTTTATCCGTCTACTCATCAAAGTTGATTGGGAAGTCTGATCTCCCATAAGAGTAGGTTTGCGCTAGAGATGCTTTTCGAGGAGTGATTTATTACATTTTTGAGGTTATATTCAAAACTAACAATGCCTGAAGTACTTGTCCTTGATAACTTGAAAATTTGAATTACTTTTCTCTAAGCCAAGAAAATTGAGGATTTTGAACATGTCGCATGAGATGTGTGTTTTCAAGTGTATGATTTGTATTCTTAACTATTTTAGGGGTGAAATATGATGTCCCAATCCATAGGGTGAATCCTCATAAAAAGGAAAATGTTCTAAATGAGTCAATAAATCTAATATCTTTTGATGTTATAGAAACAAAAAAGTGAATCTTCTAGGTATGTGTGAGAGCTCAATATTGTTAAAACATTAGCATTCCCACTATCTATAAAGAAAACGTTTCTGTATGGAAATTGTGTGGTTCATTTTTCTTACTATTGCATTCAACCACATTTCATAAGGCACATACAATAAAGTAATGTATATTATGCATATGTGTCTCAAAAGCACTCGAGGTTGCAGAGAAATATTGTGCCTTACACATTACGACTGAGTAAATAATATTTGATGTAAATTATTGAGATTAGAGAGATGATCAAGTATTGTGGGTATTCTTTTTTCACACATGAATAGTATATCCAAACTAAAAGTATGTCGAACACTTCCTGCATGTAAGGAAATTTGCCAAACCAATGTGTTATGTACCTATGAATTATTGTTTGCTTAGGTAGATCTATCACTTCTTGATAAAGTGTAAACCAAAGTAGGTTCTTAAATATGAAACTTGTAGAGGTAAGCCATTACCTCAACAAGAATTCGAGACCAAGATGACTTTGCCATTTGCATGCCTTTAGCACTCCAGTGCTACATGACCAAAATGTGCATTGACACCCTTGTTTGCATATGCAGTAGCACAAATTTCATGATTAGTTTTACCTATAACCATTATTAAAGAAATAGGAACGTGTTAAACAAAAAAAGTGTGATATTCATTCATCTACCATCACAATATTATTATAATATGAAATTACCTAAAATCGACAAAAGTCAATGAAAGTCTAATTTGTTTACAGTAACCCCTTTTGGGTATTTTGATAAAGAAGATATAACGTTGATATTGGATTTTAGATTGTATTACATATTGTCATATATGTTTAGTACAAGTGTCAAATAATATTATGTATGATAAGAAGTGATGGATGAGATTATTGTGGCAGTTATATGAATAGTCAACTATGGAGCATTCTTTAGGGAAAATTCTTGAGGATGTATAGTGAGATAGAATTAGGCCTAGATTTTGACATTATATGAGAATATTGGTGATCGTTAACTGTTAAGAAAATATATAAACACAATATTCTCAAAACCCATGCTTGGATAAGAACCACATCACACTTCATGTTAGAGGCTATACGGAAACATCTGTGAGTGATCCATGAGCACATAGATTGCCTTTCCCATTTTCCCTCTCGACTCCTTCCCTTATAGATATTGACCTTCATTAATAGAAGCCAAGTCTTGCACCATTGGAAATCTATGACGAGTACCCAAGACCACAAAAGGTCTTGTATCTCCAAGATCTATCTCCATGAGCATATTGTTGGTGTTAGACATCCCTTCAGTTACTTATGGTATTAGTCCACAATCTTCAAAGTGCCCTTCCCCCAATTATACTTCTTCTTGCACCTCTCTACCCCCCATAAACTAACAAGAATCTTGTGGAAATCAAAGATAAGCCAAAAGATCCCTCCCGAGCTTGGATTCTTCTAAGACACAAAGATTTCTAGGTTACTTGGGTCCCTCATGGTCGAATCCATTGACCAAAGAGGAAAGACACAACACCCATGTTGGTTTCCAAATGCTCATAACCTCAAGATATGGAATCCTCTTCAGTTACCTATCCACCATTAGAGATCGACAAAAATGAGAAGGTTTGGTCTCTCTCGCCTCTCCACCAAGTCCAACAACAAGGGACATTCATTAACTTCTATGATTGTAGATATGAAACTCCAGTGATCGAGGACAATATAAGTATTCTTACTACACTCTTATGCTAGTGGGATGATAGTGAAGTCATGATTGTTCTCTGAGCTATTTTGAGGTAGAAGGCTATTAAGTGGACATATGATCCATTGTAAAGGTGCAAGATCAAGCCACATCACCAATGTTAATGGTCGTATCTAACATCCTTTTGCTTAAGGAGTTTATTGCAAAAGAGTTGAAAATACCCCTTTACTAAAATTTGAGGAATAAAACATCCATTCCAAACATATTCAAAAGGTAAGCTGGAACATGTGTAAAATTTTCAAATCTTTATATAATGGTATACAAAAGACCAAAGAGTATAGAAGCAGAATAAAGGTTTCACGACTATAATCAATTTTAGAAAAGTACATCATCATCTCCCATATAGGGTTTACAAGCATATTACAATAAAAAGATCTAGATAGAGGGAAATATAAACCATATCAAGTTTGTCTCCAAGAAAAGACTCTATGATTTAAGTCCATGCTAAAAGCCATGTACTCCTTATTCTAATCCTAGGCTGGTCCTCCATGCTCATGTTGCATAACTCTGATACTATGCTTGGGTGGTTGGGACATCATCCAGTAAGAGAAACAAACAAGGTATGTGTCAATAGTGAACAAGGATAAAAGGTAAAGAAATAACATGGAAATAACGGCTAAGGTTTCATCACAAGATGAAGACATTAAGAGTATGAGACATAATCAAATAGATGATTGCCATAACAAGAAAATAGTAAAAGATTTGCATGCATGATTAATATTGACTACCATAACTAAGCAGGATTGATGCATCTACCTAACCTCAACCAATATGTGAGGGAGAATAACACATTCTTGTCACCTATAATAATTTTATACAAGGGAGAGTGATAACACCAATTTTTGTGACTTTTTGCCCTTTATTTTGTTATCAAAACTGCCCTTTTCTGCTATTTTCCTCTCTTTTATTAGCACTTTCGCAATATTTGGCCAAGCCATGCTCTTAAACCAATTTTTCCATCCTTTGCAGAGTTTTTCCTCATTTTGGTGCAATAAGGCCGTCCCGGCCCACAAATAAGTCCAAGTTTGTTCCGGCCTTCCTGACACCCGATACAATCCCTGCCCGACAGGGTAGAGTGACACAATGACGCACGACAAAGGGATGCCACGCAAGAAGAAGCAGACGAACGACACGCCTTCTACCCGATAGGGAGCCCAGCTCGCCTCAACAACCCAGCTTGTCAGGCGACACAGCCACCCACCGGCAGGCGCGCCGCCCGTCACGTGACCGATAGCCGACACCCCTGCGCCGAGAGATACCTGTATCGGCCGTCCAATGACTCGCGCATAAGGGGGCCATGTGGCGATTCGAGCACCATAACTTCTCCCAACCAGCTGTCTATAAATAGCAGCTACAGGAAGACGAAGAGACATGTTCAGACAGTTGGGAGCTTGAGCTATCTTCCGAGGAAACTGCGAGAGAACAAGTATAGTACCCCCAATGCTTGTCCCGGGAGACACTAGGTGAGCTCTTCCTCTTCCCGAGAGGGAGGGGATGGTTCACTTAGGACCGTCCCGGGCAACACTGCGGGCCGATATTGGCTGACGTAGATGAGCGACACAAGTGCCCGACAGTAGAACGCGTGGCTCCTAGCCCGACACGATATCAAACCCAATACGCTTCGTCCGTCGTGCGTGCCGCCCGAGAGGGTGCGCCTCCGACATGAGTGTATCGGCCAGAGTCCTTGAGCGATACAGTCGACCGTCGGTGCGTGCCACCCGAGAGGGTGTGCCGCCTAACACCTCTGTATCAGGCTAGGCCCCTGACCGATATCGGGCTGGAGAGCCGCAGCACCCTGTCGTCCTTCTACATCAAGGAGGCGACACCTATCTTTTAATTTTGTTATTTAATTCTTTATTTATGCAATGTATTAAGACCTTTAATATTTATGGAAATAGCAAAGTTTAATTACTTGTTGCTCTATGCTTGGTGCAAAATGTTGGATGACTGCTATGTTTGATATCTGAACTCTAGCTTGCATGTTTGGATCGCGTTTCGCTTAGCTACTGAATCATGTTTTCCCGTCGCAACAATTTCGAGAGTTGTGTTGTGGCTCTAGTGTTTGGTCCGATTCTGGAGTACGAGAGTGCCTGGAACGGAGTTGTTTCGGTAACACTCCACTCTAACTTAAGTCCAGCAACCTCGAGAAAGGTTTTGACACTTGGTTAGAGGTACCCGCTCTGAGAGGAGGGGTGCAGGATGTTACCGCTGCCGCTTGTTTTACTGTAGTCTTATCCTTCATACCTTGCTCTAGGTCTAGTCTTTATCTTTCTATTTCTATTGCATGAAAACCCCTAAAAACTGCTAAATGACTAAACCCTTAAAATCTCTCTAGTAGCTCCAGTTGGAGATAGTTTTCTTTGTTTTATTTGTGACATCTTGTTGTTTCCCTTTTGGGAGTTTATATCTCTTTATACCTGTCGGAGTGTAGCATGTCGATTTTGGGTTCTCAACACTACCCCCCTTGTCCCTGTGTTTGACCCCGTATGTCTACTTCAACCCCGTAAACAAAGTTGGGGGGCCTAGAAGGATTCAGGTTTATAAGTGTAAAAGCTCGACTACCTCAAATCCGCCTCCACTTTTGGACGCGCGATTTAGGCCGGTCAACTTTTTGGCACCGTTGTCGGGGACAAGGCAAAAACGGTACTGTAGATGAACTCGAATCCACTAACTACACTCCTGTGCCTCAAGCTTCGAAATGAGCTTGACAACACTCTTTTTTTTCTTTCTTTTCTTATCATTATTCTTTGCCTTAAAGTAATAATTCAATTTTCTAACTTGGTTTTTCGTCCCGTTTCAGGTAGCTCAGAAGAAAAGGACATTTCGTTCGACTGAGCACCTACTCCAGCCGTCATGCCTCCTTGCGTTGAGCCACCCCAGTCTGAAGGTGAACGCTCGGGGCGGGCTAGGCACGATTCGCCTCCTCCTGAGGGCAACGACAGATACGACGGAAATGATGGATCACCGAAGGAGTCAGGTCCAACCTCGTGCAGCTTTGGGGAAAGCTAACCGGCGAATCTTCGTTTAAGTCGGGAAAGAAAGTCGTGGCGGTGCACTCCTACTTCTAGAGGATAGTGCACAAGCTGGTGGCATGCTTGCTGTTCAGCAAGAACGAATCCAGCATCATCTACACAGAAGAGCTCCACGTCATGTGGCACATAATGGAGGGCCGAGTGATCAACCTCGGTCGGTTCTTGCTGAATAGGTTGCACCCAATGAAGGAAGCCACCAAGGAGTACTGCATGGGTGGCATCGTAAATCTCATCGCAGTAGGACTCGGGTACCCAAACCAGCCGCGTAGCCATTCAAGGACGCAAGGCGATGAGGTGTTTGACACCAAGTACCTGGTGAGGACCGACATCATCTGGAAGGAGGGGAGGGACTTCTTCTACAAGTTTTCAAGGACGGACATTCTCCTCCCCCTCCCTCGCTGCGCCGACTATGACGCAGAGAAACTGGTCTTCACCACCGCTGAGATTGAAGCTATAGCAAATAACACGGCAGTCACCACCACGACCAGGGCCCCAGAGAGGCCAGCCCCAGAGCTACCGACGACAACTGCTGATCGAGTTGTCGTCGCTCCGACCATACCAGCCGCCACCACAACAAGGACGGCAGTGGCTGAAAAAGAGCTGGTGATCATTGAGGTCACCGGGACAGAGACTTCGGGATCTGCCGCAGAAGAGACGGTTGCAGTTCCCGTCACTGTTTCAAGACATGCAGAGGCGGAAGAGGAACTTCAGCTGGGCAACAACAACGGGATGTTCGAAGAGTTCCTGAGGGAGCTCGAAAGAACACCAACACCGCCGCCGAAGTCCCCCCCCTACTGCAGCCGATGAGGTCGCCGACAGTGCAGAGGTGGAGCAGAGTCCGCCCGCACCACGGCCATCCCCACCTAAACGAAAAGGCAAGGCGGTGGCAACTAAAGGAGCACAGTCGCCTCGCCTGGCGGCGTCTGGATCGCGAACAATCTTGGTAGATTCTACCTCGCCCGGTAGACCTTCACACGATCAAGATGTCCCGAGGATGGAAGGGAGACCCATCGAAGCTCCCCCGTCGCTCGGAAAGATGCTCGGACACGAGCTGGATCATTTGCGGGAGGTAACAGATATAAACTCTACTGCTTGCATTTCCCTTACCTGCAAATTGGCGTCTTTCCAAAGTAGGTTGGACGACCAAGAAAGAGAGCTGCTGAATCTAGCGAGCCTGCCAGGTGGACAGATGCGTTGAATGCAACGATGCAGCAAGTCTCCAATGACTCAATCGGCTAGAGGAGAAGGTGGACAGAAGTGACGACCATCCGCGCCGAAGGCAGCCGAGACGGTCGCCATCACCTCCCAGCCAGGGGTCCCATCCCTCCTCCTTAGGTTCCCCCTCGGGAACGGTGTCCTCCTCCTCCTCCTCCAGCAAACGATCATCAACGCCCGAGGAGGGGACGCAACAAGGTTCAGTCGAAGGCTCCCCCAGTAGACAGGAGAGCTCCTTAGGTTTGGGAGATGCAAACATATTCGTCCCCCTGGATGAGGTTGAAGACGAAAGTGTAGATATCAGCATCGGGGGAGACTCATCTGAAGAGTCCGAGGGAGAAAAGGGGGATGTCTACACCGTCAATAAAAGACATCTACCCCGAGGGAGGTGCTCAATGGCGGACAGATTTCATGAGCCATCCGAGATACCCTCCTTCGAGATGGTTGATTTTGACAGACAAGCCATCAGATATCTGACGATCAGAGACCAGAAGCTATTGAATAAGGTCTTACAATTGCAGGCAGATGAAGATGACATAGTCTGGACCGACGGCTACCTTTCGGTGCGGCAGAAGGTTCTTCGCGGCATGTTCCGTACGCCGGCCGTGGTCGGTAAGAGACTATTCAGGGTCCAGGAGAATGCGCTAATAGAGAATATCACCAGCAGGACAGGTCGGAGAGCAGTATACACAGCCACCCCGACCTTGGCAAGAAGACTAATGAAGGGAGATCCAGACTCCCCTGCGGTGGCCGACATGCTGCAGCATATTGAAGAGTATAGGCCGAAGCTGGTTTTGGCCTCTTACAAGCACCAGAATGTGTGGTTCCCATGCGTGGTAGACCTCAGAAACTGTGACGTCCGGTTGCTATGTTGCAGCAATGCTGAAGTGCCACGCTCCGGGGGTGTTTTCTACCGCCCGGAGGACCATAAGTTAAGACTCATGTCGCTGCGTCTGTTACGAGCCATAAAGCGAGGAAGACAACATCACCAAGGACCTTGGAACTTCTTCACCATCCGAGACCTCCCCGTATAGATAGAAGAGGGGAGTGGAAACAACGCTATCGCCATCCTGGGTGCAATTGAGGCGCTCAACACATTTGGAAACTTAGGAGTCCTCAAAGGCACGTCCTTTTATCAACGCAGGGGCATTTATGCCATGTTGTTGATCAAGGACAAGCGTTATTTCCGGGATGCAGGGGTGTCGGAGCAGCTGCTGGACAGTGATCTAGAAGAAGACTCTTTTCGATCCAGCAGCTCTGCAGAAAAAGAAGAAGAGATAGCAACCGAGATTCATGGGGCGGGCAACTAGCTGGCGATCATGAAGAAAGTGCATGGGAGGGAAGACACTGCTTTGCCCGAGGCTTCAGAAGGGCTGATATCAAATTTCAACCACTTTTTGTGTGCAACTCTCACATAGGAGCAGGTCAACATTATCCAGAAGAAGCTAGTTGATTCAACCCCATCGGTTGTTGCCTTTCAGGAAGGCGATGTCATAATCCCGGTTGAGGATCTAAGGGACATGGTGAAGGAAGGAGGGTGCTTGGTTGTAACAGTTGCAGCCGCCTACATCCAGTACATACAGCCAAAGCTAGAACATGCATACATTGCCCATCCTATGCTGTTCAACGACATATGCCTCACCGATGAAACAGCAGCAAAGAAAGCATTTCTATAGAAGTTGGCGAGCGGAGTTCCCCACGAGATCTTCCTCCCAGTTCTACATTACAACCATTGGACGCTCCTAGCAGTGTACACCTGAGAATGAGCAGGGATTTTCTACAACAGCTCGGACGGCAACAAGAACCATCCCGTGTCATGTACTTCTGAAACTTTGTCATCCGTCGAGCGCTTAGTCCGAAAATACTACGATGAGGTGGCAAAGATGATCCAACCATTCCTGGATACGCAAGCAAGCAAGTGGCACGAACTCCAGTTCTGCCATCGCAGTCCGCAGCAACTTCCTTTATCCAACGACTGCGGCATCTACGTCCTGGAATGGATAGCAAGCAAAGAAAAGCCTGACCAGCTCCACCACACCTTCTATCACAGCAAAAGGGGAGAATATGTGTGGGAGCTTCTCTCTGACGCAGGCGTCACCTCACTGGAATAAACATTACCTCACCTTATCTACTTCACAACTCTGGGACAGAGTGTGGAGTAAGTTTGGGGGGGTACCATGTGCCAGTGAGGGAGGTACAAATTTTCAAAGTTTCAATTTTTTCTTCTTCTTTCACTTTATTTCTTCATTCTTTTGTCCCATATTCGTTATTCTTTTGTGTACATATATATCTTCATACCAAAATTTTGAAAATTCTTTTGTCTATTTCTTCCCATGCATATGTACAAAGTTACTGTATAATAAAAATCTATTGCGACTTCTTGCAAAGTTAGTTTCCTATGTTCTTAACGTGATGCAAGTTTTGTTATATCTTTTTGATAATGCTACTTCAAACGAACAAAAGAGTATGTTTTTCCATGTCAAAAATTTCGAAAAAATATAATAATCTCGCAAATAGCTAAGAGACAAGTATGGAGAAGGAAAAAGCTGCCCAAACAGCAGAAATCTCTTTTGTTTCCCTCACCCAACGAAAATCCCAAAAAAAAAGAGAGAGAAGCCTTATGAGTGTGAATAAAAGCATGAGAGTTGTGCCCAATAAAAGAAAAGAAAAAAATATATATACTCACTTGCTTTCCAAAAGTACCCATCTTTAGGCATGGTAGATCCGGGGTAGTGGTACGTAGGATGTGAAATCACTGCTCTAAAGCCAACTGGCTTGGACTGCAGGGACCACTTGCCCGCTAACGGACCCTTACCTGGATGGACTGATGGGAAACAAGAAAAACCCTAAAAAGCCTTAGCCTTCCCGATACACAACTTTCTGCCCCAAAAATAAAGCTGTTTGGTGTGTAAGCCAACTTCAGAATCATACAGCAAAGTCTCGCTGAAGCTGTAGAGAAGAATCTTACTTAAACAATAAGGCAGGAAAAACTAAGTCTTTTGTTCGTACTAAGGCAGCATTATCTATAAGGCATTACGATTCTTGTTTCACCTTTTGAATAAGAAGCTTTTCCGAGAAGAAGAAGCATCACTAAATATAGTCTAAATATTGATTGAGGACAATCAAATGCTAAGTTTGGGGGAGTTGATAACACCAATTTTTGTGACGTTTTTGCCCTTTATTTTGTTATCAAAACTGGCCTTTTCTGCTATTTTCCTCTCTTTTATTAGCACTTTCGCAATATTTGGCCAAGCCATGCTCTTAAACCAATTTTCCCATCCTTTGTAGAGTTTTTCCTCATTTTGGTGCAATAAGGCCGTCCCGACCCACAAATAAGTCCAAGTTTGTTTCGGCCTTCCTGACGCCCGATACAATCCCTGTCCGACAGGGTAGAGCGACACAATGACGCAGGACAAAGGGATGCCGCATAAGAAGAAGCAGACGGACGACACGCCTTCTACCCGACAGGGGGCCCAGCTCGCCTCGACAACCCAGCTTGTCGGGTGACACAGCCACCCACCGGCACGCGTGCTGCCCGTCACGTGACTGATAGCCGACACCCCTACTCCGAGCTATACCTGTATCAGCCGTCCAACGACCCGCGCATAAGGGGGCCACGTGGCGCTTCGAGCACCATAACTTCTCCCAACCATCTGCCTATAAATAGCAGCTACAGGAAGACGAAGTGATAGGTTCGGACAGTTGGGAGCTTGAGCTATCTTCCGAGGAAACTGCGAGAGCACAAGTATCATGCCCCCAGTGCTTGTCCTGGGTGACACTAGGTGAGCTCTTCCTCATCCCGAGAGGGAGGGGATGGTTCACTTAGTACCGTCCCAGGTGACACTGCGGGCCGATATCGGCCGACATAGATGAGCGACACAAGTGCCCGACAGTAGAACGTGTGGCTCCTAGCCCGACACGATATCGAGCCTGATACGCTTCGTCCGTCGTGCATGCCGCCCGAGAGGGTGTTCCGCCGACATGAGCGTATCGGCCAGAGTCCTTGAGCGATACAGTCGACCGTCGGTGCGTGCCGCCCGACACCTCTGTATCGGGCTAGGCCCCTGACCGATATCAGGCTGGAGAGCCGCAGCACCCTATCGTCCTTCTACATCAAGGAGGCGACACCTGTCTTTTGATTCTGTTATTTAATTCTTTATTTACGCAATGTATTAAGACCTTTAATGTTTATGTAAATAGCAAAGTTTAATTACTTGTTGCTCTATGCTTGGTGCAAAATGTTGGATGACTGCTATGTTTGATATCTGAACTCTAGCTTGCATGTTTGGATCGCGTTTCGCTTAGCTACCGAATCGTGTTTTCTCATCGCAACAACTTTGAGAGTTGTGTTGTGGCTCTAGTGTTTGGTCTGATTCTGGAGTACGAGAATGCCTGGAACGGAGTTGTTTCGGTAACACTCCACTCTAACTTAAGTCCAGCAACCTCGAGAGGGGTGTTGATACTTGGTTAGAGGTACCCGCTCTGAGAGGAGGGGTGCAGGATGCTACCGCTGCCACTTGTTTTACTGTAGTCTTATCCTTTGTACCTTGGTCTAGCTCTAGTCTTTATCTTTCTGCTTCTGTTGCATGAAAACCCCTAAAAACTGCTAAATGACTAAAACCTTAAAATCTCTCTAGTAGCTCCAGTTGGAGATAGTTTTCTTTGTTTTATTTGTGACATCTTGCTGTTTCCCTTTTGGGAATTTATATCTCTTTATACCTGCCGGAGTGTAGCATGTCGATTCTGGGTTCTCAACACTACCCCTCGTGTCCCTGTGTTCGAC
This sequence comes from Alisma plantago-aquatica, assembly GCA_963693085.1. Lineage (NCBI taxonomy): Eukaryota > Viridiplantae > Streptophyta > Magnoliopsida > Alismatales > Alismataceae > Alisma > Alisma plantago-aquatica. Next base: position 998,827,874 of record OY856412.1, read on the forward strand.
CCCGTATGTCTACTTCGACCCCGTAAACAAAGTTGCGGGGGCCTAGAAGGATTCAGGTTTATAAATGTAAAAGCTCGACTACCTCAAATCCGCCTCCACTTTTGGACGCGTGATTTAGGCCGGTCAGAGAGTAACACATTCCCTAGGTCAAAACAACACATGTCCTGTCTATGAGTGGCGGTACAAAAGTACCACTACATTAGATAAATAGTCTAATAAAATCAACATGCTAAAGAGAAACTATGGCAAGTAGAAGCATCAAATATTTGGAACATGGCACTGGGTTACAAGACCCAAGAAATAGAATATCAAAACTAGTTGAGGAAAATATAGCTAAAGAAATAATAATAGAGAGAATAGGCTCCATATAGTGCCTCATTAGAGACAATAAGGTTAGGTTTGCAAATATCCCAACTTATGGTGTAAGGATGCACATACCACTTTTTTTGAGTTCAAGTATCAAGTTTCACCACTTTAGATGATTCCAAGTTCAACTTTTCATGTTTTTAAGTTATTCACATATATTAGAGTCCATATTGTATAATAATGTAGCGTTACCCAATATTAGACCTTTTTAGCAAAACTCAAACTTTGACCTTGAAAACCCCACTAATTGGTCATTAGATTCTCCTAATCAAGAAAATATATTTTATGTTCACTTTGGAGTTAATATGATTAGGTTACAATTTTTATGAATTATATGCATATATTTCATTTCCCAAACATCATCCTTTAAAAAACATGGAAATTAGACACTGAAACAATTTTATTAGATAGAGCTCATTTTTTTTATTCCAAAACATATTAATTTATAATTTTTAGAAATTCCAATAAAAGATTTGGTTTTAACAAGATTCACTTTATTTACTAATTTATTGGTGAAATTAAATTGTTAGAAACCAATTTTCCCTAAACTCAAAAATAAAAACTTTAGGCTATGAAAGGGTATAAATGTACTATTTGTGCCGGTGTGACAAGTGAAAAAAACTGAATTAAAATGTGGTGATTTATAAGAATTCCCATAATGAGATAAAGAAAATAAAAGAGAATCGAGGGGAAAAAGGGGAAAACACAACAGATCATCCCCTCCCCCTACACATGCCATGGCCAATTGGGTAAGGAAAAGCTTGTCCACAAGTTTGGGGAAAACTTCATTTGGCACTCGTTTGTGAAACGAACTAGCCGATCATATTGAACAAGTGTCAATGTTGTTTACCTGAGGTCCAATTACACTCTGAAGAAGCAAGACATCAGAGAGAGGTTCCGGAAACTCAAAACAAGAACCATGTTTGGTGGTGGATGAAATGATGATGCAAGGTGAAATTAAAATTAGAGAAGAGTCTTTGGGTGTGCATTTCATATGAGGTAGGGTTCTATTTATATGAGCTTGAGTTTTAAGGGGTGTGCGAGAAGTTGCATCAGAAGACTTGAGGAACAAGTCTAGGCATTTCTCGAATTATCCATTATAGGTCTCGAGTTGGGGATGGATGTAAAATTAAATTTTCAATCAAATGCAACTCGTTTGTTGAAGTTTCATTGATAAATGAGGGAGTTATACCCAAAATATCAGACACTGGTCTGTGGTTACTGTTCATGCGGGTTGCGATGAATGTCATTTAACACAACTTTCCAACTTTGTTCTTATAATGCATTTAATGTATACAACTTTCTATATTTATTTGAGGGTGCAAAAGAAGTCCAAATAAATACAAATTTAATAGGTTATCTAATTTTGGGTGGGAAATCCAATTTTAGCATTATTCTATTTTTTAAGACTTCTAATATTTTAATCAATATTTTTAAATATTATCAATTATTCTACCCTTTAATGAGTTAGAGGCATCTAGAAACTTTTTAAAAATATGAAACTTTGCTTATAAGCAATACGAAATGTGAGGAATACAATTTTTCCATTAATTAGTTTTTTTTAACATATTATTTAATATTTTTGTTCTTTAAATTATATTCTCTCTCCTAAATTAACTAAAATATTTAAGATTTGTAGGAATGCCCACATATTTGAATAGGAGGTGAAAATCACTATGCATCAAGCTACATACATACTTGGGCACACCATATTGCCAATTTAGGCTATGGCGAAGGAAGGAGAGCAAGGAATTAGTAGAGAAGACCTACGGTGGATATGTCTAGCTCAAGGTACATTTAAGGTCAACACAAATGCAGCAATGTCCAAAAAAGAGGCTACTGTCGTGGGAGTAATCTTAGATTACAAGGGGAACTGGATGGGAGGGTTGGTAGCAAAGAAGAAGGTACTGAAAGTGACAGAGGCAGAACTGGAAGCCATTTCATTAGCCTTGCTCATGATTCATGAGAAGGGATGGTAGGAGGTCATCATTGAAACAAATAGCAAGGAGGCCACAACGGAAATCCTATCTAACAAGGAGCCCAGTCCCAGATTCAAGATCATTGTGGAGAAGATAAAGGAACTAATGAAGTTGTGTTATGCACCGAGACACATAAAATGAGAGAAGAATCAAGTTGTTGATATGCTCACAAAGACTTTTAAAAACAAACATGTCCTGCCCTCTAGTTAGAGGCAGCACCTCCGGATCTGGAAGAGATCTTAAAAAAGGAGGTTTGTGGTAGCAGCCCTAATCCTGAGATAGGGCATTGTGTTTTGTTTCGTGAATGAATAAGTAGGGATTTGAGTTTTAAAAATATATCTAAGACCTTCCAAATTAGTTGAAAATTTACCCATAGGCTAATTTTAGCATGTAGATTTCTAATTTGAGATTTTTTTCTCTTTTGGAGTCATTTAATAATTTATTTAATATTGTTGACTGTTATTCTTATTTTTTTCCGGTTAAAATAAAAATAGTTGCCATTATGAAAATAATATGAAACTTCACCCTCAAGAAAAGTAAAACATATAAAACATGAATTAGCCATTAATTTTTTCTCTTGGTATTATTTAATACATAATTTAATTTTGGACTTTTACATATTTTCTCTCTCCTTATCTATACATGTATATTAAAGATTATCCAATTTAGATGAAAATTCACCCAAAGGCTATTTTTAATGTGTATATTATGAATCTTAAATATTTTCCACTCTTGGAATCATTTAATGACTTATTTCACATTTTTTAGAAAACTCACCTTTTCTTTTCTAAATAAAAGAGAAACAATAATTATTATCCCAAAACTATGAAACTTGTGATTCAAGCCAAGCCAAACCCAAGGAAAACGATTCTCAAGTTATCTTTAACCAATTCGTCTTCCTTTTATGAATTTTTTCACATTAACCAATATTAACACTATTTCTCATATTAAATAATTCAATATCCCATTAAAATGTTAAATCATTATTATTCATTTTTTTCTCTTCCTTGATCCATAAGGCTAAGGAATGTTCTAGAACAAATTGATTTTATCATTATCCCACATAAGTGGTAAATTTTCATATTAGATCCAGATTGAAACATCTACTAAGGTATTTGTGAATAAACCCATATATTGGCATAAATGGTGATCAAATTCATCCCAAGCCACTCATAATTCCACACACTCAACATCAAGGATAAAAGGCAGAGTAAAGATAGGAAAAGTTTATGAAAAGGATCAAAAAGAGAATATTCCCAAGATTTCAATTCGATCGCTACAACACTCCACCCCTTAAAATGATTTTGTCCCCGAAATCTCAAGAAAAGAGAGAAGGGTGATTATGCAACATCTCAACACTAAACTTTAGGTTGTTCCTCCAACCATACAACTTCCACCGAAACTTAACTTGGCAGTTCAGAGTCTACATAAGAAACTCCTCATATGTTAGGTTCTCATGGGTCACCTAGGGTTTCACTTTTGAGATTTCCTTTTTATTATATATAACATAGTTAACATTTTAGGCTTATTAACATTTATATTTATTATCATCCTTATTCTTATTTTTAATTGTATTGTGTTATATTCACTTTGTTGCCACAAGAGTTATATTTCATTATTATGCAAGAAACCCTATATATATTATTTATCTCATTAAGAACAACTAGATTTATACTCAATTATCTCAATGTCTATTAATATATTTGACCATCATCTTTAATAATTTGTATTTAGACTCCATTATCCTCATATCATCACCATATTCAATTATATCATAACATGTTGCATGAAATGAAACATTTTATCCAATTTTTTATAAAGTCTACAATTAACCCAAATTATGTCACATTAATTACTTATATCGATATTACACACCATGACATTGTCCCATTCCTTTCTTGCTCACATTAATGTCATCATTAATCATTTTCTTATGTTTATTCACATCCTATTATTGATTACACACATTTAATCTCATATTATCCATTCATGAATGTTTATGTGAATCAAAGTACTCGTTATCCATATTTGAGTCATTATATGATTTTAGTAAACAAGGTGGAAAATATTACATATTAATTATTTGATTCACATACCAAGATATGATTCGTTGATTAATTAGGTGTGTATTAGAGAACAAGTTGATATGCATTTCATATTGATAACTTGATTAATTTATGATTATGTGATTATATACCATTTATGTGTATCAAAGTATGTTATGATATTGACATCTAATGTTACTAATGTATTATTAAAGGCATCAAGGGCGCACAGATTAGGTTAAAGATTAGGTTACTAATGTATTACTAATGTGATTATTATATTTCACCTATATTTTTGAAGTATACATAAGTTCAAGATTAGGTTAAAATTATTTTGCTCATCATTTTGTTAGGGTTTATTGGTTCATGACATTGTGTACATCATGTGCATTAATATGTGAACTACTCATATTATGCACATTAGATATTCATTAGGGATAAAAAATGTGAACTATCAATTAGATGATCATTATATGTTCATTAGTATATAAATAAGCATGTCAGGTTATAACTATAACTTGTTCGGTAAAAACTAAGGGTTCAAGCATACTAACCTCCTAATCATAGAGTTAAGATTTCTAGAGTTAGAGTATCTAGATTTCGACATGTTCAGGAATCCATCCCCTTAAAAAGGATTTCGTCCTCGAAATCAACACATATAAGATTTATCAAGGTACTACTACTACCCCTCCATCTCTTAAAAGGTTTGACCTACCAAGTCAAACTAAAACTAGAGGTAAAAGGGTGAGTCTAACTAAACCATGTATAAGATCATCCACCTGATTGCTTGCTAAACACAAAACTTCAAAATCTATGCTTTAGAGATAGACTATCCAAACATGTGGTTCTATAGGACATAAGGGAACTATATCAGATATCCATCCTCAAACAAGTCACAAGGTCAACATATAAAGTTTTCAAGAGTATCCACCATAGATGTATAAGGCTAATATATGCTATAGGCATGATATTTTAGACAGTCGGTATCAGCTCAGGCTAGGCATGTATCATGCGGAATCGGGAATCCTCATAAACCAAGCCAGTGGCACAGAGGAAAAACTTTCCGGCCCCCAAACCGTGATCGTTTCTAGACACCGTTGTTTTCAACTTATGCCCTAATGTCTACCTAACAGATTCATCACATAAAAGCTCACTAAATATATTTCTAATGTAAAAATCTTATGATCCTAAATTAATCTTCCATCATCTCCTGAAAAAATAGGTCAATTCTAGGGCAAGCGTGCACTTAAAGGGGAACTATGTAAGGTAAGGATGCTAATTAGGGAGACAAAATTGAAATAGTCAGATTCTAACTACCATGGGCTTTGATACCATATTTTAAAAGAGTGAAAATACCCCTTTACTAAAAATTTGAAGAACAACATACTCAAAAGGTATGCTGGAACATGTGTAAATTTTTCAAATATTTATATAATGGTATAAAAAAGAGCAATGAGTATAGAAGTAGAATAAAGGTTCATGACTGTAATAAATTGTGCAAAAGTACATCAACATCTCCCATATAGGGTTTACAAATATATTGCAATAAAAGGATCTAGATAGAGGAAATCTAAGCCATATATAGTTTGTCTCCAAGCAACAACTCCATGATTTAAGTCCATGATGAAACCCATGTACTCCTTATCCTTATCCTAGGCTAGTCCTCCATGCTCGTCCTGTGCAACTCTGATACCAGGACTGGGTGGTTGGGACATCACCCAACAAGAGAAAGAAACAAGGTTTGTGTCAATAGTGAAAAAGAACAAAAGGTAAAGAAATAACATGGAAATAAAGGCTATGGTTTCATAATAAGATGAAGAAATCAAGATTACGGGGCATAATCAAAAAGGTTCTTGCCATAATAAGAAAATAATAAAATATTTGTATGCATGATTAATATTGACTACTTTAACTGAGCAGGATTGAGGCACCTATCTGACCTCAACCAATAGGTGAGGGAGAATAACACATTCCAGTCACCTACAATAATTTTATAAGGGGGAAAGTAGCACATTCCCTAGGGCAAAATAAAAGATGCCTTATCTATGGGTGGATATAAAAAAATACCATTACATTAGATAAATAGTCTAATAAAATCAACATGCTAAAGAGAAATTATGGCAAGTATAATCATCAAATATTTGGAATATGGAAGTGGGGTGCAAGATGCAAGAAATAGAATATCAAAACTGGTTTTGAGGAAATTATAGAAAAAGAAATAATAATAGAGAGAATAGGGTTCATATAGTGCCTCATTAGGGAAAATAAGGTTAGGTTTGCAAATATCACAACTTAGGGTGCAAGAATGCACATATCTCTTTTTCTGAGTTCAATTATCAACTTTCATCACTTTAGATGATTCCAAGTTCAACTTTTTCTATTTTCAAGTTATTCACATATATTAAAGTCCATATTGTATATTAATGTAGAGATACCTAAAATTAGACCTTTTTACTAAAACTTGGATTTTGACTATGAAAACCCCACTAATTGATTATGAGATTCACCTATTAAATAAAACATATTTTATCAGTTTGGAGTTAATATGATTAAGTTATCATTTTTATGAATTTTATGTATATATTTCATTTCCCAAAAATCATCCTTTAAAAAACATGGAAATCAGACACTAAAACTATTATTTATGTATATATTTCATTTCCCAAAAATCATCCTTTGAAAAACATGGAAATCAGACACGGAGACTATTGTTATTAGACAAAGCTCATTTTTTCAATTCCAAAAATATTTACTTATAATTTTTAGACCTACTAATAAAATATATGATTTCTACAAGATTCACTTTATTTACTAATTTACTAGTGAAATTAAATTTCAAGAAACTAATTTACCCTTTAGTTGAAAATAAAAATTTAGGCCATGAAAGGATATTAATTTACTATTTGTGCTAGCGTTAAAGTGGCAAATATCGAATTAAAATGTAACAATTTATAATAATTCCCATAATGAGAAAAAGAAAATAAAAGAGAATCGAGGGGCAAAAAGGGAAAAACATAAGGGATCATCCCCTTCCCCCAACACACGCCATGGTCGGCTGGGTAAAGAGAAGCTTGTCCAAGAGTTTGGGGGGGAATTATTTGGCCCTCGTTCGTGAAACGAACTAGTCGATCATAATGAACAAGTGTCAAAGTTGTTTACCTGAGGTCCAATTATGCTCTAAAGAAGCAAGACATCAGAGAAAGGTTTCGTAAACTCAAACCAAGAACCATGTTCGGTGGTGAATGAAATGACGATGCAAGGTGAAATTCAAATTAGAGAAGAGTCTTTGGGTGTGCATTTTATATGAGGGTAGGGTTCAATTTATATGAGCTTGAGTTTCAAGGGGTGTGTGAGAAGTTGCTTTAGAAGAATTGAGGAACACGTTTAGGCATTTCTAGAATTCTCCATTATAGGTCTCAAGTAGGATATGGATGTAAAATTAAATTTTCAATCCAATGCAACTTGTTTCATAAAGTTTTATTGAGAAACGAGGGAGTTATACCCAAAATATCAGACCTTGGTCCACGATTACTGTTCATGCGGGTTGCGATGAATGTTATTTAATACAACTTTCCAACTTTGTTCTTTTAATGCATTTAATGTACAAAATGTTCTATTATTATTTGAGGGTGCAAATGAAGTCCAAATAAATCCAAATTGCATAGGTTAGCTAATTTTGGGGTTAGCAATCATATTTTGGCATTATTCTATTTTTTTAAGACTTATAAATTTTTATTCAATATTAATATTATCACTTATTATATCCCTTTAATGAGTTAGAGGCAACTAGAAACTTTCTAAAATATGAAACTTGTCCTGTAAGCAATTCTAAATATGAGGAATATCATTTTTCCATTAATCAAATTGTTTCAAAAGATTATTTAATATTTTTGTTCCTTCAATTATATTATCTTTCCTAAAATAACCAGAATATTTAAGATTGTCCAAATTAGTTGAAAATTTACCCATAGGCTAATTTTGGCATGTATATTTCTAATTTGAGATTTATTTTCTCTTTTAGAGTCATTCAATAAGTTATTTAATATATTTGACTCTTATTCTTATATCTTTCCTAGTTAAATAAAAATAGTTATTATTATGGAAATAATATGAAACTTCATCCTCAGGAAAACTAAAACATATAAAACAAGAATTGGCTGTTAATTTTATCTCTTGTTATTACTTAACACATTCTTTAATTTTTTGGACTTTTACAAACTTTCTCCCCTAATCTACACATGTATATTAAAGATTATCCAATTTAGATGAAAATTCACCCAAAGGCTATTTTTATTGTGTAGATTACAAATCTAAGATTAGTTGCCATTGTTGGAATCATTTAATGACTTATTTTACATTTTGGAGAAAACTCACCTTTTCTTTTCAAAATAAACGAGTGGTGATAATTATAATCCACAATTTGTGAAACTTTTTCATTCAAGACAAACCAAACCCAAGGAAAACGAATATTATCTTTAACCAATTAGTCTTCATTTTATGAAATTTTTCCCATTATCCAATATTAACACTATTTCTCGTATGAAATAATTCAATATCACATTAACATGTTTAAAACATTATTATTCATTCTTATTTTTCTCTTTCTTGATCAATAAGGCCAAGGAATGTTCAAGAACTAATTTATTTTATCATTATCTCACATAAGTGGTAAATTTGCATATTAGATCCTAATTGCAACATCTAATGATGTATTTGTGCATAAACCCATGTATTAGCATAAATAGTGATCAAATTCAGCCCAAACCACTAATAATTCCTCAAATTCAACATCAAGGATAAAAGGGATAGGAAAGATAGGAAAACCTTACGAAAAGAGTCAAAAAGAGAATATTCCCAAGATTTCAATTTGTTACATTCATCATCTTATAATTCAAGGAATATGCTTAAAGGGTATAATGCATTATATAAAAAATTATTCACATAATTCCTCAAAACCTCATAAACTGAATATCTTTCCAATTATTATTCTAACTGATATGAAATTTGAAAAATCTCCTTTATCATTAAATCTAGACCATAAGATGCATTAGGTTCAACTGTCATTGGTTGACTATTTAGTTTAATCACAAAAGAGGGATCATTTCACTTTCATATAGTTCAAAATAAAGTATCAAAAGTTCCTTGATAAGCATAAAACCATTTAAATATTCTAACTCATATTTTGCACCTCAAGTATTATATTGGATATCAAAACCCTAAAAACCAGGATCATCATTGTAACATCCCTGACCTGGGTTATAAGTTAACCCTAGGTGTTTTGCTTAATCATGTAATTAGATGCTTGTGATTAACTTTTGGCATGTAATTAAGTTCCTAAGGAACATACACTTTTCATTATGTCCTTTATAAACAATATTGTAGTATTGTTTTGTTATGCAGGGACCTATGTGCAATTTACCCAAAATGTGGGGAGCAACTTGTAAAATACACCTTCTAGAGTATCTTTTGTGACCCATGACATCATTTAGAGTATAAATGATGAAGAGGGCGCTTCAATTAAATAATCAGATAAGAAAGATAACCTTTGTACTAGAATCACCAAGTTATAAGTTAGGAAACCCTTATATATGTGCACCTTAGTGATAAGATGACTTTCTTTGCCTTTAGTTCTTAGTTTCAACAAGGGTTTTACCTTATATATGAGGAGGAGGGACGTGAAAAGAAGAAAGGAGGGACCTAGATGAGAATCCAAGAAACTAGAGGCCCTTATGATGAAAACTAACCCAAGCTATATAAGCTTCCTTCTTTGCAAACCAAGTAAACGTATTCCCTTCTTCTTTCACTTATCACCTTGCTTGGACCAACTATAGCAGAGCTTAGGAACATAGGAGAATGGCTAAGGAGAAGCTAGGTAAGCTTGGACCATTGATGAGTGCATACTCATCATGAAATTCAATTGCCTTTTTGGAACAATTTCATCTCTATTCCACATCTTTTCACCCTAATATGAATCATAATGGACAAAACTACTTAGTTGATTCAATAATCAAGGTTTTAACTAAATATCTTTCATTTAATGCAGGAAAATCAAACAACTCCATGCATACGGTCTCAAGACCGTTTGGATCCTTGCGGTCTCAAGACCGTTTGGGTCCACGTGGTCCCAAGACCGTTTGGCGGAATACACGAAGATCAAATGACGAAACTGGTTTCCAAAGAAAGCCATGCGGTCTCAAGACCGTTTGATCCCATGCGGTCCCAAGACCATTTGGTCCCATGTGGTCTCAAGACCGTTTGATCCCATGCGGTCTCAAGACCATTTGGTCCCATGCGGTCTCAAGACCGTTTGGTCCCATGCGGTCTCAAGACCGTTTGGTCCCATGCGGTCCCAAGACCGTTTGGTCCCATGCGGTCCCAAGACCATTTGGTCCCATGCGGTCTCAAGACCGTTTGGTCCCATGCGGTCCCAAGACCGTTTGGTCCCATGCGGTCCCAAGACCGTTTGGTCACATGCGGTCTCAAGACCGTTTGGTCCCGTGCGGTCCCAAGACCGTTCGACGCAAGCACAAGGATCGATTGAAGAACTGAAGCCGCACGCCCACGCCAAGGCCAAGACCGATCGAAGCAAACCGTTTGGTGCCCAAATGGTCTCCAGACCGTTTGGCGCCCAAATGGTCTCAAGACCGTTTGGCGCCCAAACGGTCTCCAAACCGTTTGGCGCCCAAACGGTCTCCAAACCGTTTGGAGAAGATATTTCCAGCAACTTATCCAAACCGTTTGGGATCAGATCTGAACCTATAAATAGACCCCTAGGGTCCCCATTTGGGGACATCAGATCCGGACGCCGATAGGCTGCCAGAGCACCACCCCGATCAAGTTCCACTCCATCTACTGCTGGTGTTGCACCCAGGGAGGCGAAGAAGAGAAAGAAGACGGAGCAAGGAGCGCATCTTCTTCACCGGGCTGCGTCCACCCTCTGCACCGAGCTCATGGCGGATCTCTCTTTCTCTCCTATCCTTCCTGTATCTCACATCAAGAGCGAGTAGTCCTCTTTCGCTGGGGTGCAGGGACTAGCCCCGCTACCCATGCAAACCATGTTCTTTTGTTAAACTTTCCATGGCAATGTATATAACTCTTCATTTTGTCGTTTATCGTTAAGCTCGTAGGTTGGTTATGTGCTTGTTTTCATCTTTGTGCTCCCTATGTTGCGAGAACTTCAATGCATGGGTATGAACGTCGTTTAACAAGTTAGACTCCTTGACAAGAACTTCTGATGGGATTCCTTGAGGTCGTAAGTGTATGATCCGCGAGGGGACGAGCCATCTAGCCTTCGGTGACGCTTCTGTGCGCCTAACGCCCGTATGGGGGGTTCACAACCTTAGTTGGATTTTGTATCTTCTTGTTAATCGTCGATGTTTACTCGTACTATAATCTCTTATGTGCTTATCGGTTGACGCGGCTGACTCCTTGACGAGAACTTCCGATGGGATTCCTTGAGGTCGTAAGTGTATGATCCGCAAGGGGACGAGCCATCTAGCCTTCGGTGACGCTTCTGTGCACCTAACGCCCGTATGGGGGGTTCACAGCCTTAGTTGGATGTTGTATCTTCAGAGTCGTAAGACATGTGATCCGGATGGTGACGAGACATCTGATGCCTATGGTGATGCTTACGCAAACCTAACGCCCGTATGGGGGGTTCCGCAGCAGCTCTATCTGGAGTGTTATATCTTGCCTGGATTGTTTGCATAGGAGTATGTTTGTGTGTGTAGCGGTGGTTAAACCTGCAGCGATTCCATATTATTAATCTAAACCTATCCTTTTTTCCGCATTTACTTTCTTGCAATTAGTTTAATCAAACCCAAATCAACCAATTGTTCAAAATATTAGTTTTACTTGAGCTAGATTCAACTGACATGGATTCTTAAAAAATGTTGTCCTTTGGGTTCGATCCTCAACTATACTGCGATAAGACCCGTCCGCTTGCGGGTGGTATTGTTGCACTTGGTTTTGGTAAAAGCTCGGGGATATAACCTCTGAGTGAATTTGTTAGTGCATTCAAACTCCACATCAAATTCTGGCACCGTTGCCGGGGACAACGGAATCAGTCAGTCTAATTTAGTTCTTTTAAGACTAATCTAGGATTTTGTTTTTCTTTTTGAAACTATCGCTTATCTACTTGATCTTTATTCTACTTTGTGGATCTCATTTTCAAATCCTCCTAATTTTCAGGTGCTCTCCAACGCATAGTGCATGCACCGATCAGACAGTCCCGGACTCACAGCGAGCTTCGATCCTGAAATAGATAGAACCTTCCATCGTCAGATCAGAGAAAATCAGGCAAGGATGGCGCAAGAAGAAGAAGTAGCCCGAAGAGTGGCTCAAGCCATCAATGCGTAGAGAGAGAGGCTCATGCAAGAAGCTAGAGCTACGGTTCAACAGGAGATCTTAGCAGCACAGGCAGCAGCGGAACTTCAGAAAGATCTTAGAGAGTTCTCTATCCCAAAGGCTGCAAATGTCTATCATCCGGTGCAGCCTCCTCCCATTGAAGCTGCCAACTTTGAGATTAGAGCACATTGGATAACTTTGCTTCAAAACAACCCCTTCTACGGAAAACAAGCTGAAGACAGCCAAGGCCATCTTCTCAGATTCATCGACCTTTGTGCTATGACGAAGCAAAATGGAGTCTCTGATGATGCCATTCGACTCCGTCTGTTCAAGTACTCTCTTGCCGATAGGGCCATCGGTTGGTACAATTCACTGCAGAGTGAAGTACCTATCACCACCTGGGAGCAGCTCCAAAACGCTTTTCTAGAAAAGTTCTACCCCCCATCCCTTACATATGAAATCAGGGGACGAATCACAAATTTCACTCAAGTCCCTGGAGAAACCCTTGCTGAAGCTTGGGATAGGTACAAGGAGCTCCTACGCAAATGCCCACACCACGGAATTCCTAAGAACCAACTGATAGAGATCTTCTACAGGGGTGTGGAGGATGACGTAAAGATGTTCCTTGATTCCTCGTCTGGAGGGAATTTCATGCGTCAAAGTTACGACAGCGCATGGAGAGTCGTCACCCTGGGAGCAGAAAATCAAGCCAATTGGGGCAGATCTGTTGGTAAAGGAGTCTTAAAGGTAGCCATGGCTGAAGCTATCCCAGAATACAAATCTATAGCCGAAACTTTGAAGGTCATAGTTGCAAAGTAAGATCACATAGAATCATCCCTTGCTGCGATTGGAAGAGGACATTCTCCTACTAGGCAACCAGAACAAGTCAAGTCCACTTCTTTGGTTTGTGAAGCATGCAAAGGCACTGATCATTCCACATTGTCATGCAATGTTCTCTACGATGTTGTTCTAAGTAATGCATGTGGACCAGGAGATAATTTCCAGATGGAAAATCTTAATGCTATTAACACCATCCCTGGGCAGAACTATTACAATCCAAATCAAAATAGGAATCACCCAGGCTTCCAATACGGAAACCCTTCAGGAGCTATGAACTCACATCAATTTGGTCCAAACAATCAACCGAGGGTCCCATCTGGGTACCAGTTTAACCAACAACAGAACTTTGGGAATCAAGGAAACTTCAAAGGAAACTTTTAGAATAGGAATTACAATAATTATCAGAACAACTCTCAGTATCAAAACCGGAACCAACAGCAAGGTCAAACAGGACCCATCTCTTCTGATGATAAGCTATCAACCATTGAAAAGTTGCTGCAAATGCAACAAATGATGATAGCCAATCAACAAGCCCAACAGAAAGCTATTGAAACTCAACTTGCTCAACTTGCGGCTAGCATAAAGCCACCAGTTGGAGTCTTTGCCGGTCAACCTGAGAATAATCTGAAACATCCCGAGCAGTTGAAGGTTGTCACCACTAGATCAGGGAGAGATTATTCAGATCCCCCAACAAAGACGACTGTGGCTATCCCTGACGAGAGTGAACCTGTGACAGTCCAAAACTTGACCACACCAGAATCGCAACCAAAGGAAAACGAGACTGATAAGGGAAGTTCTGAAAAGATTGCTAATGAAGTAGCTGAGACACCAGAGCCGGATATTCCTGTATATAAGCCTCGTGTTCCTTTCCCATCCCGTCTGAGGCAAACCAAGCTTGATACTAGATTCATCAAATTTAAAGAGGCTATGAAGAAACTCCATGTTGATATACCATTCTTAGATGCTCTTAATGAGATACCAGCCTGAACTAAGTATCTAAAGTCACTTCTCACCAAGAAGTATATAACTGAAGAATATGAAACCGTAAAACTGGCTACGACCACATCTTATATTATACTGAGCAAAATGCCAAAGAAACAGAAAGACCCAGGATCCTTTGGAATCTCATGTCACATTGGTGACTCATCATGCAAGAAAGGACTGGCAGATCTTGGGGCTAGTATTTCTATTATGACATTCAGTCTGTGCAAGAGATTAGGGTTTGCAAAACTACTTCCAACTGCTATGACTATTCAACTTGCAGACAATTCTATCAAGAAACCGCTAGGAATCCTCGAAGATATCCCGGTCAAGGTGGGCAAAGACGCTTATGTTCCATGTGATTTCATCATTATGGATATAAAAGAAGACACCAGATATCCTCTTATCTTCGGACGTCCGTTCCTCGCCACTACTAGAGCCCTTATTGATGTGGAAGCAGGTACCTTACTTCTCAGGTTAGGCAAAGAGACTCTGGAGTTCAAGGTTTTCGAAAGTATGAGAATACCAAGTATACAGGAGGAAGTCTATCTGATTGATTGTGTTGAACAAATGTCACAATTGACTCAAGAATACCTTGAGTCATGCGATCCTTTAGAAATTGCTCTATCTGACCTGTTTAATGACGAACCTATTGACCAACAAGTTAAGGATTGCATCGAATCCCCCAACTCTGTTAAAGAAAATGTTGAAGCCACTTACGAAGAATTAAAGACTACCGGAACTACAGAAGAAATAAGTGAAAAACCAGAACCTCCTGAAATGAAGCCCCTACCCGAAGGACTGAAGTACATGTTTTTAGACGATCTCAAAGCTTTTCCAGTGATCATAAACTCTGATTTAACAACTGAACAAGAAGAGAAACTTCTAGAGGAATTAAGGGAAAGAAACAAAGCCATAGGCTATAAGATGAGCGATCTCACAGGGGTCAGTCAAGCCTTGTGCATGCACAAGATCCCCATGATGGAAGATCATAAGCCAACCATCGAGAATCAACGAAAGTTAAACCCAAATATGAAGGAAGTGGTCTGTCGTGAGATCATCAAACTTCTAACAGCCGGAATAATATACCCGATATCGGACTCACCATGGGTGAGCCCAGTTCATGTGGTGCCCAAGAAAGGAGGGACAACTGTTATGAGAAATGAAAACAATGAGCTCATCCCCACTCGAACAGTCACTGGGTGGCGGATGTGTATTGATTATAGAAAATTAAACAAGGTCACTCGAAAGGATCATTTTCCTATGCCCTTCCTCGATCATGTTTTAGAAAGATTGGCCCATCAAGAATATTTCTGTTACTTGGATGGTTACTCTGGATTCTATCAGATTCCCATACATTCAGATGATCAAGAAAAAATGACTTTCACCTGTCCCTTCGGGACATATGCTTTTAAAAGGATGCCGTTTGGTCTGTGTAATGCCCCCGCAACTTTTCAACGTTGCATGACTGCTATTTTTGTGGGGCTTACTGAAACTGTTATGGAGGTCTTCATGGATGATTTTTCTATATATTGAGACTCCTTTGATTCCTGTCTTAAGCATCTCTCCATGGTTCTCAAACGTTGTGAAGAAGCACATCTGGTGCTAAATTGGGAGAAATGCCACTTTATGGTAAAGGAAGACATTGTCCTAGGTCATAGGGTTAGCAACAGAGGAATTGAAGTTGATAAAGCCAAGATAGAAGTCATATCCAAATTGTCTATTCCCACAAATGTAAAAGAAGTTCGCGCTTTCCTTGGTCACGCTGGATTCTATAGAAGGTTTATACGTGATTTTTCCAAGATAACAAAGTCGATGACCAACCTACTTTTAAAAGATGGTGATTTCAATTTCAATGAAGAATGTGTCAAGAGTTTTGATACACTGAAGAAAGCCCTTACAACTACCCCCATCATTAAAGCTCCCGATTGGAACCACCCCTTTGAAATCATGTGTGATGCCAGTGATTTCGCGGTGGGTGCGGTTTTAGGGCAATACATAGAGAGGAAACATTATGTGATCTATTATGCGTCGAAAACCCTCGACGAAGCTCAAAGGAATTATGCTACTATTGAGAAGGAACTTTTGGCAATTATCTATGCCTTCGATAAATTCAGATCCTACCTTATCGGTTCAAAGGTCGTCGTTTACACAGACCATGCTGCTATCTGTTACCTTATGGCAAAAAAGGATGCTAAGCCAAGGCTGATCAGATGGATACTCCTTCTACAAGAATTTGACCTGGAGATAAGAGATAAAAAAGGGACAGAGAATGTTGTTGCAGATCACCTCAGTCGCATCCACACACTGGAGGCTGAAGGAATTCCGATAAACGATTCCCTACCGGATGATCAACTTATGAGGGTCTCGGAAGTTGTACCATGGTATTCCGACTTCGTAAACTACCTAGCTGTCGGAGTCATCCATCCCAAATACACCGGGAACACTCTGAAGAAGTTTATGCATGATGTGAAGCATTACTATTGGGATGAACCATATGTTTTTAAACTTTGCGCCGATGGTTTGTACAGACGCTGCATCGCCGAAGAAGAAGCCCAATCTATTTTGGAACAATGCCACTCAGGACTTGTAGGCAGGCACATGAGCTCAAAGAAGACAGCCTTAAAAGTTTTGCAATGTGGTTTCTTCTGGCCGACTTTATCCAAAGATTCTTACGATTTTGTCCTATCATGTGACAAATGTCAAAGATCTGGCATTATAACCAAGAGAGATGAAATGCCGCTGAATATATGGCAAGAAGTTGAAATATTCGATGTTTGGGGGGTGGACTATATGGGTCCATTCCCATCATCTAATGGATTCTCGTACATCCTAGTGGCGGTGGACTACGTCTCCAAATGGGTTGAAGCTATACCAACCGTCACTAGTGATTCAAAACCCGTCATCAAATTATTCAAAGATGTCATCTTCCCACAGTTTGGAGTACCGCGAACCGTGATATCTGACGGCGGTTCCCACTTCATTGAAAGAAGCTTTGAAGCTTTACTGAGAAAATATGGTGTCTCACACAAGGTAGCTTCACCTTACCATCCACAAACTAGTGGATAGGTAGAGGTCTCTAACCGACAACTAAAAGCTATCCTTGAGAAAACCGTTGGACGTAATCGAAAAGACTGGTCGACAAAAATCAACGACGCCTTATGGGCCTATCGGACCACTTATAAAACTCCCCTCGGTACTACACCTTTTAGATTTATATATGGAAAAGCTTGCCACCTGCCAGTCGAACTAGAACATAAGGCATGGTGGGCAATTAAACAATTGAACTTCGATATGAAAGAAGCAGGGAAAGCCAGGATTCTGCAACTCAACGAGTTGGATGAACTCAGAATGACAGCTTATGAGAATGCACGAATCTATAAAGAACATACAAAACTCTGGCACGATGGACACCTAAAAAGAAAGGACATACAAGTGGGAGACCGGGTACTGGTTTTCAACTCAAGATTAAGGATATTCCCAGGGAAACTCCGCTCACGCTGGTCTGGACCATACATAGTCAAAAGCATCTCTCCTCATGGTACCTTCTCTTTATGGAGTGAAGAGTCAGGAGAATTCATAACCAATGGGCACCGCCTGAAGAGATACTTCACCACAATACACATGGGAACCAAATCAGTGCTTGAACTCACCGATCCAAAGGATCCAACATGAGGCTGAAGGACTCTGTCGAGCCATCGACATAAAACAAAGGTGCTTGTCGGGAGGCAACCCGATCAATAAATCTGTTTTACTTTTCCTTTCCAAATTTTTTTTTACCTTATAGTTAAATTTTCCTTAAATAAAATTTGCCTTATGAGATAGTTTTCTTTCAGAACACGAGATCGAAGTGGCGCTGATCAGAACGAAATCATTCTCGGCAGTCATACCTGGTGTTACCTTTCCCCTCCATCTTGGATTTAGGGTTTGCTCAAGGACGAGCAAATCTCTAAGTTTGGGGTGGAGGGTGGGTGGTACGTACTTCACTTCCATATACACCCTCTTTCCATATAAGTTGTCTTTATCATAAATTTTTCAAATTTTTGAACAGATACCTGATGAAATTTTGACTCTTGTCGATAAAAATGTAACTAACTATCTTGTTGTGCATTTTCAATCATAATATCCTCCTCATTCGAAGTAAATCCTCAAGAGGACTGATTTTTGAAACTTGCCTTTTTCCTGAAATCATCCTGTGAAGCTTATGATTCCTAACATCATAATACCTTTTTCAAAAATGATATGTATCTGTCAAACTGATAGGGATCAAACGTGTCGTGCTTCCTAACTGACTAGTGGAACAATGGCTCGGAATCCCCACTGGATCCGCATCAAGGCATTATTTGAGAAGAGTATGACAAAGAGAATAACTCGGTTTCGAATTGTAAATCAAGTTGCATTCTGATCTGAACTCTCTTCTACACTTCTTCTATCATCTTCGTATCCCTCCATCCATCATTACCACCAAAAAAGTCGATTATGTGCCAAACCCTAAGTTCGGGGTGGCACACCACATCCCCCTTATCCGCTTCTTCCATACCCCTCGCAATGAATAGGGGCGTACCACCAAAAATGCAATCTCGAGTTGAATAGAGGAGAGATTTGCAAACAAAAGATGCCAAAGTGCACACAAAAAGAAATGCAATCTCGAGTCGAATAGAGGAGAGATTTGCAACAAAAAAAAATGCAATAAATGAAATTGCAAAACAAATAAAAATCTCGAGTCGAATAGAGGAGAGATTTACTTCTTCTTTCCATACCACCTTTCACTCCTTTTTCTACCTAAGGGCACAATACATGCCCCACCATCCTGAACTACACCAGTGTCAGATCGGATGCATACTTGTTGATTCTGCGGGTATCTCTGAACTCCTAAAAAACTCTTCGACATGCTTGATGTTGGAAAAAGTGGGGAAGAAGCGTTGTTGGGGAACGAACTCAGGAACGAAGCTATGGAAAGACGTATTTAGTGGTCCCAGGAAGTTAAGGTACTCATTCATACTGAGCAGAAAGAAAACATTAGTGATGTGAAGATGAAGAAATCACACGGATCGAAAGTATTTCATTAGGCAATAGTTTCAAACTTTATGTTACTCGAGGACGAGCAACGATTTAAGTTCGGGGTGTTTTGATGAGTGCATACTCATCATGAAATTCAATTGCCTTTTTGGAACAATTTCATCTCTATTCCACATCTTTTCACCCTAATATGAATCATAATGCACAAAACTACTTAGTTGATTCAATAATCAAGGTTTTAACTAAATATCTTTCATTTAATGCAGGAAAATCAAACATCTCCATGCATACGGTCTCAAGACCGTTTGGATCCTTGCGGTCTCAAGACCGTTTGGGTCCACGCAGTCCCAAGACTGTTTGGCGGAATACACGAAGATCAAATGACGAAACTGGTTGCCAAAGAAAGCCATGCGGTCTCAAGACCGTTTGATCCCATGCGGTCCCAAGACCGTTTGGTCCCATGCGGTCTCAAGACCGTTTGGTCCCATGCGGTCCCAAGACCGTTTGGTCCCATGCGGTCTCAAGACCGTTTGGTCCCATGCGGTCCAAGACCGTTTGGTCCCATGCGGTCTCAAGACCGTTTGGTCCCGTGCAGTCCCAAGACCGTTTGACGCAAGCACAAGGATCGATTGAAGAACTAAATCCGCACGCCCACGCTAAAGCCAGGACCGATCGAAGCAAACCGTTTGGTGCCCAAACGGTCTCAAGACCGTTTGGCGCCCAAACGGTCTCCAAACCGTTTGGAGAAGATATTTCCAGCAACTTATCCAAACCGTTTGGGATCAGATCTGAACCTATAAATAGACCCCCAGGGTCCCCATTTGGGGGCATCGGATCCGGACGCCGATAGGCTGCCAGAGCACCACCCCGATCAAGTTCCACTCCATTTACTGCTGGTGTTGCACCCAGGGAGGTGAAGAAGAGAAAGAAGACGGAGCAAGGAGCGCATCTTCTTCACCGGGTTGTGTCCACCCTCTGCACCGAGCTCATGGCGGATCTCTCTTTCTCTCCTATCCTTCCTGTATCTCGCATCATGAGCGAGTAGTCCTCTTTCGCTGGGGTGCGGGGACTAGCCCCGCTACCCATGCAAACCATGTTCTTTTGTTAAACTTTCCATGGCAATGTATATAACTCTTCATTTTTTCGTTTATCGTTAAGCTCGTAGGTTGGTTATGTGCTTGTTTTCATCTTTGTGCTCCCTATGTTGCGAGAACTTCAATGCATGGGTATGAACGTCGTTTAACAAGTTAGACTCCTTGACAAGAACTTCTGATGGGATTCCTTGAGGTCGTAAGTGTATGATCCGTGAGGGGACGAGCCATCTAGCCTTCGGTGACGCTTCTGTGCGCCTAACGCCCGTATGGGGGGTTCACAACCTTAGTTGGATTTTGTATCTTCTTGTTAATCGTCGATGTTTACTCGTACTATAATCGCTTATGTGCTTATCGGTTGACGCGGTTGACTCCTTGACGAGAACTTCCGATGGGATTCCTTGAGGTCGTAAGTGTATGATCCGCAAGGGGACGAGCCATCTAGCCTTCGATGACGCTTCTGTGCGCCTAACGCCCGTATGGGGGGTTCACAGCCTTAGTTGGATGTTGTATCTTCAGAGCCGTAAGACATGTGATCCGGATGGTGATGAGACATTTGATGCCTATGGTGATGCTTACGCGAACCTAACGCCCGTATGGGGGGTTCCGCAGCAGCTCTATCTGGAGTGTTATATCTTGCCTGGATTGTTTGCATAGGAGTATGTTTGTGTGTAGCGGTGGTTAAAACCGATACCATCCCAGCGATTCCATATTATTAATCTAAACCTATCTTTTTTCCGCATTTACTTTCTTGCAATTAGTTTAATCAAACCCAAATCAACCAATTGTTCAAAATATTAGTTTTACTTGAGCTATATTCAACTGACAGGGATTCTTAAAAAACGTTGTCCTTTGGGTTCGATCCTCAACTATACTGCGATAAGACCCGTCCGCTTGCGGGTGGTATTGTTGCACTTGGTTTTGGTAAAAGCTCAGGGATATAACCTCTGAGTGAATTTGTTAGTGCATTTAAAATGCCACATCAACCATCTTCTTGCTAGGATTCATGGAGGCAAGTGGATTATAAGGTTGGTTTTTATGGTTATCTCACTTAGGTTTCTTGTTCTAGCCGACCTTCCCCAATCTTTTCTTGAAGAATCACCTTTAGCCGACCTGTGGAGCTCAAGACGCCATTAGAGGCTTGAAAGCTTGGAAGCTTGGAGCTCTAGGGACGACCTTTGAGGCGGGTTTTATAACTCTAACCCTTTTACTTTGTTAAGCACACCTTCTTTCTTGCATGTACTAGCTTGTTCTTCTTCTTCCCCATCCTTCCTTGCTTTCTTGCAAGCAAATCCACGAAGTAACCGACCTATTTTGAGGTTAAAGATGATGGGCGTGATTTCCTAGGTAACTCTACCAAACGACCTTGGACCCTTTGGTCTAAACGGTTTGCAAACCGTTTGAAATCAAACGATCTCAGGACCGTTTGATCTCATGCGGTCTTGCAAGACCGTTTAGAATCAAACGGTCTCAAGACCGTTTGGAAAGTTTGACCAAGGGAAGACCGTTTAGAGGTCTTCTGTATACATATTGAATTTACTATCTACAAAGAATTATAACCTAATTGCAAACCAATCACAAGTTGAAGGCACTTCAACCCTCAAAACCCTAATCGGGTTCAATTGATGAATTCAATGACCAATTTTGGTGAACTTTGGGTTGAAGGGCCCAAACGGTCTCAAGACTATTTGGGGGTTCACTCAAACGGTCTCAAGACCGTTTGGTGACAACCCAAGACTGTTTGGAGGTCTAGGGTTAAGGTAATTTGATCAATTGAAGGTCCAATCACAATAGGTTGATGAATTGATTAAAAGTGCTGATTTTAGACCTGATTAGGGTTCAACCCTTATCCATTTGACTTAGATTTTGATGAATCTTTGGGCAAACGGTCTCAAGACTGTTTGGAGGGTGTCCAAATGATCTCAAGACCGTTTGGGCCAAGTTTGGTCCCAATTGAGTGTCAATTGATGGGTTCAACTTCAATTTAACTCACATTGATGAATGTTGATGGTTGAACGATTACAAACCCTAATTCAATCAGTTTCAACTCTAATTGGCTATCAATTGAGGGTCAATTGATGTCCAATTGGTTAAGGATAACCCTAATTAGCTCAATTAATAAGGGGCTAGCAAAGATATGGCCAATTGAGGGCTTCAACATAGATAACCCTAATCGATTATAACCTTTGGTGCACCTTTGAGGTCCATGCGATTTTGAGCCCATTTGGACCAAACGGTCTCAAGACCGTTTGGGCTCAAACGATCTCAAGGTTGTTTAGATCCAATCAATCTCAAGGTCATTTCAACTCATGTGGTTTCAAGGTCACATAACTTCATGTGGTTTCAAAGTCAACTCTAATCAAACGGTCTTGGAGGCCATGCGGTCTTGGAGGCCATGCGGTCTTGGAGGTCATGCGATCTTAAGGGTCATGTGGTCTTGGAGGTCAACCCTAACCAAATGGTCAACACTTCCAAACGGTCTCAGGACCGTTTGGAGGTTGAAGTGTGTAATCATTTGGGGACTTTTAGGGTTATGTTTGCTTAGTCTTTTGAAGGCTTAATTGGTCAAATGGTTGTCTAATCCAAACCCTAATGGTACCCTAAGACATTAAGGGGCTAAGTGAGTAATAGATTGAACCATGATGTGAGACAATGGTGTATTTTACCAATGTGCCCTTGGAGGGTTCAAGTAGATGACACCCTTGTTTAATCAAACCCTAATGACCACAATGGTGGTGACTTAGCTTATAATAATCAAAAGTGACTTGACTTAACCTAATTTAGAGTGATGTAATCACCATCTATTAGTAAGAGGAGAGAGAAGGTCCCATTTATGGTTGAAATTCAAGTAAAGTACCTTTAATGTATATGAATGTGCATGATTAGGGTATGATCCACCTATGTGAGATCATGGAAACCCTAATTATGATAATTGATGAATCTTAACCTAATTTGAGGGCATCAAGGATGATAATTTCATACATAATGATGTTATGAGCTCAAATCACTATGAAGTGAATAGTAAACCCTAATTCTAGGGCAATATCATGAAATGTGAATAGTAAACCCTAATTGTGAATGATGTGATGAAATGTACAATAAGCCCTAATTCCAGGTTATGCTTTTAAGAATGAATCTTTATAATTGAAGTATGAAGTGAGGAATTAGTGTTCCTAATCATAATGAAAGGGATTGAATAACCCTAATTGATACTATTAAGGGAACCTAGCCTTAGTAAAGGCATGAAGGTACAACCCTTGAAATGGAATGTTATTTCTGCATTATGAATTGTTGATCTGGACATGAAATGTTATTATTGTCAAGTTGAATTAACTATGCAGGTTCCTATAAGAGAATGATCATAACCATGTAAGGGTTATGATAGTGTATTCATTGAAAGTATGTGTAGACTTTATGAATAGTGATACATGCTATGTTGTTTATGCTTAAGTAACAACATATGAAGTTAATGGGCTGTAAGAGCCATGAGTATCATCAAGGTCATGCTGATTAGATGACTTATGATGAATTGATATCTATTTGACAACTGGTATGAGTTAAACTTGATACATTTAGTATTCTTCTGGTATAGCAATGCTTTTATACTTGAATGATTGGAAACATGTTTGATGTTAAAAGAATACTGAAATGTACCTAATTAATCAAGTATAACCATACCATGTAGAGCCCTGATCATAGATCCATCATTGTCAGTAGTTAAATGATGGTGAAACAGGTTTTCCTAAGGGAACTCCTGGATCACATACTTTTGAGTATGTGGAGGAATATGGACGTGAATATCCTTACGTCCTAGTGTAGGAGTTGATGTAGATGTATTTTAATCTATCAACCCTGCAATATGTGTTTATGTCGGGATGATGTATTATTAATCACCCGAGGAATCTTTAATGCCACATCGATGAGAGATAAACAAGAGATCTTTCGATGGTGAAGAGAGTACAGAATGCCACTGTGACTCTAATAGCGAAGTGCCAGAATACCCTGGTGAGCTATATTAGCAGAGACACTAGATGTCATGCAAGTTGATCCTCACACTGACTGAGGAAGTTGAGGTCATAAGAATCCGGCTCTTTTGATGACCTAGTATGATACCGATGCGACTTAGTAGTGATCGATTGGAGTATGAGCGGTATACCTCATCTCCGCAGGGCATAACAATGTTTGTAAAACATAATCAACCGCGTAGTATATCTGCTTAGATCGAATTACGAGAAGTATTGTTTGATGTTACACTACTTATATTAGTATGCATGTTTCTTCATACTCCTTAATGCAGTTGCTTTACTTAATTGTCAAGTCTGTTGTTGATTACTTGATAGCTTATATTGCTTATGTTGTCCTTTGTTTTCTATAACAAAGTTTCTAGAGGAGAGTTATAACTCTCGCTGGGACAATTATTTAAAATTGTCTCACCCCGTAGATTTCAACTTTTTAGGTGGTCGTCCAGGATGAAGGAACCAGTCTACGGGAGATCAGTACCAGCAGCAGCAACACCCGGGGCAGCAGTGAGTCTCAGGTGGAGATATCGGTTGTCGAGTCTGTAGTTTGATAGTCTTATGTCATCTCTGTACTCTCAGGTCCTTGGAGTCAGAAGGTCTGAGATTTTGGTTTTTAAATCTTGAGATTTTGTGTCTGATTGTATATAATTACTCAAGAAGTGATTTAACAGAGATGTAAACTATTTACTTTGCTTTTATGGAAGAAGTTTTATGATTTCAAGTTCTTATCTCAAAAAGTTTTAATTTTTACTGATTTTTCATATTCCGCTGCTAATCGAATCTCTTCCGCTATGTTTATCTCGTGTTTTGGAGATCGGACCCCACAATTAAGTGGTATAAGAGCTCTAGGTTCGCTGAGTCTATAGAGACATGGGACTTAGAATATCGAGTCTATCCTTAGTGTTTCTTTCCTATCTAATAGAGTCTTCTGCTCCTCAGGAGAAGAAGATAATTAAGGATGTTTGAGCCACATGAAGATTATGTGGCAGAAAGTAGCGTCGCCGCACCCCGAGAAGGTCCAAGAAACCCAGAAGTAGAGCAACCCGTACCTGAGCCACCTGTGCAGCCACCACAGTTTGATCCAGCTGATATGGCAAACCCAGCCGTTCAAACTATGTTTGGGCAGTTTATGACTACCATGACACTCACATCACCGATAGGATGCCCATTCCTGCACCTAGAGCACCTGTCCAGCATGAAGGACAAGGTATCGGTAAGATGTTCGAGCGACTTCGCAGAGTCAGGGCGACCGAATACTTTGGGACAGCTGATCCCGCAGATGTCGATCTGTGGTTGACCGAGTTGGAGAAAGCCTTCAGAATCCTGAACATCTCCGAAGCTGAGAAGGTTAGACATGCCATTTATCTTCTCAAAGGAAGTTTTGGTCACTGGTGGAACATGGAAGAGCAGAAGAGGCCTGGAGTGGAGATCTCATGGGAAGACTTCCGTCGGTAATTTGTCAATAGATACTTCCCAAAGACATTCCTGGACGAGAAAATCTCTCAATTCGAGAGGTTAAGGCAAGGCATGATGAACATTAGCGAGTACGAAGCTAAGTTCATGGAGTTGTTGTGGTTTTGTCCGTACATGGCTGCTACAGAAGAAGAGAGAATCATAAGATTTGAGAAGGGTTTGAATGCTGACTTAACTACTTCCGTGTCTGCCCTAGATAACCGGGAGAGGTTCCCTACCTTCGTTGAGTCAGTCCGAAGGATAGAGAGATCTGTATCTGAGAAGAGGCAAACCCCTAAGAGATATATGCAGTTCCATGGTTCTTCATCTAGAGACTTTAAGAAGCCTAGATTCTCTGCACCTACACCTACACCACCCAGATCTGGTGCTCAGACACAGTGGGAACCAAGTAGAGGTAGAGGACGGAGCCTACCGCCACAAGAGACTCATAGTTTTGCATCGATGTCGGTCACAGGACCACCTAGACCACAGCAACAGGACATAAGCTGCTATAACTGTGGGAAAGTAGGGCATCTGATGAAGGACTGCAGGGCTAGGCCTGTCAGTGTGACACAGCCTCAGAGACAGAGTCAACAGGGATCACAGAGAAGGCAGTTTCAAGGAGCAGCTAGAGGACGTGGACAAGCATCCCAAGCTGGATCGTCAGCACCGACTCAACCTCAGGCGACAACAAGGTTCTATGCGATGAACCCACCAGATGCAGTGATCAACCCACGGGTTGTGACAGGTCAGATGGAGCTGTTATATTATGATATGTCTAAATCATGTGTTGTATTTGTTTTGATTGACCTGGGTGCTACGCACTCCTTTATCACTCGAAGAGTGATTCGTAACTGTAGTATGAAGGTCCGTCTTAGGATAGATAGTTTGTTGCTTGAGACTCCGTTGAGAGGGTCTGCTGTGTTGCAGGAGGTATGCTTTCCCTGCATCCTCTTCTTTTCTGATCATCGCATTCAAGTGGACCTTATACCACTTGAGATGCAAGGATTTGATATAATCCTTGGGATGGATACCTTGGAAAGGTATAGAGTTGTCTTGGATTGTGAATCCAAGCAGGCTGTGTTTGCTGATGATAGCAACACATGGATCTTTCAAGGAGAGAGAAAGATTCTACCCACTTGTATTGTGTCAGCTATGGTTGCTGAGAAGCTGATGAGGCAAGGATGTTATGCATTCTTGGCCCATGTGGTAGATACCACTATGGAGAGTCCCAAACCCGCTGAAGTTCTTGTAGTCAGGGAATTCGAAGATGTATTTCCTGAAAAACTTCTAGGTTTACCACCGCCTTGGGAAATTGATTTTGAAATCCATTTGATCCCTGATACACAACCCATAGCCCAAACACAGTATAGGATGGCGCCTGGCGAGATGGCAGAACTCAAGAAACAACTTCAAGAGTTGCTTGAGAAGGGTTTTATCCGATCGAGCACTTCACCCTGGGGTGCTCCGGTCTTGTTTGTTAAAAAGAAAGACGGATCAATGCGGTTGTGCATTGATTACAGACAGCTTAAGAAAGTAACAATAAAGAATAAGTACCCTCTGCCGAGGATTGATGGTCTTTTTGACCAGTTGCGTGGTGCAACCGTCTTCTCGAAGATAGACTTGAGGTCTGGATATCATCAACTCCGTATTAAGGATAGTGACATACCCAAGTCTGCCTTCAGAACAAGGTATGGTCACTACGAGTTCACAATTATGTTGTTTGGACTAACTAATGCACCAGCTGCATTTATGGAACTCATGAATATAATCTTCCGACCTTTCCTCGATCAGTGTGTTGTTGTCTTCATAGATGACATTCTAATCTATTGTAGAGATGCTCAACAGCATGAACAACATCTTTGTCAAGATTTGACCTTGCTGAGAGAACACAAGCTATACG
Organism: Alisma plantago-aquatica; assembly: GCA_963693085.1. Lineage (NCBI taxonomy): Eukaryota > Viridiplantae > Streptophyta > Magnoliopsida > Alismatales > Alismataceae > Alisma > Alisma plantago-aquatica. The sequence continues at coordinate 998,855,915 of OY856412.1, forward strand.
CTAAGTTCAGCAAGTGTGAGTTTTGGTTGTCGGAGGTGTCTTTTCTTGGACATGTGATATCTGCCTCGGGTATTCATGTTGACCCTAAAAAGGTAGAGTCTGTTCTACAGTGGGAGCAGCCGAAGACACCGACAGAGATTTGTAGTTTCCTAGGGTTAGCTGGCTACTACCGAAGGTTCTTTAAGAACTTCAGTTCTATAGCCCTACCCTAAACCAAGTTAACCCGGAAGGACGTTCCTTTTGTCTGGAATGATAAGTGTCAGCAGTCTTTTCAGTTGTTGAAGGAGAGGTTGACAAGTGCACCTGTACTTGTACTACCTGAGCAAGGTAAAGGATATGTAGTTTTCTGTGATGACTCTAAGAATGGACTCAGATGCGTGTTGATGCAGGATAAGCAAGTGATTTCTTTTGCTTCCCGACAGCTTAAGAAACACGAGGAGAATTATCCGACACACAATCTGGAGTTAGCTGTTGTGGTTCATGCCCTGAAGATCTGGATACATTATCTCTAAGGAGAGACGTTCCAGATTTTTGCAGACCACAAAAGCCTTAAGTACATCTTCTCTCAGCATGAACTAAACATGAGGCAACGTCACTGGATGGAGTTAATCAAGGACTACGACTGTACAATTGATTACCATCTAGAGAAGGCCAATGTAGTTGCAGATTCTCTGAGTAGGAAATCAACAATACCATCCTCTGTCAGGGCACAACTAAACTCTTTAGTATGCCCCAGAAGAGACATGCTCATCTCTCTAAGGCAAAGCAATGTACAGTTGAAGGTGTCATTGTTAGCCGGGTTGTTGGCTGAGATGCATATTAAACCTACCCTTAGAGAGCAGATCGGAGAGGCACATCAAGCTGATGCTGCAGTTCAGTAGATCAGATTGGAATATGGTGATGAGAAGCGAGATGGTTTTCATGACTCAGATGATCAAGTGACATGCTATCATAGGAGGATGATAGTGCCATATGTGGATAACTTGAGGAAGTTATTCCTGGAAGAAGCTCATTCTTCGATGTATGTCATGCATCCAGGGAGCACCAAGATGTATTGAAACTTAAATGATATGTATTGGTGGCCTGGGTTGAAGAAGGATGTTGCTGAGTTTGTTCTGAGGTGTCCTGTGTGTCAGCAAGTTAAAGCTAAACACCAGAAGCCTGCAGGAACAATGCAACCTTTACCCATACCACAGTGGAAGTGGGATCATGTGACCATGGACTTTGTATTTGGCCTACCCAGGACAAGCAAAGGACATGATTCCATCTGGGTAATTGTTGATAGGTTGACCAAGACAGCGCATTTCTTACATGTCAAAACAACCTATTCTGCTGAGAAGTTGGCACAGTTGTATGTTTAGGAGATAGTGAGATTACATGGAGTTCCAGTCACCATAGTATCAGACAGAGGTCCCCAGTTCACGAGTCATTTTTGGGAACGACTTCACAGAGCTTTAGGCACCCAATTAAGGTTTAGTACAACCTTTCATCCTCAGACTGATGGACAGTCAGAAAGGACTATACAGACCTTGGTGGACTTGTTGAGGGCATGTGTTCTCCAGTTTACTGGGAGTTGGGTCTACACCTAAGTTTGATAGAGTTTGCCTATAACAATAGTTATCAACATAGCATTGACAAGGCACCTTATGAAGCCTTGTATGGTAGACGTTGTAGATCACCGGTATGTTGGTATGAAATCGGTGAATACCAGCTGTTAGGCCCTGATCTTGTGCAGCAGACTACAGAGAAGATCAAAGTAATTCATTAACAGATTAAGACTGTACAGGATAGACAGAAATCGTATGTCGATCCGTCATAGACCTTTAGAGTTCCAAGTTGGAGACAGAGTGTATCTCAAAGTCTCACCTTGGAAAGGAGTTCTTCATTTTGAAAGAAAAGGAAAGTTAGCTCCTAGGATTATGGGACCTTATCCAATCATTGAACGGGTTGGAAAGGTAGCCTATAGACTAGAGTTGCCACCAGAGTTGCAGAAGTTACACCCTGTGTTCCACATTTCTATGCTGAGGAAATGTCACCCTGATACCGAGTCAGTTCTACAACCTATGGAGGTAGAATTGAACGATGATATAACTTATGAGGAAGGGCCAGTGTTAATCCTTGATAACAAAATTAAAAAGCTAAAGAAGAAAGATATAAGTCTTGTGAAAGTCCTCTGGAATCATCGTGGTGTCGAAGAAGCCAATTGGGAACTAGAGGAAGAGATGAGAAGGAAGTACCCTACTCTTTTCTCTTAATATGTATTGTTGATTTCGGAGACGAAATCCTTGTAAGGGGTGGATAATTTGTAACATCCCTGACCTGGGTTATAAGTTAACCCTAGGTGTTTTGCTTAATCATGTAATTAGATTCTTGTGATTAACTTCTGGCATGTAATTAAGTTCCTGAGGAACATACACTTTTCATTCTGTCCTTTATAAACAATGTTGTAGTATTGTTTTGTTATGCAGGGACCTATGGGCAATTTACCCAAAATGTGGGGAGCAACTTGTAAAATACACCTTCTAGAGTATCTTTTATGACCCATGACATCATTTAGAGTAGAAATGATGAAGAGGGCGCTTCAATTAAATAATCAGATACGAAAGATAACCTTTGTACTAGAATCACCAAGTTATAAGTTAGGAAACCCTTATATATGTGCACCTTAGTGATAAGATGACTTTCTTTGCCTTTAGTTCTTAGTTTCAACAAGGGTTTTACCTTAGATCTGAGGAGGAGGGACGTGCAAAGAAGAAAGGAGGGACCTAGATGAGAATCCAAGAAACTAGAGGCCCTTATGATGAAAACTAACCCAAGCTATATAAGCTTCCTTCTTTGCAAACTAAGTAAACGTATTCCCTTCTTCTTTCACTTATCACCTTGATTGGACCGACTAAGGCAGAGCTTAGGAACAGAGGAGAACGTATAAGGAGAAGCTAGGTAAGCTTGGACCATCTTCTTGCTCGGAGTCATGGAGGAAAGTGGATTATAAGGTTGGTTTTTATGGTTATCTCACTTAGGTTTCTTGTTCTAGCCGACCTTCCCCAACCTTTTCTTGAAGAATCACCTTTGGCCGACCTGTGGATCTCAAGACGCCATTAGAGGCTTGAAAGCTTGGAAGCTTGGAGCTCTAGGGACGACCTTTGAGGCGGGTTTTATAACTCTAACCCTTTTACTTTGTTAAGCACACCTTCTTTCTTGCATGTACTAGCTTGTTCTTCTTCTTCCCCATCCTTCCATGCTTTCTTGCAAGAAACTCCACGAAGTAACCGACCTGTTTTGAGGTTGAAGATGATGGGCATGATTTCCTAGGTAACTTTACCAAACGACCTTGGACTCTTTGGTCTAAACGGTTTGCAAACCATTTGAAATCAAACGATCTCAGGACCGTTTGATCTCATGCGATCTTGCAAGACCGTTTAGAATCAAACGGTCTCAAGACCGTTTGGAAAGTTTGACCAAGGGAAGACCATTTAGAGGTCTTTTGTATACATATTGAATTTACTATCTACAAAAATTATAACATAATTGCAAACCAATCACAAGTTGAAGGCACTTCAACCCTCAAAACCCTAATCGGGTTCAATTGATGAATTCAATGACCAGTTTTGGTGAACTTTGGGTTGAAGGGCCCAAACGGTCTCAAGACCATTTGGGGGTTCACTCAAACGGTCTCAAGACCATTTGGTGACAACCCAAGACCGTTTGGAGGTCTAGGGTTAAGGTAATTTGATCAATTGAAGGTCCAATCACAATAGGTTGATGAATTGATTAAAAGTGCTGATTTTAGACCTAATTAGGGTTCAACCCTTATCAATTTGACTTAGATTTTGATGAATCTTTGGGAAAACGGTATCAAGACCGTTTGGAGGGTGTCCAAACAATCTCAAGATCGTTTGGGCCAAGTTTGGACCCAATTGAGTGTCAATTGATGGGTTCAACTTCAATTTAACACACATTGATGAATGTTGATGGTTGAACGATTACAAACCCTAATTCAATCGGTTTCAACTCTAATTGACTATCAATTGAGGATCAATTGAGTGTCCAATTGGTTAAGGATAATCCTAATTAGCTCAATAAATAAGGGGCTAGCAAAGATATGGCCAATTGAGGGCTTCAACATAGATAACCCTAATCGATTATAACCTTTGGTGCACCTTTGAGGTCCATGCGGTTTTGAGCCCATTTGGACCAAACGGTCTCAAGACCGTTTGGGGACAAACGGTCTCAAGACCGTTTGGGCTCAAACGATCTCAAGGTCGTTTAGATCCAATCGATCTCAAGGTCGTTTCAACTCATGCAGTTTCAATGTTGCATAACTTCATGCGGTTTCAAAGTCAACTCTGATCAAACGGTCTTGGAGGCCATGCGGTCTTGGAGGTCATGTGGTCTTAAGGGTCATACGGTCTTGGAGGTCAACCCTAACCAAACGGTCAACACTTCCAAACGGTCTCAGGACCGTTTGGAGGTTGAAATGTGTAATCGTTTGGGGACTTTTAGGGTTATGTTTGCTTAGTCTTTCGAAGGCTTAATTGGTCCAATGGTTGTCTAATCCAAACCCTAATGGTACCCTAAGACATTAAGGGGCTAAGTGAGTAATAGATTGAACCATGATGTGAGAAAATGGTGTATTTTACCAATGTGCCCTTGGAGGGTTCAAGTAGATGACACCCTTATTTAATCAAACCCTAATGACCACAATGGTGGTGACTTAGCTTATAATAATCAAAAGTGACTTGACTTAACCTAATTTAGAGTGATGTAATCACCATCTATTAATAAGAGGAGAGAGAAGGTCCCATTTATGGTTGAAATTCAAGTAAAGTACCTTCAATGTATATGAATGTGCATGATTAGGGTATGATCCACCTATGTGAGATCATGGAAACCCTAATTATGATAATTGATGAATCTTAACCTAATTTGAGGGCATCAAGGATGATAATTTCATACATAATGATGTTATGAGCTCAAATCACTATGAAGTGAATAGTAAACCCTAATTCTAGGGCAATATCATGAAATGTGAATAGTAAACCCTAATTGTGAATGATGTGATTAAATGTACAATATGCCCGAATTCTAGGTTATGCTTTTAAGAATGAATCTTTATAATTGAAGTATGAAGTGAGGAATTAGTGTTCCTAATCATAATGAACGGGATTGAATAACCCTAATTGATACTATTAAGGGAACCTAGCCTTAGTAAAGGCATGAAGGTACAACCCTTGAAATGGAATGTTATTTCTGCATTATGAACTGTTGATCTGGACATGAAATGTTATTATTGTCAAGTTCCTATAAGAGAATGATCATAACCATGTAAGGGTTATGATAGTGTATTCATTGAAAGTATGTGTAGACTTTATGAATAGTGATACATGCTATGTTGATTATGCTTAAGTGAGAGAACACTTCTCTTCCTTACCTACTTTCTTCTTCACTAACGCATTAAGCGTACATAGAGTGGATTTTAAGGCTCCTGGTATATCTGGATTGTGCAGAACACTTCTCATAGTCCTCAACTAGTTATGGAATTTATTCTCAATTAATTTGCCCATTTTAAAAGATGATTCTTTTGCCATTCTACAAGAGAAAAATTGCATTTTTCAAAACCTTTTTGATTTGATTTGAATAAAATTTGACGATAGTTAATTAGGCATTTAATTAATTACCGCTCCCACTATTTTGACTCAAATTGACAGCCCTCACCATCAATTCGGAAGATTGAAGCGTACAATCTTCTAGTGGGTCAAGATCCTGAAATCCTCTGAGCCATGGACCAGCTAGGGATGTCACCCACAACTCAGATCTCTCAGGTAGGCAACTCTTGCCAATTTCATCATATGCAACTCTTGAAAGATGTCATATGCAACTCTTTGCCATGATCATCTCCATGCCTCAAGGTACTAGATCCCATCTAGATCACCTTGTTAAGTCCGACCCAAAGCCAACACGATGAACATGCACCCTGCTAGGGCAGACCCACACATTCATCCTTCACGCTTCCACGAGATAGACGGTGCACCACACTAGGGTGTGCCCACACTTGGTCAATCAAGCTTTTCACATGTGTCGCATTTGGAAGGCATCTAAAACTTAATATTTATTGAGGGATTTGGTTTTTATATACATATACATATCCAATCACCACAGTATAAGTAAGTATCATATACATGCTATATCCCACAGAAAACATGCAAAACGATAAAAAGCAATGATTATGGCCATCCTATTGTGATTCCTCGAGCCAAGAGGAATCACGGTCATCTAGGTCTACATCACATGCAACCTGTACAAGATGAAATATGTGCCTGCCTTTCTGGGTTTGATCAGCTCATCTCCATCACCGATTGGCTCGCCATCAGGTTGGTTGTTCGGGTGCCACCAGCCGATCGACTGGCTCCTCCAGCCGATCGGTTCACCAGTCGTCGTGCATCTCATCAGGTCGCCACCTGCTCGTCTCGCTCCTCGAACCGGTCATCTGGATCACCAATCGATCGGTTCATGCCTTGAACCGATCGTCTCAGGTTGTCCGCCGTTCTTTGTCATAACAGGAAATAAAATCTATCCTATTTACAATTTAATTGTGAAACCCCGAGTTACATTCGGGGGGAGCAAAGGTAGGAAAAGAATTCTCAAATTATTTCGAGTTACATCAAGAATAGGAGAAGGGAATCGGTCGGTAGACCGAGATGCAAGCAACCACATACAACCACACACATATATAGGGGTTTATAGGCCATAATCATGCTACAAATCCACCACAAAACTCATTTAAGGGCGATGCGTATTGAGTGCATTAATATTACATATCATATATGTATATTTGGGATTTATGGATTGGACATGTATAAAGTCGATATTATTCGCATCGCATGCAATAAATAAAGGCGATAGACCAAAATCGATCATATCGATAATCCTAAAATATAGAATAGTTGACATGGCTCTAATACCACTGTTGGGTTTTAGAGGAGGCAGAGAAGCAGCAGAAACAAAAAATTTCTCCCCAAACCCAGAACAAAATGAATCACGTCAACATCTATAGAATAGGAAAGATGGTTTGTGGATGCATACTTTGTCCCGAGGCTTGCTCGGCGACAGTACCTCGCGCCTTGCGTGGTCTTCACCTCCAGTCTTAGATGGTGTCTGTGCTTCTCCTGGTCACACCGGGACTGAAGACTCCTCCTCTCACCGGGACTGTCGGGATTGACAGTCGTCCTCCGAGCGGCAGAGGTCTCCCACCTCTGCAGTCGTCCACACGGACCGTCTGGAACTCCGATCTCCTTGTCGCACAAGGAACCGGAAGGAGTCGCACCCTCCTATTAACGTACTAGTCGCCAACACACTCTCCTGCTACCAGTTGCAACTGCAGTTGTCCTTCCCTTGTTGTGCCTCCCTTTTCGGGTAGAACTTGCTCGGGCTCTCTCGGTTACCAAAACCATAGAGAACGACAACTTTGCAGAGCAACTGGCTTGCACTGAGTCATAGTCTGAGAAGCCCCCAATACCCCTATATATAGGAGGGTCATGGGACAGGGTTCTCAATTCCCGGTAATACGGGACTAAAAGCAGGAGTAGAAGGGTTCGAGATTTTCCACAAAAGCAACCAACTCGCAACCTAAACCGATCGGTTCACAAGTGAACCGGTCAGTTGGGGACCTGAACCGGTCGGTTGACACCTCAACCGATCGGTTGGGACCCATGAACCGGTCGGTTCACTCCTGAACCGGTCGGTTGGGGTTCCTGATCAGTTCCCGATTGACTTTCCTTCTTTTGTTTCTAATTGGTATCGAATACCAATCCTATTTCCAATCAAATTGGATAATTGAAATGAAAGGAAACTTCTCACCAATCCTGCTTTCCCAACTTGCTCGGTTGCACCAGTTGAATCGATCGTTTCAACCTTTGAAGCAATCGGTTCACCCTGACCTTGAGCCGATCGGCTCAACACTTGAGCCGACCGGTTCACCAAGCTCAGCCGACCGGTTCATCACATGAGTCGATCGGTTGGGAGAACAGATTGTGCAGAATCAGTCAATTGCAATTTCAATCAATCCGATACTCCAATCAATGCGTCCAACACCTTGAACATTATGATATCGAAACACTGCTAAACTCTTTTAGTAATCAATCTAAACATTGCTTGTGGACAAAACTCCTTTTCCAGGTTAAATCCTATGTGTGTGACCTTGTAGGTCCATTTCATGTTGGCAGTGAAAGTCCATAACACCTATGACTTCACAAGTAAAGAGCGGTGCCTAGTCACACATCAATGCTACCCAAGTGAAATAGAAAGTTGGAGAACAACTTTCAATCCTACAATCCGTGAATGGTGTTACAGTGAATGTATAATTCCTTTGTCACTGATATCCTGATTGAACTCGAGGCATGGAACAGTCATCCTGTCAATGTTCATTCATTTCCTTGATCTCAGAGTAGACTGAGTGAGATGCGTGTGACATCAATATCACATATTGATTCACATGTGCATGTGCATGCCTTTCTCAATCCTACTCATCAAGTGGCCAAGGATATCAAACTCCCTCAGGAGGGACAAATCCCATATCTATCACTCACCCCTCAAAAGCCCCATGTGTCAAAGTCACCCAATCATCACCTTTATAACAATCCATATTTCAGGACTGTGTTTTATGATGTCAAAGTGTACCCAACGACATGTGTTGAGTGTAGTGATTTCAGGTCTAAGAATCACACTCACCACCATCACTGTGAGAGCTGACTGTGACTACCAAGTCATGGTTCCATGTGTCACTCTCACGGTGGGTCTATCCGGTACCTTGTTCTCTAACAAGTACCTATGTGCTTGGTTTGATATCACTATATTATGACTAATGAGATTCTATCATCAACCAACACACAATCTAGTCTTCAGTGTTATTGATGTCTATGGTTATTTCCACAATAAAAATTGACTAGGGACCAAACAAGAATGTATACTCTTAACATCTGTATGATCTCATCGTTTAGGTCCTCAACCCAAAAGCATACGTCATTGAGTCAAAACATTCTTTAGACATCTATCATGTTACACCATCATCTCAGAAACAGTTTAAACATATAGATCGGAAATTGCCTTTATTATTATTCAAATCATTTACAAAGTATCCCATTACAATCATCACATGACTTGCTCTATGGGCATACATACCAACAGTAAGAAGATAGAAAATTTGGCGTGTGTGGATGTAATTGATGCAGTCTAATTCCATTTTGCTTGAATAACAGTCAATGGGATTCACTTGTCAAGGTTTATGCCACACTTGTGATTGCTACTAATGTTTTTTTGAACCTCTCATAATAAAATACTTACATGGCATGATTTTGATCCTAGTTCGAAAAGTTAGTATTAATACATGGATATAAAGTGATTATTATATTGAAACCCTAATTCTGATAATTAGGTGTTAGAGTTTTCTATAAATGATTAATCTATGATTAGACTTAATCTAGATTTACATAATTAATATTTATGATAATAAGAGGTATTAGAAGAAAGTTATGGCTAAAGAGTACATGGATGTATATGCTTAATATTATGTTCATTCAAGCCCTAAATTGGGTAATTTGGATACTAAGATTATTTATCACATTTATCCTAAGATGTAACCTGATCTTACTGAATGCTAATGGATAAAATTATGGAAATGAGTAAGGAATTACAATAATGAGATTTAGGGTTTCTAAGTCAAGAATTGTATACATGTGAAATTAGGGTTAGTACATCAATGCTTATAACTTGTTATGATCCTAATCCACATTATCTGATGTGGTTTCTAATAATTTGTTAACATGATTAATATGATGACTTAGGGTTACCCCTAATGTCAAGATAAGGTGTACAACCCTTATGACTCATCATATTAAAATATTACGGTTTCAATCCCAATATACAAAACTAAGATAACTGTAGACCCTGACCTAAGCCACATTAAGTCTAGTCAAAATTGTTATGAATGTATGGTAACTGAGTTGTATGCAACTATAGATCATGTTGATTGATTAGATGTACATTTTCTTGCTTGAATACACTTGATAATTGGGTTTCATAAAGTGCACTTGAAGTATATATTGCATGAGATATGCTTGAATAAGGTATGTGGTTATGATTATGACTACTAGCATGTATCGAATTCTTGAGATTGTCAATGGTTTCCTGATGTTTGATGAAAATAACATGTTGTATGTTTATTTATTTCATGAAAACTATAAGGCCCCTATGAGTATCACATAAACTATTCAATCTAAACCTAGGGTTAGACCTACCAAGGGGTGATGGATAGAGAAAGGTGATTATATCCAGGGTGGTTTGACAAACATGGGTTAGATTATCTTAATAAAAATACCAGTTTATATGTACATCTATCTAATGGTTGAGAGTATATTTTATTATCTTATATGCTCACTTTGTATGCACCCCACATACACTGTATAGCAATAGAGTGATCCATTTTGTTTATCGATGTTTTAGGTTAACTTGCGTCTATTAGTTGAAGACGTGAAGAATCAATAAATCTTAAATATTTAAAGATAAGTCAAGGAGGATTAGTTATATAGTTTGGTACTTCTTCTCATATAAATAAGTTAGTTTATCAAGAGAAATTAATATAACTCCTTAGAGGAGTATCATTACCCATTTTGTAAACAATTCAATTCATTAATGGAAATTATTGATTGATATTTGTTATTTGCTAAATCTTGATCCTGGAGTTTTAGGTAATGATCCTCAACTTGAAGGTCTTATCTTAACTGAGAAAAACTAAAAAGTGGGGGTCTTTACACAAGTAGTTTATAGAAAGGTGAATAAAAGATGACAAGTCATGTAGAGTATGAGTTGAATGTTTATTACATGCCTTTTTTTGTTAGATGAAAAAACTATTGTTGTTGAATATGTCAGTTGTTGATAAAAATCATCATTCTTTTATGAACATAATATATCTCCATATTCTTGCTTTTTGGTCTACAATCTGGTCTTAGTTGTTGACAAGTGGTTGATGTTGGAATTTAGTATCCACTCTGAATATGATGTGTATATACTTGGTATTTTAATACTCTTTTGTTATAGACATGTAATATGTAAACTTCATCTTTAAGACTGCGGGATGTGTTCCTGGTCCGGTTGGTGGGGTGTCACAAGGATGATGTTATTTTTATATGTCCAGTTGTATCGATCTTGAATCATTACTTACTAAAGGATTGTCATTTTAAAGTAAGTAGTATTAGTTAACTTGTTCATACACGTGCTCTTAAACATGTTCTAAAGTTAAAATGGGACTAAGTGTATAATTTATCTTATTGATTGGATTATTATTATTAAACAGATGTGATAAATGCTAGAATTGTCCATTAGACTTAGAAATACATGCACATCACTTATAAGTTCAATATACCTAACCTGAGTTGATGCATGTGCCTATCTTGAGCGGGAGGTATATACTCATTAGGGCCCCATATGAGTCTCATGAGGTCATTTCAAATGATTTTAGGTACAATCGTGTCCAGCAGAGTGGTCACGACAAAGAAGATGTAAATAGAATAATCTAGATAGAATAGAACGTCCATGTACTCTCTCTTTCTCAGGATGGAAAGTGTAAATAGTTTGTTGTTTAATGTGCCTATAACTGATGTAAACTGAAATGCATATGTTTGTAACAAGATCTTGATTCTAGTTTTAGTGGAGTTGAATGTGTTTTCTAAAAATAAAAATGTTTCCTATATGTGGTATTGGCTTATGAGATTTTATGAAAAAGGAAAGAAAAAATTTTACTTGTGTTTTCCATATACTATGTTAATCGTGTTTGACGAGAATCAAATGCTTTATATCTTAATCTAGTTTGAGGTTAAGGGTTTGTAACATCCCTGACCTGGGTTATAAACTAACCCTAGGTGTTTTGCCTAAATATGTAATTAAACCATGGTGATTATCTTTTGACATGTAATTAAGTTCCTCAAGAACATATACTTTCAATTTTGTCCTTTTTAAACAAAGTTGTAGTATTATTTTGGTAATGTAGGGGCTTATGTGCAAATTACCCAGTTAAGGGGTTAACTTGCAATTGCACATGTTAAGATGTTCTTTTGATAATGAGACATCATATGAGTGAATATGATGAGACATGATGGATTTCCCAAGCTTGGGCATCTAGATGCAGCTTGTGGAATAATCATTATGCTTAAAAACCCTAATTTGGAGTAAAATGCAGTTTACCCAATTTGAGGGGTGAAACTTGTAAAATACACCATCTAGAACATATTTTATGACTCTTGTCATCATTGAGAGTAGAAATGGTGAAAGGGACACATCAATGAATAATCAGATAAGAAAAATGACCTTTGTACATAAAATTCACTAAGTTTGAGTAAGGAAACCTTTCATGTATGTACCCTAGTTGAAAGTTGGCTTTATTTACCCCTATATCTTGATATTTCATGATCTTTGCATAAGTTTAGATGAGACTAGACGATCCCTTAAATAAGAAAGGACTTGGATGAGAATTTCAAAGTTTTAGAGGTCCTTATGGTGAAAATCAGCCTAATCTATATAAGCACCTTTCTTTCCAAACCAAGCAAACGTATTCCCTTCACTTCCTCACTTCTCATCTTTCTCAACTGACCAAGGCAAAGCTCTGGAGCTCAAGGGGACGACCAACCTATTCTAGGTAAGAGAACACCACCTTCTAGCTTGGATTCATGGAGGAAATTGTATTACAAGGTTGAATTGCTAGTTTTCTTACTTAGGTTCCTTGTTCTAGCCGACCATCCCCATCTTTTTCTTGAAGAATTGACCTTGGCCGACCTGTGGAGCTCAAGACGCCATTAAAGACTTGAAGCTTGGAAGCTTGGAGCTCAAGGAATGACCTTAAGGCGGGTTTTATAACTCTAACCCTTAGCTTTGTTATGCATATCTTTGTTCTTGTTTTCTATGATTAGTTCTTCTTCTACCTCCCTTTTTCCTTGCTCTTTTGCAAGAAAAACGGTGGAGGAACCAACTTGAACAGAGGTTGAGGATGATGGGCGTGGATTCCTATGTTACTTTATGAAACGACCTTGAACCCTTTTGGTCCAAACGGGTGCAACTCGTTTAAGGTCAAACGCGTTCAACCCGTTTGATCTCAAACGATCATGCAAGATCGTTTGGATCAAAACGACCCCAAGACCGTTTCATAGGGTTGACCAAGCGTGGAACGTTTGGGTTTTCTGTTCACAATTATGTAGGCTAATGACCCACCAAATTTGAGGGGTTAACTCCAAAGGAATCGTAGGTTGAAGGCCAATCAATTAGGCAATAGAATTGAATTAAGCACTGATTTTCCAAACTAATTAACTTGAACTTTTGGGCAAACGGGTTCCAACCCGCTTGAGTGAGTTGAACAAGCGTTGACCATTTGGGATACCTGTTCATAATGTATTGAATTTCATTCCTAAAAAGAATTATAATCTAATTCCTAACCAATTAAGAGTTGAAGACACTTCACTAATCTAACCCTAATCGGGTGAAAGCTGCTGATTTCAATAAAGATCTTGTTGAGTTTTAGGTTGAAGGACCCAAACGGGTTCCAACCCATTTGGGGGTTCATCCAAACGACCTAACACTCGTTTAGTGACACCCAAGATCGTTTGGAGGTCTAGGGTTAAAGAAATTTGATGGTTTGAGGGTCCAATTACAAGATGTTGATAAATTGATGAAAAGTGCTGATTTTTAATTTAATTAGGGCTCAACCCTTATCAAATCATTTTAGTTTTTGGTCAAACTTTGGGCAAACGGTCTCAAGATCGTTTGGAGGTCATCCAAACGACCTCAAGACCGTTTGAGCCAAGTTTGGGCCCAATTGAAGGTCAATTGATAGGTTCAACTCTGATTTGAATCATATTGTTGAACATTGATGATTAACCGATTGAAAATCTTAATTGAGTTAGATTTAACCCTAATTGGCTTTCAATTGAGGGTCAATTTGGTGTCCAGTTGATTGAGGCTCATCCTAATTGACTCAATTTGTATATGGTTAACATGGCTTGGGCCAATTGAAAGCTTCAACATAAGAAATCCTTTTCAAACATAACCTATGTGTCACCTTTTATGTTCTTGCGGTTTGGACCCAAGTAAGTTCACACCCGTTTCATCTCAATTGGGTTGACACCTGTTTCATCTCAATTGGGTTGACACCCGTTTCATCTCAATTGGGTTGACACCCGTTTCATCTCAATTGGGTTGACACCCGTTTCATCTCAATTGGGTTGACACCCGTTTCATCTCATTTGGGTTGACACCCGTTTCATCTCAAACGGGTTCACACTCGTTTGATCTCAAACGGGTTCACACTCGTTTGATCTCAAACGGGTTCACACTCGTTTGATCTCAAGTGGGTCCACACCCGTTTAAGATTAAGTGGGTCCACACTCGTTTAAGGTTCAAATGGATTCAAGGTCATTTGAGATTAAACAAGTTCAAGGTCGTTTAAAAATCAAAGGGGTTGAAGGTTGAAGGTTAAACCCTAAACCAATTGGAGACCTTCAAGGTTGATTATACTTAATCACTTGAAGGTATAAATGGTTCAATGATGATCTAATCTAAACCCTAATGGTAACCTAAGATGTTAAGAGACTAAGTGGCTAATGAATTGACCCATGATGATGGTCAATGGGTAATTACCAAAATGCCTCTGAAAGGTTCAATTGAGTGATACCTTGTTTTAATCAAACCCTAATCATATAATAGTGATGAGTTGACTGGTGTTAATCAATGAGGACTTCACCCAACCTAATCTAGAGTGGTGTAATCACTATCTACTAGTTAGAGGAGAGAGAAAGTACTAATTATAATGAAAACTCAAGTAAAATACCTTCAATATACATGAATGTGCAAGATTAGGTATGATCCACTTATGTGAGATCATGGAAACCCTAATTATGATAATTGATGAATCTTAATCTTATCTGAGGTCTTTAATGATGATGTTTCGCATACATGAGGATGTTATGAGATCTTTTCACCATGAGGTGAATAATAAACCCTAATTCTAGGGTGATGACATGTAATGTGAATAGTAAACCCTAATTGATGAAAACCAGGGAAATCTAGCTCTTGTATGAGTAGGGAGATACAACTTCTTTAAATGAGTTATTTACTATTATCAGTTGATTTAACCATGCAGGTTCCTTTATGAGAATGATCATATCTAGGTATGGATGATGATACTATATTCATTGAAAGCATGTTGTTAGCTTTATGAATAGTGATATGTCCTGATGCCTTGATTAATAGCATCTTATGAGATTGATAGGCTGTGAGAGCCATGAATACCATCAAGGTCATGCTTTAAGAGATGACTTGTGATAAGAATATTGAGAAATGATAATTGATGAGAGTTAGGCTTGTTACATTTAGTATTCTTCCTTCATAGCTTCTATGCTAATGATTAATGTTTGAAAACATGTATGATGATAAAAGAATACTGAAATGTACCTAACTAATCAAGTATAATCATATCATGTAGAGCCCTGATCATAGATCCATCATTGTCAGAGTTCAAATGATGGTGAAACAGGTTTTCCTAAGGGAACTCCTGGATCACATACTTTAGAGTATGTGGGGGAATATGGATGTGTATATCCTTACATCCTAGTGTAGGAGTTGATGTTGATGTATCTTAATCCATCAACCCTTCACTATATGTTTATACCGGGATGATGTAACACTATTCTTCCAAGGGAATCTTTTATACCGCATCGATGAGAGATAAACATGAAATCTTTCGATGGCGAAGAGAGTGCAGAATGCCACTGTGACTCTAATAGTGAAGTACCAGAATACCCTGGTAAGCTATATTAGCAGGGACACTAGATGTCCTGCATGTTTATCCTCAATCTGACTGAGGTAGTTGAAGGTCATAAGAATCCGGCTCTTTCGATGACCTAGTATGATACCGATGCGACTTACTAGTGATCGGTTGGAGCATGAGCGGTATACCTCATCTCCGCAGGGCATAATGATGTTTGTAAAACATAATCAACCGTGTAGCATAACTGCTTATATTGAACTATGAAGAACATTGATTGATATTACATTGCTTGTTTTTAAATATCCTGTCCAAATATTAGTATACATGTTCTTCTTATTCCTTAAATAAAGATGAGTATTTGTTAGCAAGCCTGCTGTGAGTAACCTAAATTACCTGCTCATGATATTTCCTTTAATTGCTTTTAACAAAGTTTCTGGCGGAGAGTTATAACTCTCGCTGGGACGATTATTTAAAATTGTCTCACGCCGTAGATTTCTACCTTTAGGTGGACGTCGAGGTCGAAGGAACCGATCTGCAGGTGGACAACAGCAACAGTAGCAATTTCAGGAGCAATAGTGACTCCAGGTGGAAACACTGTGCGGTCTAGTCTTGTAGTCATAATAGTCTTATGTCGTCTCTGTACACTCAGGTCCTAGGAGTTTGTTGATCTGAGAATTTTGAAATCTTGAGGTTTTGTATCATGACGTATATAATCACTCAAGAAGTGATTTATCAGAGATGTAAACAGTTCATCCTACTTTTATAAAAGGAGTTTCAGGTTTTTAAGATCTCATTTTCGAAAAGTTTTAATTTCTCGTGATTTTTGTATTCCGTTGTTAATCGAATTGCTTCCGCTATGTTTATCTTGTGTTTTGGAGATCAGAGCCCACAATTAGTGGTATCAGAGCTCTAGGTTCGTTGAGTCTACAGAGACATAGGACTTAGAGTGTCAAGTCTATCCTTAGTACTTCTTTCTTATCTAATAGAGTCTTTTGCTCCTCAGGAGAAGAAGATAATTAAGGATGTCTGGACCACAGGAGGAGTATGAGGCCGATAGTAGTGTTGTTGGGCCTCGAGAAGGTGCAAGGAACCTAGAAATAGAGCAACCTGCACCTGAGCCACCCGTGGAGCCACCTCAGTTTGACCCAGCTGACATGGGAAACCCAGCTGTTCAAACTATGTTCGAGCAGTTTATGACTGCTATGACACACATCACCGACAGGATGCCCATGCTTGCACCTAGGGCACCTGCCCAGCCTGAAGGACAAGGTATCCGTAAGACGTTCGAGCAACTTCATCGTGTCAGAGAAACCAAATACTTTGGAACAGCTGATCCTGCAGATGCCGATCTATGGTTAACCGAGTTGGAGAAAGCTTTTAGAATCCTCAACATCCCCGAAGGTGAGAAGGTTAGACATGCTGTCTATCTTCTCAAAGGTAGTGCTGGTCACTGGTGGACCATGGAAGAGCAGAAGAGGCCTGGAATAGAGATATCGTGGGAAGACTTTCGTCGGGAATTTGTCCGCAGATATTTTCCAAAGACCTTCCTGGATGAGAAGATCTCTCAGTTTGAGATACTGAGACAGGGTATGATGAACATTAGCGAGTATGAGGCTAAGTTCATGGAGTTGTTGCGATTCTGTCCGCATATGGCTACCACAGATGAAGAAAGGATTAGGAGGTTTGAGAAGGGTTTGAATGCCGACATGACTACTCCCGTGTCTGCACTAGAAAACTGGGAGAGATTCTCTACCTTTGTTGAGTCAGTCCGAAGGATAGAGAGATCCGTAGTCGAGAAAAGACAAACCCAAAAGAGATATCCACAGTTCCAGGGATCTTCATCTAAAGACTTTAAGAGGCCTAGAATCTCTGCACCTACACCTCCACCACCCAGATCGAGTTCTCAGACTCAGTGGTCCCCAAGTAGAGGTAGAGGACGAGGTTTACCACTACAAGAGACTCGCAGTTCAGCGTCAATGTCAGTCACAGGACCACCCAGACCACAACAACTGGAAAGAAGCTGCTACAACTGTGGGAAGGTGGGACACTTGATGAAGGACTGCAGGTCTAGGCCTGTCAGTGTGACACAGCCTCAGAGGTAGAATCAACAAGGATCACAGAGAAGGCAGTCTCAAGGAGCAGCTAGAGGACGTGGGCAAGCGTCTCAGGCTGGATCGTCAGCACCAACTCAACCTCAGGCGACAGCAAGGTTCTATGCTATGAACCCACCAGAAGCAGTGGTCAATCCACGGGTTGTGGCAGGTCAGATGGAACTTTTATATTCTGATATGTCTAAATCCTGTGTGGTATCTGTTTTGATCGACCCGGGTGCTACGCACTCTTTTGTCACTCAAAGAGTGATTCATAACTGCAATATGACAGTTAGACATAGGGCAGATAGCTTGTTGCTTGAAACTCTGTTGAGAGGATATGCTGTTTTGCAAGAGGTATGCTCTCCCTGCATCCTCTTCTTTTCTGATCATCGCATTCAAGTGGATCTTATACCACTTGATATGCAAGGATTTGATATAATCCTGGGGATGGATACCTTGGAGAGGTATAGAGTTGTCTTGGGTTGTGAATCCAAGTAGGTTGTGTTTGCTGATGAGAGCAACACATGGATCTTTCAAGGAGAGAGAAAGATTCTACCCACCTGTCTTGTGACTGCTATGGTTGCTGATAAGCTGTTGAAGCAAGGATGTTATGCATTCTTGGCCCATGTGGTAGATACTACCATGGAGGGTCCTAATCCTGCCGAAGTTCCTATAGTCAGGGAATTTGAAGATGTATTTCTTGAAGAACTCCCAGTTGTGCCACCACCTCGGGAAATTGATTTTGAAATCAATTTAGTCCCAGATACGAAACCCATAGCCCAGACACCGTATAGGATGGCGCCTGCTGAGATGGCAGAACTCAAGAAACAGCTTCAAGAGTTTCTTGAGAAAGGTTTTATCCGACCGAGTACTTCACCTTGGGGTGCTCCGGTTTTGTTTTTTAAAAAGAAAGATGGATCAATGCGATTATGCATCGATTATAGACAATTAAATAAAGTAACAATAAAGAATAAGTACCCTTTGTCGAGAATTGATGATCGTTTTGACCAGTTGCGTGGTGCAACCGTCTTCTCGAAGATAGACTTGAGGTCAGGATATCATCAACTTCGTATTAAGGACAGTGACATACCCAAGTCTGCTTTCAGGACAAGGTATGGTCACTATGAGTTCACAGTTATGTCGTTTGGACTAACTAATGCACCGACTGCATTTATGGAACTTATGAATAGAATCTTCCGACCTTTCCTCGATCAGTGTGTTGTTGTCTTCATAGATGACATTCTGATCTATAGTAGAGATGCACAGCAGCATGAACAACATCTTCTTCAAGCTGTAACCTTGCTAAGAGAACATAAGCTATACGCTAAGTTTAGCAAGTGTGAGTTTTGGTTGCCAGAAGTATCTTTCCTTGGTCATGTGGTATCTGCCTCGGGTATTCGTGTTGACCCTAAAAAGATAGAATCTGTTCTACAGTGGGAACAACCGAAAACACCGACGGAGATTCGAAATTTCTTAGGGTTAGCTGGCTACTACCGAAGGTTCATTAAGAACTTCAGTTCTATAGCCTTACCCTTGACTAGGTTAACCTGGAAGGATATTCCTTTTGTCTGGAGTGATAAGTGCCAGCAATCTTTTCAGTTGCTGAAGGAGAGGTTGACAAGTGCACATGTGCTTGTGCTACCTGAGCAAGGCAAAGGATACATAATTTTCTGTGATGCCTCCAAGAATGGACTCGGGTGTGTGTTGATGCAGGATAAACAAGTGATTTCTTTTGCTTCCCGACAGCTTAAGAAACACGAAGAGAATTATCCGACACACGATCTAGAGTTAGCTGCTGTGGTTCATGCCTTAAAAATCTGGAGACATTATCTTTACGGAGAAACCTTCCAGATTTTCACAGATCACAAGAACCTTAAGTATATCTTTTCTCAGCATGAACTTAACATGAGGCAACATCGCTGGATGGAGTTAATCAAAGACTATGATTGTACAATAGATTACCATCCAGGAAAGGCCAATGTAGTTGCAGATGCCTTGAGTAGGAAATCAACAACATCATCCTCTGATAGGACACAATTAAACTCTTTATTATGCCCTAGGAGAGATATGCTTATCTCCTTAAGGCAAGACAATGTACAGATGAAGGTGTCATGGATTGCCGGGTTGTTGGCTGTGATGCATATTAAACCCACCCTAAGAGAGCAGATTAAGGAGGCACAACAAGTTGATGTTGTAGTTCAGCAGATCAGATCTGAGTATGGTGATGAGAAGCGAGAAGGTTTTCATGAATCAGATGATCAAGTGGCATGCTATCATGGGAGGATGATAGTACCAGATGTAGATAACCTGAGGAAGTTAGTCCTGGAGGAAGCTCATTCTTCAATGTATGCTATGCATCCAGGAAGCACCAAGATGTATCAAAACTTGAAAGATATGTATTGGTGGCCTGGGATGAAGAAGGACGTAGCTGAGTTTGTTCTGAGGTGTCCAGTGTGTCAGCAAGTTAAAGCTGAACACCAGAAGCCTGCAGGAACAATGCAACCTTTACCCATATCACAGTGGAAGTGGGATCATGTAACCATGGACTTTGTTGTTGGTCTACCTAGAACAAACAAAGGACATGATTCCATTTGGGTAATTGTTGATAGGTTGACTAAGACAGCGCATTTCTTACCTGTCAAAACAACCTGTTCTGCTGAAAGGTTATCCCAGTTATATGTTCAAGAGATAGTGTGTTTGCACGGAGTTCCTGTCACTATAGTTTTTGACAGAGGTCCTCAGTTCACAAGTCATTTTTGGGAACAGCTACATAGAGCACTAGGCACCCAGTTAAGGTTTAGTACAACCTTTCATCCACAGACGGATGGACAGTCAGAAAGGACTATACATACCTTAGAAGATCTGTTGAGAGCATGTGTTCTCCAGTTCACAAGAAGTTGGGATCTGCACCTAAGCTTGATAGAGTTTGCCTATAACAATAGCTATCAACATAGTATTGATATGGCACCTTATGAAGCCTTGTATGGCAGACGTTGTAGATCACCCTTATGCTGGTAGAGACTGGTGAACATCAACAGTTAGGTCCTGATCTTGTGCAGCAGACTACGGAAAAGATTAAAGTAATACAACAACAGATTAAGACTGCACAAGATAGGCAAAAATCTTATGATGACAAGCGTCGTAGACCGTTGGAGTTCCAGGTTGGAGACAGAGTATATCTCAAGGTCTCGCCTTGGAAAGGAGTCCTTCGCTTTGGAAGGAAAGGGAAGTTAGCTCCTAGATTTATAGGGCCTTATCCAATCATTGAACGGGTTGGAAAGGTAGCCTATAGACTAGAGTTACCACCAGAATTACAAAAACTACACCCTGTGTTTCACATTTCTATGTTAAGGAAATGTCATCCCGATACCGAGTCAGTTCTACAACCTATGGAAGTAGAATTGAATGAAGATATAACTTATGAGGAAGGACCGGTGTCAATCCTTGATAACAGAATTAAAAAGTTAAAGAAGAAAGATATAAGCCTTGTGAAAGTCCTCTGGAACCACCGTGGTGTTGAAGAAGCCACTTGGGAACTAGAGGATGAGATGAGAAGGAAATACCCTGCTCTTTTCTCCTAATACATTTTGTTGATTTCGAGGACGAAATCCTTGTAAGGGGTGGATAATTTGTAACATCCCTGACCTGGGTTATAAACTAACCCTAGGTGTTTTGCCTAAATATGTAATTAAACCCTGGTGATTATCTTTTGACATGTAATTAAGTTCCTCAGGAACATATACTTTCAATTTTGAACTTTTTAAACAAAGTTGTAGTATTATTTTGGTAATGCAGGGGCTTATGTGCAAATTACCCAGTTAAGGGGTTAACTTGCAATTGCACATGTTAAGATGTTCTTTTGATAATGAGACATCATATGAGTGAATATGATGAGACATGATGGATTTCCCAAGCTTGGGCATCTAGATGCAGCTTGTGGAATAATCCTTATGCTTAAAAACCCTAATTTGGAGTAAAATACAGTTTACCCAATTTGAGGGGTGCAACTTGTAAAATACACCATCTAGAACATCTTTTATGACTCTTGTCATCATTGAGAGTAGAAATGGTGAAAGGGACACATCAATGAATAATCAAATAAGAAAAATGACCTTTGTACATAAAATTCACTAAGTTTGAGTAAGGAAACCTTTCATGTATGTACCCTAGTTGAAAGTTGGCTTTATTTACCCCTATATCTTGAGATTTCATGAGATTTTCATAAGTTTAGATGAGACTGGACGATCCCTTAAATAAGAAAGGACTTGGATGAGAATTTCAAAGTTTTAGAGGTCCTTATGGTGAAAATCAGCCTAATCTATATAAGCACCTTTCTTTCCAAACCAAGCAAACGTATTCCCTTCACTTCCTCACTTCTCATCTTTCTCAACCGACCAAGGCAAAGCTCTGGAGCTCAAGGGGATGACCAACCTGTTCTAGGTAAGAGAACACCACCTTCTAGATTGGATTCATGGAGGAAATCGTATTACAAGGTTGAATTGCTATTTTCTTACTTAGGTTCCTTGTTCTAGCCGACCATCCCCATCTTTTTCTTGAAGAATTGACCTTGGCCGACCTGTGGAGCTCAAGATGCCATTAAATACTTGAAGCTTGGAAGCTTGGATCTCAAGGAACGACCTTAAGGCGGGTTTTATAACTCTAACCCTTAGCTTTGTTATGCATATCTTTGTTCTTGTTTTCTATGATTAGTTCTTCTTCTACCTCCCTTCTTCCTTGCTCTTTTGCAAGCAAAACGGTGGAGGAACCAACTTGAACAGAGGTTGAGGATGATGGGTGTGGATTCCTATGTTACTTTATGAAACGACCTTGAACCCTTTTGGTCCAAACGGGTGCAACTCGTTTAAGGTCAAACGGGTTCAACTCGTTTGATCTCAAACGATCATGCAAGATCGTTTGGATCAAAATGACCCCAAGACCGTTTCATAGGGTTGACCAAGCATGGACCGTTTGGGTTTTCTGTTCACAATTATGTAGGCTAATGACCCACCAAATTTGAGGGGTTAACTCCAAAGGAATCATAGGTTGAAGGCCAATCAATTAGGCAATATAATTGAATTAAGTACTGATTTTCCAAACTAATTAACTTGAACTTTTGGGCAAACGGGTTCCAACCCATTTGAGTGAGTTGACCAAGCATTGACCGTTTGTGATACCTGTTCATAATGTATTGAATTTCATTCCTACAAATAATTATAATCTAATTCCTAACCAATTAACAGTTGAATACACTTCAATGATCTAACCCTAATCGGGTGAAAGTTGTTGATTTCAATAAAGATCTTGTTGAGTTTTGGGTTGAAGGACCCAAACGGGTTCCAACCCATTTGGGGGTTCATCCAAACGACCACACACTCGTTTAGTGACACCCCAAGATCGTTTGGAGGTCTAGGGTTAAATAAATTTGATGGTTTGAGGGTCCAATTACAAGATGTTGATAAATTGATGAAAAGTGCTGATTTTTAATTTAATTAGGGCTCAACCCTTATCAAATCATTTTAGTTTTTGGTCAAACTTTGGGCAAACGGTCTCAAGATCGTTTGGAGGTCATCCAAACGACCTCAAGACCGTTTGAGCCAAGTTTGGGCCCAATTGAAGGTCAATTGATAGGTTCAACTCTGATTTGAATCATATTGTTGAACATTGATGATTAACCGATTGGAAATCTTAATTGAGTTAGATTTAACCCTAATTGGCTTTCAATTGAGGGTCAATTTGGTGTCCAGTTGATTGAGGCTCATCCTAATTGACTCAATTTGTATATGGTTAACATGGCTTGGGCCAATCGAAAGCTTCAACATAAGAAATCCTTTTCAAACATAACCTATGTGTCACCTTTTATGTTCTTGCGGTTTGGACCCAAGTAAGTTCACACCCGTTTCATCTCAATTGGGTTGACACCCGTTTCATCTCAATTGGGTTGACACCCGTTTCATCTCAATTGGGTTGACACCTGTTTCATCTCAATTGGGTTGACACCTGTTTCATCTCAAACGGGTTCACACTCGTTTGATCTCAAACAGGTTCACACTCGTTTGATCTCAAACGGGTTCAAACTCGTTTGATCTCAAGTGGGTCCACACCTGTTTAAGATTAAGTGGGTCCACACTCGTTTAAGGTTCAAATGGATTCAAGGTCATTTGAGATTAAACAAGTTCAAGGTCGTTTAAAAATCAAATGGGTTGAAGGTTGAAGGTTAAACCCTAAACCAATTGGAGACCTTCAAGGTTGATTATACTTAATCACTTGAAGGTATAAATGGTTCAATGATGATCTAATCTAAACCCTAATGGTAACCTAAGATGTTAAGAGACTAAGTGGCTAATGAATTGACCCATGATGATGGTCAATGGGTAATTACCAAAATGCCCCTGAAAGGTTCAATTGAGTGATACCTTGTTTTAATCAAACCCTAATCATATAATAGTGATGAGTTGACTGGTTTTAATCAATGAGGACTTAACCCAACCTAATCTAGAGTGGTGTAATCACTATCTATTAGTTAGAGGAGAGAGAAAGTACTAATTATAATGAAAACTCAAGTAAAATACCTTCAATATACATGAATGTGCAAGATTAGGTATGATCCACTTATGTGAGATCATGGAAACCCTAATTATGATAATTGATGAATCTTAATCTTATCTGAGGTCTTTAGTGATGATGTTTCTCATACATGAGGATGTTATGAGATCTTTTCACCATGAGGTGAATAATAAACCCTAATTCTAGGGTGATGACATGTAATGTGAATAGTAAACCCTAATTGATGAAAACCAGGGAAACCTAGCTCTTGTATGAGTAGGGAGATACAACTTCTTTAAATGAGTTATTTATTGTTATCAGTTGATTTAACCATGCAGGTTCCTTTATGAGAATGATCATATCCAGGTATGGATGATGATACTATATTCATTGAAAGCATGTTGTTAGCTTTATGAATAGTGATATGTCCTGATGCCTTGATTAATAGCATCTTATGAGATTGATAGGCTGTGAGAGCCATGAATACCATCAAGGTCATGCTTTAAGAGATGACTTGTGATAAGAATATTGAGAAATGATAATTGATGAGAGTTAGGCTTGTTACATTTAGTATTCTTCCTTCATATCTTCTATGCTAATGATTAATGTTTGAAAACATGTATGATGATAAAAGAATACTGAAATGTACCTAACTAATCAAGTATAATCATATCATGTAGAGCCCTGATCATAGATCCATCATTGTCAGAGTTCAAATGATGGTGAAACAGGTTTTCCTAAGGGAACTCCTGGATCACAAACTTTAGAGTATGTGGGGGAATATGGATGTGTATATCCTTACATCCTAGTGTAGGAGTTGATGTTGATGTATCTTAATCCATCAACCCTTCACTATATGTTTATACCGGGATGATGTAACACTATTCTTCCAAGGGAATCTTTTATACCGCATCGATGAGAGATAAACATGAAATCTTTCGATGGCGAAGAGAGTGCAGAATGCCACTGTGACTCTAATAGCGAAGTACCAGAATACCCTGGTAAGCTATATTAGCAGGGACACTAGATGTCTTGCATGTTTATCCTCATTCTGACTGAGGTAGTTGAAGGTCATAAGAATCCGGCTCTTTCGATGACCTAGTATGATACCGATGCGACTTACTAGTGATCGGTTGGAGCATGAGCGGTATACCTCATCTCTGCAGAGCATAATGATGTTTGTAAAACATAATCAACCGCGTAGCATAACTGCTTATGTTGAACTACGAAGAACATTGATTGATATTACATTGCTTGTTTTTAAATATCCTGTCCAAATATTAGTATACATGTTCTTCTTATTCCTTAAATAAAGATAAGTATTTGTTAGCAAGCCTGCTGTGAGTAACCTAAATTACCTGCTCATGATATTTCCTTTAATTGCTTTTAACAAAGTTTCTGGCAGAGAGTTATAACTCTCGCTAGGACAATTATTTAAAATTGTCTCACCCCATAGATTTCTACCTTTAGGTGGACGTCGAGGTCGAAGGAACCGATCTGCAGGTGGACAACAGCAACAGCAGCAATTTCAAGAGCAGCAGTGACTCCAGGTGGAAACACTGTGCGGTCTAGTCTTGTAGTCAGAATAGTCTTATGTCGTCTCTGTACACTCAGGTCCTAGGAGTTTGTTGATATGAGAATTTTGAAATCTTGAGGTTTTGTATCATGACGTATATAATCACTCGAGAAGTGATTTATCAGAGATGTAAACAGTTCATCCTACTTTTATAAAAGGAGTTTCAAGTTTTTAAGATCTCATTTTTCGAAAAGTTTTAATTTCTCGTGATTTTCGTATTCCGCTGTTAATCGAATCGCTTCTGTTATGTTTATCTTGTGTTTTGGAGATCAGAGCCCACAGGGTTTCTCTCTATTGGTTGGCATTAATTCTTCTCAAAATAGAGGTCCAAACACTACCTATACCATAGCTATTGACCTTATATATCCTGGCAATCCCTACTATCTCTATGAACTAAATTTTCCCATCCATGACATTCACATGGCCACTAAATGGCCAGGGTATGAGTACACTAAGAGGTCCACTCTTTCTTTGTCTATCTTGACCCCTCAGGCCCACTTAATTGCTTTCATAGTCAATAGCAAAGTTTTCCCCAAGATAAATCACTCAAACATTGGTGAAAATATTGTCGTGATTGTGTATTGGTTGTAGAAAGTGATAAAGATCAAGTGGGCTAGGTATGTTCTTCACTATATGACCTACTTCAACTCGAAGAAAACCCCCCTTGAGACCTGCTAGACTTATCATGCCTTGATTTATGGAATATTACAACGCCAATTGGAAACAATTTATTTCTTGAGTTGACATACCACACCAATCCTCAAGTGACCTCTATTAGTAAGACATTGATCGAAAAGTCTCTCATCAGTGCCAAGAATTCCCTTCCTACCCTATTGAATCCTTTTCACGTTCCACCTCCCATGCACTCCCACCCACCCAATCTACTCCACTATTGTTATAATCTCAAATTTTAGTAAAATTGGATTATTTAACTGGATTGTTTTGTAATTTTCCCAATGATATTGACGGTGGAATACTAATTACCCTTGTGACATATGTGCTTGTAGAACGAGTTATATATAAAAAGGGGATATTTATACACTAATTAGTGATAATGGAATAAGAGATATCTTTTGATGGAAAGGTATTAATTTCTTATTTTCTTTATACCAAATCCAAGATATAAGAGAGTGGTGGTTTCTCACGGATCATATAGATAATAACCATGGGTTTTATTAATAAAGAAAAGGAAGGAATATATTCTAATTTGGTTTCCTTAAACATATATAAACTTGACCCATAAATTTGTGATTAGCCAACATACATGTGAGAATAGGACTCTCTAGAAAGGAAAGGGTTTAACGAAGACAACCCCTAAAGGGGTGAGAACAACGAATGCTCTCCATGAGATTCATATATATATGGGACCACAGGCATCCCTCTCATCCCCAAGAAGGATGTGTCTCATGTCGTGGTAACAATGAGGGAACCCTGCGACCATCGTACAAAATTTCAATCCAAATTGCGAAATTTCGACCGAAATTTGTGATTTTTTTTCAATTGGACATCGAAATGCTGGTACGCAGGGATATGTCTGACATTTCACAAAATATTTCGTAATGTGGGTGAAATTTCACAAAACTAGAGGGGTTTCGGTGCAAAAAGCCCAGTTTGGGCCTTCAAATCGCGAAATTGCTGTGAAACGGAGTCACTGTTTCACGAAACAGTGTTCCGCAGACTGTTGCTGCTGGAGTTTGGCAATTTTGGCAATTTTCTTGGGATTTCTTGCTCCTAGAGGCTTCTCTATTTGATTCTAAGGTATGTAACCCCTCTTCCTAGCCCATCTATTCCTCCTCTTTCTAACTCTACTCTCATTTAGACATAGCTTAATGAGAACTCTGAAAATCCTAAATTTCTAAGTGAGATTTCTCTTTAAGAACTCAAGATCTTGAAGTGAAACGTGTACATCTAAGAAACAATAGTGTGAAATACATACGACTACACTTATTTTGAAAATCTAATCAATATAGTTCGTATTTATACACAAAATGGCTAAAAAAACTTTTTTTAAAATTGAAATTTCTTATATTTTTTATTTTTCATTTATGTAACCCAAAATATATTACACTAGTAGACTTATACCATTAATACTAACTAATTTCAGTGTTACAAGTTCAATTTGTATATTTATAATAATTTAAATATTAATTTCAGACCTTAAATTAAACAATATTATAAAAATGGATTAATAAAAATAAAAATGATGAACTACTTAGTTATACATTGACCTTCTAAGTTTCTAACATGCAATTTTAGGCTTTAGTAACTAGTTATGGATTATTTATACACATGTTGACTTGATGTGATTATTTTTTCATGTTTTTATTTTTCTAAATTGCAGTAGATGGGTTCTTCATCTGGTGATAGTGATGGTGGAGGGAGAAATGATGGTGGTAGAAAGGCAAAAGTCATTGATTTTTCATGGGCTCATTGTGAGCAAGTTCCTGGCACTAAGCAACAAGTGATTTGCAAAGTACCAAGAAAATAGGCGGTGGGGGATTACTAGATTCAAATCCCACATTGTTGGCGGTGACAGGAACATGACAATGTGCAAGCAATATCCTCAAGGAGTGAGAGGCGACTTCAGGGAAATGATAAGTCAGAAGAGAAACATTCGTCAACATCAACAAGAACTTGACCAACTCGCGGTTGATACCCTCTTTGAGTATGGGAGAGGAGGTTCTTCTGCCGAGTCTGACTCATATGTAGATTATCCTAAAGGTTATATCACCTCCCAACAACGTCGCATGTATCGCAGGGTGCTTAGAGATTCCAAAAGGCAAGCATGGGAGAGAGAACAACATGATTCATATAGGAGGGGCATTGGCCCATCTGTTTTTGAGCATGGTGGAGGCAGTGGTGCAGGTCATGCGGCTGGTTACCGTTCAGGAAGAGCATCCATCCCCATGGTTGGCTTAGGAGATGATAGTGATATGCCTGCCCAAGTGAAAAGAAAGAAAGGTACTATTGATAGCCTATTCAGATCTCACAGCGCAACAAGAGGTAGGTTGGGTGTAGATGTAGACGAGCATGTATGAGAAGGTCAAAACCAGTACAACAGAAGTTGAAATCTATGTTTTCTGGTGCAAAGAATAAGGTTGGCAAAGCCGTTGGTAAATTCTTCTTTGCCCATGGGATCCCTGTCCCTGCACACGTGGCTACTGAGCCATACTTACAACACCTCTTGAGAACTGCAAGGGAGGCTGGACTGGGTGTTAAAGCCCCCCATTGCATATGAGCTTATGAATGTCTACCTTCCTGAAAAAAAATTGGAGATCCAAAAATGGATTGAGGATAAGAAGCAAAGGTAACTAAGCTTATTTCTTTATTTTCCATTGCAATCTTGATTGTTGAAGTCTTCAAGACTTTGAGGTTTCAACTCTACATCTACTTTTTTTTGTTGTACTTGTAGGTGGGAATATTATGGTGTGACATTAGTGGCTGATGGTTGGACATTTGGAACTAGAAAATAGATCATCAACTTTCTTGCCTACTGTAATGGATCCACCATTTTCCTTGGATCTGTAGATGCTTCCGCTGAGGTTCGGACTACTACATACATATCTAAATTGATGAAAAGGTATATCAAATAAGTTGGTGTGGAAAATGTGATTCAAATTGTAACTGATAATGGAGCCAATTTCAAGAAAGTTGGAAAGTCTTTGATGGATAAGTTTCCAATCTATTGGACTCCTTGTGCAGCTCACTGCATTGATTTGATTCTAAAAGATATAGGTGAGTCATATATGATATATGTTTGACTCCTTGAATCCTTGTATTCCAATTTCCAATTCCAAATGACTTATAGTGTCATTATTTGATTTCATACTCTATTTTGTTCAAATGTAGGTGGGTTGTCACATGTAAAAAATTTGATCATTGAATCCAGGACAATCTCAAGCTTCATATACAATCGCTCATTTCTTTTAGCTGTTATGATCGAGGAGGAAGGAGTATTGTGGTGGTGACTTGGTGCGACCTGGATTCACCCGTTTTGCTACCAATTTTTTGGCATTGCAAAGTCTGAAGTCAAAGAGAGATGGGTTGAGAAAATTATTTTCCGGAGTTGAATGGAGTTCAATGAAGGAAAGTAAGACAGCCGCAGGGGGAAAGATAGAAGACATTGTCAACAGTAGGAGCTTCTGAGAGAGGGTTAATAAAATTCTTAGAATCATGGAACCAATAGTGAAGGTGCTCAAGTTGGTGGATGGAGACAAGTCGCCAACCATTCCCTACTTGTATGAAGCAATGACCCTGATGATAGATTCAATATCAAAAGTTGTTCCAAGAGGAAGTGCCCAATACAAGAAAATTATAAGGAAGCGGTGGGAGAAAATGCTTTTGCACCCTATGCACAAAGTTGGTGAGAATAACTGATACTTATTCATAATTATATACATTTCTATATCTTGATAACTGATGACACATTCAATACAAGACAATTTTATTTATAGCCATTTCTATTTCTTGTAGCTCATTACTTGAACCCTAGATTCCAATACAAATACAAGTTAGGATTAAGAGCAACTTCATGGAAGCTATTAAAGAAGTTGTGGAGAAACTTGTCACCACATCTGAAGAGAGGGTGATTATTATGGACCAGGTAATACATATAGTCTGGAACTCTGTATTTACTAATTATTGAGAAAAAAATCAGATTTTATTACCCTTGACCTTATCAATGTTGTCATGTTAATTTGCAGTTGAGGCAGTTTAGAGAAGCCATTGGATGCTTTGCGCATCCAAGCGCTATTGCTGACAGAGAAAAAGTTGTTCCATGTGAGTGGTGGTCATGGCATGGCACGGGTTGTGAAGAGCTAAATCAAATTGTTGTGAGAATTCTATCACAAACAGCTACTGCAGGTGGTTGCGAAAGAAATTGGTCCACATTCAACCTCATTCGTAGCAAAAGACAGAACAGACTTGGTGCACAACGTCTAAATTACTTGGTATACGTTCACTATAACATGAGGTTGAGGGCAAAAGATCTTAGAGAGCCCGAATTTAGAGAAGTGGACCTCTCTGTCATCCATGATCCACTTGATATTACTTTTACCTTTGGTGGTGGTAACGAGAATATTGATCTAGAGGATAATCCATTACAACAATGGATGACTAATATTGGTGGTGCCCCAGTTTTAGATAGAAATGATGGCGGGCCAGATCCCACTGTTGAAGCAACATTCATGCCTAGCACTAGAGCAGAAGAAGAGACAGCTACAAGAGACTGCAACCTTGTATAAAGATTTGAAGAAGAAGAACAACACATTCAAGATGAGATGGATATTGCACAGGCAGTTGAAGAAGGTGGAACTTGTTCTAGTAGCCACTCTTCCAAATCTGATGGTGGTGGTGATGATGATCTTGACGATGATGATGATGATGATGTTGACGATGATGATGATGCACCTGATGATGATGATTACGGTGATGGTGATGATCAAGAAGGTAATGATAATAATGAAGAGTGGGCAGGATTTGAGAATGGCAATGATGATCGACCTTATCTCTCTGCCCCTAGGGCTGAAGTTGCACCTGCTGAAACTCAAATTCCATTTGCTGATAGTACATTCCAAAGAAGAAAAACTAGAGGTACAAAAGAATATATTGGCACACCAGAAGGTCCAACACTGTAACATCCCAGGATTTGAAGCCTCGGATAAAAAGATCTTATAAGGAATGATTGGACTACCCATATCACCAAGGTGCACCTCCTTTTTCGAGAGCCCATCTCTAAAGAACTCCATAGTTAAGCGTGCTCAGCTTGGAGTAGTACTAGGATGGGTGACCAGTCGGGAAGTTGATCTTGGGTTGTGTGTGAGTGAGATTAAGACGCACAGTTAAGGCTAGTGGTGGTCTGTGGGGCCAGTCGTCATTCCTGAAACTCTACTAGAGCCTTGGGCAGTGGGCCCGGGCATTACAAATGGTATCAGAGCCAATTCCCCTCTAGTAGGTGGGGCCCATATGGACATGTCATGCCAGTCTTGAGCCGTGCGGTCCAGGCATGTAGGAAAGGGTTGTCCATGGTTGACGTAGCCACCCTTCCGCTGGTATTCTGTGATCGGGAGCTGGGTGTACATGGGCCATTGTGGGTCTACACTGAAATGGGGAAGAGATTATGAGGCCTTATAGTTGAGCCTTGACGAGGACGTCAAGAGTCTAAGTGGGGGAGATTGTAACATCCCAGGATTTGAGGCCTCGGATAAAAAGATCTTATAAGGAATGATTGGACTACCCATATCACCAAGGTGCACCTCCTTTTCTGGGAGCCCATCTCTAAAGAACTGCATAGTTAAGTGTGCTCAGCTTGGACTAGTACTAGGATGGGTGACCAGTCGGGAAGTTGATCCTGGCTTACGTGTGAGTGAGATTAAGACGCACAGTTAAGGCTAGTGGTGGTCTGTGGGGCCAGTCGTCATTCCTCAATACCAAAGTGATTGTATTTCTAATTTGGCTGAATCAGTTGGGAGCATGAGTATTTCAGACAGGGATTCATCTTCTATTGTTGATTCTTTATTTGGGTACCCTCATGCTCCACAAACACAACCTGCAGTCGCACAACCACCACAACAAGATCCCTATAACTATGGCTATGGTTATGGTGGGAGTCATGGGACTTATAATTATGGTGATGGTTATTCTTCTTCTAGAGGTATACAAGTACAACCAGGCTACATGTATGGAGGATACAATGACCCACTGATGCAAGGTTATTCTTACACTGGAGAACATGTTCATATGGAATCTAATGATGGTGGGAAAACTTGGCAAGGATACCGTGATGTTTTGTATGTTCCTCCATTAGTTGTTGCTCCTCCAGCTCCAGTTGCTTCACAACCATCTATTGATCAAGCAAAAGAACTTGAGGAATTTTTCCCAAAACATGGGATGATGCAGTTTGTGTCTAACAAGATCTACCAAGAGCATGTTGAGACATATAACCGCGTGTATAGGAATGATATGAGTTGGGCAATATATGTTGATAGTATCAATGAACATATGTATGGTCAACAATGAGGAGGACAACAACCACCACGACACTCAAACTTCAACTAGGACTGTTGGTCTCTTAGTCCTACTCTGTAAGACTTATGGAACATCGTAATGTGTAAATTTGTTAGTTTATAATTTGTTTTATATATTATAAGTTGTAATATGTAAGTTGGTAACGGTACTTTGTACTTTGTAGTACTGTAGTCTAGTAGTGTAGTTGTTTTAACTTGAAGTTTGCAAGTTTGTAACATTCTAACTGTCTAACAGACTTTGTCATTTATGTCCATTTGTGCACTCACTCATCAAGACATGGATCCCACCCTAACCTCTAAACATATAAATTTATCATATAATCTAGTGTATCTATGTCCAGACATTGTGTATGCAAAAATTCATAGTTTAATTCTTTCATTTTGTCATCGAAATTGCCATCGAAATTTTGTCGAAATTATTCAGCTTCCTTCAAATATTATTGCGTATTTGAGTAGATCTTGACGTTTAGATTATCCTGGTAAATTTTTATTATTTAATTCGCTTATTTGGTCGTCGAAAATATTAGGGTCGTAAATATCGAAATTTAGTGTGAACTTTTCAAAAAATTTTGTTTCTGGGCCATTGGACACGGCATCCAAATCGGACATTTAATTCTATGCCTACGACAGACCCTAGCAACCAAGGTTCCTGTGTTCTGTGTACGGGCGTCGTTCTTCCTCGATAATCAAGGGCTCCATGTCCCCCCCCCCCCACCCATCTGTTGTCTCCCCTACTGTAGTTGTCGAGTTGTCCTGATCTTTTCGGCACTACGCCACATAAACAATGATCTGGCAATGCATGATGAGACCCGAGACTAGTACTGTCCCGATGCCAAGGCCGAGTCGCCAGCATTGAGCATGCTGATGGAAAGCACGTTCGGCAGGTAGCTGAGCATCAGGGTGGCACGTTTCATGTCTAGGGTATTGCTGATGGTATCACTCTCGTCAAGCAAGGAGGATCGCCACTCATCGGAGCTAACCAGGCGGCAACTATAGGCAAGCCTGCGTCCTGGCAGCGTGCCGAGTGAATAGGAGGATGGGCATGCAGAACAATTGGTTTTGTGCCCTGTCTGCGTAGTGGCGTTCTATGCTTTCTGATGTCGGGTCATCATCCTAAGCGTACTCCTCGCAAGCAGCCAGTCTCTACTTTGTCTTGATGGGTCGGGGCCTCGCGGATGGTGCAGGTCAGTAGGAGGACGAAGGCGGGGTCGAGGTGGAGGAGTCGGACTGAGGCTGGTCGCTCACCAGCTGACGGTGGCAGCCGTGTGGCATTGCCTGCACCCGCAAAAGAGACCCTCAAAGATCGGTGAGGGAAGCACGGAGGACCACCAGACGGTACCACAGCAGTTTCCACGCCAGGACTGTCACGGCCGGGAACAGAGAGAGACGAGGGGGAGTTTAGGGCGGCCGGATGGCGGCGGGGGAATTCCTGAGGGCGGCACCCTCGGCTGAGGCTCGTTGCCAGAGAATGGTGTGCGCCAGGAAGGGCCACGAGTTTGCTTATCGTGGTGACGATGAAGCGGAAGTGCAGAAGCAGCGGCGTCACTAGGTAGAACAAGAAGCCGGATGTGTGTTGGACGATTATACCCCGCAAGCACAACAGCCCGAGCCATCAAGGGATGGGCAAAACTGTCTGTTCGTCATGTTTTAATCCCCCTGCTTCGCTGGAGCAAAGGACCGGCTGGCCGCAGGCACATGCTAGAATGACGTGGCATCTCCCGATTGGCTGGTAAGTGCATTAACTTGAAATAATTATAGTTAATTATTTGTGCATCTGATGGGGACATATAATATATGAAAGTTGCTTAGAAAAACGATAGGAATCCAAATAAAATACTATCAGAACCTGTTTATGCTTCTTGTTCTTAGAGTATGTGTAATACATATGTTAATGTGATCAGTATAAAGGGAAAACCTAGAATTGCATAATCTGATGCTTAATTGGATGGGTTCGTTCATGTTAAGCTAACATCTGATTTTTCTATGTATAACAAAGAAATCCTTGATAATGATGAATGTTTGATGGTGCTAGATTAATAATCTTATTCATGTGGATTTAGGGTTATGAATTCAATGTGAACATCGTGATATAATCTTAATGTTAGTAATATGATTTAGGTATCATGAGTAGTCTAATGTGCCTAAAATGATGATTAGGGTTTAACCTAATATGCATAACTAAAATTGTAATCTGAGAAACCATGATATGATGGAATTGGGGTCGGTATCCCTAATCCCTGGTCCAAACATGAGATAACCCTACATGTATCAAATTTTGAGATTGTCGATTCTTCTCGATGAGATTGAACGACAAATAAACTGTTTGTTGTTTATTTAGTTTTTGCAAACTATAAAGTTCCTATGAGTATCATGTAAATTAAATAACAATATTCTGAACCCTAGGTTAGACTGATCTTAAGGGTAATGCACACGAGCCCCAGAGGGACAGTGATTACACCTGAGGTAGTAGACCAGATAAGGGTTAGAATATGAAAATAAGTTTATGCTCTTATATGCAAGATAAAGATGTTTTCTTATATCTGTACTTGGGATTATTGTTTGAACCCACGTACCGGTAATGTAATATACTGACCGTGTATTTGTTTGTCGGCATTTTAGGTATCAGATATACTTGATTCGTGGACATGAGGGTACAGATAGAGATGTTGAAGACACTACATGTTAATCATGAAGGTTTAGTCTTAATGGTTTATCTTCACACTTGTAAAAGTTAATTCCGTTTAAAAGTTATGTAACTCCTTAGAGGAGCTTTTTATGTAAACATGTAAATATTTGCTCATTAATGGTAATTGTTTACTATTCTGTATTATTTCTTGAATCTAATCCTAGAGTATATGATTAATGATCTGTGACTTTAAGGTCTTTTAGACACTCAAAAGTTCGGGTCGTTACATTTGGTATCAGAGCACATATTCATCAACTGATACTTAATAGTTGATAATTTCAAATCATCCTTAGAAATTTTAAGAGAAAAATTAAGTTCATCATCTCACATTTTCGTCTACTTCTCATCTCTTTGCTTAAAAGTCTTGAAAAGAAATTGTTAATTAGAGAAGTAAAATGTGAAAAGAGGTAACCTTTTGTGTAGGTTCCTTTAGAGAGGGTAACCACTAGGAAGATACATGTTAGAAATATACATGTATGGGTGAGTCCTTCCATAGAGGAATGACTTGGTTTGTGATAACCCATTAGAGTATAAAAACTTTAGTAAGTCAAGGGGTATGGAAAATCAAAGAGGTAGAGTATGGTCCCTAACCCTAATCCTAAAACTTTAATCTTAAATAATGAACATGGTGTGGTGGTATGGGACACCATTCATGTGAAACGTGAAATTAGGAATAAGAAAGATAAAGGGATGGGTTTAGGTGATCTAGCCTCTCATGCATGTGTGCATGGGGAGTGTGACACTTATGTAATAGGTCTTAACAAATATTTGAGCTCAATAATTATATATGAAAATGGAAGTTTGAATATAGCTTGCCCAAACCCCTTATGTTGTCTCTAGAAGTTTAGTGATGATGGCCAAGCCCTTGGAGGGGAAGGCCAAGGTAGCACCAAGCCCCTGGAGGGGAAGGCGACCCAAGTTCATTGAATGGACAGAGACCACGGGGGGGGGGGGGGGGGGGGGGTATTCCAGAGGTTGAGCAAGCATGTGTTTATATGTTATAATGACAAAAGTTATGCCTAATGAAAAAAGGGGTATCAATGAAACCTTTAGGGTTAGTGTGCCAACCTAGGGTGGGTCAACCCAAAGAGTGGAAGATGACCTATAAGGGAGGCAAAACCTAGATCTTTGGATCAGGTTGTGGCTAGAGAGCCTAACCCCCTCCTATGAGCCAAGAAGGCACCCTAGGCTAGGACTTTCCCTTAAAAGGTAAGTGAATAAATGTATTTAAGTATTGAGATAACCTTAATCCTCACCTAGAGGAGTGAAGAGTTAAAGATATAAAAAATGAAAGTACTTAAATTCTTTGAACCCAAGGATGCCAACTCTGAGTGACACAACTGGTCAAGCCCAGGAGGGAAGACCAGTAAGGCACCAAGCCTAGGAGGGAAGGTGGCCTAAGTCTACAATGCAGTTGTTTAGGATCAAGCCCCTGGAGGGGAATATCACAGAGGTCAAGCCCAGGAGGGAAGATCGACATGGCACCAAGCCATGGAGGGAAGGTGGCCCAAGCCCAATGATGGGACGACACTGCATTATGTGTACTCGAAAGAGAGAGATGAAGGTAATTCGGGTTAAAGAATTAAATAAGAGAAAAATGTGCTTAAAAGATGTGACATCTCAAAAGAAACCCTTAGGGAGGGTAGAGCCCTAATGCAATCCTAGGGTCAAGTAGGGTGTATTAGAGGTACATAGGACTGATGGGTTGGGAGTTGATATGCCTTGAATGCACATGACCATGTGGTCGGGAGGTAACAACTAGGTTTTCCCAAGGTACATGACTCAGGAGATTAGCTACCTCCATGAGGATCATGTAGCCTAATGGGTGAATGTGAAAGGAACTCTCTTGGTGTATAAGGATGAGATCACTCTAAAGGTACCTATACCCCTAGAGACCTCACGGAATTGGCTAAGACTCATAAGACATGAGGTGTAAATATAAAAGATGTAATGAAGTCATGAAAACTTGAGAGAAGTTGTGACCTAACTTAGAGTAAGAAAAGGGACACTTGACTTCATGGGATATAAGAATGTTGTTAAATTGAGAACAAGTAAGTTTAGAGTCATATAGAGTATGATTCAACCTAATATGTGAAATTAAAAGGTAATGTGTGGATGTACTATCTCTGCTTTTAATGGAATGAACTTTGTGTTTGGGTTGTAGCCAAATGCTTATTTCATTTTATTATGAGGGAAGGAGATTGGGTAGACAGATGTTATGCTTAAAATTGAGATAAAGAGGATGAATATCCTACATTTAATGTATAATGACATGAACTAGGGTTAGAGGTATCACCTCACCCTTGTGTGAGAATAATGAATCATAGGTTGGAAACCTAGGTGAAAAGAGAAATTGCCAAGTAATAATGAAATCATCAAGTGATGATAATATGCATATACTAGATATGTGGATATACTTGAATTTCGATTCAGGTGCCAATCTTAGTAATAAAATGAAAACTAATATACTAAAGAAAAGTTGTTAAAGATATTTTAAGTGGGGTGGTAACCCTAAGTTTTAAGGATGAGATGAGTATCATTCCCCTAGAGGCTTAGTAGGCCTGAATTTTGAGGGCAAAAATCCTTTTAAGGATGGGTGAATGTTATAATCTCAAATCTTAGTAAAATTGGATTATATAATTGGATTGTTTTGTAATTACCCCAATGATATTGATGGTGGAATACTAATTACCCTTGTGACATATGTGCTTGTAGCATGAGTTATATATAAAAAAAGGGGATATTTATTCACTAATTAGTGATAATGGAATAAGAGATATCTTTTGATGGAGTTTAGGGCGACCGGATGGCAGCGGGGGAATCCCTGAGGATGACACCCTCAGCTGCGAGGCTCGTTGCTAGAGAATGTTGTGTGCCAGGAAGGGCCACGAGTTTTCTTATCGTGGTGACGATGAAGCAGAAGCGCAGAAGTACCAGCATCGCTAGGTAGAAGAAGAAGTCGGATGTGTTTTGGACGATTATACCCCATAAGCACAACAGCCCGAGCCATCAAGGGATGGGCAAAACCGTTCGTTCGTTATGTTTTAATCCCCCTGCTTTGTTGGAGCAAAGGACCGGATGGCCACAGGCCCATGCTAGGATGACGTGGCATCTCCCGATTGGCCAGTAAATGCATTAACTTGAAATAATTATAGTTAATTATATGTGACTCTGATGGGGACATATAATATATGAAAGTTTCTTAGAAAAATGAGAGGAATCCAAATAAAATACTCTCAGAACTTGATTATGCTTCATGTGCTTAAATTATGTGTAATACATGTGTTAATGTGATTAGTTTAAAGGGAAAACCTAGAATTGCATAATCGGATGCTTAATTGGATAGGTTCGTTCATGTTAAGCTAACATCTGATCTTGCTATGTATAACAAAAAAATCCCTAATAATGATGAATGTTTGATAGTGCTAGATTAATAATCTTATTCATGTGGATTTAGGGTTATGAATCAAATGTGAACATCGTGATATAATCTTAATGTTAGTAATATGATTTGGGTATCATGAGTAGTCTAATATTCCTAAAATAATGATTAGGGTTTAACCTAATATGCATAACTGAAATTGTAATTTGAGAAACCATTATATGATGGAATTAGGGTTGGTATCCCTAATCCCTGGTCCAAACATGAGATAACCCTAAACCCTAGTTTAGAATCGTATCTCGATCTAAGTAATGTAATGTGAATACATGGTGACACATATGTAGTATTCATGTTTCAGATACTGTTGATTATATGCTTGGTTGCTTGGATGTTTGGATACACTCGTAAAGTATATGATGTTCTGCATGGTTTCTGCAATGGCATAAGGTACGTGGTTATGCTTATGAATAAATGTATTGAATTCTGAGATTGTTGATTCTTCTCGATGAGATTGAATGACAAATAAATTTCTTGTTGTTTATTTAGTTTTTGCAAACTATAAAGTGCCTATGAGTTTCATGTAAAGTAAATAACAATATTTTGAACCCTGGGTTAGACTGATCTTAAGGGTAATGCACACGAGCCTCATAGGGACAGTGATTACACCTAAGGTAGTAGACCAGATAAGGGTTAGAATATGAAAATAAGTTTATGTTCTTATATGTAAGATAAAGATGTTTGCTTATATCTGTACTTGTGATTATTGTTTGAACCCACGTACCAGTATAGTAATATACTAACCGCGCATTTGTTTGTCGACGTTTTAGGTATCATATATACTTGATTCGTGGACATGAGGGTATATGGGAAAGGCTAAGTGAAATGAATCGAGAAATTTCCTCTTTCAAACAGGAAAGGAATCAGTGCCAAGCAACCAGAGCTGATTCAATAGCTAAGGTTAAAGACACTACAGTTTAATCATGAAGGTTTATTCTTAATGGTTTATCTTCACACCTGTAAAAGTTAATTCTGTTTAAAAGTTATGTAACTCCTTAGAGGAGCTTTTTATGTAAACATGTAAATATTTGCTCATTAATGGAAATTGTTTACTATTCTATATTATTTCTTGAATCTAATCCTGGAGTATATGATTAACGATATGTGACTTTAAGGTCTTTTAGACACTCAAAAGTGTGGGTCGTTACAACTACCTTCCACCATGCTTCCACCTTATGCCTCATTCTATGTATCCAATGGGAAACTCCTGGGATACATGATGTATGAGAATGACTACCACTAACAGTTCCAATCCCACCTCCATGAAGTATCCTCCATATCATGTCTTCCATGAACTTGTCTTTCCTCCCATCATATCTCACCTACCAGCCATCTTTCCACTCCATTGATTATACATCCTTCACATATGATCAATTATACATGTCATCCAACTACCATCCCTCAGCCACACCTGCTTCACATATTCTCTCTCAACTAGACACTCACCACACCCCATTCCTAGAGACTTTCCACTCATCTCCTCACATGAGTGACTTTGCCTCCTTTGTTGTTTTTTCATCGCCACATCTATGCTTCCTTTTTTACCCCTCTACTTGCCCTCCCAGGCTCATAGTATTTGATTGGAATGTGACACCTACCTATCCTGAAT
This sequence comes from Alisma plantago-aquatica, assembly GCA_963693085.1. Lineage (NCBI taxonomy): Eukaryota > Viridiplantae > Streptophyta > Magnoliopsida > Alismatales > Alismataceae > Alisma > Alisma plantago-aquatica. Next base: position 998,896,691 of record OY856412.1, read on the forward strand.
TTAAGATCATCACATCCCATGTCTACAAGACTGTATCTCGTTTCAATGATAGGTGCCTTGTTCATAATACAATTGATTGGAATGCTATGGATGAGGATAGTGATGAGGATGGTGATCATTGCGGTGATGGTGATGATGACGATGTTGATGGGGAGAATGTTGGCAATGACTCTTCTCATGAGGGTCTATTACGACCTCACCTTTCAGTAACCCCCAATTAAGGGAGACCAAAAGGATAAAGCCGCACCCATTAATTCCGGATCAAAGGTTCGACTTATAACCATAAACAATTATTAAATTCTAACAGACTATATTGAAAAATGGTAATAAAAATTTTCTTTGCATACCTTGAAAAGTTGGGCACTATCTTCTAACCACCACTTAACTACTCTATCTAATTCCTCCTTGTTCTTTAATTCTGGAATTCACAATATGTCACTTTATTGTTTGTGCTTTAGAGATTTGTACCTAAAACGCCGACAAACAAAAACATCGATCAGCCAAAGCTGGTATGTGGGGGAAACAACTATTGTTCAACTAGGTTAACAACATAGCCATTCAATTATTTATTCAACAATCATGATTTTGTTTTAGATATAACTCTGCGATCCAAGGGTACCCTATCCTCTGTATTGTCCCCATTAAACCCCTCATGATCCACCCACAAGTGAACCAGTTTCTAGGGCTGAGTCACATGGAACTACCCATAGGTAGACCACTCCTTAACTCGGGGTACGCTAAAGAGTCTCATGGCACTACCCTTAGGTAGCCCAGTTTCTAACTCACGGTAACCTAGACCTTGCTCTAGGATTACCCCCTTTTTAGCCCTTTCAAAGTAGCATAGTTGGACCCGGATCTAGCCAGTTTTATATATATATATATATATATATATATATATATATATATATATATATATATATATATATATATATATATATATATATATATATATATATATATATATATATATATATATATATATATATATATATATATACTTATGGTGATAATCATAGTCACTTTATATTTTCATAAAATAAATAAACATCCCAACTGTTTAGTTGCATTCAATGAGATTAAACATTCGGGAAACATCGGGAAACATAAGCGGTTAACCATAAGTAACCACATACCTTTAAATGCAGATTTCAAGATAGAAAGAGAAACCCAATCAACAAGCAAAACCTGAAATAAAAGGACAATTTTCCTTTTATTAATATTCATCTAATTTTCATCATATTACTTAGGGTTTCAGTTCCTATTTTATGGTTCCTTTAGAAATTAGGGTTTTCACTTCTTCTTTCCTTATTATCATCCTTAATTTATTAAACTACATAAAACCCCTAATTTCTCAGTAAATTTCCTTTATTAAGCATCCAATTATCTTATTCCGCAAAAACATGCTTTTTATCTCCTTTTATCCCAAATTAGGGTTTCCATGTAAATTAACTTCCTTTTTAGTTGTCATAACTCTAAATCTCATACTTTTACATTCAAACTGATAATTATATCACCTTTATCATTAACAAAGTTAAACTTATTAGTTTGATCTATTGATTTACCAAAATACACTTTAATCATGCAATTAGGGTTTCTGATCAATTCTTAATACACTTTATTAACAAATTAAGGTATTTTTTTAAAACAGACAGAACTAGGTTCTTAATTTATTTTTATTGGATTCCTCATATTTTTCTATACAACTTTCATATATAAAGTTTTCTCATACAAGTTTCCTAGAAATTTCTATTAATTTCGCAAGATAAATCATTTTTCTTGAATTTTTATCAGAGATGCGAAAATTACCAATTATGTCGATCGTCGGATGTGCCGCGGTCCACGATAGTCGCCTGATCCAACGGTCCGCACAAAACGCCTCCACTCGGCCCCTGACTTGCGCGCCTCGAAGTCTAGATCGTCGGATCTCCCGGGTCCACGATGGAAACAGGATCAAGGGCTCCCGCCTTGATTTGGCCCGGCCGTTAGATCGCGATCGGACAAAGACTGCTACTCATCTTCTCCACTTCAGGACACGGCAGTGCCGCGTCAAACCCTTGCCGGAGCTAAGTCAATCGAGAGCAGGAGAGGGAATTGAGTTCTGGGAATACGCCGCCTAGGTTCGCGAGGGTGCACTGGACTAAGAGGACCCTTATTTATAGGGTGCGAAGGCCCCTTCTAGGGTTTCCCAACCCTTCCGCCAAACCTAGTTCCAGCCCAATTGGGCGTTTCTAGAATACACCACGAAAACTGACGAAACCTAGGTCTAGATTGTTCGCCAAGGTCTCCCAGACTCAATGGGACCTCAAACTCGAGTGCACATGCACTGAATTGGTCAGGAAAGCAAGGGGAAAAACCCCTGTCGGCGCTACAGTCCGAGTCCCTTTGGGACTCTGGACGATGACCGTGATCCGTTGGATTAAAATCCAACGGTCAGCGTCGTCCACGATTAAACCAAAAAGGAAAATTAATTCCTAGATATTCAAGGAAAAAGCTATTTTGATGATAACTTGAAAATTCAATAACTCTCAATTCTTAACTCCGTTTTATCTCAAATTTTGAGGAAAACTCGTTTATACGTTTATCTTTCCTTGTACAAAAATTTGAAGTCATCATCCAAAGGAAACGAGCCCTTTACTTCAGTTTCAAGTTATCTCTTATTTATTTATATTTTCCACATATTCCTTATTTCTTTTGCCATTATCTAATTATCCTGAGTTCCTTGAATCCCAAGGAACCCTTTTAACTCAAAATCTTATTTTGGGAAAATATCTTTTAGCCTTAAAATCATTTCATTTTATTTTCCTCATATATTCCTTTATTAAATGAAATTCCTTTTTCATTTCTTTTTGTTTTTCTTTTAATCTTTCCATTGGGCTCAACGGCCTCAAAGGCCCAATAAGAAAACATACAAGTTATCAAACACAAAATCCATTCAATCCATTCAAACAATTCATCACATCAACCATGAATTTCATTTTTCTTTAAAAAGAACCTTTCTAATTTCATTACATAATTTTGAAAAAATTGAGGTTATAACAGGGTCCTTATGAGGATGTTCCTGAGATTCCTTATCTTTGTCCCTCGATCCATGGAAAAATAAGGATGATGAAGGCTATGACCCCTCCCTAGATAACTAGAGGTCTAGAGTGTCCCATTGTATTGGATGTTGTAATGTTAACATGTATTATATAGGACACTTATTTACTGAGGTGATGTATTTTTTCTTTCTTGTTATTGTATTTCCTTTAATGTATGTTACATTTCATGACTATTTTTTCATGTTGTACTTTTTATATTATCCATGTACTCAAACATTGATTACGAATAAACAGAACTCTTGGTTTTGAGTCAATTTTTAGAGTTTTTATTATATGACTTGTGGAAGTGCCCATCTTTTACGACATTGCATGCTTCTATCTTATTGTGTATTATTTCTTAATGGATAAGACTATACTTTTCTCTTCTACCCCACCCCCTCTTTTTGTATGACAGGGGTAAAAGCTTAGTAGAATGTTGAAATGGATATGTTGCACATTTTTCATGTATGTTAGAAATGAATAGATATTACCAGAATTTGTTGTCTCTTGTGAGAACTAACAAATAGCTATTATATACAGTATTATATAGGGGAACTTATTAACTCAATGCATTAAAACATCTCTATAAATGCAAATGTGAAAGGATCCAATTTTTATCTTTTAATACATTTAGGAATTATTTGTCATCTTCAAAAAGCGGGAGAATGGTGACTTGAGGGTTATACATTGCCCATATTGTGATGATGATGTTACCATATTATTCATGTCTAACTAACATGTTGATTTTGTCAATTTTATATCCTCAGGTAGAATCAAAGCTTTTGAATTCAAGAACCCTAGTTTGACAATTACAAGTCAAAATAGCACAAAATTGAATTGAAAAACATGTAGGTTTTCACCTAGATTTTTTTGTAAATCATTGTAATGATTGTATGACTTTTAATTAAGATCAAACTTATTTTATAATAATTTAGACCAATTTATGCTGCATTTAATGAAAAGCATTATATGAATGTTCATCGCTGAGGATGTCTTGAAACAAACTCGATTGACGAGCTTATTTTCTTAACATTAAAATGCCATCGGAGGAATTGCTAACCAAACCAATATTCGAGTAAAGACATTTGGACTTGCTCCTTGCAAGTCCACCATCTGAGTTTGGGTCCCCGCTAATGTGGCCAATGAAACTACAAACATTGTTGTACAATGTCATTGATTGAGTTATGGCACCCCAAAATTTCTTTGATGAAACTAGTTATTAAGAAAATTAAAGCCATTGGAGAGAGAAAGAAAGTGATTCATATCCATTGAAAAAGCAACCCACCTCTCACAAAATTGCTAGAATATAAATAAAAGTATTCTACTATCTACTGTGCACTTCGATTATAAATATGAACATTTGAACTTCATTCTAAGGCTGTCTTTCATGCTTATATGCTATAGTTGAGTAAAAAAGTCCATGCACCTCCTAATCATTATTAAGATTGATTATTCTTTACAGTCATTAAGAGTGAATTAAGATTTCTATAAGAGAGCTAGCCTCAATGTCATCTTTGTAAAGCTCTCAATTTCCTTTTTCCAATCTCCTCTTCAGAACTTGTCTTCTATGGTAAAGGAAGGTAAAGGTTCAAGGTGGAAGATCAAAAGTTAAGAGTGGGTAAGTCCTTAGTGAAAGCCAAAGACTCTTAGTCATTGCATAGATAAGACCTTGGTAGGTTATTGGCTCTCTTGGCCTTGAAGTGAATTTAGTTACTCTTTGTTCTTGAAAAGATAGGCCTTCTTGGTGTAACTCTTATAAGTAATCTAAAGTTAAAGTGGTACTCAAGTGATCAAAATTCTAGAGGTTGGCCTCTCTAAGTAGTGGAGTAAATCTCTTTGATTGGAATCACCACACATAGTTGTGTTCCTTTGTGGATTATTCTTTCTCTCTCATCTTTGCTTTTCTTGGTTGTCTTTCACTCATATTTCTATATAATTTGAAGGTCTACTGAATTTTATTTAAGTAGTTTTACCTCGATTCACCCTCCCTCTAGGCATAGATCCAACACAAGTTATTTAGGTATAATTTCTTCACTTCAAATACAAGATAAATCTGGATGTGCTTTTAGTATCTACATAAATTTTCTTCCGAGCATGTGTAGATTGTTATGTCATTGTTGTGGTTATTTTATTAATGAAAACTTGCAAAATCAGGAAAGACACTCCTTGGTATGGCTATTCTGACGCTTCCAAATATGTTGTCTCAGACTTGTTGACCCAATTGTGTCCTAAAAAATCATTACCTTACGTTTATCTAAAAGCCCGCCCTTAAAAAAAATAGGTGTGCGTACGATGTCATGTCTAAACAGCAAGTCCGAGACAGGAAATTTTGAATCCCACTTGGACAATTTCACCAAAAGTGAATAACGATTTGCAAAATCAGGCAAGGCACACCCTGGAATGGTTGCTCATTAAAACCGAGACAAAATATCCCTCTTTTCCACATCAAAATATTGTAACTCCACTAGGTCTCCCCAAATTTTAATATTTTCACAAATGTACATTTGGGGACTCCCAACTTTTACTAATTGTTTTAGTTGTTTGATATGGAGCTCCTGTAGCCGGTACAAGATTGTTTCAGAGTGAAGCTTGATTACTAAACTTCTTGAGTTGTTATGGTGTTCGCTCGGTGTTGACAACTTGTTCAACTCCTGCAAATATTTGTCTAATTTGATAGGCATCGTCATATGCTTGATCGTTAAGCAGAGTTATTAAATTTCATGTTTGATCTTTATTGTGTAATTATTGGCGTTTTAAATTAAAAAACTCCCTCCTGCATGATGTACCATACGTTATTATTGACAAAATATACCATAACTAATTAAGACTGTGTTTGTTGTACGGTCCTAGTGGAGGCACAACAACCTAATCTGACCGGGTATTTTAACTCGTGTTTATTATGCGGACTAAGGCTGTGTTTGGGGTGTCGTTTCAGCCAGCATGGCAAGCAATGATTGACGGGCATTTTAACTAGTATTTATTGTGCAGTTTAAAAGAAAAACAAGATGCCGCACGGTTAACTTAACCGAAAAATCTCTTAACCGAAAAATCTCTGGACAATGTGCTCCTGAAATCCTTGCGGCAGAAAATAAGTTTATTTGCCGTGGATGTCTATTTCCTACAAAGTCATCAAGCTTCGCGATGCTCCAAACAAAAGTCATTTTACACAAAGTTAATATATCACTGGTTAATTTATCTACAGCAAATAAACATATTAAGGTTGTATACCAAACGCAGCCTAAGGTTGCGTTTGTTGCTCCGGTAGAACACTGGCACGGGAAAGAAACTGTAAGCAGCATATTAGCCGCTGTTTGTTGTGTTCTTTAATTGTCAAGTAAGATACTGTATGGTTTACCTAACTAGAATATCGGCAGATAATGTGCCGGGTGAAATCTACACGGCAGAAAACTGATTAATCCGCCGTGAATGTTTATTGTCCACAAAACCCCTATAACAAATTCTTTAATGTATTTATGATATTTATGTGTTGGACGTAATAGACTTTATACATATATAAAAAGATTACTTATCCATGTACCAAACAACGGACATCTTACCATCAAGTTTATTTGTCGTTATTTCAGACACCAGATATCTTACACAAATTTAACATATCGCCGGTTAGTTTGTCTGTGATGATTAAACATACCCAACAACATCCCAAACGTAGTTTAAAAGATAAATAAGTTGTCGTACAAGTAAGTTGACTGAGAAATCCCTTGATAACTTGCCGTCAGAGGCGGATCTAGAGGGGGGCTACCGGGGCTGAAGCCCCCCTCCGAAAGTAATATTTTTATTATTACTACGATACCATGTAAAGACTAAAATATTGCGAAATTATCTTATTACACTACACAAAATTCTATTATTTATATTATAAGTAAACTAATTATATTAATCTCTTTTTACAATCTAGGAGTTGAGCTAAATATTCGAGGATCATATCTTTTATTTTCTTACATATCATAAAATTTATAAGCTTGATGTAGATACATCAATTACTATCTTATGTTATGAGTGAAAAATATTTTATCTTTATTCCTTTTCTACTAAATTTTATATAATAACTTCATATTAAATTTTGTTAAGATTTATGTAACTTTTTTATGGAACTTACCCCAATACTTACAGGTGAATGTCTATGAAGACTAGGGAGCATATATTTTTAAAATATAGAAGTTTTGTAATATAATATGAAGCTTATAAAAAAAGTTACCATGAATCATGTTGACATATTGATTAAATCGAATACAATGTTGTTAATTAGTTATATTAAAAATATAATTAACTATAGTATGAGTCAGTGCACTAAGTTTTAATTACACACAAATAGAAGAAAAATAAATGCACGTGTAGAAAAAATGACATTCGATTTAAATATTTTCGTTATAATTTTTTTAGTCAATGTTCTCTAATAAGAAAACATTCATATTTCTATATAGAAATGAATCTAAATTATAATTAATGGTACATGATATTTCACACATTTTTGGTTGTATATTATCTAATTGTTTAAAATTTAATCCAAGTACCAATAACTTTGAACTTATAAGAATTTTAGAAGACAAGGTCAATGTTTATGTATATGAAGAAAAGGAAAAAAATAAGTCAAATATTTTTTATCGTTTGCATGGTACACAAAAAAAGAGGGAACACATTTGTAATGTGGGTTAAGAAGGAGAAAAAAGGTTAGGGAGATACATATTGTAGATATAATTTTTAATAAATGAAAAAAAGGATAGCATGTAAAATAAAAATTGATAAAAATGTATCATTGTTTCTTTATGTCGTATCTTCTTCAACATTTAAATAAAAAAATACATGAATGAAATTTTCCTCTTCATTCTCTTCACTTAATTCTTCAACTTTTATTCTCCTCGTCATACAAACTCAATAAATGTATTGCTTCTTATTTATTTCTAAAGTTCCTTTCTATCGGTCATTGTGTCAAAATTCAAAAATAAATTGGGATTACCTAGTAAAATCATACTCATATCCTCTATAGTATGAGACCTGACTGCTACAAAAATTATTTGGGTCTTCTTATATGATACCATCCACTTAACGACTTCATATTGTATTTTGCTACCGGCTCTCTACTGAAAAGGCAAATTTGTTTCAATTTTATATATAATTGATATTCTTCTTAGATATTGATAATATTATACGGTAATCTAGTGATGATAAAAATGATTATATTATCATCTTCTAAGTGTTTAATTTGAAATACATGGTTAAATACATTATTATTTATGATCTTAGACATCACACTACTTCAACAAATTTGAATTTTATCATATCATTGACTTTTGATTTTTATATTTTATAAATAAATTATATTTTGTATGTTGGAGGCAATGAGAAATTATGTTAGGTGGTTTTTTTTAATTTATCTAAATATGCATTATTTTGGCCGTGTATACATATAGTTAAGATTCGTCACTGTCCATACTAATTCAGCCCCCCGTATGGTAGATTTCTGGAGCCGCCATTACTTGCCGCACCAAATCATTACGACAAAAAATAAATTTATTTTTCGTGGATGTCAATTTTCTACAATACATCTCTAAATGACTATCTCTAAATGACTGCTCAATATACAACGCCATTTATATGTAGGCCATAATAGACTGTCCAAATAAATGTCGTCTACGTACATATGTATCAAATGGTGGACATCTTGTCTATAATTTTATTTGTCGTTACTCCAAACAACAACCATCTTACACAACGTTAAGAATATCAGTGGTTAATTTAACCATGACAAATAAATCTATCATGAATGTATACCAAACGCAGCTAGCCTAAACACAGAACATAGTCACTCCCCATAGCGTGGTCCCTCTAGTAATGCGAACCGCTAAGCCTACACAAGATTGATCCAGAATTATGACAATTGGCTTGCCAATATGCCGGGGGCTGAACTTTTCTTTCTGAAGACCTGAACGTGATAACCTTTTCAAACAATCAAAGAAATAGCCGAAAACGTCGTTTACCTTTGAGACCCACCAAAATCGTGTTGCCACTTTTTAGAAGGTTGCAATCAAATATAAGAAATCAAGCCATTGTTACCTAACCGACAGCAACATTGACGGCACCTATAAAACGGCAATCCCACAAGCAGCAAGCAGCAAAAACCAAAAAGGATTCTGTAACAGCAGGACAAAATTTTCACCGTCGCCATATGCCTCGTATGCCAGAGGTAAGGAAGACCTTAACTCATTGCCATATTTGTCAGTCATAATAAAACGACTTCTACTCTAGAATGCCGGAGAATGAACGAAGGCTTGAAGCCTACCCACAGCCGTTCCATGCTAACATCAAGCAATAATAAGGTATTATTACTTTAAAGGAAAGAAGAATCTATAACGAACCGTACTCTATCAAGCGATTTATTCGATCACCTTTACCTGAAGCGATTTATTCGATTCATGTATCAGAATCCAGATGTAACAACTACGACGGTACAAGCCCGTGTATCTAACAACAGGTTTACATTGATTAACGAGCAGACAACTGCTCTACCTATAATGCGGTAAATTCCCTCTCTACAAATAGTTGGCTCCTTTTATCTACATGTCAGGAATCGGTGTTTTCAGGAGTCATAGGCTATATATTCACAAGGTCCCACTGCTACCAGCTGGACTGGAGCTGATACTTGGATGCATGTTTTTCGTTTCTTACGTTGCTGGTATGGGGGCAAGCGAGTGCCTAGAAAGCAACTTTGAACGACAAAAGACCCCCCAAAAATATGTCAACCCATTCTTGTCCTCTGTAACAGCAAAACCAGTTAATTGGAAGATGTCCCTCAAGGTAAATAAACAGAGTAAAATTTGTCGTTGACAAGATAAAATTTTAGAGAAACAGCTAAAAAAAAAATACAAATTGTAGCCGTATCAACAAAACTAAAAATGTGTATAATGATTAAGTATATATCTGACTTGGGAGTTAAGAATAAATAGTGTATGTCATTTAATGAAAAAAAAATTATAATAACATCTTATGGAGGAAAATTTTCACTTGTCAAATTCAATTAAGGGTGTGTTTGGTTGAGTGTAATAGGTGGGCAAAGTGTGACTTCGTCAGCAAAAAAAGTACATTACAAATTGAATCTACACTACATTCAACGAAGCAAGCCCTTGATGATTCTTCTCCGATAAAAATAGATAAATTCTGCATATACACCGATGCTATGCAGCAATACTATATGAAAACAAATAAGAATTTTTTTAATAAAGCTACTACTACACTTACGTTGCAAAGCTGGTGACAGTTTCTTTGAAGAAAAAATAAGTAAATATGCATTCTGGATGCAGCACCCAATGCCCAGTTTCTCTGAATCCATTTTCTCCAAAAGAGAATAATAAGCCCTTTTTGAACTGAAACTGAAGATTAATAATTAAATTAAATGATCACTAGAAGACTTCAATATGTAAAATCATCAAATTTGTTTGAAATGGGAAGCAGAAAGAAAAAAGTGCATGTGCCTAATCAAGCAAGTGTACAATGAGTTGAATCCAAAAGATTTTAGCATAAAAGAAGAAAAAAATGTTTGCTTGAGAAGCTTACAAAACAATGTTTGCTTGAAAAGCTTACAAAACAATATAAGCCAAAAAAAATCAAGCTGTAAAGGCATAAATGGAAAAAGGGGTTTATGTAGCCAACCCCATTATCTAGTTGAAGTTTGTATGAAAGGATTTTTGCCCTATACATAAAATAGGTTTTATGTAAAGTCGTCTCATTATTTTGTATGAATGATATTGCATAATCATATTTTTAGCTACAATATAAAACAATAAATAAAGGGAAAGCTTTAAAAAAGAAATGCATTAAAACAAAAGAAAAATATAACATAAAACAAAATAGTCAGAGATTTTCCCTCAATCTCAATCATAGATTAGAGGTCACTAATGACCAGCTTATCAGTCAAGATAGTTAAGGCCTTTTGTTCACGTCTAGGTGAACAAACTACCTCTTCATCTTCAGACTTCACATGTGTAGTGCCTATCTTCTTTGATAGGATAGTCTTGAAACAATGACAATCAACCTCTACATGCTTAGTTGTTTCATTAGAAATGGTTTAGCCATAGAAATTACAGCTTTGTTGCAATCAAACATGGGAATGGGACAGGTTGAGTCAATTCTCGCAATTGTAACTTTTTTGGTAACCCAGGAGACTCGTATGGCTTGCGCCGAGCCCAACCTGGGGAGCTCAGCCCCATCCCGTAAGGAGCATAGCCCATTAAGTCGCGCAGAGGCCGGCTGCGCTACGGGAGAAACAATTCCGAACAGCACCACCAGGGAGATTTGAACCCGGGACCCTTCATGAGGGGCCCCGTGCTGCGACCACCTGAGCTACTGCTCGCCGGCACAATTGTAACTTTATATAGAGGAGCTCTAAAATAGTGTGAAACCAGATCATGAACGCAAGTTTTGGCACTAGACCTGGTCACCGCAGTCTATTTGTTACTTACTCCTCCATGTTATTAGATTGCCTCCTACAAACTGCATAAGTCAAAAGTAGACTTGTGATCGATCCGACTCTCAACATAATCAAATTGGATGATAAGAGTACCCATAAACACTTATTTGGTCATCATTTTTCTACTATGATAGTCTTTTCCAAAGAGAATTCTTCAAACATATTCATAGACATGTGTCAAACATGATAATCTTCTCAAGTAGGTCAAGAGTGTACTTTCTCTAAGATAGACAAATAGCAGAAGTGTGAGGCATTGAAATTTCCATAAGTATCTCAGTTTTACCAAGTTACGAGAGAAAAGGTGTCTTTTTGGCCCATGTCTAGGTGAACAAACAACCTCTTCATCATCAGACTTCACATGTGTAGTGCTTATCTCCTTTGATAGGATAGGCTTCAAAAAATGACAATCAACCTCTACATAATTAGTTATTTCATTTTAAAAAATGTTTTTAGCCATAGAATTGACAGCTTTGTCGCAATCAAACATGGGAATGGGACAGGTTGAAGAGTCAGTTTTGCAATTGTAATTCTTTTGTAGAGGAGCTCTAAAATAGTGTGAGCCACATCATAAATGCAAGCTTTGCCACTAGACCTGGGCACCACAGTCTATTTGTTACATATTCCTCCATGTTACTAGATTTTCTCCTACAAAAGTGCAAAAGTCAAAAAAGTGACTTCTCATCAAGCCGAGTCTCAATATAATCAAATTGGATGAAAAGAGTATCCATAAATACTTATATGGTCATCATTTTTCTAGTATGATGTTCTTAGAACATATTCATTTAGATATGACCTCCAACATGACAATTTTCTCAAGTCAAGAGTGTACTTTCTCTAAGATGGACAAACAACAGAAGTATGAGCCATTGGAATTTCCATAAAATATCTCAGTTTTTTCAAGTAATCAGAGAAAAAGTGTCTAGATATATACTATTTAGTAGCTTGGATGTCAAAACTATCATTAGTGTTGGAAATAATGCACAAGATGATATTGACAATTTATTTATGAGGTGTGTGACACAAGAGAGACCCACTCCTATGCATAGAAGTGGTGGACATAATCTCAGAATTGACAAAGCTCTATTGGAATGACTAACTTATTGGACTCTTTCTTATATGGGTTCATAGACCAAGGCCCATAATACTGACTTAATATTTCATTTTACTTCTAACACTCCCCCGCATGTTGGAGCATGAGAGAATCACATGACAAGCTTGGGCATAGACAAGAAAGACTTAAGAAAGCGACGAAAAATAAGAGCAGACATAAACATGACCAACAAACAAGAATGGAGATATACTTTGCACGACAGGTGCATACCCCCTAAATCTGATCTCCTCAGACTTTGACATTCTTAACATCATTAACGTTCTTGACATCTTTTACGCTTCCCTTGAAATCATTAATCGCTAAATCAACAGGTGGACTGGAGAAAGTAAGATCTTTGACCATGTGGGAGCTTGTATCTAGAGTAGAAAACGTACGGAAGAAACATGCAGAATGCTCTGAGACTCTGACTCACCAACTAAGCAATATCATTGCCATAGCAGTTAACAAATGATAACTACTACTAGAATGACACGTATGGACAATATTTGTGCCACGAGAAGATGATTTTGTAGAAGATCGTCAACAACATACTTTCTAGGGCATTGACACACAAAGTGGAAACTTTGATCATCTAGTTGAGTGATCTTCTAGAAAGAACAAGTATGTTAGATTAGCACACGACCACTTATGCAAATACTTCAAGATGCTTTCAACTCTAGATGACGAATGGGTCGCTTGATTGGAATGACCAAGACGTAGCCATGGGTGATAGATACACCTGATGCAACAAGTCGAAGAAGCTACAAAACACTGATAGGAACTTATCCTCTCGCCTTGACGATGGGAAGAGAAGACTATGTTAGGAAACTTAGAACCTAAATGGTGAGACTTGACATCGGGCTTGAAATCTGAAAATTTGGAGGATGCATAAAGAACTTGAAGCTCCAAGATAGTAGACAACCTGCATAAGATAGCATTTGATAGAGAAAACATACTTCTTTGTCTCTTGACTCTTTCTCTTATCTCTTCCTCTTTTTTCGTCTCATCTCTTCTCCTCATACTACATTCTTTTCTTCTCGTCTCCTCTATATCCCCCACACACCAACCACAAAGAGACAGTGGAAGTGGTTGGGGTAGACTAAGACAACTACCCCTAGCAAGACTATGATGGACATAGGGGAATGAGGTTGGGAAAAAAAGAGTTGCTTGACATGATCGGAGAAGTTGTGTTTAATTACTCAGCAACTTGAGAAAATTGGACCTCATGATGGGCATCATGCTTGAACCTCACACTTGAGTGAGATACACCACACGCCTGAGGGATGTTGAAGTCACACTTGAGAGAGGATGATTTGATGCTTGAGAGAGGACGTTTAGAGGTTTAATTTATGCCCCTTGAAAATTTTTCCCATGTTGGCCATAGGTAACTTACATCAACAATTATAGTTGGGGCAGCAGGATTGGATGAAATACGGGTACACACTATGTTGATAGACAACAACAGGATGATTACACGTCGTGTAGGATGAGAACACGGTGTGTTGATGACGTACATGTCGTGTGGAAGGACTATACGTCATGTTGAATGATGACTGGAAATTTTGGAAGGAAGTTACACAACATGTGGATTGGAACACATCGTCCGAATGTTGTTCATGAATCTGACCAAAAATGATATGTGGTATTCTGAAATGACACGGCGTGTGAAGGTAGACATCATGTACTTGGACTACATGCAACGTGAATATTTGGGGATGACGTTCATTGTTGCTCCCGATGACACGTGTACTTAGGAATACATGGCATGTTGAATGGTGCTAATGGCAACTAGGACTGAATGACACACTCTGTAGATGGGACTACACGTTGTGTGGTGAAATGACACAGCGTGTGAAATGGATACACGTTTTGTAATCATAAATCTGAACACGTCGGAGAAAGATGGCAGTGCCAACACAACATGTGATTTGGGTTCACGTTGTGTGACGACCTACTGGAGAAAAAATGGCGATGAAGATGGCCCGTTTGGGATCAGGAAGTAGTGAGAGACCACCAGCCTTGACTTGCTTGTCATGGACGCTTCAGCAAGACAAACCGCTGAAGATGAGACCCAAAGATGATAAGCACATGATGATTGTTTGAAGAAGCCATGGTGTTGACAATGTTGTTGTGGCTGGACTTGATGTAGATGAGGACGATCTTGGAGAGGATGATGCTTGCTAAGGCCTTAGCTATAATTGGCGATGGTGGCTGCTACAGCACGGGCCTTGATTGGTGGCGGCTAATCTACTGAGACAACAACTTTCATTTTTGTTTGCGCTCCTGACGGGGTTCATGATGGAAACCATGAGCAACAGATGATGAAGGAGGACGACTATAATAGGGGAGATGTCGACTTCTAAGGAGACTGAGATGATGGAGACAATAACGGCCAAGTCTTGGATGATGAAGATGTCCATGCGTGTAGCCAACCATGATGATGGTTTCCAGATTTCCCCGGCGATAGAGAAGTCATGCAAGCAGCCAACTAGGACAATAATAGCCGCACGCGGGTGGAGGTGTCTTTCTTCCTTACTAGGTTCGGGTCCCTGGATAGACTACTCTGATACCATGTTTGATTTAATGAATAAGTCAATATATTGACAAAGTATTCATGGTGTGTTTGATACAAGAGAGAACCTCTCCTATATATTGAAGTGGTGGACACAAACGCAAACCTGACGGGACTCCACCAGACTAACTTATTATACTCTGGCTTATATCGGCTTATAGACACATGCCCGTATTAAATGACTTGATACCATGTTGGAAACAATGAATAGACATATATTGGCAATGTATTCACGGTGTATTTGATATAAGAGAGACCCCCTCGTTTAAAGAGGTATGGTGGACACAATCCCAGGCCTGAAAGAACTCTGTTGGATTGACTTGACTTATTAGATTCTAACATCTATGGGCTTATGACACAGGCTCATATCACATGACTTATATCTCATTTATCTTCTAACAAGAAGAAAATCAAACTGTATTAGAAACTCAGCATACACAATAACATCAACACTATACATCCTTTTTCAAAAAAGAGGATGAATACAGTGTGATCCGTAGAAGCCAAAGGCAAAAAGATTGTGATATCTTGCTAAACCAGGCCTTTGTTTAGCTAGAATCTGTAAATAGCTTTTTCTATTCCATGCACTTTATACCCCTTGAGTAACAAATCCAAGAGGTTGTTCCACGTAAAGTTCTTTCCATTAATATAGAAAAGTATTTTTCACATCTATCTATATGTGGGGCAATCAAGACTAATAGCTAGTAAAACTCGTTAATATGTGTTGTTATTACTGTTCAGTTATTTTATATTATGTTTGGACCTCTCTGTAATTGTTCCAGTATTATAAATAGAAGGGTACACTCATTGTGTAACCCTAAGCTCTCCAAATCACTTTCTAATTTACATGGTACCAGAGCAGGACTGATCCAGCCGCCGCGTCTCTCCCCTCCCTCCCTCTCCTTCTTCCCCCCCCCCCCCCGCCGCTTCCAGCGGCCTGCCGCAGTAGCCAGCCGGCCGTCGCAGCAACGGCGTGCTGCTGTGCCGCCGCCGCAGCCGCGGGGTGCTGCTGCCGTAGCCGGCCGCTGGGCGCCGTCGTCGCCTCATGTTGATCGGCTACTGGTCCGCTCTCCCTCGGGCCCGTCTGGAGTGATTTAGTCCCCTCTGTGGACCTCCGTGTTGTTGCCTACGTGTGCTGAAATTTTTTTCGGCCACGTTTTCTGCTTGCCCGTGTTGGCCGTGTGAGCCACCGGGTTCCTTGTTGCGCTCCGACGTAGTCCGTGTGTGAAGAGGTCCTTCCGATCCGTAGCTTTGTGCCTGCTGCCTACCTGGAGATGTAGGCAGCCTTCTACTGCCTGTTCCTACCTGATGCTGCCTACCTGTCACTCTGCTACTTCATCCGTCTCTACCTAATGGCGTCTACCCATGAAGATCTGCGCCGACAGGTGACCACTGTGAAGCTGGATGGGAGAAACTACCAGCACTGGGTGTGTTCTATGCAGATCTATGTCAAATCACAAGGAAAACTGTCGCACCTGACGCGAGATCCACCACCTGTGCCTCCTGAAACAACAGACTTGAAAGATGTGAAAGCTTATGATGACTGGGTGAAAGACGACTCCACAGTCATGACATGGATTCTGAATAGTAGTGAGACCAAGATTAGCGTCACACTATTATACCTGCAAACGGCGAAGCAGATGTGGGATCAGCTTGCCAGCACTATTCACACAGTCAGAATCCCAAAAAGGTGTTTGATATCAACAAGCAGCTCAGTCGTCTGTTGTTCTCCGGATCCGATCTGACGGATTACTTCTCTACTTTCAATGGACTGTGGGGAGAATTAGAAGCCTACCACCCCTTGTCTACTGATTTGGCTACTATGCAACGAAAGCAATAGGAGTTGCAAGTAGTCCAGTTAATCTGTGGCCTACCTGATTCCTATGCCGGGGTGGTGGATCAGATTCTCGCCAGTGATCCGCTGCCCACTCTACAGACTGCCTTTCAGAGACTACAACGCTTGCCTGCATCGTCTTCTGAGACTCCTGCTGATACGGGGGATACTACTGCTTTTGCTGCGATGTCTGGTCGTGGCCGTGGCCGTGGTCGTGGATGCGGCCGCTCACATGACGCTCGCCCTCCTCTTGGTGCTGGCAGGGGGAGGAACCCTTCAGGTCGTGGAACAGCCTCTGGACCTGCTACTGCTACTACTCACCCTCAGACTGGCCAACATTTCTGTAACTTCTGTGGCCAGTCTAACCATGTCAGTGAAATGAAAAACGGGCTGAGCGCCCGATTAAACGGCCGTTTAATCGGCGCAATGGCCAGCCGTTCGATTTTTGGCAAAATCGCCGTTTAACATTTTTGTAATTAATCGGCCGTTTTTTCCGGTTTTTCACCCGTTTTTTCCGTTTTTTTGCCCGTTTTTTTCCCGCTTTTTGGCCTTTTTTGTCCTTTTTTTAAAATTTTGCTGTACACCTGTAACTTTATATAAACTATATGGTCCCAAGTATTACTGACTATAATATATTAAACTTAAATATCCTATGATAAGCCTAGTCTAATAGAATGCATACTTGTATGCAAGTTGGGATAATAGGGTACTGTTGTAAAGTGTAATTTATACAAGTAAAATATATGTAATGTAACTATTATCTAATTTTAGAATGCATACTTTAGTTAATTGTACTGCTGTAATGTATGACTAATTGATGATATGCACATATAACAATAAGTTAAAAAGGTATCCAATAATGAGTCTATAGTTTACTGTATGCAAGTTGGGATAATAGGGTACTGTTGTAAAGTGTAATTTTTACAAGTAAAATATATGTAACTATTATCTAATTTTAGAATGCATACTTTAGTTAATTGTACTGCTGTAATGTATGACTAATTGATGATATGCACATATAACAATAAGTTAGAAAGGTATCCAATAATAAGTCTATTGTTTACTGCTTAACTATGTAAACATGTGATGCAAAAATATTTCTGAATCATGTATGTGGGGTATTTTATCTATGTCAAATCTATTATTTATTATATTATGGCTATAATTATTGTCTGATAGCTATCTTATAAACTAATTGGGTGTTTTTACTGTTGGGTAGAGTGTTTAGAATCTTTAGATATATATAAAAGTTTCAAAGAGTATTAGTATTTATATACATATATATGTAATTTTGTATAAAATTATATAGGAAATTAAAACCCGTTTTTTAAAAAATCGGCCGCTTACCGCTTAACCAGTTACAAGGTGTTGTCCGCACGGTTACCGCTTAACGTTTTTTAAAACATTGAACCATGTTGAAGACAAGTGCTGGGAAAAATATGGCAAACCAGCTTGGGCCAATGCGGCCACTGAGGCTACTACATCTTCTGAGGTGTCTACCGAGACTGATGCCCCAGATACTTCTACCGCTGACTTCATTCGTGCTGAGGTTGAGTGCATGTTGCTAGAGCGTACTGGCTCATCATCTACTGCCACCACCACTGGAGCGCATGCTACAACATACTATGGCTGTGATACTGCCTTCCTTACTGCATCATCCTCTACTACGAGTAATATGAAATGGGTCATAGATTCGAGCGCGTCTTCTCATATTTCTGGGAATCGTTCGTTGTTCAGAAGTTTATCTAGACCGACTACTCATTCATCCGTTATGCTTGTTGATGGCTCCAAGTCTACCGTTTCGGGGATTGGAGACATTGTGTCTGATATTGTGCTGAAATCTGCTCTATATGTGCCTCGTTTTCCATTGAATTTACTATCTGTTAGCAAGACTTTGCGTAGCCTGAACTGTAGCCTAACTTTAGTTCCTGGTTCATGTGTTTTTCAGGACCTTCGCACAAGGATGAAGATTGGTGGGGGGCATGAAGGACCTGATGGTTTGTACTACCTGGACAATCTGAAAAGAGTGGACAATGTGGCTCTGGCTTCTGCAGTATGTTCTTCAGTATCGGCTTTACAGTGGCACTACAAACTTGGGCACCCATCATCTGAGAAATTGCGTCATATTGTATCTGATGTAGGAACAAATGTGTTTCAATGTGAATCGTGTCAGTTAGGCAAACAAACTAGGGTTGTTTATCCTAAACGTTCTAAGATTAGTAGTAAAAATGTTTTTGATCTTGTTCATGCTAATGTATAGGGTCCATGTCATGTTCCTAGCCTATCTGGCAGCAAATATTTTATTCTGTTCATTGATAATTTTTCTCGGGCTACATGGTTATTTCTTCTAAAAAGTCGATCTGAAGTTCTGACCACAATTAAATTCTTTTTTGCTGAGATGAAAACACAATATTCTATGCCGGTTAAAATGTTTAGAACGGATAACGCTCTTGAATTTGTGCAAAAAGATGTTGAGTTGTTTTGTAAATTCGTTGGCACTATACACCAGACTTCTTGTGCATACACACCTCAGCAGAATGGCATTGCTAAAAGAAAGAATGGACACCTACTAGAGGTTTCCCGAACTATTATGTTGAGTGCTAATGTACCACGGGGATTTTGGCCAGAAGCCATCTTGACTGTCTGTTTTCTAATAAATAGAATGCCTTCTTCTGTAATTGGAAATAAAATACATGTGCAAATTCAGAATCCAGAAAAACCTTTATTCACTGTACCTCCTCGCATTTTTGGCTCTACATGCTTTGTAAAGTTGCTTGGCCCAATGCATGATAAACTATCTCCACGTGCTGAAAAATATATTTTTTTGGGTATTCTTGTACACAGAAAGGGTACAGATGCTATAGCCCAACTACCAAAAGATGGTTTACTAGCAGCGATGTTGTCTTTTTTGAGGGTACACCATACTACTCTACGCAAGGAGATAGTCTTCAGTCTGAGCTTATTGCTTCTCCGATGCCTATTACTAGTGACTGTGTTTCTGATGCCACTACTTATGTTCAACCAGCACCTCCTCTTATTATATATCAGCGCAGGAACAGATCTCAACCTGCACAAGACCCCCCCCAATCAAGCCAATTTTCTCCTCCAGAAGGTTCTGCATCACCTGAGGTAATCTCTGATCTTGATGTGCTTATTGCTCTTAGAAAGGGCACTCGTTCCTGCACTATCCACAACATTGCTAACTATGTATCGACTGATAATTTAAGTGTTCATATTAGCAACTTTGTCACTGCTTTATCTTCTATTGCCATCCCAAAGACTGTACAGGATGCCTTGCAAAGTACAACTTGGACTACTGCTATGAAGGAAGAAATACTTGCTCTTTCTGACAGACAAACTTGGGAGTTGGTGGATCCACCTCCTCAGTGTAAGCCTGTAGGCTGCAGATGGGTGTATGTTGTCAAATATCAACCAGATGGTATTGTAGAACGTCTGAAGGCATGTCTTGTTGCTAAAGGTTATACACAGGCACATGGTATTGATTACTTTGAAACCTTTTCACCTGTTGCCCGTCTTAATTCTGTCAGAGTTCTCTTATCTGTTGTTGTTAATCTTGACTGGCCTCTAGTACAACTGGATGTTAAAAATGCTTTCTTATATGGTGATCTGCAAGAGGAGGTCTATATGGAGCAACCTCCTGGGTTTGTTGCTCAGGGGGAGTCACATAAAGTTTGCAGGCTGAAGAAGTCTATTTATGGGCTCAAACAGAGTCCTCGTGCCTAGTTTGATAAATTGAGCAAGATTCTAATTGATTTTGGTTTTTTGAGATCTCAGGTGGATCATTCTGTCTTTACTAAGAAGACTTCTACTGGCATTGTGATTCTGATTGTATATGTGGATGATATTATACTTTCTGGCAGTGACTCTATTGCTATTCAGGCTACTAAAAGCCCATCTCTGTCAACACTTTGCTACTAAAGATTTGG
The DNA here is from genome assembly GCA_963693085.1 of Alisma plantago-aquatica. Classification (NCBI taxonomy): domain Eukaryota; kingdom Viridiplantae; phylum Streptophyta; class Magnoliopsida; order Alismatales; family Alismataceae; genus Alisma; species Alisma plantago-aquatica. Next base: position 998,917,693 of record OY856412.1, read on the forward strand.
GTAAGCTGTGGTATTTTCTGGGCATAGAGGTATCTAGAACTTCTAATGTTCTTGTGCTATCTCAGAGAAAATATGTCTTAGATCTTCTGTAAGAGACTGGTATGCTTGGAGCTAGACCTGCTGACACTCCTTTAGATCCCAATGTCAATTGGGATGATGACTCTTCTACACTCGTTGCTGATAATAAAAAATACAGGAGGCTGATTGGTAAAATGATATATTTGACTGTGACTAGAGCTGACATATCTACTGTTGTGGGTCTTCTTAGCAGGTACTTAGATAAACCCAGACAGTGTCACTGGGATGCACTCTGTCATATTCTACGAAATCTGAAAAAGTCTCTTGGCAAGGGACTTCATTACAGGAAAAATGGACATTGTTCTCTTGAGGGTTATTCGGATTCTGACTATGCAGGGAGCAAAACTGACAAGAAATCCACTTCTGGCTATTATACCTATGTTGGAGGTAATCTAGTCACATGGAGGAGTAAGAAACAAAATGTGGTTTCCGGATCTAGTGTTGAAGTTGAATATAGGGCCATGACCCATACTGCCTGTGAGCTTCTCTCCTGAAAGACTTCGGTGTTGAGTCTTCTTCTGCTATACCTATGCACTGTGGTAATAAAGTTGCTATTTTTATTTCTAACAATCATGTCTATCATGAGCGCACCAAGCATATTGAGGTCGACTGTCACTTCATCCGGGAATCTATTCTTTCTGGCAAGATTTGCACTCCCTTCACTCGCTCTGAAGATCAGGTTGTTGATATATTCACCAAGCTTCTGGCGAAAAAGGACTTCTGCTCTCTGGTGGACAAGTTGGGCATGATTGACATTTATGCTCCAACTTGAGGGGGAGTGTTAATATATGTGTTGTTATTACTGTTTTGTTATTTTATATTATGTTTGGAACTCTCTGTAATTGTTCCAGTATTATAAATAGAAGGGTACACTCATTGTGTAACCCTAAGCTCTCCAAATCACTTTCTAATTTACAAAACCGATATTGGTGAAGAATTCAATTTGTAATCCACACAGACTGTTTGAGTATATGTGGCAACCAAGAAAAGCTTCTGATCTTATAAATTGTCCACTTAGTTTGATAACTGATAGTAAAGATCGAGTGGCATTTCACATGATTAATTTCAGTAGGGGTATCCGTGAGTTCCCAAGTGCTAAATCTTATTACCTTGCATTTCCTCTTCCACGTCCTTAAATCAACCACAGTGAAAGATGATAAGGGCATGATGATTGTTTGAAGAAGCCATGGTGTTGACAATGTTGTTGTGGCTGGACTTGTTGTAGATGAGGATGATCTTGGAGAGGATGCTTGCTAGGGCCTTAGCTATAATTGGCGATGGTGGTTGCTACGGCACGGGCCTTAATTGGTAGCGGCTAATCTACTGAGACAACGACTTCCATTTTTGTTTGCGCTCCTGACAGGGTTCATGATGGAAACCATGAGCAACAGATGATGAAGGAGGACGACTATAATAGGGGAGTTGTTGACTTCTAAGGAGACTTAGATGATGGAGACAATGACGGCCAAGTCTTGGATGATGGAGAAAATGAAGATGGCCATGCGTGTAGCCAACCATGATGATGGTTTCCAGAGTTCCCCGCCGATAGAGAAGTCATGCAGGCAGCCAACTAGGACAATAGTAGCCGCACACAGGTGGAGGTGTCTTTTTTCCTTTCTAGGTTCGGGTCCCTGGATAGACTACTCTGATACCATGTTTGATATAATGAATAAGTCAATATATTGACAAAGTATTCATGATGTGTTTGATACAAGAGAGAACCTCTCCTATATATTGAAGTGGTGGACATAAACGCAAACCTGGCAGGACTCCACTAGACTGACTAACTTATTAGACTCTGACTTATATCGGCTTAGAGACACATGCCCGTATTAAATGACTTGATACCATGTTGGAAACAATGACTAGACATATATTGGCAATGTATTCACGGTGTATTTGATACAAGAGAGCCACTGTGGAACCATTTCCATAGTGGTGGAAGTCATCTCCATCACCTTCCAAAGCGCCGCTCCCTTTCTTGGAGGCATACCATCTTCTCTATTAAAAGACTTCGTTCTCCTTCCCCAAATCTTCACCACCGTCATAGTAGTAGATAGATCTACACCTAGGAGGTTCTCTCACCAAGAAGATCCATCCAAGGGACGACATGTGGGGCAGAAGACCTACGATTTCCAAGCCGGTAGCACGACACAAGTCGTGTCTATTGTCAACACAATGTGTCGACGGGAGACAAGGTGTAAAGAGGCAAGATCACCTCTTTACTAAAGTTTAAAGGAAATAGAAAACATCCACTTTTTCCAAGAAAAATAGACCATGTGGAATGCATTTATGATATTCCAAGTAAATAAGTATGATTCAAATGCATAGCAGCGGAAAGAAACTAGTTATTACATTGCTTATGAACTCTTATTCACTACATGAATTTCTTTGAAAAAGAAAAGAACATAAAAGAAACTATGGGATCTAGCAACATGCAACCTAGTCATCCTTTATAGCAAAACTTGAATCTACTACTCCTGAACTTGGTCCTCTTGGACTTGTTCAACACCTTGATCTATCCCTGGGTGGTTGGAGAAGCACCCAGCAAATTACCTTGCATTTCCTCTTCCACGTTCTTAAATCAACCACAGTGAAAGATATATGCATATTTTAGAACTAAAACAAGCAAAAAAAGTAGAGGCTAGTGTACATATATGGCCAAGCTTATCAAACCAACAAAGTGCAGGTGTAAAGTCAGAAGTAGAAATGTGTTTGTCTTTCCTAAATTCAAGAGATTACAAAAATCATAACCTTTATGGTTGTACCTCTATTTGAGCCTTGCATTGTATGCTATTAACTCTTCATTTTGCTTTAGCTTAGCTTATCGCATGTTCCCTTTTTTGGGTGAACCCAGTGTGTGTCTCCTTGTATTAAGAACTGTGGTAACTCATCAATCACAAAGACATAGGGCAAAGGAAAATGCAGCAGCAGTCCAGAACATATAAGACAAACTAGTGGAGACTGCAAGTTCCACCCACCCAGCCATAGTGAGTAATCTTCCCTTCCAGTCATCTAATTTCATTTTCATTCTATCAACAATAGGGGAGCACATCCCTTTAGTGAGCCTTCCTGTACACAAAGGGTAAGCCTAGGTACTTCACAGGTAGTTTAGTAATGGGGATCTCCAACCCTCCCACGCATGTTCACTTTGTTAGATATTAAATAAAGTTGTATCTTTTTTTTTAATCAACGACATCACTGCTCTTACTTCATTCAAGTATTTTACATCGAAATAGAAGACAAGCGGGCAACAAGCTGCGCCGCTAGTCCTTTTTGTGATAACCCGGATTTTAGGATTTTGATATCGAATATAGAATTTGAAGACCATGAATGTTATGTAGATGACTAGTAGAAAACTAAGGAATTGATTATTCAATCATGGACTCTTGTCACCCAAAAGGTATAACAAGAGATGCAATTGATGATTATTAGATCTAATTGAGTTCAATTATGAGGAATAGATATGGTTAATCGAATTAAGTAATGATGTGGCACATCATCTTTTAGTGATAAACAAGAATCTGAATGGTTGAATAGTGATGTACATGTTGCATATTGATATTTCAATTCTATCAAAGTTGTTTGGTTATAAGTAAGGATCAAATGACAATTACATATGACCATATATCCCCTAAATAAGATCTTATTTGGTGATATTATGTGACAAGACATACATTGGAGTTTAGGTCTCAAATTCGGGTGGAAGCATTACTGGATCATTGTGATCTTATGTTAAAAACTGTAGGTTTAATTGGGATTCCTATGCAAAGTTATTCATGTTTTAAAATACTGAATTATTTGAGCAATTGAGGTTGAGAATTATAGGTGGGTGAATCATATGTGTCATGAGCCAACTAGAGTCTGGAAGACGTGACTTAGCTAGGTGAGGCAGATCGCTGGGAGGTGTGGCACCACCTCAGCCTTTGGATGGCCAGATCTAATGGATGCGGATCTATCTGCTACCTCCGCTTCTCACGGAGAAGGTGGTACCTGCAAGACCAGGTCTGTTGTTGCTACACATCCGAGTTGATAGGAATGAGACTCGAGACCTAGAGCGAACCATTACCTCCGCTAGGCTCGCATCTATGTAACAACCCCTCTTAGGGAATTTTCTGTGGAGAATCGAGGAGGATTCCTCTCCCCATCGACTCTTCTTCTCAGCCACAAATACAGAAGAAGCGAGAGGAGGGGTGACAGAGAGGAGTAATATAGTTCTGGGAAGAGGTGTGAAGGGTGGAAGATGATCTTCAGGCGTGGCTAAAGCTAGATGAAGCCCTATCCAACCTTGTCAAGTCCTTCATGGTAGCCGACAGACCTGTGCCCGACATCTCCATCCAGAATCCTAGGGTCTACTGAGTTCGTGGAGGTTCAGCGATGATCCCATTACCTTTTCAATGGTGAACCTATCCTCTGGAGGAAGAAGCCCCAATGTGAACCCCCCCTATTCTTCCTGTACGCCAGCGGCTCCTTGGGGATCAGGAGCGGTGAATCTGGAAGTGCCTTCGGAGGCTTCTAGATAGCTTGCTCCCACCGCCACGAAGGAGATCCGGTTGAATGAAGTAAGCAGTAGAAGTACCTGGGACATCAGGCTGGGTAGTCACCTCAGAAGATGTAGTAGCCTCAGTGGCCGCATTGGCCCAAGCTGGTTTGTCGTATTTCTCCCAGCACTTTTCTTCAACATGGTTAGACCGGCCACAGAAGTTGCAGAAGCGTTGACCAGTCTGAGGACAAGCAGCAGCAGTAGCAGGTCCAGAAGATGCTCCACGACCTGAAGAGTTCCTCCCCCTGCCAGCACCAAGAGGAGGACGAGCATCATGCGAGCGAGCACGTCCACGGCCACGACCACGACTAGACATCGCAACAAAAGCAGTAGTATCACCCGTATCTACAGGAGTCTCAGATGACGATGCAGGCAAGCATTGTAGTCTCTGAAAGGCAATCTGTAGAGTAGGCAGTGGATCACTGGCGAGAATCTGATCCACCACCCCGACATAGGAATCAGGTAGGCCACAGAGGAACTGGACTACTTGCAACTCATGTCGTTGTCGTTGCATAGTAGCCAAATCAGTAGACAAGGGATGGTAGGTTTCCAATTCCCCCCACAGTCCCTTTAAAGCAGAGAAGTAATCCGTCAGATCGGATCCAGAGAACCGCAGGCGGCTGAGTTGCTTGTTGATATCAAGCACCTTCTTGGGATTCTGACTGTGTAAATAAGTGTTGGCAAGCTGATCCCACATCTGCTTCACCGTCTGCAGGTATAAGAGTGTGACGCTAATCTTGGTCTCACTACTATTCAGAATCCATGTCGTGACTGTGGAGTCGTCTTTCACCCAGTCATCATAAGCTTTCACATCTTTTGAGTCGGCTGTTGCAGGAGGCACCGGTGGTGGATCTCGCGTCAGGTGCGACATTTTTCCTTGTGATTTGACATATATCTACATAGAGCACACCCAGTGTTGGTAGTTTCTCTCATCCAGCTTCACAGTTGTCACTTGACGGCGCAGATCTTCATGGGTAGACGCCATGAGGTAGAGGCAGACGAACTGGCAGAGTGACAGGAAGGCAGTAGCAGGCAGGAACAGGCAGTAGAAGGTTGCCTACATCTTCAGGTAGGCAGCAGCAGGCACAGAGCTACGGATCGGAAGGACCTCTTCACATACGGGCTACACCGGAGCGTAGCAAGGAACCCGATGACTCAACCGGTCACACAGACAGGCAAGCAAAAAATAGATCCGACGGTGGTCTTCAGGCAGAAATCAAACCCGCGGGCAGACGGAGCCCGGAACCAGGCGGGTGAAGCGACCCCGGCGGCCTACGCGCCCCGGCGGCGCTCCAGCTGCCGGCGGCGAGCGGTCGGCCTGCTGGTTGCTGTCGGCTGTCGGCGCCTGGCCGGGGAAGGAGAGAGGGGGGGAGAAGAGAGAGAGGTCGGGTGGGAGGGGACGGCGACGCCGGGTGAGGGAGGACTTGGATCAATCCTGCTCTGATATCATGTAAAACAACACGTGAAATGGAGAGCTTAGGGTTACACAATGTGTGTACCCTCATATTTATACTAAAAGAACATATACAGTGAGGTCCATATATAACAGTAAATTAACAAAACACTCAATAAAGGCATATATTAACAGTATTCATGTCCAATGCACATTACTTTTGTGGAAAATGACAAGGTGAAAATATGCTAGTTTTTTGGTAAATCTTTTGTGTTATTTCCTCTTATTCACTTTCTACCCTTACGAGATGTCGATGTCAAAAAAAAATAGAATAACCACCCATTTACTACAGATCTAGGATGTAGAGACAAAACAAAATCTAAGCACAATAAGCATTGCCAAATTTTATCTTTTATGTCTATTACTCGTTGAGTAGAACATACCTTGTAAGTCATTTTTGTTCCACAAGTTCTCATCAATTATAGATAGTAAAGATTTGATGTAATCTAGACAGTGGGACATATTGACATGATCAACGACTCAACATTACCAGAGTTTAAATGGATTATTAATGTAATTATATTTCAAAGATTTATGTAGAAGTTACACTTGTACTACAAATCTATCTATATTCTTATGACTAGCATATACATCTTTCATCTTTTCCTCGTGTATGTGTCCTACATTTTTAGATATTGGTGTCATGTATCTAGATTTGTGATCGGGTTCATGTCTAGAACTGTATTTGTGCATCCTAACCAAGGATCCAATTTCTCTCAACAAATGAACTATTTTGTGTATTCTAACCAAGTATTTCTATTCATCCATACGTAGATGTTGCTTGTTTACTGCATTATGCCTATGTTGTCACATTTTTGGCATGGAAGTCCTCGGCAGTTGATTGTTAGGACCTTTTTTCTCTAATAATCTACAGTTGTGGAGCCCACGAGCTTTTTTACATCTTTTTTGTACAACTGGTTGTATAGATAATACATTCATTCTCATACTTTTCTTGTTTTTTGATAGTCGTTCTTGTATTTGTGTGTCTGTGTTAGCATTAAGTTATTGAGTATAGGGCTTAGGCCTTCTATTTTGTATTATACTTAAGTGAATCCATATACCTCTTAAGTATTTGCTTATCTCTTCTACTCTCACTACTATATATAGGAGCCTCTTGAAAATCTTCATCGTGTTAATGAAATTTCTCGTCTAACTATTACACATGGTATTTGAGCAACTTTCTTTAAGACCTCCTCCCTGGGTTAGAGCAACTTTCTTTAGGACCTCCTCCCTACCTAGAACCCTAACAGCCACCCTCTCCTTTCCCTCTCTCATCTAATTCCATCTTCCCTAGTTGTCGCCAACCCCTCCATCTTTCTCCTCTAGTGCAGACAGTAGTAGTAGCACCGCCCACGGGAGTTTCTTCTATCCACAGTACGGGCCCATAGGTCACTGCCACACTGTAGCAACAACTGCCAAAACCGGCACCGCCTACAACAACAACCACAGACCCCAGGGACAGCTCGGTCAACGATCAGGCAAGCACAACAATCAACTACAAACTACAGCCGCCTCTTAGAGATGTCGCCTCCTCCCTTTGCATTGAGCAACCTCTCATCCTTCCTCTTTCGTTTGTACCTCTTTCACATATAAAAATAAATAAACAACAAAAAGGAATAAAAGACCTATCTTTATATAAAGCAAAAAGCCAAAAGAGGTAGAGCACATATTTCTTTTTCCTCTTCGTGTAGTTCCCTTATACACATGGATGAGTGCTTGCTATTTTAACAAGGGATATATATGTTTTTCTATCGTGATGCATAATTCCTATGATCCTCTCCTATAGTGCCATCACTTCTGGTAATGCTTACCTTCTCTCTTTCTTACCAGGTTTCCACCTGGCACTGTAGCACTTTCTCACTTTCACAATTTGTTGATGGAGCCCTAGTTTGGGTCTTCATCTTCTGTCTTTTTGCTCCTTTTTCACATCTAGACGCTTCATAATGCATGTTATAATCCCAATAAGGTTTTATTATCAAATGCACTTATGGATGCTTTTGCATGCTTTATAGGTACTTTGTAGAGAAATTGATGGAAGGAGAGGAGAGAGATGGTCTCATGGACTCCAACATGCATGGAGGAGCAAAAGGACTCATCAAAGTCAATTCCAAACTACCCCCAAGTGTCCAAGAATCGTTGAAGCAAAAAGCTCCACAGTTGATCAAGTTTTAGATCAAGTGCAGCAGATTACCCTCCAAAAAGGCCGTTCTAGGCCCCCCTAAAAGTCACATTTCACTAACATTAACATGTTTTCAATTCTTCCACCGCGGACGTTCTCACTAGAACGGTCATTCCATTCATTACGACTGAACGGTCGTTCTAGTGCCAGAACGACCGTGGTGACTTACCTAGGGTGCACCCTCCCATCCACCAATTAACCAGGCTTGATCCACTTCCACGGTCGTTTCTAGCACCACGATGGCTCCACCCCCACAACCCCACTGTCGTGGTGAAGGTAGAACGCTTGTACTATCTCCAACCCTATGTTGCCATGCACTAATTTTCCTAAACTACCCCCCACTTAACCCTAGCCCCCCTATATTAGCCTTAGTGGCGGTTGGGGGCGAAAGGGAGCTGGTGTTGGCATACATTTTGTCACCTACCACTCACCTACTCATTCCCACTCCCATTTCACCTCTTCTACCTCCAAAAACCTAGCTTTCTAGGGTTTTAGCCATTGCCATCCCATTTCCAGTGCTCATGGACCTTGGAGGAGGGTGGTGTGTTGCTATCTACAGCTAGAGGTGAAGAAGAAGTCTTCATCAACATTCATGGCATTTTACTTCTCTACTCATTCCATTTCTTTGATCTTTCTTGCATCATGTGTAGCTAAACCCCCTTGGTGAGCTGGGTGGGGAGGATGTTATTTTGATATCACCGTGAAAGACATTTTCACCAAAATGTTAAAGCAATGTGGCAAGAAATGAGGGAGTTCTACACTCAAGATAATATTTTTATCCACCTATTTAACATTGTTAAATAATGTCTTTATATATTCCGTTTGTTATTTTTCTTTAGTATATGGACCTCTGTGTAATTGTTCAGCTTATATATATATATGTATGGGGTACACACATTGTGTAACCCTACGGATGGTCAGACAGTTTCTAACATGGTACCAGAGCAGGAGTAACCCTACTTGGGCGCCGCCTCTCTCTCTCCCTCTCTCTGCGTCAGCGCCTCCTTTTTCCCCTCCCCTCCCTTCCCTTCTCTCTCTCGCTTTCTCCGCCGACGCCCCCGCCGCCGCTGCTGGTCCTGTAAGTGCCACGGCCGGCCGCCCAATAGTTGCGCCGCAGCCGCCGATCGGCTGGGGTAGCCACCGCAGCCGGCAATCGCACCGCCGCCGCCACCGGTTCGGCCCCGAGCCACCGCGCCGCCGAGCCTCCTAGCAGCCCAGCCTACCGGGCATCCTTGCGAGCCTCCTCCGGCTCCGTCTTCTGCCTGCTCGTGTCGGCCTTTGAGCCGCCAGGTCCCTTGCTGCGCCTCAGCATAGTCCGTATGTAACATGTCCATCCAGTTTTTTCTCCTGTGCCTACTACCGCCTAGAGAGAGGACCTAGGCGGTCATCTCCAAATTGTACCTTCTTTCTACTACTGGACTTGGTATTGTTTGTTTGTCATGGCTTCCTCACATGATGATCACCGCTGTCAGGTTACAACTGTCAAGCTAGACGGGCACAACTACCAGCACTGGGTTTGCTCCATGGAGATTTATGCTAAATCCCAGGGCAAACATTCACATCTAACGTGCGACCCACCTCAAGCTCCTGCTTCTACTGCCGAGTCCAAGGACATCAAGGCCTATGATGATTGGGTCAAAGATGATTTGATTGTGATGACATGGATTCTCAACAGCAGTGAAACACGCATCAGTGTTACCTTACTCTGTCTGCCTACACCTCAAGCTCCTTCTTCTACTGGCGAGTCCAAGGACATCAAGGCCTATGATGACTGGGTCAAAGATGATTTGATTGTGATGACATGGATTCTCAACAGCAGTGAAACACGCATCAGTGTTACCTTACTCTGTCTGCCTACTACTAAGGAAATGTGGGATCAGCTGGCAAGCACTTACTCTCACGGCAAAAATCCCATGAAGGTGTTTAACATAAATAAGCAGTTGACTCGTCTACAGTTCTCGGGACCTGACCTTGCTGACTACTTCTCTGCCTTCAAGGGACTCTGGGGTGAACTTGAGAGCTATCACCCTCTTTGTCGATTGATTTGGCTACCATGCAACGCCAAAGACAGGAGCTGCAAGTAGTCCAGTTCCTTTGTGGCCTTCCTGAGTTATATGCTGGAGTTGTAGATCAGATCCTTGTCAGTGATCCACTGCCTACATTGCAGAGTGCTTTAAAGCGCCTTCAACGACTGCCTACCTCATCGTCTGCATTACCTGCTGATACTAGTGATACTACTACTCTTGCTTCTATGTCCGGCCGTGGTCGTGGTCGTGGTCGCTTCTAGGAGAACCGCCCCCTCTTGGTTCTGGGAGGGAGCGTGGTTCGCTTGGACGTGGTGCGACCTCTGGCCCTCCCAGTGCTCCTCGCCCTCCCTTTGGACAACGCTTCTACAACTTTTGTGGTAGGTCAAACCACATTGAAGAAAAGTGTTGGGAGAAGTATGGCAAACCGGCATGGGCCAATGCTGCTTCTGAGACCACTGTTGCTTCTGAGGACGCTACTCAGCCTCAACCTACTGATTCGTCAAGCTCTACTACTGCTGATTTCATCCGTTCTGAGGTGGAACGTCTACTGCTGGAGCACACTGGTGCTTCACTGGTGCTTCTTCTGCTGCTGCTACTGGAGCTCATGCTGCAACCTACACTGGTTGTGATTCTGCCTTTCTAAGTGCACCCTCATCTAGTACTGGTAATACAAAATGGGTGATTGATTCAGGTGATTCTTACATTTATGGGAATCGGTCTCTGTTTTCGAACTTCTCTAAATTGGTTTCTCAATCTTTTGTTATGCTCGCTGATGGCTCAAAATCTGTTGTCTAGGATTGGTGATATTGCTGCTCATTTTTTGTTGAAATCTGCTCTATATGTGCCTCGTTTTCCACTAAACTTACTATTTGTTAGCAAAATTGTGCGCAGCCTGAACTGCAGTCTCACCTTTGTTCCTGGTACTTGTATTTTTCAGGACCTTCGCACGAGGATGAAGATTGGCGGGGGCATGAAGGACCGAATGGTCTCTACTATTTGGATGAGTTGAGAAAGATCGGCACTACGGCTTTAGCTTCAGCCTTATCATCTTCTGTTTCAGCATTGCAGTGGCACTATAGACTTGGACATCCGTCATCTGGGAAAATAAAACATGTCATTTCTGGTTTAGGGACACACAGTTTTCAGTGCGAGTCATGTCAGTTAGGCAAACAGTCTAGAACTGTCTATCCTAAGAAGTCTCAGATTAGTAGTAAAAGCATTTTTTATCTTGTTCATGCGGATGTATGGGGTCCTTGTCATGTTCCAAGTTTATCTGGAAATAAATACTTTATTCTGTTTATTGATGATTTTTCATGTGCCACAAGGTTGTTTCTTTTGAAAGATTGGTGCCAAGTATTGCCTACAATAAAATTCTTTTTTTATGAAATTAAAACCCAGTTCTCTATGCCTGTTAAAATTGTGTGAACAAATAATGCTTTGGAATTCGTTCAAAAATAGGTTGAGCTATTTTGTCTTTCTGTTGGTACTATTCATCAAACATCTTGTTCCTATACACCTAACAAAATGGAGTTGCAGAAAGGAAAAATAGACATTTGCTTGAAGTCACTAGAACCATCATGCTACACTCTAATGTTCCTAAACATTTTTTGCCAGAAACCATTCTTACTGATTGTTTTCTAATTAATCGAATGCCTTCATCTGTGATTGGCAACAAGATTCCTGTCCAGGTCCTACAACCAAATATGCCTCTTTTCTTTGTTCCTCTGAGGATTTTTGGTTCTACCTGCTTTGTTCGCCTACTTGGACCGCATTATGACAAATGATCTCCTAGAGCGGAAAAATGCATTTTCTTGGGCTATTCACGTACTCAAAAAGGGTATCATTGCTATAGTCCTACTACTAAGAAGTGGTTCCCGAGTAGTGACGTGGTGTTCTTTGAGGATACACCTTTTTATTCTGATAAAGGATATACCTTGAGTTCTGACATTATAGCAGCACCATTGTCGTTTATCAGTGATTGCATATCTGATTCTTTACCAGCTGAAATTACTTCTCCTCTTATTGCGTATCAACGCAGGAATCGGTCACAATCTGCTCAAGAACCCCCCAACGCCAAACCAATCTTCTCCTCTAGAAGATCCTACACCTGCTGAGGTAACTTCTGACTTAAATTTGCCTATTCCTATCGAGAAAGGCACTCATTCTTGTACTTCTCGTAATATTGCTAATCATGTTTCTACTGGACATCTAAGTGTTCATGTGAGTAACTTTGTTGCTGCTCTATCTGCTATTGTTGTCCCTAAGAATATCAATGATGCTTTACAAAGTTTTGCCTGGACGAATGCCATGTCTGAGGAAATGACTGCCCTTGCTGATAGAGGTACTTGGGAATTGGTGGATCCTCCTCCTGATTGCAAGCATGTTGGTTGCAGGTGGGTATATGTTGTGAAGGATCATCCTGATGGAACTGTGGAGCGTCTGAAGGCTCGCCTTGTGGCAAAAGGGTACACTCAAACCTATGGTATTGATTATTTTGAAACTTTTTCTCCTGTTGCAAGGCTGAATTCCGTCTGAGATCTTCTTTCTGTTGTTGTCAACTTGGATTGGCCCCTTATTCAGCTTGATGATAAAAATGCTTTTCTGTATGGTGATATTCAAGAGGAAGTCTATATGGAGCAACCACCTGGGTTTGTTGCTCAGGGGGAGTCACATAAGGTTTGCCCTAAAAAAATCTATTTATGGACTCAAACAGAGTCCTCGGGCATGGTTTGATAAGTTGATGGACTCTAGCAGAGTCCTCAGGCATGGTTTGATAAGTTGAGCAAGATACTGACTATTTTTTGTTTTTTTGAGACCACATGTTGATCACTCTGTCTTTATTAAAAAGACATCTTCTGGTATTGTGGTTCTAATTGTTTATGTTGACGATATCATCTTATCTGACAGCGATTTTGCTGAAATTCGGGCTACTAAAACACACTTGTGCAAGCACTTTGCTACTAAAGATTTGGGAAAGTTGTGATATTTTCTTGGCATTGAGGTGTCCAGAACTGCTAGTGCTCTTATCTTATCTCAGAGGAAGTATGTTCTTGATCTTTTACAGGAGACTGGGATGCTTGGAGCACGTCCGGATGATACTCCTTTAGACCCCAATGTGAATTCGGATGATGATGCATCTCCTATATATCCGGATAATAAAAAATATAGGAGACTAGTTGGTAAGATGATTTATCTGACTGTTACTAGAGTTGATATCTCTACTGATGTTGGTCTTGTTAGCAGGTATCTTCATAAGCCTAGACAGTGTCACTGGGATGCCTTGTGTCATATTCTGAGGTACCTCAAGAAATCTCCAGGTAAAGGTCTGTGTTATAGAAAGCATGGGAATTGTTCTCTTGAAGGTTACTCTGACTCTTATTATGCTTGAAGTAAGATAGACTAGAATATCTACTTCAGGCTACTGCACCTATGTTGGAGGAAATCGTGTCACTTGGAGAGAAGCAAAAAGTAAAATGTTGTTGCTAGATCCAGTGTTGAAGTTGAGTACAGGGCTATGGCTCATACTGCTTGTGAACTTCTATAGGTACAATCTCTCTTGAAAGACTTCGGTGTGAAGTCTTCTACTGCTATTCCTATGCATTGTGACAATAAAGCTGCTATCTTCATCGCTAATAATCATGTGTATCATGAGCGGACAAAGCACATTGAAGTTCACTGCCACTTTATCAGAGAAACTATCTTGTCTGGTCGGATCTGCACTCCATTTAACCCCTCAGAAGATCAAGTTGTTGATATCTTTACAAAGCTGCTGGCAAAGAAACATTTCAGCTCTCTTGTGGACAAGTTGGGCATGATTGATATTTATGCTCCAACTTGAGGGGGAGTGTTAAATAATGTCTTTATATATTCCGTTTGTTATTTTCCTTTTGTATATGGACCTCTATGTAATTGTTCAGCTTATATATATATGGGGTTCACACATTATGTAACCCTATGGATGGTCATACAGTTTCTAACAAACATCATGTATAAACTTTCTCCGAACAATAGGATCACGTAAAAGTCGTCATCTCCTTAACACTACTCCGTCATTATCCATCCAAGTCCTCGTACCTAAACAATTCTGGACTCAAGTTGTCTAGATCGTCTGCTTTCTCATAAATTGCAAACCATCACCCATGCTCAAAGGTAAAACTCTCATTTTCATTCTTCGCCCCCCGATGAATGCCTTTCCTTTTGCTCCTTCAGTGTTTGAGTGTGTCACCTTTGTGCATAACTTCAATCCAAAGACCAACAAATTTTAACCTGGTGCCCAAACTATGAGTTCTTGGTTACCCTCAAGTGTCAAAGATAGAAGTGCTTTGACCTTAGCATCAATCGCCTGCATGTATCTACTAATTTTACTGCCATGAAGATGACATCTTCTCCACAACAAGCCCTATCTTCACGCCACCACAGTTTGTGTCCCATCTCTGTTAGATCCCCACCTTCAATGCCACCATAGCTCATGTTTTATGCAAGGTGTGTCGGAGGAGATCAAAAGTTGATCCTTAAGCAGATGCATGGCCATCATCCTCAACTCCAATAGAATCCAAAGGGTCGATCACCCTCCACAAAGGTAAATGTGCATGTACTTCCAAGTATCATATAAATCACACCTGCTGTCTTGCCTGCCTTCTTCTGCTTAGGCTCTTGCCACTACCCTTGACAATACCATCGTTCCAAAAATTGTAAGGAATCCTTCAAAACCTAAATTGGAAATCTGTGATGATGAATGAGATGGAGGCTCTGCGGACAAATGACATGTGGGATCTTATTACAGCACCCCACAGAAAAACATAGTTGGTTGCTGATGGCTCATCTCTATCAAGCATCGGTATGATGGCTACGTCGATCAGCTGTAAGTCTGTCTAATCGCAAAAAGCTTCATCTGACCTATGGGTTCTACTTCTTCCTATATGGCTTGCTTATAATAATGCGCACACACCTATATTGTATTTTATCTTCTTCTATGCGAAAAAAATCATATTTGAGCTGGCAGTAAACCTATTTCCTAAAGAGTATACGAGTAAGGTTTCAAAGAAGGATGTAGAGGCAGGGTGATCGAGCAGATATTAAGTTACTAACCTGCAATCAGCATCGGGGTGGAAATACAATGCAATGTCAGTGCATTCTGGAGGTTGTAACTCGAACATCTTAGGCCATATGTTTTCACAGGGTTTGAGTTTAAGTTGTACTACTTTTGGCAATCTCTTGGTAACCTCATAAGCTTTGTCATCTACCAACCCCTTCAATAAATGAGCCTCGATTCCAAGAGATACGTTCCAATTAGGATCATGGATGTTGAACGTTCCCCTAAACATATACATAAAACAAGAAATTAGAAAGGAGTCATTGCACAACACTTGGAAATTGATGATTAAGAAGGCAGATATACTCATTAACTCAGAAGAGCTTATTCAGAAAGAGACTAATTAAACACAATTACTCATTACTAAATAATACTAAGATTACAGTAACATAATTCTCAAAATTGTTTTATTGTGAACAAAAAGATTGGAACGCTAAGCATCCAACTCATTACAGTTACACACAACCTCAGTCAAAGAAAGAAATATGCTAGATGCTTTTAAGGAATACAAATTATATTAGAAATAGAAACAGTAGAGGAGAGACAATGCATAGAGTGAAATCATTGTTCCAGGTTTATTGTCATTTTTTGTCCATTTGATATCTTCTTTAACAAAATACATGTCAGTAAAGGTTGTTTGCAATTGCACTGCGTTATGTAAAAATCCGTATAACTTAAAGACATCCAAGTTGGCTGAGATCCAGTCCAGACACCTAACTGTTGATATAGAACTATATTTAAAATGCACGAGCTAGTTTCATCTTACATCTTTAATTAATTCAAACATGCAAAAATACATTCTCTGCAATAGGCCAAAGGAATTACAGTTAGGATTATCTTTAAAAAGAAAAAATAAGCCACTAAACAATCCTTGAAAACAGAGGTACACCATTCCCTCAAAAAGTGTGTAACCATAAGACTTCAAAGTCATCCTTTTCTGCTAGACTGGGAAGGACGAAAACAAAGAAACTACGAACCTCTTACAAAAGATCTCTATGTGCTCTAAGGATAGTAGGCTCCAAAGTCGTCCTTTTCTGCTAGATTGGGAAGGACGAAAACAAAGAAACTACGAACCTCTTACAAAAGATCTCTATGTGCTCTAAGGATAGTTGCTACTCAAATCAAACTAAGAGCAACAAAATAGCATAAGAGGTTGAAGATTTTGGGCCTATTCTTTTGATTAATGACATCCTACAAAGCAAAGATACCAAAACAGCAATCATTTTTGTGTCTGTGCAGGTTGGAATATTTTCCCAAGACTCCTCCGAGGCTGCAACCCATGTTAGACAATTAAAAGATTTGTCAAAAATCTTACAAAATAGATTTTTTTTTTCAGGCACACTTCTTATATTGTGTTTCGTTCTTTCAGATCTTCACTGGTGGTCCTAATTTTCTTGTTTTAACTATTGTAACAATGTGTATATAGATAAATAAATATGTATAATATTATATATATTATATAATATATAATATTATATCATATATAATATATTATATATGATATTATATATCATATTATATATGTATATATATATAAATATATATATGATTAGCCACAGTAGATGTATATTTCAACTATATTGAAGTGCTGAAAATATATCATGGTTGTCATGTTAAATTTTGTGAACCATGTATTCTCTTAGAATCTTTCTAATAAGAAACTTAATAGTATAATAGAAAGTATTCGTAAAAATCTCAACTCAAGATCTTTCGTAAAATACCCTTAAAAGATTGTTGTGAGAGAAAAGCATATAGTGATATTTGTATATGTTAATATATATCATTTTATGTTTTTTATTTTGTGCTCTTTAGTATTGTCTTTTATCCCATATTGGTAAATCTGGAATAATAAAAGACATCTATTTTTCGTATTGATAAGAGGAAACCCTGCTCCTATAAATAGGAGAACAAGGAAGCATACATGAAACAACCTAACCCTAATGGGCTAAGACATACTTAGGCCCATATTACAAAACACTTAATCACAAAAATAAACAGACTCTATAATACTCCCCTTCAAGCTGAAGATGGGAGAATCCCAAATCAGCTTGCAAACAGAGAGTTGGACTAAAAACAAAGAAATAGAATAAAAGGATAAACCAAGCCTATACAAGAATTTTCTCCCCCTCAATCTTTACAATTAAGCACTCAAAAAGTCAAACACTCCCCCTCAAGTAGATACTCCATAGAAGGCAAGCAGGTCGTAGAAGTTTCTCAATCATCTGGAGCAGAAGTTTCTTGATCATCTGGAGCAGAAGTAAGCAGCAGTAGAACATCATGGTCTTTATCACAGTCGCTAACGTCGCACCCAGAGAGTGTTGGGTTACAGCAACAGTAGTAGTCAACGTGTGAAATAGAGCACGGACGGGCCAAAGAGTGTTGGCACACAGAAGCAGAAAGTCGACGTGCAAACAAGGCACAGACAAGTAAAAAAGTCAACATGCATAAAGCATGGACAAGCCAGAGAGTGCTGGTTCACAGTAGCAAAGTCCAGAGAATAATGGTTCACAGTAGAAGTAGGTCAACGTGCAAAGAAAGCACGGACAAAAAGTAGACAGTAGAGTCAACATAGCCAGATCTAAGACCATCTTGAAAAAGCAAGCACTATACATGAATCTCCAGATAATAAGCTCTCCAAGAAGTATATAGCAGTAAAAGACTTTCAGATGCAAATATCAATTGTAGAAGTCCACAAGATCTTTAAGAAGTACAATAATATCCACTGAAATATAAAGCAGCGGAATATAATCTTCCTCTCCATCAGTCTCATCTATTTCTCCCCTTTACACCAACCACGAAAACAACCAAGAGTGATTGGGTGGATAATGATAAAGAAATGGCCCCGAAAGAAATATAAATTATAACACTGCTGGGGGGTGGGGGCTTGAGTGGTGCAACCCTCCAGTTAGGATAAAATAGAGTGCATCCTGACTATATTGTTTGGTCCAAGGATACTGCCTCCAGGCCTTGACGTATCGGTAGTAGGCACATAAACAATGATATGACTGTTGAGTTGAACTCCATTGCGAGGATTCCCGACAGCTTCGAATGTGTTGCTTTGGTTACAGTACAAAATACTTTCCAACTTATAAGTTTTCGGCGCCAACCCATGATACCAATAAGCAAATATCATATCGAGCAAGTTGATTCCTTTCACGATTGTTGACTTGGGGGCAAAGTTCACTTTTTGTTTACAATAACGTGCATACAACCTGCGATACCAACGAAAACCCTATAATATCATAATGTGCATCAGTAGGGAAAAGACGAGATCGTCAACAATGATTATTCGAATCGTATTGAAATGATTATGGCCCGAGTGGAAGTGATGAAGTCGTACAAGCCGCGGGAGTCGATTTAACGTTCTTGCATATACAGATTTCCAAGTTATCTGTATCAGACTAGTTGCCGATCGGCTTGGATCCGAAAGGATGGGTGGCCGCATGCGAGAAGAGGACAAGGGACAGAGGCTAGCCTACGCAACGGCTACGAACGAAAAAACATAGCAATGATGTTGGGGGTCAGTAGATGGGGAAGGTCTTATTATCATAATAGGGACCAGGGTAACATCATCGATTGCTTCACGTTGGGTGACGAGAATGGACACCATGAGTCGTGTTGAACATCAGATGGAGATGGATGGCATGGCGTTCCAATAAAGGGAACTTCAGATTTAACTCACACATCTAATCCATTATGATAAACAACGGCGGCAGCTTGGGTTGAAGCGGTGGGGAATTAAGCGGACAGAAAGAGAGGTAACAATAGTGTTAGTTTTTTTAATACGAAGGTTGTAGGCAGCAGCGCAAACAGGGGTATGAGACATGCAAGAGAAGCGACTACGGACAAAAATATGGGGAGGCAGCGACGGTCAGCAGTAAGGAAGAAGAGGTATGGCGGCAAGCTTGGAGAAGATCTGTGGTAGAGCCTGGCGGGCAGCCAAGTCAAGGAGCGGCGGCCGCCCGTAGGCGGAAGAAAGTCTTTTTCTCTCCTCTTAGATTAGGTTTTTTCGATCATGCTCTGATACCATCTGGAATTATAAAAGACGGCTATTTGTCGTATTGATAAGAGGAAACCTTGCTCCTATAAATAGGAGAACAGGAAAGCATACATGAAACAACCTAACCCTAATGGGCTAAGACATACTTGGGCCCATATTACAAAACACTTAATAACATAAAGAAACAGACTCTCTAATAGTAAACTTTATTCCGATTGACCCTCCTATCCTATATAAGGATATGGTCTATGCTTATGTTTATTATCTCAATAATAGAATTATATTCTATTCACATGGTATTAGAGCGGTTTGATCCCCCTGAGCCTCTCCTAACCCTAATGCTTCATGTCCCCCTCTCTTAGCTACCACTATCTCCTTCTCTTCCATTTTCCACCATTTGCCGTCCATGCCTCTCTCCTTCCCTTCTCAACCTCCACCAGCCCCTTCCTCTCCATTTGTTCCCCACAACCTTGCTCCACCTTCCACCCCATGTCGTCGTAGATTCACCCAACCGCCACAGACGACGTTCCACCATCATCAACTCCCAATCTGCCATTGATCCACGCAGCCTCACCTTGTTTCTATCCTCCCTCATCCACCTTGCTTCCCTTCACCCCACAACCCTTCATCCTGTCGCCATGCTGCTCCATCCCACCGCCATCACCCTGTTGCCCATCCATTGACCCTGTTGCGCATCCGCAACCCTCCATCTCAACAACCTTCCTGCTTGTTGGGATATAGTGGTGATGGGAGAACCAAACAACAAGGCGCAACGAGTTTGTTGCAGAGATGTGGAAGCATGAGATTGAGCAATCCAAACCGAAGAAGTATGAAGAAGATAAACAGTGAAACAAGCAAGAAACCACAAAGACAAGATTTATACTCGTTCAACCAATTCCCAATGTCGGAGTCTACATCCACTGACGGAGATGATATTATTGATGGAGAGATTACAGAGATGATGATTACAGAAGGGAGTAAGAGAACCCAATCCCCTTTTACACCTGAAAGCCAACCGTGGAAGAAGACGGTTGCTTGGAGAGGAGTTCTTGGAGGTGTGAAATCCTAAGGAAAGTCGTAGATCCGTTTGTAGTGTTAGGTCTTCAAAAACGACGTCTAATGATGCCTCTTCGTTGTTGTTCATGCTTGGGACGAGTTGGGGTGTATTTATAAGAATAGGACCCATATCCAAAGTCCCGAAGTCATATGGTTGTTTTCCGGCCATGTTTACAGTCCAACTAGACTATATATGATCTGTAACACGGAATGTATTTTTATTTCAGCAACATCTATGGTCCAGCGTTGGACTGTGTATGGTCTAGCTGGACCATAAATACAAATAAAGTCCAGACATTCCATATATGGTCTGAAATTAGACTATAAATACACTTATAGGTATCTAAAACACGTCCCGAAGATGTTGAGGCTCGGTGTAAGATGTCTGGTTCATCAAGGACGCTTTTCTAAAGAGTTTAAGACACTCTCTCAACCAACTCCACCTTGTCTTCAACTCAAAAATGATGGAATGTAGAAAAGCACTTCCAGTCTTCTAAAATATCAGAAATTTATTAAAAATACCATCTCCTCCACATGCCCTACATGGGCAAAGCTTAGGTAGAAAGAAGACCAGCTACTTTGAGCAAAGCTCAAAATTAGGTAACGAAAGAGTATTCGTCATCGTGTCAGCTAGATTCTTAGACGTACCAATCTTCTTTATTTGAATCTTGCGTTCAGCTGTGATTTCTCTAATGAAGTGTACTTGATATCAATGTGCTTCGCTCTCTCATGGAACATTTGATCTTTGCTAAGATGTATAACACTTTGATTGTCACAGTGAACAATAACTTGTTCTTTGTTAACATATATATCTTGTTTAATATCTTCTGTTATTAATTTTGTTATTTCTACATTATATGTGGACCTTTCTGTAATTGTTCCGTTATTATATATACAAGAGTGCACACATTGTGCAACCCTACGTTTCCAGAAATTACTGACACCGTTTCATGGTACCAGAGAAGTAAGATCCAGCCCCTGCCGCCGCCCTCCATCCCTTCCTTCTCTCTCTCCTCCCCCCGGCAGCAGCACCCCTTCCCGCCGCCCCTCCCCGCGCGGCCGCACCTGCGAGCCGGCAGGCCAGCAGCCAGCAGCGCCGCCACCAGCAGCTGTTGCGCCGCGGCAGCAGGCCGGCAAGGCCGCCGGGAAACGGGGGTCGCGAGCCCACCAAGCCGCAGGGGCCGGCGTACCTCTGCAGTTGACCGCCGCCGGATCGTTGGCTATGTGAAGATCCACAACCGTCCAGTGGCCTGAGTTTGTCGTTACGTAGACCGATTTTTCGATTTTTTGCCTGCCTGCCTGTATAGGTCGTTGTGTCACCGGGTTCTCTGCTGCGCTTAGGCGTAGTTTATATGTGAGAGGTTCTATCAGTGGTAGATCTGCGCCTGTCTCAGCCTGCCTGACGGCGTAGTCCGTCTTCTGCCTGCTCGTGTGTCTGTCTGTGCCTGTCCTTCTGCACTCCAGACTCCACTGCCTGTTTGTTTATGTTGCTATCATGGCGTCCTCGTGAGATGAATTCCGCCGTCAAGTTACGACTGTGAAGCTTGACGGGCGCAACTACCAGCACTGGGTATGCTCCATGGTGATTTATGCAAAATCCCAGGGAAAGTACTCGCACCTGATCCGTGCCGGTCTGGCACAACCTGCAGAGAACGTCGACTCTAAAGATGTGAAGGCGTATGATGACTGGGTCTGGGACGACTCGACGGTGATGACATGGATTCTCAATAGCAGTGTTGAGAAGATCAGTGTCACCCTCCTTCACCTTCCTACGGCAAAGCAGATGTGGGATCAGCTCGCTGGCACATACTCGCATAGCCGGAAAAACCTATACCAAGAATTGGTTCACACGGGAATGGACGTACTGGTTCACGTAAAACTGGACGTAGAATACCAAAAGGAGTTATTCATGTTCAAGTGAGTTTCAACAATAAGAAGGTGTTTGACATCACCAAAAAGCTGGGACATCTACACTTCACGGGGTCGGACATTGCGGATTACTTTTCTACCTTTACTGGATTGTGGGGGGAGCTGGAGTCCTATCACCCCCTATCCACGGACCTAGCCACCATGCAATGTCAGCGCCAGGAGCTGCAGTTAGTCCAGTTCCTTTGTGCACTGCCAGAGTCCTATGCTGGTGTAGTGGATCAGATCTTGACTGTGAAATACCATCATGATGGCACTGTAGAACGACTGAAGGCACGCTTAGTTGCTAAAGGGTATACGCAAACTTATGGTATTGATTATTTTGAGACTTTCTCTCCAGTTGCCCGTCTTAATTTTGTCAGAATTCTTCTTTTTGTTGTTGTTAATCTTGATTGGCCACTACTGTAGTTGGATGTGAAAAATGTTTTTTTGTATGGTGATTTACAAGAGGAAGTCTATATGGAGCAACCTCCTGGGTTTGTTGCTCAGGGGGAGTCACACAAAGTGTGCATGTTGAAGAAGTCTATTTATGGGCTCAAGCAGAGTCCCCGTGCCTGGTTTGACAAATTAAGTAAAATTCTGATTGATTTTGGGTTTCTGAGATCTCAGGTGGATCATTCTGTCTTCACTAAGAAGACCTCTGCTGGCATTGTTATTCTGATCGTTTATGTTGATGATATGATTATATCTGGAAGTAACTATCTTGGTATTCAGGCTACTAAAGCCTATCTTGGTAAACATTTTGCTACCAAAGATTTGGGCAAGCTTCGGTATTTTTTGGGCATAGAGGTATCTAGAAACTCTAATGCTCTTGTACTGTCTCAGAGGAAGTATGTCTTAGATATTCTACAGGAGACAGGTATGCTTGGAGCTAGACCGGCTGACACCCCTCTAGATCCTAATGTCAATTGGGATGATGAGTCTTCTCCTTTTTTCTCTGATAATAAAAAGTACAGGAGGCTGATTGGTAAGTTGATTTATTTGACTGTGACTAGAGCCGATATTTCTACTACAGTGGGCCTTCTTAGCAGGTACCTTGATAAACCCAGACAGTGTCACTGGGATGCACTTTGTCACATTCTGAGATATTTGAAGAAGTCTCCTGGCAAGGGACTTCATTACAGGAAAAATGGACATTGTTCTCTTGAAGGGTACTCTGACTCTGACTATGCAGGAAGCAAAGCTGACAGGAAATCTACTTCTAGGTATTGTACTCATGTTGGAGGCAATCTTGTCACCTGGAGGAGCAAGAAGCAAAATGTGGTTGCCAGATCTAGTGTTGAAGTTGAATACAGGGCCATGGCCCATACTGCCTGTGAGCTTCTGTGGGTGCGCTCTCTCTTAAAAGAATTTGGGGTTGATTCTTCTTCTGCTATACCCATGCATTGTGATAATAAAGCTGTCATGAGCGCACCAAACATATTGAGGTTGACTACCATTTTGTTCGGGAGTCTATTCTTACCGGCAAGATCAGTACTCCTTTCACGCGTTCTGAAGACCAAGTTGCTGATATCTTCACCAAGCTGTTGGCGAAGAAGTAATTCTGCAAATCTTATGGACAAGTTGGGCATGATTGACATCTATGCTCCAACTTGAGGGGGAGTGTTAACATATATATCTTGTTTTATATCTTTTGTTATTAATTTTGTTATTTCTATATTATATGTGGACCTCTCTGTAATTGTTCTGTTATTATATATACAAGGGTGGACACATTGTGCAACCCTACGTTTCCAGAAATTACTGACACTGTTTCATTCTTGAACCATACACAACTGATTCATCAAACCCTTAAGCCATAAAGCCTCCTTTACGACTTATATTTCCACCATGTACTTTGCTTTAGTAGTAGATAAAGCAATAGTACTTTGTAGAGTGGCTTTCCAACTAACAGTTGTAGATCCAACTATGAACATGTAACATGTGAGAGATCTCTTATCGAGGTCGCCTGCAAAATCTGAGTCCCTTTGAATCTCTATGCCAAGATCATCTTAGCTTCACCTAGGTCTTTCGCATCAAATTCTCCATCTAGAAGAGATTTCACCTTGGCAATCTCAAATGTGTGTCTAGAAGCGATCAACATGTCATCAACATACAGTAGTAACTAAACAAAGGAATTGTCATCCAACCCTTTGTAGTAGACATGTGTCATAGATACTCCTGGAAAATCCATTGTGCATCGTGAAAGAGTCAAATCTCTTGCACCATTATCTAGGAGATTGCTTCAACCAATAGAGTGACCTCTTGAGCAAACACACATGGTTCTCTTTGTCTTCAAAACCCTGTGGTTGTTGCATGTAGACCTTTTCTTCTATTTCACTGTGCAGAATAGTTGCCTTTACATCTATTTGTTGCAACTCTAGGTCTTCAATGGCTACCAAAGAAAGAAGCACCAGTATGGAACTATGTTTGACGACGTGTGAGAAGACTTCATTATAATCAATACCTTCAATTTGAAGGTAGCTTTTGGAACAAGGCGTGTCTTGTATATGTCACCTTTTTTCATATAGACCCACTTAAAGCCCACTACTTTCTTTCCTTTTGAAGGTACCACTAACTCCCAAGTCTGATTCTTGTGAAGAGATTCCATCTCTTCCTTCATTGCAGCAATCCACTGTGAAGCATCGTGACCTGCGACTGCATCACAAAAATCAGTGGGCTTGTCACCAATATCCAGATCAACGGTGTTGGAAAGAGCATAGGCTACCATGGACTCACCAAAGCCATAGCATTGGGAGTGGTTTGACGTTTCGTTTGCCTTTTGCCTTTGGCTACACTATAAGAACTTTGTGGAATCTCCTCTTTGTCTTCACTAGGCACCGAATCATCTAGCGTAGAAGAGGGATCTTGTTCATCAACTTGTGAGTCGTCATCTTTTGTGGTCTATGTTAGCATATTTGACTAGTTGGACTTAGACTCATTGTATTTTCCCTTGTTTCTGTTTGACCCATGTACTCCTTGGCTCCTATATATAGGAGACCTAGACTCTTATTTCACTTTTTGACAACTACTTATTCTACATGGTATCTGAAGCAGGATTCTCGCCCTACCCTTTCCTCTCCTCTCTTTTCTTTTCCTCTCCCTCTCCCTCTCCCTCTCCCACCCAACGGATGCCGCGCCTCCTCACCCCCACCTACTCGCCGCCGGCACCCCTCTTCTCCCTCCACCCTCCTCCTTCCGCTTGTCACGGCGGCCAGCGGACGAGCTACCTAGCAGCGTCAGTAGCTCCCAACCACAGCAGCGACCGCAGGCAGCCCGGTGGCCAGCAGTTGTCCCAAGAGGCCAGCCTCCACCATGGACTAGCAGTCCACGTAACCACGACAGCCCGCCGTTTCTAGACACAACCAATTGGATCCATCCACCACTAGTCCAGGCCACCACCACACATGGCTTCTATTTGTACGACATTCCGGAAGACTCGTATCTTCTTCTCCTTCCTTCTTCAGAATTTCTAGATCCAAACAGTAGATATACACAAATAAAAAAGAAATAGTTTTATAAGATAAAAAATGAAATAGTTTCAAAAGCCTTGTACTGATTTATGAAGCACCAAAACAAAAAGAAGCAAAGCTTTTTTGTTTTCTTCCTCTTCATGTGGTTCCCCTAATCCACATGGCTGAGTGTTTTTTAAATTGGGGATTTCATGTTCATATTTCCTACAGTGCCATTAATTTCATTAGCACTTTTTGTTTTCCTACGGAGATCCATTCTAGTAGTGTCATTCCTCTTTCTACCGAGTTTCATTCCGCTAGTTCCACTTTCCTCCTACCAAGTTCCATTCTAGTAGTGCTACTACTACCAAATTTCCATTCCAGTAGTATTTCTATTTTGTTCTTCTATATCGTGCTACATTATGATACCTTTACTTTTTGTTTGTACCGTGCTCCTTATTTTAGTACTATTATCGTCATATCATGGGTGATGCTGCCAAGCCAACATCTACCATTATCTATAGTGATATGCCTCATATTACTGTTGTCAAACTCAACGATGACAATTTTCTTCTATGGATGAATGTTTTGTTCAAACATTTCTAGAATCATGGGATAAACTCAAGTTTATCATTGAGGATGTCCTTGTCGTGCCCGACACTATCGGGACTACAGGCAATAGCCAACTTCTTTCCTAGCTTTGGGGGTGCATGGAACTTGACATTGAAGTCAAGTACATGTGGCATAAGTGCGTCGAAACAATGTCGGATGAAATGAGCAGTTCTTCACTCGGGAGGACAACTGCTTGCACATTAACAACGCCATGGACAAAATCTTCTCCAAGCAGTAAGGGGATCGACCCCTATCTAAGCACTATGATGCAATGAAGGTCATATCCACCAGCAGCTCAACTTTTTCTCTCCAACGACCTTTGTTGAGGTCACCAAAGAGGGGGAAACTCTCCTCACTGGGTGCTTCCTCAACGGGATTTTTCCTCATTTTGCTACTGTTCGACAGCTACTCCTATTTGGCGTGACCCTTCCATCTATAAACTAGGCATATGCACGCCTGGCCCGGTTTGAGATGGTTGATCCTCGCATCTCTCCTACTGCAGTACTGTTACATCTGAACTTCCATCAGCAATGGTTGTGGCGGTCAGAGACCCTTATCGTGGATGAGGCCAATGCCCAAAGTGCATTTATTGTGGCAAGCTGGGCTACATTGAAAATGTCTATCACTCAAAACATGGCTTTCCAACACACTACGGGAGAGGACGTAGCAAGGGCTCTGCCCCTATCTCCTAAGCACCTACCCATGTCGGTCAAGCATTTTCCCTCTCAATTGGTCGTGCATCTCCTCCGCCACAGGCGTCTTCTCCAACTCTCATGTCTCATTGTCAAAGGAGTACGAATGCCTTCTCTAAGCTGCAAAATATTATGGGGATTCTCTCCTCCACAACAACATGAACGCATATGCCTCTTTTGTTGGCAAGTCGAGGATCTACCTACTATCAGTTCTTCTGCCCACCTAGCCACCACTTTTTAAGGTAATTTTGGGGCGTCAATGTTTGTTATCATTTCTAACTGGATAATTGATTCGGGTGCGTCACAACATATGATTGGCATGTTCTATCTTCTAACCATATCTGATTTGTTTATCCCTCACTGCTCTATAACCATGGTGGATGGGTCAGTTAAACGAGTAACTTGGTGTGGCACTGTTCTATCTCTTCTAAAATCAAGTTGACTGTTTTCCACTTTGTTCCAAGCTTTTCATACAATTTAATGTATGTAGAAAAATTGTTGATTCTCTTTGATGTTTCATAACTTTTAGTCCAACCGGTTTTGTTTTATAAGATTGGAGGAATTCAACGATGCTTGAGCAGGGAGTATGTTCTGGTGATCTCTACTACTTCTCCGCCCCATCCTCCAGCCTACGACGAGCGCTTCTTGCCTCCACGCCACTTCAGTTGCATCTACGTCATGGTCATTTACCTTTAAACAAACTTAAACTATTATATAGTTTTTTATCTTCCTGTTCTTCTATTCCTTGTAATGTCTGTCAGATAGGAAAACACCATCGTGTATCCTTCTGGGCCCATATCTATTAACAATCATCTTATATGTTTGATTTAATTCATATTCATAATGATGATGTGTGGTCCATTCAGGACTTACAATGATTGTAGATACTTTTTTACTAGTCTCTATAGAAGCGAGGAGTGATGACTCGCACAGAGAAGAAGCAATTGTAGATCTGGAGCAACATAAGTGAGAAACCCGCATAGGTGCAGTGGAGAGCAGCAGTAAATCTGGATTAGCAAATCTGAGAAATCTGCATAGGGGAAGTAGAGAGCAGTAGCATATTTGTATCAGCAGATCTGAGAAATCCACATAGGGGTAGTAGAGAGCAGAAGAACCTATGCCCCCACAGTGTGAGTTACTCCACCATGTGGCGTAGGCAGGCAACAAAGATGGTCCTTGTAGATCTTCAACGTGGTATTTTAGAAAGTGTCGGGAGACAAGAGGGGGGAAGAGGGAAGGTAGGGAGGCTAATTAGAGGAGGTGAGGGAGGTTGGTTGATGGAAGGGGGAAGGGTGAAGGAGGGAAGCAGTGGTGGCTAGGGTAGGGGGTGAAGGGGGGACGACATCAACGACTAGGAAGGGTGCGAGTGGGGTTGGGGCGGGAAAGAAGAGAGGAGGGGAGGGTGCGGAAGGTTGTGGAAGAAGAGAGGAAGGGCAGGTGAGCGGACAGCAGGTGGAGGCAAGGAGAAGAGGGGCGGTGGCGTGGAGGGGGGTGGCTCGGGGGGGAGCATCAAGGTTAAGGGGGATCGAACTCGTTTGATACCATATCGAATAAGAAAACCTTTATTTAATGTGTCTACAACAAATCCAATGTACTCTCTTTTATAGGATAAGAGAGTAAGTGAGAAAAAGAACTAAACAATATGGGATAAAAGAAAAGATAAAGACAAGACAAGTTTAAAGTATATAATAAAACATAAAGCTTAAAGCATATATACTAATACTTATAGTTGTGGATGATTTTTCTAGAATGACATGGCTTTACTTTGAACTCGTGATGAAGTTTTTACATTAACTTGTGAGTTTAACAAGTTGGTTTCAGTTCAGTTTTCAACGTCTATTAAGATTCTTCAAACTGACAACGCACTCGAGTATACCCAAAAGGTTGATGCCTCTTTTTCTCATGACATTGAAATGATTCATAAACATTCGTGCGCATACTCTCCACAATAAAAGGGCGGTGTTGAGCATAAAAATCATCCTTTACTTGACATTACACGCTCTCTTCTCACTCATGCCAACTCGCCTAAGCATTTTTGGTCTTATGCAATCCTCACTGGTTGCTTTCTTATCAATCACCAACCTTCCTTTGTACTCAGGAATCATACTCCTTTTTCCGTTATATACCGTCAACCCGATCTGACAAATTGGTCTCTACTTCGATGGACTATTATACGAAGCCTACGCATGACGGAGAACTCTTTGATGATCCAAACAAGTGTGGCCGTATAATCGGAAAGTTGATTTACTTGACTATTACTCGACTAGATATTTATCTATGTTGTTGTAGTAGTCAGCCAACGCATGAGTGTACCACTATAGGCTCACTAGTCCAACGTTCAACACATTTTTCGCTATCTCAAGAGTACTCCAAGATGATGATTGCTCTACAAACGTCCTAATTCCAAGGTAATCTCTATTTGTGGATATGCAGATGCAAATTGGACTTGGTGAATTTAAAGACCGACGGTCCACTTTCGGCTATTGTGTCATGATTGGCACTCACCAGTTTTCTGGATGAGTAAAAAATAGGCGGTGGTAGCTTGCTCCAGCATCGAGGCACAGATCATGCACATCTCAAATTGCAAGGCTTCTCAGATGCTGATTGGGTAGGATGTGCCATAGACCGCAAGTCAATTTCCAGATATTGTGTCTTGTTGTGGTGGGGGGGGTAATCTAGTGTCCTGGAAAAGCAAAAAGCAAACAGTGGTAGCCAATCTAGCACTGAATTCGGATACAGAGCAATGACTCATGCAACCAGTAATCGCCTATGGACCAAGAATATCCTAGAAGACCTGGGAATCAATCAGTCAGAAGCAATGGAACTCAAGTGTGATAATCAAGTTATTGTCGACATTGCTTCCAACCCAGTTTTTCACGAACGGACCAAACATATTGAAGTTGATTGTCATTTCATTCAAGAAAAGATATAGAACACCAAATTATACTTATTCCAGCCCGTTCAAAAGATCAAGTGGTTGATCTTTTCACAAAAGATCCCCTAATGGATGTCGAGTAAAATTCTTATGTAACAAGCTTGGTGCCTATGACATCTAAGCACCAGCTTGAGGGAGAGTGTTAGAATAATAAGTATTTATTCCCATTATTCATTATTCTTTATTTACCAGTATATTCTATGTGTATATGGGATTAGTCCCACACTGTGTAAATGGGTATTGGACACCACCCATGTCCATATATATAGGTGTGCCCTGTCAATACAAAGGCATCTCATTCCGCACTTTATACTTTTTCCATCTACATGATAGACGTGATCCTGGCTGTTTCAAAGCCCAAATGAACAAATAAAATCATGAAATTTTACATGTATAATCTCTATATCTAGATGCATCATTTTATGCAAAAAGAATGTATATGAGATATGGGGGTGGGGGTTTTCATGTGGGAGGCAAGGAAATTGGGCATTTCCTAGGGCTTTTGATGAAGGATTTCGATGACAAAATGTAGAAATTGTGTTGAAATTTTGCTAGAACAATTCATAAGCTTAAATACACAAACTTATGTAATGACTTCATATATTGAATATGCCACGGGGGCCTTCATGTATTTTTTTAGTAAAGAGAATGTCAAGTCTTTAGGAAGGCAAAGAGTGCAAATATTACTATTATTAGATACTCAGAGTCTACTAGATACAAGTAAATTATATACATCAATGAATTAGATGCAATTTCATGAATGGAAAATCCATTTAGCATGATTGATGTGGTGGTTGACCTCCCTTTTTGGCAGTTGTTGCCTAATACGAGATGCTTGATGTGACGAACAAATTGTTCTCGACCTGTGTAATTTCTATGAACCTAGGCGTATGTCTCTATATGCATCATACTAGATTTTAAAAGAAACTCCACCTGCGCATTCTCTTTCTTTTCTTCAACGTCGATATGTGACTTTAGCAAAAATTGACTTCATGATTGTGAAGTTGGGCAACATCACTAACGGAATAACATGCTTCTCCGCCATCATTTATTACCATGTGATCTTGATATGCATAAGTCTTCCCCCATGGCATTCTCAATAGTGAATAAAAATAATAGGCAATGTGAGAAGAAACGAAGAGGAGAAGACGACAAGAACACCGATCAAATGTCGGCTGCAAGACGCAGCAAACGTGAGAAGGGCTTGAGCCTACTCACTTGTATTTATATATTAGGGTAAGTACATGAGGTACAAAGAGAGAAAAGAAATAAAAAATAAATATTATGAAGAAAACAGAACCGCCGCTGGATTGACGAGCCGCCGCTGCGCCGGTGTCGATACCATCGACATGAATGTCGATGGTATCGACAGAACATCATCTCGACCCTGAGCTGGTGTCGATACCATCGACATGAGTGTCGATAGTATCGACCGGGATGCAGATTGCTTCAACTTATCCCTGACCTGATCTCAATACTATCGACAGAGTGTCGATAGTATCGACCAGGATGCAGATTACTTCACACTCCCCCTCAAGCTGGAGAGTACACATCGTGTATGCCCAGCTTGCCACAGAGTCTCTGAAAGATTGCTGAACCCAAAGGCTTTGTCAGGATATCTGCTAGTTGGTCCTCAGATCTGACATATGGTGTCACAATAGTGCCATCTTTGATTTGATCACGAATAAAATGGCAATCAACCTCTATGTGTTTTGTACACTCATGAAAGATAGGATTCCTGCCAATGTGCATAGCAGATTGATTGTCACACTTGAGCTCCATAGAAGGTAGAAGAGAAATTTTTAATTCAGATAGAACAGATTTGACCCATTTTAGTTCACAACATGCATGGGCCATAGCACGATATTCAGCCTCAGTGCTAGATCTAGCAACCACATGTTGCTTCTTACTTTTCCATGTGATAAGATGATCACCTAGAAAGGTACAATAGCCTGATGTAGATCTCCTATCAGTATGATCACCAGCCCAGTCAGCATCTGAATATCATGTGAGAGGCAGAGTGGATGGAGGTACCTTTGGTCTAGAATATGTGATACCCTTACCAGGAGCACTTTTCAGATATCTCAGAATTCTGCAGACTACTGTCCAGTGTGACTGTCGCGGAGAGTGCATATGTTGGCTGACCACGCCCATAGCAAAAGAACTATCAGGTCGAGTGACTGTTAGATATATTAACTTGCCCACTATTCTCCTGTAATATCCTGGATCTTGATACTCAGCATCATCAACCACCTCTTTGATGAGATAATCCATCGGTGTAGATACCGGTTTAGATTCAGCCATGCCTGTCTCCTGTAGTAAATCAAGCACATATTTCCTCTGAGATAAATTGACACCTGTATGAGATCTAAGCACTTCAATGCCTAGAAAGTATCTTAGTTTGCCCAGATCCTTTGTATGGAAGTGTTTTTGCAAACTTTCTTTGACACGAGATATTCCCATGGTGGCCAGTAATTACTATGTCATCAACATATACAATAAGAATAATGGATCCACAAGAAGAGTTGAAGTAAAATAAGGAATGATCAGTCATGGAGCGAGAAAAACCCATCTGAAGAATAACTTCACTGAACTTGTCAAACCAAGCTCTAGGTGACTGTTTCAGCCCATATATAGCTTTCTTTAATTTGCATACTTTCTGACACTCCTCCTGAGCAACAAACCCAGGAGGTTGCTCCATATATACCTCTTCCTGTAGATCACCATGGAGAAAAGCATTTTTTACATCCAGCTGAAACAGGGGCCAATCAAAGGTAGTAGCAAGAGAAATAATGATCCGCACAGAATTCAGGCGAGCAACAGGAGAAAAGGGTTTCAAAGAAGTCAACACCATAGGTTTGGGTGTAGCCCTTTACGACCAATCGGGCTTTCAACCGTTCAACTGATCCATTCGGATTGTGTTTGATAGTGAAAACCCATCTATAGCCTACTACTTTCTTTCCTGCAGGAAGATCAACAAGATCCCAAGTGCCATTATGTAAGAGAGCTGACATCTCAAGTTGCATAGCCTGTTTCCAACCACTGTTCTTCATAGCATCATAATGATTTCTTGGTATAGTCACAGAATCAATCCCAATAGCAAATGCACGGGCCTGCTTAGATAGATGAGACATGCAACATACATTTGTAATAGGATGTTTAATAGTACAGGACCGAGTACCTTTCCGAACAGCGATAGGAAGATCGAGGTCTGATGTCTCTGTAGAAGTCTCTTGAGTAGAAGGCGATGATGAGGGCTCAGAGACTGGTGTCGCTACTTCTTCTGGATCTTGCCTGCCTCGCCTATGGTAAACATGTATGTAATGCTTAATGGTAGGTCTATCTCCCGCTTGTTCATCCGGAATAGAAGTAAAATCCGGAATGATAGGTGGCACTCCCTCACTCTGCACCGATGGTGCAATTCTCTCATTCTGTATTTTTGGTGGCTCTCCCTCACTCAACTGCTCCCCCTTGCTCATAGCATTGGAGAAATATGGAGTGGTCTCCTGGAAGGTGACGTCCCTAGACACAAACATGCAGCGAAGACTAGGACAGTAACACTTGTATCCTTTGCTAGAATTAGAGTAACCCAGGAACAATGTTTTAATGGACCTAGGAGACAGCTTGTCGGCCTTAGGATCAAAGTTATGGATGAAGGAAGTGCAACCAAACACTCAAAGAGGAACAGGAAAGGGGGAGTCCATGGGACGCAACACAGAAAACGGAGTCTGTCCTTGAAGAACAGAAGAAGGTTGTCTATTAATCAAGAAACAAGCAGTTAAAAGAGCATCAGACCAAAACTTCTTGGGCACATTGGATTGAAACATAATGGATCGAGCAATATCAAGAAGATGGTGATTCTTCCTCTCTGCCACCCCATTTTGCTGAGGGGTGTGAGGGCAAGATGTGCGATGAATCATACCAACCGAGCTGCAAAAATCAGACATAGCCTTTTGAACATACTCTAAAGCATTATCAGACTGGAGAATTTTTATATTGCAATCGAACTGGACTTTAATTTCAGTATGAAAATGTTTCACAATAGACAACACAGACTCTCTACTTTTAAGAAGGTAGATCCATGTCATGCGTGAGAAATCATCGACAAAGGAGATAAAATAACGAAAACCATTATAACTCTGGTCTTTTACAGGACCCCACACATCACTATGCACTAACTCAAAGGGACACGAAGCCCGCTTATTGACTCGACTGGGATAGGAAAACCTATGATGCTTGCCCAGTTGACATGACTGACACTCTAAAGAAGATAATTGGGACAGCTCTGGTTCCAACTTTCGCAGGTTCTCCAAAGAAGGATGTCCATATCTGCAATGCCATAGTAAGGGGAACCACTCAACAGGATGGATGGAGCAGGAGAAGGAATTTGGCGAGGCAGACTGTCACCGTTGAAAAGGTAGAGATCACCTTTCCTAGGCCCCCCACCAATCGTCTTCATACTCTTGAGATCCTGTAATATGAAACAAGAAGGTCCAAATATTACCCAACATTTTAGAGTGTCAATCAATTTGGCAACAGAAAGAAGATTAAAAGGAAATTCAGGCACAAAGTGAACAGATTTAAGATCAATCTTGGGTGTTAGGGAGACAGATCCACTAGCTAACACTCTCTTCACTGAACCATCTGCCAGTGTAACAGATTGGTGAGGAATAGATGAGTCAATAGTGTGGAGCAATCTCCTCATACCAGCCATATGTTGTGAGGCGCCAGAGTCAACCACCCAAGATGAGGATGAGCCAGATGCTATGAGAGATGTAGCTTGATTACCAACAGTAGATGCCAGATTTGCCGATGAAGATGATGATGATGATGCCATACTCATGTGTTGTGTCACCTGAATGAACCGATCATATTCCTCTTGGGTAAGAGTGATGTCAGTGCCATAGGTAGTACCCACAGTTGTAGAGAATGAGGATCATGTGGTGGTGGCACAATGTGCTGCTCCCACAGGTGGTGCAGCAGGTCTCCCATGTTTCTTCCAACACTTCTCCACTGTATGTCCCGGTTTGTCACAAAAGGTACACTTAGGACGTGTCCCACGCCCTCTGCCCATACCGGGTCGTCCTCCTCGTACCGCAGCAGCGATAGAAGCATGAGATTCTCCAGAAGACATATCAGAAACAAAAGAAGTAGACTCAAATAAAGATTGTTGGATCCTTGAATAAGCCTCCACAAGACTAGGTAGTTTATCAGTAGCCAGAATAACGCTCCGAGCGGAGCTACAAGCCGAGTTGAGCCCATATAAGAATTTGGTTGTAACAAGATCATCTCTATCCTTTATCTGTTCAGCAACAACCACAAGATGGTAATAACTTAGCTCTTGAGCAAGAGCCTGAACCGCCCCAAAATACTCCTCAAGAGATCGATCACCCTGTTTCTCAGCAAACAGACGATCATAGAT
Organism: Alisma plantago-aquatica; assembly: GCA_963693085.1. Taxonomy (NCBI): domain Eukaryota; kingdom Viridiplantae; phylum Streptophyta; class Magnoliopsida; order Alismatales; family Alismataceae; genus Alisma; species Alisma plantago-aquatica. Next base: position 998,953,139 of record OY856412.1, read on the forward strand.
CATAAACTGACGGAGAGCATTCTTCTCTTGAGAATAATGTTGCTTCACTGCGTCCCATATTTCCTTGGCCGTAGAGTAGAACATGAACCTTGCGGCGATTGCAAGTTCCATACTATTCCACAGCCAAGTCTTCACAAGACTGTCATGACGCTTCCATTCAGCATACCCTTCGTCAGTAGATGCCTTGGGACCCGAGTCAACATGCCTTGCTCTGTCGCGAGCCTCCAAGACGGTGTGGATGGCATTCATCCATAGAAGATAATTTTTCCCGTTGAGCTTAGTGGAGGCGATAGGTGACACTTCGTTGTAGATCGTAGGTGTCTTGATATCCTCCATTGTAGAACGGAATATGTGACAGATTGATACACGTCAAACAAATTGTGGTGACGGAGAGATACATGTCACACACAGAAGAAAAACAAGGAGAAATGCGTTACTGACGCATTCACAGCCTCCAAATGATCTTCCTAAACACACATGGAGGTGTGACTAGGATGATGGCTGAGACGAAACTAGTCCTCCAGTTGTGTTTTTAGATGACTGTTGGATCACCCGGAGATCCCCAAACGCTTTGTAATGGAGGCTACGATAGAGTTGGATATCTACCACAGACCCAGAGTAGCTGATGGTGGTTCTACACAGCCGGTGGATTACGCCAAGTCGACGGGTGGGAAGCAGCCGGCCGCCGGAGAGGGAGAGATCCGCCGGTGAGAGGAAGGAGAAGCCCTAGATCGATCTCCGCTCTGATACCATGTGAGAAGAAACGAAGAGGAGAAGACAACAAGAACACCGATCAAATGTCCGCTGCAAGACGCAGCAAACGTGAGAAGGGCTTGAGCCTACTCACTTGTATTTATATATTAGGGTAAGTACATGAGGTACAAAGAGAGAAAAGAAATAAAAAATAAATATTATGAAGAAAACAGAACCGCTGCTGGATTGACGAGCCGCCGCTGCGCCGGTGTCGATACCATCGACATGAGTGTCGATAGTATCGACCGGGATGCAGATTGCTTCAACTTATCCCTGACCTGATCTCGATACTATCGACAGAGTGTCGATAGTATCGACCAGGATGCAGATTGCTTCACAGGCAAAATTACCATGTCCACCATATGCATGTTGTGGGGATGGGATAATTTAATATAAGAAGCATAGTTACCATGTTCATGTTGTGGGATATGTGTAAGTACCATATATAAGCAAACATAAGATTAGTTAATTATCAAATTTGTGCTTTTCAAAAATAATTGTTTGTCTATGTTGCTAACTAGTGCTACCAATTCCTGAAGTAAAGGTCTAATCATTATATCAAGATGTATTCTGTGTGACAAGGATTTGTAAACTACTAAGTAGAGTGCCTTCTGTTGTTGTTTCTCATTTTCTATTCAGGAACATGTTGTTGAGTCTGGTCTTATAGATAACATGCCCTTGGGTTCTCAGGGGCTCACTCTGTGTTCCTCCTATGCTCAACATCATACCTCTTAGGCAATCCCATATCACTTGTGGAAAGAAAGGAACCAAGGAATGAGGTATTTGATTCTGATACCGTTTTAACGGCATGGACATGGAAATGGAAATTTATGGAAATTTCAATGAAAATTTTGATAAATGCAATCGCGCCCGTTTCGACGACAAAATGAATGAATTAAGCCATGAAATTTTGCAGGTGTGATTTTTACACCTAAATGCATTGTTTTATGCAATAAAATATTATATGAAGGTAGGTTGAGGGGTCCTTCATGTGGGGGTAAGGAAACTTTCCTATTTCTTAGGGATTTCGATGAAGGATTTTGATGAAAAATTTTGGAATTAAGTTATATAATATTGCAATTATGAGCTATATACATAAATGTACTAATTTATGCTATAACATCACATATGGGCCCACATATTTTACTTGGGTTGATAGTTTGATGTTGATATTGACTCAATCGTCAACCGTTTCATTGGCCCAAAGAACATAAATGCAATTTTTCCAAGTAAAATCATTTTTATTGGTGTATTTGGCTTCCTAGGACCCTCATTGTCTAATAAACCACCACCAGAATACCTTTCGTCTGCCTTGAGGAAAATAAAAAATAGCAGAAAACGTGCATTGTATTAATATTTAATAGTTTGAATAACAAATATTAGGGAATGTTGCAATTATGATATATACTATAGGTATATGTTATGCATGAGTACTAAATGCTGAAATAACCCCAATCCCCCTTTACTCAAAAAACAACAATAACACCAAGAATTGCAATTTTTGAATTTCCGTCAAAAAAATTAAGTTTGTGTACCAAAAAACCTCAAAATCCATCAAAATTGGCAAAATTCATCAAAATCATCTAGATTTGTATTGAAATTTTGATAAATGCAATTGTGTTGCCCGTTTCAATCCAAATCGATAGAGCTGCATGTTTCGATAGCAGATGCCACCGAAATTGAAATTTTTGGCAAAATTTTGCCAATTTCGACGAAACCTCATTCCTTGAAAGGAACTATGGGTACTTTCGGGACAAACAAGAGCAAGCTCTGAGGATTTGGGACAGTCTACATAAAGAAGTTTTAGCTCATTTCCATAGTAGCTAAAAAGATCCATCTTTTGATTGTAGTGTATAGTCGGTCTTACTTGCATATCCTAATACATTGCTTTTGTACATCTTACAAAGATGAATAAGAAGTACCGCATTTTTTTATTACAAAAAAATAATAATAATAATAAGAGCATAAGTATATTAATTAGCTTACTACTAAAAGGTTGCAAATAAGCATGTTATACTCATATTTAGTGGTGTTTAGGTATATAACATGATTTTAATCTATATTAAGAGATAGTGGCATAATCTATGATCACATGCCAATAGGAAGAATATAAAAAAGTAGACTGGTGGATATTTTCCATTTAAAGGCTTTTTTTGATAAATTTATATTTTAATTAAGATATATGAGTTATAAATGAAAGAAAATGGTAGAATATATAAAAACATACATTGGATAGGCTTATTTAAGCTACAATTGTTAAAAAATCCCCTTTGCTCCCCCTTTTCTCCTCTCAAACAACAAAAAAGGCTCACACGCGTAAAATTCGATATTTTTGTTGGTATATCGGTAAAAAAATTTGAAATTTGGCGGTATATAGTGAAATTTGGCAATATTTGGCGAAACTTGGCGGCAATGTTCAAAATTTTGATGAAATTGTCGAAATTTCTGTTTTTGTGCCAATCGGACATCAAAATTGATTGACGAAACTCTCGAAACAGGCAGATCATCAATTTTTTTCCTACGTTTCATATAACATGTACTACCTAGAGCATATTTTTTTGCACATTTTTGTGTTTTTAAGTCTATATATTGTGCTTGCAAACTATAATGACTTAATTCATTGATTTCACCATTGAAAATTAACATCAAAAATCCCCATCGAAATGCCCATCGAAACAGTTCAGGGTCATTAACTAAAAAATGATGAGACCCCACCCCCCCACATATCCAATATGAAATATTATTACATATTTGAGTAGATCTACACTAATAGATCATTCTGGTAAAATTTCATAAATTAATTCGTTTATTTTGCCGTCGAAACGCTAGGAACGCATTTATCGAAATTTCTGTCAAAATTTGTCGAAATTTCTGTTTCTGTGGCCACCGAAACGGCATCGAAATCGGACATTTTCTTCCTTTGCTTGGCGGTTTACCCATCAATATACCAAATCTACAGTCCTACCGATACACTTGAAAATATCATATTCATAGTCAAAATCAAAATTTTGAGAGAAATTTCACCAATTTTGACAAAATTTTGTTCCTTGATTTTTCATGTCTTGAGTTCTTCTAAGGGGTGATTTGCTTAATTGGTAGATGTGGGACTATTTGCTTCATTTGGTACACTGGTGCCTGCTACATCATTTGTAAGGATACTCCATTTGTTGCTTTCTCATGGTATTATATCTGACAATTTCGTTCTTGCTACTTGTGATATGACTTACACACGTTATTTGTTGTTTTGATCATTTGCACTATTTGTCATTTGTGCATTATTTGCATGTTGACTCTATGCTTATATGTGTTGTTTATGCACATCAACTATGTCCTGCCTGTGAGCCAACACTACCTGAACTGTGACCCAACACCCCTTTAGTTGTGATTGCATAACATTGTGATGGAAATTAAGTCAAGAGAGAAGAAAATAACAAACGTTTTTTCGGGGATTTACTTTGCAGTTGTTACAAATGTGTGATGGAGTTTCATTTATGTTGGTATCATGCATCTAGAATATTGTATCAGTGTGATTCTGTTGTGCAATAGGTTATTCATTCCAGCTATGTCACTTTTGTTACTAATCTTCGTGCACTAGTCCTTGTGTACCATCATTCTCTAATCCACATGCTTTTGTGCACCAAAACTCTCTAGACTATTTGATTAGGTTAGCAATTGATATAAAGACACTTGTGTCTATTTTCTAATGTCTAATACTACTCCAGATGCCACTACTTTTTTGAGAAACTCACGTGATACATGCTCTGGATTATCAGCTTGAGAGGGAGTGTTAGAGTGCATGAGTGATTGATTGTAAGATTGAGGGGCATTGTTGTTCTTGTATGGGTTTGTTCCTTTTGAGTCTGTAAGGTTGCTTTTGCGATCATTTTGTCTCTGTCTGTCTACAAGTTGGGCATGTGATTTCTCATGCTCCAACTTGAAGGGGAGTGTTAGAGTATGTGAGGTGTTGATATTAATTATGTGCATGGGCTCAGGTCTATTTGGCCCATTATGTTTGGACTCTTAGTCCATTAGGGTTTGTCTAGGGGTTGTACTTGCCTCTTCTTCTATATGTAGGAGAGGGGTCTTCCCATCTAAGGATAATAACAACATTGATACACGGGACTTTCCCATTATCTCATTTTCTGACAATATCCATGCCCCATATCTTTATCCCATATATATACCCTTGTTTCATAGAAAGTAGGTAATAGAATACTTATGGAAGTTTTGGCAGATAAATAGTGATAGGAGGGCTGATAAACCAGGGAAAAAGTGCATCTTTGAGAGGCAAATAAATCATTATAAACAGAGTAGAGGAGTACAAAACATGGCACTGGATGAAAACCTTGAAATTTGAAGGATCAATCATCAAGTTGGATCTTGAAAAAGTACATGACAAATTGACACTTGACAGTAGACCTGTCAAACTGGGTCAAAATCCGCGGGCACCCATGGGTTGACCCGTTTAAGTCGGGTTTGGGTGATGAAATTAGCTACCCGCTGAAAATTACCCAAACACGTACCCACCCGTTTATTTAGTGTGTTTCCTAGGTGGCCCGCGGGCACCTGCGGTTGACCCTCTTAAATGAATCACTTATATAAAAATAAATATAATGATACACTAGTACTTAGAATAAATAAAACAATCTACTACTAACCATTAATTGTTAAGGAGTTCCAACCCAAACTTGAACTTGCCCAATAAGATTTGGTATGATAGAGATATTGGGGAAAACGAATCCAACTCTATTACATTGTCTAATTGTTCTATCAAACTTAATCTAGACTCATAGTACAAGTTACTAACTCTAGTTTATTGATAATTATCTTACATTAGAGGATTTTAATTGTACATTAGAAAAATTTACCTAAAACATGTATGTTCTTGAAGGGTTGTAAAAATATAGATGGTACAATGTATAGTAGTTGGTTGTTCTTGTGCTATATTTCATGTAGAAAACATTGGTGAATGGTCTTCTTTTACCGTTACATTAGCAACTTACAAAATAACTTTTTGTTGAGCACATATTATATAGGCACCCACGGGTGACCCACAACCCCTGGGTCGGGTTTGGATTTGACTTTCTTCGACCTGTTTCGAATTGCGTCTTTTTGATCCTCACCAGCGAGACCCAAACCCGCAACGACCCAACCCACCCGCTCGTTTGACAGGACTACTTGACAGTATTATTCTAAAAATGTCCATTGTGCCAGATTTAGCATTATGATCAACAGTATCCAGGGGAAACTCTTAAGCTATCCAGCTAGGACTGTCAAGTGATGATCGTGAACCCAACATGGTAAGATCTGGGAAAAACAGGGTCCTCGTTAATACAGTCAATTTGGGTGGGTTCTAAGTTTGGATATTGATGTTTTAAGTTAAATTAGCCGGCATCAGGTCAGTAAATAGGACGACCTGGGTCTATGTTAGCATTCAAGTCTACATGTTGGTGATCAATGTAATTATAGTTATTTATTATTATAACATTTATTTGATATTATCATTTAAAATAGGATGGTATACAACAGAGTTTGCTTCCTGGTAACCCATTATAAAATTGAGGTGCCTCCATGTCAAATAACTGGCTAAAGTTTGTATTTATGTCAATTCCAGGACATATGGCTTTTGCTTAAGTCCATGTAACTATTCAACTCGGAATGACACAACACACAACCCATTTTTCCCCATCTCACTGTTAACCTATGCATAGCTCCATATTGCAATGCTCAAAATTGGAAAAGCAAGGGCTTTATTCATTGGATTTTGACCTAAGCAGTAGCCAAATTTACTTAGAAACAATATGTTGATGAGTTCATACCTTCATCCAGAATAATGACATTAATATGTTCAGATTCTTAGTCAATCTGTAACTATTTAAAATATTCTTAGAAGGTAGTGTTCCGGCTTCGATGAGGTCCACACACTGCCTACAAGACTGATGGACAAGCTAGGAAGAAAGCTAGGACTGGCAAAATCAGACCTTACTTGATGGACTTGACCCGAACCAAAATTGTTTATGCGGGTTAGGGCCTAAGGTTTTTCAACCTGACCCGAACCTGAAGAACCCAAAATTATTTTGGTGTCAGGTCCGAGTTTGGACTTTGGACCCAAGTTGATCTGGTTGACCCAAATTCACCGTTATACTCAAACAAAATTTAAATACTAAAGTTTAACTCAGCTAATGGCCTATGAGATTACGGATACATCCTTCATTATGTTTATTTGCGACAGCTACATAATTTTTTATTAGTTTGTATTATTTTTAGAACAATTCTTCATTATATATAAATATATAATTTTATATTTTTATTTTGTTGTTTTTTATAAATTTGTGTTTAAAACTCTTCTACAAAGTATAATAGCTTTTTATATATGTTATTAATCAGTTTTCAGGTATGCTTCCATCGAAATCTATCGATTATACATAGAAAAATAATATCTTTGTTTTTTTAAATCATTCTCTTGATTTTTGGATTTACAGATCAAACCTGATAGACCCAAAAATATTTACGGGTCGGTTTAGGGTCAAGGGTTCGACCTCAAAATCCATCTTTTGCAAATTAGGATCTAGCCAAAAAGTATTGACACGAAATAAAACACGGTCAACCCGAACCCGATTTCCACCCCTAAAGAAAATGAAGGGACATTCTTTCTCTGGATTTAGCTCTAAGGAGGGTCTGAAATTATGCAGCTATCATATGATAATGATTTCATTTGTTCAGTAAGGGTCATGATTTAACATGTTCAGTTTTGTAATAAATCTGCAACCATTTCATTTCTTAGGCCTGACGATGAACTTAGAAAAAACTAAAGAAATGGATGACCAATCCAACCATTTCAGGTATTTGGTGATCATCCACTGCGCTATAAAAGAGAGTTCATCCCTTTTTAATATTTTTTTGGGTGGTGAGGGCTTGCACCAAGATGCCTGAGAATGGGATACTGGCAGAGCTTGAGTGCAAGAAAAAAAGATGGACACGTTGGGATTCATTGCTGTATGGCAGATACATGGCACTATTGGCATAGTTTGTTGGACCTGAAGAGAGCAGGCATAGAACGTGTTTCTTCAGGTACTAGCTACATCGACTCAAATATCTTTACTCTGTTTATGTATGAATTGAACTTCCGTTCCTTCAAACAAACAACAAAATTAACATGATTTTGTTTCATATCCAAGTGTGAGTATATTGACCAGTTAAGGTTGGAAAATCAAAACCTTACAGACAATTAAAACTTGAGGCATATTCTGGGCATGGCTAAGTCGAGAGGTGAATCTACTTGGGCTAATTTCCATAGTCATTTCTTCTACCATCAGCATCAACAGAAGGTAGCTTAAAGTGAGGTACTCAGGTTATTGGTTTATTTCAATAGTAACTGATACTCCGCAAAATGAAACTATAAGTCAGTTATTTAGTACCACCTGTAGTGACCGCTGACATGTTGTGACATGAAAGCCACATTCCAAAAAGATAGTAAGTACAGTGGTTTGGGTAACAGCAGTTTGCAATATCCAATAATTATTGAAGAAGAGATGTAACATTCTAGCTATAAAGAAAATTTGCCTACTTCCAGTGGCCCTTTTCAGTTTGTTGCCCAGCTTCTGCCACAGATTGGGAACTTTCTGCAGGAAAGCAATTAAAAGACCAGAAGAAATTCAGTAATTGGAATATGTAATACTCAGAAAGTATGCTTTCCATAAGCCAAAAATACTTTAAAATTTCAATCAAACAGATCAGGCATTTGACAGCAATACAGCCAGAAAAAACGAAATTATATACATCTAGGAGTATAACCTGAGCACAAATCCTTCTTGGATAAGCTCCTGTCAAACTTTCTAACGTCAGGTGACTGTCCCACAACTTTGTCTTCAACCATCATATCTTGAGGTATAACAGCCAGATCCTTCCCTTAAACATGTAAGGAACTGCATTTTATATTCAAGTGGTGTGCATGTCCATTCACATCACTTGGACATTGCTTTACGCAAGTAACTAAAACCGAATGAGCCAAACACTCATACTTACCATGAACTTCATGCTCAAATTCCAAGATTGTATTCAGTTTATTTTGATTTCCAGGACCTAAGTCCTTGCTTGAGTGAACAGGCTCTGGCGAACAAAGTTTTGCATGTGTATTCACATCTACTTAGACATTGCTATATGAAAGTATCCAGAACCGAACCAGAAAAACATTGATACTTACCATGAACTTCATGCTCAAATTCCAAGAATCCATTCGATTTTTTTTCATCTCCAGGACATAAGTCATTGCTTGAGGGAACAGGCTCTGGTGAACATAGTTCTGTAGTGGGCTCCTCCTTGACTTCAACATACCGAAATCGCTTAGATGGCATTTCCCCTTAAATCAAAGAAGGCTATACATCAGTGAAACATTGTAAAGATAAGAACTGTACATCGCAGAGATTTACTACATTAATATGAGCTTACTGCAGAAAAAGGGAAATCCTCAAGGTACACAGTGGCAAAGAACCCAAATGAGAAAGTTACTGTTGAAAATTAAGTGTGAGAAGCTAGATTTGTGGAGAAATTCCCATGTGTGTATCATCGATAGATGAAAACTCCTATCTTACATATAGGAGGTGAGGCAAGTACAAGGATGCGGATATGACCCTAATTGGCCAAGACAAAGAGACCCCTCAAGCTAGAGAATGGGTGAAACACATATACAACTTGAATATATAAGATTCAATTAGACAATACGATAAATAAGAAATAAATATGTCAATTCCCATACAAGAATTTTCACCCTCCCTAAACTTACTCTCCAACTAATAAAAAAAGTTGACGATGCCTCCTTTGAAGTTGTGTTTCGCACTATGGAAATACTCGAGCTTTGGGAAAGATTTTCTGAAGTGCATCTGGAATAAAGAACGTCTAATAGACCATCCGTGATAGCAAAAACTCACCACCAATAATCAGGAGCAGACGATCAAAGCACCACAACTACACCATCTTCACTTGAAAGGAATGTGTGACTAGAATAAGCGTAGTTAACACATCCCATGATTTTGCAGTAGAGGTATCTTCAAATCTTCTAAGGAGTGTAGCCAAGCTGACCAAAGTATAAAAGACTGTAGATAAACTGAGGCTTGTTTATTGAGTGAATAAAACAGTGTACAATGCAGTCTCTTATACAACATAAGAGAATAGAAACCAAAGTAGAGGTGAGCAATATGGGACTAAACTACAGAAGAGAACAGAATAAGTGAGGCACATGCTATGCACATGACACTCAACAAAACATAACAGAACACAAACATATCTCTATACTCCCCCTCAAGCTGGAGCGTAGATGTCGAACATGTCCAGCTTGTCAACTAGAGTTTGAAACCGAGATTTGGGAAGTATCTTCATGAAGATGTCTGCAACTTGCATGTCAGTACTGAGATATGGAGTGCAAATCCGGCCAGAGAGAACAGCTTCTCGAATAAAGTGACAATCGACCTCAATATGTTTCGTCCTCTCATGAAAGGTGGGGTTGCTCGCAATAAAAATGGAGGCCTTATTATCACAAAATATCGGAATAGGGCTGGAATAAGATATATCAAACTCTTGAAGGAGACTCGAAACCCACAGCAATTTGCAAGCTGTATGAGCCATCGCTCGGTATTCCGCCTCTGCACTGGATCTGGCGACAACAGTCTGCTTTTTGCTTCGCCGTGCGACAAGATTTCCACCCACAAATGTACAGTATCCGGATGTTGACTTTCGATCATGTAACGATTTCCTACAGTCTGCGAAACCAGATAAGTTGTAGTGGTCATGCTTCTTATACATCAAGCCTTTCCCTGGAGAACTTTTAAGATATCTCAGAAATGGCATATAGCATCCCAATGACATTGTCGGGGTTTGTCAAGATACCGGCTGATGAATCCGACAGTAGCAGTAAGATCAGTTTGTGTGACAGTCAAATAAATAAGCTTGCCTACCAGCCTCCTGAACTGGTGATGATCAGCATAGGGAGGAGAGTTTGCATCATCCCAGTCCATGTTTGGGTCAAGTAGAGTGTTAGCCGGTTTGCAGCATAGCATGTCAGTTTCCTGCAGCAGATCAAGCACATATTTTCTCAGAGATAGACACAGTCCTGCAGATGATCTGGAGACTTCAATGCCTAAGAAATATCAAAGTTTTCCGAGAACTTTAGTGACAAAGTGCTTTTCTAAGTAAGTTTTAGTTTCCTGTATGGCCACAGTATCACTGCCATTTAAGATAATATCATCCACAAACAATCAGAATGACAAGTCCAGCCACTATCTTGCGAGTAAAGATTGAATGATCAGAATGAGAACGACAAAAGCCTAAGGTGACTAATATCTGACTGAGCTTGTCAAACCAGGCTCGCGGACTTTGTTTGAGACCATAGATAGCCTTGTTCAGCTTGCATACTTTGGAGGCAGACTCCCCCTGAGCAACAAACCCAGGTGGTTTCTCCATGTAGACTTCTTCCTGTAAATCTCCGTAAAGAAATGCATTTTTCACATCAAGCTGAAAGAGAGACCAGTCTTTATTTACAGCAACAGAAATCAGAATGTGAACAGAGTTTAATCGTACAACAAGAGAGAAGGTCTCAAAATAATCGACATCGTATGTTTGTGTGTAGCCCTTTGCAACAAGACGGGCTTTGAGACGTTCAATAGTCCCATTAGGCTGATTTTTAATAGTAAAGATCCAACGACAACCCCCTGTAGGGCAAGAAGAAGGGTGATCCACAAGCTCCCATGTCTTGCGATCACACAGAGCCTGCATTTCCTGGTCCATTGCCTTCTTCCATGCTGGAATAGTAAGAGCCTCTGTAGTATTTTTCAGAACAATGCCAGTAGAAAGTGCAGAAGTAAAGCATGCAAAGTTGTTATGCAGATTGTCAGATGTGCAGAAATGACTGATAGGATGTTTAGTACAGGAGTGAACACCTTTTCGTAAGTTGATAGGAAGGTTTAAGTCAGAAGTTACCTCAGTGTTTATTTGATCATCTGTAGACGCAGGAATTGGTTGAGGAGGGGCCATAGGAGTGCTTGTTTGCGGTCGGCGTTTGTATACTTGCAGCGGACGTTCTTCAGGCTGGTCAGAGACAGCCAGATCTTCAATAATGTCCCATAGAGGTGTTTATGCCAACACATCATGAGATAGGCTTGCTTCATCCTCAGAAAAGAAGGGCATATGCTCAAAAAAGACTACATCCGCACTGACAAACCACTCTCGGAGTATCGGATCAAAGCAGTGATAGCCTTTTTGAGTTCTGGAATATCCCAAAAAAATGCACTTAGTAGACCAAGGGTCAAGTTTCGACATTCCTGGGCGCAGATTCTTAACAAAACAGGTACACCCAAAAATGCGAGGTGGTACAAAAAATAGAGGTGCATCAGGAAACAAAATAGAGTAAGGGATGTGATTTTGTAGAACAGAAAAGGGCATGCGGTTGATAAGAAAACATGTCGTAGTGACAGCCTCTAGACAGAAACAGTGAGGAACTTTGTAATGGATAAGAAGAGTGTGAGCAACCTCTAAGAGATGGCGATTTTTGCGTTCAGCAACACCGTTTTGCTGAGTATAGGGGAAAGTGGTTTGGTGTACGGTGCCATGATCAGAACAAAAAGAAGAGACAGACTCCTGCATAAACTCTAGGGCATTGTCCAGTACGGAGAATTTTCATGGTTTTATTGAATTGGTTTTTTATTTCAGAAAAGAAAATGTGGATATTGTCCAATACAGTACTCCGGTCTTTGAGCAAGAAAAGCCAGGTAGCACGAGAATAATCATCAATAAATGTCAAAAAATACTTAACACCAGTTTGACTCGGAACACTGCATGGACCCCAAATGTCGGAATGAACAATATCAAACATATCTTTAGACCCAAGATCATGCTTAGCAGGAAACACAGACCTCGTTTGTTTACTTAGAACGCAGGTTTCACAAGAGAATTTATTTTCAGCTAAAGTAAACGGATGACCCAGCCGGAAGTGCCACTGAAGTCCTGAGACAGATGTAGATAAGAGAGCTGACGCCGCAGGTGGTCCATCCAAGTAGTAAAGTCCATTCTGGTCCTTCATGGCCCGAACCAATCCTCGTCTTCGTGCGGAGATCCTTCAAAACACAACCAGAGGGATCAAATTTAATAGATCACTGAAGCTGTTTGACAGTTTTACTGACAGATAATAAATTAACAGGGAACTGAGGTATATATAAAATAGAGTGAAGATTCATCTTGCGAGATAGCGAAACTGTGCCAACGCCATGGACAGGCGTTTTTGAGCCATTAGCAACTGTGACCGATGGAATATGCGAAGTTTTAGATAGAGCAGAAAATAAGTGGATGTCGCCTGCCATGTGGACAGACGCCCCAGAATCCATGCACCACTTATGGTTACCAGCAGAGGGAGATGCAAGCATAGCAGAAGAATTGGTTGTCGATGTCGAAGGTAGTTGAGTCATTCGCTCCTGGAAGAATTTCTCAAACTCAGAGCAGAGCCAGTCAGTGGATGGAGTAGTTGGTGGATCGGATGCAGTTTCAATAGTAACTTTAGTGGAGGCCTGGTTTGCCCATGCTGGCTTGCCGTGCTTGATCCTGTTGGCTAAATGGACATCATCAAAATTCCTTTGTTTTGAAAATGACAAACATTTCATTCTTCTGGATCTAACGTGCTACTTGAGTATTGCAGGAATTAAGTGGATGACACAACTTTGGAAGATCTAAATGCTCAAAATGTTTTAATTTCATGATTGTAATCAAATGTAAAAACTTGTACAAGTATATAATGTACAAGTACTTAGATATCATGTAAATCAAGCATTTAGATCTTCCCTAACCACTCACAACACTTAGATAGGTCATCCCCTATAATAGTGTCACAACTGCACACTCATACACACACTTAGTATTCATCTAGAACCACCAAAACAGAGACATTCTCGGTCGAACTATTTGTCGACCGAGACACACTCAGTCGAACAACTTCTCGACCGAGAGTCTCTCGGGTTATTTCTTCTAATCGGTTCTATAGCCGTTAGACACAGCTGACAAGGTAGTTGGGAGTTGGAATCGAACGTTATATACACTTGCTCCAGAAAGTCCCTCGGTCGACAAAAACTTCGACCGACGAACTCTCGGTCGACAAACTTCTCGACCGAAAAGAACTTTGTCTGCACTTTTAAGAATTAATAAACTAGTCGTTGCTAAAGCAATTAGTGGATACCTAACGGCTAGTTGAGCACTTAGAACCCCCTAGAAAGTGTCTAGAATGTCCTTAAGCATTCATAGGCCATTCCTATAAATAGGGCATGCCTTAGGACACCCAAAACACACTTGTGCAATACTTGAGCATACATACTTGCAATTGGCAATCCTTTCTTGTGAGCAATTGAGCAACTTCTACACCTGCTAATCTTTCCCATTGCTACAAGCTCGTGTCCTATAGGCTAGAATCTCTTTTCCACCATACTTACACTTTCACACGCATTGCTTAGGAGATCAAAATGCTTGATATAGGAAATCAAGCCTTGTGCTACAACGGTAATTGTAATTTCTATTTTTCCTTCTTGTTCATTTTTATTACTTGTACTCTCCTTGCTACTCCTAGGGTTGGAGGCTGTGGATTGGAGGGGGTGTTATCTTCTCAGGTGGAGAAGGGTCTTCTCGGAGGAGAAGGTGGACTTTGGACTACTTCTAGAAGGTCTCAACGGGAAGCTACTTCAAGGAGGAAGGCTACTTCAAAGGGGAGCTTGAAGTTACTTCATGTGAAGGCTGCTTCAAAGTTGGTGAGACGACTTCGGGGTGAAGGTTGTCCAAAGGGTTTGGGAAGGTAGTTGTATTTTATGTAACATCCTTGCGAGGTAATAAAATATAGGTGCTTTCAAAATCCCAATTGGAAACAATTGGGTAGTGGACTGACTCCCTTAGTATTTGCTAAGGGTGGAACCACTCTAAACCCTGTGTCTCCTTCTTCAACATCTTTGTGGTTGATTGTTTGAGTTGAATTATTGTTAAAATATTTATAAAACCCTATTCACCCCCCTCTAGTGGTTTTTCAGATCCAACACCTATCTTCAGTGTGATTGTCACGACCACACCAGTTGCAGTAGCGAGGTCCAGTGGCTTGACCTTGTCAAGGAGCAATAGAAGTGCCTCTTCCTCCAGAATGTGATGGACGTCCTCCTCGGCCACGTCCAGAATCATTAGTGCGAGCAACCAAGGTAGGATGCTCTATAGCAGGTGTAGAGGATACAGATGGTAGTCGCTAGACTCGCTTTAGAACGTCGCGAAGAGTCGGTAGCGGATCACTTGACAGTATTTGATCAACCACGCCTGAAAAAGATGTAGGTAGAGCAGCCAGGAACTGAACAAGTTGGAGTTCATTGCGCTGCTTATGAGCCTCTTTGATGTCAGCAGTCAGAGGGTGATAGATCTCATTCTCATTCCAGAGAGCAGAACATTGGTTGTAAAATCTTCAATAGACGCATCTGAGGAGTACTCCTTTGCTAGGTTTTTGAAAATTTCAAAAACCCTCTTCGGATTTTGTTGGTGTGAGTAGACATGAGACAACTGGTCTCACATTGCTTTAGCATCATGAAGGCACGATAGAGACTGACTAATGCGCGGCTCGGTGCTATTAAGAAGCCAGGACATAACTCCCGAGTCGTCTTTAGACCATTGGGCATAAGCTTGTTTGGTCTTGTCGTCAGCAGTAGCAGCAGGGGCAGGAGGCGGATCAGTGGTAAGATGTGAGTAACGACCTTGAGCCTTCACAAATAGTACAAAGGACGCCGACCACAGATTGTAGTTTGATCCGTCGAGCTTGACTGTGGTAACACAGAGAGACCTGGGAGGCTCTACGGATATTTGGCACATAAATAAGGCAACATTGTTAATTTTGAGCATAGGTGTAGCCATATCAAACATTAAAATAAGTAAATATACAACTAGACCCGCAAAACTAGGTCACTGTAGCATTATAATAAAGTGTGCTCGCCTAGGCGCAGCCCTGGAGCGCCTTGACAAGTATGGGAACAATACATATCATCTCTCTCATACTCCCTCTTCATACTTTCTCTCTATCTCCCTCCTCATACTCCCTCTCTCCTCTATATTTACCGACATTCCAACTACGAACAAGAGACAATACCCCCCACCTGCACATGGAAAGGGATGCACACGAGGGGTAGACGCTAGGAGAATGAGGAATAGAATCTTCAAGTGAGAGATTGTTGTAGCTTTTGGAGGTAGAAGCAAAGGGACTCCATGGTAAGTGGGAAGTTGTATTGTTGGGGGTTGTGACCCCTCAGTGAGGGAGTTTTGTTGCCCCTCAACGGGTGGGAGTTAAGGGGAGGCCGTCCCTTGAGGGGGTCAAAGGAAAATCCCCTCAAAAAAGGTCAACAGCGATCTTTGTTGGGACTTGGGAGATCAAGCATAAATTTGCAAGAAATAGAGAGAGAGCAAGAAATTTCTGGTAGCCTAAGCAACTATGTGGTACCTTAGCTATTGCATTGTGATTTGGAAATGATGACTGGCAGAGGCAGTATGTTGTGGCTTTGAGTACCCGACTGGCAACAACAATGGGCGGCAGTGGCCCTGCTGCAGCACCATTGTAGTTGGCTACGACATCACGTGCAACCTGTAATGGAGGCCCTACTGGTAGCGGCGGGGCTGCAGGTGGCTGCAGTAGGTGGATGGTGGCTCTTGTAAGGTGTAGCGCCCTTGCTAGAGAGTGGAGATGAGCTCAAGTATCAAGATATATTGTATAGTAATATCGTATGATGTTCTTAATTTTTTTATGAACTTAAGGCTGATTTTTAGTTAGTAATTAAAAGAAAATAATATTTAATTTAATTGCACCCTAGACCAGCGTAGACGCTGGTTAGTGGGTTCGAGTCGCTTCAAAACCTTTCTTGTAGCTCTTGACGAGTCTCCTTAGGATGGCCCTTCCTACCACAATGAGAATACTCAGGGCATTGATGTAGTGTACAAGATGCACCATTTGTACCATCACCTCTATTAGATCCTCTCCCATGTCCATGACTAGGTGTACAAGATGACTAGGTGTTAAACTAGACTAAGTGGTCAAAACAAAGTTTTTACCAGAGAATTAGCTGAGTGAAGTAGTGTCCTTCTCAAGGAAGGCCTATGATACTCTAGACTCTAGAGTATGCCTTCGTAAGGGATGGGAGATCTACAACATAGAAGATTTGACTACAAACTCCCTCTTATTGTCACCGAAGTTTATCCAAGAACTAGATCATAGTCATCAAATCTCGTTGCTTTTGCATCCTCCAGATATTAATGGGTGAAATATAATAGGCCATGCATATCATAAGCAAGACGTGACTTCGCAAAAATATTGGGAGGACTTATGCCTCTGTTGAAGACGGTACATCTCTATTGCTATATCATACATGCACAAGATATTTTAAGAATACATTAGACCAAGATGGCTCTAAAAATCCTTAATTTCAAAGTGATTGTTGTATTAGCCACTCATGGTTCCATAATGCTTCACGTTAGAGGCAGAAGGTTGGCTTCTTGTATTCCCAATTCCCATTGTACTAGAATTCCATCAATGAAGGACCATCAGTTAAGTGCCTATTGTAATGCCTCAAAAGTTTACTTAGATTATCCCTACATGAGTAATGATTAAATAAATCCTAATCAGACCACGTGATTGATATTGAATCTAAGTTGATAGGTTTTGGACCCATTAAACCTAAATAATGGTAACAGGATAGTTAGGGGTAAAAATGGAATTGAATTATCAAACATGCATAATAATTTCTAATAAATCTAAATGATAATTACTACGAGAGTGTCTAGGAGAAGAGGGGGAAGAATTCCCATGTTCAACAGAAGTGTGCATCCACATCCACAACAATAGATGGTTAGAGCAATAGGTTGTTCAACAGGAGAAAAGTGGAAAATTTTGTATAGGTGTGCATACACATCTTCAAGGGTAGGTAGAGGATAAAAAGCAATAATTTGTTTTCGATTAAGTTCTAGACAGAAAGGAGGCCAACAAATAATACATTTGTTTTCATCATTTTACTTTTGTAAAACATCTATTCTCGTAGATTAAGGATGATAGGCCATGGCTCATGAGTTGACCCCACATTCATTTAAAACTATCATAGTATGAAGTAAAAGAACTCCAGATTCACAGTGTTAAATCTCTTGTATAAATTAAAGATGTGTGATACATTTCCTTTACCATAATAGACCTAGGCAAGATGATCCCCAGCATTCCTTGACATCTATAATGAAATTCAGAATGGACAAAATAGATGGTCAGTTGTTGTTCAGAAACCAAGACGAGACTTGAGTGTTGATTTCAAACCACTTTTTCCATATGGCATTCTTGGTATCAGAAGATTCATCTTTTACAAGAGGTCATTCTATAATATGTTGGGAGTCTTCTAGATGAATGAGCATGAATGTGAAAAGTGCACACTCATAGAATACAGTTCTTCCCATTGAACTTTTACAATGTTGACTTACTAAGGGAGAATAACGTGAATCTCTATGGAGCATAAGAGGACGCCATTACTAAAGAGCACAAATTACTCGAGTAGTACAAGCCATGCATTTTGAGGACAAGTCGTATAGAACATTCACTCGTCACCTATGGAGTTCACATGAAGTGTAGGAGACTAGAGTAGCAACAGACACATAGGAATATGGCTTGCGTATAGGAGACACACCACATAAGACAAGTGCACACAGTATAATGTCACATGATATGCAGGAGATAGAGTAGGAACAGACGCAGTGGAACCTGACATTGCGAGCAAGTTATGGTGTCTCAAAGTAAGGCCAGCAGTCGTAGAAAGTAGGTCTAGTAGACCAAATCACATGCTGTGACCCCGAACGCGCTTTGTCATCAGTCGGATGTGTGATATCATCACATGTCATGTTAATGTTAGGGCAGCCCAATAGTTATTTAGTACAAGAAATCCGATTACATATTGTGTCATTAGTAGTCTGATTACTTGGAGTCCCAAAACAATGGGCATGATCCCCTAAAACCCCTCAAAACATCAAAGAACAAGGAACGGGATTACCTAAGTGCATGTGACCATTATTGGCAAAGGGGTCATACAGCTTCCAAAAGAATAGTCTTAGGGTGATATATGTACATGTTAGGAAGACCATAGGTTGTGGAGATGGATGGAAATGGTAAACGGAGAAAGGAGAAAAGAAAGAGAGGAAGAGGGGTGATGGCAAGGGGAAAAGTAAATGACAATGGGAGAAGAAAAGGGGGTGACAACGGGATAAATATGGGCTCTCTAGGGTTCATGCTATGATACCATGTAGAAAGGAAGAATTATTTGTATTCCATTATAAAGAGTGTTCGCTTATATATCCAAATTGGTAAGTAGGAAAACCTCAATCAATAAAGGTGGGAGTAGAGTGACAGAACATGAAAGTATCTAAGTAATCATAAGGAATATAAATATATATACATACAACCTTTGTCAGAAGGTTATGAAGATGACTGATGAATAGTATGGTGTAACTTAGAATTCTATTGACAGTAGCAATAACCCTCAAAATTTCAATCATAATATGTTAAATTCAATTTAGGTCAGTTGTGTTTTTCTTAGTGGGTACACAAGATATAATTGACAATGTATAACTCATTTTTAGAAATATATATTTGAAACATACCTCCGATCTGGTTATCTGGAAGATGTCGCTTAACCCCAACCTCTGATCTTCTTGGGTAACTAGTTCTCAATTCTGGTGCTACCAGAGCCACTTTTTTAGGATTAACATGATTGAATTTGCCATGATCAATTGTCTTCTTCCGTGCCTGCTGAATTAATTATACTTGGTTTACTACATAATATTTTTGATAGGTGAAATTGATATGAGATGGACCATAAAAGGGTAATCTAAACTCAGCCCCAGTCACAAGTGAAGCATATAGAAGAAAGGCTTTCTTTGGAGTTTGTTCATACTAAAGGTTACAAAAGATATAGAGTGGATTGAATATTTCATACAAGTCAAAGTAGAGTCCATGTTGGAAGTCAATGTGAAAGCACAATATATCTATAATTGCATATCTGGCAATATTTTTACATTTATATCAGCTTATATTAATTGGATAAGCTTTTCAATAATACCTCAACAGCCTTCTTGTAATCTTGACCAACATCAACCTCAGAGGCATCCATGTGTGGTCGACATCTATGACATGTCCAATCTTCAGGTACCTCATAGTGTACTCTAGTCATGCAATACCTAGAATCTCAACAGATTAGATCCATCATCAAGCACAAAAAATACACTTCCTATTGTGGAATATTTTAATGTTGCTAATTGTGGAGACAAGTGTTGCAATAGGTGTATTAAAGACAAAAGTCATGAAATCTCACAAAAATACAAGACCATTAAAAGGAAAGAAAAAAGAAGCACCTACTGATGTTCAAACGTTCCACATTTTGAACATCTGGCAATATATTTGCTGTACCGATTATAGCCATTGCACCCGCATATATAACAAGTTAAGTACTGCAAGAACAGAAAATGTTACGTTTGGATATATATAACAAACAAACTCCATTCACTCTTAAAGCACAAGTAAATCACATTTGTACTAAAGAGAAATATCTCAAACAAAACATATAGGCAATAACAGGAAAGACATAACTAGAGAAGGAACAAAGGGCCATTACATATATACATGTGTCTCTAGAAGGAAAATAAAGAACATGCACAAACAAAACATTTAGAGACATAAAGGAAGAAAAGTTGTCTTATGGCTTTATGCGTAAAGGAAATAGATAGGTAGAATTGACAAAGAGCAAGCATTTTAATAAGAGGGTTCTAATGTTAATTCAAAAAGATAGCATCATTCTCCTACGCTGGAATATTTATACTTAAATATGTAAATATCAATTTTATCAAGATAAATAACCAAAGTCACGTCATCAGTAAAATACTAATAGATTGGTATCTCAAAGGTGGAAGAACCCTGCGGAGGCCTGACTAGAAGGGGTAAGTAAATCAAGCAATTGTGTAATGCATCGTTGGATGGTAGCTCAAAGGTGGAAGAACCCACAAAGGCTTGACTCGAGGGGGTAGGTAAATAAGCATTGTACATTGCACTAATGGATGGTAGCCCAAATCACACAACCAACTCGAAAATCTCATAATTAATAAACCGCGACATAAATTGAAAATGAGACTATTAAGAAAATAACAATTTGTTGAGCAAAGAAAGGGATTTCAGCCCAATTAGAGCTTAATAGGTGTTGGGCTTGTGTTTTGCTGGTCCTAATAGGAGAAAAATCCGAGAGGAGAGGAAATGGATGTCTTTCTGTAACATTAATTGCTATTAGGGTTGCACTAGGATTAGTGACATGGACTCCTAGTTGCGATCATATGGCATGAAGGTCTATATGTAGAGGCCATGTGTGAGGCCATCGAGATCATCCCACTAATTTCTTTGTTGGTCCTCTTTGTGGTAGAAGATTCTGAGAACAAGAATAATTGGTGAAGCTCTCTCATGGAAGAGAGAGGGTCAAGACTTTGCCTTAAGGCTAAGTAGAGATTCATAATCAGTGCCAAATTGGTGTTCCATCATCAACAATAGCATTTTGTTCAGTCAACAAAAGATAAATATCTACTCGCTCAAGCTGAGAGAGTTTTAGTTGATGATGGCACACTGGAGTTCTAGTTGGAGGAGCAAACTAAGTCGAGTACCATACGCAGCAACGAGGTAGGCGGCCTTTTCATGAGCATGGCGGCCCAGTCCGCGGTCGTAGCAGCAACAAGGACACAAGTGTGTGTTTGATCCCTAGTGGCGACAATGGTTTTGTGAGATCAAAAAGTCAAGAAGAAGGTTTTGTACTAGTCATGTGTGATTCTTCTTCCATATCTTTGTTCTTGAGTGAGGGAGATTACCTAAATTAAAGGGCAATTATATATATGTAGTGTGAGTTGCAATCTTTAAGGCAAGTGCTCGTATGTCATGTATTGCCATTTGATTTTTCTCATCTCTTTTAGGGGAGAGTAATCCACATTAAATTGCATGCCTTGAGTTTCTTTGATCATCTTCAATTGCACGCCTCCACTCCTAACAACTTACATGAGAACGAGGTTTGAAGGTTGTACTGGGAGTGGCAATGGCATCTGAAGATGGGAAAGTGCGCATTGACAGATTTGATAGCAAGGACTTCGGTTTATGTACAATGGAGATTCGAGATTATTTATACCAAAAGAACCTGTGGTAGAGATTTAAAGAGAACATAAGAAGCAAGAGGGTTGGGATCTCCTTGATCACCAGGAACTTCAGTGGTCTGATTGACATTAGCACAAAATTTAGCATTCAACTTTGCCAAGGAGAAGACAACACCAGGACATCCGAAGATTATCAAATATGTGCGGAAAAAATTTATATTTAATGCATCGCTTACTCATCCAGAAGATGAGTAAAGGAATCTCGGTAAAGGATCATGTCAACGAGTTCAACTCAGCTCAACTCTGGCATTACATTACTTTCATCTTTACACGAGAGTTGTTTTACTATGGTGAGAGCAATCAACAGTTCATTAAGAAGCATCAAGTTGAAGCTTGGTGATATTTGGGATTCAATTCCAAGCGAAGACATCCATACACGGAATGTGGTAAATCTTATTCTTCGAGTTTAGCTCCATGCATAGAAAATTAAGGTTACCATCACAGTTTGAACTATGAAAAATAACAAACAAGATAAATTACTATTACAGAAAAGTTAGATGCTTGAGTAAGATCTGGAAGTTGTCATATAAAATTGCCAAAGAATGCGAAGATGATGGCCAATTCACCATATATATCATTGCATACACCATAGAGAAGGATCTAGAATCGACGATCCAGGAACAGTTTGTTGGCTACATTGGATATTTGGCAAACTTCCTCTTTTGATAATGAAAACATTTCCCATCTGTGTATCTAATTACTATCTAGTGTTTCAGGTCTTAAGACACGTATATTTAGAAGTTACAACAAGCATTGAGCTTATTTAAAGATCTTATGTGTGTAATATTTCATGTGGTACCCATTATATGTCACTTCTACAAGGCAAATGTAAAAGTCATTAGAAATTATGTAACACAAAAGTATGAGTCAACCTAATTATCCCAAACATATTTTACATGTACATTAGGTCTTTAGGATAGTTAGGTTTTATTGAAAGAAAAAACTGATCAGAATTTCAAAAATTAAGTTTAATCACAAAAAGATATTTGGTCAAAAAGCAATTCGGACGAGATTAAGGTCGGTCAAAGCACAAATCGGTCGAGATATAGTCAGTCGTTGCGTCATTTGGTGACAAACAAACTTTCAATAGAAATAAAGTTTGACAAAGAGGTAGCCCCGTTGAAATAAAATTTGACCGACAGCTCAATTGCACAACTTTTTTATTAGTGTGTAATTAACCATTTTCACCCCACGAACTATGAAAAAATGACAAATAGTGCACTAAGCTTGGCTCTAAGCCTCCCAAAAGCTAACTGTTAGAGAGTCTATATTAGCCTATTTAGTTAATAGGTTAATTAGTTATTGGTCTTTTGTATTTCAGCCCATTTAGATTACTTGGGACACAAGTCTCAGGGTTTCTTCCTTGCTCCTATATATAGGGCAATGGTGTCCAGTCTTGTAATCATCTAATCCCATTGCATTCAATCCAATCTTATTTTTCATAAACACTTCCTAATGTTTTTCTGTAAATAATATAACTTGGGAGGTTTCATACAAACTGGAGCACTACTTGAATAGCTACTTTGATCTTAGAATACTAAATTGCCATCTACAAGTGATAAATCAAAGCTCCACTCAAGTGCCTTATTGCACCACAAAAGATTTTGTACTAATTCATGTGGAAGTGTTTGATAAGCTTGATCGTAGTATCATTGTATTAGTATTAAGCTAAATTTTTGTTTCCTATATCCAATCTAGTCCTAAGTTGTTCTTGTGCTTCCGAGCTACTTCTTGCGAGAAGGTCTGTCTGGAGGTTAGTATAGAGATATGTGTTGTCTTGAGCGTCATGTGCTTAGCATGTGCTTTACTTATGTTGTTTCTTATGTTGTTTAGTCCCATATGGGCTGCTTCTTAACCAGTCTCTGTCTCTAGTTGTTATATAAGAGACTACTATGTACACTGTTTTAATCATCCAATAAACAACACTTCTCCAGTTTACATGGTATCAAGAGCAGGTTCTATTTTGTTTCTCCCACCCTAGTTTCCCACCCATGACCTAATCCTCTCAACCCCCCCCCCCGCTACTGCCGCCCCCCCCCCCCGCCGGCGCCACCCCTCCCCTCTCCAGCCGCCGCCGCCACCCCTTCCCTCTCCAGCCGCCGCCACCCCTCCCCTCTCCAGCCGCCGCCGCCAACCCTCCCACTCTCCCCAACCCCCACCCTCCACCACAGCAGCCGCCGCCCCCCCCCCTGCCGCCGCTGCTTGCAGCAGCAACTTCCCCGTCCACCACCACCCCCAACGGCCTCCTCCACCATCCCGTGACCCCTCCGTCTCTTCCTATCCATCCTCTCTACCTAATCCTATCTTCTTCCGCAATTTTCTCCACCTATAATCATTTCTCCACTCCTACGTAAGGCCTGAACACTTTCTAATTCTTTTACGTCTACGACCGGGACTCCGTCAGTTTCTGCTCGGGTCTCTGCTGGCCATCTAAGTTGAGAGTCCTCTTTGTTCTTGAGGATTTCTGCCTGCGCCTCATGGGAGAACGTTGAGTTTTTCTCATGTTGGCGTAGGTTTCTATGATTTTTCTGCCCTTTTTCGGGTCCTTCTGATCTGCTGCGTCAGATCCCTTCTGCCCGGTTCGGGTTCCTCTGCTCTGCCCATTAAGGGTCTGTACTGCTTCTAAAGCGTCATCGTAATCTGCTATGGCTTACTCTGAACCCCCCAGATCTCTGTGTGTCACTACGGTGAAACTCGACGGCGGGTCCAATTACCACCTATGGTCGGCGTTGTTTGTCCTTTATGTCAAGGCGCAAGGTCGATATCACCATCTGACAGCCGACCCTCCTGATGCTCCTACGGCGGATTCCGATGATAAAACTAAACAAAGCTACATCCAGTGGTCCAAAGATGATTCAGGCGTCATGTCTTGGCTCCTCAACAGCTCTGAGCCCCGGATCAGTCAATCTCTTCTCTGCCACCATGATGCCAAGGCGATGTGGGATCATTTGGCACATGTGTACTCTCATCAGGAGAATCCAAAACGGGTCTTCGAAATCTTCAAACAACTTGCCAAAAAGGATTTCTCCACTGACACATCTATTGATGATTTTTATAATCAATGCTCTGCTTTGTGGAATGAATATGAGTTGTATCATCCTCTTACTGCTGATATCAAGATTGCCCAGAAACAACGAAATGAGCTTCAACTTGTGCACTTTCTCGCTGCTCTTCCTGCCTCCTTCTCGGGGGTTGTTGATCAAATTCTATCAAGTGATCCGCTGCCCACTGTTCGTGATGTCCTCAAAAGAGTTCAGAGACTGCCTTCTCTGACTCCCACACCTGCTCCTGAGCATCCTGCGCTTGTTGCGCGCTCTTCTGATTCTACTCGTGGTCGTGGCCGTGGTCGCGGTCGTGGTGGTCGACCTCCTCCTGCTGGTGGCCGAGGCTCTTCTACTCCGGGTCGAGGTCTGTCTCAAGGACCACGTCACTGCAACTGGTGTGGACGGGACAATCACACTGAAGACCGCTGCTGGATAAAGCACGGTAAACCTGCTTGGGCGAACCAAACTGCTGATGATGCTGCTGTGACTGATTCTTCTACCGATTCGACACCTGCGCCACCTAATACTGATTGGCTTCGCTCAGAGTTCGAGAAGATGTTTCAAGAACGTCTTGCACAACTGCCCTCTGCATCCAGCTCGTCTGCCATGCTCACCTCTTCGTCTTCTGGTAACAAACAGTGGTGCATCGACTCCGGTGCTTCCACTCATATGACTGGTGCCCTTCACTTATTTTCAAAACTTAGTTCCACATCTCCGATATCTTCTGTTACTGTTGCAAATGGCTCGAAAACTGTTGTTCACGGCACTGGCACAGTTCCTTTGTCACAAAAGATGCATCTCAATTCTGTTTTATACATTCCAAAATTTCCTGTTAATTTGCTTTCAGTCAGCAAAATGATTAAACAACTACACTGCTCTGTCAAATTTGATCCCTCTGGTTGTATTGTGAAGGATATCCGCACGAAGACGAAGATTGGTTCGGGTCGTGAAGGACCAGACGGGCTGTACTACCTGGATGGGCCACCAATTTCAAAGGCGATGATCTCCACCTCTGTGTCAGGCCTACAGTTGCATGTTCGGCTTGGACATCCATCTGCTGCGAAACTGAAACTCCTTTTTCCACATATATCTGAAAATAAATTTTCCTGTGAAACATGTGTTATGGGCAAACATTCTCGTTCTGTTTTTCCTGCTAAAAGAGTTATTTCTTCTAAAGCACCTTTTGAATTAGTACATGCGGATATTTGGGGACCTTGTTCTGTGCCTAGTATTTCTGGTATGAAGTATTTTTTGACTTTCATTGATGATAATACTCGTACCACTTGGCTGTTTCTTCTCAAAGATCGCAATACTGTGCTTGATTGCATTCGTACTTTCTTTGCTGAAATTAAAACACAATTTGGCCAACCTATTAAAATTCTTCGCACTGACAATGCTCTTGAATTTATGCAACAAGCTGTTACTTCTTTTTGTGTGTCCCAAGGGACTCTCCACCAGACCACTTGCCCTTATACACCACAACAAAATGGTGTAGCAGAACGGAAGAACCGCCACCTTCTTGAGGTTGCTCGCACCCTCCTCTTTCATTATAAAGTTCCTCACTGTTTTTGGCCTGATGCTATGTCCACGGCTTGCTATCTTATCAATCGCATGCCGTCCTCTGTTTTGAAAAATAAGGTTCCGTACGCCCTTTTATTTCCTGATAAACCTTTGTTCTCTGTGCCACCTCGTATATTTGGGTGTACTTGTTTTGTGAAAAATCTTCGCCCCGGTATCACTAAGTTGGATGCTCGATCTGTGAAGTGTGTTTTTTTGGGGTACTCTCGCACTCAGAAAGGCTACCGTTGTTTTGATCCTATTACAAAACATTGGTATGTTAGTGCGGATGTGATATTTTTTGAACACGTGCCCTATTACTCTGCCCCGGGGAAACAAGTGACTCCTGATATTTTGGTTCCTACGCCTCTACCTTTGGTAGATGATCCACCTCCTGCTGCGGTACCTTCTGAACGCCCTCTACAGGTCTACAAGCGCCGCTCGAAGCCTGCCACTGCCCCGGCCGAACCAATTCCTTCGTCTGCGGATGATCCACCATCGACTGAGGTACAATCTGACCTGGATATTCCTATCAGTTTACGGAAGGGTGTTCGTTCTTGCACTCAGCATCCTATTAGTCGCTTCTGCTCATCTGCCAATCTCAGTAATGACTTTGCCTGTTTCACATCTGCTTTATCTGCTGTGACTATTCCTAAAAATGCCAAGGAGGCGCTTTGTCATCCTGCCTAGAAACATGCTATGGAACAGGAAATGCAAGCTCTGACTGACCAACATACCTGGGATCTGGTTGATCAACCGTCTTCTTGCCATCCAGTAGGATGTCGCTGGATCTTCACTATTAAATATCAGCCCGATGGTACCATTGAGCGTCTGAAAGCTCGGCTTGTGGCAAAAGGATATACCCAGACTTATGGTGTCGATTATTTTGAAACCTTTTCTCCCGTAGCTCGTCTCAATTCTGTTCGTATTCTGATTTCTGTTGCTATCAATAAAGACTGGCCTCTTTTTCAGCTGGATGTGAAAAATGCCTTTTTATATGGCGATCTACAGGAAGATGTCTACATGGAGCAACCTCCCGGATTTGTTGCTCAGGGGGAGTCTGCTTCAAAAATCTGTAAACTTCGCAAGGCAATTTATGGCTTAAAGCAAAGTCCATGAGCTTGGTTTGATAAACTAAGTAAAATCTTACTCTCTTTTGGCTTTCGCCGATCACAGGCTGATCACTCGGTTTTCATCCGAAAAACCACCTCAGGGCTTGTTATTCTCATTGTGTATGTAGATGATATTATCTTATCTGGCAGTGATAGTACAGGGATTCAAGCAACCAAAAACTATCTAGCACAACATTTTATCACGAAGGATCTTGGTAAATTACGATATTTTCTGGGCATTGAGGTTGCTAGATCTTCTGCAGGATTGTGCTTATCACAACGGAAATATGTTCTGGATTTGCTGAATGAAACAGGCATGTTAGGCTGTAAGCCAGCTAACACACCTCTGGATCCCAATATGGATTGGGATAGTGACTCTTCTCCCCCATATGCTGATCGACACCAGTTCAGGAGATTAGTAGGCAAGCTTATCTACCTGACTGTCACTAGAGCTGATTTAGCTGCTGCTGTTGGGTTTGTTAGTCGGTATCTTGACAAACCCCGACAATGTCACTGGGATGCTATCTGTCATATTCTTCAATATCTCAAAAGTGCTCCTGGGAAAGGACTATTATACAAGAAGCATGGGCATTGTAATCTATCTGGTTTTTCTGACTCTGATTATGCAGGCAGTAGATCTGATAGAAAATCCACTTCTGGGTATTGTACGTTTGTAGGGGGCAATCTGGTTACATGGCGCAGTAAGAAGCAAACAGTTGTTGTACGATCCAGTGCTGAAGCAGAGTACAGAGCGATGGCTCATACTACATGTGAGCTTCTGTGGGTCCGAAGCCTTCTGAAAGAATTTGACATCTCTCCGACTAGCCCCATTCCTATGTTCTGTGACAATAAGGCATCGATTTTTATTGCGAGCAACCCTACTTTCCATGAAAGAACGAAACATATCGAAGTCGACTGCCACTTTGTACGGGAAAAAGTTATGTCCGGACAGATTCACACTCCGTATATCAGCACGGAGAAACAACTTGCAGATATCTTCACCAAAGTGCTACCCAAGACTCGCTTCCAGACATTGACTGACAAGCTGGGCCTCTTTGACATCTACGCTCCAGCTTGAGGGGGAGTATAGAGATATGTGTTGTCTTGAGCGTCATGTGCTTAGCATGTGCTTTACTTATGTTGTTTCTTATGTTGTTTAGTCCCATATGGGCTGCTTCTTAACCAGTCTCTGTCTCTAGTTGTTATATAAGAGACTACTATGTACACTGTTTTAATCATCCAATAAACAACACTTCTCCATTTTACAGTTAGTAAGGAGGAGTTTTCTCAACTGTGCTTTTTTGCAGTCAATAAAGAAGACCTAAAGCTTCGGTGCTCTTTTGCAGCCATCAAAGAAGAGGTGTAAAATAATTATATTGTGTATTTGTCCCAGTATAGGAAGATAATGGTAAATTATTGCAAATTCTAGTAGGCAACTACTAGGGGCGAGCGTCCAACCTTTAATGTTGAAACTGCTTTGAATCTTCTGTTTGGTGTGGTTATTGATTGTCTACTTCTATACATCTGTTTCACTTGCATTTGACGATCTTTGTTGTTGAGAAATATAATTTCTTTATTCACCTCCCTCTAGAGCTTTCACAGTTCTCGAACACAAAGGATGATGTTGAGTGGGTAGTGGACACAGCAGTGATGTGTCATACTTAATCTCATAAGAGGTTCATCACAACATATAGAAGAGGGAGCTTTGGAAAGGTGAGGATGAGGAATGCTAACTACTCAAATATCATCAAAACCAAGAGTGGTTGTGTTAAAACAGATGTTGGGTGGTGCTACTGTGCTATCATGCTCAAGGATGTGTCTCATGTTCCAAACTTGAGGCTTAGTACACTTCTTGGATCTGAATTGGACAAAGATGGAAATCATCTCAAGTTTAGGGATAACATGTGCAAGGTGAAAAAAGGGTCTTTGGCATAGTTATAATATACTCTGACTTTTGCAAAAGTTGTGTTTTAAACATGATTTTTCCCTAGACGTATGAAATGATCGAACAAATCTCAATTCCCTATATTACATTTATTCCCTAATATTACATTTATTCTCATATTCTACGAATTATTAATGTTTATTCCCGTTTTATATGTTCTCTTCCCGTATTATACTGATAAGACTCCAAATTTGTTTAAATGCATATTTTTTTTTTAAGTTAAACATACAAATTTCATTATGGAGGAGTCATACGGCATCTACATGAGGAGAAAAACAAAACAAAAAGACCACACAAAGATCAAGAACACATACAAACCACCACAAAAACTCATATCGGAATCTGATAAGAACAATGATGTATAGATCCCTATTCTCTTTCGCTGGCTAACGCAGCTTTCTATGAGGAATACCTTCAACCCGAGTATGTATATGTGGTAGAGTACCTGACCAAATCGATGTTCCAAAAGGATATTTTCCCCGCACTTGCTTCCATACAACACCACAACAAAATTGACCGAGAAAGAAAAATCTACTACGAGAAGAGAAAGAAGCACTGATTAACAGCGAGAGAGACAAAATAAGAGAACAACCTAGTCTAGATCGAAAGCAAGTAAAAGAGAAACGAGGTAGGAAACTCGTCGCAGACGGACTCAACGACAGGGAGGAAGAAGACCGCTGCCTCCAAAGACAACACGCCCACACACCTCCCGAAGAAGAAACCCTGCTGAAGACGGGCGAGAAGAGGTCGAGGGGGAGCGGGGCACCGCTTTGCAGCGGCCAAATCCCCCTCCCCCCAGCCAGCCACCTCTGGAGGAAGAAACCCTAGCTAGGATGAGAGAGCAGTCGCTGTCGGCGTTTTTGTTTAAATGCATATATGTGTGTTTATGTAAACACATATATGTTTATGTAATATATGTATATGTATATGTATGTAATATATGAGATTAAGAGAGAAAGATTTCTCCCCCTCTCCCACAACATATGTGTATGCATATGTATGTAATAGTTATAGATATATGTATGCTATATAGGCATAGATATATATGTGCAAAACATATATATGCATATACATGTATGCAATATACGTATATATCCTATTTTTTTTTCCAAATCATTGACCGTATTTCTATCGGACTTTGACCTCTTTAACCCGAATATCTTGCAAAATTGCTTAACTTTGAATATTTCAGCTTGTAGCCGAACGTATCTTGAATGCCAAATTTGCGACTATGGTCTTTGGTGATAGACCAAGGGTGATTGTGCTGCAAACTAAACAAAACCATGTCTAGTGTGCATAGGCAATCAAGGCATCAAAACCAGTTAAAAGCCATATATGGAGCCAAAATGAGGACAATAGGAAAGTAGTCCCTAAGATAGCCACATCTTTGAGCACCAGGAGTCTCTCAAAGATGTTAGGACGGACAGTAAGGTAAATTTCTGAAGCACTAGAAGGTGAGGTGTGACAATTCCCAGTCAAACAAAGTCGCTCTAAAGCCTTCTTTAGGACAGCGCACGTGTGATAAAAAGGGGTAGTGCATTAGATGTTTCGTTGTTGCATCCAAAGTGGAGGATCGAACTCTTAATCAAGAGTTGCCTAGATATGGAAAGCATCATGAGCCTTGTTATATGAGTTCAGAAATATGCATGTCATCCAAAACAACTTAGTAGACCATTGAGGGGAAGCTGATAATGTTCCAAGTGAAGACGTGCATAGAGAAGTGGTGTTATCTTCTTCTTACTTATCTAGGAACAAAATAAATCCAAGGTGGGACATCAAGAAGATGGATGGAAATGTAAGGATATAGACATGTTTGAAGAGAATGGTTACCTATTTGAATGCATCACTTGTGGTGATGGAATACAGGAACAACTTCAAATGAATGTTGAAGACAACATCTCCTTCATGGGCCAAAGGGGGGAATTTGGGATAAAAAGGGGATGTTGGCCCATGTCCCATGTTGAGTGTATTAGTTATTGTGTTTATTATGTATATGGGCCTAAAGCATGTTCATCCCATTAGTCGAAATTGTAAGTGTCCCTCTCTCCTATATATAAGAACAGGGTTTTGTCTAATAAATAATCATATTTCATGTTAGAAACTCTTGATATATCATGTTCTTATGGTTCTCCGTTGCATGAAGTGAACAAAAAGAGAATATAATTATCGTGAGTGAATATAAAACATGCATTACACTATATGTTCATTAACATAAACAACAATATATAAGATAACTATGTTGTTTCAGATCCTAGCTATTGTGGAGCCTCGTTGCAGTGGCTCAACTGCTGAAAACTTCATTAAAAAAGTGGGGTTCGCTAACTCCCATAGAGTTGAATCCATCGGTTTCTCAGGTGGCATCTGGCTCATGTGGGATAACTCACGCTGTAGCATCGAAATTTTGTGCAGCCACAGGCAATTCATCCATTGTAAAGTTAACAACAATTGGTTCCTTACGGTGATCTACGCCAGTCCTAATCCAATTAAACGCAGGTTCCTTTGGAATCGCCTAGAAGAAATCTCAGCCACGATCTCTTCTGCTTGGATAGCCCTTGGTGATTTCAACACCATGTTGGATATCTCTGAGAAGAAAGGGGGTACATACTTTGATAAATCAGCTTCCAACCGCTTCAATGAATGTCTACTGACTACTAGCCTTTCTGAAATAAGAAGCCAAAGCCAATTCTTTACTTTCCAGAGAGGACGAGTCGAGGAATGGCTGGACCGCGCTATTGCTAATAACGAATGGGTCGAGCTATATCCAAACACGACAAACACAATCCTGTCCCGTATTAGCTCGGATCACAATCCCCTTCTCCTCTGTAATCATGCTGCATCTGCAAGAAAACAGTACGTCTTCAAGACTAAAAGCAGCTGGCATATGATACCATCCTTCCACACTGACGTCCTACCTAGTTGGAAGAACAGCCTTCCCTTTCATGAAGCTCTGTAGGCCTTCAAAACCATAGCTCAAAAATGGGACAAGAAAAGAGTTAACATCCATTGCAAGGAAAAGGACATGCTCCTACATAAAATTAATGCATGTCAGGTACATTCACAATCTCCTCATGTCAATAATTTCATTGACAATTCCGTTTGCCTACAGGAAAGATATAACCAGCAACTCCTACGTGAGGAGGCCGATTGGAAGCAACGAGCCCACATCGATTGGCTCACTCTTGGTGACAATAATACCAAGTTCTTTCACTCTTATGTCAAAGCTCGCCGTCACTACAACAAGATCACCAAACTTATGAATGCAGCAAGTGAATGGATAACCTCCTCACAGGACGTCAAATCCCTCATCGCTGGTTTCTTCTCCAACCTCCTCACTGCCACTCGCAGGCCCGACCCGGCGGCAATTGCTTCTTATGCAGGTGCCTTTCCCCCTCTTCCGATCGATGTGTCCAACAAGATTGTAGTTATACCCTCAGTTGAAGAGGTCTGTTCTGTTCTCTTCCTCATGGCACCCTCCAAAGCCCCAGGACCCGATGGTGTACACAACAAATTCCTACAGAGAAATTGGGGTACAGTCAATGCTTCTATCATGTTGACGATAAGGAAAGTTTTCACTACAGAGAAGATAGACGAAGATCTTGCAAACTCTCATATGTACTTATTCCTAAGGTGAAAAACCCCCAAAGTTGCAGCGACCTTTGGCCTATCTCGCTGAACAACGGGTGCTTCAAACTTATCTCCAAGGTACTGGTTGAAAGGATTAAACCTTTTCTCAATGACTGGGTCTCTCCATCCCAGTCAGCTTTCATCCCAGGACGACTCATCAGTGATAACATTCTTCTCGTCCAAGAAATTATCCATTCTATGAAAACAAAGTCTGCTTCCAAGCGCTGGATGTGTGTCAAACTTGATCTGTCTAAAGCCTTTGATCGTATGAGCTGGGACTTCATCAGTGATACCTTAAGCAAAACGGGCCTTCCTTCTAATATTTGTAATATCATTATGCAAATCATAATGCAGGGATCCACCTCAGTGCTCTGCGAGGGAGCCCCTCTACAACCTTTCAAAGCTTCCCAGGGGGTCAGGCAGGGCGACCCCATTAGCCCATACGTCTTTGTTCTATGTATGGAGCGCCTTAGCCAGGAAATCACCCAGGCAGTATCTCATGGACGATGGAAGCCTATTACTGTATCTAAAGGAGGTACTCCAGTATCCCATGTTCTTTTTGCAGACAATATCCTCCTCATGGGGGAAGCTTCTATCTCCCAGGCGAAAGTCATTTAAGAAATCTTGAAGAATTTTGGCCAAGTCTCGGGACAGGTAATCTCACCTGAGAAATCTAAATGCTACTTCAGTGCTAATACCCCCTCTCCGGCCGCTCGTACCATCAGCCGGAAGTTGGGAATTCCCTGGACAACTGACTTGGGCAAATACCTTGGGGTACCCATCCTGCACCATTGGCTTAACAAGAAGACACACACTGATATTATCTCATCTATACGAAATCGCATGAATAGTTGGTCTATGAAGCACCTTTCCTTGGCAGGCAGAATCACACTTGCAAAATCAACTCTTCAAGCTATACCGACTCATACCATGCAATCGGTGCAGCTGTCCCCCTCTCTATGCGATGACATCAATAGACATGTCAGGAAGTTCATTTGGTCGGGTAACTGGGAAAACAGGAGGTTATCTCTTATATCTTGGAAGAAGGTTACCTCTAGTAAGAAGTTTGGAGGTCTGGGTATCAAGGATGCTCGAGACCAAAATCATGCTCTCATGCTCAAGAATGTCTGGTCCTTCCTCAATCAACCCTCTAAGCCCTGGGTCAAGGTTATGAAGGAAAAATATGCCCGTAAGGGTGACATCACCAAGCAGCCCGGTTCCTCGGTATGGAGCTTTATTAAGAAACATGTATCCAAAGTTCAAGATCTCAGCTATAGGGTAATAAACGATGGCAAAACATCACTTGTCTGGACTGACCGTTGGATCCAAGGTAGGTCTATAAGAGACCTACAACCTGATTTCATAATACCTGCTGACCTTGCAGACTTGAAGGTGAGCTCGATGAAACTTGACAATGGTGATTGGGATTGGGACTTCATTCACCACTTTCTTCCCCAAGTCACTTGGGTACATATCCAAGCTATGTCGGCCTCTTTGAATGACGGAGGCCACGATTACTAGGGCTGGACTCTAGAAATGTCAGGAAAATTCACTACCCGGTCTGTGTATCGTTGGGTACGTGAACAAAAAGAAACTCATATCCCGGGCAACTGGGAGAGCATCTGGTCTTCTTCCCTTCCAGCCAGAATGAAGGTGTTCCTCTAGCTACTCCAACACAACGCCCTTCTTACTAATGTAGAGAAGCATAGACGCCATATTGATGAATGCATATTCATCGTAGTTCAATCATCTCGTTTAGCCCAATTTTGGTTGCATTCATGCATTTATTGGCTTTATCTTTTAATATGTGCATTTATTTGGCTTAATTGCTTTAATGAGCTTTTATTGGCCTTATCTTCTTATATGCAACTTATTTTGGCTTAATTGATGTTACTCCTATTTTTATTGATTCTTTGCACCCTTGTGCAGGTCGTTTTGAGCTTTGGGCCCTATCTTCTCGGCCCTATATCCATCTTGACCCTTGGATTAGGCTTGGTCAATGCTGGTCAACGGGCCCCTTTATTTCTTTAGCGGCTACTGTACGGGCGTCTACCCTAATCACCCGAGGATCCCCTGCTTAGCCGCGACCGCGACCCAAAGCAGATCGCGACTTCCTCTCCACCAACCGGTTGCGGCCCAACCTCGATCTTCGCCTTCCACCACAGGATCGCGACCCGCGATCCTTAGATGTCGCGACTTCAGTCCTAAACAATCGCGACCGCGATCTTTGCCGCGACCGCGGCATACAAGAGCCGCGACCGCGATATTTGCCGCAACCCTCTCTCTCCCCCTATAAATCGCGACCTCATCTGCTCAACGCCGCGACCGCGGCTTCTTCACACCTGCCCGCGGTTATCAACATATCGCGACCCTGGCGCCATCGACCCCGCCCGCGATCTTTGCCGCGACCGCGGTTGTTATCGCGACCTCCACTTCCCGCCTGCCCGTGATCTCTCCGCCATCGATCAGCGTCTGCTCCTTCCACCATCACTGCATGAGCACCGATGTCGTCAAGACAATCACGACCAGCTACCCACACCGCGGTCCCTGCTTCTATACCAT
This sequence comes from Alisma plantago-aquatica, assembly GCA_963693085.1. Classification (NCBI taxonomy): domain Eukaryota; kingdom Viridiplantae; phylum Streptophyta; class Magnoliopsida; order Alismatales; family Alismataceae; genus Alisma; species Alisma plantago-aquatica. The sequence goes on from OY856412.1 coordinate 998,988,982, forward strand.
TGCCGCCTCCTCCATGACAGCACCACCTCCGCTCAACCACCAAGACCGCGACCGCATTGTGAACAACCGCGACCGCGGTGTTCACAACCACGTCCTGTGGTGTTCTTCCATCTGCCCGCGATCACTACTGCAGCAACAGGGTCGTGCCCATCTTCATCTTCACTCTCCAAGCACCACGACAACACCACACCTCTTCCGCAGCGCATCCTCCACATCTTCCACCATGGTCCACGGCTCCTCTGCTCCACCTGCAACCCGCGATCGACACTTGCTGTCCTGCACCACGACCCCTCTATCTGCAACCGCGACCAGGTTGCCACTTCATCCCAACGGATCGCGACCGCCATTCTTTGTTATCGCGACCTGCTGCTAACAAAAAGACCGCGACCGTGCAAAAAGCCGCGACCGCGGCATCATTCAAAAGGCCGCGACCTGCTGCAGAATTACTAAGGTCGCGAATCTAAGTCGGTGCCCAGCCTGCCTATAAATAGAACACGACTCCAGTCAGTCAAATCATCACCTCCATACGTCGTTAGGCTGCATGTCTGTCCTGGGCCTAAGGAGACGATCTCCATAGCCAAGAACCTGCCCCCGTGGTGGTTTTGCGGCCTGTTCACCCAGATCTGGAGTGAAGACTCAGATCTGCAAGCCACCTCGTCCAGATCTAGATTAGATCTGGATCTAGATCTGCTGTGTCTACGCCATTTCTACTCCGCCATCTCATCCACGAGCTGCTCCTCCTGCTGTGAGCGAGGACTACGAGAAGAAGAAGGTGGAGAGAGGAGATCTGCCCCGTCTGTCGTGGTGTTCTTCTCTCTTCTTCCAGATCTGCTCCGACGTTGTGTAGAAGACCGTTTCTCCACCGAGTTGCGATCATGTTCTTCACCATGCTCATGGCGGAAACTTCTCTCTCTCTCTCTTGTTATTCTTGCTTCTCTCACCATGAGCGAGTTGTTTACTTTCGCTGGGGTGCGGGGACTAGCCCCGCTGCCCATGCTTCATATCCTTTTATTAAACATTCCATGGCATGTATATAATCTTTCATTTCGTTGTTAATCGTCGATGTGTGCTTGTGAATTGATCACCTGCTTGCATTTATCTTGTTCGTTTCCTATGTTGCGAGAGCTTCAATGCGTAGGTTTTGAATGTCGATTAACGCGGTTGACTCCCAAACTAGAAATAGAATGGGATTCCTTGAGGTCGTAAGTGTATGATCTGTGTGGTGACGAGCCATTTAGCCCACGGTGACGCTTCTGTGTGCATGACGCCTGTATAGGGGGCCCACAACTTCATTTGGATTTCTGTATCTTTGGAGCCGTAAGTATGTGATCTGGATGGTGACCAGACATCTGATACCTAAGGTGATGCTTACGCGAACCTGACGCCCGTATGGGGGGTTCTGCAACAGTTCTATTTGAATGGTTGTATCTTGCCTGGATGTTTGATGTTTGGATGTGATTGCATGTGTAGTGGTGGTGAAACCCGGGACCATCCCAGCGATTTCCACCATTAATCTTTAATCAACCTTTAATCCTGCTCTTTTACTTTTCTCGCATTTAGTTTAATTAAACTCAAATCAATCAACCTTGTTCTAAATATTAGTCTTGATTCAACTAGATTCGACTCGAGAGAGATTCTTAAAAATGTTGTCCCTTGGGATTCGATCCTCAACTATACTACGATAAGACCTGTCCGCTTGCGGGTGGTATTATTGCACGTTGTTTTGGTTAAAAACTTAGGGATTTCAACCCTAAGTGAGTTTGTTAGTGCGATAATATAAGCCACGTCAAATTCTGGCGCCGTTGCCGGGGACAACGGAATCATCTAGTTAAATCTAGTTCTCTTGAGACTGATTTAGGTTTTTCTTTTACTTTTGATACTATCGATCATATAAACTCGAATTCGGTTCTACTCCGTCCATCTCACCAGCAAAAGATCTTTTTATCCTAGGTACCCACAAAGTCTAGTGTATGCGCCGCTCGGACAGTCCCGGACTCTCTGCTAGCTTTGACCCTGAGATAGACAAAACCTTTCGCCGTCAGTACAGAGAGAACCAAGCAAGAATGGCTCAAGAGAAGGAAATTGCTCGAAGGGTAGCTCAAGCCCTTAATGCACAAAGAGATAGGCTTATGCAAGAAGCCCGAGCCGCAGTTCAAGAAGAAATCCAAGCTGCTCAAGCAGCAGCTCAACGAGCGGAGTTACAAAAAGACCTTAGGGAGTTCTCAATCCCTAAAGCTGCTGACATTCATCACCCAGTGCAACCTCCTCCCATCAATGCTCCGAACTTTGAGATAAGAGCACATTGGGTTACGCTGCTTCAAAACAGTCCTTTCTATGGTAAGCAAGGAGAAGATAGTCAAGAACATCTTCTGAGGTTTATAGACCTATGTGCCATGACAAAGCAAAATGGAGTCACGGATGATGTCATCAGACTCCGTCTCTTCAAATACTCTCTGGCCGATAGAGCCATGAGTTGGTATAACTCCTTGCAGTGCGAACCCATCACCACTTGTGAACAACTTCAAAATGTTTTTCTGGAAAAAATTTATCCACCTTCTCTCACCTATGAAATCAGGGGTCGAATAACGCAATTCACCCAGGTCCCTGGAGAATCCCTAGTTGAAGCATGGGAGAGATACAAAGAGCTCTTACGCAAATGTCCACATCATGGCATTCCAAAGAATCAACTCATTGAAATCTTTTATAGAAGTGTGGACGATGATATCAAGAGGTTTTTGGATTCCTCGTCTGGAGGAAACTTCATGCGTCAGAATTATGATAGCGCATGGAAGGTTGTCACCCTTGGAGCTGAAAACCAAGCCAACTGGGGTAGACCTATTGGCAAAGGAGTGCTGAAGGTAGCTATGGCTGAAGAAACACCCGAGTACAAGTCTATCGCTGAATCTCTCAAACTCTTAGTTGCCAAGCAAGACCATCTAGAATCGTCTCTCGCAGCTTATGAAAGAAGATGTTCGCCCCCTCGACAACAAGAGCAAGTTAAGTCAGCTTCACTCTTCTGTGAAGCATGCAAAGGAACTGATCATTCTACTCTAGCCTGTAACATTCTCTACGATGTTGTTTTGAGCAATACATGTGCCCAAGGAGATAATGGTCAAATGGAAAATCCGAATGTTGTCAACACCATCCCTGGCCAAGGGTACTATAATCCGAATCAGAATAGGAACCATCCAGGTTTTCAATATGGAAACCCTTCTGGAGCGGAAAACTCGCGACAACTTGGTTCAAATACTCAACAACGAGGCCCGCCAGGATTTCAGTATAACCAACAACCAAATTTCGGGAATCAAGGAAACTTTAGAGGAAACTACCAGGATAGAAACTACAACAACTATCAGAACAATTCTCAGTTTCAGAATCCCAACCAAGTCCCCTATCAACAGCAACAACAAGGGCAACAAGTCGGTTGCATCCATCCTGATGACAAATTATCAACTATTGAGAAGATGTTGCAGTCGCAACAGACTATGATAGCTAACCAGCAAGCCCATCAAAAGGCTATTGAATCTCAACTAGCTCAACTTGCAGCTAACATGAAGCCACCTGCTGGAACCTTTGTCGGACAACCAGAGAACAATCCTAAGCACCCAAAGCAATTGAAGGCTGTCACCACCAGGTCTGGAAAAGACTATTCTGACCCCCCTGTTAAGATACCAATAGTGGAGACAAACGATGATGACTTTGCGAATGTCCAAGACTATACAATACCTGAGTCTCAACCGAAGGAACAACCAACCGCTGATAAGACTGACAAAGCAAGAGTGGAGGAACCATTGGCTACAGAGGCAGAAGACACACCTGAGTCGGATGTGCCAGTATACAAGCCTCGTCCTCCTTTCCTAGCTCGTTTGAAGCAGACAAAGCTCGATACTCGATTCAACAAGTTCAAAGAAGCTATGAAGAAGCTTCATGTAGATATACCCTTTCTAGATGCGCTGGCTGAGATACCAGCCTGGATGAAGTACTTGAAGTCACTTCTCACAAGGAAATATATAACCGAAGAATATGAGACGGTGAAGTTAGCAACGACCACTTCCGACATCATCCAAAGCAAGATGCCCAAGAAACAGAAAGATCCGGGATCCTTTGGGATTTCATGCCATATCGGTGACTCTTCATGTAAGAAGGGATTGGCCGATCTCAGTGCTAGCATCTCTATCATGCCACTTAGCCTTTGTAAGAGGTTAGGATTTGTAGAACTTCTCCCAACTGGAATGACCATACAACTTGCAGATAACTCTATGACCCTTCCCTTAGGAATCATTGAAGATGTCCCTGTCAAGGTTGGAAAAGACTCTTATGTCCCATGTGACTTTGTCATCATGGACATAAAGGAAGACGCCAGATACCCTCTCATCTTTGGCCGTCCGTTCCTGGCCACTGCAAGAGCTTTGATTGACGTTGAAGCAGGGACCTTGCTGCTCAGACTAGGGAAAGAAACCCTCGAGTTCAAAGTTTTTGAAAGCATGCGAAGACCGAGCATGCAGGAAGAAGTCTATTTGATTGATTGCATTGAGCAAATGTCGCTCCTCACACAAGAGGAGTATGAACAGGACGATCCTTTAGAAGCAGCTCTAACAAACCCATCTGCTGATAATTCCATCAGCGAACAAGTTAAGGATTGTATTCTTCACCTCGACTCTGTAGAAGAAGATCCTGAAGCTAAGCTCGAGGAACTCAAAGCTGTGAATGTAACTGAAGAGCCATGCGAGAAGCCATAAGCCCCTGAAATGAAGCTCCTGCCCGAGGGACTTAAGTACGTGTTTCTGGATGATCTCAAGGTTTGTCCAGTTATTATAAATTTTGATCTAACGACCGAACAAGAAGATAAACTCCTGAAAGAATTAAAGGAAAGAAAGAAAGCTATCGGCTACAAGATGAGCGATCTCACTGGGGCCAGTCAAGCGCTTTGCATGCACAAAATCCCTATGGTGGAAGACCACAGGCCGACTATTGAGCATCAACGGAAGTTGAACCCTAATATGAAGGAAGTAGTCCGCCGCGAAGTCATGAAGTTGCTCACTACCGGAATCATCTATCCAATATCTGACTCACCTTGGGTGAGTCCTGTACATGTTGTTCCAAAGAAAGGTAGCACTACTGTGATACGAAATGAAGATAATGAACTCATCCCCGCCCGAACAGTAACCGGGTGGAGGATGTGCATCGATTACAGAAAATTGAACAAGGCCACACGCAAGGATCATTTTCCGATGCCTTTCCTAGATCAAGTCTTAGAGTGATTGGCTCATCAGGAATATTTTTGCTATCTCGATGGTTACTCTAGATTTTATCAAATCCCTATACATCTCGATGACCAAGAGAAAACGACGTTTACCTGCCCCTTTGGAACATACGCCTTTAGAAGGATGCCATTCGGACTCTGTAATGCGCCTGCAACCTTCCAACGCTGCATGGCAGCCATATTTGCTGGTTTAACCGAAACCATTATGGAAGTTTTTATGGATGATTTCTCTGTATATGGGGATTCGTATGATTCATGCCTAAGGCACCTCTCCCTTGTCCTCAAACGATGCGAAGAAACACATCTAGTGCTTAATTGGGAGAAATGTCATTTTATGGTAAAAGAAGGTATTGTCCTTGGCCATAGAGTCAGTAATCGAGGAATTGAAGTGGACAAGACCAAGATCGAAGTGATCTCCAAACTGTCGATCCCTACCAATGTAAGAGAAGTCCGCGCATTCCTTGGTCATGCGGGCTTCTACAGAAGGTTTATAAAGGATTTCTCCAAGATAACCAAGCCCATGACAAACTTGTTGCTGAAGGACGCTGACTTCTATTTTGATGAAGAATGTATCAAGAGTTTCAACAACCTAAAGCACGCCCTTACAACAACTCCCATCATCCGAGCTCCAGATTGGGAACACCCATTTGAAATTATGTGTGATGCCAATGATTACGTTGTGGGTGTCGTCCTGGGCCAATGTATAGAGAAGAAACATCATGTCATCTATTATGCATCAAAGACCCTTGACGAAGCTCAAAGGAACTATGCAACTACTGAGAAGGAACTCCTAGCAGTCGTATACGCCTTTGATAAGTTTAGATCCTACCTCATTGGTTCAAAGGTGATTGTCTACACCGATCATGCTGCTATTCGTTATCTTCTAAAAAAGAAAGATGCAAAACCAAGGCTAATAAGATGGATTCTCCTATTGCAAGAATTTGATCTTGAGATTAGAGATAAAAGAGGCACAGAAAATGTTGTAGCAGACCACTTAAGTCGTATCCACACTCTGGAAACTGAGAAGATACCAATTAACGACTCTCTTCCAGATGACCAGCTTATGAAAGTCTCAGAAGCTACTCCTTGGTACTCGGACTATGTGAACTACCTTGCCGCCGGTGTCATCCACCCTGAGTGTACTGGCAATGCTCTAAAGAAATTCATGCATGATGTTAGGCAATATCACTGGGATGAACCGTACCTCTTCAAGCTCTGTGATGATGGTCTCTACAGACGTTGTATCGCTGAGGAAGAAGCCCAACTTATTTTAGAACAATGCCACTCAGGCCCAGTCGGAGGCCATATGAGTTCTAAGAAAACTTCTTTGAAGGTTTTGCAATGTGGTTTCTTTTGACCAACCATATCCAGAGATGCTTACAATTTTGTTCTGTCATGTGACAAGTGTCAGAGAACGGGAAACATTACGAAAAGAGATGAGATGCCACTTAAGCTATGGCAAGAAGTTGAGATTTTTGATGTTTGGGGAGTGGACTACATGGGTCCATTCCCATCCTCACATGGATTTTCCTACATCCTAGTCGCGGTTGATTATGTCTCCAAATGGGTAGAGGCAATACCAACGGTTACTAGCGATTCAAAACCCGTCATTAAAATGTTCAAAGATATCATTTTTTCCCGTTTTGGAGTTCCACGCATTGTGATCTCCGACGGAGGTTCTCATTTTCTGGAAAGAAGCTTTGAAGCTTTGTTAAGAAAATATGGTGTAACGCACAAGGTAGCTTCCCCCTACCACCCACAAACTAGTGGGCAGGTAGAGGTTTCGAACCGTCAACTCAAAGCTATCCTGGAAAAGACAGTAGGACGCAACCGAAAGGATTGGTCAGTGAAAATCAATGACGCCTTATGGGCCTACCGAACCGCGTTCAAAACTCCTCTTGGAACAACACCCTTCAGACTCATCTATGGAAAATCATGTCACCTGCCCGTGGAACTAGAACATAAAGCATGGTGGGCAATCAAACAGCTGAATTTTGACATGAAGAAAGCAGGCAAAGCCAGGATTCTACAACTTCAAGAGTTGGATGAACTCCGAATGACAGCTTATGAGAATGCACGAATCTACAAAGAACGCACCAAACTTTGGCACGACGGCCATCTAAAGAGAAAGGACATTCAAGTGGGAGACCAAGTTCTGTTGTTCAACTCAAGACTGAAGTTATTCCCAGGAAAACTTCGTTCTCGTTGGTCGGGACCATACATTGTCAAAAGCATCTATCCACATGGTGCATTTACCTTATGGAGTGAGAAGTCAGGTGATTTTGTGGCAAATGGCCAACGCTTGAAAAGATATTTCACCGCATCTGATACTGGCACTGAAAAATCGATGAATCTGTCCAAACCGACATATCTACCAGAAAACTGAAGAAATCACGTCGAGCCATCGACATAAAACAAAGGCGCTTGTCGGGAGGCAACCCGATCTTTAACTTAGCTTTTACCTTTAGTTTTGTTTTTAGAAAATTTTGCACCTGGTAGACAATGCATCGCAAGATGCAGTCTTAAGTTCTGATAGTTTCCATTTTTGAGATTGCAGATGGAGGACGCGTCGTCGAAAGGAATGCAACCACATCTGGTGGACCAACCGGCACGAGTTTACCTCTCCATCTCGGATTTAGAGTTTGCTCGGGACGAGCAAATTTCTAAGTTCGGGGTGGAGGGTGGGATCTTTAACTTAGCTTTTACCTTTAGTTTTGTTTTTAGAAAATTTTGCACCTGGTAGACAATGCATCGCAAGATGCAGTCTTAAATTCTGATAGTTTCCATTTTTGAGATTGCAGATGGAGGACGCGTCGTCGAAAGGAATGCAACCACATCTGGTGGACCAACCGGCACGAGTTTACCTCTCCATCTCGAATTTAGAGTTTGCTCGGAACGAGCAAATTTCTAAGTTCGGGGTGGAGGGTGGGTGGTACGTACTTTACTTTCCACCCTCTCCTATCCGTTCCAGACTTAAGATTTCAGCGTTGAAACTTTGTTGCAATTTTGAGCAAATTTTTCAAAAATTTTCAAAAGTTTTCATAGCAGTTTGTATCGAAACTTGATGAAGTTTTGACGCTTTTGTTTCAATCAAAGCCTTTACCTAGCCGGCTATCCTATTTTCCCATGCAGTTTTGAATCATTATACCCTCCTTATTCGAAGCGAAGCCTCAAGGAGAACAATTTCTGAAACTAGCCAATGATTAGAAATCACCGTGTGAAGCTTATGAATCCTAACATCATGATCAGTAGATATGGCAAGTATCTGTCAAACTGAGAGGGATCAAACACGTTGTGCTTCCTATCTGACTAGTGGAACAATAGCATGGAATGTCCACCGGATCCTCATCAAGTCATTATTTGAGCAGAATATGATAAGGAGAACGACCTGGTGCACTGAATTGTAAATCAAGTTGCACTCTGATCTGAACTCTCTTCTACACTTCTTCCATCATCTTCTTACCCCTTCGTTCATCAAAAATAAACAAAAAAAGCCAATATAGTGTCAAACCCTAAGTTCGGGGTGGCACACTCTCTCTCCCTTCACGCTTCTTCCATACCCCTCGTTACGAAATAGGGGCGTATCACCAAGAAAAGATGCCAAAGCGCACACAAAAAGAAATGCAATCTCGAGTCGAATAGAGGAGAGGTTCGCAAAAAAAAATGCAATCAATGAAATTGCAAATCACATAATAAAAATCTCGAGTCGAATAGAGGAGAGATTTATTTCTTCCTTCCATACCACCCTTCACTCCCTTTTCCACCTACTGGCACAATGAATGCCTACGCTCACCAACATCCTAAAAACACCAGTGTCAGATCAGGTGCACACTTGTTGTTCTACGGGTATCTCTGGACTCTTACGAAACTCTATGACATGCTTGATTTTGGAGAAAGTAGAGAGGAAATGATATTGAGAAGCAAACTCGGGAACGAAGATATGGTAAAATGTGTTCTGTGATCTCAGGATGTTGAGACACTTAGTCATACCGAGCAGAAAAGAAACAATCGTGATGTGAAGATGAAGCAATCACACGAGTTGAAAGTATTCATCCAGCGAGTGTTTTAGATTTTGTGTTACTCGAGGACGAGCAACGTTTAAGTTCGGGGTATTTTGATGAATGCATATTCATCGTAGTTCAATCATCTTGTTTAGCCCAGTTTTGGTTGCATTCATGCATTTATTGGCTTTATCTTTTAATATGTGCGTTATTTGGCTTAATTGCTTTAATGAGCTTTTATTGGCCTTATCTTCTTATATGCAACTTATTTTGGCTTAATTGATGTTACTCCTATTTTTATTGATTCTTTGCACCCTTGTGCAGGTCGTTTTGAGCTTTGGGCCCTATCTTCTCGGCCCTATATCCATCTTGGCCCTTGGATTAGGCTTGGTCAATGCTGGTCAACGGGCCCCTTTATTTCTTTAGCGGCTACTGTACGGGCGTATACCCTAATCCCCCGAGGATCCCCTGCTTAGCCGCGACCGCGACCCAAAACAGATCGCAGCTTCCTCTCCACCAACTGGTTGCGGCCCAACCTCGATCTTCGCCTTCCACCACAGCATCGCGACCCACGATCCTTAGATTCCGCGACTTCAGTCCTAAACAATCGCGACCGCGATCTTTGCCGCGACCGCGATCTTTGCCGCGACCCTCTCTCTCCCCCCATAAATCGCGACCTCATCTGCTCAACGCCGCGACCGCGGCTTCTTCACACCTGCCCGCGGTTATCAACATATCGCGACCGTGGCGCCATCGACCCCGCCCGCGATCTTTGCCGCGACCGCGGTTGTTATCGCGACCTCCACTTCCCGCCTGCCCGTGATCTCTCCGCCATCGATCAACGCCTGCTCCTTCCACCATCACTACATGAGCACCGATGCCGTCAAGACAATCACGACCAGCTACCCACATCGTGGTCCCTGCTTCTCCACCATTGCCGCCTCCTCCATGACAGCACCACCTCCGCTCAACCACCAAGACCGCGACCGCGTTGTAAACAACCGCGACCGCGGTGTTCACAACCACGTCTTGCGGTGTTCTTCCATCTGCCCGCGATCACTACTGCAGCAACAGGGCCGTGCCCATCTTCATCTTCACTCTCCAAGCACCACGACAACACCACACCTCTTCCGTAGCGCATCCTCCACATCTTCCACCATGGTCCACGGCTCCTCTGCTCCACCTGCAACCCGTGATCGACACATGTTGTCCTGCACCACGACCCCTCTATCTGCAACCGCGACCAGGTTGCCGCTTCATCCCAACGGATCGCGACCGCCATTCTTTGTTATCGCGACCTGCTGCTAACAAAAAGACCGCGACCGTGCAAAAAGCCGCGACCGCGGCATCATTCAAAAGGCTGCGACCTGCTGCAGAATTACTAAGGTCGCGAATCTAAGTCGGTGCCCAGCCTGCCTATAAATAGAACACGACTCCAGTCAGTCAGATCATCACCTCCAGACGTTGTTAGGCTGCAGGTCTGTCCTGGGCCTAAGGAGACGATCTCCATAGCCAAGAACCTGCCCCCGTGGTGGTTTTACGGCCTGTTCACCCAGATCTGGAGTGAAGACTCAGATCTGCAAGCCACCTCGTCCAGATCTAGATCTAGATCTGGATCTAGATCTGCTGTGTCTACGCCATTTCTACTCCGCCATCTCATCCACGAGCTGCTCCTCCTGCTGTGAGCAAGGACTACGAGAAGAAGAAGAAGGTGGAGAGAGGAGATCTGCCCCGTCTGTCGTGGTGTTCTTCTCTCTTCTTCCAGATCTGCTCCGACGTTGTGTAGAAGACTGTTTCTCCACCGAGCTGCGATCATCTTCTTCACCATGCTCGTGGCGGAAACTTCTCTCTCTCTTGTTATTCTTGCTTCTCTCACCATGAGCGAGTAATTTACTTTCGCTGGGGTGCGGGGACTAGCCCCGCTGCCCATGCTTTCATGTCCTTTTGTTAAACATTGCATGGCATGTATATAATCTTTCATTTCGTTGTTAATCGTCGATGTGTGCTTGTGGATTGATCACCTGCTTGCATTTATCTTGTTTGTTTCCTATATTGCGAGAGCTTCAATGCGTAGGTTTTGAATGTCGATTAACGCGGTTGACTCCCAAACTAGAAATAGAATGAGATTCCTTGAGGTCGTAAGTGTATGATCTGTGTGATGACGAGCCATCTAGCCCACGGTGACGCTTCTGTGTGCATGACGCCTGTATAGGGGGCCCACAACTTCATTTGGATTTTTGTATCTTCCGAGCCGTAAGTATGTGATCTGGATGGTGACGAGACATCTGATACCTAAGGTGATGCTTACGCGAACCTGGCGCCCGTATGGGGGGTTCTACAGCAGCTCTATTTGAATGGTTGTATCTTGCCTGGATGTTTGATGTTTGGATGTGATTGCATGTGTCGTGGTGGTGAAACCCGGGACCATCCCAGCGATTTCCATCATTAATCTTTAATCAACCTTTAATCCTGCTCTTTTACTTTTCTCGCATTTAGTTTAATTAAACTCAAATCAATCAACCTTGTTCTAAATATTAGTCTTGATTCAACTAGATTCAACTAGAGAGAGATTCTTAAAAACGTTGTCCCTTGGGATTCGATCCCCAACTATACTGCGATAAGACCCGTCCGCTTGCGGGTGGTATTATTGCACGTTGTTTTGGTTGAAAACTTAGGGATTTCAACCCTAAGTGAGTTTGTTAGTGCGATAATATAAGCCACGTCACATATAGACATCAGTACCGAGTGTCTACTATGCAACAACGCAGCAGATACGACTTTACACGCTCTCAGGGACTGCAATTTCAATAAACCGGTCTGGCTTGCACTAGGCTTCGGCAATGGCTTCCTCCTCCAATCTGAAGATACCTGGGTCTCTACAGTCTGTAATGCACCTAAGGACCTTAAGTCCTCGCCACCCATACTACAGACACCATGCTGGTACATATGGCAGTGTCGTAATGAGCAATCTCATGAAGGAATCATGAAATCCACTGTGGCAAAAGCTGACTTCATCAGACAACGGGCACAAACTCTTCAAGCTAACTTCAACAGGTCTTCTCTGCCCAATCACAAGACTCCGTCTTGCCCAACCAATCATGTCCAGAACTACTTCCGGTATGTTATGGTGGATGCGTCCTTCATTAACAAATCTTTACCCAACGGTATCGGCATTTTAGCTGTAGATCATTCTGGCACTTGCTGTCTTGGTAGGGGCTCAGTATCGCGCAGCTCTTGTGCCTTGGAAGCCGAACTCCAAGCTATTTTGCAGGGGCTAGAAGTCTGCCACTCCAACAACTGGGACTAATCCTTGATCACTTCAGACTCCATACAAGCAGTAACCTTGGCATCTACCTCTGATGATTGCCTTGGAAAGTACAGGCCATATGTTTCCAAAATTAAGCAGCTCGCTTGCAAGAGTGGAGCTCACATTAAACATATACCTAGAGAGCGGAATGGTGTGGCAGATACTTTAGCTAAGCATGCTCGCTCTACCTCTGAAAACTTCTCCTTCATAAACAATCCTCCTTGGCTCACTATGAGCACCTGTATAGACATTAAATCTCTATTTTCCTGCACTAGAGAGCGGGCTCAATAAAAGTATCTCTATGGTTACTATAAAAAAAAGATAACTATGTTGTTTCCATTAGTATAAACAATTGGCAAAGGATATCAATCACGTCATTTAGGATTTATCTCCTTATGTTGTATACACTACACATCACCAATTTGGTTGCTTGATACATGTATGGGTGTGGCATGTAAGAGTTGTATAAGTATTATATTTAAATAATATATTTAATTATTTATTTTAGTTAATTGGGCACCTGCGAGTGCCCGCGGGTCACCAGCAAAACCCACTAATTAAATGGGTGGGTATGGGTTTGAGTGATTTCTAGCAAGTGGAAAATTTCATCACCCAACCCAACTTAAACGGGCCGACCCGTGGGTGCCCGCGGATCATGACCCAGTTTGACAGGTCTAACTATAAATAAAGGGATATTAGAATTATGTATGGGACATTATTGTATAAAGAGGAAGTCAAGAAAAGTATTTATGAACACTAAGCACTATGCAAAAAGCAAGAGTAATGTATAGACAGAGACCCATAATGGAACAACATTTTTATCTAGGATTAAATCACAAGTTTATAGACAATTAGGTAATATATATTATCAAAATCCAGGATAGTAATTATCGAAAAAAATAACCATATATTCCTATGAATATTTGCTGCTCACTTTTTCATGGTGTGCCTCATGGAAATGCCAATAAGATCCATCAAAATTTCCAAGTAGACATACTCTGATGGTGGGAGGGTTCTAATTATAGTAAATACTCATACAGCATCCAGAAAGAAGACTGGCAAGTGGCAAGACGGTGGTAGTTCCCTCACTGCTGATGATTGATTTGTAAGTCACCAGATAGATTTATCACTCAATACCTTCTTATCAAAGGGTGAGACCCAAATTTCTTTAGGATGGTGTCAAGTTGAGATCTTAAGTTTGAGATATCACAGTTCTAATCTTATTTTAGATGCTTCGGTTCTTATATTTCATATATTCGAGCAGCATGAGGAACTACAAACCACTACGCCAGCCATAACCTTTCTATACATGGGATTATGCATCTGCAGCAGAGTCAGTAAAACAGATATTGCTGATATGACCTCTTGATCCGAACAAGGAACAAGTTACAATGTCAGCTTTTTCTTGAGGCTAAACAGGTTATCATACTCTAAGATGTAAAAGATATGGGATAAAAGCTACCTAGAGAAAAATACGACCCACTAGGGAATCGCCACTGGAGGAATGCAAGCAAAAGAATGGGATAAATGAAGGAAAGCACCTCAAGCAAAGTGTGTAAAGGCATCATGCAAAATGCACAGAATAGGCGTTGGTAAAACAGCGTGCTTTACGGACCGTTTCGACAGTACACAACAAAACCGTGATCTATCCCTACCATCCAACTAGCGAACCAAGCGCGGAGAAACCCACTCCTAAATACGCCCAAAGATGGGGATATCCCAATATCGTCTAGATCATATATTTGGTGCCGGAACAGAGAACAAGATTGATATCGCTAAAAACAAGAATGGAGTCTCTGTACAGGAGATACTAGGACGGGAAGGAGGAAGAGATGGTTACGGAGTCGTCGTCTTTAGCGGCCATGACCGTCCACCGGATGCTCTTTTCCCCACGAAAGCCGACAGGGTTGAAGGGCGTCAGTACCCTGACTATGAAGCTAGCAGCGCGGCACCAGCGGCAACTGATAGTCTACGCAGAACAGCAAGCAACAAAGGCACGAGCTACTTTCAGCAGACACCAGGAAAAGCTGCCAGTGCCAAAGAGTTGAGCAACGGTAAGTTGGAACGTCACCCTGACGAACAATAGAGACCTGGGGAAATGCCTACTACCCCTACTTCCTTTTCCTGCCGATGGTAGACAGAAGGGACTGGAGGTGTACTCGGGGTTAACTGGAAAACGAAAGGGAGGATCGAACGGAGCGATAGGAGGAGCGACGCCGAATGGAAAGCCGGGATGAAGAAAATTGCTTTCCGGGACTCTGGCAATGGAAGACTGGAAGCGGGAAAACGGCAAGTTTCTTCTTTAGTACATTGCAAAACAGCTGGTCATGAATATCCTACTTACGACAAAAGGAAAGGGAAGTTGGCAACTGCTGTCCGTCTGGCGTGGGTGATAATTAATATTTTGCCCGTTTGCGTGTAATTAGTTTCCAGCTTCCTGTTTTTGGTGGAAAAAAATAGTTCTTCTCGTCTCCAGTGTACTTGATTTCATTGTAATTATGGCAAACATGTAACTAAGAGAGAGCGTATTTATCGTTATTAATAATTTGAGTTAAGAGATAGCGTATTTATTGTAATTGATAACTGGAGCGCAACTAGTCTTATTTTCAGAGTTCCTCACCTTTGTCTCATGGAGATATACATCTCTTTTTTTTAATAACCATATCATGAGAAATGATGTTTATTATCAGGTGTCGTGTAGAGAGAAAATGTCTAGACTTACTACAGCAATTGTGAAAGAAAGCATTTAGGTGTTGTTATAAACCTTTCTTCTTCTTTTTCGTTTCTCCAATTGCACATCAAACCCACAACTTGGGAAGAATTAAATAACCAAATTTATAAGTTGAACTAATTAACAAGTACATGCAGATATGAATCTCATTTCACATAATCCCTTACATTTCAAAAGTCTTGGTACAGTTGTTTCTAGTCACATTCTACCATTTTCTCCTTCACGCCTTAGTTTAAGATCCAAAATACCACAATATGATGCTTGTCATTCTTTCTTTTATGATGAACCTATCTTTTCCAAATTTGGTTAGTCGTGGGTACATGTGTGTTGAAAGTTAGGGTCTACAATTTTGTCTATAGTGAATGAATACCACAATATAACCTAGATTTTGCAAGCCTTAAGATTGCATTTTCCAAACGATAGTTTGACTTAGAACCTATTAGCAAAAATATATAAAGTGAGGTTTAGGATTTTTACTAGAACCCATTGGTCACAACCCTCAACACGGACTCAACGTTGGAAATATGTCACTTCTAATTATTGTTTCTGGCAACTATCACAAGCTAAGACAATAGATCATCCGATCAAAAATCATGAATAGAGATTGAAGGTTCAGAAGAGCAAGTGGGTGAAAAGAAAATCCGTCAATCCTATGCAGGAGCTTCTCAATGGTTTGCCTCCATTCAATCACCCCCATGGCTTTGGTACTGCCTTCTAGTGCTAGTAAGAGGACAATGTTGAATCATCTGTTGGCCCTCAAATATTGTCAAAAAATAAGTCACAGAAGTCTCACAAGTACGCACAATAGCAGGTGGAGGAGAAGTGACGATTAGCTGAAAGTAATGGTGATATTGCATGAATGGCAAGGTGGAGAGGGTAGCACACAACAATCAAGAGAATAGTACTTCCACATAGTAATTCTTAGTATTCATGTATTTCTCAGTGTGTATTTAGATGATTGTGAACGGTCCATTTTATACATGTACAAATCTAAGGAATATAGACACCCAACTAGTCATTTTCCCATAATAAATAATGGTGTTTGAGTTTTGCATTTAGACAAAAAATGAGGAGAATTGGAGTAAACAAAATAGCTAGTGAACCAAGATGGCAAATAAGGTTGAAAGTGTGTTCAGAGGAGTTAATATTCTTAGCAGATCAGGGATTGTATTTCCTACACACTTAAGGAAGTTATATTTCCATGGCAATTAAGGCGGTAAATTTTTAAATCAATCAAGGTAGTCCATTTCCAAGTCAATCGAGGCAGCTTATTTGTTGAGCAACATAGAAATCCATGCAACAATTAAAATGTCATTTAAACAAAAAATATATTCATTTATAAATATTCAAATCGCAAGCAACGTGCTAGACTGAGATGGATTTGGGTCGTAGCGTGGCTTGGGGTGAAGAGTTTAGGTGCATGCGTTCTTGAGTTTGGTGTGGCTTGGGGTGAAGAGTTTAGGTGCATGTGTTCTTGTATTTGTGTCTATTTTTTTATTTCGTCAAATTCCAATACACAAATAAGCCCAATCAGTTGCAAATTCTCATACCCTTGAAAGACCCACATGGCTTTTGGTCTATACTTCCACTTAATTGGATCCCTCTCATTTCAAAAGAGAGCAATATAAGACTAAAGAAGGATGAGAAATTTGGAAATACAATGAGATAGTGTCTCAAAATACATCACTCCCTTATATATTTCATAAATGTTAGAAAATCTTAGAGTCATATAATTTATGACAAAACTATCTTTCAGCATGGGTAGTTTGTGACTTTGAACCTTGTGCAGTAAAGATTCATCTACATCTGATAGATGGGATAGACTATGTCTTGAACTAAACTCTCTTATTCGAATTTCAATAAATTTAACAAACATATTGAGGTCACAAGGACATGTTTGTATCAGTGTGTGCATTACGACCCTGGAAAAAAAATATTTCTTGGGTGACCTAGTGACTATGCCAAACTCACACAAATCCTGACGTAGGGTTACGCTCACATAGTAGGGTTGTTCTAAGAATGTATTGTCTAGTACTACACCTTGTCAAATATTTGGCCTTGAACATATTTGGATCAAAGATAACTTTACCTCTTCAAGTGGTCGGGATATGACCCCAATAGGAGGGAATAATTCCATCTACATCACTCACAAAAACCCATGTGTCATAGTGCACCCAAGCACTGCCTATATGACAACTCTTATTTAAGGCCGCATTGGGTAGTGTTGAAGTACACCAAATAACATGTGATCATGGTTGTCACTTCAGCTCTAAAGACCACAATCACCATTGTCACACGAGATATGATTCTGAATACCATTTATGGCATTCATGTATCATGCAATAGTGTGTTTTATCATGTACACTTGTTCGTAACAAGTACCTATGTAACGTCCCAGAATTTAAAGCCTCAGATAAAATGATATCAAAAGGAATGATTAGACTACCTATAGCACCAATGTGAACCTCCTTTTCAAGATTTCAATCACGAAGAACTCTATAATTAAGCATGCTTAGCTTAGAGTAGTACTAGGATGGGTGACTGATAACACCAATTTTTGTGATGTTTTTGCCCTTTATTCTGTTATCAAAACTGCCCTTTTCTGCTATTTTCCTCTCTTTTATAAGTACTTTCGCAATAATAGGCCAAGCAACACTCTTAATCCAATATTTCCATCTTTTGCAGAGTTTTTCCTCATTTTGGTATGATAAGGCCGTCCCAACCCACAAATAAGTTCAAGTCTGCATCGGCCTTCCTGACGCCCGATACGACATCTGCCCGACAGGGTGGAGCGACACAACGACGCGTGATATGGGGATGTCGTGCGAGAAGAAACTGATGGACGACACGTCTCTTACCAGACAGGGAGTTGAGCTCGCCACGACAACACCAGCTTGTCGCGCGATGCAGGCCACCCACCGGCAGGCGCCGCCCGTCACGTGACCGACAGCCGACACCCCGTGTCGAGCGATACCTGTATCGGCCGTCCACCAACCCGCGAATAAGGACATGTGGCGCTTCGAGCACCATAACTTCCCCCAACCGCTGCCTATAAATAGCAGCTACAGGAAGCTGAAAAGACAGTTCGGACAGTTGGGAACTTTGAGCAATCTTCGGAGGAAAACTGCGAGAGCAAGAGTATCGTGTCCCAGTGCGCGTGCCGGGCAACTCTAGGTGAGCTCTTCCTCATCCCGAGAGGGAGGGGATGGTTCACTTAGGACCGCCCCAGGCAACACTGCGGGCCGATATCGGCCAACGATGATGAGCGACATGAGTGCCCGACAGTAGAATGAGTCGCTTCATGCCCGACACGATATCGAACCCGATACGCTTCGCCCGTCATGCGTGCCGCCCGAGAGGGTGCGCCGCCCGACATCAGCGTATCGGCCACGGTCCTTGAGCGATACAGTCGGCCGTTACGGTGTGCCGCCCGAGAGGGTGTGCCGCCCGACACTGTTGTATCGGGCTAGGATCCTGACCGGTATCGGGCTGAAGAGCTGCAGTAGTCTGTCGTCCTTCTACATCAAGAAGGCGACATCTATCTTTAATTCTGTTATTTAATTCTTTACTTATGTAATGTATTAAGACCTTTAATGTTTATGGGAATGGAAAAGCTTAATTTCTTGTTGCTCTATGCTTGGTGCAAAATGTTGGATGACTGCTATGTTTGATATCTGAACTCTAGCTTGCATGTTTGGATCGCGTTTCGCTTAGCTATCGAATCGTGTTTTCCCGTCACAACAACTTCGAGGGTTGTGTTGTGGCTCTAGTGTTTGGTCCGATTCTGGAATACGAGAGTACCTAGAATGGAGTTGCTTCAGTAACATTCCACTCTAACTTAAGTCCAGCAACCTCGAGAGGGGTGTTGATGCTTGGTTAGAGGTACCCGCTCTGAGAGGAGGGGTGCAGGATGTTACTGCTGCCGCTTATTTTACTGAAGTCTTATCCTTCGTACCTTGCTCTAGCTCTAGTTTTATCTTTCTGTTTCTGTTGCATGAAAACCCCTAAAAACTGCTAAATGACTAAAACCTTAAATCTTTCTAGTAGCTCCAGTTGGAGATAGTTTTCTTTATTTTGTTTGCGACATCTTGTTGTTTTCCTTTTGGGAATTTTATCATCTCTTTATACCTGCCGGAGTGTAGCGTGTCGATTCTGGGTTCTCAACACTACCACCCTTGTCCATGTGTTCGACCCCGTATATCTACTTTGACCCCGTAAACAAAGTTGTGGGGTCCTAGAAGGATTCGCGTTATAAATGTAAAAGTCCGACTAACATCCAATCCGCCTCTATTTTTGGACGCGCGATTTAGGCTGGTCAACTTTTTGGCGTCGTTGTCGGGGACAAGACAAAACGGTACTGTAGACGAATCCGAATCCACTTAACTACACTCCCATGCCTCAAGCTTAGAAATGAGTTTGACAGCACTCTTTTTCTTTTTCTTATTACTATTCTTTAACTAAAATTAATAATTCAATTTTCTAAACTTGATTTTTCGTGTCATTTCTAGTAACTCCGAAGAACAGTGATCTGTTCCCCCGAGCTCAGACACCAGTTGACTGTCCGATCAAGCATGAACATCAACACCATGCCTCCCCGTGTCGACCCGCAACACTCTGAAGTGGAACGACAGGGAAGGCCTAGGCATGAATCACCTCCGCCAGTTGGCGACGACCGCTATGACGGCAATAATCAGCTTGAAGATCAGGATTCAGAACACTCTGAGGAAGAACATCCTCAAGCTAGGCGTCGCCACCGCCAACGACACCGGAGGAATCAAGATCAGGCGCATCACCGATGGGACGACGACAGCGACGACTCCGAGGAGGAAGAAAAAACGCTGAGAGAGTTGGCATCCACAAAAGCCAACAACTCTAGATGCCCCGTCATCACCCCGTGGTTCAACGCAGCCAATTTTGAGCTTAAGCCTTCTATGATCTCTATGATCCAGAACAAAAGCTTCAGGGGAAGTTCGAAAAATGACAACCCCTACCATCACCTCGATTCCTTCAAGAACATTTGCGACACAATAAAGATGCGGGGGGTTCCCCAGGAAGTCATATATTGCAAGGGCTTCATCTTTTCCTTGGAGGACAAAGCCATGTCCTGGTATCTTGGGTTACCCCACCAGTCTTTGAATGGATGGGGAGCGTTAGCCAACGCATTCGTAAATAAGTTCTACCCCACCGAAAGAACGGTTAGAAACTGGCAGAAAATAACCTCCTTCATGCAAAAGCCAAACGAAAGCCTCCACGATGCCTGGGAGCGATTCCAGGAGTACCAGAGGGATTGCCCCCATCATAATTACAAGAAGGGCTTCCTCGTCACCACCTTCTACAACGGCCTGACTCCCGATGAAAGGGTGTCACTGAACGCGGCAGCGGGCAGTGACTTCCTAGGGAAGAAGCCAAAGAAGTCCGAGATGATTATCAAGAACATGGCCGAGCTAATGGCCGGTGCTGAGTTTGATCGATCTGATAGAGGACAAGCAAAGAAGGTAGGTGTAGGGTCCACCCTTGAGTCTAAGGCGATGGAGTCAATCACTTCGCAGATTCAGAGAATTGCTACTGATGTTAAACAATTGAGAGAAGCTGGCAGTAAAGGTAAGAAGCCAGTTGAAAAAGTGATAAAATGCGTTACGTGCGGAGAAGGAGGTCACGGGGTGGACAATTGTGTCTACACCCAACCAGAAGCAGACAGCGACTCCGACTCAGAAGACAAAAGGACAGAGAATGTCTCCTACATGAACTTCAAGAGGCCAGATCACCCTGGCTTTAATTACGGTGCGGCCGAAAATTCTCATCAGCTGCACACCTCGGCCAAGCCAATGCAAACTTTTGAGAAGAGAGGAGGGTCCGGCCAATATACCAAGAACAACCAATTTCAACCAGCAAAAGGCAATTTCCAAGCACCGGGAAAGTACCAAGGCCCAAACTAAGAACAGGATAAAGGAGCGAGCCAATCTGATGTGATTGGTCAGTTGTTTGATTTCGTTAAGAAACAAGATACCATCAATAACCAACTAGCGCAAAGTGTGCTGTCCAATTCCGGTGTTTTGAACTCGTTGCAGGTACAGTTGGCAGACATGCAGACGCATCAATGTCAAATCGACCAGCAGCTAGCTCAGCTTGCCGAGATCGTAAAGAACCCGTCGGGGAAGATTCCGTCTAACACGGAACCAACCAAGAGATCGGGACAGTAACTGCGGAGGAAAAGGGTGAAGAAGAAGCCAAAAACGTCCAGCTGAGAACGGAAAACTCGGCGCTTCTCGGGAGGCATCCCGAGATGCCTTTTTAATTTCCTAGTATAGGGTACATTTACTTTCATGCTAGTCGAACATTTCAAACATTATGGACAGTTCGGACTGTAATAAGGCCCGAGTCAGCGCATGCGCTAACCCTTATGTTTTATGGGCCACCACTTTAGCTTTATAAACCAGGATGGGTAATACCATCTGAGGCCGGAAGCTTAGTCTTAGGCCAATGATGTTTTACTTGTCAGCCGCAGTTTAAACCGCTTTGTTTTCATGTCGTATCGGGGAGCAACCCAACCGGCGCTATGAATGTGCCCATATCGGGCAGTGGAATTTCAGGGATCGCAAGGGTCGTGACGGGCATACCTTGGCAGCATACGCTCGTATCAAGCGGTTGGAGTGATTACTCTCGTGCCGACGGATGGACTTGCCTGACTAACGAGTTGCCCTAACGGCCGACGCGCGCCCCGGATTTACCTGTTTCACCCCGGTTGAGTTTGCTATATAAAGGGGCGAGTTTTTACAGTGTCGGGCTCCTTGCCTTATTGTTTTCACTCTCCCGTATCATGCTAAGACCTTGTGCTTTTGCTCCCGTATCGCACAAGACTTCCCTTCTCTCGTATCGTGTGGAAGTTCAGATCACATCAAGATATAGCCCGACATACCCTATCGCCCGGCAGACTGTGCCGCCCGACACGTTTTGTTCTTTAAAGCAAGTAGCTTATCGGTCTTACGGTTCCTAAGCTGAGCAGCCTTGTATCGCCCGATATGGATGTCGCGTAACGTACCTTTTATTCACGTTTGCCCGATACACCATGTCGGGCGATAGTCGTGTCGCCCATCTTTGCACCGCCTCGTCTGTTTTTGTTGTCGGGCGACAGACTGCTTTCCTTTCAAGAAAACCTTATCGGGCATCTTATCCTGTCGCCATCGTATCGCCCGACACGCCCGTATCGGGTGACAGACCTAACATGTGTTTATCGTCGTATCGCCCTGTTCATATCGCGTGTTTGATCTTCTGACGTAACAGGCGATACCCATCTCTAGTATCGGGTACAAGGCCTCACCTCTGAAACCCGTGTGTCGCCCGATACGGGGTGTGGGACAATCTTTGTACAGAGAAATACCTGGTCGCACATTCATTCTTTACTTTTTTAAAGCATCAACACATCTAATTAATCAAGGTATTTGCTTATTGTTTTACAGAAATGGCCCGCATCAAGACAACTGTTGTCCCCGTTGACGCACAGGGCAGGAGAATCTACCCAGAGGCAGCTGCTGAAGGGCAGACTGCCAGGCCTAAGCGCCCGAATCCAGGAGCAGTCGGGGCGTCGATAGCAGAGAAAAGAGCTAGGGTTGGAGAAGTGGCGGCTCCAACTCCAACACCAACACCACTAGCAGTAGCAGAACTCCCGGGATACTCGCTGAGAAGTTTCGAGCCAAGGGACGAAGAGCACGCTCGCCGATATGCTGAATTAGCAACTAAGGTGTACAGGCCGAGCAGGTTATGCCATCAAGCCTCATTTGATGAACTGGGGACCGTTAGGAGGCTGAAGGGCATCCTCGCGGTGGCAGGGCTGAAGAAGATATGCTTCAACCGGTCTTATTCTTACACCAGACTGAAAATGGAGTTTATGTCTTCTCTCCACTGAGTGAAGAATTATGCAGTGGAGAGAGAAAATTCGACGGGCCAGATAGACTCCAGGCCCGACTTTACAACTCGGAGCACACCATCTCCGAGAAGCTGTTGAATCAGATCTTCTCTTCCAATAAGGAGGAGAAGAACCTAATGGACAACAGTGAGAGAATCACCGAGGGAGACGGGTTCAATCCCGTGGAGCTCTGGAGCAAGCTAACCGGCGAATCTTCATTCAAACCAGGAAGAAAGGTGGTGGCAGTGCACTCCTGCTTTTGGAGGATCGTGCACAAGTTGGTGGCGTGCTTGCTGTTCAGCAAGAATGAGTCCAGCAACATCTATACAGAAGAACTCCACATCATGTGGCACATGATGGAGGGTCGAGTGATCAACCTCAGACGGTTCTTGTTGAACAGACTGCACCCGATGAAAGAAGCCACCAATAAGTACTGCATGGGTGACATCGTCAACTTAATCGCGGTGGGGCTCGGGTACCCGAAAGAGCCGCGCAACCTTTTGAGGACGCAAGGCGATGAGGTGATCGACACCAAGTACGTGATGAGGACCAGTATCATTAAGGAGGGGAGGGACTTCTTCTACAAATTTTCAAGAACAGACATACTCCTCCCGCTCTCTCGCTGTGCCGCCTACGACGCAGAGAAACTGGTCTTCACCACCGCCGAAATTGAAGCTATAGAGAATGACGCAGCTTACCCCACCACAACCAGGGCCCAGGAGAGGGCAGTTCCAGAGCTACCGACGACAACTGCTGATGGAGTTGTCGTCGCTCCAACTACATCAGCCACCGCCACAGCAAGGACGGTGGTAGCTGTAAAAGACCCGGTGATCGTTGAGGTCACCGAGACAGAAACTACGGGAGCTTCCGCGGGAGAGACAGCCGCAGCTCCCGTCACTGCTTCAAGGCCTGCAGAGGCAGAAGAGGAACTTCAGCAGGGCGACAGCAATGGGGTGTTTGACGAGATCCTGAGGGAGCTCGGAAGAACACTGACACCGCCACTGAAGTCCCCACCTGCAGCAGTTGAAGAGGTCGCTGACAGTACAGAGGTGGAGCAGAGTCTGCCCTCACCACGGCCATCTCAACCCCGACAAGAAGGCAAGGCGGTGGCAACTAAAAAAGCGTCTTCACCTGGCCTGGCGGTGTCTGGATTGTGAACGATTCTGATAGATTCTACCTCGCCTGGTAGACCTTCACGCGATCAAGATGTCGCAAGGATGAAAGGGAGACCCACCTGAACTCCTCCGTCGCTCGGAAAGATGCTCGGACACGAGCTCGACCATTTGCGGGAGGTAACGGATACCAACTCTGCTACTTGTACTTCCCTAACCCGAAAACTTGCATCTTTCCATGACAGGCTGGATAGCCAAGAAAGAGAGGTGTTGACTCTAGCGAGCCTCCTGGCGAACTAGAGGCCTTGAATGCAACGCTTCAGCAAGTCCTCCAACGCCTAGACAAGATAGAGGAGAGGCTGGACAGGAGTGACGACCATCCGCGCCAAAGGCAGCCGAGAAGGTCCCTGTCACCCCCTAGTCGCGGCTCTCCCCCTTCTTCATCAGCATCCCCCTCGGGATCGGCGTCTTCCTCCTCCTCTAGCGGGTAATCCTCAACGCCCGAGGAGGGGACGCAACAAAGGTCAGCCGAAGGAGCTCCAGCCGGACAGGAGAGCTCCTTAGGCTTTGGAGAAGCAAACATCTCTGTCCCCCTAGATGAAGTCGAAGACGATAGCGTAGATATCAGCATTGGGGAAGACTCTTCTGATGAGTCTGAGGGAGAGAAGGGGGATGTCTACACAGTCAATAAGAGACATCTACCTCGAGGAAGGTGTACCCTGAGGAAGGCGCTCGATGGCGGATAGATTCCATGAGCCATCCGAGATACCCTCCTTCGAGATGGTCGACTTTGACAGATAAGCCATCGGATACCTGACGATCAGAGACCAGAAGCTGCTGAATAAGGTCTTACGATCATAGGCAGATGAAGATGACGTCGTCTGGACCGACGGCTACCTCTCTGTGCGACAGAAAGTTCTTCACAGCATGTTCCGTACGCCGGCCGTGGTCGGCAAAAGACTGTTCAGGGTCCTGGAGAATGCAATAATAGAAAATATCGACAGTAGGACAGGTCAGAAGATACTATACATAGCCACCCCGACCTTGGCAAGAAGGCTGATGAAGGGAGATACAGACTCCCGTGCGGTGGCTGACATGCTGCAATGCATTGAAGAGCACATGTCGAACCTGGTATTGGCCCTGTACAAGCACCGGAACGTGTGGTTTCTCTGCATAGAAGACCTCAGAAACCACGACGTCCAGCTGCTGTGTTGCAGTAATGATGAAGTGTCGTGCTCCGGGGGCATTTTCTGCCGCCCCCGGAGGAAAACGCCCCCGGAGGACCAAAAGCTGAGACTCTTGCCACTGCGTCTGCTACGAGCTATAAAGCAAGAAAGCCAACGTCACCAAGGTCCTTTGAACTTCTTTACTCTCTGAGACCTCCCCGTCCAGGCAGAAGAGGGGAGTGGAAACAACGCTTTCGCCATCCTGAGTGCCATTGAGGTGCTCAATACTTTTGGAAACTTGGGAGCCCTCAAAGACAGGTCCTTCTATCAACAAAGGGGCATTTATGCCATGCTGTTGATCAAGGACAAGCGCTATTTCCAGGACACAGGAGTACCGGAGCAGCTGCTGGACAGTGACCTGGAAGAAGACTCTTCTCAATCCAGCAACTCCTTGGAAAAAGAAGAGGAGATAGCAACTGATACCTATGGGGCAGGCAAGCAGTTGGCAGTCCTAAAGAAAGTGCACGGGATGGAAGACACTGCTTTGCCTGAAGCTTCAGAAGGGCTGATCACAAATTTCGACCGCTTTTCATGTGCAACTCTCACACAGGAGCAGGTCAACGTAATCCAGCTGAAGTTAGCTGATTCTACCCCATCAGTTGTCGCCTTTCAGGCAGGCAATGTCGTAGTCCCGGTCGATGATCTAAGGGACATGGTGAAGGAAGGAGGGTGCTTGGCTGTAACAGTAGAAGCCGCTTACATCCAGTATATACAGCCAAAGCTATAACATGCGTACATAGCCCATCCTATGTTGTTCAACGACATCTGCCTCACTCATGAAACAGGAGCGAAGCAAGCATTTCTGCAGGAATTGGCGAGCGAAGTTCCCCGCAAGGTCTTCCTCCCCGTTCTACATTACAACCACTGGACGCTCCTAACAGTGTACACCTGGCAACAAGCAGGAATTTTCTACAACAGCTCGGACAGCAACAAGAACCATCCAGTGCTGTGTACATCAGAACCTTTGACATCCGTCGAACGCTTGGTCCGAAAATACTACGACGAAGTGGCAAAGATGATCCAACCATTCCTGGATACGCAAGCAAGCAAGTGGCACGAACTCCAGTTCTGCCACCGCAGTCCGCAGCAACTTCCCTTATCCAACGACTGCGACATCTACATCCTGGAATGGATAGCAAATAAAGAAACGCCTGACCAGCTCCACCACACCGTCTATAAAGGGGAGAATATGTGTGGGAGCTTCTATCTGACGCAGGCGCAACCTCACTGGAATAAACATTACCTCACCTTATCTACTTCACAACTCTGGGACAGAGTGTGGAGTAAGTTTGGGAGGGGTACCATGTACCAGTGAGGGAGGTACAAAATTTTGAATGTTTTTTTACTCAATTTATTCGTTCTTTTGTCTCAAATTCGTCATTCTTTTGTCTTTTTTTGTGTACATATATATGTTCATACCAAAATTTTGAAAATCCTTTTTTTACTCAATTTATTCGTTCTTTTGTCTCAAATTTGTTATTCTTTTTTTGTGTACATATATATGTTCATACCAAAATTTTAAAAGTCCTTTTTGTTTATATTATTCCCATGCATATGTACAAAGTTGCTAATAGTAAAAACCTGTTGCAACTTCTTGCAAAGTTAGTTTTCTATGTGCTTAACGAGATACAAGTTATGTTATATCTTTTTGATAATGCTGCCTCAAACGAACAAAAGATTATGTTTTGCCATGCCAAAAATTTCGAAAAATATAATAATCTCGCAAACAGCTAAGAGACAAGTATGGAGAAGGAAAAAGCTACCCAAACAGCGGAAATCCCTTTTGTTTTTCCTTACCCAACAAAAATCCCAAAAAGAGAGAGAAGTCTTATCAGTGCGAATAAAAGCATGAGAGTTGTGCCCAATAAAAGAAAAGAAAAAATATATACACACTTGTTTTCCAAAAGTACCCATCTTTAGGCATGGTAGATCCAGGGCAGTGGTACGTAGGATGTGAAATCACTGCTCTAAAGCCAACTGGCTTGGACTGCAGGGACCACTTGCCCGCTAACGGACCCTTACCTGGATGGACCGATGGGAAACAAGAAAAACCCCAAAAAGCCTTAGCCTACCCTATACACAACTTTCCGCCCAAAAATAAAACTGTTTGGTGTGTAAGCTAACTTCAGAATCATGCACCAAAGTCTCGCTGAAGCTGTAGAGAAAAGTTTTACTGAAATAATAAGGCAGGAATCACAAGGTCTTTTGTTCGTAGTGAGACAACATTATCTTTAAGGCATTGCGATTCTTGTTTCACCTTTTGAACAGAAAACTTCACCGAGCAAGAAGAAGCATCACAAAATAAAGTTTAAATATTGATTGAGGACAATCAAAATGCTAAGTTTGGGGGAGTTGATAACACCAATTTTTGTGATGTTTTTGCCCTTTATTATGTTATCAAAACTGCCCTTTTCTGCTATTTTCCTATCTTTTATAAGTACTTTCGCAATAATAGGCCAAGCAACGCTCTTAATCCAATATTTCCATCTTTTGCAGAGTTTTTCCTCATTTTGGTACGATAAGGCCGTCCCGACCCACAAATAAGTTCAAGTCTGCATCGACCTTCCTGACGCCCAATACGACCTCTGCCCGACAGGGTGGAGCGACACAACGACGCGCGATATGGGGATGCCTCGCGAGAAGAAACTGACAGTGACACGTCTCTTACCCGACAGGGAGCTGAGCTTGCCACGACAACACCAGCTTGTCATGCGACACAGGCCACCCACCGGCAGGCACCGCCCGTCACGTGACCGACAGCCGACACCCCGTGCCGAGCGATACATGTATCGTCCGTCCACCAACCTGCGAATAAGGAGGACATGTGGCACTTTGAGCACCATAACTTCCCCCAACCGCTGCCTATAAATAGCAACTATAGGAAGCCGAAAAGACAGTTCGGACAGTTGGGAACTTTGAGCGATCTTCGGAGGAAAACTGCGAGAGCAAGAGTATCGCGCCCCCGTGCTCGTGCGGGGCAACTCTAGGTGAGCTCTTCCTCATCCCGAGAGGGAGGGGATGGTTCACTTAGGACCGTCCCGGGCGACACTACGGGCCGATATCGGCCAACGATGATGAGAGACACGAGTTCCCGACAGTAGAACGAGTCACTCCATGCCCGACACGATATCGAACCCGATACGCTTCGCCCGTCATGCGTGCTGCCCGACATCAGCGTATCGGCCAGGGTCCTTGAGTGATACAGTCGGTCGTCACGGTGTGCCTCCCGAGAGGGTGTGCTGCCTGACGCTGCTGTATCGGGCTAGGCTCCTGACCGGTATCGGGCTGGAGAGCTGCAGTAGTCTGTCGTCCTTCTACATCAATAAGGCGACATCTATCTTTAATTATGTTATTTAATTCTTTACTTATGCAATGTATTAAGACCTTTAATGTTTATGGGAATGGAAAAGCTTAATTTCTTGCTGCTCTATGCTTGGTGCAAAATGTTGGATGACTGCTATGTTTGATATCTGAACTCTAGCTTGCATGTTTGGATCGCGTTTCACTTAGCTACCGAATCGTGTTTTTCTGTCGCAACAACTTCGAGAGTTGTGTTGTGGCTCTAGTGTTTGGTCCGATTCTGGAATACGAGAGTGCCTGGAATGGAGTTGCTTCAGTAACATTCCACTCTAACTTAAGTCCAGCAACCTGGAGAGGGGTGTTGATGCTTGGTTAGAGGTACCCACTCTGAGAGGAGGGGTTCATGATGTTATTGCTGCCGCTTGCTTTACTGAAGTCTTATCCTTCGTACCTTGATCTAGCTCTAGTTTTATCTTTCTATTTCTGTTGCATGAAAACCCCTAAAAACTGCTAAATGACTAAAACCTTAAATCTTTCTAGTAGCTCCAGTTGGAGATAGTTTTCTTTGTTTTGTTTGTGACATCTTGATGTTTCCCTTTTGGGAATTTTATCATCTCTTTATACCTGCCAGAGTGTAGCGTGTCGATTCTGGGTTCTCAACACTACCACCCTTGTCCCTGTGTTCGACCCCGTATATCTACTTTGACCCCGTAAACAAAGTTGCAGGGGCCTAGAAGGATTCGGGTTATAAATGTAAAAGTCCGACTAACTTCAAATCCGCCTTCATTTTTGGACGCGCGATTTAGGCCGGTCAGTGACTAGTTGGAAGTTGATCATGACGTGTGTGGGTGATGACAAAGCATTCATTCAATCCCAATGGTGGTTTGTGGGGCCAGTCATCGTTCTTGAGACTCAATAAAGTAAAGCCTCGGGAAGTGGGCCCAGACATTATAAATAGTATCAGAGCCAAAATCTATCAAGTAGGTGGGGCCCACATGGGAATGTGGCATGCCAATCTTGAGTCGTGTAGTCCAGGCATGTTGGAAGGGGTTGTACATGGTGATGTAGCCACCTTTGCATTTGTATCTGTGACTATGAGCTAGGTGGCCATGGACAATCTTGGTATGTACTAAAATGAGAAAATATTATGAGGCAATATAGTTGAACCTTGACAAGGACATCAAGAGTCTAAGTGGGGGACATTGTGACGTCTTATATTTAAGATCTCACTAAGAACTCTATAATTAACAATGCTCTACTTAGAGTAGTACTAGGACGGGGGACCAGTTGGGAAGTTGATAACGACTTGTGTTGGTGTGTATGCCTAGAGAGCCAATCAAATGATGATTGGATTGGCATATCTTGTGAATGATTTGATTAATAATAAAAGAAATCTTCCAATTTATTCTATTTCATTCAGTTATGAGATAATGTTGTAACATAATAAATGTGTAAAGAATCATATTACTCGGTGATGCATGTCTTCAGGTTGAGGACCTGAACGGTGAGAGCATACGCATGTCAAGATTATATGCATTCATTATTATGTCCTTCATTAGATGTTATTGTGGAAGGCTAATACACAACAATAACACACAACACTAGAGTGTGTCTTTATTGATGATAGAATCTCATTAGTCATGATTTGTAATATCAAACCAAGTACATACATACTTATTAGAGAACAGTGTATCGGACAGGCCCACCTTAAGAGTGACACATGGAAATCATGATTAGTAGTCAGAGTCATCTCTCATAGTAATGGTGGTGATTGTGGTTCTTAGACCTGAAATCACTACACTCATCACATGTCATTCAGTGTACTTTGACATCATCCACTGTCATCCTGAGTAAGGCTTGCCATAAAGGTGGTGCTCCATGCACCATGACACATGGGGGTGACTGGGAGTGATATATATGGGATATGTCCCTCTTATAGGAGTTTGATATCATGGCTACTTGATAAGTGAGACTTAGAAATGCACAACCATACCGGTGTGAGTCAATATGTGATATTGAGCTCACATATATCTCAGACAAACTGCTCTAGTTCAAGGAACATGGATTGAACATTAAATAGGATGACAATTCCATGCCTCAAGATCAATCTGGATATCAGAGACAAAGGAACTATACAATTTATAACACCAACCACATATTGTAAGATTAAGTTGGTCTCCAACTTCTCCAATTACTTGGGTCAAAATTAAGTCTTGCTAGATACCAATCAATGGTTGTGAATTCATAATATGATTATCAATATCACTGCAAATGTAATTTGGATCCTACTGGGTCACACACATAGGATGTATTGGAATAAGAGTATAATTGTGGATGTGATTGGAAATATTATTAATCAAAATTGATTACTAAAATGTTTAGTAATCTATTAGAATAATATTGAAATATGATCTAAGTTAATTGGTTAAAAAATTTAAGCCAATTAATTAGATTTTATTTGTTAAGTCGACTGGATAATTTTGAGCGATTGACTATAGCTGGATGACAAAAATTAGTTAATTAATTAATATGGTTAATTGGTTAATGAATTGATTTCATAATATTCTTTTAATAGTCCACGAATGGCTCATTTTAAACACATCCACGACCCTTTTGTTTATCCAAGAGTTTTAGAAAATCATGCTTCCTTTCCTCTAC
Source organism: Alisma plantago-aquatica (assembly GCA_963693085.1). Taxonomy (NCBI): domain Eukaryota; kingdom Viridiplantae; phylum Streptophyta; class Magnoliopsida; order Alismatales; family Alismataceae; genus Alisma; species Alisma plantago-aquatica. Next base: position 999,020,483 of record OY856412.1, read on the forward strand.
TATTTATAGGAGTATGATGGTTGAATTTTGGAATGACACGCTCTTTAATGTGAACCCTAGTCATCGCCATCCCCAAGAAAGAGAGAAGGAGAGCAACTTTGATGCTAGAACATCATCAAGCAAAAGGCTATCTCTTCCCGATGGCTTTAGAAGCTCGACGTAGAGTCCATCCACATGGACAAAGTGGAGATGCAGAGATTGAAGTATCTGTATTTGGAGGACATTGAGGATGATTGTTTGTCTACACAAGGGGCAATGCACATCACCACGTGAAGGGACGTCGCTGAAATTGCACTGTGACGAGGTATATCTCACACATCATCTTTCTAAATATGTTGTTATAGATGAGATCTGCTAGTAGGGTATGTGGAGAATTTTTTTTTTTGTTTCTTTTGTGTCTGTCACCTCCAAAAAAACCAACAACTTGTGCATGAGTGAGGACAAAGCATGCAGTTAGTGTTAATGTTGGTATGTTGGGCTAGTCATAATTCTTAAAACTCTACTATGCCTTTGGCAGTGGGCCTATATGTTACAACCTATGTGTTTGACTTGATATCTAATTATCATGACTAATGAGACGTAGGTATAAGTCAACACATGTACTACTTTTAATGTATTATTATTGTCCCCATTTACAAAATAATATATGACTAGGGACCTAGACAACAAAAGATACTCTTAGCATACACATGATCTCATGTAAAGGTACTCAACCTGAAATCACATGTAAATTGAGTCATACATTCTTAGGACATTATTATATCTATTTGTTATCACATATTGAAGCAAATATATTAATTAGAATTTCCCCAATAATCATTTAAAATTGAAAGTGTGCCATTACAATCATCATATGACTGGCTCTCAAGGCATTATATGAACACCATCTTCAAGCATGTGTTATTTTGGAATATATGTTGAAATTGGCCGTAGATGTTGAGATTCTTTTCTTTAGGAATAAGAATGATAGTCATCTCTGACATTACTAGGGAATGGGCCCCCTTTAATCATTTTCTAGTTTAGATCAGTGATAGGAATTTGCACTACCTCTCTAATTATTGTTCAGAAAGTTGTTGTCTATACCGCCTGGTTTGGTTTCCTTATAGGGATCAAGTTTAGATAGTACGTTCTAGATCTTGATTTCATTTGGTTCTCTACATCCCTTTTCAACTATTTGGTTGTCAAGGGTTTAAAGTTTCCCATGTGACTCATATCCACCACATGGGATGTCTTTTAGAAATTAGCATGCCTTTGAAGTGGTTCAAAACCATATTATTCAATTGCATCTTCTAGGCAATCCAATCCCCCTCAAAATTCATAAGAGTGGTAATAATATTATAACATATTTTATTTTAATGAAGGCATGGTCGAATTTGCTATTATTATCTCCATGTTTAAGCTAATCAATGTGACTATATTTTTTTTCTAGTACTCTTCCTCTCCCCTCAGAATTATGTCATACTCTATCTCCAACTATGAACATTGTCGATCACTTTGCATGTTATAACTCTTTTCAATCTCCTTTTGAAGCTTAGAAATTGATTGAATGAGCTCTTCATTTCTCTTGGTTCTTTTCTTTATTCATATTATTGTACCAATTCATGGTCGGTTGATTACTCTTCTATATAATATCACATTATGATATCTTGTTATCCCAGAGTTTCACTAGGATCACATTGAAGTCTACATGATTCTGAAAGGGAAATGATTTGAGTAAATGCAAGTAATAGGGAAATGATTTGAGTAAATGCAAGTAATGTATTCATATCTAACATATGCTTTGTTTTTTGGAGATAGAAATCCGCCAAAATAGAATAGGGAAATGATTTGAGTAAATGCAAGTAATGTATTCATATCTAACATATGATCACGTTTTAGTGTATATTGCATAATAAGTTGCTTTTAGTAAAAGAAATAAGAGTATTGGGTCTCCTATATATAGGATCCAAGGAGTACATTAGAAAAATAGAAACAAAGAAAGGCACAATGGGCCTAAGCCCAGCTAATCAAATATACTAACACACCTCTCAAGTTAGAGAGTAAACATTGTAAAGTCCCAACTTGACGCCCATATACTTGAATAAAGCATGAGGAAGAGGTTTGGTAAGGATGTTTGCAACTTGATCACATGCCCTAAATATGAGGGTGTGATGATGTGCTTGTCCTTGAATAGGTCTCACACAAAATGATAGTCAACTTCAATAAGTTTTGTGCATTCATCGAAGACTGGATCATTAGCTATGTATAGACTCATGGTTGTCAAAGTATAAATCAATTGGAGTTTGAAAAGAAATTCCAAACTCAATTAAGATGGACTAGGCCCATTGTAGGTCAAAACATGCATGAGTCGTAGCTCTATATTATGCCTCAAAGCTGGAGTGAGCCACCACCACCTATTTTTTACTCCTCTAGGAAACTAGGTGAGTTCCAATCATGATGCAATAGCTAAAAGTGGACCGTTAATCTTTAGAATCACCAACCCAATCTACATCGACATATCTAGAGATAGAGATTACTTTGGACTTTGGAATTTTTTAAAGAAATCCTCATCCTAGAGTACTTTTGAGATAGCGAAGAATGTATTGAACGTTGGATCAATGGACTTAGAGTGGTGCACTCATGTGTTGATTGACTACCCCAACATCATAGGTAATAACTGATCAATTAACTATAATGTCTCACAATTTGAGGCCTTAGATAAAATATTGTTAAAAGGAATGATTGGACTACACATATCACCAAGGTGCACCTCCTTTTCAGGGAATCCATCACTAAAGAACTCTATGGTTAAGCGTTCTTAGCCCAGAGTAGTACTAGGATGGGTGACCAGTCGGGAAGTTTATCATGGCTTGCATGTGAGTAAAGACAACACAAACAGTTAAGACTATTAGTGATTAGCAAGGCATTTGTTGTTCCTAAAACTCTTCTAGAGCCTTGGGAAGTGGGTCTTTGTGTTACAGTAGTAGTCAAATAAATCAACTTCTCGACTATGCCATGATACTTCTCCAGATCAAGAAATTGTTCTCCTTCTGCATAGGCTTTGTATGATAGTCTATCAAGGTAGAGACCGGTTTGATTTTTCCATGTTGGCCTTTTTAAAGTTGGTCCAAGACTTAGTGCCTTTGTGATAGGTTGATCCCCAAGGTTTATCAGAGGACTTTGATTCTAAGGAAGTATCACGGGGTACCAAAATCTTTTTTATGAAAATGTGCATGTAGAGATAGCTTGAGTTGGGATATTCCCATCATATCATCGTTGGTGATGATGATGTCATGAACATAGATAGCAATAAGTACATGACATTTGGAGAACTTAGAGAACAACAAGGAGTGGTCATAGATGATCTCTAAAAGTTAAGTTGTGTTAGGACATCACTTAACTAGTTAACTTCTTGAGGTCGTAGAGAGATCTTCAGAGATAACATACTTTGTAAGAAGATGTCCTTTTGTTGGTATGTATGCCCATAGAGCAAGTCATGTGATGATTGTAATGGGATACTTTGTAAATGAGTTGAATAATAATAAAGGCAATTTCCGATCTATATGTTTAAACTGTTTCTGAGATGATGGTGTAACATGATAGATGTCTAAAGAATTGTTTTACTCAATGACGTATGCTTTTGGGTTGAGGACCTAAATGATGAGATCATACGGATGTTAAGAGTATACGTTCTTGTTTATTCCCTAGTCGGTTGTTATTGTGGAAATAACCATAGACATCAATAACACTGAAGACTAGATTGTGTGTTGGTTGATGATAGAATCTCATTAGTCATGATATAGTGATATCAAACCAAGCACATAGGTACTTGTTAGAGAACAAGGTACCAGACAGACCCACTGTGAGAGTGACACATGGAACCATGACTTGGTAGTCACAATCAGCTCTCACAGTGATGGTGGTGAGTGTGATTCTTAGACCTGAAATCACTACACTTAACACATGTCGTTGGGTACACTTTGACATCATCAAACGCAGTCCTGAAACATGGGTTGTTATAAAGGTGATGATTGGGTGGCTTTGACACATGGGGCTTTTGAGGGGTGAGTGATAGATATGGGATTTGTCCCTCCTGAGGGAGTTTGATATCCTTGGCCACTTGATGAGTAGGATTGAGAAATGCATGCGCATGCATGTGTGAATCAATATGTGATATTGATGTCACACACATCTCACTCGGTCTACTCTGAGATCAAGGAAATGAATGAAGGTTGACATGATGACTGTTCCATGCCTCGAGTTCATTCAAGACATTAGTAACAAAGGAATTATACATTCACTGTAACACCATTCACGGATTGTAGGATTGAAAGTTGTTCTCCAACTTTCTATTTCACTTGGGTAGCACTGATGTGTGACTAGGCACCGCTCTTTGCTTGTGAAGTCATAAATGTTATGGACTTTCACTGCCAACGTGAAATGGACCTGCAGGGTCACACACATAGGATTTAACCTGGAAGAGGAGTTTTGTCCACAAGAAATGTTTAGATTGATTACTAAAGGAGTTTAGTAGTTCAATTAAACACTCAATCAATTGATAGCTCAATATCATAATGTTCAAGGTGTTGGACACATTGATTGGAGTATCGGATTGATTGAAATCGCAATTGACTGATTCTGCACAATATGTACTCCCAACCGATCGGCTCATGTGATGAACCGGTCGGCTGGGCTTGGTGAATCGGTCAGCTCAAGTGTTGTGTCGATCGGCTCAAGGTCAGGGTGAAACGATTGGTTCAAGTGTTGAAACGATCGGTTCAACTGATGCAACCGAGCAAGTTGGGAAAGTAGGATTGGTGATAATTTTCCTTGCGTTTCACTTGCCCAATTTGATTGGAACAAGGATTGGTATTCAATACCAATTAGAAACAAAAGAAGGAAAGTGAATCGGGAACTGATCAGGAACCCCAACCGACCGGTTCTGGAGTGAACCGACCGGTTCTGGAGTGAAACCGACCGGTTCTGGGGTCCCAACCGATCGGTTGAGGTGTCAACTGACCGGTTCATGTCCCCAACTGACCGTTTTAGTTGTGAAATGATCGGTTCAGGTTATGAGTTGGTTGCTTTTGTGGAAAATCTCAAACCCTTCTACTCCTGCTTTTAGTCCCGCATTGCCCGAGATGAAGAACCATGTCCCATGACCCTCCTATATATAGGGGTATTGGGGGCTTCTCAGAGTACAACTCAGTGCAAGCTGGTTGCTCTGCAAAGTTGTCATTCTCTCTGGTTTTGGTAACCAAGAGAGCCTGAGCAAATGCTACCCAAAAAGGGAGGCGCAACAAGGGAAGGACAACTGCAGTTGCAACTGGTAGCAGGAGAGTGTGTTGGCGACTAGTACGCCAACAGGAGGGTGCAACTCCTTCCGGTTCCTTATGCGACAAGGAGATCGGAGTTCCAGGTAGTTCGTGTGGACGACTACAGAGGTGGGAGACCTCTGCCGCTCGGAGGACGACTGTCAATCCTGACAGTCCCGGTGAGACCAGGAGTCTTCAGTCCCGGTGCGACCAGGAGCTGCACGGACACCATCCAAGACCAGAGGTGAAGACCGCACAAGGCGCGAGGTACTGTTGCCGAGCAAGCCTCGGGACAAGGTATGCATCCACAAACCATCTTTCCTATTCTATAGACGTTGACGCAATTCCTTTTGTTCTGGGTTTGGGGAGAAATTTTTTTTTGTTTCCGCTGCTTCTCTGCCTCCTCTAAAACCCAACAGTGGTATCAGAGCCACGTCAACCGCTCTATATTTTTGTATTATCGATATGATTGATTTTGGTTTGTCGCCTTTATTTATTGCATGCGATGTGAATAATATCGGCTTTATACATGTCCAATCCACAAATCCCAAATATACATATATGATATGTAATATTAATGCACTCGATATGCGTCACCCTTAAATGAGTTTTGTGGTGGATGTGTAGCATGATTATGGCCTATAAAACCCCTATATCTGTGTGTGGTTGTATGTGGTTGCTTGCATCTCAGTCTGCGCACTGATTCCCCTTCTCCTATTCCTGATGTAACTCGAAATAATTCGAGAATTCTTTTCCTACAGTTGCTCCCCCCGAATGTAACTTGGGGTTTCACAATTAAATTGTAAATAGGATAGATTTTATTTCCTGTTATGTCAAAGAACGGCGGACAACCTGAGACGATTGGTTCAAGGCGTGAACTGATCGGTTAGTGATCCAGACGACCGGATCGAGGAACGAGATGAGCGGGTGGCGACCTGAGGAGATGCACGACAACCGGTGAACCGATCAGATGGAGGCGCCAGTCGATCAGCTGGTGGCACCCGAACAACCAACTTGATGGCGAGCCGATCAGTCATGGAGATGAGCTGATCAAACCCAGAAAGGCAGGCACAGATTTCATCTTGTACAGGTTGCATGTGATGTAGACCTAGATGACCGTGATTCCTCTTGGCTCGAGGAATCACAATAGGATGGCCATAATCATTGCTTTTTATCGTTTTGTATGTTTTCTATGGGATATAGCATGTATATGATACTTAATATATATTGTGGTGATTGGATATGTATATATATAAACCAAATCCTTCGTTAAATATTAAGTTTTATATGCCTTCCAAATGCGACACATGTGAAAAGCTTGATCGACCAAGCGTGGGAACGCCCAAGCGTGGTGCACCATCTATCTCGTGGAAGCGTGAAGGATGAATGTGTGGGTCTGCCCAAGCAGGGTACATGTTCATCGTGTTGGCTTTGGGTCAGACTTAACAAGGTGACCTAGATAGGATCTAGCGCCTTGAGGCATGGAGATGATCATGGCAAGGAGTTGCATATGACATCTTTCAAGAGTTTCATATGATGCAATTGGCAAGTGTTGCCTACCTGGAAGATCTGAGTTGTGGGTGACAGCCCAAGTTGATCCATGGCTCATAGGATTTCGGGATCTTAACCCACTAGAAGATTGTACGCTGTAATCTTCTGAATTGATGGTGAGGGCTATCAATATGAGTCAAAATAGTGGGAGCGGTAATTAATTAAAGGCCTAATTAACTATCGTCAAATTTTATTCAAATCAAATCAAAAAGGTTTTGACAAATGCAAATTTTCTCTTGTAGAATGGCAAAAGAATCATCTTTTAAAATGGGCATATTAATTGAGAATAAATTCCATAACTGGTTGAGGACTGTGAGAAGTGTTCTGCACAATCCATATATACCAGGAGCCTTAGAATCCACTCTATGTACACTTAATGCACTAGTGAAGAAGAAAGTAGGTAAGGGAGAGAAGTGTTCTCTCGCCAAACCAATTTCTTCTACATGGAGAGGATGGAAGGAACAATGGAAGAAGAAGTCAGAGATAGAGATCTCTACTTCTGGTGTATACGTGATAGAGATTAACTTTACTACTTCTTCGTCATGGGTACTTGATACCGGATGCGGATCTCACATTTGTTCAAATGTGAAGGATCTTAAGAGAAGTAGGCCTTTAGCGAAAGGCGAGGTTGAACTACGTGTTGCCAATGGGGCAAGAGTTGCCGCCAGTGCCGTAGGAACCTATGAGTTAACTCTACCTAGTGGGCTAATAATAGAGTTGAAGAACTGCTATTATGTACCTGCCATAAATAGGAATATCATTTCTGTCTCTTATTTGGACAAAGATGGATTTGAATTTCTTATTAAGAATGGAAAATGTTCCATTTCTAAAGATGGGATCTTTTATGGCAGTGCCCCAATGTCTTATGGTCTATACTTGATAGATCTACAGACAAGTGTATACAACGTAAACACCAAAAGGCAAAAACTCAACAACTCAAACGAAACGTATCTTTGGCATTGTCGTCTAGGGCACATAAATGAGAAGCACATTTCTAGACTCCATAAAGATGGTTATCTAGACTCTTTTGATTATGAATCAATAGAGACATGTGAATCTTGTTTGTTGGGCAAGATGACCAAGACTTCCTTTTCAGGTAAAGGTGAGAGAGCTAGTGATCTATTAGGACTCATACATACTGATGTATGTGGGCCTTTTAGAACTAATGCCAGAGGTGGGTATCAGTACTTCATTACCTTTACTGATGACTTCAGTAGGTATGGCTATGTGTACCTGATGAAACATAAGTCAGAAACCCTTGAAAAGTTCAAGGATTTCATGAATGAAGTACATAACCAACTTGGTAAAAGTATTAAGACACTTCGATCCGATTGAGGTGGAGAATACTTAAGCTAGGAGTTTGAGGACCTTCTGTGAGCCCGTAGTATTGTATCACAATGGACTCCGCCTGGAACACCACAACATAATGGTGTGTCTGAAAGAAGGAATCGCACATTGTTGGATATGGTGCGATCAATGATGAGTTTTGCTGATCTTCCAATTTCTTTCTGGGGTTATGCTCTTGAAACCGCCGCGTTTACACTTAACCGTGTACCATCTAAATCGGTTCAAAAGACACCATATGAGATATGGACTGGGAAGCGTCCCGACTTGTCTTTTCTGAAGATTTGGGGTTGAGAGGCTTACGTTAGGAAAATGTTTCCTGATAAGCTTGGACCCAAATCTGATAAATGTTATTTTGTTGGATACCCCAAGGAAACGAGGGGATACTATTTATACCACCCTACTAACAACAAAGTGTTTGTTGCCAGGACAACTATGTTCCTAGAGAAGGAATTTATTTCCAAAGGAAGCAGTGGGAGGAATATAGAGCTTGAAGAGGTTCAAGCCCAACAAGAAAACTTGGAACCGGTAGATGTACCAGAGGAAAATGCAGATTCACAAGGTGTTGTGAAATCTCAGTCTCCTCAGGTAACACAAGGACCTCGTAGATCTAGTAGGACCCGCCTTGAACCTGAGAGGTTTGGATACCTTGTGACTCAGGAAGGTGGTGAGTTGATCATAGATGACGATCCAACTACCTACGTAGAAGCTATGGAGGGACCAGATTCTGAGAAATGGCTTGAAGCCATGAGATCCGAGATGGAATCCATGTACTCCAACAAAGTATGGACTTTGGTGGAACCACCCGAAGGGGTAAAATTCATAGGGTGCAAGTGGGTCTTCAAGAAAAAGACCGACATGGATGGCAATGTGCAAATTTATAAAGGCAGATTGGTTGCAAAGGGATTTCGACAAGTTCAAGGTGTTGACTATGATGAAACCTTTTCTCCAGTAGCCATGATGAAGTCCATCAGGATCATTCTTTCTATTGCAGCTTATTATGACTATGAGATTTGGCAGATGGATATTAAAACTGTATTCCTTAATGGGAATATAAATGAGGATGTGTACATGACACAGCCTGAAGGTTTTATAGATCCAAAGAATGCCAATAAAGTCTGTAAGCTGCAAAGGTCAATCTATGGATTGAAGCAAGCATCTCGGAGTTGGAATCTTCGATTTGATGAGGAAGTCAAAGTGTTTGGCTTTATTCAAAATGAAGATGAACCTTGTGTGTACAAGAAGTTTAGTGGGAACTCGATCACATTCCTCATATTGTATGTGGATGACATACTTTTGATGGGGAATGATGCCTTAGCCTTAAAGAAGGTAAAGACTTGGCTTGGGAATACTTTCTCAATGAAGGACTTAGGAGAAGCATCCTACATTCTAGGAATTAATATCTATAGAGATAGATCTAGAAGGCTTCTCAGACTAAGTCAAAGCACGTACATCGATAAAGTACTGAAGCGGTTCAGCATGGAGAACTCAAAGAGAGGCAACATCCCCATGCTGCATGGAGTAACCATCTCTAGAGCTCAATGTCCTCAATCTTGTGAAGAGAGGGAGCGTATGAATGGGATCCCATATGCATCAGCCATCAGATCTATCATGTACGCTATGTTGTGCACACGCCCAGATGTCTCGTATGCTCTCAGCATGACGAGTAGGTACCAGTCAGATCCCGGGGATGCTCACTGGACAGCCGTGAAGAACATCCTCAAGTACTTACAAAGGACTAAGGATCAGTTTCTTGTTTACGGCGGCGAGGAAGAGCTGGTTGTAAAGGGTTACACCGATGCAAGCTTCCAAATTGATAAAGATGATTACAGATCACAGTCAGGATTTGTGTTTTGCCTTAATAATGGAGCTGTGAGATGGAAGAGTTCCAAGCAAGAAACAATTGCCGATTCTACTACAGAGGCCGAGTATATTGCTGCTTCACATGCAGAAAAGGAGGTTGTGTGGATCAAGAAGTTCATTTCTCAACTTGGTGTAGTTCTCAGTAGCTGTGATGCAATTGAGCTTTATTGTGACAATAATGGAGCTATTGTGCAAGCTAAGGAGCCCAAATCACATCAGCGGTCCAAGCACATACTGCGGTGCTTCCATCTCATACGAGAGATTGTACAGCGAGGAGATGTGAAGATTTGCAGAGTACCAACTGAAGACAACATTGATGATCCACTGACTAAGGCCCTTTCTCAGCAGAAGCATGATGGTCATGCTAGGTCACAAGGTTTGAGATTCCTTGGTGACTGGCTCTAAGTGCAAGTGGGAGTCTGTTGGTATGTATGCCCATAGAGCAAGTCATGTGATGATTGTAATGGGATACTTTGTAAATGATTTGAATAATAATAAAGGCAATTTCCGATCTATATGTTTAAACTGTTTCTGAGATGATGGTGTAACATGATAGATGTCTAAAAAATTGTTTTACTCAATGACGTATGCTTTTGGGTTGAGGACCTAAACGATGAGATCATACAGATGTTAAGAGTATACGTTCTTGTTTAGTCCCTAGTCGGTTGTTATTGTGGAAATAACCATAGACATCAATAACACTGAAGACTAGATTGTGTGTTGGTTGATGACAGAATCTCATTAGTCATGATATAGTGATATCAAACCAAGCACATAGGTACTTGTTAGAGAACAAGGTACCGGACAGACCCACCGTGAGAGTGACACATGGAACCATGACTTGGTAGTCACAGTCAGCTCTCACAGTGATGGTGGTGAGTGTGATTCTTAGACCTGAAATCACTACACTCAACACATGTCATTGGGTACACTTTGACATCATCAAACGCAGTCCTGAAACATGGGTTGTTATAAAGGTGATGATTGGGTGGCTTTGACACATGGGGCTTTTGAGGGGTGAGTGATAGATATGGGATTTGTCCCTCCTGAGGGAGTTTGATATCCTTGGCCATTTGATGAGTAGGATTGAGAAAGGCATGAGCATGCACGTGTGAATCAATATGTGATATTGATGTCACACACATCTCACTCGGTCTACTCTGAGATCAAGGAAATGAATGAACGTTGATAGGATGACTGTTCCATGCCTCGAGTTCATTCAGGATATCAATGACAAAGGAATTATACATTCACTATAACACCATTCACGGATTGTAGGATTGAAAGTTGTTCTCCAACTTTCTATTTCACTTGGGTAGCACTGATGTGTGACTAGGCACCGCTCTTTCCTTGTGAAGTCATAAATGTTATGGACTTTCACTGCCAACGTGAAATGGACCTGCAGGGTCACACACATAGGATTTAACCTGGAAGAGGAGTTTTGTCCACAAGCAATGTTTAGATTGATTACTAAAGGAGTTTAGTAGTTCAATTAAACACTCAATCAATTGATAGCTCAATATCATAATGTTCAAGGTGTTGGACACATTGATTGGAGTATCGGATTGATTGAAATCACAATTGACTGATTCTGCACAATCTGTACTCCCAACCGATCGGCTCATGTGATGAACCGGTCGGCTGGGCTTGGTGAACCGGTCGGCTCAAGTGTTGAGCCGATCGACTCAACTGTTGAGCCGATCGACTCAAGGTCAGGGTGAAACGATTGCTTCAAGTGTTGAAACGATTGGTTCAACTGATGCAACCGAGCAAGTTGGGAAAGTAGGATTGGTGAGAATTTTCCTTGCGTTTCACTTGCCCAATTTGATTGGAACAAGGATTGGTATTCCATACCAATTAGAAATAAAAGAAGGAAAGTCAATCAGGAACTGATCAGGAACCCCAACCGATCGGTTCAGGAGTGAACCGACCGGTTCAAGGGTCTCAACCAATCAGTTGAGGTGTCAACCGACCGGTTCAGGTCCCCAACCGACCGTTTTAGTTGTGAAACGATCGGTTCAGGTTGCGAGTTGGTTGCTTTTGTGGAAAATATCGAACCCTTATACTCGTGCTTTTAGTCCCGCATTGCCCGGGATGGAGAACCTTGTCCCATGACCCTCCTATATATATAGGGGTATTGGGGGCTTCTCAGAGTACAACTCAGTGCAAGCTGGTTGCTCTACAAAGTTGTCGTTCTCTCTGGTTTTGGTAACCGAGAGAGCCCAAGCAAGTGCTACCCGAAAAGGGAGGCACAGCAAGGGAAGGACAACTGCAGTTGCAACTGGTAGTAGGAGAGTGTGTTGGCGACTAGTATGCCAACAGGAGGGTGTGAATCCTTCCGGTTCCTTATGCGACAAGGAGATCGGAGTTCCAGGCAGTCTGTGTGGACGACTGTAGAGGTGGGAGACCTCTGCCGCTCGGAGGACGACTGCCAATCCTGACAGTCCCGGTGAAACCAGGAGTCTTCAGTCCCGGTGCAACCAGGAGCTGCACGGACACCGTCCAAGACTGGAGGTGAAGACCACGCAAGGCGCGATGTACTGTCACCGAGCAAGCCTCGGGACAAGGTATGCATCCACAAACCATCTTTCCTTTTCTATAGACGTTGACGCGATTCCTTTTGTTCTGGGTTTGGGGAGAAATATTTTTTGTTTCAGCTGCTTCTCTGCCTCCTCTAAAACCCAACACCTTTTAGCAACAGAACCAGACAGTTCATGCATGTAGACTTCCTCTAGGAGATCTCGATGAAGAAATACATTCTTGATGTTGAGCAGGTAAAGAGGTCAGTCAAGGTGAGTTTCAAGGGATATAAGGACATGGACGAAGCCAATCCTTGTCACTGGAGAGAGTGTCTCAAAGTAGTCCACTATATGTTTGGGTGAATCCTTTAACTACTATACACTTCTTAGTCATTCAACGAAACCATCCGACTAATGATTTATAGAGAAACCCCATAGACAGCCTACGATATTTTTGCCTACTGATGGGGTCATAGAATTCCATGTTTTATTGTCGCGGAGCCCACACTTCTTCTATCATAGAAACTTTCCATCCAAAATGACATAGAGCATCTGTTGGACACTTAGCAACAACGGTTGTGCCTAGGTTAGTAGAAAAGGATGAGAAAGAAGGAAAAAGAGGTGCTAGACAAAAAGAATTGGAAATGGGATGCTAGATAATGCAAGAGTGTAGACCTTTATGTAGTGCCATCAGTAGATTGGATTGGTTCAAAACTGACGATGATTATGCAGATGGATCCGGTGACTCATCTTCCATGCATTGATTTTGTGTTATTGACGGTGGAGATGATGGTGTTGTTGTTGTTGGGATGGATGGATCAGGCAATGAGATCATAGTAACAATATGACCTATCAGGGGTGAGGATGGTAAAAAAAACATTTCACCCTCATGAAAGGTTACATTTGTAGAGATATATATTCTACCAAAGTTAGGTTCAAGATATTTTTATGCTTTTTGAGGAAAAGGATAACTGAGAAATACCACTCTAATAGGTTGGAGGAAAACTTTTTGGCATTATGATCAAAGTTATGAATGAAGGAGACACGACTAGAAACCTGAGGCGGTAGAGGGAACAATATGGATTGGGGGGTAAACAATGGAAAAAGGAGTATGCTTCCTGAGAATAAAGAAAGTTTGATGATTAATAAGAAAGCAAGCAGTGAGGATCACATCATACCAAAAAGGCTTAGGTGAGTTGGCATTAATGAGAAGAGAGTGGCTTGGACTGACGCCAACATTGCCAAAAGTCGGCCCTTGTCGGTGTTGGGTTTTAGGGGAGACAGAGGCAGCGGAAACAAAAATTTTCTCCTCCCCAAACCCAGAACAAGGAAATGCGTCAACATCTATACAATAGTAAAGGATGGTTTGTGGAATCATACCTTGTCCCGAAGCTTGCTCGACGACAATACCTTGCGGCTTGCGCGATCTTCACCTCCAGTCTTGGATGGTTTCTGTGCAGCTCCTGGTCGCATCGAGACTGATGACTCCTGGTCTCACCGGGACTGTCGGGATTGACAGTCGTCCTCCGAGCGGCAGAAATCTCCCGCCTCTGAAGTAGTCCTCACGGACCACCTGGAACTCCAATCTCCTTGTCCCACAAGGAATTGGAAGGAGTCACACCCTCCTGTCAGCGTACTAGTCACTGACACACTCTCTTACCACCAGTCACTTTTTGCAGTTGTCTTTCCCTTTCTATGCCTCCCTTATCGGGTAGCACTTGCTCGGGCTCTCTCGGTTACCAAAACCAGAGAGAACGACAACTTTACAGAGCAACTGGTTTGCACTGAGTTGTTCTTTGAGAAGCCCCCAATACCCCTATATATAGGAGGGTCATGGGACAGGGTTCTCTATCCCAGGCAATGTGGGACTAAAGTAGGAGTAGAAGGGTTTGAGATATTCCACAAAAACAACCAACTGCGCAACCTGAACCGATCGTTTCATTCATGAAACGGTCGGTTGGGGACCTGAGCCGGTCGGTTGACACCTCAACCGATCGGTTGACACCTCAACCGATCGGTTGGGACACCTCAACTGGTCGGTTCACTTTTGAACCGGTCGGTTCGTGGTCCTGGTCAGTTCCCAATTGACTTTCCATCTTTTATTTCTAATTGGTATCAAATACCAATCCTTGTTCCAATCAAATTGGGCAAGTGAAACGAAAGGAAATTTCTCACCAATCCTACTTTCCCAACTTGCTCGGTTGCACCAGTTGAATCGATCGTTTCAACACTTGAAGCAATCCTTTCACCCTGTCCTTGAGCCGATCGACTCACCACCTGAGCCGATCGGTTCACCAAGCTGAGCCGATCGATTCATCACATGAGCCGATCGGTTGGGAGTGCAGATTGTGCAGAATTAGTCAATTGTAGTTTCAATCAATCTGATACTCCAATCAATCAGTCCAACACCTTGAACATTATGATATTGAGCTATCAATTAATTGAGTGTTTAATTGAACTACTAAACTCCTTTATTAATCAATCTAAACATTATTTGTGGACAAAACTCCTCTTCCAGGTTAAATCCTATGTGTGTGACCCTGCAGGTCCATTTCACGTTGGCAGTGAAAGTCCATAACACTTATGACTTCACAAGCAAAGAGCGGTGCCTAGTCACACATCAGTGCTACCCAAGTGAAATAGAAAGTTGGACAACAACTTTCAATCCTACAATCTGTGAATGGTGTTACAGTGAATGTATAATTCCTTTGTCACTGATATCCCGAATGAACTCGAGGCATGGAACAATCATCCTGTCAACGTTCATTCACTTTCTTGATCTCAAAGTAGATTGGAAGAGATATGTATGCCATCAATATCACATACTGATTCACACATGCATGCACGCCTTTCTCAATCCTTCTCATCAAGTGGCCATGGATATCATACTCCCTCAGGAGGGACAAATCCCATATCCATCACTCACCCCTCAAAAGCCCCATGTGTCAAAGCCACCCAATCATCACCTTTATAACAACCCATGTTTCCGAACTACGTTTGATGATGTCAAAGTGTGCCCAGCGACATGTGTTGAGTGTAGTGATTTCAGGTCAAAGAATCACACTCACCACCATTACTGTGAGTACTGACTGTGACTACCATGTCATGGTTCCATGTGTCAAACTCACGGTGGGTCTGTCCGGTCACTTGTTCTTTAACAAGTACCTATGTGTTTGGTTTGATATATCTATATCATGACTAATGAGATTCTGTCATAAACCAACACCACAATCTAGTCTTGTGTGTCATTGCTGTCTATCTACCTTCCACAATGACATCCGACTAGGGACATAGCAAGAGTGTACAAACTCTTAGCATCTGTATGATCTCATGGTTCAGGTCCTCAACCTGAAAGCATACGTCATTGAGTACTGTCATTCTCTAGACATTCAATATGTTCTATCACTATCTCATATGACTGAACTAGAAAGAATTGGAAGCTTGCCTTTGATGTTTATCAAATCAATCTTAATGTATCCCACCAATCATCCCATGATTGGCTCTCAGGGCATACATACCAACAGACTCCCACTTGCACTGCAAGCCAATCACCCTTGAATCATATTCATAGTGATCTTTAAACATGTCCCACATGTTACTGTGCTCTAGTGCGAACATAGTGAGTTATGGTAACACCTTGCCAAAGTAAGTATAAATTGCATGTCTCACATCTCTTCACTGTACGTCACACGTATGAGATGGAGTTGCCGTAATATGTGATCTAGTATTCCTTTGCTAACCTTTAGCCACATTGCATGATTAAGGATTCCATACTTGTCATCAATGAGCGGAGTATCTATAAGTTCATCTCATGAACTTCCTGATCCATATAGTATCCACTGCTGTTCTCCAACACATAGATACTCGGCATTTCCTTTTAAATGGTTTTATTGGAACACTTCCAATTATCAACAAACTTTCACTTTTATATATCCTATATTTTGCGATTAATTTTCTGTCCTTTCGGAAGTTCGCATCAATGTAACTCTTTACATTGAACTCTTCCTTATCTCCATAGAACTAGTACTTCTCAAGTACTTATCAAGTTCTCATGGTATTCCAATAACCCTTACTGGAAGTAGACAGACATCCACTCATCATGTCTCACATACGAGTTATCAGGATGAGCACATCATATTACCATGTCCTACATACAAGATGATGAATGCATTTTGTTCTTGCCATGTCAACACATGCAAGATAATGGGATGATTACATACATGATAGATCCATATCTATTCTTAGTGTTCCCATTCTTCATAAGAATTGGATACTTGGCCTTGGGATACTAACTCCATGTAACATGGACAAGTTTTCTCCCACTGAATCTGTGCATACTAAACCCTTCAGTACAGATTGCGAATGTATGCTTTCTCGTTTCCAGGTCAAGAGGTTTTTCGAGAACTATCTCTATAGATCTCTATTCCTATCACATAGGAAACATCTCTATCTTCCTTAAAGATAATTTCCACTTTTGGATTTCCATTCTAGAACATTTCCATTTCACATGAACATGTGGAATGTGAACACGCTCCCACTAAATCACATATCCCTTCTTTATCTTTGACATATCACTCAAAACCTTTGACTATATCATCAAAGTAAAGATCCAATTCTGAGTTGCTTGTACTCAATCAATCACATTTATTAGTCCATTGTAACTTATAGACTTCATTTGCATTAGTGGATTCATAAACCTTATAGGTGGTGTCACGTACACATCCTTGTTTTATTCCTCATAGGAATGCAGTTTTAGTATCCATATGCCAAATGCTTAGTCATTAAGTTGCAATCAACAAGCATCATCCTTCTCAAAATGTTATCCATGTGTCTTAACACTTAAGATTCATTTGCACTCATGGATTTCATCCAATGGGTGCTCTCATCAAGGTCATACCTTATGGTTCACATGGATGCCATTTAGGATGTAATGGTCATAAACCATAACTCAAAGTTTGGTTCCTCATATTCATCTAGATAGTTGACTCATCACATGAACAACTCATCACATAGATAATTGAGGTGTATCTATTAAGGATATAAGAACTCACAACCCTTGTGATTCTTAATTTTTTTATTAGTGTGGGGTATTCTTTTATTAAGAAGAATTCAGTTATTTGATAATCATTCTCTAACTCCTTAGAGTATGATTCCTTCTTGATTTAGACATCACCATGCCTTAATCATGAGTTCATATTGATACACTATCATAATCACTCATAAGGATCTCAAACATTTGGTCTAAGTATTTCATTCATTGATCTCATCAAGAATTAACACTTTACCAAATTTTTACTTCATCTATGATAATCTTGAACACTTCAAGATATTCATATTGGTATTTCTCCAAACACCATTTGAAGTATTAGCATTTGTTCCAATAGGTATGTAAATACATCACATGTATCATACCTAATAGGATAACCATTCTCCCACTACCTTTAGTGAAGATTGATTAATCATGTCCAAGATATTCATGACTCTTACTGGTTCTCTAACCAAAAGAGTCTAGATTTATCCATCACATGGAAACTAGAAATGAATTTCTCATGATGGATGCTAATTTGATTGTTTGAGTTATCTATAACTTTTAGGTATCATTTTATCTTATGAATATCAAATACCACAAGATAAACAAGGCATTGCCACAAAGATCATATCTTTAGAAATTGAAACATCTCTTTATTGATTGCCATCATTGTCATACAATATGCAAAAATAAAGTGTTTCTATCTATTGGCAAATATGAAATAGCAGTTCATAACTGTATTACATGCCTTTTAGGCTGAAAATAAACTAAAGTACTCCTATCTATGGTGGCAACACTTGCCCCATTTATTGAGTGCTTTACACTTTACATCTTGGTATCATATACCTCAAAAGTGTTACAAGTTTACTTTCATGACACCTTTAAGTAGAGACGGATGTCGCCTCCTTCTTCTTTTGTTCTTCCAGATAGAGAGGACAATTCCTTTTCTAATGTTCTGGCTTTTGACAATGGTGGCAATTTCCTTTCTTGGTCACACCTCCCTTGGCCTTGAGAGCTGAAGACGACTTGGGCTCCTAGCTAGCATCAGAACCTTTCTTAGCTTTGCCCTTTCCCTTGCGCTTGGACTTGCCTTTCTTGCTCGTGATCACCATCACAGACTTAGGCTTGTCCTTCTTCATCTGTGTCTCGACTGTCCTCAACATGCCCAACAACTCTGACAGTGGCCTATCAAAGTTGTTCATGTTGTAGTTCATCACAAACTGACTGTAGGATTCTGGCAACGATTGCAGTATCACGTCAGTAGCCAACTCTTGGCTCAGTGGAAATCTCAGTCTTGTCAGGTTCTCCACATACCCAATCATCTTGAGTGTGTGAGGACCAACTGGATCTCCTTCTGTCATGACACACTTGAACAATGCCCTTGAGACATCGTATCTCTCTTGCCGTGCTTGATCTTCATACATATTCCTGAGATGCTGAATCATCTCAATGACACCCATGTTGTCTCTGCAACTCGCGGTTCATAGAGCACAACATCAAGCACTTTGCAGCAATGGCATCATCAGAATGTTTCTTGTAAGCATCCCTTTCTGTCTTTGGTGCATTAAGAGCAGGTTCCTCTGGAATTGGAGTATCTAGGACATAGAGCTTTCACTCTTGAGTGAGAACAATTCTCAATTTCCTATACCAGTCGTGGAAATTTTTCCCATTCATCCTGTCCTTTTCAAGGACGGATTGCAAAGAAAAGTGATTGTTGTTTGTTGCCATTTTTACTACAAAAGGAAATATGCAATTTTAGTCCAAAAACTTATTTTTGACTTATTTGATTGATTTGAAAAGTTGATGATATAATTAGGCCTTTAATTAATTATCGCTCCCACTATTTTACTTCAAATTGATAGCCCTCACCGTCAATTCAGAAGATTGCAACATACAACCTTCTAGTGGGCAAGATCCTGAAATCCTCTAAGTCATGGACCAGCTAGGGCTGTCACCCACAACTTAGATCTCTCAGGTAGGCAACTCTTGCCAATTGCATCATATGCAACTCTTGATAAGATGTCATATGCAACTCCTTGCCATGATCATCTCCATGCCTCAAGGAGCTAAATCCTATCTAGGTCACCTTGTTAAGTCTGACCCAAAGCAAACACGATGAATATGCACCCTACTTGGACTGACCCACATATCCATCCTTCACGCTTCCACAAGATAGACGGTGTACCACGCTTGGGCGTGCCCACACTTGGTCGATCAACTTTTTCACGTGTGTCGCATTTGGAAGACATCTAAAACTTAATATTTAATGAGGGATCTGGTTTTTATATACATATACATATCCAATCACCACAATATATAGTATGTATCATATACATGCTATATCCCACAGAAACATGCAAAATGATAAAAGCGATGATTATGGCCATCCTAATGTGATTCCTCGAGCCAAGAGGAATCACAGTCATCTAGGTCTACATCACATGCAACCTGTACAAGATGAACTTTGTGCCTTGCCTTTCTGAGTTTGATCAAATCATCACATGACTAATCGGCTTGCCATCAGGCCGGTCGGCTGGGTGCCACCAGCCGATCAGTTGGCTCCTCCAACCGATCGATTCGCCTAGTCGTCGTGCATCTCATCATGACCGCCACCCGCTTGTCTCGCTCCTAGAACCGATCATCAACCAATCGGCTCACTCCTTGAACTGATCGTCTGGAACGTCAACCGATCGGTTCACGACTTGAACCGATCGTCTCAGCTGTTGTCAGGATGTCCTCCGTTCTTTGACATAACAAGAAATAAAAAATTCTATCCTATTTTACATTGTAAAAGAGAAACCTCGAGTTACATTCGAGGGGAGCAAAGGTAGGAAAGAAATCTCGAATTATTTCGAGTTACATCAGGAATAGGAGAAGGAAGATCGGTGCGCAGATCGAGATGTAAGCAACCACATACAACCATACACAAATAGGGTTTATTGGTCATAACCACACTATACGTCCACCACAAAACTCGTTTAAGGGTGACGTGTATCGAGCGCATTCATATTACATATCATATATGTATATTGGGATTTGTGGATTTAGGATTGGACATGCATAAAGCCAATATTATTCGCATCGTATGCAATAAATAAAGGCGACAAACCAAAATTGATCATATCGATAATACTAAAGTATAGATCAATTGACGTGGCTCTGATACCACTATTGGATTTTAGGGGAGGTAGAGAAGGCAGCAGAAACAAAAATTTTCTCCTCCCCAAACCCAGAACAAGGAAACACGTCAACGTCTATACAATAGGAAAGGATGGTTTGTGGAATCATACCTTGTCTCGAGGCTTGCTCGGCGATAATACCTCGCGGCTTGCACGGTCTTCACCTCCGGCCTTGGACGGTATCTGTGCAGCTCCTGGTCGCACCAGGACTGACGACTCCTGGTCTCACAGGGACTGTCGGGATTGACAGTCGTCCTCCGAGCAGTAGAAATCTCCCGCCTCTGAAGTAGTCTACACGGACCACCCGGAACTCCAATCTCCTTGTCCCACAAGGAATTGGAAGGAGTCGCACCCTCCTGTCAGTGTACTAGTCACTGACACACTCTCCTACCACCAGTCGCTTTCTGCAGTTGTCTTTCCCTTGTTGTGCCTCCCTTATCGGGTAGCACTTGCTCGGGCTCTCTCGGTTACCAAAACCAGAGAGAACGACAACTTTACAGAGAAACTGGTTTGCACTGAGTTGTTCTTCGAGAAGCCCCCAATACCACTATATATAGGAGGGTCATGGGACAGGGTTCTCTATCCCGGGCAATGCGGGACTAAAGCAGGAGTAGAAGGGTTCGAGATTTTCCACAAAAACAACCAACTGCGCAACCTGAACCGATCGTTTCATTCCTGAAACGGTCGGTTGGGGACCTGAGCCGGTCGGTTGACACCTCAACCGATCGGTTGGGACACCTCAATCGGTCGGTTCACTTCTAAACCGGTCGGTTCGTGGTCCTGGTTAGTTCCTCATTGACTTTCCATCTTTTATTTCTAATTGGTATCAAATACCAATCCTTGTTCCAATCAAATTGGGCAAGTGAAACGAAAGGAAATTTCTCACCAATCCTACTTTCCCAACTTGCTCGGTTGCACCAGTTGAATCGATCATTTCAACACTTGAAGCAATCATTTCACGATATCCTTGAGCCGATCGACTCACCACCTGAGCCGATCGGTTCACCAAGCTGAGTCGATCGATTCATCACATGAGCCGATCGGTTGGGAGTGCAGATTGTGCAGAATCAGTCAATTGCAGTTTCAATCAATCCGATACTCCAATCAATCAGTATAACACCTTGAACATTATGATATTGAGCTATCAATTAATTGAGTGTTTAATTGAACTAATAAACTCCTTTAGTAATCAATCTAAACATTGTTTGTGGACAAAACTCCTCTTCCAAGTTAAATCCTATGTGTGTGTCCCTGCATGTCCATTTCACATTGGCAGTGAAAGTCCATAACACTTATGACTTCACAAGCAAAGAGCGGTGCCTAGTCACACATCAGTGCTACCCAAGTGAAATAGAAAGTTGGAGAACAACTTTCAATCCTACAATTTGTGAATGGTGTTACAGTGAATGTATAATTCCTTTGTCACTGATATCCCAAATGAACTCGAGGCATGGAATAGTCATCCTGTCAACGTTCATTCACTTTCTTGATCTCAGAGTAGATTGGAAGAGATATGTATGAAATCAATATCACATACTGATTCACACATGCGTGCACGCCTTTCTCAATCATACTCATCAAGTGGCCATGGATATCATACTCCCTTAGGAGGGACAAATCCCATATCTATACTCACCCCTCAAAAGCCCCATGTGTCAAAGCCACCCAATCATCACCTTTATAACAACCCATGTTTCAGGACTGCATTTGATGATGTCAAAGTGTGCCCAACGACATGTAATGAGTGTAGTGATTTCAGGTCAAAGAATCACACTCACCACCATCACTGTGAGTACTGACTATGACTACCATGTCATGGTTTCATGTGTCAAACTCACGGTGGGTTTGTCCGGTATACTTGTTCTCTAACAAGTACCTATGTGTTTGGTTTGATATATCTATATAATGACTAATGAGATTCTGTCATCAACCAACACCACAATCTAGCCTTGTGTGTCATTGATGTCTATCTACCTTCCACAATGACATCCAACTAGAGACATAGCAAGAATGTATAAACTCTTAGCATCTGTATGATCTCATCGTTTAGGTCCTCAACCTGAAAGCATACGTCATTGAGTACTGTCATTCTCTAGACATTCAATCTGTTCTATCACTATCTCATATGACTGAACCAGAAAGAATTGGAAGCTTGCCTTTGATGTTTATCAAATCAATCTTAATGTATCCCACCAATCATCCCATGATTGGCTCTCAGGGCATACATACGAACAGTCGACGACTCCTACTATCATCGAGCGGCCATGTTGTGGCCAGTTGGGCGGCAGGTGAATGGAGAGAAGGGGGGAGGGGTGGGAGGTGGGTGGATGGATAGGTGGTGGTGGCAACAATTGTTAGGTGGGAGAGGAAGAGGGGATAAGAAAAAATAAAGGAGAGGAAAGGGTAGGGTTAGAACACTACTTCTAATACCATGTAGAATAAGTTTCTTTTAGTAAAATAAATAATAGTATTGAGTATCCTGTATATAGGAGTCAAAGAGTACATGGGAAAAATAGAAATAAAGAAATATACAATTAACCTAAGCCCAACTAATCAAATATAGTAACATATAATCTACATAAATATGAGTCAATCTATATGTCTAAATTTATCGATGCAATTCTACATATGTCATTTTATACTCGTGACATGTAACTAGTATGTATCGTCGAGCCGTTACACACTACATACATTATATATATATATATATATATATACACACACACACATCTATATATGTATGTATATATATAAATACACATATATATATATGAATTTATACATATGAGCATATATATACATACATATATATATGTATGTATATATATATATATATATATATATATATGTGTGTGTGTGTGTGTGTGTGTGTGTGTGTGTGTGTGTAAATATATATTGCAAAAAAAATGATGCACATGATACACATAAATTGTACGTAGTACTATACTCCACTTTTCATTAGATGACACAAGGCTTTTATAGCTGGGTATCTTTCATACTAGGCATAATTATGTGATAACCACTTTTATTTAATTAAAATAACAAAATATCACCATGTAATCCAACCCCTTACACGCTTTCTTATATAGTATATATGAGTCTTCTTATAAGAACTGAAGATAAAAGTATAGTATACACACACAAGGACCAGATTGTAATTCCAAAAATGGAGAAAATTGCATTCAACCCCATATGTAGGTTTTCTTATATAGTCTAAGTGAGTCTTCTTATGCATTACATCATTATAAATATTGAAAGAGAAAAATGTGTTGCACACATATGGACCCATTTTGTAATCATGAAAAATAATGAATAAAATTGCATACAACCACCTCCACATGCTTTCTTATATAGTATAGTTGAGTCTTTGTTTGTAATATATAATTGTAAAAGTGAAAGATAAAAGTGCATAACACAGACATGGACCAGTTTGTAATTCTAAAAAAATGGGAAAAATTATAGTCAACCCCTCCACGAGCTTTCATATATATTATAGATGGGTCTTCTTATACAATATATTATCTTAAAAAATTAAAGACAAAAATGTAATGTACACACAATGACCAGTTTGCAATAGTCCCCCCTATGTGGGCTTTCTTATATAATAAAGATGCATCTTCTTATTTAATATACTATTTTGAAAAATATAGACAAAAGTGTAGTATACACACGAGCTAGTTTGTATTTCTATATAGTAATAGAGAAAATTGCATTCAACCCCTCCATAGGCTTTCTTATATAGTATAAATGAGTCTTCTAGTGGTATATATAATTTTAAAAATTAAAGACAAAATGTGTGGAGCACACACATGGACGAGTATGTAATTCCTAGAAATAATGGAGAACATTGCATTTGGCCCCTCAGCAAGCTTTCTTATATAGTGTAGATGAGTCTTCTTATGCAATATATAATTTTAAAAATAAAAAAAAACATATTGTACACTCACAAGTACCAGTTCATAACTTAAAAAAATGGAGAAAATTTCATTCATCTCCCTCCATTGGCTTTCTTATATAATATAAACGAGTCTTCTTATGCAATATAAAATTTTAAATATTATAGACAAAAGTGTATTGTGCACACACATAGACCCATATCTAATTTTAAAAAATAATGGAGAAAATTACATTCAACCCTCTATAGGGGTTGTCTTATTTAGTATAGATGAGTTTTCTTATGCAATACATAATTTCAAAAAATTAAATACAAAATAGTTATTGTAGACACACATGGACCAACATGTAATTCCATAGAATATTTTAGAAAATTGCATTTACTCCCTTTGTGGGATTTCTTATATAGTATACATGAGTCTCTTTATTCAATATATAATTTTGAAAATTAAAGACAAAAGTGTATTGTACACACATAGACCAATTTGTAATTTTACAAAATAATGGAAAAAGTTTCTTTGAACTCCCTTTGTGGGCTTCCTTGTATAGTATATATGAGTCATCTTATGTAATACATAATTTTAAAAGTTAAAGACAAAAGTGTAGCGTACACACATAGGGACTAGTTTGTAGTCTAAAAAATAATAGAGAAAATTACATTCATCCCCCTCCATGGACTTTCTCTTATATAGTATAGGTGAGTCTTCTTATTCAGTATAACTTTGGATATTGAAGACAAGATTGTATTATATACACACATGGATGGAGAAAATTATATTCAGTCCCTCAACCATATTTCTTGTATATTATAGATGATTCTTCATATGCAACATATAATTTTAAATAATAAAGACAAAAATATATTGTACACACACAAGGATTAATCTCTAACCAAGAAGAAATTGCATTCAGCCTAATCTACGAGCTTTCTTATATAGTATAGATGAGTCTTCTGATGCAATATATAATTTAATAAATTAAAGATAAAATTGACTTATGCACACATAAGGACCACTTTGTAACTTCAAAAACTAATAGAGAAAATTGTATTCAACTCTCTCTATGGGCTTTCTTATCTAGTATAGATGAGGCTTCTTATGCAATATATAATTTTGAAAATAAAGATAAAAGTGTATTTTACAATATAGGGACCAACATTTAATTCTACAAAATGATAGAGTAAATTGCATTCACCCCCCTCACTATATTTTCTTATATAATGTAGATGAACCTTCTTATGCAATCTATAAATTTAAAAAATTAAACACAAAATTGTATTGTACATAGACATGGACTAGTTTGTAATTCTAAAAAATAATCGAGAAAATTGTTGGTATGTATGCTTAGAGAGCCAATCATATGATGATTGTAATGGCATAACTTGTAAATGATTTGATTAATAATAAAGACAAGCTTATAATTTATTTTATTCTTTCACTTTTGAGCTAATGAAACAACATAATAAATGTCTAGATAATGATATTACTTAATGACGTATTTCTTCAGGTTGAGGACCTGAACAATGAGATCATATAGATGTTAAGAATATGTGAATTCTTTTTATGTCCCTGATCAATTGTTATTGTGGAAGGTAAATAGACAACAATAACTCATAAGATCAGAGTGTGAGTTGGTTGATGACAGAATCTCATTAGTCGTGATATGGCGATATCAAACCAAGCACACAGATACATGTTAGAGAATAGTGTATTGGACAAACCCACCATAAGAGTGATACATGGAAACTTTAACTTGGTAAGTCAGAATCACATCTTATAGTGATGGTGGTGATTGTGGTTCTTAGACCTGGAATCATGACACTCATCACATATCGTTCGGTACACTTTGACATCATCAAACACAATGCTGAAACATGGGTTGTTACAAAGGTGATGATTGAATGACTGTGACACATGAGGACTGACTGTGAGTGATAGAGATGGGATTTGTCCCTCCTAAGGGAGTATGATATCCAAAGCCTCTTGATTAGTGAGACTAAGAAATGCGTGGCCACACACATGTGAGTCAATATGTTGAGCTTACATATATCTCAGACAATTTGCTCTGGTTCAAGAAATAAGATTGAATAATAATGAGGATGAGTGTTCCATGCCTCTAGTTCAATATGTATATCAGTGACAAAGGAACTATACAAACACTGTAACATCATATATATATATATTGTAGGTTGAAGTTGTTCTCCAACTTTCCATTTACTTGGGTAGTAATGATGTGTGACTACACACCACTCATTGCTTGTGATGTCATAAGTTGTTATGGACATTCATTGCCAATGTAATATGGGACATATAATGTCACACACATAGGATCTCATCTAGATGAGGGTTTTGATCTTGAATGATAATTGTATTGATTAACACAGTGTTTATGTATTCAATTCATGCAACAAATTAGATGACTGGACTGCTAAACGATCGGTTCAAGTGTTGGGACAACCATTTGGAGTGCCAGACTGATTATATTTGTGCATTGTTTGGAATTCAACTTGACCTGACATGCAAGACGACCGTATGAGGTGGTGCGAGAAACCCATCTCACATGCACCAAATGGCCATTTCGGGGATGCAATCCAATTGCATCAAGGATTGGTATTGACATTATGGCATGTACTAATTGGAATTGAATTGTCAACATATGTATAAAATTGCAAAACTGCAAAATGACCATCTCACGTGCCAGACAACTGTCTGGGTTTCTAAACGGCCATTTCGATTGTCACAGGTTGTGAAGTTTCTCAAATTGTTGTGAAAATTTGAGATCTTCTGGCCCCTTACACTCCCGCACAGACTGGGAACCCTGACCCTATCCTCTATTATAAATAGAGGGGTACTAGGGGATTCTAAGAGCACAACATAGACAATTGAGAATCAATTTATCTGACAATTGTTGTCCTCTCTGGTTGTGGTAACTGAGAGAGCCCAAAAAAGTCCTACCCGAATAGGGAGGGATAACTACGGGAGAGAAATAACTGAGGCTTATTGTTGTGGGAGAGCAGGTTGGTGACTAGTTACCAATGGGAGTGACAACTCCTTCCTAACCATTCTAGTAGGATGACATGAGTTCTAGTTGGTCCATGTGGACTTTTGTAGAGGTGAGGTGACCTTTGTCCGCTGTTAAGGAGGACGATGTTAGCCAGTAGTCTGTGATGAGAGGAGTTACTGCAGACAACGACCTTCGAGTCTACTGTTCCTAGAGAATCAGTTAGATGAGTCCCAATACCATCCCTAGAGGAGCAGTCAGATGAGTCATAGTGTAACTTAGAGCTACACAGACACCGTCCAAGATAGAGTATGCATCTACATCGATGAGGGTTGTCGCTGGACTTGCTCCAGGATAAGGTATATCTTTGTAAAGCCATCATTTCCTTTGCATAGTTGTTGTTGCGATTAGCTAGTTAATGAAAAATATGTCAGTAAATTTTTTCTCTTCCTATTTGATGTCATATTTCCCTATACTAGTATTAGAGCCACATCAATTAATTATGTATTGGAATCAATGATATGATCAGATTTTGGTTTTCTCGAGTTTAATTATTGCATACGATGTGATATTTAAATTGATTGATGTGCACATCTGATTAATCATCACATAATAACCCAAATGACTATATATACACAAATATATATATATATATATATAGTCAGGCTAGAATACACTCGAGTGTACAAATCACATGAATACACTCAAGTGTCTTTGCATATTAAAACTATTTTTTTGCAAAATTTAAACCATTGATATTCACCATCATACTATAACTAGGCTACATACAAATTTTGAGCCCATTTGGAAGAGTGTAAGTCACTCATCCAAGGGCAACAAAATTGACGTGCAGAACTAATTTGAAATTCAAAATTTTTGTGGTTTTTATAATATGACCTATAAATGTCCAAATGTTCTCAAATTTTGCGTATGGTCTATTCACAAGATGTTTAAGAAGATCAATAGATTAGATTTTTGGAAATTTTATTGCATCATAAAAAAACTACTTCAGTGTATTCTGCTCCGAGTGTGTGTGTGTATATATATGCATTTTACACGCATAGCCGTAAAAGAGAATTTTGATGGTGGATGTGTATCATGGTTATGGCCAATAACTCCTATTATCTGTGCTTGGTCGTGTGGTTAGCTAATCCTATTTATCTTGGTCTACAAACTGAGCTGCTCTCATATCTTCCCAATGTAAAAGTATTATTCTCTTCTACCTTTTCTTCCCTCGAATGCAACTAAAGGTTTCTCCATAGTTATGTAAAAGTAGGATAGTTTACTTTCTTGTTTTGACAAATAAGAAAGACACCAACCGATAGCATGGAGGATTCCCAATCGACTGTCTGGTGGGGACGAGACGACCGTATGGCGGGTCCGAGATGATTGGCTGGCGAGCCGACCAGAAGCCAGAAGGACTAGACGATATGACTATTTATAGGAGCCAAATGATCAGGTACATGATGACCAATCAGTCATTTGGAGGATCCAGACGACCAGTTGGAAGAGACCAACTGATCGGACAAAAGGAAAGCCAACTGATTCAAAGGTTGAACCACTCAACCCAGATTGGCACCCACAAATCTTCATCAACAACATGTTTTTCCATGTGATGTGGACCTAGGTTGTGGTAATTCCTTGTGGCTCCAAGGAATCACATTATGAATGTCCATAATCATCACTTTCATTTATTGCATGTTTCCATTGTGGGTTATATCATGTATATAATACATACTATATATGTAGTAATTGGTTAATGTATATGTATTATACCAAATCTCTCAATATAATTTTAAGTCTAAGATGCTTTCCATAAGAAGCAAACATGAAAATCTTGATCGACCAAGTGTGGGAACGCCCTAGCGTGGTGTGCTGTTTATGTCATTGAAGTGTGATGGTAGATATGTGAGTCTACCCTAGGAGGGTGCATATTCTATTGTGTTGGCTTATGGGTCAGGCTTAACTAGGTGACCTTAATAGGATTAAGTGTCTAGAAGCATAAAGATGGATCATGGCAAAGAGTTGTGCATACCATATATCCAAGAATTGTATAAGATGCAATTGGAAAATGTTGCCTACATTAATAATTGGTCATGAGTGCCGACGTTGGTTGGGTATTGTCTGAATTGTTTTGGATCTAGGCTCACTAGAACAGTATGCTATAATCTTTTGAATTGGTAGTGAGGGCTAACAATTTGAATAAAATAGTGGGAGTGATAGTTAATTGAAGACCTAATTCATATTGACTTTTTAATTGTAGACCTAATTCATAGTTAACTAGCCAACTGAGCAGTTACTAACTCACTCAACAGGTCCAATTTTATCAGAATGCTAGCCAAACAAACTCAATCTTCTAATGGTTGTGGAACCCACTCAACAAGCTCTTCCAACTTCCTCCACTGGCTAGACAAGATAGTTGCACACATGAGCTGTTTCTAACTAAGAGAATCAGCTACAACATGAGCTGTTTGAACACCTTGACCTTCCCTCCAGGGCTTGGTCTCTTATCTTACATCCAGAGGGGTATGTAGGTTCAAGAAGTACACTCATAGTAACTTGGTATACACATAGTGACTTTACGAGATTGTAGAATTGAACAATCAAACAGTTTAGGTTGCACATCAATTGAGAAATCTTGTGAAATGCCATGAATCATAAGGTGATTATTCATAAAGTAATCACATACATGTTCAGTAGATTTGACACGCTAATAGTAAATCCAAGCAAGAAATTGTCCAAGCAAGCAGTTCAATCCACACAAGCAAGAATCCTGAAAAAGTACATGTACTCTATTTACTATCAACTTTATCAAATTATATCTATTCACTGGAATTCACTTCCTAGGGCTTCCTATTTCTTTTTAGGGTTTCATTAGGGTTCATCTTTATTCTTGTCACTATAAACCCTAAAATAGCAAAACTAATTACAAACCCTAACTAGCTTGTTAAATCCTTCCTAATAGACTTAGGATTGACTCACAATTACGTTATTCTAAAGAATCTCGAATTAATCATATTAATCACCTTTTACCCTAAATTAGGGTTTCTATATGCATTACAAATTATTCATGTGTAACAACCCTAAGGCAAGCATAAAATCAACTAAATCAAATTCAAATCTTACTTTTTCTCTCAACAGGTTACTATAACTCAAAATAACCTATTTAAGACCTTAGATCTGATTTCCAAACATAATTAGAGTTTAATCAAGATTTAATGCATAACATGATCAACTTAGATAACTTTTGGAACCACAATCAGATTTAGGCTATAAAAGTATTTTTATTAAATTTCTCACATTCTCCTGATCAATTTTCATATATAATTTGTCTTATTCGGAGTTACCAATAATTATTTATGAAATTTGGAAGATTTACTTACCGGGACCAGTGAGGAGCCGACACATCAGCCAACACGGGTGTTATCTCCTACTCTGCTGGGTCAAATTAAAACATAACACAAAGACACTTATGCCCCCCCCACACAACGACCTGGTTCTGCATAACCCGGAGGGGCAGTTTTGTGAAGGTGACCTTGCCCGTCATTTACCTCACGAAACCCTCTGCTGCCGCCAGCCAGAGCCGATCATGGGGTTATCTCCCCCTCTCCAGGTCTCGGTGGTCACCAGCGGCAATCGCTCTACCTCTGCCACCCTCTGCCATTCCTGGAAAGGCCTCTAGCCATGGTCGAGATGGCTAGGTTCTAGAGCACCAGGTCAGTGAACTGCAACCCTCTTGCAGACGAAGCGCAGGTGACCAGGGCGAGGATTTCTCTCATACTTGCAACCTCGTTGCTGTCCGGCCTTGAAGGAGCATCCGGACTCCCCTTGAACTCCCTCCATGGCCCAACGCCGCCTTTAGGATTGCTCCATCCCTCTCAGTTGTGGGCAAGAAGGGTATAGGGCTAGAAGAGGAGTGTATGATGCCTGCGAACATCCTGGATGTGAGGCCTCGGGTCCCAACCCTTATATAGCTAAGGGTATAAGGATTCAACACACTTAAAAGTTTGATTATTAATGAGCAAAAGAGTCCTATTACCCATAAAACTACCATGCTTCCGTGGCGTGTAGTTGGTCCTTTGATTACATCTTTGCCAAAAACATGTTCCTTGGTTAGCAAGGAACCCCATCACTATCTCTCTCTCAATTATGAAAACCCATCTATATTTAAGTGTTTATATAATTGTCAATCAGAGAGACATTGGTTATTTTCCCTTTTAACTCGGCTTTTAATCCATTGACCATGAGGATATACTACCTTATACAAAGTAGTATTTCGATTTGGCAACACCAAAAAATCACTACATAGTTCCCATTAGTATATGGCACGTTATTCCCAATTTCTACAATTATCCTCTTCTTACCATTGTAAACCATGTGGATTCAAAATCTCATCCATGATGATAATTCAACCATCTTTCCACATATTTCTTATGTTTTCATCATTATCTCAGATGTCCTTCTTAATAATTCTTTATTTGGTTTTATCTCTTTCTTTTAATCACGTTGAACTCATTACCATATTATGATCAATGAAATCACACTCCCAAAGAAATATTGTAAAGGAAATCCATTCGATACACATAATTCATACAATTCCCATAATCATACATTTATTGGGGAAATTACATTTCCAACTATATGAACCCAAAAATTAGGGTCGTAACATCCTTCCCCTCTTATAGGAATTTTTCCCTCAAAATTCCACCAAGCATACAAACAAACAGGATAATACTTTTCCATGCCCACCATTGGCTCCTATGTGGCTTCATCCTCTCCATGGTGCTTCCAAAGAACCTTTATCATCTCATATTCTTACATCTGAGTTCTCTCTCACCTTGGTATCTCATACCCTCGTAGGTGACTCGGGATATTTCAACCTCCCTTGAAGCTTGATAGGTTCATGGCTCAACACATGGTTCGGGTACTTCACATAGTGCTCTAGATTGGACTCATGGAACACATCAGACATTACGATATTATGAGGGGTAAGGCTAAACATAAGCATCTCCACCAATCCATCTCAAATGGACCTATGTATCGGGGACTCATATTTCTCACCTATAGCTCAGAGGGGTCAGACTTTCATAACACATGTTCTCCCACAGTGAACTGCATGTCAGTCTGCTTCGCATCAGCTCACGACTCTTGTCGCCCCTAGGCTTTCTCAGCCATTGCACGATCAAAGCAACTTCATCTGCACACACAATGGTCTCTCTAACCTTCACAAGGTCCTCTCACCGCCATCAACCTAAGGAGCGGTAACCAACATGGCCTCCCCTATAGAGCTTCTTACATCCCAATACTGTCTAGGGTGTCTATCATCATAAGCAAACTTTCTTAGGGCATGAACTGCTCCCATGTATCACCCTAAACGAGCACACACACTCTCATCAGACCCTCTAGTCTGGATCGTACTCTCTTGAATGTCTATCAGTTAGAGGTGATAAGATGTACTTCAAACTAGTGTCGAGTTCTTCAAGTACCTACTTCCATAACACGGAAGTGAACTTAAGGTCATACTCTAGACATTGAACTCAGATTGCAGTGTAGTTTAACTATCTCTCTCTCATATATAGTTCAACCAGATTTGTCACATCGACAATGCTCTCTCTTTTAGGTAAGGGATTAGGTGAACTTGGTAAGGCGATCTACCATAACCCATATTGCATCATGACCTCTCTTGGCCCAGGGGAGACTCACCACAACGTACATGGTGATCCACTCCCATTCCCTCTCGGAGACTCTTTGTTATCTGTAGCAACTCACTGGGTTACAGATGTTCATCCTTCATCTCCTCACATGCATGGTGAGAAGCCACATGAAACTCTATATACTCTTCATCTTAGGTATTTAAAGCACTACTACAAACTTAACTATCTTAGTAGTACCACTATATATGGTGACCTTATAGTCATGATCTTTTACATGTCATGATTCATCAAGGTGACTCCTCAGAAACCCTAAAATGCTCTAGTCATGGGTTCCGTCACCTTCCTTTCCTGAGAGGGGTATCTGAGGTTCTTACCACCATCCTCCTACCGCATCAAGCTCTAGGATGGCTAACCAAGCAAACAGTACTCGACAACCGGTCTGGTTGTATCAAAGGGTTAGCCCTATATGTATCATGAACTTAGGGTTCACCTAACAACTCTTCTAGCCCCTCTACTGGCTAAACAAATAGCTGCATCTCAACTAAGAGCATCCATTACCACCTTACATCCTTATGTGCTAGGTAACAGTGAAGACATAAACCCTCATATACTCCACTCAACATCCCCATCTCGGATTTAGGTCTAATTGAGTCAAGAAAACTTTAGGCTCATCATCTTGGTTATCAAACCCAAACTTATATAACTCATAAATTCCATACTGCTCTTGATAAGAACGTACTCATGATGACTATCTTAGTTCTCTTTGTGTTTGTAAACCATCCATTCCATGTACCTTCCAAAAGGTATGATACTTTCTCTATCCTCAAACATCATAGCAATGCTTCAACTCACCTCATCTTTTTCGTTAGTGTATGTCATGTGCTTTTCCCTATCTCTCACACCCATAACGAAAGGAAATAAGCATTTGGCTACAGTCCAAATACAGAGTTCATCCCGTTCCAGGAGTAGAGATGTTGCATCACACATCGCCAACACACTTACCAATCTAAGTTGAAACGTGCATCATAGGTCTCCAAATCACGAACATCTCGATTTTAGGTTTACATCCATGGAAAGCTGTTCCCAAGCACTCTTGGGTCTTCATATCACTCATACTTAATCCTTAGTCCTTAACTCAAGGTTTCTAGGGTGCCGGTACTTTTGGGGTCCTCCCTCTCCCTTTATGTATCCCAGGAGTGCCTACCTCATTTTCCCTTTGAGTCCCATGAACTCATGAAGGTGATCAATCTCCTAGACCATGGTCCTCGGGCAAAGATAATTGTTACCTCCTGGCCCTATGGTCTTGTGCAACCAGGGAAATAGACAACTCCTACTCCCATCGGTCTTATCCCCACCCGACCTTAGTATAGACTTAGGATTCTATCATGGTACATCTCAAACTTGAATCTCTACCCAAAACTCCATCATCTCTCTGGGCATATGTGGTCAAACTTACGTCATTTCATAGGGATCATGGTGACCTACCTACCTCGGTCTGGCCCCATACAAGTTCCCACCATGGCGACCTATCCTCATGCCCTTTAGAGATGGTCACACAAGGGTCTATGGATTCATGATCACACCATGTGCTCTCCACTTAGCTCATAAAGCTCCTATGAGACCTCTTTATGTTACATCAAACCTAAACAAAAGATGATACTCACCCTACAGAAGGGTCCCTCCCCAGGATGGGGGAAAACTAACTCTTGATAGCAACAAAGGTTACAAACGTCCTCACTTCCAGGGTTTACATCATCATGTGCATGCTTAGCCCTATCATGCTACTTAGGCACATAGCTATCAAGAGGAAAACCTACCAGTCCATGCTAAGTTCCTTGGAATGCCATACTCATTCCTATTCCTCAACATTGGACCAATATCATACATGCATATGTCACCAACCTATGTGTGAGGGGTTCATCAAACATACACATGAGTCCAAGGGGTTTCCTTTTCCTCTAAACATGAGGAGGTGCCATGCTCGAATCTGTAGGAACTCAAACATTTTCTTGAGCATCAGGTGCACCAGGTACTACTACTTCCCCTCTTAGGTCTAGGAACCCTAGGTTCACTTCTTATGCATCAACTGTCTAACCATGAACCAAACATGCACAAGGTAGGGCATACACTTCCCACCCCTAGAGTCCCACACAAGGACAACCAACTCAGTGTGAGACCTCATAACTTATTACCGTACCTCCCCAGGGTCTAAGGAACCCTCCTATAAGGTATGGTAGGTACCTATAACATATGTACATCGGTTCAAGAAGCCTCTTTCTCATTATAGGGTTTGGTTCCTCTAAAAGCATCCAAGGTACCACAAGCCCGAAGGATCATGCATGAGGCAACCACCTCTATCCACTCATGGTCATCTAAACCAGGTCGTATCATACCCAACTTCTCATGATTTCCATGACTCAAAGTCAAGGTCTCCAACCTTCTTCATCAGGTCATGCTCTCTCTCTCTAGAGATAACCATACAACTAGTCCTACCACTGGGGGTTCTCTCTCTTAGAAGATGGGTCAAGCTCTTAAGGATACAGGTCTACACCTACCTGGGTGAAATGTACTATCAAGATCTATCTCTAGCCCAAATGATCTCAGGCTCTACATGCTCGTCTCCTGAATTATGAGGCATAACTCTCTTGGCCTAGGTCTCAAACCCGCTACCAGTATTGATGTCATTCTCTTCTATGTAGGTGCATGCTTCCTTTCTACTCATATATATCTGTTAGGGTTCCTATATGGTCACTACTAACCTTCTCAATGAGGGGCTATCCCTCACCCTAACCAGCACGACCACCCAAGGTCGGGTCACAGAAAGGCATAGGTTAAACCATCATGCATAGATCATGCCTCTCATGCGTGCATGAAACCTATAAGCATGTCAACCCATGTACATACCTGCACGGTCAACTACAATATCCAACTCATCCTGTCATCTCTTCCTCAAACTCCACTTAGGGTTCAGGTTAGCATCATCCTCAGAGGATGCACTACGTCTCTACCTCCTCCTGAAGGCCTCTGCCTCCAAGGCTAACTCTCTCCTCATCCTCCTGACAAGAAGGTCTAACCTTAGTGCTCTCCTGAGGGCACGACAACACACGCCATGCAACCTAAGAATGAAAATAATCTTTAGTTTACGCTTAAACTATTAAACTTATGTCCATGACATCTTATTTACATGCTTTTCATTGATTTGGTGGAAGATTCCTTAATCCTTATCATACTTACCCTATCCTCAAGATGGGTGGGGAAGAGAGAGAAAACCCTAAACCTTAGAACCTTACTTGAATTAGGGTTGAGAAGGGAAAAAAGATAGATGAGAGAGTCCTAAAGGTATCTTACTTTGAGTCAAGACCTCAGACTTTGGCCAAGCAGTCACACCGCATCTGGGAGTCCTCATGACTGACTAGCGGGACGGAGGAAAATATTGCCGGCCCCCAGACCGTGATCCTTTTCTAGACACCTCTGTCATCAAAAAATCCTCTAATAACTCCCTCGGTTCTACATAGTTTGTAAAATTTAATAAATATTAAGGATTAAATGAGAAACCATTGGCTCTGATACCAAATGTAACGACCTCGCTTCTCGATAACCCCCAATCAAGGGAGACCAAGAAGTCAGAGGCATTATCCCAATATTTCAGGATCCATGATTTGATAATTTAGTCAAAAAAAATTATCAAATTCTACTAATACTAAACTGGAAAGATGGAATGAAATAGAACTTTTGCATACCTTGTAAAATTAGGATCTACAACTTCTATTTGAGAAGAACTCGATCTATCTAATCCTCCTTTGGATTACTTAGATTTATCTTCATAGATTTCATTTTAGTATTTGTCCTTTTCAGATAATACCTAAAACACCGACAAACAAAATGTCGGTCAGTATATTGCTATACTAGTATGTGGGGAACAAGAAAAACATCACAATTAAGTTCTAACAACCTATTCATAGAAATTAATGGTTAATAATACATAATTACATTTTCAATATAACTCCTCAACCACTTTTACCACCTCTGGGATACCCTCTCTAGGGTTAAGTCCTTGCAAGTGACTTTAAGGCTACCTTCTCCATCCTGAGCTTGGTACCTGGGGTCACCTCTCTGGGTGCCATGTGGTCTTCCCTCCGGGGATTGACCACCTTGACCTTCCCTCCAAGGCTTGGTCTCTTATCTTACATCCATAGGGTATGTAGGTTCGAGAAGTACACTCATAGTTACTTGTTATACACATAGTGACTTTACGAGATTGTAGAATTGAACAATCAAACAGTTTATGTTGAGAAACATCGTAAAACGCCGTGAATCATAAGGTGATTATTCATAAAGTAACCACATACCTATTCAGTAGATTAAACAAGCTAATAGTAAATCCAAGCAAGAAATTGTCCAAGCAAGTAGTTCAATTCACACAAGAAAGAATCTTGAAAAAGTGCATATACTCTATTTACTATCCACATTATCTATCTATTCACTTGAACTCACTTCCTAGGGTTTCCTATTTCTTTTTAGGGTTTCATTTGGGTTCATCTTTATTATTGTCATTATAAACCCTAAAACAACAAAACCAATTACAAACCCTAACTAGCTTGTTAAATCCTTCCTAACAGGCTTAGGATCGACTCACAATTACATTATTCTAAAGAATCTCGAATTAATCATATTAATAACCTTTTACCCTAAATTAGGGTTTCTATATGCTTTATAACTTATTCATGTGTAAAAACCATAGGGCAAGCATATTATCAACTAAATCAGATTCAACTCTTACTTTTCCTCTCAACATGTTACTATAACTCGAAATAACCTATTTAAGACCTTAGATCTGATTTCCAAACATAATTAAGGTTTTAATCAAGATTTAATGCATAACATGATCAACTTAGAGCACTTTTGGAATCACATTCATATTCAGGCTATAAAAATATTTTTATTAAATTCCTCACGTTCTCCTGATCAATTTTCATATATAATTTGTCTGCAAGATTTACTTACTGGGACTAATGAGGAGCTGACACATCAGCCAATGCATGTGTTGTCTCCTGCTCTGCTGGGTCGACTTAAAACATAACACAAAGACACTTATGCCCCCATGTGATGACATGGTTCTGCATAACCCAGAGGGGCAATTTCGTCAAGGTGACCCTACCGGTCACCTACCTCGCGAAACCCTCCATTGCCGCCAGCTAGAGCCGACCGTAGGGTTATCTCCCCCTCCCCAGGACTCGGTGGTCACTAGTGGCGATCCTTCTGCCTCTACTGCCCTTTTTTGTGCCCGGAAAGGCCTGCAACCATGGTCGAGATGGCAGGGTTCTAGAGCACTAGGTCCGCAAACTGCGACCCTCTTGCAGACAAAGCGTAGGTGACCAGGGAAAGGATTTCTCTCGTACTTGCAACCTCATTGCTGTCCGGCCTTGAAGGAGCGCCCAGACTCCCCTCGAACTCTCTCAATGGCCCAACGCCACCTCCGGGATCGCTACATCCATCTCAATTGTGGACAGGAAGGGTATAGGGCTTGAAGAGGGGCGTACAACGCCTACAAACATCCTGGATGCGAGGCCTCAGGTCCCAATCCTTATATAGATGAGGGTATAAGGGTTTAGAGCACTTAAAAGTCTGATTATCAACAAGTAAAAGGGTCCTATGGCCCATAAAACTACCATGCTTCCTTGGCATGTAGTTGGTCCTTTGATTACATCTTTGCCAAAAACATGTTCCTTGGTTAGAAAGGAACCCTTTCACTATCTCTCTCTTGGTTATGGCAACCCATCTATATTAGAGTGTTTATATAATTGTCAATTAAAGAGACATTGGTTATTTTTCCTTTTAACTCAACTTTTAATCCATTGATCACGAGGTTATACTACCTTATACAAAGTAGTATTTCGATTTGGCAACACCAAAAAGTCACTACATAGTTCCCATTAGTATATGACATGTTATTCCCAATTTATACAATTATCCTCTTCTTACCATTATAAACCATGTGTATTCAAAATATCATTCATGATGATTATTCAACCATCTTTCCACATATTTCTTATGTTTTCATCATTATCTCAAATTTCCTTCTTAATAATGCTTTATTTGATTTTATCTCTTTCTTTTAATCATATTGGACTCATTAACATATTATGATAAAAAAATCAAACTCCTGAAGAAATATTGTAAAGGAAATCCATTCGATACACATAATTCATACAATTCCCATAATCATACATTTATTGGGGAAATTACATTTCCAACCATATGAACCCAAAAATTAGGGTCGTAACACTTGAGCTGTCGGGAGGCATATGCAATGACATGCCTATTCTGTTCCAACACACATCCGAGCCCCATCTTCAACACATCGGTGAAGATCATGAAACCTTCATTTTCGGATGGTAGAGTCAACACAATGTTGTGGTCAACTTCTCTTTCAACTCCTAAAAGTGAGCTACACATATGATAATACAAACTTCTCATCCTTCCTGGTATGCTTGGTGAGCGGCAAAGCAACCTTTGAGAAGTCTTTTATGAAGTGTAGATAGTATCCGACCAATCCCAGGAAGCTACGAATCTCATAAGGGTTCTTCAGTGTAGGCCAATCTCAGCCGACAAACACTTTAGCTGGATCCACTATGATTGTACCTCCAGATATGATGTGTCCAAGGAATAGGACATGGTCTATCCAAAACTCACACTTTGAGAATTTCCCATAGAACTTTTGGTTTCTCAAGATATCAATGACTCTACCCAGGTGGTCACGGTGTTGCTCTAAGTTATCATAATAAACCAGGATGTCATCTATGAACACAATGGCAAATGAGTCAAGGAAAGGCTAGAATACACTATTCATGAGATTGATAAATACACTCAGTGCATTGGACAACCCAAAAGGCATAACCACAAACTCATAGTGGCCATAACGAGTCTAGAAAGCCATTTTAGAGATGTCCTCACTCTTAACTCTCACCTGGTGGTAAC
Source organism: Alisma plantago-aquatica (assembly GCA_963693085.1). Classification (NCBI taxonomy): domain Eukaryota; kingdom Viridiplantae; phylum Streptophyta; class Magnoliopsida; order Alismatales; family Alismataceae; genus Alisma; species Alisma plantago-aquatica. The sequence continues at coordinate 999,060,788 of OY856412.1, forward strand.
CAAACCTCAAATCGATCTTGGAAAAGACTCGAGCAGATTTGAGATGGTCAAAGAGGTCATCTATATGGGGTAAAGGATACTTATTCTTAATGATAGCATGATTAATCATCTGGTAGTCGATACACATCCTGAGCAACCCATCCTTCTTCACAAAAAGGACTGGTACTCCCCATGGGGATGTAGTAGGTCTAATGAAACCTTTATCTAGCAGTTCTTGCAGTTGTTTCTTCAACTCGAGCAACTCAGTAGGGGCCATTCTATAGGGTGCCTTAGATATAGGGTTTGTCCCGGGAGATAGCTATATTGAAAAGTCCACCTCTCTCTCAAGAGGAATCCCAGGAAAATCATCTGGGAATACATCATCATAGTCCCTGACTACCTCTATTTCCTCAAGGGGTTGCACCTTAGGCTCTGGCTCGGTGACTACTACTAGGAATGCTTGGCAACCTTTGGTTATCATCTACCCAGCCTTCAGTGTTGACACATATAAGATGGTGGCTGCATCTCACCTTCCTCGAATGGTAAAGTGTGGGTGACCAGGTTTCCTTATAAGGATCTTCTTTTCCCTATAGTTAATATGTGCTCTATAGGTGCAAAGCCAATCTATACCAATGATCACATCAAAATCATTCATATCCAGGAGGATAAAGTCAATAGGAAGCTCGTGACTCAGGTACTTAACTGAAAAAACATGGGTTTTTAAAAGAGACATATATATCCGACCACTTGGGGTTATGAAATCCAAAATATAACCTAAATCCTTGATATCCAAACAAAGCATAGTTGCCAGATTTCTCAAAATGAAAGTATTAGTAGAACCAAAATCAAAAAGAGATTTTACATCTTATCCCATGACTTCAAGCATGCCTACATAGTTTTCCATAATGTATTAGACTACTAATACTTGATCAAGCTAAAACAAAAAGAAACACTCTAAGGGTTATTACCCTCTATCAAACAAATTAGCATTGGCCCGAGCCTCTTCATTGTCAATGGAAAAAACTCGGGCATGCCTTCACTCTCTAACGGGTGGAACTTCAGCTAGTACACCAGCTCCTACTGGAGGTGCTGCTACCACAGGTCATGCTTCTACCAGACCCAGACCTCTCGGATCAGACATAGGACAGTTGGTGAGGAATTTTCCCTCCAGCTGGCAATGGAAACACACCTTCTTCTCAAAGCAGCACTTCCCTGGGTGTGCCCGTACACGGTTATGACACTTCGGGTGACAATTCTCGCCATGGGGATTTCCTTTTCCTCCATGCTTTCCCTTGGCATTGTTACACCCCTGTCCCTTCTTGTGGCCATTCTTTGGGCTAGAAGTTCCTTCAGCATAGCCCATGTACCCCTTAGATGGGTTGGGCGCAAGCATCACTGTCTTCTCCATGCTCAGGGCGGTGTTGTAGGCATCAGAGAAGGTCGTTGGTTTACTTGCCATCACATGCGGTTTGATGGTGGGGTGTAGACATTCCACGAAGTGGTCCACCCACCTCTCATCTGTCAACATGTACCCAAAACGCTCCAGTAGGTGAAACTTGCGAGTGTAGTCTACAATGGAGAGGTTGCCTTGCACGATGAAGGTGAACTCCTTCTCCTTCTTGGCTGAGATGGGCACGAACTTGGTAGAGAAGATGGTTCTAAAAATCCGTCCAGGACATTAGATCTTCATTTAGGTCTCGGGCCATAATGTGGTTCTCCCACCATATCTTAGTTACTCCTTCCAGAAGATGGGTAGCAAACAATACCTTCTTATTCAGTTGAACCTTAAGCATGCAAAACCCATTCTCAACCGCAAGCAGACATGCATCAGCTTTGTCGATGACTTCTGTCTTGTCCTCTCTCCAAAGCTTCTCTATGTTCTGCTTCGTGAAGTCCATGATGGTGGCTCCGAGTCGGGGACAAACTGGTAGAGGCTCCCCATCTTCACCTCTGGCGGTGCCCTTGAGGTCCAAAGCACTAATGGCCTTGGTCAGCTTCTTCTGCTTCTCCATCTAGAGGGCATCTAAAGGGCATTAGGTATATAGACCACCATAGAAGGCCCAGGGTTTGTGGTGGTGTCAATCTTGGGCCTGTCTTCTCCCACTGGTCCCTCGTTCTGGTCATCATCCTTATCTAGATGGTCGAAAGGAACATGCTTAGGGTTCGAGCCTTCCTCTGAGGCTTCATCGGGTCTCTTCCTCTTCCTTGAGGACTTGTCACCATAGTTTCTCCTCCTCTTCTCAAAAGATCCCCTCCTCTTGTGGGGAGGCCTACCCCCAAAATGGTTCTCGGTAGAATTGCAGGGAACAACTACAGTCTTGACACGGGCCATGATGGTTCGTGCAAGTTAAAATCTTTTAACCACATATTTATAACCTGGAAAGATATATAAACTTTAAACTTACATCCGTGTCATCTTAATTACATGCATTTTAGTGTTTGGTGGATGATTCCCTAATCCTTAACACCCTAAATTCCCAATATAGGAAGTGGTGGAAGAAAACCCTAAGCACTTAAAAGTTCTCCAGAGAAAAGAGATAAAGAAGGGACGAAATCAGGTGAGAAGACCTAGAGGTATCTAATTTCTAGTCAAATCCTCAAATTTTGGCCAGACAGTCACACAGATTCTGGGAGTCCTCATAAATTGACTAGCGGGGTGGAGGAAAATCTTTCCAGCCCCCAGATTGTGATCCTTTTCTAGATACCTCCATCTTTAGAAAATCCTCTAATAACTCCCTTGGGCTCTAAAGAGTTTGTAAAACTTAATAATTATTAGAGATTATACGGAAACCATGATCTGATATCAAATGTAAGGACCTCACCCCTCAATAACCCCCAATTGAGGAAGACCAAGAAGTTGGTGTCGTTATCCCAAAATAGGATCAATGGTTATGCAAATAATAAAAATAATTAATAAAGTCTACCACAAACTAAGCTTAAAATAGGATACAATTTTCCTTTTCACATACCTTATAAATATGGGACTTTGGAACTTTACCCAAGATAGGAATCTATCTATCTAATCCTCCCATCTTTAGATAACTATATTATTCTAATGTCACTTTAATTATTCATCCACTTTCTGTCATGTGTATATCTGATTGTTACCCTAAAATGCATACAAACAAAATGTCAGTCAGTGTAAAGATTATACTGGTATGTGGTGGCAACCAAAATATTACACATATATTGTAACAAAATATTCACATCAAATATTTGTTCCCAATCAAAGTTTACATTTTCATTATAACTTTCCAACCATTTTACCCATCCTCTGGTATACCCTTTCTTAGGGTTTAGTCCTACAATGGACATTAGGCTACCATCTCTATCCTGAGCTTGGTACCTTATGGGCCACCTCTCAACGTGCCATGTAGTCTTCTCATCCAGATTTAACCACTCATGACCTTTCCTTCGAGGCTTGGTCTCTCTTCATCATAAATCATAAATCATAAATCCATACGTGGAAGGAGGTTCGGGCAAGTCATAAGCAACATATGGTGATAATGATAGTCACTTTATAGATTGCAGGAAATAAAATCATCCAAACATTTAATTTCAAGCAATCGGTAAAACCTCAAAAATCACCATGAAACTAAAGCGATTAACCATAATAATAACACATACTTGATTTGGAAGTCTCAAAGAATCAAGCAAGATATCCAATCCAAATAGGCATTCCAACCAATCAAGTCAAGCAATTCACACAAGGAATCTAAATCGTGAAAAGAATGTATTACCTAATCATTACATACTCATCAAAATCCCTTTTATTGACTTGGGAATCCCTTCTAGGATTTCTAGGTTTAATTAAGGTTTCCTTAGTGTTTCTTAGATCTATTTCTCAATCTTTACCTTTTTAGGTCAACAAACCCTAAAATAACTTTTCTATGCATAAAAACCCTAATTACTCAAATTATCCACATAAAAGTTCCTTTATTCACAATTTGTCTTAGGATCATCATCCCTCTGTCTTATACATGGATTTTTGAAATTAAAACCATTAAAAGTCATATTCACCTAAATTAGGGTTTCTCAACCCATTAATGTACTTTCATATACATGGAACCCTCAATTGAGCCAATTATGCAAAAAGATCATCTTTTTTAGATCTAAATCTTCCTTTTATTAATAGGTTAATATTGGATTAAATTATCCAAAGAACATTAAATCCCATTACATCAAAACTTAGTGTTTTTCATTAATAAATCCATTAAAGGTGGCAACTTTATATACTTTTCAAATTGCAAGTAGAAATAGGCTTCAATCATATTTTTATTGAATCCTACATATTGTTTTGATCAACTTTCATATATAACATGCCATTGGATTAACCTATAATTAGTTATGATTTTATTAATAACACCCTTTTCTGGCCAATTAGGGATCGCCACGTAGCTTACCTAACTCACTTGAGTTGCACCAGTGGGGCCAGGCTCGAGCCAATCGGCTCGTACTGCATCAGCACCCAGACCCATGAGTCATCACCTATGTGATAAAAAAAAGATGGGAAAAGATAGGAACAACCTTACCTTTTCAACACACGCTCGAGGGCAGTGAGGACTTTTCCACATCAGTTGTCTTCAACCTCTTGCTCCTCTCTCACATGAGCCGATGGTCAACTGGGGAGTTGACTCTGTGTTTCACTCCACCTGAGCACAAGACAAAATCACCGGTACCTTTGCCTCACCCTCGTGAACTCGACACGCCTACAAATTGGTTGATTGTTGATCAGAACTGATGGCTCGACTCCATGCTAACTTCGACGAGGGGAACCTCTACATAGGGGTGAAGATCGCGGCCAAAGGAAAAATTGGATGCACCCGATGAGTTCGTTGGCTCTGCCCGAATGCGTTGAGATGCTTTGGGTTCTTGCAGATGGGGTGTATGACCCCCTTTATACAGTCCAGGTTTGATGAGGAGTTTTAGATTGGGGAAACTCTGGTTAATCCTCGATAGGCAACAAATCCTAGGTCAACTAGGACCGAAAACATCTCCAGAATCTATCTAAACAAGCTCCGCACTTGCACAGACTCTGATTTGTATGAAACTTGGGATCCAATATCTCATATTCTTGTTCCTCTCTAAATTCTGACTGGAGCTAGGTGATCTACGTACACTGTTAGATTATAGATCCAACGACCCTTAACCATGCGTCCCAATCCTTAAGTAATTAGAAAAGATAAATAGATGCGATATTTAATACATTATACATGATAATCATATCACTTTAGGATTATTATAAAAATCCATATATCTCCAATCGTTAATCCTTTTGCTTCTAAATTTAATGGAAACTTTCTAATGACTTTATCTACACGTGTGCAAAGTTTGAGTCCCAAATTATGATAACTTTTCTTAATATGCAAGTTATCACTTAATAAGGCATATTGTATTCATATTTTCTCTCTCTTTCTCTTTTATTTCCTTTATTTTGATTCCATTTACCATTAGAAACCATTTGGATTCAAAATCTAATCCATAATAGACAACACTTAATTTTTGTAGAGAATTCTACATACTTCTCAGTATTATCTTAATTTCCTTTTCCTTTTTATGCATTATTAGATTTATTTCCATTTTTCTTTTCTTTTTATCATATTGGACTTACTAACTAAGTAGGGTCCACAAAACATTCATTCAAAGGAAATATTACCAAAGAAATCCATTTATTACACATAAATCATACTATTTTCATAATCCTACATTTTATTGGAGAAATTGCATTTCAACCCATACCCATGAAAATTGAGGTTATAACAATGACATCCGTACTTTACAAAAGGTAAAGGCTTGGATTGTAAATACATTTTCTATGAAAGACTTGGGAGAAACATCCGACATCTTAGGAATAAAGATCTATAGAGATAGATCAAGAAGGCTTCCTGGACTAAGTCAAAGCACATACATTGACAAAGTGTTGAAGCAATTCAACATAGAGAATTGAAAGAAACCTGCCCATGTTACATGGAGTTACCATATCTAAAGTTCAATGTCCCCATTCTTGTGATGAAAGGGAGGGCGTGCGTATGATTCCATATGCCTCAACAATTAGATCCATCATGTATGCGATGTTGTGCACCCTTCCAGATGTCTCGTATGCCCTCAGCATGATGAGCAGATATCGGTCAGATCTAGGTGATGCTCATGGACAGTCATGCAGAACATCCTCAAGTACTTGAGAAGGACTAAGGATTAGTTCTTGGACTACGACGGAGAGGAAGAGTTGGTGGTAAGAGGTTACACCGATGCAAGCTTCCAGACTGACAAAGATGATTATAAATCACAATCAGGAATTGTGTTTTGCCTTAACAACAAAGCTATAAGTTGAAAGAGTTATAAGCAAGAGACAGTTGTCGATTCTACAATAAGGCTGAGTATATTTCTATATCAAATGCAGCAAAGGAGGTTGTATGGATCAGGAAGTTCATTTCAGAACTTGGGGGTCTTTCCAAGCATCAACGACACAATCAAGATATATTGTGACAACAATGGAGCCATTATACAAGGTCAGGAACCTAGATCACATCAACAATCAAAGCATATACAAAGGCGGTATCATCTCATATGAGGGATCGAACATCAAGGAGATGTAGTGTTGTTGATCCCTTAACTAAAGTACTTTCACAGAAAAAGCATGATGGTCATGTTAGGTCACTCAAAATAAAATTCTTGGGTGATTGGATCCAAGTGCCTAGAGAGCCAATCATATAAAGATTGTAATAGCATAACCTATAAATGATTTGATTAATAATAAATGTAATCTTTCAATTTATTCTGTTTGTTCAGTTTTGAGAAAATGAAATAATATAATAAATGTCTAGAGAATGATATTACTCAATGACGCATGTCTTCAGGTTGAGGACATGAACAATGAGATCATACATATGTTAAGAGTATATGTATTCTTGTTATGTCCATGATCAGTTGTTATTGTGGAAGATAAATAGACAACAATAACACATAAGATCAGAGTGTGAGTTGGTTGATGACAAAATCTCATTATTCATGATATGGCGATATCAAACCAAGCACACACATACATGTTAGAGAATAGTGTATTGGACATACCCACTATAAGAGTGATACATGGAAACCTTAACTAGGTAAGTTAAAATCACATCTTATAGTGGTAGTGGTGTTTGTCATTCTTAGACCTAAAATCACTGCACTCATCACATGTTGTTTGGTACGCTTTGACATCATCAAACACAATCTTGAAACATGGGTTGTTATGAAGGCGATGATTGGGTGACTATGACACATGGAGACTGACCGTGAGTGATAGAGATGGGATTTGTCCCTCCTAATGGAGTATGATATCCTAGGCCTCTTGATTAGCAAGATTGAGAAATGTGTGACTATGCACATGTGAGTCAATATGTGATATTGAGCTTACATATATTTTAGACAATATCCTCTGGTTCAAGAAAAAAGATTAAATAATAATGAGGATGATTATTCCATGCCTCTATTTCAATCTGGATATCAGTGACATAGGAACTATAAAAATACTATAACACCATACACAAATTGTAGGTTGAAGTTGTTCTCCATTTTAACATTAACTTGGGTAGCGATGATGTGTGAATAGACATCGCTTATTGCTTATGATGTCATAATTTGTTATGGACATTCACTGTTAACGTAATATGGGACCTATAGGGTCACACACATAGGATATCATCTACTAGAGGAGTTTAATCTTAAATGATGAATGGATTGATTATTAAATTATTTAAGTATTAAATTCACACAAAAAATTAGCTGAGTGGACTGCCAAATGATCGGTTCAAGTCTTGAGACAGCCGTTTGAAGTGTTAGGCTGATTATATTTGTGCATTGACTGAAATTCAGCCTGATCCGACTTGCGAGATGCCCGTCTCACTTGTGCGAGACAATTGTCTCAGGTGGTGCGGATGCATGTCTCACATGCACCAAACGGCTGTTTCGGGGATGCAATTTGATTACATCAAGGATTGGTGCTGACATCATGACGTGCACAAATTTCAAATTTAATTACTAATATATGTACAAAATTGGAAAACTACAAAATGACTGTATTGTAGTGTGAGATGACCGTCTACATGCCAGACGGCCATTTCGGATGTCACAAGTTGCGAAGTTTCCAGAATTGTTATGAAAATTTGAGATCTTCCGATCCTTTCCACTCCCGCACAAATTGAGAACCCTGACCTTGGCCTCTACTATAAAATAAAGGAGTACTGGGGGCTTCCCAAGACATAACACAGACAATTGAGAATCAATTTCTCTGACAATTGTTGTCCTCTCTGGTTGTGATAACTGAGAGAGCCTAAGAAAGTCCTACCTGATTAGGGAGGGATAGCTATAGAAGAGAAATAACTGAGATTCATTATTATGAGAGGAGTAGGTTGGTGACTTGTACACCAACTAGAGGGACAACTCCTTCCTGTCCGTTCTAGTAGGACAACATGAGTTCTAGCTTGTCTGTGTGAACTTTTCTAGAGGCGAGGTGGCCTTTTGCCATCGCTAAGGAGGACAACGTCAGCCAACAGTCCATGACGAGAGGAGTTGCTGCAGACAATGACGTTCGAGTCTACTGTCCTTGGAGGAGCAATCAGACGAGTCCCAATATTTTCCCTGGAGGAGTAGTCAGACGAGTCCCAGTGCAACTAGGAGCTGCACAGACACCGTCCAAGACAGAGTGCACATCTATATTGATGAGGATTGTTGCTGGACTTGCACCAGGACCATGTATATCTTCGTAAAACTATCATTTTCATTGCATAGCTATTGATGCGATTTGCTGGTTAATGAGAAATATGTCAGTAATTTTTTGTGTGCTACCTATCTGATGTCGTATTCTCCTACAAAAATTGCCCACAACTTCCTCTGTGAGCTATTTTATACAATATACATGGGTCTTCTTTTGCAATATATAATTTCTAAAATAAAGACAAAAGTGTATGACACACACACATGGACCGGTTTGTAATTTTAAAAAATAATAGAAAAAGTTGCATTTAATCCCATCCACGAGCTTTCTTATATAGTATAGATGAGTCTTCTTATGTAATATATAATTTTAAAAATTAAAGACAAATATAGTGCACACACAAGGACCGATTTGTAATTCTAAAAAATAACGGAGAAAATTAAATTCACCCCCCTTCAGTGAGCTTTCTTATATAGTATAGATGACTCTTCTAATGTAATATGTAACTTTAAATATTAAAAAAAAATTGTATTGTACATGCATAGGGAGATATATGTAATTTCAAAAAATAATAGACAAAATTGCATTCAACCCTCTGCAAGCTTTCTTATATAGCATAGATGAGTCTTCTTATGCAATATGTAATTTTAAAAATTAAAGACAAGACCATATTGTACATGCATATGGACCAATTCATAATTTCAAAAAATAATAGAGAAAATTACATTCATCTCCCTCCGCGAGTTTTCTTATGTAGTACATATACTCTCTCTCTCTTGCTCTTGCAAGACTTGTTGTTACCTTTTTCCTTTTGTAATTGTGTTGATCTTGAGGTATGATGATATGTTGATTCGCAATATAGACATGAAAAATACTTCCACATATGTTAATCTCAGGTGGCCTAGACCTCCAAAATCCGACTTTAACATGTGAGCTTAGATAATTTTTCTTATCAAATTTACTACTTCATGATTCAAATAGTCACAAAAAGATAAAAGAATACACGATAGGACCTATAAATGCACTACGTGAGTCATGGAGTTGTACATATGATAGAAATTCCAATTGTGCAACAACTAAATAACAAGTTAGGAATGATTTCATGCACTTATTAATTTGTTCAAGTGGTAACTTAAGTCGACTTGTTAGACACAAGTTTCATGTCTGATACTTGTTGAAGCACGAGAGGCATGGTCTATGCAACAAAAAAGATCTCTCTTTGCATTTATGTGGTAAAAGCCATGAGCTCTCCTTATATGAAAATAAAACAAAAAAGTAAGGAACAATCTCAAGTGTTTTTTTAATGTAGTTTCCTTTCACTACTTGCTAGCTATTAACCAGGCATCAAACTATGTTTGCGTAAATGATTTGAATCAAGTTGCATACTATCTCATTTATGCATCTTTCTATTTCGAGGTAAATTCTGAAAATCATAATTATTTTTGGTAAAGGTTGGATTAGTTCATAAGGAGATTATATTATTGTAGTCTAGTGCAATTTGTATGGTTATTTGATTTAAATATGACAATGTATGATTCTTTCATATGATATACGACATGTATATAAAACTCTATCCAAAAATTTCTGATGATGAACAAATCCCATTTCATTACAAATCGGCTGTTGAACTTGGAATACTCCTTTCATAGGTCTTCATTACTGCTAGTAAAACATAAGGAGGCTCCAACATTGTTAAATATTGTAAAAACATTTAATCAGACTTCTAGATGAAAGTTAGCTTGTCTATGCTAATTAAATGCCGATTAAGTAATTAACATCCACAAGTCATTTCTAACATTTTTTTTTCTCTGTCGAGAAAAAGAAGTTTGTTTTCAGAAACATAATTGAGTTCAAATACTGCATTCGGTCATGAAACGTTTAGTAATCTACCATACCATTTTCTGAATTAAATGGAATAAACTAAGTGTTTGACAAGAATAACTCGTATATACCTTTATCGTGCCAAGCAATCTTTGCGGAAAGGAAAAACCAAACGCTCATGATGACTTTTTCTGCCAGATTATCAGAAAGAAAAGTCCATTAATATGTTATTTAGTGGAGTATCCCGATCTGCAGCGGTGACGAACACTGCTACACAAAAATTGTATGTAAATCCGGTACCCCGCGTTACACACACACACACACACACACACACACACACACATATATATATATATATATATATAGTCAGGCTAGAATATACTCGAGTGTATTCAAAAATCTAATCCATTGATCTTCTTAAACATCTTGTGAATAGCTCATACGCAAAATTTGAGCACATTTGGACATTTATAGGTCATGTTATAAAGACCACAAAAATTATGTATTTTAAATTAGTTTCACGCGTCGATTTTGTTGCCCTTGGATGAGTGACTTACACTTATCTAAATGAACTCAAAATTTATATGTAGCCTAGTTATAGTATGACGATGAAGATCAATGGTTTATATTTTGCAAAAAATAGTCTTGATATGAAAACACACTTGAGTGTATTCGTGCGATCCGTACACTCGAGTGTATTCTAGCCTGACTCTCTCTCTCTCTCTCTCTCTATATATATATATATATATATATATATATATATATGGCTCATCTTTAATACCCGCGCACACTTCCTGATATTTTTTTTCACAAAAGGAGTATTTTATCTAGCGCTCCAAAAAAATTGATCCAAAAATAATATCATTTGTCCCCCCAAAATAAAAAAACTCATCCATATATTTACTGACTGTATATTTTCTGCGTAGTTACTCTTTTGCACTCAGAGTTACTCTATATACCAATTCAGTTACTCTTTTGATTCAGAAGAGTTACTCCAGTGTACTTTATGAACAACCACACACATATATATATTATATATATTTATATTATATATATATATATATATATATATATATATATAGAGAGAGAGAGAGAGAGAGTCAGGCTAGAATACACCCGAGTGTATTCAGAGCAGAATACACTCAAGTAGTTTTTCATGATGTAATATTTTTTTAAATCTAATCTATTGATCTTCTTAAACATCATGTGAATAGCTCATATATAAATTTTGATCCCATTTGTACATTTACAGGTCATGTTGTGAAGACTACACAATTATGAGTTTTGTGCGTCGATTTTGTTGCCCTCAGATGAGTGATTTATACTCATCCAAATAAGTTCAAAATTTGCATATAGTCTAATTATAGTGTAACAATAAAGATCAATGATTTATGTTTTGCAAAAAATAGTCTTGATATGGGAACACCACTTGAGTGTAGCATGCGATCTCTACACTCGAGTGTATTCTAGCCTGACTCTCTCTCTCTCTCTCTCTCTCTCTCTCTCTCTCTATATATATATATATATATATATATATATATATATATATATATATATATATATATATATATATATATATATATATATATATATATAGAGAGAGAGAGAGAGAGAGAGAGAGAGAGAGAGAGTGAGAGAGCCTAGAATACATTAGAGTGTACAGATTGCACCATACACTCAATGGTGTTTGCATACCTAGATAATTTTTTTGACAAATCCAAACCGTTGGTATACAATGTTATAACAAATACATGATACACGCAAAATTTGAACTCATTTGGAATTTTCTAAGTCATTCTTTCATGTCAAACAAAACTGACGCACAAAACTAATTTGAATTGTATAATTTTTATCGTCTTTAGATGCATGACCTATATATCCAAATAAGCTCAAATTTTATATGTGGTATGTTCATATGATATTTAAGAATATAAATGATTTAGATTTTCGAAATAGACGCCGCATGACGGAAAAAAACTTGAGTATATTCAGTCTCCAATACACTCGAGTGTATTCTAGCTTGACTCTCTCTCTCTTTTTATATATATATATATATATATATATATATATATATATATATATAGAGAGAGAGAGAGAGAGATAGAGTCAGACTTGAATACACTTGAGTGTATAAATCGCTCCTACACCCCAATGGTGTTTACCTATAAAGACCAGATTTTTGCAGAATCTAAACTATTGATTTTCAATATTATCATAATAATGGCCACATATATAGTTTGAGCCGATTTGGATGAGTGTAAGTCAACCATCCAAGGACAATATTTTTTTTCTCCATTAGATGCATGACCTATAAGTGTCCAAATGAGCTGAAATATATATATATATATATATATATATATATATATATATAGAGAGAGAGAGAGAGAGAGAGAGAGAGAGAGAGTCAGGCTAGAATACACTTGAGTGTACAGATCACACCATACACCTCAATGGTATTTGCCTATGTAGACCATACTTTACAAAATCTAATCCATTGATCTTCATTATTACAATATTAGTAAGTCCCATTAAAAATTTGAGCCCATTTAGATAAGTATAAGTCACTCATCCAATGACAACAAAATCGATATAAAAAATGAATTTGAAATGTATGATTTTTGCCCCCTTTAGATGCATGACCTATAAGTGTCTAAATAAATTGAAATTTATTTTGTAAGATGTTCTTAAGATATTTAAGAAGATCAACGGTTCAATTTTTATAATAACTACTTCACGATGGAAAACAATTGAGGTGTATAGCGTCTCTGGTACACTCAAGTGTATTCCAACTTCTCTCTCTCTATCTCTCTCTCTCTCTCTATATATATATATGTAACAAATGGGACTCAATGATCAGTAGATCAGCTGGATGAAATAATGTATGGAGACCACTAGCTTCTCCATCCTAGTCAATGACACCTCGAAAAATAAGTTCAAAGGGGACAATGATCTATGCCAAGGAGATCATTTATCTCCCCTTATGTTTACTATTGTTATGGATTATTTCACACAAAAGATGAATGAGGTGGAAGGCAAGAAGGAAATCAAATTGTACACAATGCATGTATGAAGATGATGAGTCACTTAATATTTGTTGGTGATGTTCTTGTATTTATTGAAGCAAATCCAAAATGCTTGAGGAGCTACAATCTCTAGTCAGGAAATTTGAGGAGCAAGCCGGGCTATGTGTGAATGCTAGTAAGACCCACCTTTTCCTATCCCAAAATTACTACCAAAGTGAAGAGAGACTAAAGATGGAAATGAGAGTTGAACTTGGTAAATTTCCTACAAAACATTTGAGATTCCCACTAGCTGGTGGTAACTTACATGTGAAGGATTTTGTTGATTGCATTGATAGAACTGATGAAATGATCAATCATGGCCGTCACAGGAGACTTTCATGGCTAGTAGAGGAACTCTAACTAAGGTTGCAATTGAAGGACTCCTTATCTTCTGGGTACAATAACGAGAGATATCAGGGGTTATCCTTGACTGGATATAAATAAATATGGTAAACTTCCTAGGGCAAGTGAATATCATCCAATGTGGTATACACAATTGGTACTACCAAAAGATGTGGGAGGTCGGAATTTCGAAACTCCTAGAGATATTGCTAAATGGGGGATTTTGAAAAGAATAATCATTTACCAAGAGTAAGCTCCGTATGGGGGAGGTAGATGAGTAAAGATATCTACGTGGACTAGATTTTCAACTAAGGATCAGAAAAGGGTACTCACGTACAATCAATATAATGACATAATTATAACATCAAGTGCAACATCTATTCAACCCCCATGAGGTAGGTGGAAGGCGGCTCAAAGTTACGTGGAAAATGACAAAGGTGGAAGGCGGCTCAAAGACATAAGGACTATTACGGGAAAATGACAAGATCAAGAGTTGTCAAAGACAAACTTATAGAACATGTATGGGCTGAAAAACAAGTATAGAAATGGAGTATGTGTGTCTACAAAATTTTGTGTGGTGCGGGGACTACTCTTGACAAGATACATAAGTATAAATAATATGTTCCCACTACATGTGTGCTATGTAATGAGGAGGATGAGACCCGTAATCACTTAGCGGGTAGCTATAAATTCATAAAAGAAACATGGAGCTGATGTGCAAGAAGTTCCAAATGCAACTAGATCTAAAATAGGAGCACGAAGCATGCTAATGTGTTGCGAGAAAGATAATAGGAAGATAATTCTTTTTGTTGCACTTTACTATCATACATGGAGCAAGAGAAACGACATAAGACATGGTGGTACAACCAAAATCTCGAGGAGTATAATTGTTAAAATTTGTACAAGTATAAAGCAAAAGCTATACGTCACATAGAAGTGTGAGTTGTTTTTTTATAAGGGGTATAACATTGGTCTATCTGCAACTCTTTGACTTTCTATATTTTTAAGAAAAATTTAAAATATATTTACCTTGTTCCGTATATAAACACACACACACACACACACACACACACACACACACACACACACATATATATATATATATATATATATATATATATATATTGTAATTATTTATACGTTCTTTGTGCATGACACTTAGTATAATAGATTTTTTGAATTAATCATATTATATCTTTACAAATATCAACATTGTCAATTTCTTTTTTCCTGGAATATAACTTTGAAAGAAGAAGGACATACAATTCACTAATTTATATTTTATAAAAAAGTTTTCTCCACATCTTTGACTTATTAGACTTCTTCCTTAATATTGATAGATTGGTTTTAAGTTTGCCACCAAAGGTGGAAAGAGAAATCAATATTTACAGATGTATAATACTTACATTAACAAACATAATATGTATCACATCTTTTTGTTGTTTCCTATAAATGTTATATACTTTATTTTCTATGATGAAACATTATCCTAAATACTCTATCTAATATATTTCATTACTCATTTTCTTACAATTCCTGGTTGAATGTGTTTGGATTCGAGTTTTTTGTTTTGAATTGTTGATGATACAAAATATATTGTTTCTATTTTTCTTCTTAAAAGTTAATTACCTATTACATTGTTACTTACTTAACTCAACGAGATTTCTTATTCATAATAATACTATTTTTTAACACCTTGTAATTTTCTATATGCATACTTGTTTTGTGCATCTTAGTTACACTTTCATGTACCTTATAAAATCATATTTGTTTTTGATAAATGAAGAACCTCAAGATAATAATGGAAGACTGTCATAAAGCTTCAATTTCATCATAAAATGATTTTTGTCATACTTTGGACAAAAGTGATTTGCTCTTCTAGTGTTGTGTGTGTTTGTATGTGATATTGCAAGATCATAAATTTGATTTCTCTCCAAGCAATTATTTTTTAAGTTTCTATGAATACAAAAAGGGAATCTATGTTGTGAATCCTAAATAGATAATGAGGTAACAAGATTCAGTGATAATATGTATGTGGTGAATTTTCAACTTGTACATCTACAATGCAACTTGGTCATTGATCTTCTTCTGACATTTGTTTTCCTGAGGTGAGTTCTCTTTTGTGATAGTTGGCAAATAGAAAATATGTCATCTTTAGAGTTTCATGAGAAATATGTATGATGCTCAAGTATATTTTCTTCAAGTTTATAGTAAAATATTGAGATCCCATAAAAATACAAAACACATTGCACTTGGGGATTAGGATAGGACTCCAAGTACTCAAATTTAAAAAAAATATTTTGTTGGAATTTTTATATTTGCAATTATTCAAATGGAACTTTAAAGATCATAAATTATAATATCTCTTTATATATGATAAAAAAACAAAGATAAAAAATCAATAAACTAATAACATGTGTAGCTAACTTTTGACTGCTAAAGATATAACAAGTGAAAAATATGAACTACACTAAGTTTGAGTGTAGGATAGATATTACTTTTTTCTCATAAAAACAAGGTTGACATTTGTTCTCTCTCGTAAATAAATGTTAATATTAAATCCTGCTTGATTTATTTTAAATCACTCTCTAATATATTATATTGTGAATGCACTAGATACATATTTGAATGTACTTTTTAGAGTTAGAGGATATCTATTATTCTTTATTTTGGACATTACATGAATTTCATATATGTGTGTGTATAAAGTGTTGTTTGTCTCCTCAAATGAAACAAAGAAACTAAACAATAGATAGTTGATAAGTTCTAATTATATTTATGACCCCTAGCTTAACCTCACCTACATTATCACTTTTTATAAATTATCGCTTATTTTAATCAAGAGATAAGTATGTACAAATCTCGTTACAATGATTAAAAGATGCTCATAGTTGTGCGTGAACAAAGAGAAATAAGTGACATATCTATGCAATTTATATCTTCATATCCATTGGTCCCTATAACATGGAGGAGGGAAACACAATTGTTAGTAATGAATCTATGCAATTGGAATTTTTAAATCAACTGAAGAATGATTTTTTATCTATTACATTTTTATAATAAGAGAAAATGAAAGCAAAAATACATATTCAAATTTGCAAATACATTTTATTGATTGTATGGCATTTTTTTTAATTAAATCAAGAGTTTATTTTATTTGACCCATCCTCCACCTAGCAGGCTATAAAAAAAACAACATGCGGATCAAAATTTGCATGATAACCCTTTCAACTCACATGGAAACTCCTCCTATCCTATATAGACCCCGTATTTGTCCAAAAGATTTTGATATACAATGTACATTTTGCAACAATATGTATAATACCTCTAATGTGATGGGGAAAGAGCTACATGTATCTAAAAAAATTTGTCTCCTCACCGACATTGCACTAGTACCAATATCCTTAGCAACATGATTGGATTCTTTTGTAATATGAAACCCAATAATATCCCTATCCTCTACTACCTCCTGAAAAGATCAGATATAGGGATTGATTCTCTAGTGTACTTAATGTTCCTCAAATCATAGTTATAGAGGATTTTGTCATCCAATCTCAATAACCATCACTTAGCAGTTCTCATCTTCATAGATCTTCAAAGCAATGTTCAATGTCTGGGTACTAGCTTCCTCACACTCAATGGCACTAAGGCTGGCCCTATAAGAAAAAACATACTACCATTATTCCTTCCCACAACAATCCATCTCCTTTTGTTATGCAAAGGATATCGACAAACATATTGATTTTGAGGTTATTAATATTAGGGGGAACTACTTAACAAGCTCTAAATGCCTCATCATACAATGCAGTTCCTCAAATACCAATGACCTCAAATCATGAAGGCCACTACCTTTGCCCAACCTCTTAAATGTCTTGTTCTTCATAAGGATTTTAACAATCTTTGTGATCATTCCATTCTTTACCTTTATTGATTGTAGAATTTCCATACTTAGCACAACATATAGCTTTCCAAATGGACCAAATAACAAAATTGGGGATGATTTTAATCATATATCTTCTAAAATCACTCATGAAAGACACGTTAGAGTATTCAGGTAGCCATGTATAGATATACAAATTCATACGAAGTTGTAATCTAAGGAAACAACAAGAGAATGACTCCATAGTAAAATTAGCAGGTCTTCATGCACATATAAATGGTCAGTTGTCTCACTTGTCAGGGATTCAAAACAAACACACCATGACATCATCAGAATAGAACATTTAAAAATATTTTCATACATAAGAACAACACTACGAATGAACTTACAAATGAGAGAACTAGCCTATGGAATGCTATCATTAGGACATAACACACTGGATAAGGGTCAAAAACATTATGTGCATTTACATTAACTCTCATCATGGTCTTTTTGGCCACTTGTATATTAAATATCCAAGTCCATGACGCAGTCCAAATAAGTTTACAACCTACATCCTGCGGTCGCTGAAGACTTGTACTAATCAATATATTGCTAAACAAGTAAAGGGAAATGGTAGTTAATTTGTTTAAAATGAAACCTACTTCAAGAAATTAAAGTGGAGACAAATAGTTGTCTTACTTTGGTCCTTTATAATATATCTCTCAAGTTATCCTAGTTAGTTTAGCCAAAAATTCTTTAGCCATTGTTCTTGATTACATAATAGGAAATGGTAATGTGGGTTTTAATCATCATCTTATCTCTATTTAAGAGTATACTTAACAAAGAGATCACAATATGTACACTTAAGATTGTAAGACATGATGCTTAGACTTATTATGTGATATGAAAATTCATAGGGTGAAGCTAGACTACTAGGAGTGAAGTAAATGAATCTCAAATTAATAGCCTATGTAAAAACATTTTAGAGAAAATATGTCATATCTAGTTGAATTCATGAACAACATATGTATTTCCTATTTGATTTTTTGTTCAAAAATGAGATATCAAGGTAGAATATCTAATAGAACTATATAAAATAAAATAAACATACTTGGAAATAAAAAGATGATGCTTTCTTATTTCTTTAGATTGAGTAGTAGTGATTCTTGTTTCGACTAAATTTCATTTGAAAGATCCAATTGTAGGGAAATACGACATAAGATAGGCAACAAATTGTTTTTACTGATATATTTCCCATTAACCAGCAGATCGCATCAATAACTATGAAATGGAAAGGACACAAAGAATACCTAAACCTGGAGTAAGTCCAACGACAATCCTCATCGATTTAGATGCACACTCTATCTTATACGGTGTCTGTGCATCTTTTGGTTGCACTGGGTCTCATCTGACTGCTCCTCCACCATGGACAACATACTCAAATTTTGTCATCTGCAACAGCTCCTCTCATCACAGACTGATGGATGATGCCATCCTCCTTAATGATGGAAAAAGGCCACCTCGTCTCTAAAGAAGTCTACACGGACCAACTAGAACTCCTATCATCCTACTAGAATGAACAAGAAGGAGTTGTGCCTCCCGTTGGTGTACTAGTCACCAACATGCTGTCCCACAACAATGATCCTCAGTTGTTTGTCTTCTTAAGCTATCCCTCCCTAGTTAGGTAGGACTTGCTTGGGCTCTCTTAGTTACCACAACCAGAGAAGATAATAATTTTCAGAGCAACGAATTATCAATTGTCAGTGTTGTGCTCTGGGAAGCCCTCAGTACCCCTCTATTTATGTCGAGGCTAGGGTCAGGTTTCCCAGTCTGTGCGGGAGTGGAAAGGGACCGAAAGATCACAAATTTTTGCAAAAGTTCTAGAAACTTCATAGCCTGCAATAGTCAAAGCAGTCATCTGGCATGTGAGATGGTTGTGTCGCATTGTGAGATGGTCATTTTGTAGTTTTCCAATTTTGTACATATGTCGGCAATTCAATTCCAATCAGTGCACATCATGACGTCATCACCAATCCTTGATGCAATCGAATTGCACCCACGAGACGACCATTTGGTACATGTGAGGTGGGCGTATCACACCACTTAAGATGGGCATTTCAAACAACTAAGACGGGTGTCTCGCAGGCTGGGTCAGGCTGAATTCCAGCCAATGCACAATACAATCAACCTGACGCTCCGAACGACAGTCTCAACACTCGAACTGATATTTTGGCACTTTAGTCAGCTGATTTGTTGCATGAATTGAGTACCTAAACAATTTAGTAATTAATATAATCATTATTCAAGATCAAACTCCTCTTTTATATGAGTTCCTATGTGTGTGACCCTATATGTCCCATAATACATTGGTAGTGAATGTCCATAACAACTTATGACATCACAAGCAATGAGCAGTCCAAGTCACACATCATTGCTTCCCAAGTAAATGGAAAGTTGGAGAACAAATTTAACCTACAATCTATGTATGGTGTTATAGTATTTGTATAGCTCCCTTGTCACTAACATCTAGATTGAACTAGAGGCACAAAGCAGTCATCCTCATTATTATTCAATCTTGTTTCTTGAACCAGAGAAAATTCTCTAAGATATTTGTAAGCTCAATATCATATATTGACTCACATGTCTATGACCATGTATTTATTAGTCTCGCTAATCAAGAGGCCTAGGATATCATACTCTTGTAGGAGGGAAAAATTCTATCCCTATCACTCACAGCCAGTCCCCTTGTGTGACAGTCACCCAATCATCACCTTTATAGAAACTCATGTTTCATGATTGTGTTTGATGATGTCAAATCATACTAAATGACATGTGATGAGTGTTGGGTTTTAGGGGAGACGGAGAAGGCAGCAGAAACAAAATATTTTCTCCCCCAACCCATTCCGAGGAAACGCGTCAACGTCTATATAATAGGAAAGGATGGTTTGTGGAATCATACCTTGTCCCGAGGCTTGCTCGGTGACAATACCTCGCGCAATGCGCGGTCTTCAACTCCGGTCTTGGACGGCGTCTGTGCAGCTCCTGGTCACACCGGGACTGACTCCTCCTCCTCCTACCGGACTGTCGGATGACAGTTGTCCTCCTGAGCGGCAGTGTCATCCCGCCTCTGTAGTAGTCCACACATACCACCTAGAACTCCACACTCCTTGTCCCACAAGGAAGTGGAAGGAGTCACACCCTCCTATTGACGTACTAGTCGCCAACACACTCTCCTGCTTCCAGTTGCAACTGTAGTTGTCTTTCCCTTACTGCACCTCCCTTTGCGGGGAGCACTTGCTCGGGCTCTCTCTCGGTTACCAAAACCAGAGAGAACAACAACTTTGCAAAGCAACCGGCTTGCATTGAGTTGTTCTCTGAGAAGCCCCCAATACCCCTATATATAGGCGGGTCATGGGACATGGTTCTCGGTGCCCGACAATATGAGACTAAAGCAGGAGTAGAAGGGTTCGAGATTTTCCACAAAAAGCAACCAACTCGCAACCTGAACCGATCGGTTCACAAATGAACCGGTCGGTTGGGGACCTGAACCGGTCGGTTGGAGCACCAACCGATCGGTTGGGACCCATGAGCCGATTGGTTCACTTCTGAACCGGTCGGTTCGTGGTCCTGGTCGGTTCCCGGTTGACTTTCCTTCTTTCGTTTCTAATTGGTATCGAATACCAATCCTTGTTCCAATCAAATTGGGCAAGTGAAACTCAAGGAAAATTCTCACTGACCTGACTTTCCCAACTTGCTCGGTTGCACCAGTGTAACTGATCGGTTCAACACTTGAACCGCTCGTTTCATCCTGGGCTTGAGCTGATCGGCTCAACACTTGAGCCGACCGGTTCAACAACCTCAGCTGACTGGTTCAACACTTGAACCGATCGGTTGGGAGTACAGGTTGTGCGGAATCAGTCAAATGTGATTTCAATCAATCCGATACTCAAATCTATGCGTCCAACACCTTGAACCATATGATATTGAGCCATCGACTGATTGAGTGTTTAATTGAACTACTAAACTCCTTTAGTAATCAATCTAAATGTTGCTTTTAGACAAAACTCCTCTTCCAGGTTGAATCCTATGTGTGTGACCCTGTAGGTCCATTTCACGTTGGCAGTGAAAGTCCATAACACTTATGACTTCACAAGCAAAGAGCGGTGCCTAGTCACACATCGGTGCTACCCAAGTGAAAGTAGAAAGTTGGAGAACAACTTTCATCCTACAATCCGTGAATGGTGTTACAGCGAATGTATAATTCCTTTGTCTCTGATATCCCGAATGAACTCAAGGCATGGAACAATCATCCTGTCAACGTTCATTCACTTTCTTGATATCAGAGCAGATTGAACGAGATATGTATGACATCAATATCACATACTGATTCACACATGCGTGCGCATGCCTATCTCAATCCTACTCATCAAATGGCCTTGGATATCAAACTCCCTCAGGAGGGACAAATCCCATATCTATCACTCACCCCTCAAAAGCCCCATGTGTCAAAGCCACCCAATCATTACCTTTATAACAACCCATGTTTCAGGACTGCGTTTGATGATGTCAAAGTGTGCCCAATGACATGTGTTGAGTGTAGTGATTTCAGGTCAAAGAATCACACTCACCACCATCACTGTGAGTACTGACTGTGACTACCATCTCATGGTTCCATGTGTCAAACTCACGGTGGGTCTGTCCGGTACACTTGGTTTGATATCTCTATATCATGACTAATGAGATTTGTCATCAACCAACACCAAAATCTAGTCTTGTGTGTCATTGCTGTCTATCTACCTTCCACAATGACATCCGACTAGGGACATAACAAGAATGTACAAACTCTTAGCATCCGTATGATCTCATCGCTCAGGTCCTGAACCTGAAGGCATACGTCATTGAGTACTGTCATTCTCTAGACATTCAATCTGTTCTATCACTATCTCATATGACTGAACCAGAAAGAATTGGAAGCTTTCCTTTGATGTTTATCAAATCAATCTTAATGTATCCCACCAATCATCCCATGATTGGCTCTCAGGGCATACATACCAACAGACTCCCACTTGCACTGCGAGCCAATCACTCTTGAATCATATCCATAGTGACATTCAAACATGTCCCACATGTTACTGTGCTCTAGTGCCAACATAGTGAGTAATGGCAACACCTTGCCAAAGTCAGTTTTAATTGCATGTCTCTCATCTCTTTGCTGTACGTCATACGTATGAGATGGAGCTGCCATAATATGTGATCTAGTATTCCTTTGCTAACCTTTAGCCACATTGCATGATCAAGGATTCCAGACTTGTCATCAATGAGCGGAATGTCTCATAAGTTCATCTCATGAACTTCCAGATCCATATAGTACCTACTGCTATTCTCTAACGCATAGATACTCGGCATTTCCTTTTAAATGGTTTTATTGGAACACTTCCAATTATCAACAAACTTTCACTTTTATATATCCTATATATATTTTGCGATTAATTTTCTGTCTTTTCGGAAGTTCACATCAATGTAACTCTTTACATTGAACTCTTCCTTATCTCCATAGAACTAGTACTTCACAAGTACTTATAAAGTTCTCATGGTATTCCAGTAACCCTTACTGGAAGTAGACAGACATCCACTCATCATACGAGTTATCAGGATGAGCACATCATATTGCCATGTCCTACATACAAGATGATGAATGCATTTTAATCTTGCCATGTCATACATGCAAGATAATGGGATGATTACATACATGATAGATCATTATCTATTCTTAGTGTTCCCATTCTTCATAAGAATTGGACACTTGGCCTTGGGATACTAACATCCATATAACATGGACAAGTTTTCTCCCACTGAATCTGTGCATACTGAACCCTTCAGTACAAATTGCCAATGTATGCTTTCTCTTTTCAGGTCAAGAGGTTTTTCGAGAACTATCTCTATAGATCTCTATTCCTATCACATAGGAAACATCTCTATCTTCCTTAAAGATAATTTCCACTTTTGGATTTCCATTCTAGAACATTTCCATTTCACATCAATATGTGGAATGTGAATACGCTCCCACTAAATCACAGATCCTTTCTTTATCTTTGACATATCAGTCAAACCATTTGACTATATCATCAAAGTAAAGATCCAATTCTGAGTTGCTTGTACTCAATCAATCACATTGATTAGTCCATTGTAACTTATAGACTTCATTTGCATTAGTGGATTCATAAACCTTATAGGTTGTGTCACATACACATCCTTATTGTATTCCTCACATGAATGCGGTTTTAGTATCCATATGACAAATATCTTAGTCATTAAGTTGCAATCAACAAGCATCATCCTTCTCAAAATGTTATCCATGTGTCTTAACATTTAAGACTCATTTGCACTTATGGATTTGATCCAATGGGCGCTACCATCAAGGTCATACCTTATGGTTTACATGGATGTCATTTAGGATGTAATGGTCATAAACCATAACTCAAGATTTGGTTCCTCATATTCATCTAGATAGTTGACTCATCATATGAACAACTCATCACATAGATAATTGAGGTGTATCTGTTAAGGATATACAAACTCACAACTCCTTGTGATTCTTAATGTCCTTTATTAGTGTGGGGTATTCTTTTATTAAGAAGAATTCAGTTATTTTGATAATCATTCTCTAACTCCTTAGAGTATGATTCCTTCTTGATTTAGGCATCACCATGCCTTAATCATGAGTTCACTATGATACACTATCATAATCACTCATAAGGATCTCAAACATTTGGTCCAAGTATTTCATTCATTGATCTCATCAAGAATTAATACTTTACCAAATTTGTACTTCATCTATGATAATCTTGAACACTTCAAGATATTCATATTGGTATTTCTCTAAACACCATTTGAAGTATTAGCATTCACTCCAATAGGTATGTAAATACATCACATGTATTATACCCAATAGGATAATCATACTCCCACTACCATTAGTGAAGATTGATTAATCATGTACAAGAGATTCATGTCTCTTACTGGTTCTCTAACCAAAAGAGTCTAGATTTATCCATCACATGG
This sequence comes from Alisma plantago-aquatica, assembly GCA_963693085.1. Taxonomy (NCBI): domain Eukaryota; kingdom Viridiplantae; phylum Streptophyta; class Magnoliopsida; order Alismatales; family Alismataceae; genus Alisma; species Alisma plantago-aquatica. Next base: position 999,085,614 of record OY856412.1, read on the forward strand.
AAACTAGAAATGAATTTCTCATGATTGATGCTAACTTGATTGTTTGAGTTATCAATAACTTTAAGTATCATTTTATCTTATGCATACCATGTATCACAAGATAAACAAGGCATTGCCACAAAGATCATATCTTTAAGACTGAAACATCAACTTTATTAATTGCCATAATTGTCATACAATATGAAAAAATAAAGTGTTTCTATCTATTGGCAAATTGAAATAGCAGTTCTCAACTCTATTTCGTGCCCTTTAGGCTGAAATAAACTGAAAGGTACTCCTATCTATGACAGCAACACTTGCTCCAATGATGGGTACTCCTTTCTTGGTCCTTTCACAAAGGCCATCACTTCTTTGAGCATATTGCATATAATATATGACATATCCATATCTTGGTATCATATACCTCAGATAAAGAAGCAGTTCATTTCATGATACCTTAGGTGGAGATCTCCATCCCCTCCTTCGTCTTCTTTTGTTCTTCCAGATATAGAGGGAAATTCCCTCATACACCCTTTCCCCATGTGCCTTGAGGCTGAAGACGGCTTGGATTGCTGGCTAGCATTAGAACACTTCTTTGCTTTGCCCTTATCCTTGCCCTTAAGAATTACCTTTCTCTTTGATCATATCAAAGATTATGGTTTTTCTTTCTTTACCTTTGCCTCTACTATCCTCAACATGTCCAACAACTCTGTCAACGCTTGTCAAAGTTGTAGCTTATCATGAACTGTATGATTCTCGCAACATTTGCAGTATCATACCAATAGCCAACTCTTGGCTCAGATGGAATCCTTTTTAGTCAGGTCTTTCCACATACCCAATCACATTGAGTGTGTGAATACCTTATTGGATCTCCTTCTATCATGACATACTAGGATAGTGTCTTGGAGACATCATATGTCTCATGTTGTCTCTGCAACTCATAGTTCAGAGAACACAACATCAAGCACTCCTCATCAATGTCATCCTCGGTATGCTTCCATAAGCATACTTTCAGCCATTGATGTGGTGGGATCGAGTTCACCTGGTCTTGGTATAACTAGGACGTGGAGCTTTTGCTCTTTGAGAACACTTATCATCATCCTAACTAGTCGTGGAATTATTCCCATTTAATTTGTTGGTCTCAAAGACCGATCGCAAATAAAGTGATTTGTTGATTAACCATTTATTTTAACAAAAGGAAATATATGAAATTTTAGTCCAAAACTCTTTTTGACTTGTTTGATTGACTTGAAAAGGTGACGATAAAAATTAGGCCTTTAATTAATTATCTCTCCCACTATTTTACTTCAAATTGACATCCCTCACCATCAATTCGGAAGATTGCAGCGTACAACCTTCTAGTGGGAAAGATCCTGAAATCCTCTAAGTTATGAGTCAGCTAGGGCTGATCGCCCACAACTTAGATCTCTCATGTAGGCAACTTTTGCCAATTGCATCATATGCAACTCTTGTTGAATGAACATGCACAACACCTTGCCATGAACATTCCTTGCCTCTCGGCCTAGACGCTCTAAGAATCACCAGTTAAGTCTAACCCAAAGCAAACACGATGAATATGCACCCTGCTAGGGAAGACCCACACATTCATCCTTCACGCTTCCATGAGATAGACGGTGCACCATGCTAGGGCGTGCCCACACTTGATCGATCAAGTTTTTCACGTGTGTCGCATTTGGAAGGCATATAAGACTTAATATTTTAATGAGGGATTTGGTTTTATATACATATACATATCCAATCACCACAATACATAGTACGTATCATATACATACTGTATCCCACAGAAAACATGCAAAACGATAAAAGCGATGATTATGGCCATCCTAATGTGATTCCTCGAGCCAAGAGGAATCACGGTCATCTAGGTCTACATCACATGCAACCTGTACAAGATGAAATCTGTGCCTTTGCCTTCCGAGTTGATCAACTCATCTCATGAATGATCTGCTCTCTCTGGCCGGTCGTCTGGGTGCCACCAACCGATCGGTTGGCTCCTCCAACCGATCGGTTCGCCTAGTCATCATGCATCTCGTCATTTCCACCACCCGATCGTATCGCTCCTCGAACGGTCATCAACCGATCAGTTCACTCCTTGAACCGACCGTCTGGAACATCAACCGATCGGTTCACGCCTTGAACCGATCGTATGGGCTGTCGTCTTGATGTCCGCCGGTCTTCGACATAACAGGAAATGAAATCTATCATAATAATTACATTGCTTAAAAAGGGAAACCCCGAATTACATTCGGGGGGAGCAAATGTAGGAAAGAATCTCGAATTATTTCGAGTTACATCAGGAATAAGAGAGGGAAGATCAGTGCGCAGACCGAGATGCAAGCAACCACAAACAACCACACACAGATATGGGTTTATAGGCCATAATCATGCTACACACATCCACCACAAAACTCGTTTAAGGGAGACACGTATCGAGTGCATTAATAATACATATCATATATGTAATTTGGGATTTGTGGATTTAGGATTGGACATGCATAAAGCCAATATTATTCGCATCGTATGCAATAAATAAAGGCGACAAACCAAAATCGATCATATCGATATTCCTAAAATATAGAGTAGTTGATGTGGCTCTAATACCACTGTAGGGTTTTAGGGGAGACGGAGAAGGCAGCGGAAACAAAATATTTTCTCCCCCAACCCATACCGAGGAAATGCGTCAACGTCTATATAATAGGAAAGGATGGTTTGTGGAATCATACCTTGTCCCGAGGCTTGCTCGGCGACAATAACTCACGCAATGCGCGGTCTTCAACTCCGGTCTTGGACGACATCTGTGCAACTCCTGGTCGCACCGGGACTGATGACTCCTCCTCCTACCGGACTGTCGGATGACAGTTGTCCTCCTGAGCGGCAGTGTCCTCCCGCCTCTGTAGTAGTCCACACGGACCACCTGGAACTCCACACTCCTTGTCCCACAAGGAAGTGGAAGGAGTCGCACCCTCCCATTGACGTACTAGTCGCCAACACACTCTCCTGCTGCCAGTTGCAACTGCAGTTGTCTTTCCCTTGCTGCACCTCCCTTTGCGGGAAGCACTTGCTCGGGCTCTCTCTCAGTTACCAAAACCAGAGAGAACGACAACTTTGCAAAGCAACCGACTTGCATTGAGTTGTTCTCTGAGAAGCCCCCAATACCCTGATATATATAGGCAGGTCATGGGACAGGGTTCTCTGTGCCGGGCAATATGGGACTAAAGCAGGAGTAGAAGGGTTCGAGATTTTCCACAAAAGCAACCAACTCGCAACCTGAACCGATCGGTTCACAAATGAACCGGTCGGTTGGGGACCTGAACCGATCGGTTCACAAATGAACCGGTCGGTTGGGGACCTGAACTGGTCGGTTGGAGCACCAACCGATCGGTTGGGACCCATGAGCCGATCGGTTCACTTCTGAACCGGTCGGTTCGTGGTCCTGGTCGGTTCCCGATTGACTTTCCTTCTTTCGTTTCTAATTGGTATCGAATACCAATCCTTGTTCCAATCAAATTGGGCAAGTGAAACTCAAGGAAAATTCTCACCGACCTGATTTTCCCAACTTGCTCGGTTGCACCAGTTGAACCGATCGGTTCAACACTTGAACCGCTTGTTTCATCCTGGGCTTGAGCTGATCGGCTCAACACTTGAGCCGACCGGTTCAACAACCTCAGCCGACCGGTTCAACACTTGAACTGATCGGTTGGGAGTACAGGTTGTGTAGAATCAGTCAAATGCGATTTCAATCAATCCGATACTCCAATCTATGCGTCCAACACCTTGAAACATATGATATTGAGCCATCGACTGATTGAGTGTTTAATTGAACTACTAAACTCCTTTAGTAATCAATCTAAACGTTGCTTGTGGACAAAACTCCTCTTCCAGGTTGAATCCTATGTGTGTGACCCTGCAGGTCCATTTCACGTTGGCAGTGAAAGTCCATAACACTTATGACTTCACAAGCAAAGAGCGGTGCCTAGTCACACATCAGTGCTACCCAAGTGAAAGTAGAAAGTTGGAGAACAACTTTCATCCTACAATCCGTGAATGGTGTTACAACGAATGTATAATTCCTTTGTCACTGATATCCCAAATGAACTCAAGGCATGGAACAGTCATCCTGTCAACGTTCATTCACTTTCTTGATCTCAGAGAAGATTGAACGAGATCGGTTGGGACCCATGAGCTGATCAGTTCGTGGTCCTGATCGGTTCCCGATTGACTTTCCTTCTTTCGTTTCTAATTGGTATCGAATACCAATCCTTGTTCCAATCAAATTGGGCAAGTGAAACTCAAGGAAAATTCTCACCGACCTGATTTTCCCAACTTGCTCGATTGCACCAGTTGAACCGACCGGTTCAACACTTGAACCGCTCGTTTCATCCTGGGCTTGAGCTGATCGGCTCAACACTTGAGTCGACCGGTTCAACAACCTCATCCGACCGGTTCAACACTTGAACTGATCGGTTGGGAGTACATGTTGTGCAGAATCAGTCAAATACGATTTCAATCAATCCGATACTCCAATCTATGCGTCCAACACCTTGAACCATATGATATTGAGCCATCGACTGATTGAGTGTTTAATTGAACTACTAAACTCCTTCAGTAATCAATCTAAACGTTGCTTGTGGACAAAACTCCTCTTCCAGGTTGAATCCTATGTGTGTGACCCTGCAGGTCCATTTCACGTTGGCAGTGAAAGTCCATAACACTTATGACTTCACAAGCAAAGAGCGGTGCCTAGTCACACATCAGTGCTACCCAAGTGAAAGTAGAAAGTTGGAGAACAACTTTCATCCTACAATCCGTGAATGGTGTTACAACGAATGTATAATTCCTTTGTCACTAATATCCCAAATGAACTCAAGGCATGGAACAATCATCCTGTCAACGTTCATTCACTTTCTTGATCTCAGAGCAGATTGAATGAGATATGTATGACATCAATATCACATACTGATTCACACATGCGTGCACACGCCTATCTCAATCCTACTCATCAAGTGGCCTTGGATATCAAACTCCCTCAGGAGGGACAAATCCCATATCTATCACTCACCCTTCAAAAGCCCCATGTGTCAAAGCCACCCAATCATCACCTTTATAACAATCCATGTTTCAGGACTGCGTTTGATGATGTCAAAGTGTGCCCAATGACATGTGTTGAGTGTAGTGATTTCAGGTCAAAGAATCACACTCACCACCATCACTGTGAGTACTGATTGTGACTACCATCTCATGGTTCCATGTGTCAAACTCACGGTGGGTCTGTCCGGTACACTTGTTCTCTAACAAGTACCTATGTGTTTGGTTTGATATCTCTCTACCATGACTAATGAGATTCTGTCATCAACCAACACCACAATCTAGTCTTGTGTGTCATTGCTGTCTATCTACCTTCCACAATGACATCCGACTAGGGACATAACAAGAATGTACAAACTCTTAGCATCCGTATGATCTCATCGTTTAGGTCCTTAACCTGAATGCATACGTCATTGAGTACTGTCATTCTCTAGACATTCAATCTGTTCTATCACTATCTCATATGACTGAACCAGAAAGAATTGGAAGCTTGCCTTTGATGTTTATCAAATCAATCTTAATGTATCCCACCAATCATTCCATGATTGGCTCTCAGGGCATACATACCAACAATGAGTGTAGTGATTTTAGGTTTAAGAACTACAAACACCACCATCACTATAAGACGCGATTCTGACATCTAGTTAAGGTTTCCATGTATCACTCTTATGGTGGGTCTGTCTGATACATTATTCACTAACATGTACATGTGAGCTTGGTTTGATATTGCCATATCATGACTAATGAGATTTTATCATCAACCAACTCACACTATGATCTTATGTTTATTTTTATCTATTTACATTCCACAATAACAATAATTTAGGGACATGACAATAATGCATATACTCACAACATCCATATTATCTCATTGTTCAGGTCCTCAACCTGAAAACATACATGATTGAGTAATATCATTCTCTAGACATTTATTATGTTAATTCATTATCTCATAACTAATCAAATATAATAAATTGGAAGATTGCCATTATTATTAATTAAATCATTTAGAAGTTGTGCCATTACAATCATCATATGATTGGCTCTCCGGACATATATACCAACAGACTCCCACTTGCACTTAGAGCCAATCACCCATGAACCTTATTCCGAGTGACCTAACATGACCATCATTCTTCTGCTATAAAAGTGCTTTAGTGAAGGGATCAACAACATTATTCTTAGTTGGTACTCTACAAATTTTTACCTCTCCTTGTTGTACAATCTCTCGTATGAGATGATACCACATTTGTATATGCTTTAAGAACTGATGCGATCTGGGTTCCTTAGATTGTGCAATAGCTCCATTTTTGTCACAATATAGCTCGATTGCATCGTTGATGCTTAGAATGGCCCCAAGTTTAGAAATGAAATTCTTGATCCATACAACCTCCTTTGCTACGTTCGATGTACGATATACTCAACCTCTATTGTAGAATTAGCAATTGTCTCTTACTTGAAACTCTTCCATCTTATAGCTTTGTTGTTTATGCAAAACACAAATCTTGATTGTGATATGTAATCATCTTTGTCAGTTTAGAAGCTTGCTTTGGTGTAACCTCTTACCACCAATTCTTCCTCTCCATCACAGACCAAGAACTGATCATTAGTCCTTCTCAAGTACTTGAGGATGCTCTTCACGACTTTCCAGTGAGCATCACCTAGATTTGACTGATATCTGGTCATCATGCTTAAGGCATACGAGACATCTGGACAGGCACACAACATTGCATACACGATTGATCCAATTATTGAGGAATAAGGAATCAAGTTAACACGTTCCCTTTCTTCACGAAAACTGGGACATTGAACTTTATAGATGACAACTCCATGTATCATGGGTAGGTTGCCTCTCTTTGAGTTCTCCATGCTGAATCTCTTCAGTAGTTTGTCAATGTATGTGCTTTGACTTTGTCCAAGAAGGCTTCTTGATCTATCTCTATAGATCTTTATCCCCAATATGTAGGATGCTTCTCCCAAATCTTTCATAGAGAATGTATTTCCAAGCCATGTCTTTACCTTTTGTAAAGTAGGGATGTCATTGATGCATGTATTTTTAGTCATTATTTCAAGCACATTTTTCCTTGTTTTCATGTGTAGATTAGTCATTTATTTAATTTATTATGAATGAAATGACTTAGATGGCATGTTTCTATTAAATGCATCAAATTATATGATTTTTATTGTTTTATATGATATTTTATGCATCCCCATTTCTTATGACAATTTTGTGTGTTTTCAGGTACAAGTAAGAGCCACAGAGTCGGTGCTACCAACTTGGCAACAGTCGGTGGTACTGACTTTACATCAGAGACCTATCAGAAACTCACTTAGAGTCGATGCTACCAACAATTGAAGTCAGTGCTACCGATTTAGCATCAGCAAGCCCCAACATGAATCGAGAAAACTCGGTGCCACCGAGTCTCCAACTCGACGCTACTGAGTTGACATCAGAGAGGCAGCTCAAAAACCACAAAACTCGGTGCTATCAAGTCAAGTCAATAGTACTGACGAGATCGGGATCGCGTGACCAAACCTAAGTGACTCAGTACTACCGAGGCATCACACAATGATAGGAAAGAGAGAAAAAAATAATGGAGGATCGAAGGCTTTGACCGAGGAGATATGGGCACCTCTGGAGGATGATTCTATAGCCGGAAGACAGCAGAACGATCACACGATAGAGGGGATCTTCCAGACGGATGGAGATTCAAGGGTTACTTTAGTTTCTTCATGTTTCCCACATTTTTCTTTGCTTCCTCCCATGTACTTGTCTATGGAAACCATGCAAGGCTAAAAGCTTTTGTTCCTTAGGATCCGGGAGTAGCCTGGATATAAACTGTGATTGATTTCCATGCATTAATATCATTTTTTATCTCTTTTAGTGGATATAAATATATGAAAACTTCATGTTCTACTTGTGCTTGATCACCATAAGTGGATTGATATATGCTTAGCATATCAGGAGAGAGGTTAAGGGTTGGAGAGCGTAGAATAACCCATCTACTGTGCCCTTTGGGAAAATTAGAGTGTAAATGAGAGGAGAAACCCAGAGAATGACTGTAATGCGTCTAACTAATCAACCAATAACTGTGGAAATAGGATTGGCATTAGATTAGGTAGTGAATTACACTGTAGGAGCAGGTAATTTTGGCTATAGGCTCCTTATCCAGGGATTGAGATAATAGGTGTTAGTGTGTGTGAGATCGATTATTAGTGTTGTCTGTGGTGAAACCACTATCCTAAGAAATTCACCCCATCTCTGATTAATTCCACCCTTGATTCACTTTATTTCTACTTTTGTTCTTTCGTTCAATCCAATTCAACCAATTACAACCGACTTAGCTGATTTGATCGCAGTTAGTAGTAGTCTTCTGGAGAAACACTTTCCTGTATTCGACTCGGGCCTCACAAGGCCTTATTACTTCCATACGTTTGCTTGCATACTATACATGGTAAACCCGTGTCAAGTTTTTGGCGCCGTTGCTGGGGAAGTGGCAACATTCAACACTATAACTATTGTGTTCGACCACTCTAGGCCAATTTTTCTTTACATTTTTAATTTTTTTTATTTAAAATTCTTTGAGTTGAATCATCAAAATTTTCTTATTACATTTTATATTTCTTACGCTAATACCTACTTTCTTTTGTTTTAAGAAAACTAGTGCATGGTGCATACCAGAGCCATAGAATACGGAGAACCATCCTCACCAGGATTTAGACAAGTAGATCTCTTATAAGGAGAAAGGGAGTCCTGTATATCTGTGGATAGGTTTAACCAAACCCCTCCATTAACACCTCCACCTGGGAGACCTGCTATGCCAGAAGAACCAAAGATAGTAGAAATGAAGGGAGAGGAAGAAATGATAGTATGGGAAAGGATAAAGGCTTTGTCAGCTACAACTCAAAAAGGGCCCATCAAAAAACAAGCCATCAATGTGGGCAGCTACAACATAGATCCTGGACTCTTGGCCTTAGTAAAGTCTCAAGCATTCCATGGTCATCCCTCTAAATATCCAATGGCACATATCATCAATTTCTTAGAGAACTATGACATGGTCAAGATAGATAGGGTCCCAGTGACTACAATATACCTTAAGTTGTTCTCATCGTCACTGGCAGATAGTGCAAAATCATGGTTCAACAATCTAGATGATGAAATCATTGAGACATGGGACCAGATGATAGATGTTTTCTTCGAGCACTATTTCCCTCCACAAAAGGTGAATGATTTAGTGAAGATGATTCACAACTTTAGACAACAAGTAGATGAGTCACACTTAGAGGAATGGGAAACGTTTCAGAATATGTTGAGAAAAGTGCCTCATCATGACATTGATTTCCTAAGGCAAGCCAAGATTTTCTATTATGGCCTACACAAAGGGGAGGAACAACTCTTAACAATGTAAGAGGAGGCTTCTTCCTCAACATCAAGCCCGCTCACTGTCATGAAATCCTCAAGAACATGTCTAAAAACCAATCATGGGGAGAAGAAAGAGAGCCATCGACAACCATCAAGAGTGTCGGGGAATCCAAAGTGATATTTGCGTTGAACGAGAAGTTAGATCTCATTGCTAAGAAGCTATGTGCTATAGACAGAGTTCCTGCTGAGGAAGAAGAAGAAGAATGCAATTATGTGCGCCAGGGGCAATACATGAACAATGATTATTCTTGGAGGAAAGACCCAAAATTTTCTTGGAAGGACCCTAACAACTTCCAATAGGATCCATCCCTGGCGCAACAGTAGCATCCTAAGAAACAACAATATGGCCAAGCGTAGTATCAACCAGAGTAGTAGAAATTTGACAAGATTGAAGAAATGCTAGGTAAGCTGTTGAGTCAGAATGAGCTGTAGATTTCACAAACTCAAAGAGATCTTTAAAATCAAGGGGCACTATTCACAACATAGAGACATAGATCTCTCAGATAGCGGCGGATGTTAGTAAATAAAGCAACCAACCCAATAAGGATCTCTGACGAACACCAATGTACCTTCTGGGAATCAACATGTGAAGGATGTGCTGCTACCCAGTGGCAAGAAACTACTAAATGACGCATCACATGAGGCAGTTATTGAAGAGGCTACAAATCAAACCATACCAGTGGATGTAGAAGAACCATATATGGCAGCACAAGAGAAGACAACAAAGGAGAAAGTTGATGAGGTAGGGGGTAATAAAACTCAAGCTTATATTCCACCTCACTAGTAGGAACCCGTAGCTCCGGTGCCCTTTCCAAATAGTCTAAAAGCAACCAAGATGGACCGACAATTCAAGAAATTCCTAGACAATTTTCGGAAGTTATCTGTGAACATTCCCTTAATAGATGCCATTGAGAAGATACCATCTCATGGGAAGTTTTTAAAGGATATAATTACAAAGAAAAGAAAGATACCAAAATCTGATGTTGTGGTTCTAAAAGAGTACGTTAGTGCCTTTGTTTTGGGGACACTACCTCCTAAAAGACATGCTCCATGATGCTTTAATATCACATGCTTCATAGGCAAGACAAAATTTGGAGAGGCTCTTTTTGATTCAGGGGAAAGTATAAATCTGATGCCCCGATCTACCTTCAAGAAGCTTGGACTCAAAGAATCCAGGAAGAGCAGTGTGATAATCCAGTTAGAAAACAATTCCGTAGTCAAACCATGTGGTATATGCGAGGATGTTCCGGTGAAAGTGGATATGTTTGTCTTTCCTGCAGATTTTGTTGTGATGGAAATGCAGGATGACCATGGCAATGAACTTCTACTTGGAAGACCGTTTCAAGCTATAACAAATATGATACTTCAAATGAGAAGAGGATGTCTGACTATGGGAATCCAAGAAGACAAGTTCGAGATTAAGATGTCAGAGCACTCTAAAACCATGGGAGATAAGGAGCAATGCAACATGCTTCAACATGTTGATGGCACATTTTCTCTATTTCTAGGGAAGTCGTTCCTAGATATGGCCCATATTATGACTAAAGTAGAAAGAGGTACTCTAGTGGTGGACATACTGGAAAATACAAAGGTGATCTTACTGACTCAAGCAATGCGCTATTCGGATGATGAGGGAGATGACTACGACCCTACTATTAAAGAAGAAGCCATAGCTGATTCTATGATATATTCATCACTCAAGATACCCTTAGAAGCATGTTTGATGAACAAAGTGGAAGACAACATATACAACCACTACCTCGAGGAGTGTGTTTTGATGTTGAAGGTAGTACCTTGCTACTATGCAAGGTGCTTTGAGGACCTTGGACCACCGCCACCACCATTGGTCCCATCTCTATTGAGCCCACCAGACTTGGAGCTGAAGCCATTACCTCCACACCTGAAGTATGTCTTTTTAGCTGTAGAAGAAAAGCCACCAGTGATCATATCATCTTCTTTGAGTGGTGAGGAGGAAGAAAAATTACTTACCGTGCTGAAAAACCACCGAGCTGCATTCAGATGGTCCATAGTCAGCATTAAAGGGATCTCTCCAGCTTTGTGTCAACATAAGATTCGGCTCAAAGAAGGAGACAAGGAAATCGTCCAACCTCAGAGGCATCTCAATCTGATAATGACTGGGGTGGTGAAGAAGGAAGTTGTCAAGCTATTTCCGGCAGGTATAATCTACGCAATCTCTAACTCAATGTGGTTTAGTCCTACTCAGGTTGTTCCCAAGAAAGGGGGGATCATGATCACTACTAATGCAACTAATGAATTGATTTTGACTAGGCTAGTGGTGGGATGGAGAGTGTGCATAAATTATCACCGATTGAATGCAACCACTCTTAAAGATCATTTCCCTTTACCCTTTATTGATTAGATCTTGGAACAATTAGCTGGACGTTCACATTTTTGCTTTCTTGACGGGTATTTCAGATACAATAAAATTTCCATTGAGCCTAAGGATAAGGAGAAATCAACTTTCACCTTCCCTCATTGAACATTCACATATCGACGAATGCCTTTTGGTCTTTGTAATGCCCCTTCTATGTTTCAACGTTGTCTACTCACCTTTTTTTTCTGATATGGTAGAGTGGTGCTTAGAGGTTTTAATGGATGATTTTTCTGTGTATGGGGAATCTTTCGATGATTGTCTATATATCCTTGACTTGGTGCTACAAAGATGTGAGGACACTCACCTAGTTCTAAACTGGGAGAAGTGTCACATGAAGGTAAGTGAAGGGATCGTCCTTGGATACAAGGTGTCCAGTAAGGGCATGGAAGTGGACCCAGTAAAGATTGAAGACATCTCCACACTACCTCCACCAACATTGTTAAAGGAGTGAGGAGCTTTTTAGGACATGCTGGATTCTACTGTTGTTTCATCAAGGATTTCTCAAAAATTGCAAAACCTTTGTCTGAGCTTTTAGAAGTAGATGTCTAGTTTTTCTTTAATGAATGATGTGTAAAAGCTTTTGAAATTCTTAAAGACAAAATGATCTACGCACCTATTGTGCAAGCTCCTGACTGGTGCTTGCCTTTTGAGTTGATGTGTGACGCATCAGATTATGTAGTAGGAGCTGTGTTGGGTCAACGCAGGGACAAGACTCCAACTGTCATATATTATGCATCAAAGACCTTGAATGATGCACAGTTGAATTACACCACTATCTAAAAAGAATCATTGGCGGTAGTGTTTGCTTTTGAAAAATCCCACCAATACCTAGTTGGGGCTAAAGTAATAGTTTGGACCGACCATGTTGTAATAAAATACTTGTTATAAAAGAAAGACGCCAAACCTAGATTGATTAAGTGGATTCTTTTTCTTTAGGAGTTTGAAATTGAGATTAGAGATAAGGAAGTGGTCAAGAATGTAGTAGCCGACCATTTATCTAAGTTGGAAAGGGCGGATGAAAAAGATACATCTCTCCCCATTATTAAGGATTTCCCGAATGAGAAATTATTTGCAATTAAAACTAAAGATCCTTGGTTTGCAGATATTGTTAATTGCCTAGCTTGCAAGGAATTGCCTGTAGATTGGGGGTATTAAGAGAAAAAATGATTTTTCCACTCATTGAAGTTTTACATTTGGGATGACCCAATTTTTCTTAAGCAATACACGAATGGGCTATTAAGAAGATGTTTACCCGAATGTGAGGTAGAGAGCATCTTGTCACACTATCATTCTCTACCCATAGATGAACACCATATGAGATCTAGGACTGCTGCTAAAGTCTTAGAGAGTGGACTTTATTGGCCTACCTTGTTTAAGGATACTCACAACTTTATTCATCACTGTGATGCATGTCAACGTGCAGGTAATATCTTAAGTGACATGAGATCCCATTGAATGTGTTTCTGGAAGTTAAGTTTTTGATCTTTGGGGTATAGATTTAATGGGCCCATTTGTGTCATCTCATTCCAATTTATATATATTACGTGCAGTTAATTATGTGTCTAAGTGGGTGGAAGCAATTCCGAACCCCACCAATGATGTGCATGTAGTGTGCAAGTTTATGAAAGAATACATTTTCTACAGGTTTGGTGTCCCTTGCCTAATTATTAGTGATGGTGGTTCCCATTTCAATAATAGGTAGTTTGGAGCCCTTATGATAAAATATAGAGTGAAGCACTGAGTGGGCACTCCTCATCACCCACAGACTCAAGGCTAGGTTGAGGTGTCCAATAGGGAGGTGAAAAAAATCTTGGAAAGGATAGTCTCAACCAATAGGACAAACTGGAGCCAGGTGTTAGGTGATGCGCTTTGGGCCTATAGAACAACCTATAAAACCCCAATAGGAACAACACCTTTTAGGCTAGTCTATGGCCATTGTTGCCATCTACCCATAGAGCTCAAGCACAAGGCTAAATGGGCCATGATGAAGCTGAATTTCAACATAGATGGAGCGGGTAGAAAGAGGCTTTTGGATCTTAATGAATTAGATGAGCTTAGGATGGATGCTTATGAATGCTCTAGGATATATAAGGAAAGGACTAAGAAAATTCATGATAGACACTTCTAAATAGGGTGTTTCTTTAGGGCCAGAAAGTCCTCCTTTTCAATTCTAGGTTTAGACTACATCTGGGTAAGCTAAGGTCTAAGTGGAGTAGACTATTTGTGATTGAAAAAGTATTTCCCCATGGTGTTGTGAACATTATAGATGGGAACAGGTCGTTCCTTGTAAACGGTCAAAGGTTAAAGCACTATATTGAGGGTGAGGTAGAGCCTTGGATAGAGGAGGAGAAACTTTGCACCATTTCATAGATTCTTGCTCTATAAACCGTCTAGTCTAGGATGTTAAATAATGATGCTTGTTGGGAGGCAACCCAATCTTTATTTTCTTTGTTTTTATGTTCAAATTTTCCTTTTTAGCTGTCACTTTACTTCAATTTCTATAAAAATGGTACCTTGACTCATTTTTTTGGAGTGTGCAGGGTTTTAAAGTTGGTACCACCGAATTTTGCAGTCAGTGGCACCAAAATGAGGTCAACATTCTGCCCGCAACAACAACACAGACTTGGTATTACCGAATTAAATAGTCACTACCACCGAGTCTCTAAAGATTTTGAGGGTTCATCGACAAGGACTCGGTACCACCGACTATTCCAGTCGGTGTTACCAACTTTTGGGCATGCCCAGGTTCGTCATACCAAGTCTTCAAATTCAAAAGCACTAACAAATACCAGAACTCAGTACTACCGACTTGCTTAGTCGGTACTACCGACTCGCCACATCAGCAATCTAGGCGATCATGATCCACCAACCATGACACACTTCATCCAGAGATCAGTGGCATCAATCTATAGCACAAGTCAGTACCACTGATGTGTCGTCAGTACTACTGACCCAAGGCGATCCATGCCAGCTATGTCAGGCAATCGTCAGCCGTTGATGCAACCAACCACAGATTGTGCTAGCCAACTCGGTACCACTAACTCAATAAGTCGGTAGTACCTACTCTATTGTGCTCAACTATAAAAGGAGGGGTGGTTGAGCCATTTTCTTCACACCCTCAACATCAAATCCTCCTACATTCCAGAGCAAGGCTACACCAGGCACCGAAGAACTTCCCTGAGCTTCCATTCTCTTAATCTCCTGGTTGCATCAATGACATGGCTCCTAGGAGAGGAGTTGTTCCCCCATAGGGTGAGTTGGTCCCCCGGCCAACCCACATTCAACACCCATCCTCAGAGATAACGAAGCTCTAGGAGGAGTTGCAGATAAGGAAAGTCATCCCGATGAGATATGGTGATTGCACATTGACCGAGATGGAGGGTTTTATAGACAACATGCACTGGGCATGTCAACAACAAGAAATGGAGGGACATAATCCTTTCTTCAGCGATTGGAAGACCTACCCAAATCTTATCTTAGAGTTCTTGGCGTCACTTGTTGTTCTTGTCACCCCTGGGCAGAAGATAGAAGGTGAATGGCAGGAAGGCAAGGTCAACTTCTGCCTCTTCAACAACAGTTACTCCCTCATGCTGAGAGCTTTCAATCATATCTTTAACTTGGTTCATGTCCCAGAATGCTCGATGCCATCAGACTTCAACTTTGACTTGTCCTGGGAGCAGCTGACTAAGGTGCCAGTGGGATTCTGTATCAACTGGCACATCAGTTCTGTGACAGATACTAAGCATCTTTTTGCTCGTATGCTTCACCGTCTCCGCATCAACACTATCTTTGCTTGATCCGGTCAAGCTCAAGGGAAGGTCTAGAAGCAGGACCTCTACTTTCCCTACCAATTACTAGAAGGCGAGACGGTTAATTTTGGAGCTTTTCTGTTTCTCCATATGATTTCTATGAGGTGCAATGTAACAAGTAAGGCGCCGATCTTATTTGGGGGGTCTCATCACCCCAATAGCTCTTCACCTATGCCTTGATCTATCCACCCTTAAGCCATTAGAGGATACAATAAAGTTGGACCTCCTTCACTTCCACAAAGCACATCTTCTCCGGTACTACCACAATATACTCTATGCATATTGCACCTGCCGAGGCATATTTGGGAGCAGAGGCTCCCCGACCCTATCTTCAACTTGTGTGGGGTGGAACATCCCAAGTGGGTGCTAGATGAGGGAGAAGCTAAAGATTCTCTAAGGGTAGCAACTTAGGGCGACGATGAGGAGCACAATGGCGACAGTGACGACAAAGTTGAGGAGGTGGAGCCCACCATCCCCATGGCCAGAAGAACGGTCCCACACAAAAGGACCCGCACATATAGTGCCTTGTCTTCCTCAACCCCATCACCTTCCCAGGAGGAGCATGACCCATACAATATGGCGGGTATGTATACAATGATGCAGGAGATCCAGACTGGACAACAACAACATTAAGCGACGCTGGTAGGCGTGCATGATATTCAAGGAAGGCTGTACCAGAACCATCATGCGATCTATGAGAATGAATGACTTCTCTTGGCCAACCGAGAGAATGTTCACATGTTCCTGTAACGGATGGAACAATACTAGCAGCCTTTCTTTGAAAACTACTGGAACCGTGGATACTTCAGGGAGTACCCACAACTGCCTATAGACCTCTCATTTTAGGGGATGTTCCCTCCACATGACCCCAACATGCCACCTCCACCATTCTGAGCCATGGTACCACTATTACACCTCTTGGGTGTGAGTATTGACTATGCAAACATAGTCATATTCAAGCTTGGGGGGGTGCTGGAACAATATTCTATCTTTGTTTTTTTTTTTAAATTTTTTATCTTTAGTTGTTTGTTTTATTTTTAGTTGTGCAAGTATAGGATCCACGTCTATCTAGTGGAATTGTGAAGTAGTAAATGCATGGTTTTATTTTGGAATAGATTTTACTCTCTAGGTTGTTGCATGAAAATGGTCATATTCTTAAAAGCTTAAATTGCAAAATCTTTTTATAACACCACTTGAGGAAGTGTTTGGATTAGTCAACACCAGGACTTAGTACATACATGAACGTCTGAATCAACTTGGGAATGTGAATGATGAAGGTGTTGAGCCTAAACTGTCGAAACCATAATGAGATCTTAAATGAAAATATAAGAAACAAACCTTTAGATAACCCTAAATACAGGTCATTTAAGAGGGACACATCATAATATAACGAAAGGCGTTGTCTCTTAGTTGTGTGATTCCATTTCCTTTCCATTCATTTTTGAATCACCACCTCAAAAGTTCATGAGTACTCCAATCTATTTTCCTTTATTGCATTGCATGGCATGATAGCTACATATTCGTTAGTTTGCTTGCTTTTGAAAAAAAGGGGAAAACATTGCATTTGTTTGCATCAACTTTAGTGCATACCATCTTAATCTGCATAACATAGTTCATGTAGTTGCATACATTTCAACATTGCATGCATATTTCTCGGAACATGTGGATTTTAATGTTGAGTTATAAAGCTAAAAGTGCAGGGATACACCTCCAAGAAAATAAGAAAAGAAAAAAAGAAAAGGAAAAGAATTATAAAGGCAAGAAGCATGAAACTTAGCCTTTAGAAAAAAGAAGATTTTTTTTTTAAGAAACCAGGAGAAGTGTGCATCCAACATTTTCATTTTAGTGATGATTTAATCCACATGTGCATTCTTCTGAGTTGTCAAATAGAATCAATTCGTTCATACATGCATCATCTCATAAAGGAAAGAAAAGAAAGAAATAAATTGTTTTAGGCATTAGGATTTATTCATGGCATTCTTTTCATCCATTTAGATTCATTTTCTCTATGCATAAATAGGTTGGATGTACTTATGAATTTTTCATTTGCCACCCATATTTAACCATTAATTTCTCTTATTGGTAGGCCACTCTAATGATTTATCTCCTCATTCATGCCTATACGGAGATCTGCTTCCAAATAGTTGGTAGTTAGGAAAGAGCAATTTAGTATAGGGAATCACACAATGCACTAAGTGAATGTCTGAGTGATTATGATGTTAACTGCTTTCTTGATAGTGTCATTGACTAAAGGTGGACGTCTTTTATGGAAGTATTTGGTCACTTTAGAGCAGTTATCAGTTCACTGGTCAATGAAGGCCGGTTTAGGGCTGGAAAGGTGGATTTGATTAAGAAAGGAATGTATGTGTTATGTCCTTCTGCTGACTCTTGTCAAACAGATCCGAGAGAGTGTTGCTCGAGAATGAGTAACATTTAATCTTAGGGGAGTTTGATGCATGTGTTTTTAGTCTTTATTTCAGGCACATTTTTCCTTGATATCATGTGTAGATTAGTCATTTATTTGATTTATTATGCATGAAATGACTTAGATGTCCTGTTTCTATTAAATACATCAAATTATATGATTTTTACTATTTTATATAATATTTTATGCATCCCATTGATTATGACGATTTTGTGTGTTTTTAGGTACAAGTAAGAGCTATAGAGTCGGTGCTATCGACCTGGCAACAGTCGGTGGTACCGACTTTACATCACATACCTATCAGAAACTCACCTAGAGTTGGTTCTACCAACAACTGAAGTCGGTGCTACCGATTTAGCATCAACAAGCCCCGACATGAATCGAGAAAACTTGGTGCTACTGAGTCTCCAGCTTGGTGCTACCGAGTTGATGTTAGAGAGGAAACTCAAAAACCACAAAACTCAGTGCTATCGAGTCAATTCGATAGTACCGACGAGATCGGGATCGCTTGACCAAACCTAAGTGACTCAGTACTACTTACTCACCTAGTCGATACAACCAGGACTGCCTGATTAGGCCATCTATAGATTTATCTCTAATCTAATGATGGGCATTAATTTGCACCCTAAGTGCCTCATATGACTTATGGGGATAATGGAAAAAGAGGGGGAGAGACGTTTTTCATCGCACGACAACTGAAAAGAGAGAAAAGAAGAATAGAGGACCGAAGGCTTTGAATGAGGAGATTTGGGCACCTCTGGAGGATGATTCTGCAGTCAGAAGATAGCAGAACAATCGCACGACAGAGGGGATCTTCCAATCGGACAAAGATTCAGGGGTTACTTTAGTTTCTTCATATTTCCCACAATTTTCTTCCTTCCTCCCATGTATTCATCAATGAAAATCATGCAAGGCTAAAAATTTTGTTCCTTAGGTTTCGAGAGTAGCCCATACATACACTGTGATTGATTTCCATGCATTAATATCATTTTTATGTCTTTACTTGATATAAATCTATGAAAGATTCATATTCTACTTATTCTTGATCACCATGATCGGATTGATAGATGCTTGGTCATCTCAGGTGAGAGGTTAAGAGTCAGAGATCATAGATTTATCCATCTAATGTGTCCTTTAGGAAAAGTGGAGTGTAAACGGGAGGAGAAACCCAGAGAATGACCATAATGCGTCTAACTAATCAACCATTAACTATAGAAGTGGGATTGGCATTAGATTAGGTAGTGAATTACACTGTGGGAGCAGGTAATTCTAGCTACAAGCTCCTTATCCAGGGATTGAGATAATAGGTGTTAGTCTGTGTGAGATCGATTATTAGTGTTGTCTGTGGTGAAACCACCATCCTAAGGAATTCACCCCATCTCTGATTAATTCTACCTTCAATTTACTTTATTTCTACTTTTGTTCTTTTATTCAACCCAATTCAACCAATTACAACTGACTTAGCTGATATGATCACAGTTAGTAGTAGTCTTATGGAGAAACACTTCCCCGTGTTTGACTCAGGCCTCATAAGGCCTTATTACTTTGATACGTTCACTTGCGTACTACACACAGTAAACTCGTGTCAGTCATTCCCCCTCAATAGTATGTCTTCTACTTACAATATGAGGAATTTCACTATGGTCCCATTAACCTTACTTGTACACACAAGGTTCATATTCACTTTGAATAAATCCTAACTCTTTGATTATTTTATAAAAAACAAAGATTCCATATCTGAGATACTTGCTTCAATCCATAGATTGGCCTTTGTAGCTTACAACTTTATTTACAAACTTTGGATTTATAAAACCCTCAGGTTGTGTCATACACACATCCTCAACAAGATTCCCATTAAGGAATGCAATATTCACATCCATTTTCCAGATCTCATAGTCATGATAAGCCACAATAGCAAGCATGATCTTAATAGACTTAACCATGGCCACTGGAGAAAAGGTTTTGTCATAGTCAACACCTTGAATTTGTATGAAACCCTTTGCTACCAATATGCCCTTATAGGTTTGTACTATACCATCCATGTCAATCTTCTTCTTAAATACCCACATGCACCATATGGGTTTTACCCCTTTAGGTGGATCCACCAAGGTCCATACCTTGTTGGTATACATGAATTCCATCTTAGATCTCATGGCCTCAAGCCATTTCTCTGACTCTGGTCCCTAAAAAGCATCTTGATAGGTAATTGGATCATCATCTATGACCAATTCACTACCTTCCTGAGTCACAAGATATCCATATCTTTGAGGTTCAAGGAGTGTCCTATTGGATCTGTGAGATTCCTATGTTACTTGAGGAATTTGAGATTCCAAAAAAATTTGTGAGTCTCCTTGCTCCTCTTGTACCTCAACTGGTTCCATGTTTTCTTGTTGGCCTCAAACCTCTTTGAGTTCACTTTACTCTAACTGATTCTTTTGTCAATGAATTGCTTTTCAAGGAATGTAGTCTCTCTGGAAACAAACACTTTATTGCCAGTAGGGTTATACAAGTAGTATCCCTTGGTTTCTTTGGGATATCCAACAAAGTAACATTTATCAGATCTAGGGCCAAGCTTTTCTGGAATGTTTTCTTGACATAAGCTTCACACCCCCAAATCCTCATAAAATACATTTTGGGATGCTTCCCGATCCATATCTCATGTGGTATCTTTTGAACCGATTTATATGATATGTGGTTAAGTGTAAATGTGACAGTTTCAAGAGCATAACCCTAGACAGAAGTTGGAAGATCAGAAAAACTCGTCATAGATCTCACCATATCAAGCAATGTGCGATTTCTTCTGTGTGATATACCATTATGATGTGGTGTTCCAGGTGGAGTCTGTTGTGATACAATACCACCTAATCAAACAAGTTCCTAAAACTCTTGGTTCAAGTATTCTCCACCTCAATCGAAATGAAGTACCTTACTTCATTCATGAACTCTCTAAACTTTTCAAGAGCTTCAGACTTATGTTTTATCAAGTAAACATACCCATACCTACAAAAATCATCAGTGAAGGTAATGAAGTACTCATAACCAGCTCTAGTTTTATTCTAAAAGGGCCACAGACATCAGTATGTATGGTCCTAATAGGTCACTATACCTCACACTATTTCCAGTGAAGGGAGTCTTGGTCATCTTTCCAACAAACAAGATTCATATGTCTCTATTGATTCAAAATCAAAAGAGTCAAGATAACCATCTTTATGGAGTCTGGATATGTGTTTCTCATTTATGTGCCCTAGACGACAATGCCAAAGCTATGTTTGGTTTGAGTCATTGAATTTTTGTCTTTAGTATTCACATTATGTCTCTAAATATATCAAGTATAGACCATAAGACATTGGGGCACTGCCATAAAAGATCCATCTTTACTAATAGAACATCTTCCATTCTTTATAAGAAATTTGAATTCGTTCTTGCCCAAACTAGATACAAATATGATGTTCCTATTAATGGCAGGTACATAATAGTAGTTCTCTAACTCTATTACTATCCCACTTGGTAGAGATAACTCATAGGTTCTAAATGAGCTATCCGTGACTCTTGCGCCATTTGCAGATCACAATTCTACATCACCTTTTTGTAAAGGTCTACTTCTTTTCATATCCTTATCATTTGAGCAAATGTGTGATCCACATCTAGTATCTAGTACCCATGATGATTAAGTAGTAAAGTTGACCTCAATAATGTATATACCATAAGTAGAGATCACAACCCCTTTCTTCATCTTCCTAGGTTCCCTTATCCTTCTCCTTATTTTGAGTGCTGAAGACTTGGACTTTAGCTTAGCCATTGAATGCTTTTTGGCTTTGCGTTTGTCCTTGGACTCAACTCCACTGATCGTCATCACAGATTTGTCCATCTTCATTTATGCTTCCACACTTAACAAAATGTCAAGCAACTCTATCAGTATTCTAGCTATGTTACTCAAATGATAACACTCGATAAACTAGATATATGGTTTAGGAAATGATTGCAAAATCATATTTGTGGCCAACTCTTGGTCTAAAGAAAATCGCAGTATTTCAAGATGCTTCATATGTCCAATCATATTGAGCATACAAGGTTCTACTGGATATCCCATAGTCATTTTGCACTCAAATAGCGCCTTAGAAAATTATACCTTTCATGCTTATCATGTTGTTTATGCAACTCATAGTTCATACAACTCAACATATGGTCCTTGATGTTTAAACATAATTTGCATGCTTCAAAGAAGAATCCATGTTAGTCTTAGGAGAATTTGGAGTGGATACTGGCACTGGTGTTTTAGGAACATGGAGAAAACTTCTCAAGGTCATGAAACAGTTACAAAAATAAATCTTGTTTAATTTGTTTGATTATGGTGATTGAGTGTTTTCCATTTGATTCTACAAGAAAAAAATTGCATTTGTCAAAAACCATTTTTGATTTGATTTGATTTGAAAAGTCAATATTAATTAGGTATTTAATTAACTATCACTCCCACTATTTTATTCAAATTTATAACCCTCAGTACCAATTTGGAAGATTGTACCGTACAACCTTATAGTGGGCCAAGATCCATATTTCATCAAGTAATGACTCAGCTTTGCCTGATCACCCACAACTTGATTATTTAGATAGGCCAAGCTTACCAATTGCATCTATATGCAACTCCTGGATAGATGATTTGCACAATTCTTTGCCATAATCATCTTTATTCCATCGGCACCTGGTCTCACCAAGTTATCACCAATTAAGTTTGACTCAAAAGCCAACATGATAACATATGTACCCTACTTCGGTAGATCTACATACCTACCATCACACTTCCAAGAGATAGACGACACACCACACTTTGGTGTAAACAACACTTGGTCGATAAAGATTTTCATGTGTGATGCTTATGGAAGGCATCTCAAACTTAATATTATATTAAGGGATTTTATATAATACATATACATTAATAAATCGCCACATATATATTACATATCTTATACATGCTATCACCCACAACAAAACATGCAATAAATAAAAGTGATGGTTATGGATAGCCTAATGTAATTCCTTGAAGCCACAAGGAATTACCACATCCTAGGTCCACATCACATGTAGAAACTTGTTGTTGATGAAGATACGTGCTTGCTAATATGGGTTGATTGGTTTAACCTTTAAACCAATCAGCTCGCCTCCTGGCCGGTTGGTTGGTCACCTCCAGCCAGTCGTCTGACTCTTCCAAATGACTAGTTGGTCATCTTGTAGCCGATGTTTTGACTCCTCCAAATGGTCATCTCGTCTGGTCCTTCGATCTCTTGGTTGTCTTGCCAGTCGGTCGTCTTGGTCCTACCAGATGGTCATCTTAGCCTTGCCAGACGGTTGGCTTGGAACCTCTAGCCAGTCAGCTCAGCTCCTTCATGCACTCAGTTGTCATCTTTCTTCTTTGTCATAACAAGAAAGTAAACTATCCCATTTTTACATAATTATTGAGAAACTTTGATTTACATTTGAGAGATGTAAAGGTAGAAGAGAATAATACTTTCACATTGAAAATATAAGAGAGAGGCTTGGTTTGTGGATTGAGATAATCAAGATTAACCAACCACACAACCATGCTTATATTATAGGGGTTATTGGCCATAACCATGCTACACATCCACCATCAAAACTCACTTTTAGGATGGCTTGTGTAAATTTCATATATATAATATCATATATATATATTCACTTGGGTTCTTAAGTGGTGATTAGTTAGTTGTGCACATCAACCATTTTAAATATTAGCATCACATGCAATAAATAAACCCGATAAAAACCAAAATATGATCATTTCGATTATTCCAAAATATGATTAATTGATATGGCTCTGATACCACTGTAGGGAAATACGGAATTAGACAGGTAGCAGAAACAAAAATTTTACTGACATATTTACCATTAACCAACAGATCATGTCAATAACTATGAAATGTAAAGGATGGTTTCACGAAGATATACCTAGTCCTGGAGCAAGTCCAACAACATTCATCATTGATGTAGATGCATACTCTATCTTGGACGGTGTCTGTGCAGCTCCTGATTGCACTGGGACTCGTCTGACTACTCCTCTATAGACAATAGACTCGAACACAATCATATGCAACAACTCCACTCATCATAGACTACTGGCTGATGTTTTCCTCCTTAGCAATGGGAAAAGGCCACCTCACCTCTAGACAAGTCCAAACAGACCAACTACAACTCCTATCATCCTACTAGAATGGAATGGAAAGATTTGTCCCTCGTGTTGGTGTACTAGTCACCAACCTATACTCCCACAACAATGATCCTTGGTTGTTTCTCTCCCTTAGACATTCCTCCCTAGTCGGGTAGGACTTGCTTGGACTCTCTTAGTTACCACAACCAGATAGGACAACAATTGTCAGAGCAACTGATTCTCAATTGTCTATGTTGTGCTCTGGGAAGCCCCCAAAACCCCTCTATTTAGAGTTGGGGTTAGGACCAGGATTCCCAGTCCGTGTGGGAGTGGAAAGGAGCAGAAGATCTCAAATTTTCTCAACAATTTTGGAAACTTCATAGCCTGTGACAGCCGAAACGGTCGTCAGGAAACCAAGACAGTCATTTGGCATGCGAGACGATCGTTTTGTAGTTTCCCAATTTTGTACATATGTTAGCAATTCAATTCCAATTAGTTCATGTCATGATGTCATCATCAATCATTGATGTAATCAAATTATAGCCCCAAGATGGCCGTTTGGTGCATGTGAGATGGGTGTCTCGCACCACTTAAAACATGCATCTTGCACAAGTGAGACGAGCATCTCGTAGGATGGGTCAGGATGAATTCTAGCCAATGAACAATACAATCAGCATGACACTCCAAACGACAGTCTCAACACTTGAACTGATCATTTGGCAGTCCAGTCAACCAACTTGTTGCGTGAATTGAATACCTAAACACTTTAGTAATCAATCCAATAATATTCAAGATCAAACTCCTCTTCTAGATGAGTTCCTATGTGTGTGACCCTATAGGTACTGTGTTACGTTGGCAGTGAATGTCCATAACAACTTATGACATCACAAGCAATGAGCAGTGCCTAGTCACACATAATTTCTACTCAAGTAAATAGAAAGTTGGAGAACAAATTCAACCTACAATCTGTGTATGGTGTTATAGTGTATGCATAGTTCCTTTGTCACTGCATCTAGATTGAACTAAATGCATGGAGTAGTCATCCTCATGATTATTCAATCTTGTTTCCTAAACCAGAGCAAACTGTCTGAGATATATGTAAGCTCAATATCACATATTGACTCTCATGTACATGAACATGCATTTCTTAGTCTTTCTGATCAAGAGGCCTAGGATATCATACTCATATAGGAGGGAAAAATCCCATCTCCATCACTTACAATGAATCTGCATGTGTAACAATCACCTAATCATCATATTTATAACAACCGATGTTTCAAGATTGTGTTTGATGATGTCAAAGAATACAAATGATATGTGATCAGTGCAGTGATTTCAAGTCTGAAAACCACAAACACCACCATCACTATAAGACCTGATTTTGACTTACCCAGTTAAATTTTGCATGTATCACTCTTATGTTGGGTCTGTCTGATACACTATTTACTAACATGTATCTATGTGCTTGATTAGATATCATCATATCATGACTAATGAGATTCTATCATTAACAAATTCACACTCTGATCTTATGTGTTATTGCTGTCTATTTACCTTCCACAATAACCACCGATCAGGTACATAACAAGAAAGCATATACTCTTAACATCTGTATGATCTCATTTTTAGGTCCTCAACCTGAAGACATACATCATTGAGTAACATTATTCTCTAGACACTTTCGTTATCTCATAACTAATCAAACATAATAAATTGGAAGCTTGCCTTTATTATTAATCAAATCATTTACAAGTTATGCCATTACAACCATCATATGATTATCTCTTTGGGAATACATACCAACACCAACCTCCTAGACTCTTATATTTTTATAAGCCCTATTGTTATCCTTAAGGGAATCCTGACCTATTAATAAATAATATGAAATATGGACTTGCATAAGAATGAAATTTCGTATATTTTCCCCCATCAAAATAACCCAAAATAAGAAACACGCTACCATGCCTTTGTTCAAATTGATGGATTATACTTATCAAGAGAAACTTTTCCTATTTTTAACATTCACGTTGATGTTCCATGTTAACTCTAAGTACATGTCACGATACTTGATATTTCTAATAAACCAAACATAACAACATTTCACTACTCATGATTGAAAATATTAATTTGGTTAGTCTTTGTGAAAAATATTACTAAAATGAAGTTGAAGTTAAATAAAGATAATAATTTATTGATCATGAATTAATTTTCAAGTTTAGGACAAGCCTATAATACTAAGATCTCTAACCATGATCATTCTATCATAGTGTCCAACATTTCATAGAAGTAAATTTGATTAAATTCACAAGTGGTAAAACCTATCAAAGCTAACAAACTCCAAGTGGCTTGACTAATTTTCTATAGAAATATCATAACATATTTAATCAAGTTTCAAATAGGTCACGAATCTCTACATTGAAGCATCGTCAAACTATTTTATGCACACTAGGTAAATTTAAGAAATCTTAAATAGAAACAAATAATATCTGACCTTAGGTGCACCAGAAGAGAGGAAACCTCCCAAGTCAACCAAATTTCTATGTGAAAAAGAATAAGAAAAGGAAAAAGATAAGCATGTTCTAAATCAAATATATTTCATTTTGATTCATACAAATTTTACTTGTAGTTTTCAAGCACTTTAAAATGGAAAAATAAGTTCAAATAACATTTGGTCAATAATATTTTCCTATAAAGCACACTTTTCATAGTTTAATATATATATATATATATATATATATATATATATATATATATATCCCAATTTCCTTTTTTTCACATGTTCATCAACAACTGTATCATTTACAAAATGTTATTTATCTATGACCTCTCATGGTAGAAGAGAGTCTTGATCCTCACTCTAAATTCTTGAAGATGTGATTTATCATTAATACAATCATAATCATAAAATATATGCATAAGTTGTTTGAAAGTCTGAATAGACATGTATTTTTCTAATTCTTTTGATGAACTAGTCTTTGGTAATGTGGGTTCAATAAACCATTAATATACAATTTTATTGTATTAAACATCATGAGATAATAAAGGAAATTACCATGATATGGCTAGAAAACTAGATAGGAAATGCACAAACAACTAAACTCATATTTAATAATCATGTAGTATATTAAAATCTAGTAATGCATATAAGGTTTAGGAATAAAAATCAACAGACATCAAGGACCCTAAAATGTAAAGGTTTAACCAAGAAACCTAAACCGAGGGACTAAACTACACGATCCAAGTTTGTCTAGTAAAACGGGTTGGATTGGACACTATAGGAGGATTAGCTTTAACCACACCAACAATCTCTTTCAATATTTTCACCAATAAACTAAGAAAATCCATGTCTAGATGATCATAGACTGTATTCCTTTATAGAAAATATGGTAGCATAGGCCATTAAGCAGAGGCTACCAAAATCTACTCATGCTCTTCCCCTTTATCTAGAGAATAGCCTATAGGAGATCACTAGGAGGGGAGTGGCTACAACCAACTTATGTGTGTGGGACCCCTCCTCCTCTTTGCAAAGAAGACATGATGCCATGATATATATGCCCCATCTTGCATGTCTATCTATAATGGGTCATTTTTCCTACATAGCTGTAGGCCACCATGCACCGCTTAGGACCATATCTTTTACTCCATATTAATGTATAAGAATGGCTATCAATACCAGCTACAATCACCCAAAGTTTTGTGTGGGAATGCACAAGGCTCCATATCCCATCAATGCCACAAGTGTATAGATTTCTCACCTCATCTCATCCCACGTCCATGTGCTTCAAAACAAGGGAGTCATGTATATTATTCGTCTTGGACCCTCCCATAATCATATTATATATTAGTCTCATCCAAGACACCCAAGCACCATCTATTTGAATAGGAATGACCAATTATTTTGAGATTATACTCTATTTGTGTCTCAGTAGTGTAGTTGATACCCAAACCTCCATGTCTCAAGGGTTTTACTACATCTAGGAAATGTCATGGTTCTTGTCTCCCCACAAAAAAATTCTGTCAAACACATGATGGTCTTCATAGTCGGGGTTCGGAATCATGCAAAGATGGCCCTAAAACATAACCATACTTAAGATGATAGATCTGATCAAGACCAAATGATCTATCATTGATATGCGTGACCCATATAATCAATATAACTTCATCATGACCTTATCCTTTCACATCTTGCCATCCTTAACAAACTCCCTCCCCACCAAAAAAGGGACACCTAAGTATTTGGTGGGAGCCATGTTGTAGCCCCGGAACTTTTGTAATGGTACCTATCCTCAAATGCATGATTTTGAGAGGACAATTATGGATTTGACATTGCTTATATACACCTACTCATATTACTAAAGTTCATCATAACCCTATAAAACATCATTGTTGTTTTGCATGTTTGACAGGAAGAGAAAGACATAATCAATGAAAATTAGATCAATCTTCACCTTGGTACCTTTGATCTTGAATGGTTCAATTGTGTTGCAGTCTACAGCCTCATTAATTATGTAGGCCATGCTATCCATCACTATAGTAAATAGAAGGGGGGAGAGGATCCCCCTAGGGGAGTCCATTATTATCAATGAGCATACCCATGGGTGTCTTATTTATGAGGATGGATAAACATGTGGTTTGTAAACATTACTAGATAAGGAAGATCAATTTGTCACAAAAAAATCATGGATATCATGGAACTCCACAACATGTCATGATATTTACTGATGTACAATTTAACATAAGCTTTGGTGACAATACTTTTGACCTTAAAATCAATAAAAAAACTCAGTGGAGGAGAGAATAGTCAAATATGTTTCTACCCTTGATGAACACACATGGATGATGTGAAATGATGTCAAGTAGGCAATCCTTGATCCTTTTAAAGAGGGTCTTGGTTAGGATCTTCTTAGAACAAAGTAACAATATGTTGCTTTACAACTAGTCATACTATTCACATGTATTATTTTGATCATGAATGTGTGGTTTTCCTCCATAACCATACGTTCCCCATCATGAACCATCTCACCATTCTACACCTGATCTCCTTGATCACATGTAACAAGCTTGGGAAAAAACATCCCATTGAACCTTGGATCTTTATTAGTCCTATTAAAGAATGTGGCATATATCATCTCCTCCTCACTCCACATGTTCAACTAGATTGGCGTTCATTATATGGATGATTCTCATGTGCAAGAGAGGTACATTACAAGTATGTATAGTGTCACAACCTCCTTCCTAGTATTAACATAATCTTGAGTCGAAGCATTTTATTCATTGGAGATCATGACAAAATGTGAAATGATATCACTATTCAAGAAAAATTGACAAAATAAAATAAATCACAAAGTAATCTATCACATGCTTTAAACAAGGGACTCTTAGTCCAACATAATAAAGTTAAATGAATAATGTCCTAGATAGGATGACCAAAAAGGAAATTGATATCTATCTAGAATGAAACCCCACTAGGTAGGATCCAATAACTATCTTGATTTGACGCCTTTTGTTCTACTTGTTCTCCTTCTCTTCACATACGAACATCTCATCCCCAGACATGCAATGGAAAAATAATTTTGCTAAAGTGGCATGAGTGTTGAGTGTTTCTAATATATATTGAATTGGAATAATTTAATGAGTGGTTCCCATCAATGGGACCATTCCTTAATTTTATTTTGAAAAAAATGCAATCCTGGATTTGAATTATCACAAATAAAGGAAGGGAATGCATAATATTATTCAAAATAGTATCTAATACATAGCAGTGTTAAAATGTTTAGCAACAGAAGGAAAGTAAGACTATTATAAGGAAAAGATAAACATTTAACATGTAGATCCATGATGGAAAAAATGAAATCTAAAGTAAGTATAAACTAGATAAAAGGAGGCGGAGGTCCACCTAGTCATATGAAGAGATTGCTCTACTGATGAGGTTGATCTAAGTTTTCATCTCAAACTTCTTGATCCACAAACGCTGTGTCCATCAACTTCCCAAGTTTGGGTGGAGGGGGACCATACCCTTGAAATAGATAAAAGAAGAGCTCAGTAAAATATTGCGTATGTGCATATTTAACATATTTAGGAATTTTAAATAAAGGAGTAATACGAACGAGTGTCTCATTTAAGAGGGGGATAATAACCCATGAATTCTTGCTGGACTCACACACTTTATACACTTTCTTTATCCAATTATAGAGTGCATTTGACCTCCTTTTGACCCCAAATTTGGTGGGTTACCAAATTGGACCATGGGGAATTTAATTTTGGCATTTATTTTCATTTTGAAGGACATAATTGTTTACTTACATATCACATATCAATTTAGTGTATTAAAAACTTCACCATTTATTGTATTCTCCCTAAAATCTAAAGTGAAGAGGGAGGGATTGATCCACAAATTTGGTCTCTTAGTTCCCATGTAGTTTCTTCTAGTCCATGATGCTTCTAGAGGACCTTCACTAGCTTGATGTTTTTATTCTTAGTTGTTTCACTCTAGAGTCTAAGATCTTCACAAGGCATTCTTCATATGACACATCTTCTTGTAACTCAAGGTGGCTCTATAGATAGTACATGTGAGGGATCCTTCACATACTTTTTCAGAACAGACTTATGGAGCACATTATGGACAATACCTTAAGTGGGAGGAAGGGATAGACAATAGGAACATTCCCTAATATTATCCAAGATTTCAATTGGTCTAACATATATAGGGCTCAACTTGCCTTTCACCTTGGACCGTGCCATATATCAGATTGGTTTGGTTTTTAGAAACAGATAGTCCCCTACTAAGAAGCTCACATCTGATCTCTTTTTGTTGGCACATATTTTGTTACAACCCACATCTAGGTTAGTAAGAGAATACCTCAATTAGCATGAAGTACCTTGATTAGTACAAAGTATCTTGTTAAACATCATGGTTAATCAAGATAAGCTAAGATGTGAATCAATAGTTGAGATTGAATCATCTGAGGTAATTAATGATAATCACAGTCTTAATCATTAAGTTAAATAAGTGCCCAAGAAGCGATTAGTAATTTGATTAGTTGAGACAAGCTAATTAGCATGATTTCATGCCTTGAGTTTGTAGTGGATTACGTGCTTGAAGTTTTGCAAAAAGAATCATTTGATTCGGACCCCCGAGGCCATAGTTATGGCATTTTTAAGAGTCTTGGACTTGAGATGCAATTTTTCCCAGTAATTTACCCCTTTAGTGGGTCGGCTACCTTTTTCCTTTATCTTATTCTTCCCGTTAGAACAAAACCGCAAAAGCGGTGCCCTAAACCCAGTGTTCGACTGAGCAGTAGAGGGAGAAATAGGCACGATTGAGGGCGATTCTCGAGCTCTTCACCTCCGACCAGTTTGGGCGTCATCCTCCTCTCTTCTCCTTCCTCCTCTACCTCGCCCTAGTGGCGCCCCTACCTGATGGAGCAAGCAGCGACCGACCTACAGCAGGTGCTGCGCCGGCCAGCAGTAGGGCGCCGACCAAAGACCCTTTTGGGCGCAGCCAACTCTCCGGAACGCTGCTCTTGAATCCGTCCATGAGGTCTGTGCTCAAATCCAAAGCCCTAGTCCTAGATTCAGCTCTTAACTAAGCTCTTTTTTTGACCTGTACGTGGGGGGAAACATTTGTTGTTTGTAGCAGGTCTGGCCAGGGGCTGTCTTGGGGCAAGCAGCACCATGAATCGCCACCATTGATTCCAGCTATTAGAAAAGAGCAAGCATCCGCAGCCACCCAGCCCTCAACTAGCAGCTAGCTTGGTTCCTTCCAACCAGTACGTGTGTATGGTACTGTTCCTTTGCAGCAAATTCGTTAACAGGACAATTCCAAGGTAGAAGACAATAGAAATCCACCCGGAATCAGACCCTGAACGCATCCCCGGACGAATTCGGGCATCCCGAATCACTGTGAGTAGGTTTTCATTCATTTATCATTAATAAACTCAGGCGTTTGAATATTTTCTGTTTTGTGTGCGTTTTAAGCTGATAATAGTCGTTATCAGGCGTTGGGCAGCATTTGGTGTCGCCCGACTTTTATTTCATAAATTGTTTCGTTACCCTTCTATATGACTTAATTTAGCATCTGATCAGTGTGAATTGAATCAGTGAATTTATATGGTTCATCGGAACCTATATTGTTCAGTGTGAACGTTGAAATTAGAAATACACGCCTGAAAATGGTACGGGTTGGGTATAAAGTCAGACAGTATAGATTTTAGTAAATTAGCAGATGCATGATATAAGGATAGGGTGTTGCCATGTGATAAGTGAATGAGGTAACTGAAACCCTAAGGATAGGGTGTACAATGAATCAAGTATTTTGATATCAAAATTCTCAATATGAGATGTGGTGATGCTTAACTGTTGAATTGTATGTTTCTTGTGCATTTAACTTTACATGCTTATTCTCTTTGAGTTGGTATATATATACTACAGGGTTTCCTATTTTCACAATACATATCTCGTGAATTGCAGGTGATGAGATATGACATGCCCTAGAAAGGGATGTTACTGAGATCATGCATATATGTATGAAATGTTAGAATGAGAATACTTGTTGGGCAGACATGATATATGTTGAATACATGAGTTATGATGTTTCTTATGATATGATATGGCAGGCCGTGTGAGCCTTGTAAGAAATGTTAAATGAGTTATGATTTCTGTTTAAAATGTACCTATAATGTTAATGTTAGACTTAGGTGCCCTGAACACCGTAGAACCCCTTTGAGAGGTCTGCTTCTTAGGGGTGAAACTCGTGTTGCAACAATAACCGTGCGGAGTCACGGTGGCACGAGGACAGAGAGGCAGTGTCCAACAATAATCCGTGCGGAGTCACGGTGGCACTGGAGAAAATAGGGGTTATTCAACATTAATCCGTGCGGAGTCATGGTGGTAACCCAGTGAGACTCTCCTCCTGTGTACTCAGGTTAGAGGAGGAGTCTAGAGCACTCGGGGTTAGTGCATTGAGGCCGGAGAGCCTGTGGTCCTGTAGCAGAACAGGGCTGGCAGTCAGACTTAGCATTTCCCGGGTGTGTCGCTAAGTCTTGTACGGTGTGGTCGTAGTGCACTGCGAGTCTCTATGCAGAGTACACTGCATAGATCAGGGCATAAGCTAAAATATGATCATATAGGTTCACAAAGTTCCTTATAAATGAAAGAGTTAAGGAAGACTAGAGAATAGTCTTCTAGTAGTTATTCTTTGGATGCAATATTTACATTCTTTGTTATTTCAATTATATTGTTTTAGAACTGCTCAGTGTAGTATTTCTTGTATATTAATCTGAATAATAAACTTAACGAGTTGTTTAGTGATAGTTAAATGAAAAACTATTCACTGAGCGAGTAGGCTCACTCCTCTACTCAAACATTTTCAGGTCAGCGACAGTTCCAGGAATCTGAAGGATCTTACCACCCTAGTCAGTAGAAGGTATATGTAGTTAGTTAGATAGTGGTCTCTTAATCCTTTCCCCTTGGTCCTTGGGACATGGTGTGGGAGAGAGAGAGTATGTATGGCGAATGAGTAAAAGATGTAAATTATCTGTTATGTTTTACTTTCTGTTAAACAATGTTACATGTTGTAAACTCTGTTTATGTTCTCTAGCCAGTTTAATTGAAATGCTTCCACAATAGTTTATTATGTTTCAGTTTACAGCAATAATCCGGATATCATTACAAGGTTTAAAAAAAAAGTTCTCAGTGATTTGTTTATGTGATAATCCCTCCGTCGCGCCCTAATCTTGTGATTAGTGGTTAGTGTGAGATCGGGGTGTGACATCTTGGTATCAGAGCATAGGTTGAGTACATGGTTATTCTAAGTCAAGGTCAGGGGACGATAAGAGACCAATAGGATTAGGACTTAAGTGTCTTCCTTCTAACTGTAATTTTCTAACAGGAAGTGTTCTGTTATAGTATTGTAGATGGTAGGAAGATGATGTGGTCACGAGGATCAAGTTGAGAGCTTAGGTTGAGTTGTATGGAACCATTAGAATCGAAAAATAGAATTATAATTAAGATATATATGAAATGATGTGTTTTTAGCTCTGGGAGGTCTGAGTGTTTAGATACCCTGGCCAGGTGTCTGAGTACTTAGATTGATCAGTATCAAGCTACTCTATCTATTCTTCTCTGAATGCCCTGGCCAGGTATGCAGAGGAAGGATAGGCTAGAGAGAAACCCCAGAAATCTTAGGGTTAAGGAAACCAGAAATTAATGTAGGAGTAAGAGATTAAAAATAGGATGTGATACAACTCTTTATTTGATTGGAAATCACTAGAAATACTCTTATATGTATGAATTTAGATTTTCAGTCTGTAGAATAAATATGATTCTTTTATGTTGTTGTATGTCATGAAATGATTTATTTATTGTTTAAATTCCTTGTAGTAAGTAGACCAGGAGTTATGTTTAAATCAGTTTGCCCTAAGTGGATATTCTTTCCACATGTTTGAGATTAATAGGAGTTAGTTAATCCTGAGTAGCTCTTGGCTTCAGGACTACAGGTTCGGCCTGGTCCGGCTGGCAGGATGCGTTACTGGGATCTAATGACTCCTATTAACAGTATAATAAGAATAGACTCTGGATAATTTAAACCCGCATCATAGTGAGAATGTACATACGTTAAGATGTTGAAATGTAAGAGAAAGATTAGAACATCTAAGAAGTAGCTGGAATTGATATCGGAGGCCCAACGTTGAAGCCTCATATGAGAAATCTTTAGTTGGAAATAAAGAAACACGATATAAGGTTCAGATGAAATTTAATGATTTGTATTATGTGAACCCTAAATATGAGAATATGGAAAAGATATGAGAAAAATATGTAAGGGTTAAGATAGTAAGAATCAATTTTGGAATGGATCATGGAATGGAGTAAAATACTTTTATGTACTTCAAAGCAAAGAGAAAATAGAAGAAAGGAGTTAAGTATACAATAAGTATATAGAAATAAAGAGCCTTTGGAAGAGCAACATGATATACATGAAGAAACATGTAAATTAGAAAATGAATCATATATGGTGCATAACTACCATGGTAGAGACGTTTAAGTAAATGAAATAATGATACACAATATAATGATGAAATCCTCACAAGGAAAATTGAGAATGTAATTTATCTGAATGTTCAAGAAAGAGAAAGGAAATTCTAATGATAAAATAAGGAAGAATTTAGTAAAACTTATGAGATCCAAAGTTTGAATTTCAAACTAAGGGAGTAAAGTTACATCACAATAATGCAATGTTACTGATAAGGACCAAACCCTAGAATGTTTAGAGTTGTAGTAGTTCAAGGGATGTCGCTAGTGATTTGAACTTGAATACTAGCATCTCTATAAAACAAAATCGTGAGATTTACACTATGATTGGTAAGCTAGCACTAATGAACTCCAGGGTTTAAAGGTAGTTAATCTGATAGGTAGATAAACAATATGAAAATGACTTGGAGAAAGAGTGAGATATAAATTTGAAATATAACAAATGTGTTGTGAACAAAAGAAGAAATATAATATAAGTGAAGTGCGATTAGAAATAAATTCTTGCAACAATAATAATAATGAGGAATAATCTATTCTTACCTTGTGTGTTTCAATTTTTGGGATGTTTATTCTATATGATCAAAATGAGAAAGATAAGTAACAAGAAGCAAGTAGCATAGAATGAGGAGTACTACCCTTACATGATCTGAAGTTAGCTGATGTAATTCATGCTCTTAAGATACAACATCACTATCTTTATGGTGAGGCGTGCCAGGTGTTTATAGATCATAAGAACTTGAAATATATCTATACCCAGAAGGATCTGAATCTTAGACAACAGAGATGATTAGAATTGATTAAGGATTATGATGTAATGATAGATTATCATCCTGGAAAAGTGAATGTGGTAGCAGATGCCCTCAGCAGGAAATCAAGTTCAACAACTAATGCATTCTTTATGGCATGTTTCAAGAGAGACCTGCTAGTAGAAATGCAGAAGTTGAACATAGACTTAGGGGTGATAGAGTAGAGCGGTTTGACTGCACAGATGCAAGTCAAGCCTACTTTTTACGATCAGATTAAGGAACTACAGTAGGGTGATAGTAAGTTGCAACAGATCATGCATGACATGTCAGGGGGAAAAGACCAGAGTTTAGGTTTTCAGTTGATGGATTGTTGTATTAGCATGACAGGTTGCATGTACCTTGAGATAATAATTTGGAAGAATAGATTCTTGAGGAAGCACATGCATTGATGTATGTCATGTATCCAAGTAACACTAAGATGTACATGAATCTCAAGGAGTTGTACTGGTGACCTGATATGACAAAGGATGTAGCTGAGTATGTGACTAGGTGCAGTGTGTATCAGCAGGTTAAGGCTGTGCACCAAAAACCTACAGGTACCTTGCAATTTCTTCCTATACCTGAGTGGAAGTGGGAACATATCACAATGGATTTTGTGATAGGGTTGCCCAGGACACCTAGAGGTTGTAACTCTATATGAATGATTGTGGATAGATTAATTTAGTCTGCTCACTTTCTTCATATTAAGTCAACCTTTGTTGTCTTGAAGTTGGCTAAGATATACGTGGATGAAATAGTCAGATTGTATGGTATCCCAGTTTCAATTATATCAGATAGAGATCCTAAGTTCACATCCATGTTTTGGAATCAGTTGCTTTGTGCTTTGGGCATAAAAATTAAGATTCAGTACAACTTATCACCCACAAACGGATGGTCAGTCTGAGAAGACCACTCAGACTCTTGAGGACATGCTGAGAGCAGTAGAAAGCTGCTCAGAATAGACAGAAGAGTCATGTCAAGAATAGGCGTTAACATCTTGAGTTTCCGATTGGTAATGAAGTGTATCTGAAAGTTTCACCATGGAAGGGAGTGCTGAGTTTTGGTAAGTGAGGTAAACTGACTCCTAGGTTTATGGGCCTATATCCTGTCATTGAAAGGATTGGACCTATAGCCTATAAGTTGGAATTGCCATCTGTGTTGACTAGTCTACATGATGTATTTCATGTATCGATATTGAAGAAGTGTTATCCTGGTACAGAGAAGATAGTGGATCCATAATCTGCTCAACTCAGACCAGATGTATCTTATGTTGAGGGATCAATACAGATAGTTGATCGAAGAAATCAAGGAGCTCAAGAATCGAGATACCGTTAGTGAAGGTTTGGTGGAGAAATCATAACCTATAGGAAGCTACATGGGGGCTTGAGTCTGAGATGCGTGGAAATTTCCTTTTCTCTTTTAGGAATTTCGAGACGAAATTCTTATAAGGGAGGGAGATTGTTACAACCCACATCTAGGTTAGTAAGAGAATACCTCAATTAGCATGAAGTACCTTGATTAGTACAAAGTATCTTGTTAAACATCATGGTTAATCAAGATAAGCTAAGATGTGAATCAATAGTTGAGATTGAATCATCTGAGGTAATTAATGATAATCACAGTCTTAATCGTTAAGTTAAATAAGTGCCCAAGAAGCGATTAGTAATTTGATTAGTTGAGACAAGCTAATTAGCATGATTTCATGCCTTGAGTTTGTATTGGATTACGTTCTTGAAGTTTTGCAAAAAGAATCATCTGATTCGGACCCCTGAGGCCATAGTTATGGCGTTTTTAAGAGTCTTGGACTTGAGATGCAATTTTTCCCAGTAATTTACCCCTTTAGTGGGTCGGCTACCTTTTTCCTTCATCTTCTTCTTCCCATTAGAACAAAACCGCAAAAGTGGTGCCCCAAACCCAGTGTTCGACCGAGCAGCAGAGGGAGAAATAGGCACGATTGAGGGAGATTCTCGAGCTCTTCACCTCCGACCAGTTTGGGCGTCGTCCTCCTCTCTTCTCCTTCCTCCTCTACCTCGCCCTAGTGGCGCCCCTACCTGATGGAGCAAGCAGCGACCGACCTACAGCAGGTGCTGCGCCGGCCAGCAGCAGGGCGCCGTCCAAAGACCCTTTTGGGCGCAGCCAACTCTCCAGAATGCTGCTCTTGAATCCGTCCATGAGGTCTGTGCTCAAATCCAAAGCCCTAGCCCTAGATTCAGCTCTTAACTAAGCTCTTGTTTTGACCTGTACGTGGGGGGAAACATTTGTTGTTGGTAGCAGGTCTGGCCAGGGGCTGTCTTGGGGCAAGCATCACCATGAATCGCCACCATTGATTCCAGATATTAGAAAAGAGCAAGCATCCACAGCCACCCAGCCCTCAACTAGCAGCTAGCTTGGTTCCTTCCAACCAGTACGTGTGTATGGTACTGTTCCTTTGCAGCAAATTCGTTAACAGGACAATTGCAAGGTAGAAGACAATAGAAGTCCACCCGGAATCAGACCCTGAACGCATCCCCGGACGAATTCGGGCATCTCGAATCACTGTGAGTAGGATTTCATTCATTTATCATTAATAAACTCAGGCGTTTGAATATTTTCTGTTTTGTGCGCGTTTTAAGCTGATAACAGTCGTTATCAGGCATTGGGCAGCATTTGGTGTCGCCCGACTTTTATTTCATAAATTGTTTCGTTACCCTTCTATATGACTTAATTTAGCATCTGATCAGTGTGAATTGAATCAGTGAATTTATATGGTTCATCGGAACCTATATTGTTCAGTGTGAACGTTGAAATTAGAAATACACGCCTGAAAATGGTACGGGTTGGGTATAAAGTCAGACAGTATAGATTTTAGTAAATTAGCAGATGCATGATATAAGGATAGGGTGTTGCCATGTGATAAGTGAATGAGGTAACTGAAACCCTAAGGATAGGGTGTACAATGAATCAAGTATTTTGATATCAAAATTCTCAATATGAGATGTGGTGATGCTTAACTGTTGAATTGTATGTTTCTTGTGCATTTAACTTTACATGCTTATTCTCTTTGAGTTGGTATATATATACTACAGGGTTTCCTATTTTCACAATACATATCTCGTGAATTGCAGGTGATGAGATATGACATGCCCTAGAAAGGGATGTTACTGAGATCATGCATATATGTATGAAATGTTAGAATGAGAATACTTGTTGGGCATACATGATATATGTTGAATACATGAGTTATGATGTTTCTTATGATATGATATGGAAGGCCGTGTGAGCCTTGTAAGAAATGTTAAATGAGTTATGATTTCTGTTTAAAATGTACCTATAATGTTAATGTTAGACTTAGGTGCCCTGAACACCGTAGAACCCCTTTGAGAGGTCTGATTCTTAGGGGTGAAACTCGTGTTGCAACAATAACCGTGCGGAGTCACGGTGGCACGAGGATAGAGAGGCAGTGTCCAATAATAATCCGTGCGGAGTCACGGTGGCACTGGAGAAAATAGGGGTTATTCAACATTAATCCGTGCGGAGTCACGGTGGTAACCCAGTGAGACTCTCCGCCTGTGTACTCAGGTTAGAGGAGGAGTCTAGAGCACTCGGAGTTAGTGCATTGAGGCCGGAGAGCCTGTGGTCCTGTAGCAGAACAGGGCTGGCAGTCAGACTTAGCATTTCCCGGGTGTGTCGCTAAGTCTTGTACGGTGTGGCCGTAGTGCACTGCGAGTCTCTATGCAGAGTACACTGCATAGATCAGGGCATAAGCTAAAATATGATCATATAGGTTCACAGAGTTCCTTATAAATGAAAGAGTTAAGGAAGACTAGAGCATAGTCTTCTAGTAGTTATTCTTTGGATGCAATATTTACATTCTTTGTTATTTCAATTATATTGTTTTAGAACTGCTCAGTGTAGTATTTCTTGTATATTAATCTGAATAATAAACTTAAGGAGTTGTTTAGTGATAGTTAAATGAAAAACTATTCACTGAGCGAGTAGGCTCACTCCTCTACTCAAACATTTTCAGGTCAGCGACAGTTCCAGGAATCTGAAGGATCTTACCACCCTAGTCAGTAGAAGGTATATGTAGTTAGTTAGACAGTGGTCTCTTAATCCTTTCCCCTTGGTCCTTGGGACATGGTGTGGGAGAGAGAGAGTATGTATGGCAAATGAGTAAAAGATGTAAATTATCTGTTAGGTTTTACTTTCTGTTAAACAATGTTACATGTTGTAAACTCTATTTATGTTCTCTAGCCAGTTTAATTGAAATGCTTCCGCAATAGTTTATTATGTTTCAGTTTACAACAATAATCCGGATATCATTACGAGGTTTTTAAAAAAAAAGTTCTCAGTGATTTGTTTATGTGATAATCCCTCCGTCACGCCCTAATCTTGTGATTAGTGGTTAGTGTGGGATCGGGGTGTGACATATTTTCTATATGTTTGGGGAAACCTTCATATGCGTCTTGATCAAACATACTTTATCAGTCATTAATTTCATGCATCACTGTTTACCACAGAAAGTTCTCCCACACCACCCCAGTACAATGGAGAATAACATGGTTGATGATAAAGTGCCTCAAAATTGTGGCATACTAGTGTTGGCTTGGTAGCTATTATTATAGGAGAATTCAGCTAATGGGAGATTTTTATCCCAAGCACATCCCCAATCCATCATGCAATCATTTGATGAATCTTCTAGACTTTTTACCGTTTGGTCTGACTAATTATCAGTATGCAGATGGTAAGTTGTGCTAAAATGTAGGTCGAGCCCATCTCGTCTTGTATCTATTTCCACAAACGAGATGTAAATTTTTGATATCTATCAGAGACAATCACATGAGGCACTCCATGTAGGCAAATGACCCAATACACATACAATTGTGCCATGTCAACAACTTTGCAAGTAATCTTGAATGGTAAGAAATGGGCAGACTTAGTCATACGGTCTACCACTATCCAAATTGCATCACAACTGCTTCTTGATTTTGGAAATTTAATGACAAATCCATGGTAATATTCTCCCACTTTCACTCTGGAATCTAGAGTGGATGGAGAAGACCACCTTTTATGTCCTATTTTCATATGTTAATAAGTCAAACACTTTTCCATGAAGTTTTCTATGTCTTTCTTCATATTTTTCTAGCATAATCCTCACTAAAGGTCTTTGTACATTTAGGGGTACCAGGGTGAATAGTACCCATGAGCTTCACTTAGAAACCTTTGTCTGAGATCTTCAACATCAAAAACACACAGTCAATTTTGGAAGAGAATCACACAGTTAGGTCTGATAGAGAATCTATACAATGGTTTTTTAGTCAAGGTTTTCATTTTTTCAAGATTGGCACTTGCCAATTGAGAAGAAATGACCTCAAAAATCCAGGATGGAGTAACGGAAATAATTTTCACATGTACTCTCAACCTTTCCACTATGAAATCATCATCAACCTCTGGTACTTCATGTCTCCAAATCAAGACTTGTTTAAGACTTTTCCATACAAAGCATCGAATTGAACCCTGAACGACACCTTTCATTCTATTCAGAAAGTCGGCTATAACATTGGCTTTACCGGGTGATTGGTGATGATATATTTCTAATCCTTAAGGTATTTCATCCATATTGTTTGATGCATATTAGGATCTTTTTGATTCATCAAATATAGTAGACTTTTGTGGTTAGAAAATACTACAAACTAAACCCCAAATAGATAATGACACAAAATCTTTGGAGCATATACCATTGCAGCTAGCTCCAAATTGTGCATCAGCCATTTTTATTCATTTGGTTTTGGTTGGAGTGACGTATATGCAAGACTCTCTCTTCTTCCATAAGGAAGCACCGTAACACTTGTTTTGATGTATATGTGAAAATTACATAAGGTTTAACCTTGATAGGTAGGGAAAGAATGGCTTCAAAGGTTAAGTATTTCTTCAGTTCTAAGAAACTCTTATCGTAGGCAAATGAAACAAAGATGATTACAAGGAAAAGATAAATGTGTAACATGTAGGTCCATGATGAACAAAAATGTAATCTAAAGTAAGTATCAAATAGATAAAAGGAGACAGAGGGCCACCTAGGCATATCAAGAGATTGTCCTACTCTTGAATAGGTTTTTCTAAGTCTTCATCTTCAAATTCTAGATCCACAAACTCTGTGTCCACCGACTACTCAAGCTCAGGGTGAAGTGAGAACACGTACCCAAGAAAAGATAAAAGAACAAGTCAACAAAATGATGAGTATGTTCATATTTAGCATTTTAAGCATTTTAGATAAAAGAGAGAGAAGAATGGGGGTCGCGTTCAAGAGGGGGCTAATAGAAATATGGTAAGTTCAATAAAGTAAACAAGAGAATGAGATTTAAGAGAATGAAATATTTAAACATTTGATTATTATACAAAAAATCTTACTCTTTTCACAATCCACAATATCATAAAATGATAGTTGCATGTAGATAAATTACACTGAAACTAACTGAGCTAGGTTCAAGACCCCACTAAGTTATTAGCCTTAGTAAAATGGGTGGAAAGATGCACCCTGGGTAGAAATAAGCACCCATGTATATACATGAGAGGTGAAAAGATGAACACCTGGTGGAAAGATGCACCCTAATGTCTATGTCTAAGCATCTATGCTAGTTATCTTTGTCTAATATGACATACAAATAGAAGCCAAACTTATGTCCATCAATTACAACATCATGAGTAAATAACATTGCATGAGGGTTTATAAACCCAATATAATATGAATAACTGGATTTTGAAATAAATTAGGATAATTGCCACTAAAAGAACATGAAGTTTCAATTAGAGAGTAAGGATATAAAGAGGTGTCATTATGGATTATTGTATTTCAAAGTCAAATAAATTCCTAAATGTCAAATAGAGAATGCACATACTTATCACATCAGATCTAGTTCCTTCAATGTCTTGCTAGGGTTCAGATCCATGGTTCCCAACACCTAATTTCACTTTAAATGTGTATTAGATGTGTACTTTTATCTATTAAGATTTAAATGACCACACCGAAAACATTAGATTTTGGCTCTAAAAATGGCACCATCAAATTAGGCAAATTGTTTCATGCCAAAAACATATAATTTTCTAACTTCTAGATTATTTACTACACTTTTTACATATTAAGACAATTTTGATTAAATAGAATAAATTAAATGACCTTTATCCATGCAGGGCATGAAAGACTAAAATTTGAGACTAGCTTAGCATGGCCATTTAGTCAAACCCAAATCTCCCCTAGTTACATATGTATTGAGGTGCCAAAGACCCAAAATTTCCTTTGTCATAATTATAATGAGATTCAATAGGCATAGAAACTGAGGTCATTAGATGACATGGCCTCATCTACTTCCTCAGCCTGGTTTGACCACTGCCAACCAGGGCTAGGAGATGTGCACTAATGCTTATGAGATCACATTAACAACTTGAAGGATGCTTAGTCTCTATGACATGGAGAAACGAACTCAAGGAGATCATGGGGAATATGGGAAATACACAGGAGCCAAATCACTACTCGTGCTATGGCGAGGAAAAATTGCCATTGAGCAATTCACCAATTCTGAGTGAAATAGGTTGGAAATCATTGTAGTTATAGTTGCAAAGTTAAGGCATGGGTGAAAGGAGGCTAACTAGGTGGTAGCAGGATGGGAGGCACAATAGTAGCTGACAATACTTGAAGCTTTTACAGAGATGATTAGACAACCGATGTTTTGGAAGAACAACGGGTTTTGGGGGAAAATTGGAGTTGGGGAAAAGAAAGTGAGTTTAACGATCATTTTTTGGGTTATGAGATGATGATAAGTAAGTAGATTCTGAGGGGTATTTATAGAGTGCATGTTTACAATGCAAAAAGGGCTTAGAGTTTGATTGGGTGTTAATTCCCCAGATCATCATTCCAAGAGGTCAAAGTCTCAAATGAAACATATATTCAAAAGTGATTCAATACTTAAATAATCATGTCAAATTATTAAAATAGACCAAGAAATCACCACACAAACCAGTTAGTAACACAACCATTACTATACCTATGGATTAGGGAAGACGACACATGCTGATCAATAGATCAAAATGTGCATAA
The DNA here is from genome assembly GCA_963693085.1 of Alisma plantago-aquatica. Classification (NCBI taxonomy): domain Eukaryota; kingdom Viridiplantae; phylum Streptophyta; class Magnoliopsida; order Alismatales; family Alismataceae; genus Alisma; species Alisma plantago-aquatica. The sequence goes on from OY856412.1 coordinate 999,129,795, forward strand.
AAGTCACACTGTTGAATTGCACATTAAACATCCCCCACGCGACAAAGAGAAAAATAACCAAACTTCGATCTAATCAAGGCGTGACACGTAAATCACATTAAATTATCCTTATCACTTTATATTACACTTTCATTAACCAATCAAAGAGTGCATTTGACCTCCTTTTGACCCCAAATTTGATGGGTTGGACCATGACAAATCCCATTTTGGCATTTATTTTGCATTAATAAACATTTAGTGCCTCAATTATTTACTTACATATTAACAATCAATTTAGCGTATTAAACCCCTCACCGTTTATGTTTTGATTCTAACTAATGTGTTAGCCCTCTATCTACCTCACCTCCATTGTAAAAGTATTCTAGAGAGTCATCTTTAAGAGTAGGGTACTAACTATCATGATGCTAACCTTATAATGGTGATTTTTCATGTGGGCCCTTATGGAAAATGGGTATTATCTATATATTCTATTTTAAGCCTAAAGTTTCTAAATTAGGGAAAGGCATGGAATACTATCTAATTCAAAAAGGTATTAAAATTAAGGAAAATAACTAGAATGAATATTGTACAAATAATAAGTGAATACAAAATTGTCTCAAACATTATTCATGTAGGATAACGTAAAAACCTACTAAAATTCTTAAATGTAAGAAATTATTTTTTCTCTAACTTAATCCTATCTTTTATGTATCTTTCTTTGGAGATCTATACTCTGGTACCTGAGTATCATGACTTGCACTCTGGTGTCTGGGTTATATATCTGAGTTAACGTGCACTCTAGTTCCTGTGCATCATGACCTTTAGTAAGGGCATGAGTCATGTATCTTGTTTCAGCCTACACTAGGGTCTGGGCCTCATGACTTGCACTAAGAGTCTGGGTAATGACTCTTGATTGACCTATATTAAGGGTCTGGGTCTAACTCTATATTCTTATGACATCTTAAATCTCATCTTAACTTGAAACTTGTGAAATAAATCTTAATACGATCTTATCTTACAATCTTTATCTTCAATCTTAATGAAATATAATATTCTAAACATTCAGCATGTTAAGTTCGGATCTAAAATCATCCGGAGAAATATTGTGACATATATTTCACTTGAAATCTTAAAACATAAGATGACGTGAATCATGAACATCTTACATAGCAATAAGAAACTGGTCAACATGCTAAGTATAATAAATATGGAGTACTCATGAGCATGGACTACTAACCTATAAAATAGATAAAAATTCCTACAATGGTCCTACTACTTCACAAACCCTTAATTATTCTAAAATACCCAAATACCTTTGAGCATGATCTTATAAACCTCAATTAACCTGAAGTAAAAATCTCATGAAAACTACTTACAACTAGGTACCAAAACAATGCCCATCAGACATATCTCAAAAATAGATCAACTTTCATTTATAGATCATTATCATCTGAGTCATGTAGTAGCTTCTACAAACTTCTTAATTTGGATCATTTAATTCTTGACTTGAAAACCAAGAATCTAAAAAGACATTCTTACACTTGCATGTCAAACACAAAATTATGTGCATTGCAGGGAACTTTAGTCAAAATAACATCGGAATAAATTCACAACTAATAACGTTATGAACATGTGAAAGCCCTAGTGGTGCATTATAAACATCAAGTTATTTTGGGGGTAAAGCTGATAATTAACATTTATTCTTCCTTCATTGCACATGCCAAGCTTAATCATGCCATGGTTGTGGCTTCATAGAGGCTTAGGATCCTCGATTGTGTTGGGGTGTACTACTACCCTTTACAAACATTCCCTTCAAATCCATCATCCCCCATAGAGGTCAAAGGTCTCATTCTTATGGCCTGCGGTGGATTGAGCAAGGAGAACAAATGATTGATAAAATGCTGTTTGAAGCTAAGAAGATAAGACTAAAGATACACGACTCGACAAGGACAACTAGTGTCATAGAGGACTCCACAATAAGGAGGATATGCAATAAGGCTAGCATTATCATCAAGAAGTACGAAAAGCCCAAAGTTACTATGAACTAATAAAAAACATGAAAATTTGGGATTTAAGGTTGAGCTTGCCTCTGATAGAATTAAGACCCTAGATAGCTTTTAGAGGTTTCTTAGAGAGTTTTTGATCATTTCCTCTACAAAAACACGTCGACACTTCACTATCAGTGAAGCTCTTATAACGTAAAGTAGCTAGAGTTCGGGGTAGAACTCATCTAAAGAGAACACCCAAAAGTGTTTGGGAGGGTTTTGTAGACATCTTGGGGTGCTTCTTGCCATACGAATTTGGCTGAGGGAATGTCTGCATCGTAAATGACACTAGTGAGCATTGGAAAGATGACTAGGTGGGTCCTAAAAGAGTGAAATCAAACTGAGGAGCATTCTATGCATGCTGCTAAAGGTGGTAAATGTGTTGGTTTCTGGTAAGAACGACGAAGTGGCTCTCTATAGGTCAAGACTTGGAATGGGAAAGTGTGAGCTTGGTTATTTATGTTATAGATGATGATAGAGGTCAAATTAGGATTGGGCAGACTTGGAGCGACCCCATGATCGTTGTGGTGAGAAAGAAGTAAATCAAATATGATTGAGAGGGGGAATGGACTATAGATCAAGGGAAGACGTTGGGTACCATTTACCATCGGTGAACTCTCTGTGTGAGGAAGGAGACAAAGTCTTCATCCCATAGTTCTCAACAAATCTGAGTTAAGATCCAGTGCTTGACACTTTATTTAGATGGAACTAGGGGAATTGTTGTAATTGGCTCTACCATGGGGTATCTAGGCCACTTAATATGATTTATTTATTCTTTTCTTCTTATAATCATGTGATCTAGATAGGGTCATCTAATTGTAATGAAATTTGGCATGGTAAATTGAACCCATTGATTCCAAATATCAACTAAAATATTACATTTGAGCTAAGGAAATACATGTTTCACATGATTAGGTATTTAGGATAATTCATGCATTAGTAGAATTTTATGAGGAGTTACACTACCAATTTTTTTATAAAATATAATGTAACATGAACTACTTCAATACCATGAAAGAGAACATATCATGGACAAATGTGGGGTCATTTGCTATTAAAACCCTCATTTTTCATTATTACATATTTAGGGCTAAGCTGTGTACATTATTATACTATTATGTAATATCAGGTTGAGTAATCATGCGCAAGAGTCATATTAGGGTTCTACATAACTAGAAGCAATTAAATATCTAACTTATACTTCTTAATTAAATTTTATCTAAACTAAAGTTTTAGGGATGTTACAGCTAGTAGGTTGATAGTACAAGTTTTAGAAGTATCCAATGAAACTCAAATTATTAGAAGATATGCCTTGCTAGATGAAGCCAAATCACTAGTGAGGAGGCCCAAAATTCAATCTACCAAAAACCAACTGAAACTTTAATTGTCAAATAGTTCAATCCACACAGGCTACACCATGGTCGGTCAATTTTAGTGCCAAGATTTTGTGTTCAAGACCTTTTCACATTTAAAGTAATTGAATGCCATTTTTTTGTAAGTTAAAATGTATTCTCTCATAATTTTTTTATCCCACATAATATAATTTCCATTGATTAAATAAATGTCAATATTTTTTAAATAAAATATGTTAAATTATATGATCATATATGTTGGGTAATTAATTAAATACTTTATCATATAGGTCCTTGATATGAGAAGTATATATAATAAAATACATGTTGAATGCAAGTATTTTACATACTATGTTACATTCAATATAATTATATTGGTCAATATAAGTACCTCTAATTAGATGCATTAACTGATAATGAACAATCCCTATTCTCAATGTTTCAGATAAAAATGTGTAAGTTTGTAGGATAAAAATGATTTATATTGGTTACTTAAATGTGCCTAAATTATGATTAGGGTATCAAACCCTCTCATTATTTTGTGTCACCTATATCTTAGTGAAAAATCCTTATTCTTTTTCTAAAACATTCTTCATATATGGTTATTGTTCCTTTCTTCTTGATAGGGTCTAGGTGATCAAGGGACGGTCGGTGTTCAATCTAAGTTGAGGTATATGTTTAGATCATGAAAGCATTCTATCCTAGGGGAGAAACCATATAAACATACATCCAGGCATCAGGGTGCTAATTTACCTAAGACAAGTCCTTTTGTTCACATTTTCCAAATTATTATACATCTTGTTTGTCTCAATGTTTTTTCCTATTATTTGGTTATTAAAATATCTACCTTTTTATGTGTTACTTGAAACCACAATGTCAACAACCTTAAGTAAAAAATTATTGAATTTTTCATGATATAAAAGCATGTTGCACAATCTACATTTCCAAAAATAATGAAGAAAATACTATTTTCCATGTTTAAATGACTGGTCCTTCTAGCCCAATTCAAGATTGACATGTCTAGTATGCTAGAGAAGTCATCACTATCCCACATCAAACCTTATATACTATGCGCAAATATTTGGATTACCATGATATGGTTTATTTGTTTATTAACTCACATCATCCAACAAAACAAGAGTCATATCCTAAAGGTTAAGAAAAGAAAATTAAGTGACATGAGATAGATGCATAGTACCATTGATGTATATGATATGTGTTGTTAAACATTCTTTTTAACATTTACAATTACTTTCCTTCACCACCTCTAAAGAACCTTTTGTAAGACTTTGGACCATAATTATTATTGCATATACCTTGGTTTACATAAATGCTTCATTTATATGATCTTAAAATTCAAGATGGTTAAGAAATGATAATTTTCTGGAAATTGCATGAGATTTTGTTTATTTTTCATGGTCTATAGGATCCTTCTATGTTTCTACCTAGTAAATTTATCATTGTTGTTGTTATTTAGAAATTCCTAAATCTTGGGAAGGCTCCATTTAGATCTCAATTACAATGAGAAATTTCTCAAAATCATTAAACGATGATCATAGTGATAAATAAACAATTAGAATGCATGAGCATATCATGTCCATATAGATTAATCATATGATCAATCTAAGGGAAGAAAAGAGTCTAGGAGTGAACAAACACTAGAAACCTAAAGCTTAGATCTAGAAGAAAAGCAGAACTAATCCATTTTGGTTATCAGGATGAAGATTGTCCTTCTAAGAAATCCAAGAAGTGTGGGACAACAGATGGGGTTATGGTCAACACTTCTACCAACAACAATGAGTACATATATCTTAATTCTAAAGTTGTATATACTTGAACCACTTTATTGGGTTTTTATACTAGCATAAATGTGCAAATTTGAATGGTCTCTACTTGTGTTATACTGGTTCATCAACTATAAGTTGGTGACATTGTAATACCTCTTCACTCTTGGAATAATAGGATAAAGTCATGTAGATTTGAATTTTCCTTTGGAAAAAGTTAGTCTTCAAAGGGCTAAAGCATATCCTGGAGACCAGTGTGGTATCATTAGTGATCTTCTATTAATTAGATATGAGATTAGACTTTAAATATAGTGACTCATATTTGTCGTGTTAGTTTTGTGAAAAATTAGTTTTGTGATGCATAAGTTCTGTTCAAGTATCATATCATGTTTCTACTTCTCATTAAACTAAATGAAAGTCCTATTGTTTTGAATATTTAATAACGAAATATTTGGCATGAATAACTAGGCATGTTAATTGTGGTTTCATACAATGAAAGATTAATATAATTCTACCATTGATAGCATCAGTATTCAAAAACTTATATATGTTGTCCATGTGAGGACAAATATCTTCAAAAGTATTCCAATTTAGTTGAAAGAATAACTAATTGTTGAATTTAGTTTACTCTCACACTTCTGAGTTCAATGGTGCAAACACTATGGAAAATGAAGGATAATTCATAACCCTCATTTCTAAATGTAATAAATACTACTGCGTATACTTATGTAAAAGTAAGGCTGAAGCATTAGATAAATTTTGAATTTATAAGAATGAAGTGCAAACCAAACTAAATGGTACATGCATCAATTTTATAGGAGAGGAGAGTATACCTCTAGTTATTTTAGGAGATTGAAGAAATAGTGAATTGCACATGAGGTAAAAAAATCACACAAGACACAACCTACGTAATCATATAATCAAATAATAGGACAACCATAGATGTGGGAAATGCACTACTGCATATTTTTAGGTTGCTGACCTTTTCATTGAGGGAAATTTTTGAATATGAATTTCCATACATGTAATAAATTTTCTCATAACATAAGAGACGTATTTCATTTGAACTATGACAAGGTAGAAAGATAATCCCAATGTTTATGTGTGTCTTATCCTATAATACAAGATAACAAAGTTTGGACCTAAAATGGATGAATCTATATTTTTTTGTTAAGAGTATGTATACATATAGAATCTTAGTCACCATGTAATAGAAATCTATCATGTATGTAATTAAAATAGCTAAAATATATCACACAATATTCTTAAGATACATTAGTCATGAAACTTGTATAACTCAAAGTAACCTTTTGAAGATCCTAACCCTACTAGATTATATCTCTAATCATCTAGAAATGATGCATAAGTCAAGATTGGTAGTGAGTGATTATTTTTTAATCAGAGATTTATATAAATAATGGAATTAAAGTGAATTAAACTTGAAAGGCCATCCAAAGAGTTTGTAAGTGATATATCACTGACAATGTTGAATGTGATCATATCTCCTACCAAGCTATAACTTCTCCTGAAGAAAAAGTTTGGTAGGAAGCCATGAACAATGAAAGCCAATTAGTTGGAACTTGAGATTTGATGGATTTTTCTTTTGGTTACACTACAATCGGATGCAAATATCTATTTGAAAAGAAACTAAATTTGGAAAAAATTATTAGTAGGGAAAATGCCATATTAATTTTCAAGGATTATACACAAAAGGAAAGGATACATTATTTTGATAGTTATTCTCATGTTTCTCATATGACCATAATTCAAAGCTTGTTGCAAAACCTTATACCTATATGACCTCACTATCCACCAAATGTATGTGAATATTGCATCTCTACATGGTGATATTTGAGAGGAAATATATATTTCCCAATTAAAGGATGTGTCTATGGAATGTCTCTCTCTCTCAATTTTACTATGTTGAGAAAGTTATTGATATATTTGACAATATAGCATGCATACCTGTCAAAATTTCTATAAGATCCTTCAAGAGGTTTTTTCAAAATGAAAGTTGTTTTCATGTGTATCAATTAAAATGGTCAATTATACACTCATATTATTAAAATTTCAATGTATGTAATGACCTATACATGGCCATACATTGTGCTTGTTGTGTAAATTATGTAGATACACAAGTTTTACAAGTAGAACCCATTAGGAACCTTTTGATAGAGTTACTGGATATATAAAGGGAACTTATTTCATTGTTATGCATTATAAGAAATATCCTTCAATTGTTCTACACATAGTGATGCCCGATAGATAGCCAGGAACTCTGAGAGTATTCTGATATATGTATATATGTTTTTCCTAGTTGGTGATGTGAATACCTCGAAGTCCACAAATATAACCATCTTGTAAAGGTACACCTTTACATTTGAGTTTCATGCTTTAGATGAAACTAGTTAAAGTCAAAATAGGTAAAGGAAGTTATGTCCATCTTGCCTATGGTAAATCAACCTCTTCTTATAATAGAATGACCAAAATTTTCAATAACAAGAGTTACAAGTGAAGTGATTTTTGCAGAAGGTTTAAGCCTAAGAAAACCCATAATGTGAGATACAACCCAAGCATGCACTATAGAAAATAATAACCACCCTATCAACAGAGCCAAACAAGAAGCAAATAGAAATGAGAGAACAACTTGGAAAAGAAGATCACAAGTTATATTAAGCAAACTCTAAAAGTTTATAATGCTTGTCTTTATCTAATAATCCCTTGCCCACAATAGAATCTCTTAAACCACTCTTGTTCTCTCCCCTATTTTCTATGTTTTTAACTTTACCTTTTTGGCTCAAAATGTTGGCACACTTTGGTACATTCAATGTTGTCACACATTGAGGCACAATGTACAATTTGATAAATTATACTGTCTCCATCTATGGTTAGAAGAACCATATCCTTTGAACCTTTGGCCTCCATGCCATAAGGTTGTACCTTCTTTGAGCCATGCTTGTTTGATGGTACCATGAGTCCGGTCACACCACATCTTCCTCTTTAAAATGAAAAATAGGTTCACCTTTGCACGTGTTGTTACAATTGACAGTCTCCCACCATACTACCCCTAGGAGTTGAATACATGGAACAATATTCAGGTTCATGACGTATGCCACCCATGGTTATTCTACATCTTTGCCTCTAATTTCAATACATATCTCATTATCGAACTCCTCTTTTGGTCATAAAAGCTCAACAAGCTGATATGCTCCATTGGACGAGGTACTCTTCATGAATATTCCCTTGCAAGTGAATTGTATCACACCACCTTGTGTTAATATTTTACAACTGAAAAATCTAAGTGCCCTATTAGACATTAGATAACTATTTATACTAAGTACATATCAATTATCTGACCCTTGACAATGTGCCATGTGATCCATCATAAATCGTGGTAGGATGTATAATTAAACGATAACACATATCTAGTATCCCTTCATGAGAATAATAATGTTTGCATTAAGTTTTTCTGCTGGATGACTCTCAATAATAGTTATCAATGTCATCATGATTTTATGTGCCACTAATACTTTTTTATTGTCTTCCATGATCCTATATTTACTACCAATTGAAATGATTTTTATGGAACCTTCAAGTACAAGAAACCCATTATGCGATATGCAATGCAAGCATGAACAACTAAAAATAATAACCACCCTATCAATAGAGACAAATGCAAAGCAAACAAAGAAGATAGAAAATTATATTAAAAAACTCCAAAAGATTACAAGGATGTCTCTAGCTCTCTCACAATTCCTTTCTCATAATATAGTCCCTAAACCCACTCATATCTCTCCTTTTAGACTATATTTTTGGATTTTTTTTGCCTACAATGTTGGCACACCCAATGTTGTCACACATTGACACACAATGTTGTCATTGTTGGACCAATAAAGTTTACATACCCTGTCACACAATGTTACCACACCTTCCCCACCATATCATATGGATCTACATCTTAGTTATAATACTCCCATAGTACATGATAAGAACATCTTAAAATATAAGGCTAAACCACATAAGGAAGTATGAGAGGATAATGATAGTCTAATTAAATGATAATATACATATAATGCTAAACTAAATAGATAGGAGGAGAAAATAATGCGTAATATTTTTTTGGACTCCAAGTCTATAAAATTTGAATTTTTCCAATATTGTTATACATATTTCATATCCTAAAAATAGGATAAAAGTTTTATCTTAACACCAAGTACAACCATGAAAACGATTAACAACCAAGTTAGGTTAAAGTCTATAGGGTGGATTGTGTCTAATGGGGCCATGGTATTGATAATGTCAATGCTAAGTGTAATGTCATTGGTCCTTTATATAAGGGGACATATATGTCCTTATTTGGTAAATTAAAATCTGGCATTGGAGTGAAACCACAAGACTTATTCACATAAGGCAACAACCCAACCTAATTGAGTAGGGATTCACTAATAAGGTTTATTTTATTCAAGATATCAGGTAAAATTGTGATACATACTTTTTTATTCTAATGAATTCATTTTTGTACCCTAAAACTTGTAAATGTCATAGAATACAATTTAGTATGAGATTTTTCATTGACATATACCACAAAAGGTATCCTATTAGCAATATGTCTTCTCACATGCCCAACCAAGTGATTTTTGGTTTATTATTGTAATAGGGGAATTGGTTTATTTTTACAAATCAATCATGATACATGTCAAAAGATAAAAATTATTTACTATATTAACCTTACATATTATTACATGTCCTTTTATTATGTCATGATCAATAGATACCTTTAAACCCAAGGTTTATGTTCAAGTTGTATGTTTACTTAATTGGTACAATAGTAATACTAGGTAACCTAGGTAGTCAGAAAGGGTTCCATTTTTGAAAAGCATAATATGATAACTTCTTTTAGTTAACACTTTTACTATTATATTTCCAAGAAATTTTTATATTAGGATCATATATAAAAAAATAAATGTAACAACCACTTTTTTTGTGTAATGACGTGTAACATGATTGGGGGGTTTAATCCTGCATTTTTTATCGCTAAGTTTGGACCATCATTTATAATCGAGAAGGCTAGTGGACATTTATTCACATGAACTAGGAAGGGAATGACGACCATGCATACACTAAGCCACACCAAGTTGGGTTGGGCTGAGATCGAGCAAAAAGACTCAAAACTTAGTAGGTGTATTTAGTATTCAACATCATGTTATGCTAGAAACTTATTAAATGGAAAGTTTTTCTATTTATAAAGATAATCAAATGATCAAATATAATTCTTATTAATTGAATAAGCACCATACCTTTTGTTTCAATTGCACTATCTCATGTAGTCGTACATGATGGGTATTTGGTTGAATACAAGGTCAGATAGGTTCCATATATGTGAGTACATCTAGAGTGTATGTATATGGCATTGTATTTGGTTGAGTATTAAGTATATATATGCATTCAACTAGCTACCTTAACCACTGATTAGTAGTTAGTTTTGTTGATACTCCTGATCCAAAAATGTGTAGATGTGTGTGGGAGAAAAAATAATTTGTAATGATTACTTAAAGATGCCCCAAACTAGTATATTGATATGATAAACCCCTTCACTATGTAGTAGAGGTAGTATCTGAACAAGCTTACTTATTCCCTTCATGTTATATTCTTACTTGGAAAGTGTTACCCCTTGCTCATAAATTGTCTCCAAGAAACTAAGGATTGGTCAAAGTTCAATGTAAATACATGTGCATGTTTAGATTGTGTGAATATTATATCTTGAAGGAGAAAGTGCATGAACTTGCATGTATATATATATATATATATATATATATATATATATATATATATATATATAAGTCAAGTCCTTAAAAATGGCTACATAAGTTATTAATGTCATTATTTTGGTTTCCAATATTTTAGTTATAATGTATTCTACTGGCTCTGTACTTCTCAAAACTATCATGCTGATTATATTTGATGTTAATTTTAGAAAGATATTATATAATTATTTTTTTCCTAAAATAATAGAATAATATATTTTGCTTCTATTATATTTTGTCTTCCTTCTTTTCAATCAGCATCAAAATAACTTCTCTGGTTATCACTTCAAATGTTTCCAAAAATGTAAAAAGTCTTCTTTTACCATGGTATGATTAGTTCATTTTATCATTACTTACTATCTACAACCAAAAGAGTTAAATAGTAAAGGTTTAGAGAAGATAACTAGGTGATGAGAGAAAGAGATACTATGTCATTTCATACTATCATATGTTTTCACATTCTAGGTAATATAGAAATTTCCTCCTCTACCACCTGAATAAGGAACTTTGAAAATTGTTGGTCATGTTGTGTTACTGTGAAAACCTTGGCCTTGAGAAATACTATGTTACCAAATTCTTGAAATTTCAACTTATTGAGAGGAAGACAATTTTTGGAAAGGCACATGAGCTTTTAATTTTATTCATAATTTATAGGATAATGATATGCTTCTATCAAATAAATCTATTGTTGTGTCTATAATCAAGAAAACCTAATAAATCTTGGGAAGACTTTAGTCAATTGGTGAATAACATTGGAAGTTCACTTCACTATTGACATCAAAGGTGAATGCCTTAGAAATTGAATGTTTCCTTTGAGAAAGGTTTTATCTTTTCATAGAGTGGGATATGTCCCCGTAGTTAAGAGAAATATCCTTAATTGTCCTATAATGTTAGGAATAGTTTGGTAGCAATATATAAACATATACAGTTGTATTGACTCATTCGCGTAATTGTTTATCTTATGAAAAAAGTTTGATGTAGAGAATCTTATTATGATTCATATAGTCAATGTTTGTATCTATTCATTGACCAAAAATGAAAGTTACATTGCTGTAAATCTTTAGTTCTCAAATGTTTGGTATGAAAGCTTGTAAAAGTGAATGATGATTCTATGTGAAGAATGAAGAATACTAATCTTATATCCGATAACTTCCATTATAGGAAATACAGATATGTTGTTTCTAGACGTGTTATATAACCTAGGAAGTGTTTCCATCTGATTCATAGAGAATATCATATTTTGGAATTTGTCCACACGAATATTTGTGAGTTCAATGGTGTATCTACTATGGATAACAAAATGTTCATCATAACCTTCTTTGATGACTCTCGTAGACACTACAGTGTTAGTGAGAAATATGTAATTAACCCATTGAGGCTTTTCATTCTAAAAGTGAAAACATATGAGAGGATAAAATTGTATATGTTGGTTATTTAAATATGCCTCTATATTGATCAGGGTAGACACAAGTTTCATGAACCATCTCACTATGTGGTTCCAATTGTATCTAGGTCAAATTTGTCTTTTAGTGGTTTATCTTCCTTGCTCATTGATTGGCTCCAGGATACTAAGGTGTGTTCATATCATGTGAATGTTATATAATGTGAGAGAAAGTGTGTGTTCCTACTAAATCATATAGTAGGACTCATTTAGGTGGTTGTACAAGATGATAATCACCTCCAACAGGCTGGTGGAAGACAACCTAGGATGCATCTGTGCGGAGGAGAAAGGATGTGCTATGGGTGGTTGTGAGAAATTAGGAGGGTGTTTTGGCAAATGCTTGGGAAAGGTGTATGCTCACGTACTCAATTTAGAAGGTAGAGTTGGCAGCGATCACTAGTACAAAATTTGACCTCTGGTGTCACTATAGACCTACGACGTCAGCTACTAAAGTACAAACATCGTAATAGGTCAAGCCTTGTCATTTAGGAAAAAACATGGGTACCACTTTCACTTTGATGTTGGTTTCTTGTGGAGGAACTGACATCACAAACAACTCAGAAAATTCCATTTTTAGAAACGTTTTGGTAAAGAACATGACGTGTTGATAAGGAACTGACAACACAACCCTTTCCACAAAATAAATTTTACCCCCAAAAGGGCTATGATGTCAACTATTGTATATCACACTCAACACCATAGGTCAAGTACCCCACAAATATTTTTACTTGCAAAAAGTTTGTGGTATCATATCCTTTTTAGGAACCGACAATACTAGGTGCCACATGTCCTGCAAAATAATATTTCCCCTCAATTTCGATTATATTCTCGGTGTTGGTAATAAAATTAACACTATATCTATTATAGAGATTGGAATTTTTATTAGGTATAATGACATATAAAATCCATCTCTAATGAAAAGAATGATGATAGATGAACTTATGTTATTCGTTTTTCTAAAAGAATGATGGCATAATGTTTAGTTTTTCGGTTAATCCCGCTCAATCGATGACTAAGAGAAACTTAATAGCACATGCAAAAATTTCTTCCCCCCATTCTCTATTTCATCATGATACCTAGCTACTAGCTCTAGAAACAATGATGACCTAGCTTCCAACCATCACCTCATCCATTTCAACCATCATCGTTGTTGTTGTTATTGTACTACTATTTGCATCACTGCCGCCATTGTTGTTGTTGCTGTTTGTCACTGCTGTCACTGTTGTTATGAGATTGCCATTGTTATGCCGCCTCTGCTTCCTCCTTCATTGTTGTTCTGTTACCTTGAGTTCTTTGCCACTTCTACCATTTGGCCCACTTGTTACTGCCACCGTTGCAAGTTGTCCCACTTGCTGCTACTGCCACCATTAATTGTCCTAGTTGCTGCTACCACCAATGCCTTGCCTCTGAGGTCATCACTTCTCTTTGTTTCTCCATGGTATCTAGTTCAATTAGGTACATTTTCTTTTTCTTCTTCTCTTCTCTATTCTTCTTATAATTTGCCATGTCCTATTTAGTTTATCATGCCTAGACAGAAATTACTATGCTACTGATTTAGATATCCTAATTTTTACCATTTGTTTTGTTTCTAACTAGAAACATAGTTAGGGTTACATGCCTAATTATGTTCTTGAACAATATATGGATGAATCAATTAACCCAATTTAATATATGAATTAAACCAAATAGTGGCATATGCATGTTTCACTTTTAACTATATGTATGTTTATGAATAAAATAATTATCCCACATTTACTATATTAAGACTTAAATCATAAGAGTGTAACCCAAACTATATATGTATTTGAAAACTATACATGCATTCTATTGTGTCAGAAACACGACCAAAATTTACTCAATAGGAGTAAATCATGGATAGTCCCTGGTTTGGGACCATTCCTGAAGATTAATCTCACTTAGGATGTAAGTATATAATGTGTGTTCTATTGTTATGGTGTTTCACCGAATCCTTCATTTGTTCTCTGAGTACATATGCATATAGGTATTTGCCGATCTAAAACTATGTACTTGGATAAATGTGAAATGCTGCCAAAATATTTCTTGAAAATAGAATGCACATTATACACTTAGTAGTGAGATTAGGAATTCAAGAATGACATATGTGGACACATTCATCACTAAATGCTAAACTCGAAACCCTAAACTTTTAATCCTAAGCCCTAAACACGCTAAACTCTCTAAACCTTATAAACTCTACTCAATGTAGTCTCTTGTCATAGAAACTCTAAACTCTAAATCCTCAACCCTAAATCCTAAACCCTGATTTAATTCTAATATATTTTGTTATGGATTGTATACTTGTTTTATCTATATAATGGATCAATCATGGATGTCCATTCCAAATTTCTACACTCTTGAGTTTATTAGCAGTCTTGATCAATTTATAAGATTTGCAAAGGAATATAGAAAATTACCTAGAGATGGGCTCTATTGTCCATGAAATCAAAAGTAATGGTATTGGCATGGAGATATTCCTACAATGAGATTAGTAGATGTCAGTAGCAGTACTTGTGTTGAAGAATGTAACTGATGTTGATGTGAATGAACTACTTCCAATTGACATAGTTGATGTGATTCTAGACAGTTGTGGGGTAAATCTTATTGATCTACCTTCATTATTTAGAAACATTGTGCATGCTATTGATAGACCGTTATACTTAGATGTACTAATTTTACAAATTTGAGTGTTGTGTTGAGATTGTATACTCTGAAGGATAACAATAGATGGAGCTACAAAAGCTTCACGTCTCTATTGTATTTTCTAAAACAATTTCTTTCTAACAGAAACAAGCTTCCAATCTCAACATACAAAACAAAGAAAACATTTTCCCCAATGAGAATGGAGGCTAAAAAAACACATGCATGCCTGAATGACTATGTGTTATTTTAGAAGGACTACATTAATTTGAAATATTGTCCAAAATGTGGGGGTGTCAAGGTACAAAATGATGACTTCTGGTAAGGCCATAACTAGCTCTCCTACCAAGGTGCTATGGTACCTACCTATAATACCCTAATTTCATCATTTGTTTGCAAATACCGTAGATGTGCATAATTTATCTTAACATGCATAGGTTAAAAAAAACAATGATGGAATCCTATGACATGTGTTTGATTCCCAACAGTGGAAGAAAATTGATTTACCGTGCCCTAAACTTGGTGAAGAAGTCAGAAATTTAAGTTTTGGGTTTGTACTAACAAGATAAATCCATACAGAACACTAAGTAGCCAACATAGCACTTGTCCTATTATGATTGTTATATACAATATTCCTCCTTGGTTCTGCATGAAAATTAAGTCATGCTGTCATTGTTGATATTGGGCCCCAAAATAATCTAACAATGATATTAACATTTTTCTTAAACCTCTGATTAATGACTTAAAGAAACTATGATGAGAAGTTGTGATGACCAATGATGTTTCACATAGAGAGACATTTCGTTTGCATGCTATGTTGTTTTGCACTATCAGTAACTTCCAACATATGGGAATTTGACTGTATACAACATAAAAGGATCCAAAGCATGCCCTATATGTGAGGAGAACACTGATTCAATATGATTAAAACATGGCAACATGACTATATATCTTGGTCGTCAATGGTTTTTCCCAAAAGTGCATCCTCATCAAAGGTTGTGCAAAGCCTTTAATGGCTCAACTGAGAAATAAAGTTCCCCTAAACCTATATCAAGGGAGAATACTTATGAAATAGTAAAAGATGTTGGCAACACATTTGGTAAGATGTCACAATGTACTATTATCACATGTGATAAATCTTTATTCAAGAAGAGGTCAATATTTTGAGATCTTCCATATTGGAGTTTTTCATCATTTAGGCATTGCACTGATATCATGCATGTTGAGAAAAATGTTTGTGATAGTGTCATTGGTTTTCCATTGAATGTAATAGGTAAGAATAAAGATGGCATCAAACTCATAATGGACCTACATGAAATGGGTATAAGGAAATAATTAACAACAAAATTTAGCAACGATCGCCATACATATATACCTCCAACTTGTTGCACCTGGTCTAGGAAGCATAAGAGAAATTTTTATGAGTGTTTGCTTAACATTAAGTATCACATGGATACTATTCTAATATCTATAAATTAGTCTCAATGAAGGATATGAAGTTGATAGTTCTTAAATCTCATGATTGCCACACTCTAATGCAACAAATATTTCTCATTTCTATTCGATCTAAAACCTACGAAGCATGTAAACCAAGCTTTGTTTCTTCTTCTACACTCTATGCAACAAAGTTGTTGATCCTGAGAATGAGTAGCAAAGAGAAGCGGTCATTACCCTATTCCATCTTGAGATGAATTTTCCTCCTTCATTCTTTGATAGCATGGTACATGTTATTGCTCATTTCACTAGGATAGTGAAAATATTGGGTCTCATTTTCTTACATTGGATGTATCCTTTTGAATGATACATGAATGTTTTTAAAGTTGATGTTCAAAACCATTTTGGGCCTAAAGGGAGTATTATTGAGGGTTGTGTGGATAGCCAGGTTATGTAATTTTGCAATGAATTTTTGAGTTATAATGAAACTCCTACTAATGAAAAGAATATTAACAACTACTCTGGAAAAAGGACTTTAGGAGAATGTATGAAAGTTATTAGTCATGAGCTATGGAAGTAAGCACACTTGTATGTTTTACACAACATTAATGAAGTGGATATTTATAGCACCAAACACACCAATATTATCAAGAGAAAATATCCATGAGCCAGTTTAGTATGGCTTCCTAGAGAGTATAATATGATATTTATTAGGTGATTTTAAGATAAAGTCTTCCATTAACTATCTCAAATACCAAATAATGTTGTTGAAAATATTAAATGACTTTCCTTCAAACCAAAAATGAATCTTATATCTTATGAAGGGTTTGACAAAATGGATTTTCATACTACACAAAATGTCAAGATGATAAAAGTGTCGTCTGAAACAATCAGGACACCCTTCAAGAGACTTCATTGTATTTTTTAGTGTGAAGGATAAGAGTCCACATGAAGCTAAAATGTCTTATTACGGTTTCATTGAAAACATATTGGAGTTTGACTACACAAATTTTTAGAGTTACCATATTTAGGTGTGATTTAGTTGATAACAAAAAAAGGAGTAGTTGTGAATGAATTGGTACATCAGTGAATTTTAAAAATAAGTGAGAAGAATGAATCGTTCATCATGGAATCACATGCAAAACAAGTATTCTATATTGATGATCTTGTAAATGAAAAATGGTTTGTCATTCTTCATGAGAAAAGATAGTTTATTGCATATCTTATAGATGAAGAAGATTACTATGACTAGTGTGATGACTCTAGTCCATTCTTATTTTGCTTGCCAAGTGTAAATGTTGAAGGTAACACTTTAGAAGAAATTTTAATTGATGACTAGAGGCATACATTTCACAAAGTGTTTTTACATACTATACGTGCATTTTATATTCATTATCACTATTGTATATCTTTCATATGCTAGATGTGCATTTTACATTCTTTATCACTTATATTTCTTTCTTTTCCTATTTTTATATGAAGTTAAGATGGCATCTGATCGTGAGGATAAGAAATGTGAGAATTTTCACCCTGACATGTGTGCTATGAGGATGAATTTGGTGTAAGTTACATTGTTTTATATTTCATTACACATTCTCTATCATAGTTATATAAGTTATTTTTTTATCACTTATATGTGTTTCTTGACTATTTAATGATGAGCACCTGAGTATGAGCACCTTGAGGATGTGCACCTGAGGATCTTGTTGGATCTACTGAGTAGTGTGACCGTGTATGTAAACAAGGCATCACCTTGATGAACAAGTTAGCAGTGCAAAGTGGCAAAGGTCTAAATTTTGTTGTTGACTTTGATGAAACATGATTTCCTATTGGGGAGAACCACAGTTATTTGAGGCAACATTTAGGGGTTTTTGTCCATAGAAAAGTGACAATAATAACATAATCTTGGCATAAAGTTTCTCTTGCAATTAAAGACCTCATATGGAAGGAGGTAACTCTGAGATATTCTTTTTTTAAAGATATGTACAATTTTGTTTTAAAGATATGCCATTAATTATATGAACTTTTGAAGGGCATCTTTGACTTGATGAAAAAATGCATCATAAAAATGTGATGCAATATTATGGGAGGATATTGAGGAATTATAGGACAAATCTAGTAAGAGATTACATAATGAGCGACAAGAGTAAGAAGCCTACTATCGAGAAATGGACCTATCTTCAAAAGAATGTGTGGGAAATGTTTTTTTCTTCAAGACAAATGGATGAGTTCAATGTATTAGGTTGATGCTTATAATACATTCTTATTATTTGTTAGTTGAATTCAATGTATTACTTAATTAGCATATGTTTTAGATTAACCATACTATAAATGTATTACATTCTATGTAGCATCACCTACATAGACATCATGTGTCTTATATTGAGAAGCCTACTCCTAGGTCTGCAGAGTCTTTTAGCACTCATGCACCTCTACCTCACCAGGAGGAGTTGATTGATGCAAGCACAAACTGCTCTGGAGAAATACCTAATCCCACAACTAATGAGGTGGCTACAAAAATAGTAAATTCAAATCTTAGAGTATATGTTGATTTTTAACATTGATTATTATGTTATACTAACCAATTAATATATATGATAATTAGCATCAACTCTACAAACAAAGAAAAGAAGACAAGTTCAACCTTAAGGGATAAAGAGACAAATTAACGATTGATATGGATACTCAAGAGCATCCTAGCCATGTTAGAGGCATTGAGGCTGGTGTTCGGATAAGATCCTTTTTTGGCACATTAGATCAAAAGCACATATCTGTCAAAAAAGTGGATTTTCATAAGATAAGGTAGATATCATAGTTGCAAAGAGAATACAAGAGCAGGTGGTGACATAGTAGAAAATATAAAACATGCATAAATGAGACAATTTCAAGTTTCTCAGTCTCAACCTCCTTAGGCAGTACTTATGCCACACTGCTCTTCTTACAAGGTGGACCCTCTTCAGATAGAGGTGGTTGGGAGTAATCCCATGGATCAGACTGCCTAGTGTACATCTTATTATGATATAATAGTCTTGCAAGTGAATTTATAATATGTTGTGTTTGTGTATATATAGCGTTATATACAAAATTGTAGGTGTTGAGAAAATGTTTCCTTGCATTAGTTGAACCTATCTTATATGTTGTGGGAGTGGGTGCGGCTCTCCAACACCTTGCAGGTGACAAGATTTGTGGTTCCCCAATGGATGACAATGCGATCCACATGACTATCATGGTTTTGTTTCCAAAATGGAAATAGACATCACTACCATTTGGCCACCCCGAGCATGACACGATAGGGGATGCAGAAAACGATGTGGTTTCCTGGACCAAAGTTGGATTTATCTATGATAATGTATGCTAACTCTAAATTGCATTTGTATTTGTGGTTTATTTCTGTTTGTGTATATGATTGACAACTGATATGAGAATACATGAAGACCATAGTACCTAAGAAGCCCCTTATAGTTCCTCCACCAATGACATATATTATGTGGTTGTATTGCAAGTGACCAATACCATTCACTAGGTCCTAAGTGTAAGGGTTTGACATTATGGTTAGACATTACAGAAGAAGGGTCATATATGATGGTCCGTATTTAGGAAGATGTTGTAGGGAAGGAGCATGATACTAGTGTATTCTTGTTAGGTATTTTGAAGTTATTCAAATATGATTGGATGAGTACAATTGTGATATAACTTTAGATATGATGAGATCTTATGACCAATTACTTTATTCAAATAAATTAATCCATAAATATTTGCACCTCCTTATATAAGTTGATTGCACAACTCACATTAACCAATGTTGTATTTCTAGTTCCATCATTGATTAGCTGTGTAGATAGAGATCAAACTTTTGTAAGTGATTACTTCTCTACCACATATATATATTTTGGTACTATGGAAAAGAATGTGATTTTGGATCCTTTCAATGTTGGGTAAGCTATGGTCTCTTTTCTTATAATTTTGACTTATGAATTATGTTTCATTGTCGAATTTGAGTTTTCTTTTGTTTGCCTTCTTTTTAGTCAATAATAAGAATTATGAGTTGTTGGTAATTGTTCTTGAGATTCTATTGTCTTGATCCTTCAGATAGAAAAACAGGGAGTGAGGGATACACAATGAAAGTGGTAATTGTAGTGTAAGTAAATTATTTTATCCTTCAACATATATTAATGTCTGCATCATTACATGACAATTTATTAATTTAGTTACATGTATTAATTAAACTTATAGGGGTATACAATCTTTCAAACAAGCCAAAGGAGGGGTAGATAGAAAATGAAATCAATATCTTGGAAGAATGTTAAGGTAGTTTTATGGCTCCAATGCATACATATATGCCAACTATAAATATTTTTATTTATTAACCTTGTATAACTGTAAATTTATAGTGTCCTACACAAGATAAAATTGATCATGCAGATACTACATGATGTAATATATGGACCTGATTGTCAAACAAAAAGCACTAGACATCCATAATGTAGAAAAGGTAATCTATATAGTCTTGAATCATAAGTATATAGTCTCATTGGGGAATATAAAAAAAATCAAATCAAACTTGAACTATGTAAATCTCTTTTACACCTATTTGACCTCAAATCCTTATACAAAAGAAGAGTTGGATGTGATACAATAACAATGTGAATAGTCCTTCATTAAGGAAGTAAACTTCTTGTTTAATTGGAACATAATATGATGTTTGTAAAACTTTAATATTATGATTTTCTATATACATGTGATGCTAATGACTTTTACAACATTAAATATGATGCAAATTGTCAGTGCATATGTGAACGATGTACATGTGTATATATGCATGTGTGTATGAATGATGAGAAATGTGGTTGTATACGTGGATGTGAATAGAATTGCATGTGTGTTTTTTGAATCGTATATGTGCATATGTGCATGAGAATGGATTGAAGGTGAATGAGATGGAAATTCATGTTTCTAGATGAATTATGTGTATGTGGAGTCTTATATGTGTTTCTTATTGTAGGTACTCTTGACCAATTGTTCAGATAAACATAAGATGGAACCTACAGTTCTAATTGGCTATAGGTTCCACATCATGCTGAACAACCAAACAACGGGTTTGTAGACCTACTAAAAAACCCAAACCTGCAACGTTAATTGTCTTCAAAAACTGATGATATAAATTTGCAATGTTGGTTTCTTAACAAAACCAATGACACAAATATGCTAATCAATTATAATTTTAATTGATAAGGAAGTTCATCATCAATTATTTTAAGGAACCAATGATGTAGACTATTCTTTGACGTCAACTTTATTATCGATTAACTTATAAATATGTACACCGTTAGTTTTTATAAAGAATTGATGAGGAAGATTGTTCTTTAATGTTAGTTTCTTCCTTTCAACTGAAGAATATAATCCCTAAACATTCTTATAATTATTGTTGATATCAAATTACATTGTTGGTTTCTTTCTATACAACCCATGATGCACGACTATTGTTACGCTAGTTTCGTACTTCATAGCAACTGACACCAAAGATCCTTAGTTGTAGCGTTGTCCACTTAGATGTTGGTTCATAACCAACATCGAAGGTTTAAAATAACTGACGCTACACATGGTAACTATACATGTGTATCCTATTTGTGTTGGAGAAGGCCTATGAATAAGGGTGAAAGAGCTCATTTTGGAAGTTGATTATAGTACAAAGATATATGTAATGAAGGAGGTGGACGTAATTCCTTACTAGGGCGAATGTAAGCTAATAATTGATGACCTTCTTTGTAGATATTGGAGGTGTAGCTCATTCATGTCCAGAGACACATCAGTTCTGTTGTGTAACCTTGCTAAGGAACATCTAAGAACCTTCATTCTCGATCATATTTATAGTCACCCTCATCTGAGAGTGGATGACATGATGGTCAGAAGTTAATGTAACAGTAGGAGTCCCATCAAATTTTCTTTCATTAAGTAAAATTCTATTGTCAACTTTGATTTTTAATGCACAAGGAGAGTGGGATAAACAATATAGTGTCCTGACTTTCCAAAAAGAATAGATTTATCTAATGACACTATGAACTAGTATATTCTTACTAATGTACATATGCATAATGATACATGTATCCATTTATAATAAACTAGGGTATTACATTTGGTCATGTATTGTCGTTCTTGGTTGAAAATACTGATATCAATTATGAATGAATATGTATGTGGACAAAATGTTACATATATATGTCCCCTCAATTAAGATTGCACATAATATCATATATGAATGCTAAGTTATTTTTCATCATAATTCTCAATTACATTTTTGACCATATATTCTTACTAAGATGAGTCTTTACCCAGACAAGTCTAAATATCTCCAAGTCACCCATATATCTAACCAATAAGACACACACACAAACACACACACACACACACACACACACTGTAATATCCTCATAATTTAAACTTATGAATGAATCCTTAATTGGAAACTATAATTTTCAAAAACACAATTTCATGCATCAAGTAGAACACAATGTGACTATTATACCCAAATCTAATGTTTAAAACAAGGTATAATAAATTAAGTAATGTTTACTATTTTTGGAGATGATATTTAATTCAATATGTGTTAACATTAAAGTATACTACACTTTCTCTCCACATTGTAGACTCCTCATATTTAATATACCTATGAGCCCTAGTTGGTCTATTTTTGTCCAATGGACCCAACACAACTAAAATGAACCGTAAGTGACCATAAAAGGTAAGAGAAATCAACTAGAGATCAATCATAATCCATTTAATGTACATAAGTGGTACTAGATATATTATAGTAAATTACTCAATTTTGGGTCATTAAATTTGTAAAGTAATTGTGTAAAAGTGAGGTATACAATATAATATACCTAAGATCTAAATTTGAGATGAAATGGACATTGTTTGACCACTAAAATGATTTTTGAGAGTTTCAATATAGTTTAACCCCATATGAAGTGTTTTTTGATTCAATTGAATTGATTTAGCATGGTTTATGTTTGATAAGATGTCGCGGCCCTTTAGCAGAGTTTGAACTTGACCCTTAGAACTAGAGTAGTCTGTAAGTGAAGGGACTATCTCCTCTACCAAACTACTGCTACCACTAGACCTATCAGTTTGCACTTCTCTCAGTGATTCTATTGTACTCCCTCTATGGAAATCCCTATAGATTTGGGACTCTACCAGAAGAAATCCTAGATCGGCACATACTCCCTCTAACCCTAGATTATAAAACAAATGTCTTTAAAGCAATATAGGGTTGTACAATTATCACCTTTTTCACACCTAGTGCTGCCTTGCTAGCCACCTTTGAAGGTTTAAGGTGTCACAAAAGACCATCGTGGTCACCTAAGAGGCTTCAAACCTTTCTTTAGAGCCTGCAAGCAATGCCTCACCAAAGAGGTGACCTTTCTATCCTCACAACCTATGGTTGTTTCATATGAACCCATTGCTTGTCTTCAACGCTAGTTTCTTTGCTTCTTCCATCTTTGGACGTGCTTGGTTATCATGAAGCCCCAGGAGCATTATCCCCCTCCCGATTTTGGTGTTTGATAAAACTCTCACAAGCTTCCTGGGGTTTTCCCTATTCATCATCTTCTTTATCATAGTGGTAAGGTTTTCTAAAGATTCTGACCACTATAGAGGATGGGACTTATCCCATTAGTTGTGTCCTGACGTGAGAGAGGTGTTTAGTACCTCAGTTTCCAACAAAGCAAGCTGAAATCAAGTATCAAAGCTCAAGTTCTCACTTTTTCTTCTTGCAGTGCCATGCCGTTCATTATGCAAATTAGAGAAGAAGATGACAAGAGGTTTAAGATTTTCCCCCTGATAGGTGAATAGATTGATTTATATCCCAAGGGTGTTTAGTGTTTTTTGCACACCTTCATTACATCTGTTACACAACCTTGATTTAGAATCAAATGACCTTCTTGTCCCTAACTATTTAATGTATGGGTAATACATGCCTAGGTGGTACTATATTTTTGCCCCGATATTTATGTTGGATTTTCCTTTCATTTAATCAGTGTCACACTACAGTTTTCCCTCTCTTGATTGGTTGAACTTAGGAAATTCGTAAGTAATTCATCTTATATGAAAAAAATAACATACATGTAGTCATTGGAAAGGATTTTCATTGAGAAATCTGATTTCAAGGTTTCTAAAACCTAATTAAAAAATATGATGCCATGATTTCTTAAAAGACCCAAATTAGGATTTAAATGTAATCAAGTATATGATTAAAGGAAAGTACGTTACTTCAAGGACTTTATGGTTTATACAAATCTTATGAGAGCTAAGAAGACCTCATCTCTCATCTTTGAGTGTATCATGCACATTATGTAAAATATTAGGGTTGAGGGTTTACACTATTTATTTAAGTACTTATGATTACTCAAATGAAGTGCAATTATTCTATTACTCAGTTTATGCTCATAAATATCATGTACATGCTCTGAATTTATGTTTGTATTGATTTGATGATTATGCTTTCAATTGGAACACTATGAAATGATGCCATGCTAAATGAGCATATTATTATGAAAACCATGTTTTAGTATAAGAAATCATGCTACATTGGTATCTTCCTCTCAATCGTGTTATGTGATCCTTAATCGGCCTTATGTTGGCCATAAACGACCTTATGTGAGCCTTGACCAACATTACATGAGCCTTAATCAACCTTATGAGCTCTGTGGGAGCATTATGTGATCCTTAACTATTGTAAAGACAACTATGAGTGCTTTATGAGAGAGACTATATTGACCCACGTCAAAATTGTTAGGAAATGTGGGATTAGAGCAGGCAACAGAAATAAAAGAAATTCTTTCCATATTCCCATAAAAACAAGATCACATCAACAACTATGTAATGGGAAGGATGGTTTAACGGGTTCATACATGGTCCTGGAGCAAGTCTAACAACTTTTCCTCATTGCAGTAGTGCAAGAATCCTGATTGAATTGAGATGACGTATACAACAGCTCCTGGTCTCCACCACAGACAGCAGGATGACGTTGCCCTCCTAGTGGTAAGCGTATCCACACCTCTATGGTAGTCCATATGGACTACCTATAACTCATGTCATTCTACTAGAATAGATAGGAAGGAGTTGTCCCTCCTGTTGGTGTACTAGTCATCAACTTGCTCTCCCATAATTGTTCTCCCTTTCTATCCATCCCTTTATTGGGTAGGACTTGCTCGAGCTCTCTATTGGTTACCACAACTAGAGAGGACAACAATTGACAAAGGCAATTGAGTTGTGTCTATGAGAAGCCCCCAATACCCTTCTATTTATCAAGGTCAGGGTTCCTAGTCTGTGTGGGAGTGGAAGGGACCAGAATTTCACAAATTTTCAGAACCTGCGATAGGTGAAACAGTCGGTTTAGAAGTGAACCGATCGATTGACATGTGAGAAAATCAGTTCACCTCCTGAATCGGTCAGTTCACTATCCATAATTTCCAAACTTGGTTTTCCTAGACACACTGAAACGATTGGTTCAACTGTCCATTCAGTCAATTTTCAACCAATGTTGTTTAAATTGAACACCTAACCATTTTAGCAATCAATTTAATTATCAATCATGATTAAAATCCTCTTCTAGGTTTTATTCTATATTTGTGAAACCACATGTTCCTATTTATGTTGGCAGTGAATGTCCATAACTGATTTATGACATCACAAGCAAAAAGAGGTGCCTAGTCATACATCATTGCTACTCAATTAATAATGAAAGTTGAAGAAAAACTTCAACCTATAATCTGTTTAGGTGTTATTGTTCCACCCTGATCTCACAATTACCATTAATCATGATATTAGGGCATAAATTGAGGATTTAACGTAATACAAAGATCACCCTTAACTTTTTCTTCTCTTTCAAACTCTTTGTTTTCTCGCATTGAATCACATAAACTAAATTTACAAGGGAATCTAAACATTGATTTCTCTAATCTGATTTCAATAGTAAAAATGCATGTATGAACATTCATTATGTTTCTCATACTTTTAAGCACATAAGACTTACTGATTCACATATATTGCTAAAAGAGGAATAATGTTATACACCATAATTTACAACTCTCTCTTATTTCTTTACAAGGACCTAGAGTGACAAGGACCGACTGAACTTAACTATACTCAGACTTAACTCTTATGGCAGATCTACTCTGATCCAATGACCTTCTTCAAGTTCATGTGATATCCCTAAAAATTGTGAGTAGAGGGGTGAGCCTACTCGCTCAGTGAATGAGTACTTCAAAGAAATAGTCTAAAGCACTGATATATTACAGATATACTTTTGAACAACTGATATCAATTATAACAATAGTAAGCTTTAAAGAGATTGACCATTGACAATCATAAATATGGTAGGATACTCTAGATATCAACAAGAGCAAACCAATATATGAGAATGCTTGATAAATTTCAAAGAGAACTAATAATTCAGAAACATACAAAGAATAATTGCTGGGAAACTGTACTCAAATATTTCACAGCCTTTATTACTTATAAGAAACTCTTTAAACCTATATGAACATATTTTAGTTTATGGCCTGATCATATGTAGTGTAATCTACATATGAAGACTCGTAGCAAACTACAATCTCACCATACAAGACTTAGCCGACACCCCCGGATAGCTAAGTTTGACTACTCTCCTGGTCTGCAATAGGGAAACTGGCTCTCTGGCCTCGACACTCCTATTGTGCTGTAAACTAGACTCCTCCTCTAACCTGAGCACACAGGTGGAGAGTCAATCCACCTATTGGCTTTTCTATACTCTAGTGCCACTAGGACTTCTGGTTGGTGTTGGACAAACTTTTCTATACTCTAGTACCACTAGGACTTCTGGTTGATGTTGGACACTAGAAACTATAATTTAAGGAGACTTCCACTAGGGCTTCGTCCCCCCCCCCCCATTCCACCAGATTGCACGTTCCGACCCCCGTATATTGGACACTGCCAGGGTTAGGTCGTTTCACCCCTAAGGCGCAGACCTCACGTAGGGGTTCTATGGTGTCAAGGCTCTTAAGTCTATTATTTTATTATTCCTAGAAATCTCTTTCTACATTGTACCTTTCTCTTACTTATACTTGACTCTGGTATCTCTGTGGTGTCGTGTCTACTTATTTGAAGTTATAATACAACATGTACATCATTCTAAACTTGGCAGAGCAGTATATTCAAAACACTGTAATATACTGAGTAATCAACATACTATACATGCAGGCAGACTAAAATTCTTAAATAACCAGATTACATGTCCAATTTTCACATACACACTAGAATCATGCAATTTAACATCTTATTATACTAATAAGAGTTAATTACTTGACATATGAGAAATTGTCAGTAGCACCTATAAATTATTTATACTTCCTTGGAAAATGTGCACATCAACCCAAATCCTGGGTTGTACATCTCATACTGAGAACATGGTAATCAAAATGCTTAATTCATTGAACACCCTATCATTAGGGTTTCATTTACCTCATTCACTTATCATATGGCTCTCATAAGGATTTCATGTGACATAAACATTCACCGAATAAAGACTACTATCAACAAATCATATAAAATCAATATATATATGAAACCTTGGAACTAAGATAAATTTGGGTTTCCACGCCATTCACCGAGATAACATGCATCAATAATAAAATTGAATAAATAAAGTCTATCATGTTAAGAAAATCCGTTGAAATGGATTTCACGATATCTATTCGCAAATATCCAACTTTCCTCGCATCTAGAGTTTCACCCTCTTTATTGAGATATCAAACAAACACTATTCACCTTAAATGAAATCCAAGATAGTATCTGAGATATATGTACTATGAATTCAGATAAACAATCATTCATAACCAAGAGAATCCAGATAAACAAATTTCTCTATTTAATTATGCAACAAATTTCAATCATAGAGAAATTCCCCATATTTCAATTTACTCTTATAACCTCTGCGAATACTTAGGGAATTCTCATTAGGATGTATTGTATACATTTCTAATATGATATTATCATCTAAAATTCATCCAAATAGAGGAAGAATCTATTTCATATCATTTTGCAACAACTTAGATCAAACACACAATTCAGGGTTTGTAGTCACATACTAATCAATTAAAGATTATGGATGATTTAACCAATTTTCATGCAATATACTATTTAAAGGAAGTTCCCACTCACCCTAAGGTGTGAAAACACCTTAAAAATGCAGTTCATCCCTAAAAATCTCGATCTCATAATAAATCCCTAGCAATTCACCCGATTCTTCTTCCTTTCAACTTGGAAACCCTAAAAATGAGGGATTATGAAGAAAGAGTGAGAAAATGGGAAGTTTTGATACCATTTTGGATCAAATTAGAGGAGGTACTGAATCTTGAAATGTGAGAGAATATTCCCCATGAAACTATATCCAAAGAAGCTAAACTTACATGATTTCATCATTCCTCGGACCGCAAAACCCTAGGTCAGCATCTCCATCACTTTCTCCTCTCAAACCCTAACTCTCTCTCTCTCTAGGTTTTCATTTCTCTGGAATTAATCACGAATTATGAGAGCTGCTAGTGTGTTAGGTTGACCATATAGAGCAATTGAGCTGCTTGGGTCAATTGCACATTGACCCCTCACTATACTTTTTCTTATTTCAGCTGAATTTTCTGTCATACAAATTTTACTGTAATTCATCTACTGATAAGGTCTAAACACATCCAAAAATTATGAAAATTTTATAGGTTGTTTATAATTGAGTTTCAGATACATAGTTAAAATTTATGATCATTTGGAATTACCAATAAATAAAAAAAATAAAACACTACACTGCTAAAAAGCACTATGTCAGCATTTTAGTCGAAGTATAGTTTGATCGAGAACCACATTCAAAGAACACTCAAATAATCTGAATTTTTTTTTCAATATGCATGATTGAGTTGTCCATATCATATCCAAAATAAAATTAAATAAAAAATTTGTAGAAAATATGAAAAATCATTTACCACACTGCTATCTTGATCAAATTCCATATTCATATACTATCAAAACCCTAATTTTTGCCGATTAGGGTTTACATTTCTTAAACCCTTATTCTTCAAACTAAAATCATAGTTAGAGTTGCTTCTTAGGTTTGAAACATCACAATTGATCTACTATAATTAATTATGTTTAAATGATGTTCTATCTAATCAAGCATGTAATCATTCAGGTAAACCCTAGTT
The DNA here is from genome assembly GCA_963693085.1 of Alisma plantago-aquatica. Lineage (NCBI taxonomy): Eukaryota > Viridiplantae > Streptophyta > Magnoliopsida > Alismatales > Alismataceae > Alisma > Alisma plantago-aquatica. The sequence continues at coordinate 999,159,518 of OY856412.1, forward strand.
TACCAATTAAGCACAAATGTAGTCATTACAATTCTCACCACCTTAAAAAGTTTCGTCCCCAAAACATAAATATGCAAACAAAGTATATTCAAAGTTTATTTTAAGCTTCTGAATCTTACATGTCATTACATTCTTGTATTTCATACTTGAATGTAGTTTTCAACATTAAGTCCTTCATTTCTTTTCTAATCACAACATGTTTGCAATAGTTCTCAATGAAAACAAACAAATTCTCTATGCCACAATCAATCATAGCAGAGAGAGAGAGAGAAACAACCATTTCAATATTTTTTTTATACTCTTGAGGTGTTACGTCAACATTGATAATCTGATCCAACCATCTCAATTCATACGGATCAATATGTACTATTGTTTTATATTAGCTCTGAGTCACAAAAGTGAGTTCACTATGTTGTTTTGAATATTACTATTGTGCTACTCAAATAGCAAAGTAGTCATGAGTTGGAAGACTAGATTCAACCGTAATTGTACAATACTACTCACGACAAACCCATTGCATCATGGATGCATAAGGTGAATCATTACCATCACATTCCATATTATTATCGAGTATCAACCCACACATAATTCAAGGTGTAACCATCGGGTTATAGCATACTAGGGTTTCAACAACTGTAACAAAGTACTCCATGATTGTATTAGTCATTCAAGGACTATTCATACCCAATTACCATCACTTAGCTATATTAAATCTAGGTATAACAAGCTATACCTCATTACAGTTTCATATCAATAAAATATGGTTATCATCCCTTCTATTCATATGAGTGAATAGGTAAGACTACCTTATTCAGGATAACCCTTCATTTGTTCCATCATTATTCAACCCATATCACCATACCACAATTTTACAATACTAAGATGGATTAGTGGTATGAATGACTACAACTATCAGACACCTTTAATTAACATATTGCTTGCACATGTACACTAAAATCATACGTAGAACCAAATTACATCCCTTAATATACCTTCAACAAATTATACTTCTAAAAACAAATTCACATATTACTAAAAGCCATTATTTTCTCTTATCTCTCTCCTCATTCACTACTACTTACTTTTTGCTACTTATCCTTCTCATTTTAATCATGTAGATTAAACATTCCTAAAATTGAAACATACAAGGTACAAATAGATTATTCATCATTCTTGCTATCACTGCAAGCATTTATCTCATATCACACTTCACTCATATTGTATTTCTCCTTTTATTCAAAACACACTTGTTACATTTCAAATTTATATCTTACTATTTGCTCTGAATGATTTCCATATTGTTTATCTACCTTTCAGACTAGCTACCTATAAACCCTAGATTACTATCAGTGCTAGTTTACTTCTCATAGTGCAATTCTCATGATCTTGTTTTATAGAGACGCTAGTATTCAAGGTCAAATCACTAGTGACATCCCTTGAACTACTACAACTCTAAACATTCTAGGGTTTGGTCCTTATCAGTAGCATGACGTTATTGTGATGTGACTTTTCTCCCTTAATTTGAAATTCAAACTTTGGATCTCACAAGTTTTACTAAGGTCTTTCTTATCTTATAAATTGAGTTTCTTTCTCTTACTTAACATATTTAGATAGATTACATTCTCAATTTACCCCACTAGGGTTTCACCATCATATTGTGTGTCATGATTACATTCACTAAATGTCTCTACCATGGTGGTTATGCATCATATATTATTCATTTTCTTATCACTTCAATCCCACATTGCTTTCATTTAGGAAGATATGAAAGAGAAGATGATTCTAAGACTTATAATTCTTATCTTCAAACATTCCCTTAATACATTTCTCGTATGTAGGTTTAGTTAGTTATCAACAAGGATACTTGACTAATTAGCACTTTCTTGAATCTCACAACCTCTTTCTTTTATAATCTATATTACTCCATTATGTTTCGAACCCTTCCTTACTTTCCGTAATCCTCTTACCATATACTACTCTTCCACCTGTCATTTTAACTTATAATTTTATCTTATGATCATGTTGCTTATTCATGTGTATGATCATGTATACCATGTTCCACATATTTCTTTTTATCCTTCTACTAATGTGAAATTGAAATTCTAAATCAATAATCTCTCTACTAGTATCACCTCATGTTTAATACATTACATATCCTTCATTTTAAATCAAAAAACTCATGCATGGGTCAAACTTAATATCTCTTTTAATCAAGTTTTTCCCGCATGAATATAGTCTACCTTGTATGACTTATTCATTGGTTAAAATACACTTTTGTTCTTCTTTTAGAAACTAGTTTGTTGTTCTATAGAGACTTGGAATCCAAAGGTAGTAAGGATGAATGTATTAAACTTATTAATAAAGGTATACATTCCATGCTCTCAATTATATCATAACCCTCATTCCTTAATCAATCTCATTATTTCCAACATTTCTCTTTGTTTCAACTAAGTTTCTTATCCTAGTTTTATGATTTACATGCTCATCTAGTTCTCTTCACTTTAACTCTTCTGAAGACTCTTCACTTCTATGTACTTATCATATACTTAACTCTTTTCTTCTATTTTCCCTTTGCTTTAGAGTACATAAAAACATTGTCCTCAGTTATATAATCCATTCCTCATGATTGATTCTTACTATCTTGGCCCCTTACATACTTTTCTCATATCTTTTCCATATTTCATATTTAGAGTTCATATAATACTAATAATTAAACTTAATCTGAAACTTATGTCGTGTTCCTTTATTCCCAATGAAGGGTTTCTCATATGAGGCCCCAAAGTTGGATCTCAAATATCAGTTCCAACTAATTCTTAGTTATCCCAGTCTTTCCCTTATACTTCAAAATCTTAGAGTATATACATTCAAACTAGAATTTGGATCTAATCTATCCAAAATTTATTCTTGTTATGTTATTAATAGGAGTCATTAGAACCCAGTAATGCATCCTTCCAGTTGGACCAGGCCGAACCTGCAATCCTAAAGCCAAGAGCTACTCAGGATTACTCAACTCCTATTCATCTCAAATGTGCGGAAGAAAACTTATCCGCTTAGGAAAGCTCACTCAAAGATCATTTCTTGTCTACTTGATACAAAGAATGTAATCAATAAATTCTACAACTGCATAGTGTACAACAAATCTTAAAGACCCATATATATATTTCAAAATACTGAATATCTAAATTCAAACATATAAGGGCTTTTCTATTCATCTCCAATAAAACAACAATATGAAATGGAAGTTCTATCTCATTTTATATTTATTCTCTTAATTCATGTTACTTATCTTGTTTCTAACCCTAATATTTCTAGGGTTCCGCTCTAGACCATCCTTCCACTGTATTCCTGGCTAGGGTATACATGAAAGAATAGACAAAGTAGCTTGATATTGGTTGATCCAAGTACTCAGATATCGGGCCAGGATATCGAAATACTCAAATCCTTAAAGCTAACATCATAACATCTCCTATCTGCCACACTTATGACTCTAACTAACTTAATGATCCCTGACAACTCAGTCTAAGCTCTGATACCAAGTTATTACACCCTAATCTCACAATTACCATTAATCATGAGATTAGGGCATAAATTGAGGATTTAACGTAATACAAAGATCACCCTTAACTTTTTCTTCTCTTTCAAACTCTTTGTTTTCTCACATCGAATCACATAAACTAACTTTACAAGGGAATCTAAACATTGATTTCTCTAATCTGATTTCAAAGTAAAAATGCATGTATGAACATTCACTATGTTTCTCATGCTTTTAAGCACATAAGACTTGTTGATTCACATATATTGCTAAAAGAGGAATAATGTTATACATCACCATTTACAACTCTCTCTTATTTCTTTACAAGGACCTAGAGTGACAAGGACCGAGTGAACTTAACTATACTCAGACTTAACTCTTGTGGTAGATCTACTCTGATGCCGTGACCTTCTTCAAGTCCATGTGATATCCCTAAAGATTGTGAGTAGAGGGGTGAGCCTACTCACTCAGTGAATGAGTACTTCAAAGAAACAGTCTAAAACACTGATATAATTACATATATACTTTTGAGCAACTGATATCAATTATAATAGTAGTAAGCTTTAAAGAGATTGATCATTGACAACCATAAATATGGCATGATACTCTAGATATCAACAAGAGAAAATCAATATATGAGCATACTTGATAAATTTCAAAGCAAACTAATAATTCAGAAACATACAAAGAATAATTGTTAGCAAATTTCAGTCATAGATAAATTCCCTATATTTCAGTTTACTCTTATAACCTCTGCGAATACTTAGGGAATTCTCATTAGGATGTATTGTATAAATGTATAATATGATTTTATCATCTAAAATTCATCCAAACAGAGGAAGAATCTATTTCATATCATTTTGCAACAACTTAGATCAAACACACAATTCAGGGTTTGTAGTCGCATCCTAAGCAATTAAAGATTATGAATGATTTAACCAATTTTCATGCAATATACTATTTAAAGGAAGTTCCCACTCACCCTAAGGTGTGAAAACACCTTAAAAACACAGTTCATTCCTGAAAATCTCAATCTCATATCAAATCCCTAACAATTCACCCGATTCTTCTTCCTTTCAACTCGGAAACCCTAAAAATGAGGGATTATGAAGAAAGAGTGAGAAAAGGGGAAGTTTTGATACCATTTTGGATCAAATTAGAGAAGGGACGGAATCTTGATATGTGAGAGAAGATTCACCATGAAACTATATCCAAAGAAGCTAAACTTACATGATTTCATCATTCCCCATACCACAAAACCCTTGTTTAGCATCTCAATCACTTTCTCCACTCAAACCCTAACTCTCCCTCTCTCTCTAGGATTTTTTCTCTATAATGAATCACAAATTATGAGAGTTGCTAGTGTGTTAGGTTGATCATATAGAGAAATTGAGTTGCTTGGGTCAATTGCACATTGACTCATCACTATACTTTTTCTTATTTCAGCTGAATTTTCTGTCATCAAAATTTTACTATAATTCATCTACTGATAAGGTCTAAACGCATCCAGAAATTATGAAAATTTTACATATTATTTATGATTAAGTTTCAGATCTTCAGTTAAAATTTCAGATCATTTGGCATTACCAATAAATAAATAAAAATAAATACTATACTTCTAAAAAACACTCTATCAACATTTTGGTCAAAGTATAGTTTGACCGAGAACCACATTCAAAGAACACTCAAATACTCTAAATTTTTTATCCAATATGCATGTTTGAGTTATCCATATCATATCCAAAATTCAATTAAATACAAAATTTTTATAAAATATGAAAAATCATTTACCATACTACTATCATGATCAAATTTCATATTCATGTACTATTAAAACCCTAATTTTTGCCGATTAGGGTTTACATTTCTCAAACCCTAATTCTTCAAACTAAAATCGTAGTTAGAGTTTCTTCTTAGGTTTGAAACATCACAATTGATCTACTATCATTAATCAAGTCTAAATGATGTTCTATCTAATCAAGCATGTAATCATTCCTAGTTTACCAATTTAGCACAAATGTGGTCATTACAGTTATAGTGATTTTCTTATTCTTTTGTCTCTGATATTTGGTTAGAACTTGAGGCATGGAATCATCATGCTGTCAATGTTCAATCCATGTTCCTTGATCCATTGCATAGTTCCTGAGATATATGTGACCTCAATATCATATATTGATTCACATGTTCATGCACATGCTTTTCTCAGTCTCGCTTATCAAGTGGCCTAGATATCAAACTCTAGTAGGAGGGGAAAATCCCATCTACATCACTCACGATCACCCCCATGTGTCACAACACATATGGTCATCACCTTTATGGCAACCCTTTATTTGGTGGATGATGTCAAAACATATCAAAAGACATGCGATGAGTGTAATGACTTCAGGTCTAAGAACCACAATCACTACCTTCACTATGAGAGATGATTATGACCATCATTTATGGTTTCCATGTTTCACTCTCATAGTGGGTCTATCCAATACTTTATTCATATAACAAGTATCTATGGGCTTGGTTTGATATCACATATATCATGACTGATGAGATTCTGTCATCAACCAACACACACTCTAGTGTTTAGTGTTACTGCTGTCTATCTGCCTTCCATAGTAACATATGACTAGGGACATAATAAGAATATACATACTCTTAACATCCATAGGATCTCATTGTTCAAGTCACATACTTGAAGACATATGTCATTGAGTAGTGTCATTCTTTAGACATTCATTATGCTTCTCATATCTCATAACTGAGTGAAACTGAATGAATGAGAAGCTTGCCTTTATCAATCAAATTATGATATACTGTCACAATCATCATATGATTAGGTCTCTAGGAATATATACCAATAGAATCCGACTTGCACTCAGAAGTAATCACCCATAAATTATATCCTTAGTGATCCAAACATGTCCTTCATGTCTCTACTATGAAAATGTTAATCCATCGGGTTAGCAACATTTTGCTATAGTTGATATATTGCATGTTTTACATATCTTCATTGTATGATATCTTGTATAAGACAAAATTGACATAATATGATATCTTTTCTTTTTGATCCTTCAAAGCTTGTTTCCCCTTTACTATTAAGAAGAAAGTTTATGTACAAGATAGAGAGCTATGTACAAAGGATGAAGAAAAGACAACAAGCAAACTAGTGAAAGGTATCTAACTCTATTTTTACATGATTCCATATAGTATTAAAACTTCTGGCTCTATACTCAAAGATCCTCACATTCCTTTCCATCTAGATTTCATGAACATATATCATGATAAAGGTTCTTGACGTCATGTCCATCAACCTCGACAGATAAGATAGCAACACTGATATGCAACCTACCACCTTGTTACCCACAACTTCTTGCCAAACCTACATTCAAAAAGAATATGCTCAATAGTTTCTTCATCTTCTAGGTAGAGGATACATCCTGAAGCACATTGAAAGCCCCTTTTATTAAGACAATCAATACTCAGGAGATACCCCCTCATGCACCTCTAAATAGTAGAACAACTTTCATAGGCACTTTAGTCTTCCAAAGCCACATGGCCCAAGGGCATTTTGGAAGAATATCTCTCATAACATTCTAGAAATATTTCAACTTGTTAACCTTTACCCCCTTGAACGAGATATTATCATCCTTCTCCAATGGAAATATGACTCTTTCTTTAACAAAATTCACCACATATCTAATATTACTTGACTTATACACTAACCATTTTCCTTCTGCCGACAAATAGTAGTTCACTTTGGCATACTTCCTAACTCCACAAATGATAACACAGTTATCCGCTAAGAAGCCATTTAAGAAGAGGCCTTCCCCTAGCCAAGGATCTCACCACAATAGGGTGTTATCACCCCTACCAACTGAGTAATGAACACCACGAGAAATCTTATCCTTGAATAGAATAAGTCTTTTCCAAATCCATGTCACATTGGTTTGGAATATGACACTCCACATAGAGTCTCCTATAAGGTACCTCTCATGCACCCATCGAATCCAAAGAGAGTCCTTTTTATTTGCAATATCCCATAACTTCTTGGCCATACAAGCTTTGATAATGTCATTAGTGTGTCGGATACCCAACCGACGTTTAGTTCTCTGAACACAAATGCTGCCCCAATCAACGGTGTGAATCTTCTTCTTAAGATTTGCTCCTTCCCACAAAAAGTCTCTAAAAATCTAGTCTATCTCCATGGTAACACTTGAAGGTAAAGGAAGTGTAGAAACCCAATAAAGATGGAAAGAGGATAAGGTTAAAATGATAAGCTCCAACCTCCCGAAAGATGGAAATATGCATTTCTACCCTTCAAGCCTTGTTTTCATATTATCTAGGATAGGAGAACATAAGTTCCTAGTAATTCTACCTTTGAATAGAGGTAAATCAAGGTACTTCTTCAGAAGATGATCCACCTGAATCCCCAAGGTGTCCACAAGCTTCACCACATTTGCAACATTATTGCAGAATATTGAACTTCGTTCCCTACTAACATCCATCCCTGACACAACACTGAAGTCAGATATTACTTTAGCAACAGTCCCAATAGATGTATCATATACATCAGCAAAAATAATCACATCATCCGCAAATAACACATGGGACACAGAGAACCCATGAGAGGCCTTGAAAACTTTAAACTCTCCTCTCTATTCAGCTATACCTTCAGCACGGATGATAGCCCTTGCATGGCTATCATGAAAAGAAAAGGTGCCAAGGGATCACCTTGATGAATACCCCTGGTAGGATACAACCTCATCGAAGGCACCCTATTAATAAGAATTTGACAATTCACATTTCTAAAAACCTCCTTCGCCCATTCAACAAAATAATAAGGGAAATTCATATTGTTCAACACACACTCCATATAATCCCAATCAATAGAGCCATATGCCTTATTGATTCCCATCTTCATACAAAATTTTAGAGAGTTACTCTTCATCACATTGTTGATAAACTCATTCACTAACATAGTCACATATGTTATACTTATATCTTTTAGAAATGCACATTGAGCCTTATCAATATCCCCAAGAAGGATAGGATGGATCCTATTATCCAAAACCTTATAAATGGTCTTATAATGTACATTACACAAGGAAATAGGTCTCCAATATTTGACATCAGAAGTAGAGTTTACTTTCAGAATTAGTGTAGTAAAGGACCTATTTTCTTCTTTCAACAATCTACCACTCAAGAAGAAGTTTTTCACAGCCCTGATGACATCCTCCCAGATAATACTCCAACACTTTTTATGTAATAAGTAGTTGAACCCATACGGCCCTGGGGCTTTATCAATATTAGCCCCTTCAACTATATCATCAATTTCCTTATCAGTAACCTCAACACATAAGCTATTAAACTGATCAACAAACAACTTTGGCAGATCCATAAGAACCTCCTCATCCTTCAAACTGCACAATTTATTCATAAAAAGATCATTATAGAAATAATTTATGTGACTAATGATTCTCTTCTCATCAAGACACAATTGATTATCAATCTGCATACCCCAGATAGAGTTCCCGATCCTTGTGGTTTTAAGATTAGCATAATTTTTTTTGAGTTCTTGTCTCCCAACTTCAGCCATTACACTCTAGACTTCTATCTCAACAAAGACTCCTTCGCCTCATATGATGCACACACTTCCTTTATTTTAGAAGATATTCTCTCAATAAGCTCAGAGTGGCTCAGATCTTCATCAAGCATACTCAGAAAGCACAACATATTCTGCCTCCAGACATTTCCTATTCTCATGAATGTTGCCAACTGTAGCCTTATTCCATTCACACAAGGCACTTCTCACATTACCAAGTTTCCTGCAAAGATGATACATAAGATTACCACTTCCTTCAATCTTCTAGTAATCCCTAACAACATCCATGAATCCTGAATGGTCCACCCCTAAATTGATAAATCTGAACGGAGTCTTCTTCCTAAATTTTATACCATCCACATGAGCAACCAACACCTTATGATCATGGTGGATAGATCCAATATTAACTTCCCAAGTTCTAGGAAACTCGTTCTATAAATCACTATTAAAGAAACACTTACAAATTCTAGACATGACCAACTTCACCCCTGTAGCCTATTTTCCCAAGTAAATTTAGACCCATTGCATTCCAACTCAACCAAGCCATTTTGGTTCACAAACTCATTGAACTCTTGCATTGAACTATAGGAAATGGCTCCATTGTTTGGGATAGTATTTCTATTGTGTCATAAATAGTCACCCATATGAACTTCTAGATGCATATTGTATCTACTCATGTGTTCACAACACAAGGATGCTCAACTTCTATTTATAGAATTTTAAAATAATGGTCTGTTAGTTTGGAACTCTTTCCAACTAATAACTCTTATCTAAGATTAAACACACACTTTTATATTATGATCATTTTCTATTATTTGGGAAGCTTGCATCGATGTAACCCTTTACATCCAACTCTTCCCTTTTCATCATAGTGCAACAACTATTTATTTAGTTCTTCTCAAGTACCAATGGATGTTTCTATGGTATTGTAATGAACTTCATTGGGTTGTGACTAATATCTTCTTGTCATGTCAAACACATACAAGATAACGAGATGAATACGCTATATTGCAGATAGATCCAAATGTGAAAGCATATGTCATCTCTTCCATCCTTCACAAGAATTGGAACATTGGATTCTTGAGAAATTAATCCTATCTTCATGGATAGATTCTCTCTCCCTGAATCCTGCATGTTGAGCCCTTTCAACATTTTTCCAATATATGTTCTCGTATTTAGGTTAAGAAACTTTCTAGAACTATCTCTATAGATCTTGATTCCTATCACATAGGGCATTTCACCTAATCCTTCTTGTTGAAGGCTATTTCCATGCAAGTTCTCAATATTTAGTATTGAAATGTTCTTCCTCATCAATATGTCAAATATTTATATATATGCTCCCACAAAATATTTTATAATCACATATTTCATCTTATCTCTTGACTCAAGTCAAACTCTTTGACTATCTTGTCAAATCAAAGATTCCAGTTCTGAGATGCTTGTTTCAATTTCTAGATTGAACATTGTAGCTTATAGACTTTATTTGCATTAATGGAGTCATAAAACCTTTAGGCTATGTCACATACACCTCCACTTAATTATTCCTATTAATAAATGTAGTTTAAATCTTCATATGCCAAATCACCCAGTATTAATAAGCTATAAAACCAAATACATTCATTGGTAAGGGAATTTCATCATGTTCAACTCTTTAAAATGGTTTTGAAAAACCTTTAAACCAATCTATGCTTTATGTCATCCATTGGGTCTTCATTATGAAAACCCTACTGCACCTTATGGTTTTTACCCCTCTAGGTGGTACCACCAAGGTCATACCTTATTGGTGTTCATGGATTCCATTCTGGATATAATGGCCACAAGACATTACTCAGACTCTGGTCCCTTAATAGTTCTTAGTTGATTTTGGCTCATGATATTATGACCAACTCATAACTTATCTGAGTTATAGGATTCATGATCTTTTAATCACAAACACGTTTTAAAACAACAATGAGTTTTGTGTGTAACTTGAGATTCCACAACCACTTGTGATTCTCTTCATTCTCACTGGGCCTCCTATAGTTCAAATGTTCTTTATTGAATTTGAACTTTTTGAATTGTACTTTACTCCCACTGATTCTAATGGAATTCAACCATTTAACAACAATCACTTTTGTTATTGGTTTGAGATAAGTAGTGTTAAAAAAATATCATTTGTAGATAAGCCTTTTCCAAGAAACTACTTTCTTTATTTAGGTTTCAATACTTAATACATATCGGGACATTCCCATATCATATCTCATATGATGTCTTTAAAACCATTTTTTGGACATTACATTTTTTTTAATGTGAAGCATGTTTCTAAAGGATGTCAGAAGATTAGATTAAATGATAATCATGTCATGACTCATCATGATGTGTTTCTTCTTTCGGATACATCATCATGTTTCAGGTGGAGTTTATTTTGATACACTATCACATTCTATCCAAAAGGGGCTCAAACTATTCCTATAAAGTATTTCAACTTTTGATCATATCAAAGTATCTTAATACCTTTCATGAAGTTGTGTACTTCATACATGTAATCTTCTTGAATATTTCAAGATATTTGTATTTTATTGAGTACATATCACCATATTATCAGTAATTATAATGAAATGCAAATAACTATTGTAGCATTTATTCCAAAGGTCTTTGTACATAATTATGTACACATCATAATAGAATGTTTATTCTCCCACTACACCTAGTGAGAGATGTCTTTCATGTTGCTCATATATTAGACTTGCGTGTTTCTATTATTGGCATATGCAATAGAAGTTCATCTAAATATATTACATGCCTTGTGTGATAAGTAAAATCTAAATTTAGACTGTAGCTCCAACAACTCTTACTTCTGTAGTCCATCATTTCCCTTTCATAAAGGTCTACATCTTGTCAGATCTTGTATATCAAACATATGCCAAATCTACATCTGGTATCACATACTAGTGTTGAAGAAATAATTTACAATTATCTTATAACGTGTATACCTAAACTGGAGATATCTATCTCATGCTTCTTCTTCTTTAGTTCTTCCAGGTAGTGGAGGAAATTACTCTTCCAATTTCCAGCCTGGTGATAGTGTTGACACTTGCCTCCCTTCATTACTTCTCCTTTTGCCTTGAGATCTGATGATTTGGGATACTAACAAACTTTAGAACTATTGTTAGTTATGACTTTGCCCTTAGACTTTCCCTTTGTCATTCTAATCATCATCATAGACATGGGATTGTCTTTCTTCATTTATGCCTCAACTATTCTCAACATGCCTAGTAACTCTGTCAACAGTTTGTCAAGGTCATTCATGTTGTAGTTCATGACAAACTTACTGTAGGATTCTAGAAGAGATTGCAGAATCACATCAGTGGACAACTCTTCACCCAAGGGGAATGCCAGTCTTGACAAGTTCTCCACATGCACGATGAGCTTGAGCACATGAGGAACAACTAGATCTCCTTCTGCCATGTTACAATTAAAAAATACCTTGAAGACATAGTATCACTCCTATCTTGCCTGATCTTGGAGCATGTGCTTAAGATGTGTGACCATCTCGATAACATACATGTTCTGATGTTGTCTTTGCAACTCATAATTCATAGAACATAGCATCAGAACTTGACATCAACGAAATCTTCATTATGCTTCTTGTAAGCATCCCTGACAACCGTAGATGTGGTGGGAAGAGATTCATCTGTCATTGGTGTCTCCAGGACATAGAGCTTGTGCTCCTATGTGAGAAAAATTATCAGCATCCCAAACCAGTCGTGGAAGTTATTCCTATTTAACTTATCTTCTCATTGAATGATAGTAGAGAAAATGTGTTGTTGTGTGTTGCCATTTGATTCTACAAAATAATATGCAATTGTGTCAAAAACTCATTTTGATTTGATTTGATTTATGTGAAGTTTGATGATGTTTATTAGGTCTTTAATTAAATATCGCTCCCACTATTTTATTCAAATTGATAGCACTCACATTTCAATTCAGAAGATTGCAGCATACAACCTTCTAGTGAACCATGATCCAAAACAATTCAACTATTACCCAACCAACGTCAGCATCCATAGTCAATTATTAAGATAGGCAACTTTGCCAATTACATCATATGCAATTCTTGGATACATGATATGTGCAACTCCTTGCCACAATCATCTGCATGCCTCTGGTGCTTAATCACATTAAGTACACTGAGTTAAGCCTGACCTAAAAGCCAACACGATAATAATGCACCCTTCTTGGCAGGATCACATTATTACCACACTTCCACGAGATAGACAATGCACCACCCTTGGGGTGCCCACACTTATTCAATCAAGCTTTTCATATGTGTTGCTTATTGGAAAGCATCTAAGACTTAATGTATATTATTTGAGGGAGTTTGTATTTATACATACATATGCTTTATCTAATCACCATATATATATAGTACATATCATATACATGCTATATCCCATAACGTAAACATGCAATATAAAACATTAGGGATGGTTTTGGCCATACTACTGTAATTCCTTGGAACCATAAGAAATTACTACCACCTAGGTCAACATCACATGCATGAACCTGTTGTTGATGTAAATTTGTGCTTGCCAATCCAGGTTGATTGGTTCAACCCTTGAACCGGTCAACTCACCTCTTGGCCGGTTGGTTGGTCATCTGGGCTCCTGTCTGACTGATGTGGACACCTCCAAATGGTCAGTTGGATGTACCATCTTGTTGGTTCTTTCCTCCTACGGTTTTTCCTCCTTGGTCTTCCATCCATTCGATTTGTCATGTGAAATGGTCAGCTCACCTTACATTGGTCATCATCTTTTTCGTTGCCAGAAACAAAACTATCCTATAGCTATTAAACTTATTATATGGTAATGAGAAACCTTGAGTTACATTCAAGGGGAGAAAAGGTGGAAAAAAATAATAGTTTTACATTGGAAGAAGAAGGTAAAGACTCGTTATGCAAATAAGATACAACAGAAAAAAAAATAAACTATCAAACCACACACATATATTTGGGTTATTAGACATAACCATGACACACATTCACAATTACAACTCACTTTTAAGGTGATGTGTGTAAATTGCATATAAATAATATCATATATATATTAGTTCGGGATTATATGTGATTTGATCAGATAAACACATTAAGCGGTTTAAATATTCAAGTATGCAATAAATAAATGATAAAAACCATAAATACAATCATATCGATTATCACAAAACATAGTAAATTGACGTGGCTCTGACCACTATTGGGAAATATGGGACCAGAGTAGGCAACAGAAATAAATTGTTTTCTATCCATATTCTCATAACAGCAAGATCGCATCAACAAAGATGTATTGGGAAGGATGGTTTAACCTAGTTTTTAGAGAAAGTCCAATAACTATTCCTCATTGTAGTAGTTCAACTCTTCTGGTTGTACTAGGACGATGTCTGCAACAGCTCCTAGTCTCCACCATGGACAATAGGCTAATGTTGCCCTCCTAGTAGGAAAAGTATCCAACCTCTATGATAGTCCACATGGGCCACCTATCACTCCTGTCATTCTACTAGAACAGATAAGAAGGAGTTATCCCTCCCGTTGGTGTATTAGTCACCAACTTGCTATCCCATAATTGTTCTCCCTTTCTAGTCCTCCCTATATCATGTAGGACTTGCTCGGGCTCTCTATTGGTTACCACAACCAGAGAGGACAATAATTGTCAGAGGCAATTGAGTTGTCTCTGAGAAGCCCCCAATAACCCTCTATTTAAAGGAGGGTCAGGGTCAAGGTTTTCAGTCTATGTGGGAGTGGAAGGGATCAGAATCTCATGATTTTCACAACATGTGACAGACAAAACAGTTAGTTGGCATGCCAGCCGATCGATTCACCCATTGAACTTGGCATTTCACCATATTTCCCAATCACAATTGTACTGGCAATTTATGTCCAATTTAGTGCACAACATAACGTCAACGCAAATCCTTGAATCAATCGAATTGATCCACCAACCGCTCGGTTCATAACTTGAGCCGGACCATTCATAGACCTAAGATGGTCGGTTTTCTTCCTGAATCGATCAATTCACTGTCTAGAATTACCAAACTTGGTTCTATTGACCTGACACACTAAAACAATCGGTTCAACACTTGACTCAGTTGGTTCAACTGTCTAGTTGTTTAAATTAAATACCTAAACACTTTGGCAATCAATGTAATTATCATGTATATTAAAGTCCTCTTCTAGGTGTATTCTATCCCCATAGGTTCCTATTTATGTTTGAAGTGAATGTCCATAATTGATTTATGACATCACAAGCAAAGAGCGGTGCCTAGTCACACATCACTGCTATCCAAATAATCAAGAAAGTTGGAGAACAACTTCAACCTACGATCTGTGTCAGGTGTTACATTTATTTTCTGATTCCTTTGTCTCTAATATCTAGAATGAACTCGAGGCATGGAATCATCATCCTCTCAATGGTCAGTCCATGTTCCTTGATCTAGAGCAGACTATCTGATATATATGTGACCTCAATATCATAGATTGATTCACATGTGCATGCACATACTTTTCTTAGTCTCACTTATCAAGTGGCTTGAATATCAAACTACAGTAGGAGGGACAAATCCCATCTACATCACTCATAGTCACCCCCAAGTGTCACAACACATATGATCATCACCTTTATGATAACCCTTATTTAGGATCACAGTGGATGATTTCGAAACATACCGAATGACATGTGATGAGTGTAATGACTTAGGTATAAGAACTGCAATCACCACCTTCACTATGTGAGATGATTATGACCACCATTTATAGTTTCCATGTTTCATTCTCAAGGTGGGTTTTTCTGATACATTGTTCCTCTAACAAGTATCTATGTGCTTGGTTGATATCACATATATCATGAATGATGAGATTTTGTCACCAACCAACACAATAGTAACATTTGACTAGGGACATAATAAGGTGTACATACTCCTAACACTTGTATGATCTCATTGTTTAAATCACGTAGTTGAAGACATATGTCATTGATTAGTGTCATTCTTTAGACATTCATTATGTTTCCTCATATCTCATGACCGAGTGAAATGAAATGAATTGGAAGCTTGCCTTTATTAATCAAATATTTTATATTATACACCATCACAATCATCATATGATTGGATCTCTGGGCATACATACCAACAATAATACACATTATCATGTAATCATACTAATGCACTAACATCTCCACTAATCATGTTCAATAATTATGTTTCAAGTTATTTTCTTATTATTTCAACTTAAAGTTACTTACATGTATATATACTCAATGCTACTCACATGTTTTATGTTGCTTTGAATGGATAGGGTTGAGATGTTTGTAGGAGACGAGAAAAAGCAGAAGTAAAGCTACATACATTAGTTCTAGGATAGCTATCAGATCCTTCTTGGTGAGGTGTCACTCTAGATAGTTATCTTATCCTTTTAGTTATGTTATTCTATGTTGGAGTTTCATTTGTTGAATTCTTTTATGATGGACTTAGGGTTCCTGATCTATGGAATGTAATAAATTACCTTGTGGCTAATGTTATCTTGTGGATTTTTCTTAGTTAATGATATCGTTTCACACTTTTCCATGATCTCCAAGAAATGAAATGCTTCCGTTAAGGTTGTGTTGGTTTTAGAAAGGATGTTGTGATAAAAGTGTTGTTAGAGCGATCCTAGAATTGACACCATAGTGGGATCTTATAAGTTACGATACATTCTTATGAAGGTCTCATTTCCTCTTCTATATGGATCCTAAGTGTCACCTTGAGCATGAAAACTAACCCCCACACTCTGGTGGAGAGAGTGATCATAAATTTGTAAATGAGGTGTTCCTGCACGGGGTAGACTCTCCTATGTCATATAAATTTTTGGTCAGAGCTTTGGCCAATCCAATGAGAGGAAGAGATGGAGGCTTTCATCAGAGGAGGGATGAAGTCATCTTGATACACTTCCTTAAGGTGAAGCCTAAGACATTCCTTGTATAAAAAGAGCTGGAATTTTTGGATAAGGATGAGGCTTGAATCCACAACCTAGAGCGTTGCTTTCATGACTATAATGCTTTGAGGAGTTCTAGATCAGGTTCGAGATGCACATGCTAATATGACCTTCTCATGTCTAGTGGTAGAACTTCTATGGCCCATATGAAGAGTTCCTCATGTGGGGGGGCATTGTGGAGGCTTTCAAGAAATGTTTCAGAAGCAATGATGGACAAGAAGGAGGGAAAATTCCTCTATCCAGGATAACATGGCAACATGACAATAACCCAGGATGCCGTGAAGTTTCACATTACTTGGAAGTAAACATCCAAGATGATCGAGCTAAAGCAAACCAAAAATTTCATTTCAGGTCTGAAGATGATATCATCTACTAACTTTTTGGTCGTGGCTACAAAATAATGCAATAAGCTCTTGATGCGACACTTGGACTCAAAGATTACTCAGGGAGGTCTTGGAAGAAGAACACTCACGATAGATATCATCACCACTAACAACTTCACCACCATGACTACAATAATTAGATCCAACACCACAATGATCACATGAAGCACAAGGCCCCAGATGATCCTTCAACGAGGGATGCATGTGCCAACTATGGAAAGTACCATGGGGGTCGTGCTGATTCAACCTAGGTGTCTGCTTGTATTGTAGAGGAGAAGGGCACTTCAAGGAAAATTGTCCTAGGTTAGCTACAAATATAGGTGCAGGTCAGGATCCTAACCTAGATCCCCCTGAGAAGGGGAAAGCTAGGATTTTTTCAATGTCAGATGATTAAGGTACAATTTAGTTTTCAAGTTAAATTGGTGACCCATGCACTCATTAATATTACTAGTCATGCTAGATACAATTTAATGGTTATTCTCATGAATACCATATCATGATTATTTAGTGTTGGCTTATCGAATGTCATGTTTGGATAATGAATTAATGTACATATATGTCAAACCCTGAGGTTGATCATAATATAAAAAGGAAATTTTGAGGACAAAATTCATTTAAGGTGGGTAGAATTGTAACATCCTTAAAATTTAAAATTATGAATGAATCCCTGATCAGAAACCCTAATCCATCAAAAATTAAATTTCACGCGTCAAGAAAAAACTAATGTGACTATTATACCCAAATCTAATGTTTAAATCAAGGTAAAATGAATTAAGCAATGTTTACTATTTTGTGATGATAGTTAATTAAATATTTCTTAACATTGAAGTATAATGTATTTTCTCTCTCCTCATTGTAGCCACATCATTTTTAATATACCTATGAACCCTAGTTGGTCTAATTTTGTCCAATGGACCCAATACAACTAAAATGATCCCTAAGTGAGCATAAAAGGAAAGAGAAATCAATTAGAGATCAAGCATAATACATTTAATGTAAATAAGTGGTACTAGATACATTATAGTAAATTACACAACTTTGTGTCAAAAAAATTGGACACTAATTCAGTAAAAGTGAGGTAGAATTTAAATTTTACATAAGGTCCAAATTTGAGGCAACACATACTTAGTTTGACCTTATAAAATGATTTTTGAGATATCAATATAGTTTGAACCCATATGAGTTGTCGTTTGTATCAGCTGAATTGATTTGGCAAGGTTTATGTTTGATCAAATGTCATGCCCCTTTGGCCGAGTCTGAACCAAGCCCTTATACCCAGAGCAATATGCAAGTGGAAGGATTGTCGCATCCACCTGACTCCTGCTTCCAATGGACTTCTCACTCAATGATTCTCTCAACCATGATATCGTTCTCCATCTATGGGAACCCCTACAAATATGGGACTCAACTAGAAGGAATCCTAGCTTGAAGTAGACTTACTCTAACCCTAACCTATAAAACCAATGTCTTCAAAGTAATATAGGGCCATATCATTATCACCTTCCTCACACCTGAGAACCACCTTTCCCAACCACTTTTAAAGGTTCAAGGTGTCATGAGAAATCATCCCATCTTCCAGAGAGGCTTCAAGCTTTTCTTTAGAGCCTACAAGCAATGCCTTGCTGAAGAGGTGACATTCCTATATTTCTAGTCTATGGTTGTTTCATAGGAACCCATTACCTATCATGGTCCCTGGTTTCTTTGATTCCTCCATCTATGATTTTTCTTGATTTTCCTGAAGCCCAATGAGCATCATTTTCCCTCCATTTTTGTGTTTCCTAAAGCTCTAATAGTTTTCCCAAAGTTTCCCCAATTCCTCCTACGCTCCATAATGAAGGTTAGGTTTTCTCAAGATCCTAACATTGCAGAGGATGGGACTTATCCCATTAGTTGTGACCTAAGGTCGGAAAGGTGTTTAGCACCTCAGTTCCCAACAAAACAAGCTAAAATCCAGTATCAAATCTTGAGTTCTCACTTTTCTTCTTGTGGTGCCATGGTGTTCGCTGTGCAAATTAGAGAAAAAGATGAAATGAGGTTTATGATTATGCCCCTGATAGGTGAATTGATAGATTTATATCCCAAAATCATTTTAGTGTTTTTCCCACACCTTTGTTACATCTGATACACAACCTTGACTTAGAATCAAATTACCTTCTTGTCCCTGGTTATTTAATTTATGGGTAGCACACGCCTAGGTGGTGTTGTCTTTTTGCCCTGGTATTTACATTAGATTTTCCTTTCATTTAATCAATGTCGCGCTTTAGTTTTCCCTTTCCTGATTGGTCTAAGTTAAGAAATTCATAGGGAATTCGTCTTATATCAAAAAATGACATACATATAGTCATTGGAAAGGATTTTTCCAATGAGAAATCTGACTTTAAGGTTTCCAAAACCTAATTCAAAAAGATGATGCCATGATTTCTTGAAAGACCCAAATTAGGGTTTATAATGTAATTAAGTATATGATTAATGGAAAGTATGTTATTTTTAGGACTTCAGCATTTCTACAAACCTCATGAGATCTAGGAAGTCCTCTTCTCCCATTTTTGATTGGATCATGCACACTAAATAAAAATTTAGGGTTAAGTGCTTATATTATTTGTTTGTGAACTTATGATTACTCAATTAAAGTGCAATTATTCTGTTACTCAGTTTATGCTCATGAAAATCCTGTACATGCTACGAATGTATGTTTCTACTGATTTGATGATTATTATTTCAATTGGAACACTATGAAAGAATGACATACTGATTGAGTATATGCTTAAGATAATAATGTTTAAGTATAACAAATCAAGCTGTATTGGTATAGTCCTCACAATCATGTTATTCGAGCCTTAATATGCCTTATGTGACCCTTAACCAACCTTATGTGAACCATAAATAGATTTATGTGAGCCTTAATTGACCTTATGAGATTTGTGGGAGCATTATGTGAGCCTTAACTGGTATAAAGAAAACTGTGGGTACATTATGAGAGATACTATATTAACCAATGTTATAATAAACATTATTATGTAGTCATGTCAATGCACTTAAATCTCCAATAATCATGTTAAGAAATTATGCTTCAAGTTATTTTCATGTTATCAAGTATAAGATATTTTCATTTATAAATACTTAGTGCCACTCACATCATTTACATTGGTTTGCATGGCTGGGGTCGAGATGCCTACATGCAAGGAGAAAGAGAAAAAATAAAGCTACAAACATCAGTTCTAGGATAATTCCCAAATTCTTCTTGGTGGGATGCCATTCTAGATAGTTTTCTTATCCTTTTATTTATGTTATGTTATGTTTAAGTTTCATTTGTTGAACTCTTTTATGATGGACTTAGATTTCCTTATCAATGAAATGTAATAATTATTGTGTGGTTAATGTTATTATGTGCTTTTTGCTTCATTAATGATATCATTTCAAGCTTTGTTATGTTCTCCAATAAATGATATGCTTGCTATAAGGTTGTGTTGGATTTAGAAAGGAGGTCATGACAAAATTGGTATCATAGAAATCCTAGAATGGCAACCGTAGTAGGATCTTATAAGTTAAGATACATGCTTAAGAGGGTCTCTTTTCATCTTCTGAATGCATCCTAAGCATTACCCTGAGCATGAAAAGTAACCCCCACACTTCTATGGAGAGAGTTATCATAACTTTGGGGATGAGGAGATCTCTCATGGACCAAACCCTCCTGTGTCATATAACATGTTGGTCTGAGTTTTGGCCAATGCAATGGGAGGAAGAGAAGGAGGCTGTCATTAGAGGAAGGATGAAGTCATCTTCATAGACTTCCTTAAGGTGAAGCCCGAGACATTCATTGGAGAATAAGATCTAGACATTGTGGGTAAGGATGAGGCCTGGATTCGCAACCTGGAGCATTACTTTCATGACTTAGACTACTCTGAGGAGTCCCATGCCAGGAGGATTGGCTCATGTCTAGTGGGAGAACTTATGTGATCCAAATGAAGAGTTCCTCATGTGGGAGGAGTTCGTGGAGGTTTTCAAGAGCCACTATGTGTCAGAAGTGATGATGAACTACAAGGAGGTAAAACAACATGGTGACATGATGATTACCCAATACGACATGAAGTTTTGCATCCTCTAAAAGTACAGATCCAAGATGATTGAGTTGATGCGAACCAAGAAGTTCATCTAATTTTCTGAAAGATGATCTCAGCTACTCACTTTTGGTCATGGCCACAAGACAATGTAGGAAGCTCTTGATGCGACACTTGGGCTCAAGGATAACTCGAGGATGTCTGGGAAGAAAAAAAATCTCGTGATGGATATCATCACCAACTACAACTTCACCATCATAGACACAATAATCATGACCATCACCACAGTGATCATATGAAGCAGAAGGCCTCATATGATCCTCCAATGCGGGATGCATGCCCCAAGTGTTGCAAGTCTCATGTGGGGCTTTGCAGATTCGGCCTATGTGTCTGCTTCTACTGTGGAGGAGAAGGGCACTTAAAGGACAACTCTCCTAGATGAGCTACAAATAAGGGTAAACCATATCTCCCAAAGAAGAGGAAAGATGGGATTTTTCTATGGTGTATGTTTAAGGTACAATTTAGTTGTCAAGTTACATCAGTGAACCATGCACTCATTAGTTTTACTAGTCATGCTAGATACAATTTAATGGTTATTCTCATGAATACCATATCATGATTACTTAGTGCTGGTTTATCAAATGTCATGTCTGGATAATGAATTAATGTACATATATGTCAAACCCCGAGGTGTGTAGTAACCTAAAAAGGAAATTTTAGGACAAAATTTATTTAATGTGGCTAGAATTGTAATATCCTAAAAGTTTAGATTTATGAATGAATCGTTAATTGGAAACCCTAATGTGTCAAAAATTAAATTTCATGCATCTAGAAGAACCTAATGTGACTATAATACCAAAATATAATGTTTTAAGCAAGGTACAATGAATTAAGCAATATTTACTCTTTTTTGGGAATATAGCTAATTCAATATTTGTTAACATTGAAGTATAATGTACTTTCTCTCTCTTCATTGTAACCTCATCATCTTTAATATACTTTTGAACCCTAGTTGGTCTAGTTTTGTCTAATGAACCCAATACAACTAAAATGAATCCTAAGTGAGCATATAAGGTAAGTGAAATCAATTAGAGATCAATCATAATCCATTTAATGTACATAAGTGGTACTAGATACATTATAGTAAAATTTTCAACTTTGGGTCATAAAATTTGAAAGCTAATTATGAAAGAGTGAGGTAGACTCTAAAATGTACCTAAGATCCAAATTTGAGGTAAAATAGACTTAATTTGACCCCATAAAAAAGCTATTGAGAGTATCAATATAGTTTAACCCCATATGCATTTTCTTCTGATTCAACTGAATTGATTTAGCATTTTTTTTGATCAAATGTCACGCCCCTTCAGTAGAGTCTGAACTGGACCCTTGAACCCAGAGCAGTTTGCAAGTAGAGGTAATGTCTCCTTCACTCGACTCCCACTTCGACTGGACTCTCACTCTGTGATTCTCTCAGCCATGATATCGTTCTCCCTCTATAGAAATACTTATAGATATGGGACTGTACTCGAAGAAATCCTAGCTCGAAGCATATTCCCTCCAACTCTAACATATAAAACTAATGTTTTCAAAGTGACATAGGGCCTTACAAGTATCTCCTTCCTCACACCCAAGTATAGCCTTACCCAACCACCTTAAAAGGTTCAAGGCATCATGAGAGACCACCACGATCATCGGAGAGGCTTTAGACCTTTCTTCAGATCATGCAAGCAGTGCCCTACCAAAGAGGTGATCCTTCTGTGTTTCCAGCCTGTGGTTGTTTCATACGAACCCATTGCCTGTCATAGACCCATTCTTCACTTCTTCTATCTACAATCTTATTTATCAAAGAGCACAGGAGCATCATAATCCCCCAATTTTGGTGTTTCGTCAAGCTTTGAGAGCTTCCCTGGGTTTCCCCTATTCATCCTCTTCTTTATCACGAACATAAGGTTCTCTCGAGCTCCTGACCACCACAAAGGATGGGACTTAGCCCACTAGTTGCAATCTGAGGTGAGAGAGGTGTTTACCTCCTCAATCCCCAATAAAGCAAATCAGAATCAAGTATCAAATCTTGAGTTCTCACTTTTTCTTCTCGTGGTGCCATGTTGTTCATTGTGCAAACTTGATAAGAAGTTGACATGAGGTTTACGATTGTTTCCTTGATAGGTGAATGGATTGAGCAATATCCCAAGTGTTTAGTGTTTTTCGCACACCTTTTTTACACCTAATGTGCAACCTTAATTTAGAATTAAATGACCTTCTTGTCCCTAGTTATTTAATTTATGGTAACACACACCTAGGTGGTGTTGTCTTTTCACCCTGGTATTTACATTGGATTTTCCTTTCATGTAACCAATGTCACACTATAGTTTTCCCTCTCCTGATTGGTCGAACTTAGGAAATTCATAAGTAATCTATCTTGTATTAGTAAATAACATACAAATAGTCATTGGAATGGATTTTCAATGAGGAATATGAGTTTAAGGTTTTCAAAACCTTATTCAAGAATATGATGCCATGATTTCTTAAAAGACCCAAATTAGGGTTTAAATGTAATCAAGTATATGATTAAAGGAAAGTATGTTACTTTTAGGAGTTTAGCCCCTGTATGGTTCCGAATGCGATCCAGATTTTGTCTTGTCGTCTAGCGCCACGTCGGCATAACTCGGTTTGGATTGGGAAAAAATGTTGTTTGGTTCGCAACCCCATTTGACCCCCGTTTTGGGATAAAAAAATCCCATAATATAGACAAACCCAGTCCCAGTAGAGGCGGGATTGCAAATCCCAGTCCATGTTAGTGCTCCCGACACCCCCCGACCCCAACTCCCTCACGCCCCTCCCTCTCCCTCTCGCGCCTCTCCCTCTCCCTCTTGGCCCTCTCCCTCTCACCCGTCTCCTTTGCTACAGTCTCCCATCTCCCTTTACCTACTACTGTCTCACTATTGGTCTGTGAGTTAAAGTGAGGTATGCTACCTTGAGCAGCTCCTGGATGGAGGGAAGCAGTCATTGGGTAGAGCGTCTGTGTGGTGATTCAATGCGGCCATCTGCAACTGCCGGGCTACTAGGGCGGCTACATCCTAGAAAAGAAAGGTACCCATGCCCTATCCTTCTGGCCGTCATATATCTGTACCGTCCACCTGACTCAGCTTGACTAGTCATCGGGCCATCTCATCGACACACAGGATGAACGCTAGCAAGGGCAAGCAGTGTCCGTGTTCCTTCATATTCATCACCTTGTGCATTGAGGTTCTTCACATCCACCTATGCATCTTGGAGCACTTGTTCTCTAAAGCTGGTTGTCATCCCTAGTATTCCAAAGGTGGTGGTCGTCCCTAGTTCTCCGACAGTGCTACTCATCCCAGCGATTCTACAACTGCTGCCCGTTGTGGACCACTTCTGAATAGGTTGGTGATGATGAATACTGACTTCATTTTTTTACCGAATCATTATGCAAAGGTTGGGATTCATCTTCTTCACGATAGTCTGACATATGGTTAGGCTCTTCGATGATCATGGTATAAGTTAGTAATAGTTATCTCTTAAACAAATGTTGTCAAATTATTTTATGGAGATATTAACTATTCTCTTGTCCCGTCATTGTTTCTTGATGAAACGTTTGTTTGCCTCTAGTGTATTTCAAAAGTTTCCTTAATGATGTATGTTCTTCAATTTCCATGCCTGGTTTAGTTTAACATTCTCAAGTATTTCAGGGTAACTTATGCTAATTAGTTCCTTAACTCACACTGGACGTCATTACTTTGATATTGTCAGTGTATTTTATTGACATTGTAAACCAATAAAATACTTCCTATGGAGTCGATACTTACTGAAATGGGATATCAACATGAGAATATGGAGGAAATGATGACTGAGAAGAACACCAATCTGGTGGCATTTATTATTTTATGTATTTCATCACAACAAAGGTAAATAAGCTCGTCAATGTTGTGGAACCTCCTTCATATCCCAATTATAACCATTATTGAACAAGTTTCATCAATCTTATTGAATCCATGTAGTCATATGGCACTCCATTATAAAATACATCAGAACTTGTACTTACATTTAAAAATCACTGTGTATTTATTAAAATAAATGGTGTCATATTGGATGTCATTTGCATGCAAATTATTAAATTCTCTTAGAACACAAATTTTCAGCCTTGTTATATAAATACATTTCTTCAGATTATAAATGATATTGATATAGGAATGTTTTATTTGAATTATTAAAAAAATATCTGCTAAGATTTGTGGAGTCAGATAAGTAAGAAATGTCATCATGTCAAATTCTATGCTAGATACAATTTAAAATGAGATGCAAAGTTTAATGTAGATACAATTGGGTATGAATAATAAAACAAAGATCTTATCTTATGCCTCTGTTTGACATATTGAACCATCAAGTCATGCCATATATGTAAAGAATTCAAATGCTTGAAAATTATTTCTATACAAAAACTATAAATAGGTGAGTAGACAAAATACATTATTCCATGTTGTTATCTGCTATACCCTAGTTTATTGAAAAACAACTACTAAAAAAGCTGATTTCTGGGATTGCATGTTTATTGGAAAAGTATAGTTTTATATATATGTTTATATGTGTTGTGTTTCCTTGATTTGGACCTAGGGTCTGACAATATACTTTTATGTGATAGTATATGAGTTTTGCATCTGTCTCATTATGTTTCGGCCATTATATTGACTATAACCATGCAAGTTCCCAATATGAGGCATATATTTGAAAATGATTCTCATTTGATTATCTCTTACAATATTATAAAAGTTATTTTAGTGTGAAACTATCTCTCTCATTTTTTACTGGTATTTTTTGAATTATTATTTATGGGTGCTTCACCTCAATTTTATATAACACAATTGTTCTCATATCATTATAATATAAAATAAACTATAAATGCCTAAATATTCATCTTGCCTCTCTTTTGTGCATGTATGTTAGACTAACGTAGAGGTAACATTGTCCCACTAGATACTAGAACATGCATATTCCATCCACGGTGTGACTTTCCAGTCACTTTGATATAGGCCACACACTTTTTCACCCAGAGTGTGTGTTTTCCACTCAATACTTTTGGCTTGAGATTTTAGGGTCTCATCTCTATTATAGATTATCCTCGTCTGATTGCTTTTACATTCACTACTATACACTGAAATGTTTTTTAAATTATTTGTAAAGGAAAGAAAATTATTTACTGATCCTTTTTTATTGGAACTAAATGCTTCATCTCTTGAGATAAATGATTTCTTAAATGTACCTTCTCTTAACTACCTACACATGCTGAAGTTTATTTCATAAAAATATATATGATTCATAGTTCTTCAAAAAATATATTATGAGGTTCTTTGAAGTACATGCATATGATAGACCCTCATTGTTTTTTTATTTTTATTGAAGTCCATCTATATGAACAAAAAACATCACACAACCATTAATTATTGTGTCTTTTTGGTTGATTCTGAGCCAACCAATTCTACCTCCTTGTCTCACTGCCCACGCCATCCACCTTCAGATGATAGTGCCAAATCCCAACATCCATCATAACCCTAGTTTATTGAACAACAACAGTCATGTTGTTGAAAATGCTCATATTCACAAAAAATACCAAAGATACTTGATGTATCCAAAATCAATAGACCAATCACATAGAAAATTAGACTCTTCTATTGTATCAAGTAAGGAACCAATAGAACTTTGATAATTCAACACTTATTATACTTTGTGTAGTCTAGAAAATGCTCCCTTGTTAAAAGAGGTGGATTACAAAGTAAATCCTATGAAAATAACAAAATTTCTAAGGCTTGTGAACTACAAGCCTAGGAGATACAATACATATCTACAAGATATCTGAAACATTCATTAAGGAATTCTATACCTGTGAAAAAATAGGGCATTGCATGGCCCAACTTCGTAATTCAAACTAAGACCATAGGTATTAATGATATGTGTGAAAGATAAAATAGGTGCAAAAAAATATATCCACATAATCGTTTATGTTGCATAATTTTTATTAATATATTCTTTGTAGGGCTCAACAATAATTTTAAACATCTAATTAACACAATTGTATGAGGATTATTTGTAAATATGTTATTGAAATACATTTGTTGAGATTACAAATGATATTAATATAGGAATGTTTTCTTTGAATTATTAAAAAAAGATCTGCTAGTCCTGTGTAGGTTTGATATCAAATTTCTTCTAAGAATGGTGGAGTCAGTGAAGTAAGAAATGTCGTAATGTCAAATTCTATGCTAAATACATGTAGGTTTGATATCAAATTCTATGAGATGAAAAATTTAATGTAGAATAAATTGGGAATGAATAATAAAACCAGACTCTTGTGTTGTAAATCAAACTCTTCTGTTGTATGAATGTATCAATTAAGGAACCAATAGGACTTTTCTAATTCAACACTGATATTAATTCATAGTCTCTACTTTATTTTTGGGATCCTTATTGTATCGTCAATCACATGATCATCTACATAGGTTTAACGAAAAAAATATTATTGACCTTCTGTTTGTCTTTTGGCATTACAATACACACATGGTCTGATTTGTGCAAGAGAAGATGTAACATAGATTCAGTAAATTGGAATCTTATTCTGCATTCAAATTTTATGATAGTAAATGGAAGATGTAACATAGATTTTATGTCAGGAAATCATATGATACCAAATATAATTTCAAGTTCTGCATCCATTCTTTCTAAAACCATCTTATGCATAGTCTTGTCTCTAGTTCACATAAATTGGAATCTTGTGTAACACAGATTTAGTAATTCAATGCATGAGTATATTTCCTAAACATTCATATCCAACTGCTAGGTTTGGGATGGGCCCCAAATCAAATTCATTATTAGCACAAGGATTTCTGTATTGTCAAGGGGTGTACCTATTGAAAACCATACATGTTATATACATATATGTTATATACCTATTCATTATACTTATATACACTGTCATTAAATATTGCAACACCTACACGAGTATGTCTTCTGCTGACCCCAAGTTTCGTATTGTTTGGTCAAGAGAGTCTGACAACGCTCTAGTATCAGCATTGCAGAGGTAGTATGACGCATGTAGGTGTATTGATGACCAGTTCACTAGGGACGTTTGGAGGGAGGCACTTCATGATTTGCAAAATAGGATGGGGAAGTTGGCCTGTTTGTTAGACCAGGTCAAAACTCAGTGGAAGAACCTGAGGAGGGACTATGCCAAATTGAAGCTTGTCACCAACAAGAGTGGCGTCGGATGGGATGAGACTAGGAACAAGCCCACACCGCCTGACACCCCTGAGTGGAGGGAGAGCCTTGCGGTATGTACAATAATCATACCCTGACCCCAAAAGTAATGTCCTACATTTACGCTTAAATCTCCTAATAAAACTTTTTTATACTTAGGCAAACAAGGACCTTGCTAGGTTGATTAAGCACCGCTTTCCCCACTACTACGACATTGAGTTGATGGCTGGGAGGAACATTGCTAGAGGACACCATCCAGTGTCTTCTACGGATAGACAAATTCCATCCGATGTTGCCTCCGAGGATGAAGTTTCGGTCGACTTAGATGCGTCTGATGCACCCATGAACACAGAAACCCCAGTAGGGGAACCATACATAGGCGCACCTGGGACGCAAAGTGAGGGTGACACCGGGGGAGGCGGAACATATACCCAGGGTGTTGGGGGGAGGACTCCTCCCATCCACAGGCACATGAAGCGACCATCAATGTCACAAGAGTGATGTGTGCTTTCTAATGAAGTGTTATCTGAATTCAAATAGGTGTACGCAAAGGTTCACGAGTTAGGCACATGTGTAGCCACCAGAGCCTTTGAAAAATAAGAGTTTTCAATGATTTTGCAACATTTCAATGACACTTTCCCCGATGCCCCTAGCCCTGTATTTACAACACTTGTGAACACCATAAAGGAGTCAAAAAACCTCAACATCTACCTCAGCCTTACACATACACCTCACAAAATAACAATATGGTTGCAAGACCTTTTGGAAAGGTCCTAAGGCGGTAGTGCAACACCACTACCTTCAATGCCATCCTCTTTTGTGCCATCTCAGCAGGGATTTGTTTTGCAATCCTTGTCACCCAACGTCAACAACACATCAAGTATGCCATCCGTGTGGTATACTGGAACCAATGATGATGTCCCTTCAACATCATAAGTGGGAACTTTATTTTTCCATTATGTTTTGTATGTTTGAGGACATCAATTTCAATTTCCTTTATTGTTGTAATAATTAATTTCCCATACAAACATTTGTTTCCCGTACAATCAAATTCATTTGTAATGTTGATGCCGTTTTTTTCCTGTCAAATCTTTCATATTATGTTCAAGTTGTTATTATTTTAATTGTAGTCATCATGTCAATGTTGTTATCATTTTAATTGTAGGCATCATGTCTTCCAGTGATCATACACAATCAACTGACCTCCTCATAAACATTTTAGATATCTTGTGTGGTCCAGCAAATCACATTGTTGATGCAATAGCTGATTTGATAGTGAACTCCATCATGGATGACATTTCTAATGATTTCGACATACCACCTACAATACCTAGGTCAGTTAGCATTATGAGTGGCCACCAAAAGGTGTTAGAAATCATAAACGGGCATGAACAAAGGGCTTATGACCTATACCGAATGTGACCACATGCTATAATAGCCCTTGTGGACTAGATTGAAAGTCGTGGCTTGTTACAAAGTACTAGAGGCGTCTCATCAGTTGAGGTTGTATGCTACTTCTTACAAATGGTTGGCCATGGCCATACAAATCGTGTTTTGGCTGAGGACTGCATTCACTCTGGTGAGACCATAAGTAGAAATTTCACCAAACTGTTGGACAGGGTGTGTGCGTTGTCCCATGACTATATTGTCATGCAAACCGCATCGACAAGCACAACAACACATTGTCGTATATTGGACAACCCAAGGTTCTACCCTTACTTTAAGGTAATAGTTATCCCCTACAATTTATAATCATTTTCAATTACTTTGTATGTTTACAACCAAATTTGGTGTTATAGAATGCCATCGGGGCAATTGACAGAACACACATCCCAGTCTTGGTCAAACACGACAAGAAAAATCGTTACTGAGATAGAAAAGGGAATGTCTCTCTGAATGTCATGGCTTTAGTAGACTTCTCGATGGAGTTTACATATGTCCTTACTGGGTGGGAGGGCTCAGTTGCTGACCAAATGTTCCTACAAGGAGCAATGACCATAGGCGGGTTTAAAGTTCTGCCAGAAAAGTTTTACCTAGTTGATGCAGGGTATGCCGACACTCGTAAGTTTCTTGTACCTTATCGCAACACAGCTTACCATATTTCTGAGTACTGAGGAAACAAACATTCATACAACAACAAGAAGGAGACGTTCAACCATCGCCACACTCAATTATGTAATGTTGTAGAAAGAGCATTCAGTGTGCTGAAGAGGCGGTTTGCCTACCTTAAAAAAGGGGCGACATATCCTATACGTTCGTAGTGTCGCCTCATAATGGCTTGTTGTATCCTCCACAATTTTATATGTCAGAAGAATGATGGTGACACTATGATGGATGAACTCCCAGAAAATAATTCAACATCTGCCGTCCCACCCAATGGGGTCAACCTGAGTTCGCTACAACAAACAACTCCGGTTGATGCAAGGGAGGGTGATGTATTACATGACACAATTTCTAATTTCATTTGGGATACTCATTGACCTTACTTTTTACTTGTCATCATTTCTGTAGCGTATGAGAACTCATCAACCACCTGACATGTGCCCTAAAATGTTTATTTCATAAAATGTTTTATGACTCCTAATAAAAATGTCACATTATGTTTCATTAGGTTGTCTTCAAATGGAGTACGGAATGCCTTCCTATCCATGTAGCCTATAATGCACAGTACGAGTGTACATGGATGCCACAGACGTGGTGACCAACCTAAATTGCATGTCCAAAATGTGTGGATTCAGAGTAGTCAGAATTTTAAAGAGATAAACCGACTCTCAGGACCCCACAACGATAAACGGGGTCCGATGTAGCGATTGAGATCGAACACAAGGACAAGGTTGGCAGTGTTAAGCACACAGAATCTAACACTCGTATACTATAGCCAAAGAGGGTATATAAAAGGGTGTTCCATAAGGAAAAATGACACACCAACTATAACAACTCAAGAAAGGCCAAAAATAACAAGAACAAAAGAAACAAAAGAAATGGAATGAAAAAAGTATATCGAAGGAAACTCGGGTCGGGGTTCACCTAATAAAGCATCTCACCAACATGCAACATCGTCTCTCTCTCTTGCATACTCTTACCAAGGTTACAAGCAACCATCAAATACATCCTTTTTGTTCTCTCTCAAGATGAGGAAAGATCTTAGTCTAAGGGTAGCCTCTTTCTCGAGATGACTACACATAAACTTTGCAACATAACATATGGTTTTAAAGCCTTAGCGTTCCAACACTCTCATGCATTCATACTACTCCATAACACATGATAAAAATGATATTACTCTCTCAAAATATCAACAATAGAACATCACAAGATGGTAGCTAATCATACAAGTGAAGCATTAAAATAGGTGCATGAAGATAATCTTGATAAGATTATGTATATTCAACAAAAAGAGACAATATACATGTTGGGAGAGCCTTAGTGGCTACTCCCAACCCAAGTTAAGATGTTTAGTCGCTCATGCTTGCGGACAGCATAACGACATTACATAAAGATAGATCCATGAGATGCCCACAAAGAGAGGAGGGAAGTACATCAGGATAGAATGGTAGATCTAGAATGGAAGAGACGTGATACGACATAGTACTCCTTCAGATCCAGATCTATCACATAGATGGTGTAGATGGTCTTCTTCTCTCAAAGAAGGGGTCTTCAATTTTCTCTCTCCTCAGCTTCTGCCTTTGGAGATCTAGGACTGATGGATGGGATGGTATGAGATGAATATGGAATGCAACAACACTTAGTGGTCCTCAAGATCTGATCTATGATCTGATGATTTGACAAAATAGGTGGGTGTGCTATTTATAGGCACATTCCACTGACTTAAGCCTAGACCGCAGTTGCGGTCTTGGTTAAGTGAGGGTGAGACCGCGGTCGCGGTCTGTGTTTTATTCATCTGTCACCGCAGTTGAGCTTGGTCACAACCTGGTGATAACCGCGGTCAAGGTCTGCTTGTGGGTTGCATCTGGGCGATTGAGATCGAGGTCTTCCCGCTCGATCGCGGTTTGCAAGAGCTCATCAGTGGTCGCGGTCCTTCTTGATCACAGATTGTAACCACACTGTGACCACTAGTCTATCCTTGAGGCGCATGTTCTGATCGCGACCAGCCATGAGGTCGCAGTTGAGCGATGATCGCAGTCTATAAACTAGACACAATCCTTCCTTGTCGTATGATGATCACGATCTCTAGGGAACTCTGGAACTGTAGTCATGATTGACGTATAAGTGGACCACGGTCGCAGTCTTGATCCGTGATCTGGATTGTGAAAATACTTGAAACCATGTAAGTGAGGCTTTAGTCAAAAATATAGAAAAATTATGTGAAAAGCTAACAAATGATATACTAAAAGTGGTGTAAAATATATATAGAAAGTATGTAAAATAGAGTGTTATCAACTCCCCCAAACATAGAATCAAGCCTATCCTCAAGCTAAGCGTAGGTTCGAGAACTCAGAGAGAGAATGAACAATCTTAGAAGACAACATTATAACACAACTACAATATCTCATTCTTGCATGAAGACTATTGTTGCATGTTTTCAAACCCTTAGGTCTCATTCCTCCCCCCTCAATCGGAGTTACATAACTTCATTTCCCTGCAATTACCTTCAATTGTAAAAGGCTCCTCCTCAACTTATCAGCCCCTTCCCTTAGGTAATGACCGTACTAATGCCCGATCTTTTTCGAGGGGTAACTTTCACACCAATTCTTTATTTTTTAGTTGACCCTATGCTAATGTGTTCGGGTAGGATTAAGGCTTTAGATGTTTTCCTCTTCCTCATGAACTCCTCACCCACAACTATCATAAGAATAGTGTTGCCCTTTTTTGGGATTCTGACCTTAAGTCAGGTGGTTTTGTGAGTTTCCATTCAGGATTGGAGGTGTAAGCTTGGCTTCAAGATTCCACTTACGGGCATGACATATCTGCATTCACGAGTGCAGTAATATACCGGCCATGCGGAAACTTTTGGCATCTTTTTGGGTACAACTCTCATATTTTTTTTCTTTATTTCTTTTTGGCTTTTTACCGCTCCTTTTAGGCTTGGGTTCAGGATATTTTACTTGGTCTTCTGGGCGGACAAGACTCTTTTAGATATGCTTTGAAGAGGGCAGTTGTTTCCCTTTCTATAGAGATAAGGATTTTCTGGTCAACAGCGTCAGGTGAGGGTGGTTTGTCAGGAGTATGACTAGGTGAAGTTCTCTAGTTTCTGAGGGTTTCATGAGTTAAGGTTCTTACATTTACAACGTCTTATTACAAGAATACGGTAGAGAAGTATTGCTATGACTATTGTTTTACTCGTATATACATGTATATGTTGCTCATGCATTTCTCTCTAAGAGGGCTAAAATACTACAATCAGAAACTTTAGCAAGAGAGGAGGTGAGCTTTTAAATTTAAGAGGTAGTTTAAGAAAAAAATCAAAATTTCAAAAATTTTGAGGAATTTTTAGAGGTAAAAATTAAAAAGATGGTAAATGTACATCAGTAGCCCGTTTATGACTCCTCCCCCAAACTTATCTTGCACCACATCTCGGGGTGTCAAATTTTGAGTGAGATGTATAAACAGGCTTTCTTTATTTGTTTTTGTTGTTGCTGATGGAGGCCCACTTGGACTCGAGAAGCTTGCTTGTGTAAACTCCTCGTAGCGCGTGGTATTGTTCATATTGCATGTTCTCTACCTTGAAGTCAGTAGTGGCTAAGGCCACCATCTAGGCTAGGCAGAAGAAGCCGCAGTCATTTGATAGGGGCACCTGCTGGGGGCTCTTGTGGCAGTACTGCGTCTTCTTGAAGTCCTTGCCTGCCGTAGGGTTGTACCCTCTACAATGATGTCTTATCATGTCGACAATTGCCTCAATGCATGCTTTTGCCTTTTCTTCCATTGGGGTCTTTGTTGTTGTCATATTTTTCTTCTTATTAAGTGCATAGGTTGCGTCCGAGCTATTGTAGAGGACTGCAGTCCTTTTGATGTTATTGACAGTCAACAAGGTCCAATGATTGTCATGAAGAATTGGCAGTAAGATGTAGTCTGGTGGGGATATCGCCAGGCGTTGTTGTAGATGCTCATTTTCTCCCCATCTTTTGTCTTTAAGGATGTCATCTACCAACAAGAAGCATGCCATGTGGGCATTTGGCATGCCGTCACCAAGAAGCGTTTGGTAGGCTGACATTGTGCTTATTGAAAGGTATCGTCCTATTTTCAGAATTTCGCAGAGGTCATCTTTTAGCACATAAATGCCATCTCTTTCGAAGATGACATCTCCCACCGAATCATCTTCTTTCAAGGAACTCATGATCATTGTCAGTTCTTCTAAGGACAGATTGAGGTAGATCCATCTGTCAAAGTTCTTGAACGAAGGTGTAATTTCTCCTCCCGGTCCATCCAACCCTACATCAAACAGGTCTTCTTCGTCAACCTCTCCCTCCTCAGGTTGTTCCTCAGTAGGCTGCTCTTCAGGCACTTTTGTCACTGGAGGATGCTTTGGTTCTTCATCTAACATGTGTTTTGCAGCTTCTCCATAGCTTTCATGCCAACCTTCTTTCCATGCCGCAACCCTGGCTGGTTCAGTTGGATCAACCCACATGGTCTTTAGATTCTCCCTCCAAGTGACCTTTTCAGGTAGGGAGATATCCATGTGAAGCCTCTGGGGTACAACTTCTACAGGTATCGCCATGTCGTTGAAGAACCGACAATCATAGATGACCTCCATATCATACATACCCCGCAATCCATGCAGGTCTTCATTTTCTAAATCCTCTAGGGGGATGCCCTTGTTGATGGCCTCCATCATTCATAATACTATGAAGGTGCAATCCCCCAAACCTGCCTCTTCTTGGGGGACTTTGTTATTAATTGAGAAGAGCTTCTAGGACCCTTAGAACTTGTTATCTGCATCCTTGATAGCTCGTTGTAGGCACAATGGTATCTTTAAAACATCTCTGGCATCCTTCCTCTTGTAAACTAGCGAGGTGCTGTCCAGTTCGGCTGCACAACAATTGAGCACCGTCATTTTCTACTCATATAGATCAACGACTATCAATGCCCAATGCTTTGTATTACTTATGGGAAACACCACATGTCTTATTTCCTTCTGCCGAACCTCTACCTTCAGTTCAACTACATCTGCTGCCTTGTAGTCTTCATTGTAGAGGAGGCTGGCTATATGTGTTGTCCCATTGAAAACCAGTTGCGGCTTGTTCGGGTGCAGAAATTCTTCCAGGAGGGTGGCACATAGTACCTTGAATAATCTTTTATGTACTCGTGCCTTATTCATGAATATTCCTCGAAAGTGGTCTCTGGACAGACATCTACCCTTGTTGTTATATAGTATGTCTGACCCGGGTAGATCGTCGCTGAGGACATCTGCCAAGATGTGGACGTCTCTGCATGTGATCCATGATACCGCAGTCATGTCTATATCTTTCATCTTGCAAGGTAGAGGGGGAGCTTCTCCCAGTGTTTCTGCTTCAACTAGTGCAATCCGCTCCCTGCCGGGCTCATCTGTTAAAAAGGTTGCCAGCCCGCCATCCTCATCATCGGATGTTGCTTCTTGTGCCAGAGGTGTCGAAGCTTCATCTATTGTCAGCATGGACTTGGCCAATTGTTCATCCACTTTGTGCAATGGTTGTGTAGTGGCTAGAAGTTCAACTACTTATGAGGAGGATTCAACAAATATGTTGTCCTTGACATGACTCTCCTCAGAAGTTTGCCCTAACTTGGCTTCCGCCATCATTTTCAGGGTCGCCTCCATCTTCCCATCATAGAGATAGTCGCTACGATCATGATGTGGCTGGAATAGGAGGAACTCACTACTCTCCTCAAGTCTGGCCCCTATCTCAGCTAACATTCTGTCAAGCTCTACCACTCCTGTTGCGCTGAGTTCGACGACCACCTCTTCATGATGAGAAACAACAATATGCTCTTCTAGCGTCATTGTATGTGTATGCGGGGAGAGTTGAAGCTCTACTAGATTCCCACCATCTTCAACAACTTCGTCTTGGCCTTCTTCTGGGTTGCATTTGAGGTTGAGCCCCCTTGACGATGCCACATTTTTCTTCGTTTGATTTTTGTTGTGGGAGCTCGACCGCTGTGGTGGATGGTTTCTTTTTGGTTCAGCTGTAGGTGCCGCCTTTGTGTTGGCACTCCCTGCTTTTGCTGTGCCCTCTCCCATGCCTGTTCCTCACACGTTGTCATCGTCGTTGTCATCGTGGCTAGAGGGGCTGGTTGAGGAGTGCGCCGGGCTTGCTAAGTGCTTGATCTTCTTTTTCTTCCGCTGATTCTCAAGTTCTTCACATTCATTCTCAAGATTTTGGCAGTCTTCTTCTTGTCGTTGATGCTCTTCTTCGAGGTTAGCCATAGCCACATCATAGCCCTGACACATGTGCTCATTGTCGACTCAGATGGCATGCCTCTCCTTCTACAGGTCTTCCATTTTGTCTTTCATTTTCTTTAGCATTCCCATCATCATCTATTGGTTGTTTACAACTTTTTGAAGGAAGTCAGGGAGTGTTTTTTGTCCTTTCATCAAGGTCTTGTACCTACGTCATTAATGCAAACAGAGAAGAAGAAATTGTGGTATTTATTGTATTGGTTTGATGCATGTGTTCCCACATTGCATCAAACCTTGTACCTAAGGCACCTTTGAAGGACGGTGCGTGCTGGTGTTGCTGGTGCAATTGATACTCCATGCTCGTTGTTTACGATCTTGGCACCTTAGGTTGTGGAGGCAGTAGTGGTGGACCTTGTTCTTTCTCCTTCGGCTCATCTAGTGGGTCCACCTTTGCTCCACTGATTCTCATATCCAGTATGGCCTGAGGGCCTTGTCCTTCTAGTTTTGCCTCCGGTTTGTTGTCTGGTTGTGGGTCGACTACTCTGGCCTTCTCTTTCTCCACCTCTGGCTCCACAGTAGTCACTTCTTTGTGTGGATCGAGAGGTGTGGGTTCTGGAATTTCCACTGGTGCTTAAGTAGTTGGAACCACGGGGGCCGGTTGCACTGTAGCTGTCGGCATTTTTGTTGGCGGTGCAGTTGCTTATGCTGTCTTTTTTCTCTACTGCCAACTTCTTCCGTGGCTCCGTGCTCTTCCTCTTTTCTAATTCAGCTGGGGAACTTCTTTCTCCAGCTGTACTCACTGGGTCTGTATTTGTGCTGGCCTGTAGTGCCCCAGAGCACATCTTTTCGATGTCATCATATGTTGGCCGCAACTTGTGGGCGTCATAAAATGTCATTTCTGGAAGGGGGAGTAGTCTTTTTGACCCTCTTTGTTTGAAGTACAGTTTCTCCCCCTTCTGTGCTAGAATACCAGTGCTGATAAGGGATTTTATGTCTATTCCTTGTTGTCCCTTCATTTCTTTATATTTCTGGACTTTTCCTTCGTTCATGAAGTATTCAACGATCTTTGTTATCTAGCCACCCATACAGTACACAAAATTTCTCTTTGTGTCCCCTCCTACTACTGTTGATAAACGGTCGATTAGTATCTTCTCAATATGAACCGACTTCTTGTTTATCATTGACCAGATCAGGAACAGATCTCCCTTGCTAACTGTTCCTATTTCTAACCTCGCGTGAATTGTGTGGGCAGTGATTTTCTGCATTGTGCGGATAAAGAAAGATGTAATTAGCGAGGCCTTGGAGTTCTTTGAACTGTGCTTGTCCTCCCCATTTAGCTCTTCCCACATTTTATTCCTTTCATAGGTGATGACTTTTTTCTCGCTTGGGGCAGAGGAGCAGGCCTGGGCTACTTCCTCTGTCTCAGTGAATATTCTGTTCAGCCTTGCCTCCATGACTATGCGAGTCTCGCCCCCTAGCCTTATTTGCAGCTGATAATCTCCACTTCCTGCCTTTTGTGTTTCACTACTAGTAGTGACCTTCTTAAGTGAAGATAGGAATTCTATGGTCATCTTCTTATAGGATTTCACCTCTGGTGTGTATAAGGCGCGTAAGTTTGCACCTTCCAGAAATTTTATCATCCTGTCGTAGATACCCATCTTCTTGGAATCTTCTATGTCTAGGTATCGTGTTGGGCAGAATTCCTTGTGCTGGTGCATCCATTCATAGGTAGACTGGTGCACAAAATTTTTGGGCACAAATGATGGTTCTCCAGATTGCACGAATGTCTCCCCTACTACCTCCTTGTCCTTACTTGCCTCCTCCTTATTGGGTTTTTCGACAACCACTGGCTTTGCCTTCTTGTTGCCCTTGGTTTCTTTTGGCGCAGCTATTCTTTTCTTGCCTTGTACCCGACTCTCTGACTCTCCTGGTTGGTACTCGGAGGTCTCAATATGCTCCATCTATTCTATTTCTTGTGGGGAGTCCTCCTGTGGCAGCTCCCCCAATATCCTCTAATATTGTTCCAACCTCAGCTGTATCTCCACACGTTTGGCCACCGGTAGAGAAGTATTCCTCTTCACTTTTTCTGTTAGGTCCTTTACTATCTTCTCTACCTTTTTTAGGGAAGTATCCTTCTCGTACAGGGGATCGCTGGTTGTTGGAGAAGACATTCTGCAAATTTTTCAATGAATTAGTATCCAGTTGATTCTAACAAAAATTACCATTATTGTAATTATTTGGGGAAGGTATTTCTTACACAGGGTAGGTGTTCAAGAAATTATTAGATGTCATGTTTAAGAGTGTGTATAGAGACTGCAGTCACGGTTTTGTTGGTAACTCATATGACACCGTGGTCGTGATCACTAAAAGAGATTGTGGTCGCGGTGTAATTACAAGGGATCGCAGTCACGATTTCCTGAGTAAGGACCGCAGTCACGGCTTACTGATTAGGGACTGTGGTCGCAGTCGCGGTCTTCTTTCTTATTATGGTCAGGTCGTGGTTTAGGGGACCGCGACCTTGAGTAGAATTCTTCTACATCGCGACTTTCAGCAGAATTGGTAGTTTGGTGTGAACACCGCGACTGGTTTTAGGGTTTATGAGCACACCACGGTCGCAGTTGTAGAGGTGATGACCGCGAGCCGCGATCTTTCTTCTTCTGACTGTTCCGATTCCTCTCTCTATCTGATG
Source organism: Alisma plantago-aquatica (assembly GCA_963693085.1). Classification (NCBI taxonomy): domain Eukaryota; kingdom Viridiplantae; phylum Streptophyta; class Magnoliopsida; order Alismatales; family Alismataceae; genus Alisma; species Alisma plantago-aquatica. The sequence goes on from OY856412.1 coordinate 999,199,370, forward strand.
ATCTGTTCTTCATTTTCTCCGGCAATAGTTGTCCCATTATTAATGTTTTTAGGGTTTTACTTGTTATTTGTAGACGCAACCATAAGGCGGTTAGGGTAACAGGGAAACCTGGGCAACCATTGACGGGACGACTTACATCCATCGAGGGATAAAACATGAATAATTGGTTCAGGCGAGGGGTTAAATCGGAGGCGACAAGGTGATTTGGTGACTAGAAGCGTAAAAAAGGTTTTTCAGTTACCTTAATGATGGTTGCGACGACGGAATCGAACGCGGTTGGGTGCGACAATCAACTTCTCTACGGTAGTAGGTCTTCGGTCACGATCAGAGTGGAGAGTAGGGTTTATCTTATACTTGGCGGAAACTGTGAGTGATAAGAGTCTAAGATGCAAGGGTTTAAGGATATATATATAGGTGCAACCACAACCAAACAATCTAAGGGGATAGACCGCAGTCACGGTAATTACAAGGAAGGACCACATTCATGGTGTACTCAAGAAGCACAACTGCAAGTGATATACCGTGATTGTGGTCCAGACCGTGATAAAATCAAAACAAAGGTCATTTTCTTAGGTGGATCATGAAATACTCAAAAGAAGATGGATATGTACATCACTTAAAAGAAAAGAAAACTAAACAAAGTGAAAAAGTAAGAGAAAACAAAGCTTAAGAAAAAGGGTAAAAACTTAGGTTGCCTCCCAAGAAGCGCTTGCTTTAAAGTCTTTTAGCTAGACCGCATAATCTTCACTCCATAGGCTCTGCAGTTGGATGTGACAACTCTTGATTCCTTTCCTCATTTAGCTGAGCTGGTTCCTCCAAATTGATCTTGGATCTTCTCACGAAGGCTTCATTTTCGTAAAATCTTTTTACCCTGTGGCCATTGACCTTGAAGATTCCAGTCTTCTCTCCTTGAATTTCCTTCATTCCTGATGGATAAATCTTTACCACAGAGAATGAGCCTGACCATCTTATTCTAAGCTTCCCAGGGAAGAGCCTAATACTAGAATTGAAGAGAAGTACTTTGTCTCCTTCATGAACATCCTTGTTCTTTAGGTGGGCGCCATGACACACCTGAGTCCTTTGTTTGTAGATCCTCGTGTTCTCGTAGGCATGTAATCTTAGCTCCTCAAGCTCCTGTAGCTGCATAAATCTTTTCTGACTTGCCTTTTCCAAGTCCATATTCAGAAACTTGATCACCCAAAGGGCCTTATGTTCGAGCTCCAAAGGTAAGTGCTAGGACTTGCCATAGATTAATTTGTATGGCGTTGTTCCTATAGGTGTCTTAAAAGCTATCCTATAGGACCAGAGAGCATCATCAAGCTTCATGGACCAGTCCTTTCGAGTGCGGCTAACAGTTTTTTCTAGAATCTGCTTAATCTGCCTATTAGATACCTCTACTTGTCAATAGGTTTGAGGATGATAGGGTGATCAACTTTGTGCTTTACCCCATACTTATTTAGTAGCGCCTCAAACTGCTTCTCTCCAAAATGTGATCCCCCATCACTTATTATAGTGCGAGCCACTCTGAAGTGTGGGAAAATGGTTTTCTCAAATAGCTTAATCACAGATTTTGAGTCGCAGGTTTGGGTAGCTACAACCTCTACCCATTTTGACACGTAGTCAATAGACACTAAAATGTACTAATAACCTTTTAATGAGGGGAAACGACGCATATAGTCTATCCCCCAAACGTCAAAGATTTCTACTTATACCTAGTCGGCCATAGGCATTTTGCTCCTCTTACTGATATTTCTGGTTAGTTGGCATTCCTTACAGGCTTTTACAAAAGATGTTGCGTCTTTGAACATGGAGGGCCAGTAAAACCCTAACTAAAGAACTTTTGCAGCTATTCTTTCCCCACTATGATGCCCTCCATACGATAAAGAGTGGCATTCTCTCAAGATCAGTGGGACTTCCTCCTCTGGTATACATCTTCTATACAAATTGTCAGAACATCTCTTAAATAGAAGTGGGTCGTCCCAATAATAGTTTTTTACATGGGGGAAGAGCTTCTTTTTCTGATTGTAGGTTATATCCGGCGGAAACTGGACACAAGCTAGATAGTTACAGATATCTACAAACCACGACAAACTTGGCTCATTGGACTGAACCATTAACAAAGCTTCATGAGCATAGTTGTCATTTACGGGAAACTAATTTTCCTCATCGCAAACTATTTTGGACAGGTGGTCTACGATCACATTTTGTTTTCCTTTCTTATCAATTATCTCATGGTCAAACTGTTACAGTAGTAGGGCCCACCCCAATAGTCTTGGCTTTGTGTCCTTCTTTTGCATCAGATAGCGTATGGCCCCATGGTCAGTATAGACCTTTACCTTGGCCCCTATAAGATATGATCTGAATTTGTCAAACGCGAAAACAATTGCCAACATCACTTTTTCCGTGGGGGTGTAATTCACTTGGGCTTCGTCTAACATGCGGATGGTGTAACATATGACGTGGTGCTTTCAGTCTTTCTTCTGTCCCAGGATTTCACCTACGACATAGTCGCTTGCGTCACACATTATTTCAAACGATAACTCCCAGTCTAGAGCCTGCAGAATTGGTGTAGAGGTCAAGGCCTCTTTTAGGGTCTCAAAAGCTTTTAAACACTTATGATCGAACTCGAACAATGTGTCTTTAATTAGTAGATTCAAAAGCGGATTTGATATTTTTGAGAAGTCTTTGATGAATCTTCTGTAATACCCAACATGACCCAGGAAACTCCTCACTCCTGTCACGGACTTTGGTAGCGAGAGTTTTGAGATGGCCTCGATCTTGCTAAGATCCACCTCAATACCTTTCTTGGAGATCTTGTATCCTAGGACAATGCCACTTTGAACAATAAAGTGGCATTTTTCCCAGTTCAAAATGAGATGATTCTCCTCGCATTGTTGTAAAACTAAAGATAAATTTCTCAGGCAGGCGTCAAATTCGGTTCCATAGACCGAAAAGTCATCCATAAATGCTTCGACTATGTCTTCTAGAAAGTTTGAGAACATGGAAATCATGCAATGCTGGAACATTGTTGGAGCATTGCATAGGCTGAAAGGCATCCATCTAAAGGCATACGTTCCATAGATGCATGTGAACGTCATCTTTTCCTAATCATCGGGGTGGATTGGGACTTGATAAAATCCAGAATAGCCATCTAAAAAGTAGAAGTAATCATGGTGGGCAAGTCTTTATAGGACTTGATCAATAAATGGTAAGGGGAAGTGGTCTTTCTTTGTTGCCGAATTCAGGTTTCTATAGTCAATGCACATTCGCCACCCTTTGACCGTTCTCATTGTAACTTCATCACCATTATCTCCCTTCACCACAATCATTCCACCATTCTTGGGCACTACATGAATGAGGCTTACCCAGTTGCTATCACTTATTGGGTAGATGATTCCTGCATCACATAGTTTTAATATCTCCTTCTTGACAACTTCCTTCAGTATTTGGTTCTATTTCCTTTGGGGTTGTACCAAAGGTCTCACTGATTCTTCTCGATTAATTATGTGCATGCACATGACCGGGTTTAGTCCCATGATGTCCTCTATAGAATATCCAATTTCTCCTTTGTGCTCCTTCAATTCTTCTAGTAGTCTTTCCTATTGTTCTTTGGTGAGGTTAGTGTTGATGATGACTGGGTTCCTCCCTTTGTCATCTAGGAACTCGTACTTTAGCCCTTCCGGTAATGGCTTTAGTTTTGGATTTGGCTTCAGAGTTTCTGACTCTTCGGTTGATGTATCCAAAGAAGCGTACATTACTGTTTCTATTACCTCTTCTTCATCACTAAGACTGTCTTCACCTTGGTTAAGGTAGTCTAGAATTTCTACCACTTCAGGGTCTTTTGTCAAAGGATTATGGTTATCCAGGGCTCTCATGAACGGGTCAACAATGGCTTTCTCTTCTTGAATTTATTCAGAATACTGGTTGTAGCTATCCATGAAGTAGACTGACTAAGAAAGAGTTGGCCCTTTCATAGCATATTTTACCTTAAAGTCAATGTGGTCACTCCCAAACTAGAGGGTTATCACATCTTCTGCAACGTCTATCAGGGCTCTTCTAGTGGCTAGAAAAGGTCGTCCAAAGATTATCAGACACTTAGGGTCCTCCACAGTACCTATTACAACAATATCACAGGGTATGAAGAACTGTCCCACACGGATTTGAACATCTTTCACTATACCCACTGGTCTCTTGAAAGTATGATCGCTAGCTCAATTCTCATACTTGTCTTGACCATGTCAATCAATACAAGTCTCTGTGCAATGCTTAGGGGCATCAAAATTATGCTGGCTCCCAAGTCTGCCAGTCCCTTTCTTTCGACATTGTCTCCAACACAAAAGGGGATGTTAAAGGCCCCTGGGTCTTTATTCTTTATAGGTAGTTTAGCTTGAACAAACACACTGGACATGTTCGCTAGGTGTACCATTTTGACTTGACTTCCTCTCCTTCTCCTTGTGATAAGGTCCTTGAAAAACTTAGCATAAGTTGGCATCTCCTCTTCAACATCCAGAAACGGGACATCTACATGGAGTTTCTTCACGGCTTCCATGAACTTTTCAAATCTCTTCTTCAGGTGGGACTTGATAAGCTTGTATGGAAATGGGATTCTCAGTGCATATGGGCTTTTCTTCATAAAGATTTCTTCTACAAGATCATGGTTCCTAGCTCTACCACTTCCCTCACAGACTTCTTTAGTAGGCCCCTCCTTGTCAACAAACTTCTCAGAAGAAACTTCCTTTTCCTATTGTGGTTCTTCAACTTTTTCTTCTTCTTTGTCATTTCCTGTTCCAGAATTGATCAAAGTTCTCCTTGATCAGAGGATTTCCATTTTTGCAGTCTCAGTGTTTGATGGGATCTTTCCTGAGGGGTTCTTTACTAGCTCAGCCAACTGTGTGAGTTGGTGGTCTATCTAGAATTGATGCATTTGCATATCTACCATTTGGACTTGCATCATAGTCAGGATGCCAGAGCTGGCTAAGGTACTTTGTGCTAGCTGATCATTCACGGTAGCCTACCTCTTGGCAAAATCAAACAATTGAGTCACCAAGTCAGGTTGGATGTTATCTTTTACCTGACCCTATCCTTGACCTTGGCCTTGACTCGACCCTTGATTTGGTCCTTCTCCTTGACGAGTTTGGTTCCTACCTTGCGCTGAGTAGTTATTCTTATTTGTCTGGTAATTGGTTGTTCTAGTATACTTCTGTTATCCAAGCCTCTTATCGAATCCTGATGGTGGATTTTGCGAATTTCCCATCTGGTGTGAATTCTTGGCTGCATCCTTGTTCCCATAGCTAAAACTAGGGTGATCTGGCCTCTTGAAGTTTGCATAGGAAACATTCTTCCTCGACTCCTCTTTGCTTTCACTATCTTCACTTTCTTCAGGTCTAGTGTAAATGCAGTTATCAACTCTGTGTTCTCCTTCACCACAGGTGACACACTTCATCACCTTCTCAGTGTGTTTCTTTCCTTTTCCTCCAGTGTCCTTCAAATGTTTAACATCAGTCGCTATCTTCTGGATTTGGGCGGTTATAGTTTCTAAGGCTTTGGCCTCCATGGATGGTCCTTCAGAACCAATCTTCTTTGATGTGACTCTATCATTCCTTTCTGAGTCAATTCCTGCTTGGAGTGCAGCCATGTTCTCTATAATCTTCATAGTTATGTTTGGCTTTTCCCCTAAGAAGTCACTGCCTACGACATCATTCAGAGAAGTCCTCTCCGTGTGGGTCAGCCTATTATAGAAGGTGGTTACCAGGAACCCCTTACGATAGTTGTGATATGGGTAGTCTCTCAGGTATTCTTGATAAAGTTCCCATGCCTTGTGTAGGTTCTCCCCTAGCTTTTATGCAAAAGAGGTGATCTTCTGCATGTTACATATGGTCCTCTCAGTAGGATAAAACTTGGTGACAAAGGCATACACAAGGGGTCTCCACCCATCTATAGACTGGTGGGGGAGATTTAGATACCAAGAGAGATCCTTGTCTTCCAAAGAGAAATTAAAACCCTTGTAGTAGATCACTTCTTGTGGGACACCCCTCATCTTAATGGTATCACATATGTTCTTGAAAGCATCAAGGTGGTGGTATGGGTTTTCCCTTGGGTTCCCACAGAAAGGCTTGTTTTGGATCATGGATATAACGACTGGCTTGAGCTCAAAATTTGTTGCGTTGAAGTTTGGTACAACGATCAGACATCTTGACTCATTGTCCCTTGTTGTTGCCAACTCACGAAGGGTCTTCCCTTCCTCATTGTCCTCACTATCACTGTTCCTGCGATTGCGCTCATGGTTGTTATGGTTTCTTCTATGCCTACAACGATGATGACGTTCCTTGTAGTGACGTTCTTCCTCATGACGATCGTCTTCATGTCGCTCTTCTCACTCTTCTTCTCGTTCTTCATACTGATGACGGTCATCGTAACGACCATCTCTATCTTCATCTGTTCCTGGTGGAGGTGGGTGGTGTTCATTCCTCGCGTTCTTCTCGTCTCCTGAGAGGGTAACGTCCATGCGAGGCGGCATGGAAAAAAGGAGTAAAGTCGAACGAGTTGCTTCTGCCTGGGTGCCTGAATAGATCATACAATCAAGTTAGAAAACTAAACTAGTCCAAACAAACTATTCTACACAAACTCAGGTTAGCAAACTTAAAGTAATTGTGTTGTCAAGCCTATTTCTAAGCTTGAGGCACGGGAGTTAGTAAAAGGATTCAGGTTCTTAATAGTGCCATTTTGCCTTGTCCCTGGCAACAGTGCCAAAAAGTTGACCGACCTAAATCACAAGTCCAAAAGGAGTGGATTAAGAGTAGTCAGACTTTTAAAGAGATAACCCGACTCTCAGGCCCCCGCAATGATAAATGGCGCCTGATGTAACGATCAAGGTTGAACACAGGGACAAGGTTGGCAATGTTAAGCACACAAAATCTAACACTCATATACTTCAGCCAAAGAGGGTATATAAAAGGGTGTTCCCTAAGGAACATCGACACACCAACTATAGCAGCTCAAGAAAGACCAAAAATAACAAGAACAAAAGAAACAAAAGAAATAGAATGAAACAAGTATATGGAAGGAAACCCGGGTCGGGGTTCACCTACTAAACCATCTCACAAACATGCAACATTGTCTCTCTCTCACATACTCTTACCAAGATTACAAGAAACCATCAAAAGTGTCCATTCCACTCTCTCTGAAGATGAGGAAAGATCTTAGTCTAAGGATAGCCTCTCTCTCGAGATGACCACACGTAAACTTCACAACATAACATATGGTTTTAAAGCCTTAGAATTTCAAAACTCTCATGCATTCATACTACTCCATGACACATGTTAAAAGCGATATTTCTCTCTCGAGATATCAACAATCAAACATCACAAGATGATAGCTAATCATACAAGTGAAGCATTAAAAAAGGTGCATGGAGATAATCTTGATAAGAATATGTATATTCAATAGAAAGAGACAATATACATGTTGGGAGAGCTTTAGTGGATACTCCCAACCCAAGTTAAGGTTTTTAGTCGCCCATTCTTGCGGACATCATAATGATGTTACAGAAAGATAGATCCATGAGATTCCCATGAAGAGAGGAGGGAAGTACAACAAGATGGAATGATAGATCTAGAAAGGAAGAGACGTGATACGACACAATCATCCTTCAGATCCAGATCTATCACGTGGATGGTGTGGACGGTCTTCTTCTCTCAAAGAAGGGGTCTTCAATCTTCTCTCTCCTCAACTTCTACCTTTGGAGATCCAAGACTGATGGATGGGATGGTCTGGGACGAATCTAGAATGCAACAACACTTCATGGTCCTCGAGATCTGATCTATGAACTGATGATTTGACAAAATAGGTGGTTGTGCTATTTATAGACACATTCCACTGACTTAAGCCTGGACCGTGACCGTGGTCTTGATTAAGTGAGGGTGAGACTGCGGTCATGGTCTGTGCTTTATTCATCTTTCACCGCAGTTGAGCTTGGCCACGACCTGGTGATAACCGCGTTCGAGGTCTGCTTGTGGGTTGCATCCGGGCGATTGAGGTCGAGGTCTTCCCGCTCAGTCGCAGTTTGCAAGAGCTCATCAGTGACCGCGGTTTCCAAGTTGATTGTGGTCCTTCTTGATCGCGGCTTGTAACCAAACAATGACCACTGGTCTATCCTTGATGTGCATGTTCTGATCATGACCATCCATGAGGTCGCGGTTGAGCGATGACCACAGGCTATAAACTAGCCGTGACCCCTCCTTTTCATCTGATGATCACATTCTCTAGGGAACTCTGGAACCGCGATCGCAGTTGAGGTATAAGTGGACTACGGTCGTGGTCTTGATCTATGATCTAGATTGTGAATATACCTGAAACCATGTAAGTGAGGCTTTAGTCAAAAAGATAGAAAAATTATGTGAAAATATAACAAAAGATATACTAAAAGTGGTGTAAAATATATACAGAAAGTATGTAAAATAGAGTGTTATCATGCGACAAATGGAAGGTTTGAAGACAACAACCCCCACATATTGTATTTTACATGTGGTAGGGGTCTTGTTCTGACCAGATGTCATATGAGGTTGCCCGCGTAGTGTGTACAACCTATAGTGGCCACACTTACTGCAGTTAGGGATGCAATGCTAACACAACTTGCATATGCACACAACGAACACAAGCAATGGCCAGAACACTGTGACTTTGTCTGTTCGACAAGAGCAGACACTGATAGGATAGAACAAGAAATTTCAACTCTGCGGAAGAGGTGCCAATATCTTCTCCAACGAATTCACATCACGAGCGATAAGGACTCTTCAATATAGGAAGATGGATATAATACATCATAGATGTATTACGATCTATCTAAATTAACTTCACTTGTATTTTTGAACAATCAACTAGGCCTATTGAAATGTTCTACAAATTATATTGAAATCTATGTTGAGAACCCAACATTATTTTACTAATCCTCAACCATGTTTTAGATTTCAATGAATCCATCTGAAGTTCGAAGGTGTGATTGTGGGCTAGATGCAGCCTTGCGGCTTAACATAGAGGATATAGGGTTAAATGACTTTGGCATTCTGAGTGAAAGGCCAGACAAAATGTATTACATATGTCCTTCTTATGAGGTGTGATAGTAACTACATAAATAATAGGTTGCCCTTGTGTAGGATGCACATTCGTTGTTATTAACTTGAACTTGATAATACATTTTAGGGAAAAGATCGATGCATATACTTCCATTGGGCAGTCGATCTCCCTCCAACAACTGATTCTTCAAAAGCTAAGATTATGTTACTAACTGTCGAGTGCAAGTCATTGTGGGGCCAGGCGATGAACATGAAGGACTTTGCTGAAATCCATCACAACTACAATGATATATACACCAACAAAAAGTATGAGTATGAGGTTCTACAAAGCTCCGTTGCCAGTCTAGAGGAAGATTGTAGTCTTATTTTAGACATTCCTTCACCTCCAATAATGCCATAACGTTGAGAGCTATATTTAGATTGTTTTCTTGATTTAGATTGCCTACCATTAGATGTTATTAACATTATAATCTTTCTTAATTCAAAGAACTGATATAAATGTTTTATTACATTATAAGGTTGCTATTTTTTATCGTAATGTTGATGAATGTTTTATGGAGGGTGTATGTTACTTATCGTAATGTTGCTGAATGTTATTTAAAACCAAATAATCATATTATATCCCCTTAATTGTGATATACAACCTTACTTATAAAATATATTACTTACAGAACCTGTAATATGGCTGGGCATCCAACGACACCGTATGTTATGTGGTGTACAAAGATTGATATGGTTCTCAGAGGTATGATGAGAAACCAATATGAAATGGGAAGATGTGTGAATGGAGTATATACTGCACATGCTTGAAGGGAGGCATAGCGTGACTTCTGAAACATAATAGGGGGGCCTTAGATATCTTTGAGTGAGTTGCAAATGCGATGGAAATACATCAAGAGAGAGTTTATAAGAGAAAACATTTTCATTTTAGGAGAGCCTCCCACGCCATTGGCCGTGCAACATGCCATTCAACGCAACTTTCCGACAACTCATTGCACTTACCCACCTAGAATTGCTTAATACCTTAACACTAACGAATGAAACAAACAACTACATTAGACGGTGAAACAAACGAATGAAGTTGTAACATATTTGCTTGATATTGTATTTGTTTGTGTTTGCTTCACATCATTTAGTTGCGAAACTTATGTGTTACATTAGTTTGTTGCTACCATCATTTGATCAAACTTCTACTTTACTCTTATGTTTAGAAGACTTTCATAACGTTCAAACTTGTTTTTAGCTAAGTTGGCTGGCAACATTTATTTGTATACACTTTTATCATAGTTAGTTTACTATTAACATTATTTTCTCATACTTATATTTATTTATTAAATTTAGATGTCAACATCACATTCAAAGGAAAGGGCAAAGTTTGAAAAATATTGATGTCTCTGTCAAAGATAAAAAAATATGTTGAAGAAAACCTTGTCTGCAAAAAAAATGTTGTGAGGATACACATGATGAGGGAAAATATGGGAGCCAGGAACAAGGCAAGGATGGGGTCAATCATCTTGTTCGTCATCTGCCATTGTTGTTTGATTGGCCAAAAGATGACATCAAACAACAATCTAAGCAGCCGTTGTAGGAAGCTTGTCCCGTGTCATGAGGCAAGTACGATGAGGCCCTAAAGTGGGCCGATTGGGATGGTCCTACCTGGGATCAATATAAATCATCCTCCACAATGAAGACTGTCCACCATAGTGGTTGGTCACCATATTAGCATGTGTATGGGTGTCTATGTCTAGGTCCACGACATGCCTCTCCTTTTTGTCCCTCTCCCTTGTATGTTCACAACGTATTTGCTCGAGAACCAAATATGTTATTATTAGTTTTTCTGTTTGTTTAAGTTCTGATGAAAACATTATTGTTTTTGCTTTTGTACTTGTGCATAATTTATGTTATATTAGGACAATTTCAATTATCTTATCAGTTTCTAATTACTGGATCAAATATGTACAACAATACATATATACAACATGAAAATGCCATGCAAGACAACTGTAAAGTTTAATTTATTTTAAACCAATGAACATACTCATATCTTATTTTCACTTACTAAATAACCAAAATAACACCCACAAAATACAAATAAATATTTTTTGTAAATTTTGAACTTATATTGAAGTGGCATCACAACTACACATTCTTTGTACTTGTTAAAATAGTTCTACAAGAATAGGACAGAATAAGAAGATCCTGACTAGGTTCCCAAACAAAATAAGATTGAATCCAAACTGCTAGCCAAATAGAATCAGACTGAATCTAGACTCAAATTAGACCAGCTGACAATAATCAGACTGCGTTGTCAAACAGAATCAGACTGGTTTGCCAAACAGATCCAGACTGGATCCTGACTAACCCTATTTAATCCAGTCTTGACTACATAATCCCAGTCTGAAACCAAACATGGGATTAGGGTTTCTACAAATGTCAGGAGAGTTTGGAAAACCTCTTCTCTCATTGGTGAATGGATCATGCACATTGGGTAAAATTTTGCGATTGAGGGTTTACATTATTCGTTTATGTACTTATGATTACTCAATTAAAGTGTAATTATCCTATTATAAATTTTATGCTCATGAAAATCATGCACATGCCATGAATTTATGAGTCTACTTATTTCATGATTATGCTTTGAATGCGAACACTATGAAAGAATGCCATGCTAATTGAGCATATTATTATGATAACCATGTTTAAGTATAAGAATCATGCTATGTTAGTATAGTCCTCTTAATCCTTTTATGTGAGCCTTAACCGGCCTTATGTGAACCTTAGCTGGTCTTATGTGAGCCTTAGTCGACCTTAAGAGAGTCTTACTCAGCCTTATGAGCTATGTTGGAGCATTATGTGAGCCTTAACCAACCTAAGGAGCATTGTGGGTACATTGAGTGAGGTTATATAAACCTATGTTATAATACACATTATCATGTAATCAAGTCACTATACTTACATCTCCGGTAATCACATTAATCAAGCTAAGCAATTATGTTGCAAGTTATTTTCATGTTATTTCAAGTATGCATTATTTTCATGTATAAATACTCAATGCTCCTCACATGTTTTACGTTGCTTTGCATGGCTGGGGATGAGATGTTCACAGCTGAGGAGAAAGAGAAGAAGTAAAGCTACATACTCAGTTGTAGGACAGTTACCAGATCCTTCTTGGTGGGGTGCCATTCTAGATAGTTATCTTATCCTTTTCGTTATATTATGTTAAGTTGGAGTTTTGTCTGTTGAACTCTCTTATGAAGGACTTAGAGTGCCTTATCAATGGCATGTAATAAAGTACCTTACGGTTTATGTTATTTTGATTTTTCTTAGTTAATGATATCATCTCACAATTTGTCATGATCTCCAATAAATGAATTGCTTTCGCTAATGTTGTGTTGGTTTTAGATTGGAGGTCATGACACACACACAATATATATATATATATATATATATATAGAGAGAGAGAGAGAGAGAGAGAGAGAGAAAGAGAGAGAGTCAGGCTAGAATACACTCGAGTGTACATATCACACCGTACACCCCACTGGTGTTTGCCTATCTAGACCATGTTTTTGCAAAATATTATTCATTGATCTTCATTGTTACAATAGTTATAGGCCGCATATAAAATTTGAGCCTATTTGGATGAGTGTAAGCCAGTCATACAAGGACAACAAATTTGACACACAAATCTAATTTGAAATGCATGATTTTTGCCTCCTTTAGATGCATGACCTATAAGTGTCCAAATTTAAGATATTTAAGAAGATCAACAGTTTAGATTTTCAAAATAATTAATTCATGATGGAAAATGTCTGAGATGTACAACATTTCTAGTACACTCGAGTGCATTTCAACTTTACTCGCTCTCTCTCTCTCTATATATACATGTCTGTGTGTGTGTATGTATGTGTATACATTTGCCGACAAGGAGTGGCTCATGTGGTCAACCACGATCTCTCCTCATGAAGGGACCGAGTTCGAATCCCAGTTGTCACCTAGATTTACCACCCTCCCAGGCATTCGGCCTCCACTACGGGTGTGGGAGGGGGGGAATCTTTCTCTCTTAATCCCATACACACACATATATATAAACATATATATATATATAAATGTATATATATATATATATATATATATATATATATATGAGATTTAAATAATACCGACATTGGAATCTAGGGTTAGGTTACCCTTGCATTCCAAAAAGTAATTGTTTATTAAGAAAAGTAAGTATCTGGAAAAATAACGATTTTACCAAAAAAATAAATATTCTGCTGAAAAGGTAAAATTGGCCAGGTTCTACAGTAAAAATTCTAGAAAAATGTTGTAATTGTACATTTGTAATAATTTTAACTACTATGCATTTAACGTAACTATTTGGAAAGTAATGTATCCATGCACACATGTACTGTAAAAAATATAGAAAATTAACTATTTTTGGAGTCCGTAGCTACCCACACACGTATTATAAACACCCCAATATATATATATATATATATATATATATATAGAGAGAGAGAGAGAGAGAGAGAGAGAGTCAGGCTAGAATACACTCGAGTGTACATATCACACCGTACACCCCACTGGTGTTTGCCTATCTCGACCATGTTTTTGCAAAATATTATTCATTGGTCTTCATTGTTACAATAGTAATAGGCCGCATATAAAATTTGAGCCTATTTGGATGAGTGTAAGTCAGTCATACAAGGACAACAAATTCGACACACAAATCTAATTTGAAATGCATGATTTTTGCCTCCTTTAGATGCATGACCTATAAGTGTCCAAATGATCTGAAATGTATTATATTGTATGTTCTTAAGATATTTAAGAAGATCAATGGTTTAGATTTTCAAAATAATTAATTCATGATGGAAAATGTCTGAGATGTACAACATTTCTAGTAAACTCGAGTGTATTTCAACTTCACTCGCTCTCTCTCTCTATATACATGTCTGTGTGTGTGTATGGATGTGTATACATTTGCCGACAAGGAGTGGCTCAAGTGGTCAAGCACAGTCTCTCCTCATGAAGGGACCCGAGTTCGAATCCCAGTTGCCGCCTAGATTTACCACCCTCCCAGGAGTTCGGCCTCCACTACGAGCGTGGGAGGGGGAAATCTTTCTCTCTTAATCCCATACACACACACACACACACACACACATATATATATATATGAGATTTAAATAATACCCGCATTGGTATCTAGGATAGGTTACCCTTGCATTCCAAAAAGTAATTATTTATTTAGAAAAGTAAGTATCTGGAAAAATAACTATTTTACCAAAAAAATAACTATTCTGCTGAAAAGGTAAAAATGGCCAGGTTCTACAGTAAAATTTTTAGAAAAACGTTGTAATTGTACATTTTAAATAATTGTAACTACTATGAATTTAATGTAACTATTTGGAAAGTAATGTATCCATGCACACATGTATTGTAAAAAATATAGAAAATTAACTATTTCTGGAGTCAGTAGCTACCCACACACGTATTATAAACAACCCAATATATATATATATATATATATATATATATATATATATATATATATGGGCCCATATTTATTGCCCGCGCAGGTAGCTACCAGCCCACCCTTCCCACCACTTTTTTTCAAAAAAAAAAATTCACAATTGCAGAGGATATCTAGCTCTCCAAAAAATTTCATCCAAAAATAATATCATTTGCCCCCCCAAAATAAAAAAACCCGTCCTTATATATATTTCTGTTGTATATTTTGTACAAAGTTACTTTTTTAATCATGTAGTTACTTTCTTATCACCATAGTTACTCTTTTGACATCAAAGTTACTTTTGTGGCCAGAGGAGTTACTTTTTTGACTGTCGGGTAGATGAATAAACGACCTATATATATATATGATTTATTCGCTACCCACACATCCAAAAGAGTAACTATATGGTACAAAAGTAACTCTAAGATCAAAAGAGTAACTATATTGATAATAAGAGTAACTATATGACTAACAAAAGTAACTACCCAGAAAATATACAGTCAGTAAATATATGGACGAGTTTTTTGATTTTAGTGGATCAAATGATATTATTTTTGGATGAAATTTTTTGGGGAGCTAGATAAAATGCTCCTCTAAAATTATGAATTTTTTTATTTAAAAAGAGTGACGGAAAGAGTGTGCGGGTAGCTACCCGCGCGGGTATTAAAGATAATCCCATATATATATATATATATATATATATATATATATATATATATATATATATATATATATATATATATATATATATATATATATATATATATATATATGAGTAACTTTTAGTTGCCCACGCAGGTAAATTAGTTACCCTACCCGACAACAATACTCCCGCAACCCGGAACCTGTTATAGCAGAAAAAAGTGGAAAAAAACATTCGAGCAAAGAGAGCATCTAGCGAGCGAAGCAAAACCCCAATTCCTCTACTCAATCCGTCACCCTCTCCAGCGATTTCTCCCATTGTTGTGCAATCTCACCGACAAAGACATCACCCAACCAGTCCATCACCACCTCCTCCGTCATCACCTCCTCCAGTCGCTCCTTCATCGACTCGTCAGATACTCAAAGATGACGAGGACGAAGAAAGCCTCGCAGAAATCGTCGACAATGCCTCCATGGAGAAAGAATAGATCGAAAGTGGTCGAAATAGGTGATGATGAATTCGAAACGCACTAGTTTCAAGCCGACGAGAAGATGGAAAAATAGGCAGAAGAAGCGAGAAAAGCAGCATCGGTCACGGAAAGGGAATTGCAAGAATAGACTACTCCGACAACTCCGAAAGGGGATAAGAAAGAGGCTACCAAGGCCACAGAAGCGGAAGAAAAGGGGAAAGAAGAAGCTGTGGAAATGGAGAAGGGGTTTGCTACTGAGACTCCTCAGACAATACAGAAAGAGGTCAAAATAGGAGCTGTGATGGCTACTGAAGGAGATAAGCAAGCTACTTCTTCGACACCTCAGACACAAAAGAAAGGGAAAAAAGAGGGGTTACATCTCCCCCATGGATCAAACCTCAATCAAAAAGTGCAAAGCATAGTAAGGTTGCTACTGCTGGTCGTGGAGGCAACAGAGCTACTGAGAAGAAAGAAGCTGCGTGTAACAAAGCGAGAAAAGAAGAACAACAAGGTAATTTGTGTTTTCATGCATACTACTATTGTTGTGTCTTTGACCTTATCTGCATCCTGCCCCTCCTGCTATATAGACTACTACTGATGTGACAATGTATGATAGTTACTACATTAAAATGAGACGTTGTAGCTAGAGTAACTACACCAACAGATCCGAGTAACTATGAGATAGTCTCGAGTAACTGTCATAATGGGAAGAGTAATGCTCGAGTAACTGAGAGTAATGCTTGAGTAACTGAGAGTAATGCTTGAGTAACTGAAATTAATGCTTGAGTAAATGAAATTAATGCTTGAGTAACTATTATAGAATGCTTGAGTAACTGAAAGTAATGTTTGAGTAACTGAAATATATGCTTGAGTAACTATTACAGAATGCTTGAGTAACCGAGATTAATGCTTGAGTAACCGAAAATAAAGTTTGAGTATCTATTACAGAATACTTGAGTAACTGAAATTAATTCTTGAGTAACTATTACAGAATGCTTGAGTAACCGAAAGTAATGTTTGAGTATTTATTTCTGAAAGTAATGCTTGAGTAACAAACAGTGTCTCACACACTAGACATATCAATTAAACTAGAAAACAATATTGTTAAGCTAAATACTACATTCTTGGAGTAACTCTATTCGTATGCAGAAGAAGAAAGCAAAGGGGATGAGGAGAGTACAAATGCAAATCAGAAACATAAAGAGACAGAAAAGGCTTGCGAAGAAGAAGGTGATGTAAAAAGAAGAAAAACAAAAACCAAGGGGAAAGGGAAGGAACAAGCAACTGAAGAGAAAGGGAAGGATGATGGTGATACAAAAGAAGAGGAAAGAAGAAGAATGAAACAGAAAGGAAAAGAAAAGGCTACAAATGAGGGGGAAAAGTGGAAAGAAATAAGAGAACACAAAAGGGAAAAGGAAAAGCAACTGAAGAGAAAGGTAAGATTGTATGGAATTGTAATTGTTTTAATTTTCAGTTACTTGCAATTTATTAAATTGCTTTTACAAAAAAAACAATGAGCTATAACAATAAATTTTGATATGTTTGCAGTGGGAGTAAATAGACTGTACCATAGGTGCTCCTTAAAGAGATACATAAACACCAGCAAGAGCATGGTGTATACAAAAGAACAACTTATGATGTTGAGCTCAACAACCTTTGCAAACCTCGTAAAGATGCCAAGTCTTGTGGTTGACATAGGCTCGTTAGAGGATTTAATAGATAGATATGTCGATGAAGACATATTTCTACTGGCCAACGGGGAGGAGAGAAGGATGACAGTAGATGACGTGGGGATAATTCTAGGTATCCCCAGCAAAGGTATAGAAATAAAACAAAGAAAAGATTCTAACATAGTAAAGTTGATATGGCAAGAGTTTGCCAAGGTGACTTGTAAAAATAGAAATGAAGGTGAGACCTCAAAGATGTTGAGGGAAAAGGATGTCCTGCATAAGAACAACTTAACAAAACTTTGGCAAGAATATGCCAAGACCAACAATCCATCAGACAATAAAAATATGTGCCACACGTGGATGTTGCAACTGCTGGCAACATTCCTAATCCCAGACACCAGCTATTGCACACGAATCTACATTATCCACTACCTAGATGATGTCGCTGCCACTGGGCAGATGAATTGGGCAAAGCTGGTGCATGGGAGAATCTTCAAGAATATGAAGATGTTGAAGGAGAATGTCCAAATAAGAAGGAAAGGAGAGAAAGGGGCTAAGAACACCCTATACACAACATGATGTGTTATGTGCCTATGCGTAAGTGAAGAAAATCATATTCATCTACATTGATACAATATTGACTATGGGGGGCAGTTACATATGCATTATATTTTCTATATGTTACATGCAGGTTTGGGCATATGAGATGACAAAGATGGAAAAGCCAACATTCCTTGACTCCAAGCCAAGGATAAAGAAGTGGGCTGCGCCGGTTGAGAAATTGATGGAATTAGGGGAAGTGGACCCTAAGGATGTAAGATTATCTAATCTTTGTTACATAATCTAATATACAACATAATCATACATGTTTCATTTTGTGAGACGTTATTTTTATTTATATGTTGGCTACGTTTATCAAAGGATAGTGGTAGACTAGGGAGATGATTGGAAGGCTGCAAAATCATCGAAGGACATGCCAGCAAAATGTAAGCCAACAACCAATAAGGCACCAACAAAGCCAATCATCGAAGAGGGAGACACTCCTGACACCTCCAACCTGGAGACAAGAATCCAAATGTTGGAGGAGGAGCTCAAAATGCATAAGGAGATCTGCACAAGAATAAGTGTTGAGAAATTCACTGAGCTACAGACGGAGAATAAAAGGCTAGAAGAAAGAATAGCCAAGTTAGAAGAAGAAAAAAAATCTAAAAAGAAAATGGGAAGATGAGGGTGACAAATCACAGCCACTTGAAAGTGGATTCAAAGAATTTGCATAGGGTTTTGCCTCGGTGATTGCAGATGATCCGAAAGACACACCGACAAAGGATGTCGACCCACCAACGAAGAGTAGAAGGCTGACCCTCAGAAGAAAATACGTGGAATCAGAAGATCACAGTGAGGACAGGAAAAATGCTGATGAAGAGGAGAAGAAAGAAACAAAAGATGACAGTTCTGAACAACCAAAGTCTACAGAAGATGTAGAACAAAAGAAATAAGAAGAAGGAAGTGAACAGCAGGAGAAGATAGTAGTAGAAGAAGAAGGGCAAAAGGAGCCCAAAAAAAGATTGAAGAAGAAGAAGAAGATGGAAGAACTAAAGATAGGAATCATAGAGAAAAATGTGAAGAAAAGAAGGGAGGAAAAGGTAAGTTTCACCCCCTTTCAAGTATATCATAACTGCAAGTAATGCTTGAATAACTGAACCTAAAGCTTGAGTAACTGAACCTAATGCTTGAGTAACTGCAAGTAATGCTTGAGTAACAGAACCTAATGCTTGAGTAACTAAACCTAATGATTGAGTAACTGAATGTAATGCGTGAGTAACTGAAAGTAAGGCTTGAGTAACTAAGAATAATGATTGAGTAACTGATAGTAATGCTTAAGTAACTTATGCAAAATGAAGATTGATTCTAACATGGATTGCTCTATTGTTGTTGACAACACAAGATGTCAAATTTCATAGGTTTTGAACATTTCAAAACTAAGGAAACCAAAGAAATTGTCCATCACTTCATGGAGAACATAGAAGAAATGTAAGAGAATTGGTTATTGTCAAGTGTAAAATGATAAAACATTACTGTTTCAATATCCAACTCATATGTATAACATCTATAAAAATAATTGGCAGGTCAAAACGAGAATGGAAATTGAGTGAAGACATTTGGTGCACAGGGAAGGACCTCGATGTCCTCCTGTACAAGGATCAAATGACGCAATCATCTATAAGAAACAAGAACATAGTGTAACTCTTTGAAATAGATAATTTGGATTGCTAAACTAAGAAAGCTTTTGTTTTTTTAGGTTCTCGACGGCTTTGTACAGATGCTAAAGGAGAGCACAAGCAAGTGGAGGAAGAAGGGGTTGACGTGGAACTGCATGAGCACTTATGCTCCGGTAAGACAAATAAACTTTGTATACAAATTTGCATGAAGTTACAATACAGAAACACAAACTGAAACCTATAGATGTGAATTTTAAACTCTACATTTGCAACAAAAGCTATCATTTGATGTTGAGAACATCACCATGGAGCAGATTGACATTCTATCTCTACAATTCAACATTCCAATGAAAGATTGGGATGCAATGGACTCGGTGTTCACAATACTAAACAACAACAACCATTGGCACTTGTATGAAGCAAGTTTCAGGGATGGAGCACACCAGTCTTATAATTCAATGAGTTGGAGTAGCAACTCCAGAAAAGAATTCAATAGATGGGTAAGTGATCTATAAAAATTAACTCTATTAGTAGTGGATTGAAAGGATTAATGTTCTTTAATTGATGATGAATAAACATTTTTTTAATGCAGGTGGGTATAGTGCACGAATTCTTTAGGGGTGCATCGGAAAAGGGGAGCCAGTTGTCGCAGTGGGAACAGGAGTACCCGATCTACCCACAGCAGGAAGAAGACTCACTTGATTGTGGGATCTTCGTCATGAAGTACCTAGACTGCCTATTCAATGGAAAAACTATGGACTTCACCTGCAAAGACATACCGACAATAAGGGCTGATGTTTTTCAGTGAATGATGGCAAGGGGGAAGCTGCAACCTCTATAAGAGGATGAAAAAGATGAAAGCGAAGACATCAAAGAAGTTAAATCTGATGAGAATAAGGGAGGAGAAGATGAAGCTGAGAAACAACAAGAAATAGAGAAGAATGAAGAAACGACAACAAAAATGCATGAATAACAGATCCCAGAGGAAGAGATAGTTACAAGCCTTGATGAATGGCTAAGATCCTGCTGAAAAACTGGATTACTGATTTGATTGTAAAATAAGAACAATAGCCTTCTATTATTGTGTTGTATAAGCTCTGTGAAAGCCTGAATGTATAGCTGCTCTTAAATGTACAACTGTGAAAATCCTGAATTTTAACATAAAGATAGATTACAAACACATATTCTTGATGTACAGCTCATCTTGAACAATATTGATTTTTCCCTTGTATTTTGGCTGAATGTAGAATAGGCTTCTGTAATTCGGATGTATAACCACCGTGAAAAGCCTGAACAATAGGCTTCTATTATTTTGATGTATAAACTATGTGAAAAGACTGAATGTACAACTGATCTTGAATGTAGAGCTGTGAAAAGTCTGAATGTACAACTGATCTTGATGTACAACTCATCTTGAACAATATTGATTTTGCCCTTATATTTTGGCTGAATGTACAACTGATTAAAATGGATTATTTATTAGTGTGCTGTAAAAAGACTGAATGTACAGCTGATCTTGAATGCTTCGAATACATTTATGGTTTGAATGCTTATGTTCTTGAATGCTTTAAATACCTTTATGCTTTGAATGCTTTAAGAGTAACTCTAAAACCACTATGAGTAACTGATACAACCATGCGAGTAACTAAACTGAAAGTAACAGAATGCTTGAGTAACTGAAAAGTAATGCTTGAGTAACTGAAATTAATTCTCGAGTAACTAAGAGTAATGATTGAGTAACTGAGAGTTATGGTTGAGTAACAGAAAAAACCATGCGAGTAACTGTCACAACCCTGGAGTAACTGAAAAAACACTGCGAGTAACTGAAAAAGGACTACAAGTAATTGGAAAAACATTAAGAGTAACTGTGACAATACTGTGAGTAACTGTGACAATAATGCGAGTAACTAAAAAAACCCTGTGAGTAACTGTAATAGCAGTTAGAGTAACTGTGAAAACACTACGAGTAACTGTCACAACCCTGCGAGTAACTGATCAAACACTGTGAGTAACTGAAAAAAGCCTGCGAGTAACTGAAACAAGCCTGTGAGTAACTGAACACTACAAGTAATGGTTGAGTAACTGAACAAACACTGCGAGTAATTGTCACAAACCTACGAGTAACTGAACAAACACTTCGAATAACTGTTACAACCCTGTGAGTAACTGAAAAAACATTGTGAGTAACTGAAAAAAGCCTGCGAGTAACTAAAACAAACATGCGAGTAACTGAACACTGTAAGTAATGGTTGAGTAACTGAACAAACACTACGAGTAACTGTCATAAACCTATGAGTAACTGTCACAACCCTACGAGTAACTGAACAAATACTACGAGTAACTGAAAAAAGCCTGCAAGTAATTGAACACTGCAAGTAATGGTTGAGTAACTGAACAAACACTGAGAGTAACTGAACAAACAATGTGAGTAACTGAAACAAGCCTGCAAGTAACTGAACAAACAATGCGAGTAACTAAAAAAACCTATGAGTAACTGAAACAAGCCTGAGAGTAACTGAACACTGCAAGTAGTGGTTGAGTAACTGAACAAACACTGAGAGTAACTGTCACAAACATGCGAGTAACTGATCAAACACTACAAATAACTGTCACAACCCTGTGAGTAACTGAACAAACACTGTGAGTAACTGAAAAAAGCCTGCGAGTAACTGAAACAAGCCTGCGAGTAACTGAAAAAAGGCCTGCGAGTAACTGTGAAACACTACGAGTAACTATGACAACAATGCAAGTAAGTGAATGAGCACTACGAGTAACTCAAATAGCAGTTAGAGTAACTGTGAAAACAATACGAGTAACTGAAAAGCACTACGAGTAACTGTGACAAACCTACAAGTAACTGAATGAGCACTATGAGTAACTCTAATAGCAATAAGAGTAACTGTGATAGCCTAGAAAAGAAACACTATGATTCAAACTCAGTTACTCTTATACTTTGTAAGAGTAAATGTTATAACACTAAGAGTATCCATTGCACACAAAGACAAACACATATTCTTCAAAAAGAATAACAATTGATCAGAACATATTCTTTGTAACATATTCAAAGTATACATACAACTGTTGGAGCACAAGGTAACACAAATATAGATTACAAACACAAGTGAAGTACATAGAAGGTTACAAAATCACTTTCACATAACTACACAAAAAGAACAACCCATTACAGATTTGAACATGCCTCACTGACGCACTAATCAACTACAAACTCCACTAAAAAAGATAGAACCATGTATACAACAATAGCAGTAGCAATAGCACCAGAACACGAGTAGTAGAAATAGTAGCAGCAACTCCCAATCAGCAAAACAAGGACGATCTTAACAGCAGTAGAAGCAGCAACTCATCACATTAGAAGTAGCAGTAGCACATAACCATCAACAGTAGTAGCAGCAGTAACACATCACAAGAGCATTAACAGCAACACATATCCATGAATTGAAGTAACAACAACAGCTCCCAATCGCATGATAAAAGAACAAACAAAACCACAATAAGTAGCACCAGGATGCTCCCCACAATCAACAGCAGCAGCAGAAAATAAAGCTTAGCAGGCAGCACCAGGAGCTGGAAGAGATTAACAGAATAGATCAGCAACAGGATAAGATAACAAATATAAACATCAAACACAAACAAACAACACAAGCAACACCAAATATAGTCATTGAGAAATAAACAACAGCAACAGATAGTCCAGAAAGAGCATCATTGTAGAATGGACTACTTCTTAGGATAGTTCCTACTGTCATGGTTAACACCAATATCTAAGCAATTCTGGCACTACCTCTCTCTTTTAGACTGGGAAATCTCAACTCCAGATTTAAACCTCGCATCTTTGGATTTGGGTCTCCCCTTAGTTTTTCAAACATTGGGGATATGAACCTTGACAGCGGAAGAAGAAGTTGTATTTGAAGCAGTTACACCAGCACCTGCATCTGCACCAGTATCAACGAGATCCAATTCTAACAGCTCCTTTCACAAGGCTAGCAGTTTTTCATGGCAAAGATCTACAATGTTGTTCCTACATGCTATGTTCACAATCGAATTGTAGGCAGAAACAAGCTTAAGAATCCTCCCAGTGGATGGATGACTAACTGACACTTTGCCAAAAATCAAAGGATGTTCTCTGTACCCTTTGATCCACCTCTTAAGTATGTATGGCTTGGGAAGAGTGCAAAAGTCACGACTCTTCAAATAAGACAGGATGTGCCTGCAAGGGATTCCTTTGAATTCCAACATGCAACAGTTGCAAGAAACAATCTCACTCGATGACTTTTTCTTCAAGATGCGAGCAGATCCAAGGCCACCGACACAATACACTTCAAACACACCTTCTTATGAAGCCTCCTTTACATTGTAGATCATGCTTTGATGAACCTCACTCTGAAAGATCTTAAAGATTAACTTGGTGTATATACCTCTCATCTTCTCCTCCAGAGGCCACAGTGATGACAAATGGAGATTACTGTACTCGTCTTCAAAGTCTTTGAAATTTTCAATCTCCCTTACATGACAGTACACATTCTCCAATGAACATACAATTTCAAAGAGAGTCTTCCTACTATTCACATGGCTTCTAATGAACGCATTCAAGCTCTCGCTCCTATGCATTGTCCTCATGCCCGCAAAGAAGGAAGACTGCATATAGCACAGAACCCACTCCGAACGCATCACATACATGTCAGACAGCCAAGTAATGGAAGACATACCATACTCCTCAATAATAGAATCCCACCTCTCTTCAAATATACCGACATCATCCACATTTCACACGCAATCATTCAAGGAGCTTATGATTTGGTCCTTGTTAGGAATACCACCAAGTTTAGAGGGAAGCTTTTGTAGGATGTGCCAGCTGTAGAAGCGATGCTTACAATTTGGAAAAATAGTAAGGATAGCAGCATTCATACCCGGGTCTTTATCGGTTATGATGGACACCGACTCTTTGCCAAAACAAAGTAGATACTTCTTGAAAACCCAGACAAATGACACATACTTCTCGTCAAACATAAGAGATGAAGCAAACAAGACCATCTTACGATGGTGATCAACACCACCAAACATTCCAAAAACCATCGAATACTTGTTGGTGTGGTAGGTGGTGTCAAAAACAATCACATCGCCAAACAACCCGCAGTCTTCAATAGAAACATGATCAACCCAAAACAGATGAGTCAAGCAACAATCATGATCATTTTGGTATGTATAGAAGAATTTTTGATCGAGTACCTTAAACTTGGCAAACCGATCCAAGACCATGTCGACGTCCACTAGTAAAAATTGGGCCATTATTCACGATTGAGTCCTGTCACAAACCCCTCTCCACAAGCCCTCACAAATAGGGACAGTTGTGAGTCTGGACCTCACAAATGGTCCGTGAAGAGAACTCACATGACAAATACCAGTGGCCCTCACGAATACAATTGTCATGGACCAACTGACCCTCAAGAATGTTATATTGAGGGACTATTTAGCCATCATAAATACATTTTTGAGGGACTATTTAGCCTTCATAAAAACATTATTGAGGGCATGTTTAGTTCTCATAAATACATTTTTGAGGGACTTGATGGTCCTGTAGAATATATTTTTGAAGGTCTAATGTCTTCATTAATATTATTTTTGAGGGCTATGTGGTCGTCATCAATGCAATTTTGATGGTCAATCTGGATCTCAACACTACATTTTTGAGGGACTAAAGACCTTCATCAATGTATTTATGAGGGACTATAGTAAATGATTTGGTTATTGATTATTGAATGATTTATTGAATGTTAATTAATTGTTACTATAGTGGATATCTAATTTTAAATGTAGACTTTGTGTATATAACCTCAAGAAATATTTTTATAATATTCACATGACATCATAAGAAGATTCAACACCGAAACGACACATAAAAATGTTAAATCACCTCAAAACCAATTTCTATTATTGAAGCAAAATATTATCCATACATTGTGTGCTCAAAGTTGATATAAATAAAGAATACATATGGTTCTAAAATTTGAGATTGATGACAATCAACATATCATGCTAGAAACTCTTAAGATCTATAATGTCTCCATATTCCTTCAAATGGTGTGGTGCTCTTCATCAATGTCAGGCCTCACACGGTTCGATACTTGAGTATTCTTCTCCTAAAAATGACAAATCATTATATTAATAGAATTTAAAGTTTATACATAAATCATAGTACAACAAACAACTTACCCTTATATTCTGATTCTGTTCTACTCCAAGGTGCATTGTCGGTCGAAATCCATCATTAAAAATAATTCTACCCTACCAATATAAATACAAAAAAGAATCAGAGTGAGTGCGAAGTAGAGATAAATGTAAGGGAACCAACATAGCAGCAACATGCACCCCTAAATTAAAATTATGGTTGAACTCAATAAATAGTACATAATTATAAAAAACTCAGCTGGTTATATGCACCTTTTTTATGGACTCAAAAAGGTATTAAACAATATATATTCAACCAATCATCTCCTATTACAACTAAATGGCAGATATATTATTGCACGTGTAGATTGTTCAGCTAATTCAGCTGCGTTGCTAATTCAGCTAATTCAGCTGTGTTGGCTAATTCAGAAAAAGAACAAATGCAATAATTAGCACTGAAAATTGCACGTGTAGCTTGTTCAGTTGTATTGGGCTTACAATATGAGGAACCAATATAGACAATGACGTAAGTATCTCAGGTAAATATCAACAACTAAGTACATACTTAGATAAGCAACGATAAAGTAAGAAGTAGCTATGAGGTATACATCAATAAGGCAAGCAAAGCATCAACCAACAACTGGAAACTAAAATGATACAAGCGATCCCATCACAGGAATAACCACTGCCAACTCTATAGGCCAACAGCTAACCATTGCAATGACCCTGCTTTCCGTTGTAACTAGGGATGGCATAATCACCCTAATACTACAGAACTGAACCAAGCCTCCCCCAAACTATACCATATCAAACATATATCCAACATTATGGTAGAGAGGTGATACTGGGGGCCACAATTATGGATGATATATAGATGCAGATGACCAAATCATAACATCAACATTGGATATGAAGAACGACTATCCTGATATTTTGATTGTGGATGAAGCAGTATAGAACTTGAAAAGACAGTGGAAGTATTCTGTAATAGTTAAGCTCTTAAGAAAAGACATTGGATTCATGATAATGGATGATAGGCTTCGCTTACTATGGAGGCCTACGGGGTGAGCAAGATTGTATGAACTGGACCGCCATTACTACGTTGTCCAGATCTGGAGCAAATCTGATTATGAGAACGCGATCACTGGAGGCCTTTGGGTGTTATTCGGAAGTTGTCTTATGGTGTGGAAGTGGAACTCGATGTTCCAACCATCTGATGAGTTGCCAGATCACATTGTAACTTGGGTCCGAATCTTGAACCTGCCCCTTCATCTATACGACCCAACATTCATTGTGACAGTTGGAACAACTCTACGAAGACTGATAAAAGTGGACGCCCACATGGAAGTGAGAACTCACAGTAAATTTGTGAGGATAGCTATTGAGATCAACACTTCAACGCTTTCCCAGAAGTATTTTAGCTTGCCTAAACCTTTAAGTTGGAATTGCCCCCTAAAGAAAGATCTTTAATTCTAGATATGCCTTACTGATAATTACTAGTAATAACAATATCATTCACATAATAAGAATGATATAACTAGATGAACCATTCATGTAGAAACATAATGACCCACATTGTATCTCTAATGATGAAAATCAGCAATAATGTGACTGAATCTACCAAATAAAGCTCAAGGAGACCGTTGCAGACTATATAAGGATCTGCAGAAACTATAGACCATAGTGTAAATTATTCCTGGAGGTGGGACCATAGACTGTTGCAGACTATATAAGGATCTGCAGAAACTAAAGACCATAGTGTAAATTATTCAAGGAGACTGTTGCAGACTATATTAGGATCTGCAGAAACTATATATTGTGCTTGAAAACTATAATGAGTTAATTCCTTTATTTCACCATTGAAATTTGACATTGAAATTCCCCATCAAAGTTCCCATCAAAAGAGTTCAGCTTCCTTCATTCACGCATGAGGACCCCCCCATATCCAATATGAAATCTAAATGCATATTTGAGTAGATCTAATGTTGTTAGTCAGTTGATGTATGTATTGTAACAAGACATGAATAAGCTATGACTACGAGCAACTGGGTCAACCAAATGAACCAAAATATTCACTGAATCATAAGAAAACATGCAACAAAGCAGGCTTTAAAAAATTCATTACGGTAGGGATTTAGTTTTACAGCAGAATCTACTGAAATGGGACTATAAATTATCTGAAGTAGCTTGATTGTCATGAAATAGATAAATATACAAAAAGAGTAGACATAGAAAGGCTTTCATAGATAGATCAACAATGAGATGCATGGGAGTCTGCAATCAACTCGATTGTAGCCAGCCAGTTAGGCATCATCATGCTAAGCTGGCAAGATACAAATACTTCTCTGCTCAATCTGAGATTGTGAAAAGCTTGCGACTGAGGTGAAGGAACTCTTTTCCTATCCTGTTATGGATAATCAGGTATATGGGTTATGCCGTTATGGAATGGGAAATCCACTATCATGGCACGGGAGGGTGCACATAAGTCATGTGATGTGTTTTTCCTTTATGAGCTTGATGTTTGATCACTGCTCTGATGCAAACTTTGAGATTAAATAAAGTCAAGCAATGTTATCAAGACCAGACTGGTGTTTGAACTGGTGAGGCTATTGGTTCCAGGTTAACCTATCCAACCAGTGGTTGGACCGATTCAACCAGTGACTTCAACAATGGGGTCATATATATATTTAATATGCTAAAAGTATATATAAGATATGAAGATATGAACAATTATGATCCAATTCAACTATGATGAAGCCGCTAAATTCATACAACACAAAACATCGAGTTTTAACATCAGTAAAAAAATATGAAAAAAAATTGTAACACACAAAAGTTGCGATTCACACATAATAGCTAATAATGTGCAATTTTCTTATATCGCTTACTAAAGTTCAGATTTTTTGTATTGCATTTTTATCTTCTATAAACACATGGTGCAATGAATAATGACTGGTGGGTATTAAGATAAATATGGAATACACATAGATGGCAAGATATACATAGGGGAAAATATAGCATACATAACAGGAAGAAATCACTAAAGAAAAACACAACACAACTATGGATAATGCATACAACAGTTGGAGGGAAACAAAAAAAAGCAATAATGCAACTATAAACTCAACAGATGAATAAATAGAAGAAAATAAAAAAAGATAAAAAGTAATATCATATGTGGCAGATAAAACTTAAAAAGAACACAACAGTTGAAGGGGGGGGGGTAGGGAGATAGACAACACATTACAAAAAACCTATAGTTTAGTTGTTTGTGAGAGTACCAGCAATAACCGGCCGGTTCTGGCTGACTGGACCAGTTCCACTGGTTGAAGCAGCCATTGGCCGGTTCTGGTGTGGCTGCCGGGTCTTGAGCCTACCAAACCGGTTTGACCGGCCGGTCCAACCTAATTTTGATAACACTATACAGAGATGCTTTGGCCAGTCTCACTTGGGTGGGGGTCAATCATCCATGCATGAGATAGTATCATCCTAGGTGATGTAGATGTCCCACCTTACTTTTAGGCCGCATTGTGGCGAGGAGAGAATAGAAGAGAAAGAAAGAGGGTTTGGCAAAAGGGGATGGGAGAAATTGTGGAACCTCACCGTCCCTCGTTGCAAACTTCTGCTAAAAGGAGGGAAATTGTCTCCAATCTTCTTTGGTGGAGTGGCAATGTGGATCAGAGCAGGGAAGGGGATGTGGTGGATCTCAGGATGTATAGACGTCCAGGTGACCAGGCGTTGCCTAGAGACGCCAAGACAACCTAGGCATTTTTTATTTTTGTACTTTACATATATAGATGTATATATAGTTATATATTAACCAATGAGCAATATATGAATCAATGCTAGCCTCTTATGAAAGTGGTCCATCTCCCCCTCTCTCTCTGTGTGAGAAAGTAGGCAGCAATTACTTCAACTACAATGAGGTTAGCCTCTTTGAATCTACTTTGCTCAATGCTGACCTATATGACATGGGTTTTAAAGGAATGAAGTTCACCTATAAGAAAGGCCTTCTGCATGAACATATTGACAGAGTAGTCGCAAACACATAATTTTTTAGTATGGTACAATCTTATGAAAGTGGTCCATCTCCCCCGCATAAAATCTGATCACTACCCTCTATTAATAAGTCTTGTAAAAAAGAGCGCACCAAATATGTCTTCCGAACGAAAGCCTCGTGGTGCCTTAATAAGGAATTCCAGCAGGTGTTGCAATAGAATTGGAACTAACAACAAGGTTGTACATAGGCTTTTAGTGAAAATGAATTGAATGTCTACAGTGTGCCCTTTTTACAGGTCAATTCCCAAATCATTAGCAACAGCCCGGAGTAAATAAGTGTTAATCAAGAACCTGAATCAAAAGCTAGAACTAGAATATAAAACTAATATTAAGCACAAGAGAGGAAATATAATATTGAATACCTCATTTAAACACTGAGTTCTTGGTGTGAAAGACACCGATGACGATGTGCTTTGTGTGTTCTGCATTTGAGGATGACTTTGTCGATTATTACCAAAATTGGGGCACCAACTTTCAACTGTAGCCTTTAATAAAGTGTACATGTTAATATTCTTATGTGTATGAATATTGAAAATAATCTATAGCTGTTATGAGGTAGTTGTGGATGAAAGATTAATGGATGTCCATTGCTAGCACTTTGCATGGGAGCCATGAATCCAAAAGAACTACTTTCAATCCCTTGTATGGAAAGCCTGCCTACTCCATTCTCCCTTGAATTGCCTTGTGTGGAAAGCCTGCTTACTCCAGTCTCCCTTGAATTGCCTTGTCTAGAAAGTCTGCCTAAGCCATCCCCGCTTGAATAATTCTTCCTGGGAAACATGCCTACATATGTACCACCACTTGTATTGTCTGGCATGTGAAAAGAACCCACACCTGACCTATTTGTGCCACTTTGCATGTATAAGACACTTGCAGTAGTTTGATTGGGGTATTCAGCTGCACACTCAGCATTAATACCACCATCCTATAACAAATAGATCAACAATGTCAAAAAAAAATATTACATTGTCATAGAGAACTGACTCTAAGTTACCTGTGATTGTTTATACCAAGTCATTATTTGGGAGACAAAGTTCTTCAATCCATTTACTGTTTCTTCAAGTTCCTTAAGTTTTTCCTGAAATAGAAAACAAATTACAAACATCGATCTAATAGAATAGTTGCAACTAATAGTTCAAGTTTAGTTTTAATACAACATACATCCTTTGCATTGCTTTCCTCAAGAGGCATTTCATATCTTATACGAGCAGCTTTTCCCTTATGGCAACCCTTCTCCACTTCTTTTGATAGAAATTCCGCCCCCTCTGTCCTCAAATTTCTCTCCCTTCAATCCTACTCATCCCTCCCACACAAGTTGCAACAACTTGTAATCCATTTCTTGTTTCTAAATTCCATTCTCTTCTTCACCTAAATCTCTTATCTATTTATTATTAATTGTACTTCATATTAGTTTGACATCTTGTTTTCATTTTTTATGCTCTTCACGTTTGATTTTAATTCTAAGTATTAACTATTTGTTTTTATGGTAGTGTGTTTGCTTACTGTTAGATTTTACTGCTAAGTATTAACTTGTTGTGATTGCTCTTTCTGTATTATTAAGGCATACAGTTTCTTCTAGTTTCTTACTGTTAGATCTTGCTTTGTTTATTTTATTTGATATAGATGGAGAGTGGTGGTTCAGATACAGGCCTTACAAATACCCAGTCTGAAGAAACACCTCAATCTCGTTACGTTCCAATCATTTCTACTGATCTGGTATGGAAGTATGAGTTTCAGAAAGACAAATTCAACACTAATTGGGTTATTTGTGGCTTGTGTGAAAAAGAAATCAAAGGGGGAGTGAATCGATTGAAGCAACACCAAGCGCAAGTGAAGGGAAATGTGGCCCCATGCCGTCTTGTTGATAATGATATAAAACAAGAGATCAAACAGAACTTAGAAGAGATAAGAATGAAAAAGGTTGAAAAGGCAAAAGGGGGGTCATCCATTCGTGATGAAGTCAATGTCAACATGGGCAAAGAACTTGTTATTGAAGAAGAACTTGACAACTCCTCCACACTTGACCGCTCCTCTTCTCATGCTTCAGACTTGTTGATGCACCAGGTGGGAATAAAGGAGGCAATGGACAAAAAGCAAAGAGAAAGAGTGAACCAATATGTTGCTAGATGGGTCTATCGCTCTGACATAGCCTTCAATGCAATATGCAACAATGACTTCCTTGCTATGTGCCAAGCTATTGGGAAATATGGCAAGAATTATAAGCCCCCAAAATATCATGAGGTGAGTGAGACTTTGTTGTAGATAGAGGTTGATCAAACTACGACAGATATCCAACCACATAGAGACATGTGGAAGAGATATGGGTGCACTATCATGACAGATGCCTGGAGTGACAGAAGAAGAAGGAGCTTGATGAATGTTTTGTTGAATTGTGAGTTAGGCTCATGTTTTCTCAAAGCTATAGATGCATCAGCTTATTCGCACACAGGAGAGTATGTTATGAATTTTCTTGATGGGTGCATTCAAGATGTTGGAGCAGAGAATGTCCTCCAAATTGTTACTGACAATGCCTCTGAAAATGTATTGGCTGGGAGATTATTAGGGGCCAAATACCCTCACATTATTTGGTCTTCTTGTGTTGCTCATGTGATTGATCTTATTCTTGAGGAGTTTGGGAAAGAGCAGAGAATCAAGACTACTATCCAGAAGGGAAGGAAACTAGTCACATTCATCTATTCCCACACCAAGACATTGAGCTTAATGCGCAAATTTACTAATAAGGGGGAGATTTTGAGACCTGGTGTGACCAGGTTTGCTACTGCTTACCTCACACTTTCTAGCCTTCTTAATAAGAAGGACAATTGAGGTTGATGTTTTCTTCTGATGAATGGAACCAAAGCAGGTGGTCAAAGACAAAAGCAGGTGACACAACTCAAGCCACAATGTTAGCTCCAACTTTTTGGAACCAAGTTTCTTTAGCTGTGAAAGTTTGCTCTCCTTTGGTCCATCTATTGAGGATTGTTGATGGTGACAAAAAGCCTTCTCTGGGCTTTTTGTATGGTGGGCTAGAAGCTGCCAAAAAAGATATCATGGAAATCTTCATAGGGGTTGAAGTCCTTTATAGGCCATTCATCAATGCCATTAACTTGAAATCAAAAGATAGATTGAATAGCTCTCTTCATGTGGCTGCCTACTACCTCAATCCTTATTATTTATACAAGTATCAAGCTGAAATTGAAAGGAATCCTCTATTGATGACTGGGTTGATCAAATGCATTGAGGTTTTCTATCCTGACATTGAGATTCAAGACCTAATTACAAGGAAAGAGTTGGTTGCCTACATAATGAAAACCGGCTCATTTGGTACAACATTGGCATTGAGGCAATGTGTGGTCAATAATGATGAATATAGACCAGGTATTATAGAAATGAAACTCTTATTTTTTTAACACAAATTACTTTTCACATGGTTAAGTGCTAAATGTAATTAATTAATTGCAGCCAATTGGTGGCGTGTACATGGAGGAGATGCACTACACTTGCAGGAAATGACAATGAAAATACTTAATTTGACTTCTTTTGCATCTGGATGTGAGAGGAATTGGAGTACTTTTGAGGGGGTAAAATATGACACAATCTATTTGATTAATGTACATGTAGGATTTCTATTAAAACTTATCTATCTTGAAATGGTAGATTCACACCAAGAAGAGAAACAAGCTTGAGGTGAAGAAGCTAAATGACTTGGTATATGTTAGGTTCAATGCCAGGTTGCAAGCACAATAGGCAAGGAAGAATAAGGATCCCCTTATCACAGTTGATAGACAACATGCTATGGAGTTTATAGCGGGTGATAGTAGTGTTGCAGAAGATGAGGTCTTTCCTGGAGATGATCTCACGTGGGGCAATGCAGTAGAGGTAGCAGGAGTGGATGATATATTGCAGCCTCAAGTTACTCGTGTACAATCACGTGCCGCAGGGACTGGCCCTTCTACATAATTGCATGCAATCAATGAAGATGAGCTTCCGGATGTTGGGTCTAGTGATGATGAGGAGCCTACTTTTCTCCCAAATGATGAAGACTATTATGATTAGAGTCATTTCATATCATAAGGATGTAGTGATGTATTTTGAGACTATTAGCTATTTAGATGCTACTCTTGCTATGATTTAGGCATGTAATATTTTGTGTCCACTGTCAGTATTATCATTTTGTTTTTTTCCACTTAGTGATAGGAAAATTGTGTGTTTCTTCTTCCATGATATGATGATTTGTTGGTATATCTTGGGTATTAGTTTGTGCAATTAGAATCTATAAAATTTATAAATATAATTATATTTTCTAATCAAAATATAAGTATAAATTTCGAATTTATAAAAAAATAATCCAAAAACGCATATGCCCCGCTTATGCTCCCGCATTACGCATATACTCTATGTGGTACCCTGATCGAACGCATACCGCATCTCAAAACACTGATGTTGATAAATCTGTATTTTCTTGATATAGAAATTGGTTTCATTTATGAAGAAGACACATATTGGTGATCGAAATTGCAAGGGACAATGAGAAAAATTTAGATTTCACAAGGATGTATCATCTACTAAAGAAGGATGTATCATGATTTATTGTAGATCATAAGAAACAATGTTAAATAATGTATGATGGGTAATTATATATGAAGAAAAATGATGAATCATAAAAAACTTATAGCATCTACATTTTGGGATACTATAAAATGAGATAATCAATTGTTGGTGTCCAATACCTATACAAAACTCTACCAATATAGCAATGACAACAATACATTTAATTGGGAGCTCCATTGGAACAAGTAGATGAAAATGCAAGGTACCAACTATAAAACAAGTTTCAAATTATCATGTTTAAGTCTCTTTGTTTAAGTGCATATACAAGTTCTTATACAAATTATATACACGTATGTATATGTGTGTATATGTGTATAACATATATATGTATGAAATATATATGTGCATATTTCCTTGTGTGTGTGCAATACACACACACATAGAGGTATATATCATCTCAATTTTTAAGATGATAATTTTTAGAATGTTTAAATGTGTTTCATCTATATTTATTTATCACCATAGTGGCATCAGTATGCATGATCAACCTAAGACTTTCATGAATGTGATGTGAAAACTTTTATCTTCTTTTGTTAAAAATATTCAATTCAAATATATATTAAAGAAAATTCTTTTGGTACAATGGAATGAAGTCATTTATTTATTCAAAAATTGAATTGTATTTGGATTACCTATTGATACATTCAGATTAGTTTGTTTGTTTATGGGAGGATAGTGTTTTGGTTGTATTGAAACGTAGATGTACATTTAAGAAAGGAGAT
The DNA here is from genome assembly GCA_963693085.1 of Alisma plantago-aquatica. NCBI lineage: Eukaryota > Viridiplantae > Streptophyta > Magnoliopsida > Alismatales > Alismataceae > Alisma > Alisma plantago-aquatica. The sequence continues at coordinate 999,234,529 of OY856412.1, forward strand.
AAATCAATGGTAAAGAAGATGAGTATTGGGCTTCTCTCTATATTCCAAAAAGAATGTTTATAACGAAATTATGGGTAGATTTTACAAGGTGATGGTAGAAGATATTCCATACTAGACCCAACTGCTGCTAGAATTTTAACTCCTCACAACATGGTTGTGACACTGCTGCTGATCTCTATCTAACTAAGATAACCACAACCTACTCTATATTGAAAATAAGGTGTATTTATTAGAAGGTAATATGTACTAGTGAAAAATAGCAAACTCTTGGGGCTGAAGAGACATCTAATTGTTACTGGAGTCAGTCAGAAATGAAGTTGATAAACAAAGAGCAGAGTCACTAATGAATGAAGGTGTCTAAGAGAGATCACGACAATGCTCCAACTAAATTTAGAGGGAATTCATGCAAATTAACCCATCGTGTCATTGCTCCTTATTGTAAACAATGTTGCATACCAGACTAACATAATTTATCTTAATACCTAGCACCAACTAGATGAAAAAAATGAGATAGAACGGATTGAATTATTGCACAAGGAGCAGCCAGGAAACTAGTTTTGTATACAACTCGAATCTCTAAAAGAAGTGGTCATCACCTATGCAATGCATAGTGCCACGAAGTCGCAACCTTAACATAGATCCAGTAGCTCTCCCCAGGTTCCATAAGTATTGACCTCAGAGAACTTTGCATTGATGTGGGGTTGCATTGACCAGAAAAATGAGATGGCGCTGAGGGCCAACTTCTACTGCATCATACGCAAAACAGAAACATGGTGGTCATAGAAAATGATGTTGATAATAAGAATCCCAGAACAGGAGGAGAATGAGCAGGGGCAAGGGGCAGGAGGAGGAGAAGAGAGGGAGGGATTTCATCTAAGACACTAATTACTTACCACAAGATGTAGAAGTGCCACCGGATACTAGCAATTAGCCGGAACCCATGTTCATCGATCCATACTCTATTTTCAAACTGATGACGACATCTCTGGCGTTACAGAAGACCTCACGTTGGCAGGAGATGTATAGAAGGCAGAGGAAGCCATAATCAAAGTTAAAGAGGCAGAGGCATGACAAACAATGGATCCGACCAATTCAAGGTGAAGAGGAGGAAAGGTCGGACGAATTTGGGGCAAGATAGTAGGAAGGAGAACTTGCTTGGAGGGTATGATTTGGGGCGGAATCTGAAAAGGGGGCGGGATCGATAAGTTTTTGTGGAAAAAACTAGACGGACTGGCGGGGAACTAGGGAAGGGAGGGTATATTGGTGAATGTGAAGGGAAATCGGATCTTGTGGTGGCGCAACCAAGTCATCCGTCGTTTCTGAGCTACCGTCCAATACAACATTTTTGACCCGTCGAACATGGCTAGGTTTTCAATAGTGCATCAGCACAAGATATGAAAAATGAAATCTATGATTGTTGGTATCCTCAGGTTGCACTTTGCCGCTGGCCGAGAGGATAAAAGGGAAGAGGGCAAGATACACATACCAGAGGAAAACGGAAAAGGGCAAGAAGCGAGGTGCTCATCAAGTGAAAAGGGACCGGTGCAGAGAGGGGAGGACCAGCCGGACGCGCACGGTGTGAGAGGAGGAAGCACGGAGTGACAAAACAGTTCTTGTAGGAGGAACGAGTGGGGAGGGTTTTTCTTTTTCTTTTTAATTTTGATTTACAAATGTTGTATTTTAGAATGGAGGGAAGGGATATGAGATGGAGGGAAACATTTGGCATGGTATTTTTCACGGGGTGATTAGTGAGTAATGTATTTGTGAGGGATTAGTGTTCACATAAAAGTTCTAAGGATGTTAAAAACACGGTTGAGGGATTTGGTCCCATATTTGAAGGATGAGCCCTAACAAATAGACATCATTATTAGCAATCTATGGTTCCTCACAAATGTTCTTCAACAAAGGCCAAATTTTTTGTAGTGGTCGTACTTGGCCAACTCTTTCCTCTTGCTACTAATGTGTCCATGAGCTTGTCTACTGGCAAATGTAAAATTTTCATAGCCGCCAGACTCGGATGCCATCAATGCAATTTGTCTCGATATAGGTATGTTAGCTTGGCTCATGTAAGAAAGAATATCTTTTTGATTTTCATCAAGAGATGAGTTACACTTCAGGTAACAGAGATGTGCATCATCAACAAGATCGTGGTTGTGTTCCTCAACAAAGGCAGTCACAACCTGTAACATCCATAACCTGGGTTATGCTTTAACCCAAGGTGTTTTGTTTAATAAAGATAATTATATGCTTTCTTTTATCTTTTGAAAAGTAATTAAGGCTCAAGAGGAACTTATATCTTAATTCAGTCCTTTTTGAAATAATGTTTTGCCTATTTTGGACTAAAGTGCAAATTACCCAAGTTGAGGGGTTAAATTGCAACTGTTACATGATAAAATGTTTCTCATGTGTTGAAGCATCATAAGTATGAGTATGATGTAGAGTTATGTTTTGTGATAGCCTGAGCACCAAGAAAGAGCTTGTTGAGCAATCTTTGTGCATTAAAACCTAGTTTTGGTGTAATGTGCAATTTACCCAAACCCTAGGATTCAATATGCAAAATACCACCTTTAGAGGGTCCCTCATGATTCTTGGTATCATGTAGAGAAAATAATTTGAGAGGGGCGCCTCATTCTAATCACTTTGGAGGAGAGAGAATCTTGATATTAAAATAATCAAGATTTAAGCATGATTGGAACTTTACTTCAATTTAATGCAAAAATAAATATATTAATTGAAGATCCCTTCAACCAAATAGTGAGGTATGATTTTTCAAAAGGTTGAACGAGCTTGTGCCTTGCAAAGGCACGAAAATATCTTAAGTGAGTGGAGAGCCCACTCACATTAAGTTAATGAAAAGTAATATCCACTAAAAATGGGATATTAGTATAATATGATTAAGGTGCTTAAATTGCTTTTCTTTTAATTTGAGGAAGAATTAAAGGCAAGGGAAGGTGCCTTCGTGCACAAGGGAAAGAGGGGAGTGTGTGGCATGATTTGGTGAGTTGAAGGATTTTCTTTCAACTTTCTCTCTCCTAGAATTTATTTTATAGATACTCTCTTTTTCACTCAACCAAAGATCTTTTTTTTCGGATTTTCTTTCTTGCTTGCTTTGGACGAGCTCAAGGAGACTAAGGAGAAATAGGAGGATGAGTTCCAACCTGTAGGTAAGACTCTTGATCACTTTCAACCATGATTTCATGGTGGAAATATAAAATAAATGATGGGTTTCTTCTTTTCCTCCATCAATCTTCCTTTCTAGCCAATCCTTTTTACTCAAAAGCTTGAGGAACGAACCTTGTGGAGTTGAGAAAGCTTCTTCCACCATTAAAGATGTGAAGTTGGAGCTTTGAAGCACTCTTTGAAGGCGGGTTAAATAACTTGAACCCAATTACATCATTACTGAATTTCAATTTTTCAAGTTATGTTGATTTCTTCTTCTTCTTGATTAATTGCTTGTTATAATGGATGATTCTATGAAATCAGTAGTGAATGAACCTTAGAAACGAAGGTAGATGATGACATCATCTTGGACACTTTTCCCAAAATTGCAACTCCATTCGGTTTTCAACAAGTTGGTCATTCAGTTTCACCAAACCGTTTGGTGACCAAATGGTTTGCAAACCGTTTGGGAATTTGGTTCCAAACCATTTGGACATGGTTAACTGAATGGGAGAGTTGACCGTTTGGATGGTTAAATGGTTTCAAACCATTTGGACATATTGAGTTGACCGTTTGGGTTGGGTTGACCGTTTGGACAAGTAAGTTCAAAATCAATTGAAGCCTTAAACGGTTTCAAACCATTTGGATGGTTAAACGATTTCAAACTGTTTGGATAAGTTAATTCAAAACCGTTTGGATGATCAATGGTTGTGATTAAAGGCTGAAAATCCAAGGATCATATAATGATGAACTTTACTGATTAAATTAAGGAAGTGAATGATGATGCAAAACCCTAACCGGTTTGGTTTAATAAATACCTCTTTTTGAACTTTTGGTTTCAAGAGGGTTTGACCGTTTGAGTCCAAACATTCTTGAAACCATTTGGAGAATCAATGGTCAAGATCGTTTGGGTGATTCAATGTGACCAAGTCAGTTGAAAATTTAATATGATGAAGGATCAATTGACCTTATGGTTGTTACTGATTTATCACAAAGATAATTACTAGGGTTGTACCTTTAAGGTACTAAATGATTGGTAACCTTAGATGAATTATTCCTTAAAGCTTAAGTAAGCAATACTTTTATACACTATGTCAACCCTAATTGAATATACTCGGTTGAAGAGTTGGTTTATCTAACCTAACCAAACTTGACATAGTCAACATCCTAGAGAGGATGAGAGAGAGAGGAATCCATACATGTATGACAATCATATGATGGTTAAGCCTCAACACCTTCAATATGAATTAAAATATGAATTTAGGGTATGATTCTTGATGAAGAGATCATGAAAGCCTGATCAAGGAGAATGATGAACCTTAACCCTAATTTAGGGCAATACTAGGTGTAACCCTAATCTAGGGCAAGGATGTAACCTTTTCTATGGTGATGTCAGGTAAAACTTGATGCAATGATGTGATGTGAGATTCTAATCCAGGATAAAGCTATGAAAGGCTATATGAAACCCTAATATGAAATCCTAATCCTAACATAGGGTGAAGGTATGTGAAACCCTAATTCTGGGTTATAGTACATTAAACCCTGATCTTGAGCAATGAATAGTGAACCCTAACCCTAATTTGGGTAATGGGATATGAGAAACCCTAATTGCGTGTGAAGTAAACCCTAACCCTAATGAGGGGATAAAGGTGTTACTCTTGTATTACAGATTGTGATATGTAAATGATATGGTTGTTATTATATGTACTAACCATGCAGGTATCATGAGGTGATGAGCATAGCCAGGTATGAGCTATGATGCTTTATTTATTAAAAGTGTTTAATGGGCCTTGTGAGCCATTATATGCATTATTACCTAGTGAGAGGTAATATGATGGGCTTGAAAGCCATGAGGGATGCTTGTGTAACAAGTGTCATGTTTACCTTGGTCAGATGACCTGAAGGTATTAGTTACCTGATAAGTGGTAGCAAGTGTTCTCTGATGAACTGAGGGTTTGAATACCCATATTTCCTAATCATGATGATGAGATGATGAGGGATAAGAATTCCAAGAGTTGAGATAAGGGACTGAGATCCTAATGTTTTATTAAGCTTTGAAAGGTACTTGATAGGAGTATTCTACATTCCTTGTAGCATTTGTTATAATAACTTATGTTTGAAAACATGACTGATGCTAAAAGAATATGGTAATGTACTTAATTATTCAAGTGAAATTCTTATCATGTAGAGCCCTGACCATAGATCCATCATCGTCAAAAGTTAGTGATGGTGAAACATGTTTTCTTTTGGTAATTCCTGAGGAACACATATTGATGAATATGTGGGGTAATGGGTGCAAATACCTTATGCCTTGATGAAGGAATTGATGAGAGATAAGCAATAGAACTCTCAATCCTTCATTATGTGTGTCGGGATGGATGTATCACGAATCTCCCGATGACGATGAATGTCGGATCGATATGAGATAAACATTAAATCTCTCAAATGCCGATGGGAGTGCAGTTGCCGCTGTAACTGTAGCGAAGTTTCCAGTATACCCTGGAACGCTATGTTGAGCAGTTGACATGGTCCTACTTGTAGTCTCACACTGACTGAGATGTGAGAGGTCATGGAATCCGGTTCTTCCTTTGACATTGTATGGTATCGATTTCGACTTCGCAGTGGTCGGTTGGAGAATGAGCGGTATACCTCATCTCCTCGGGGCATAAATATGATTGTAAAATGTAATCAGTCGTGTAGCGTATTTGCTTAAGATCAAAATGCGAGAATAATTGGCTGATGTTACATTGCTAGTATATCCTCAAAGAATGAATGATATACATGTTTGTTCAATACCTTATTGGATAAGTAATATGTTGCTTTGTCAAGATAGAGCTGAATTACTTAATTAAGAATATTGTTCTAATCAGTTTAGATATTGATCTATCTGCTGTTGAATATACATAATTCCTCTGCTCAAGTTTTATTTCATTGGTAATGTTTTCAACGGAAGAAAAGGTTTGGGATATGCTCCAAAGAAAAATCAACCCAAAAGAACTCAAACTATGTTTGTACCCAAGAACACAACGGCTAGAAAGAGAAATGAAGTTGATTCTATTACTTGCCATTTTTGTTTACGCCTTCGACACTATTCCTTTTCATGCCCTTATAAAACTAAGGATTCCGAGTTAGTTTGGGTCCCAAAACCTCAAACTTAGTAGAATCAAATAGAATTTAGTTGAGATATGACCAAAAAGCTCCATCTTGCTATTTATATTGTCTTATCTCAACTAAACAAAAGATTTCATGCTTATTGTTAATTTTCTGCATTATTGTACTGAAACAGAAACTTTGTCGGTCGAAGTATTGTCGACCGAACCATTAATCGGTCGAAGAACTGTCAACCGACCGAATGTCTGTAACATATCAAAATTTACAGCAATTATTTCGGTCGAAAATTGGTCAACCGAGCTACATTTCTGAGTTTTCCAGTTTGAAATACAGTAATCTTCTCGATCGACAATTTGTCGACCGAGACATATGTCGGTCGAACAATTGTCGACCGACTGGACTTCTGATTCAGAACTTTTATACAAATCTGTACTTAAATGATTCTAACCATATCAGACCATCACATGGGTACCAAAATCTATATTTTAATGCAGGAATGGGTGGTTGACAGTGGATGTTCCAAACATATGACCGGAAACAAGGATGCATTCCAAACCTTTGAAGAAAAGAAAAGTGGAACAGTCACCTTTGGAGACAATGGTAAGGGCAAAACCGTTGGAATAGGTAATGTTGGTACAAACCTCGAAATAAAGAATGTTCTACTCGTTGATGGTTTGCACCATAATTTGATAAGTGTTAGTCAATTATGTGATAGTGGTTATGATGTGTTATTTAACAAAACTTGCTGCAAGTTATTGATAGAAAACACTACAAATGTTGTTTATGAAGGAAATAGAGTTGGAAATCTTTATATTCTTAAACCTAACTCTATGAAATCAGTAGTGGGAAAATGCTTGCTTGCAAATGAAAACACCTTACAAGTATGGCATAAAAAGCTAGGACATGCTAGTTCACATGTTATTAAAAAGTTAGTGAAATATGATCTTGTTCGTGGATTGCCTACTTTATCTTTTGATCAAGTTGAAAATTGTGAACCATGCACAATGGGAAAGCAAATCAAAACCTCTTTTAAACCAAAACATGTACTTAGCACCAGTAGGTCCTTAGAATTAATTCATATGGATTTATTTGGACCCATGAGGACACAATCTATTGGTGGTAAAAGATATTGTTTTGTTATTGTTGATGATTATAGTAGATACACATGGGTACACTTTATTGCAACTAAAGATGATACTATTCATGTTTTTATACAATTTTGTTCCAAAATTGAAAATCTATTACAAAGCAAAATATGTACCATTAGAAGTGATCATGGTGGAGAATTTGAAAACCATACATTTGAAGAGTTTTGTACATCTCAAGGGTATACTCATAATTTTTCTGCTCCACGCACCCCACAACAAAATGGTATAGCTGAAAGGAAAAATCGATCACTGCAAGAAATGTCTAGAACTATGATGCTTGAACATAACACACCCAAAACCTTTTGGGTTGAAGCTGTAAACACTGCATGCTATGTGCTAAATAGAGTAACTGTTCACTCTCATTTAAAGAAAACTCCATATGAACTAATACATTCTAAGAAACCTAGAGTTGACTATTTTCATACCTTTGGCTCCACATGCTATATCTTAAATACCAAAGATGATAGAGATAAGTTTGACTCAAAATCACACAAAGCATTCTTTTTGGGATATTCCACTTCTAGCAAAGCTTTTAGAGTATATAACACTATATCTAGAAAAGTTGAGGAATCTATTCATGTTTCTTTTCATGAAGAATCCAAATCTGAAAATCTAGAAATCATAGATCTCACTAATCAATTCGAAAATTTAAACATACCAAACGATAGTGAGAAAGGTGCTACAAATAATCACCAAGCTGAACCACAACCTACACCTAGACTTATTAAAGATCATCCTCAAGAATTAATTATTGGAGATCCTAATGATAAAGTCAAAACTCGTTCTTCCTTTAAAGATGTTGCAAACATGGCTTTTGTTTCTATCATTGAACCTAAAAAGATATCTGAAGCTCTTAAAGATGACTATTGGATAATATCCATGCAAGAAGAATTGAATCAATTCACTAAAAATGATGTATGGGATTTAGTTCCTAAACCACAAGATAAAACCATAATAGGAACTAAATGGGTTTTTAGGAACAAGCTAAATGAGTCAGGAGAAGTAATAAGGAATAAAGCTCAGTTAGTAGCACAAGGATATAATCAACAAGAAGGAATAGATTTTGATGAAACGTATGCACCGGTAGCTAGACTTGAAGCTATTAGAATGTTACTAGCTATTGCTGCACATAAAAACATCAAACTCTACCAAATGGATGTAAAAAGTGCATTTCTAAATGGCATCATTCAAGAAGAAGTATATGTTGCCCAACCACCTGGTTTTGAAATACCGGAAAAAGGTGACTTTGTTTATAAACTTAAGAAAGCACTTTATGGTTTAAAACAAGCACCTAGAAATTGGTATGAAAGGCTCAAGACATATCTTTTTGATAATGGTTTTTCTATTGGAAATTCAGATTCTACTTTATTTTTCAAAACATATACATCTGATTTCCTTGTTGTGCAAATATATGTTGATGATATTATTTTTGGAGCTTCTAATGATTCATTGTGCACACAATTTAGTGATATTATGCAAAAAGAATTTGAAATGAGCCTCATGGGTGAACTAACCTTCTTTCTTGGTTTTCAAATTAAGCAAACACCTGCCGGAATATTCATAAGCCAAGAAAAATATACTAAAGAACTCTTAACACGTTTTGGGATGGATCAGTGCAAACATGCTACTACTCCTATGGCTACTTCTATTAAAATTGATAAGGATGAAAATGGGGAACCTATTGATGATTCCTTATATAGAGCCATGATTGGTAGTTTGCTTTACTTAACTGCTTCTAGACCGGACATTATGTTTCCAGTTGGTCTTTGTGCTCGATTTCAATCGCAACCTATGCACTCTCATTTTCTAGCGGTCAAACGAATTCTTCGTTATCTAGCCGGCACTACCTGTTTTGGTTTATGGTATCCAAAAGGACAATCCTTGGATTTTAAAGCTTATACTGATGTGGATTATGTTGGTTGTCGCCTTGATCGCAAGAGTACTAGTGGTGGTTGTTTCTTGTTAGGGAGAGCTTTAGTATCTTGGTTTAGCAAGAAACAAAATACGGTTGCCCTATCTACAACTGAAGCTGAATATATGGCAGCTGGATCTTGTTGTGCTCAAGTACTTTATATGCAACAAGTATTAAACGATTATGGTTTTACTCTTTCATCTACGCCTATTTTTTGTGACAACACGAGCGCTATAAACTTAGCACACAATCCTATTTTACACAGCCGAGCTAAACATATTGAAATCCGTCATCATTTTTTAAGGGATCACATCTCCAAGAATCATGTTTCCCTTCATCATGTTGATACGGAAGATCAATTGGCTGATATTTTTACAAAACCGCTTCCACTAGATCAATTTAACAAAATTAGGAAGCAATTACTTATCACTCCTTTGGAAGATGTTTTCTTTGATATTTGTGCTACTTAAACAAAAACTCTTAATTACATCATGATATTTTGGCTTCTAAATGGACATCTTTTTTATTAGATTTGATGGGACATCTAATTAAGGGGGAGTTTTTATTTCTAAACGGATATCTTTTTGAAATGACAAAGGGGGAGAAATAAATACAAAACTAAAACTTAGAAAAACTCAATCAATGAGTTTCATAAATAAACTCTTGGCTTTACATTGAAAATTGCTATATTCCCTAGTGAATTGGATTTCATGTTCCATAATTCAAGGGGAATAATAAGCACACATTTTATAAACAAGAGGAAAAGCTACAAAAGGTAATCTAAAGGTATGAAACTCATATGGTTTATATTTCCTTTATTTTTTATATTTAGGAAATGTTTGTCATCTTCAAAAAGGGGGAGATTGTTGGCTAAATGGACATCTATAAATCCCTTTGTTTTGATTATGACAAACATTTCATTCTTATTGATCTAACGAGCAACTTGAGTGTGCAGGATTAAGGTGGATGACAAAGCAACTAGGGAAAATCCACAAGCTTACATATTTATATTTCCATGCAATGTAATCACTGTTGTAAATACTTGTACAAATCTATAATGTACAAGTACTTAGATTGCATGTAAATCAAGCGTTATATTCTCCCTAGCTAAACACCATATTTAGACAAGTCATCCCATTCAAATAGGATCACATTTGCACACTCATACATATAGTTAGTGCCTAAATTGAAACATTGAAACAGGATCAATCTCGGTCGACAAACTCCTCGACCGAGACACTCTCGGTCGACAATCCTCTCGACCGAGAAAGATCCAAAGTAGCCGTTAGACACAACAGACAAGTTAGTTGGCAGTTGGAGAAAGACGTTGCAAATCACTTGTTCCAGAGAGCCTGTCGGTCGACAAAAGTTCGACCGAGTAGGTGTCTCGGTCGACCATTTGTCGACCGAGATGGTCTCTGACAACAACTGCAGAATTAATTAATTAGTCGTTGTTAAAGCAACAACTTTGTACCTAACGGCTAGTTAAGCACTTAGAAACCCCTAGAAGTTGTCTAGAACGTCCTTAAGCATCCTTAGGCCATTCCTATAAATAGGACAAGCCATAGGACACTCAAACTCACTTGTTTACACTTGTTACACTTGAGAAATACTTGAGCATACTTGAGCAATCTGTTGTGAGCAAATTGAGCTTTGTGAACATTGGCTACTTCCTTCTTTAGCTCATAATTCGTGTCCTATAGGCTAGTATCTCCTATCCACTGCAATCACAAGTTCACACACTTGGTTAGGAGATCTATACACTTGATCTAGGCAAATCAAGCCTTGGGCTATAAAGGATAAGTTGTAATTTCCTTTCTCTTTCTTGTTCCCTATTATTGTTTGTACTCTCCTTGCTACTCCTAGGTTGGAGGCTGCGGATTGGAGAGGGTGAAGATCTTCTTGGCGAAGAAGGAGACTTTGAGCTACTTCAGAAGGCTGGTGCAACGGGAGATTACTTCTAGAGAGGAAGGCTACTTCAAGGGGGAGCTTGAAGTTACTTCATAGAAGGCTATCTCAAATTTGGTGCACCTACTTCAAGTGAAGGCTGTTCAAAGGGTGTAAAGGAAAGTATTGTATTTTGTATAAATCCTCGAGAGGTAATAAAATAAATACTTTCAAATCCCGGTTGGGTAAGCAACCGGGTAGTGGACTGACAACTATAGTATTTGCTATAGTTGGAACCACTCTAAACACCTGTCTTTTTCTTCCAATTTCAATTGTGGTTGTTTGAATTCAATAAATTGTTAAAATAATTCAAAAACTCTATTCACCCCCCTCTAGTAGTTTTTCATACATAGAGTCCTATGTGTCGTCTCTGTACTCTCAGGTCCTCAGAGTAAGTAGTGAGTGTAATGAACCAATATGAGATTTTGGCTTGATGCCTCAATGTTTTATGCTGTCTATGTATAGTTTTAACAGGGCAGTTGATGTATTTGATCCTTGAGAAGGAATGGTACAAGAGATGTACTTGTGAACCAAAATGTAATAAAATTACTTTGGTTATTTTTGAAAGAGTTTTCTAATGAATGGGTCTCTTTGAAAATGGTTTTAATTTTTATTGATTTTCAGTAAATCCGCTGCTAACAAACGCTTCCGCTTAGTTAATGACGTTTTTTTTCGAACGGTGTATCACAATTTAGTGGTATCAAAGCTCTAGGTTCGCTGAGTCTATAGAGACATAGGATTAAGGTTGTTGAGTTTGTTCTAGTGTCTTCTAGTTTATCTGATAAGTGTTTTCTGCTCATATAGGAGAAGACGAACTTGAAGATGTCTGGATCACATGATGAACACGCTGTTGAGAGCAGTGTTGCTGCACCAAGAGGAGGTGCAAGGGACCCAAATAGGGAGGAACCAGTGCCCGAACAACCCCAGTTCAATCAAGCAGATATGGGGAACCCAGCCTTCCAAGCCATGTTTGGGTAGTTTATGGCAACTATGACTCATATGATAGATAGGATGCCACTACCTGCACCTAGGGCACCAACCCATAATGAAGGACATTGAGCCGGTAAGACTTTTGAATGGCTTAGGCGGGTAGGAGCCACAGAGTATGCTGGTGCAGCTGACCCAGCTGATGTTGACCTATGGCTGACTGAGATGGAGAAAGCGTTCAAAATCCTTATGATTCCTGAAGATTAGAAGGTGAGGCATGATGTGTACCTATTGAAGGGGAGTGCTGGTCACTGGTGGATCATAGAAAAGGGCAAGAGGCCAGGTGTTGAGATCGGTTGGGAAGAATTCAGGTGAGAATTCGTCAGTAGATATTTCCCTAAGACGTATTTAGACGAGAAAATCTCTCAGTTTGAGAGTTAAGGCAGGGTCAGATGAACATTAGCAAATATGAAGCTAGGTTCATGGAGCTTTTGCGGGTCTGTCCGCATATGGCATCTACTAATGAGGAGAGAATTCGGCATTTCGAGAAGGGATTGAATGTTGATTTAACCACTCCTGTATCTGCTTTAGAGAACATGGAGAGGTTCTCCACCTTTGTGGAGTCTGTGAGATGGATAGAGAGGTCTGTGATTGAGAAGCGTCAGACCAAGAGTAAGAAGGAATATACTCAATACTAAGGATAGAGTTCTGGAAGCTTTAAGAAACCAAGGTATTCTGTACCTACACCACCACCAAGATTCAATACCCATACCCAGTGGACGTCAAGTAAGGATAGAGGCCGTAGTTTACCACTGAAGGGAGCTCACAACTCAGCATCAATGCCAGTAACAGGACCACCCAGGCCACAATGGGGAAACATAACCTGTTATAAATGTGGGAAAGAGGGACATGTAGTGAAGGAGTGTCCTGAGAAAGTCAGGAATATGACCCAACTACCGAGGCAGAGTTAGCAAGGCTCTCAGGGGCAGCAATTTGGCAGTGGTGCTATAGGACGTGGACAAGCATCTCAAGCTGGTTCATCGACACCCAACAACCAAGCATAAGGTCAACAACAAGCAACAATGAGATTCTATGCAATAAATCAACCTGAAGCAGTACTCAACTCACAGGTTGTGACAGATCAGATGGAATTGTTCTATTCTGATATGTCTACACCCTACTTCGTATCTATTTTAATTGATCCAGGTGCTACACATTCCTTTATCACTAGAAGAGTGGTCTTTGACTACAACATGACTGTAGTTATAGAGCAGATAGTCTGTTGTTAGAAACTCCTCTGTTGGGATCTGTAGTGTTGCGGGAGGTGTGTTCTCCTTGCATTCTTTCCTTTTCTGAATATCACATTCAGGTGGATCTTATACCACTTGAGATGCACGAGTTTGACATAATTCTTGGAATGGACACCCTAGAAAATTATAAGGTTGTCTTGGATTGTGAGTCCAAGCAAGCTGTGTTCACAAATGATGGTGACACATGGATCTTTCAGGGAGATAGAAAGATTCTTCCAACCTGTCTTGTGTCAGCTATGGTAGCTGAGAAGCTGATGAGACAAGGATGCTTTGCATTCTTGGCTCATGTGGTAGACACCACAATAGAGAGTTCTAATCCTTCTACAGTTCTAATTGTTAGGGAGTTTGAAGAGGTGTTCCCTGAGGAGCTTCCAGATGTACCTCTGCCGCGAGAGATTAATTTTGAGATTAATCTAATCCCGAGCACACAACCAATAGCACAAACACCATATATAATGGCACCTGCTAAGATGGCAGAGCTCAAGAAGCAACTGTAGGAGTTGCTTGAGAAAGTTTTATCTGACCGAGTACTTCGTCATGAGGTGCTCCGGTTCTCTTTGTTAAGAAAAAGGACGGATCGATGAAGTTATGCATTGATTACATGCAGTTGAATAAAGTAACTATAAAGAACAAGTATCCTCTTCCAAGGATCGATGACTTGTTTGATCAGTTGCGTGGTGCAACTATCTTCTCTAAGATAGATCTGAGGTCAGGATATTACCAGTTGTGTATCAAGGAGAGTGACATATCTGAGTCTGCCTTTAGAACAAGATATGGTCACTATGACTTTATAGTTATGTCGTTTGGACTAACTAATGCATCAACTGCATTCATGGAACTCATGAATAGAATCTTTTGACCTTTTCTTGATCAGTTCATAGTAGTCTTCATAGATGACATCTTGGTTTACAGTAGAGATGCTCAACAACATGAGCAACACCTCCGTCAAGCTTTAACTTTGCTAAGAGAGCATAAGCTGTATGCTAAGTTTAGCAAATGTGAGTTATGGTTACCAGAAGTTTCATTTCTAGGACATGTAATATCTACCTCAGGTATCCGTGTTGATCCTAAAAAGGTAGAATTTGTCCTGCAATGGGAACAACCGAAGACACTGACGGAGATACGCAGTTTCCTAGGACTGGCAGGCTATTACTAGAGATTCATTAAGAACTTTAGCTCTATAGCTTTACCCCTGACTAAGTTGACCGGGAAGGAAGTTCCTTTTGTCTGGAATGACAAGTGTCAACATTCTTTTCAGTTGTTGAAAGAAAGATTGACAAGTTCACTTGTGTTGGTGTTACTTGAGCAAGGGAAGAGGTACATAGTTTTTTGTTATGCATCTAAGAATGGTCTAGGATGTGTGTTGATGCAGGATAATCAAGTGATTTCTTTTGCTTCACGACAGCTTAAGAAACACGAGGAGAATTATCCGACACATGATCTAGAGCTAGCTGTTGTGGTTCATGCTTTGAAGATCCGGAGACATTATCTCTATGGAGAAACATTCCAGATTTTCACAGACCATAAGAATCTAAAATATATCTTCTCTCAGCATGAGTTGAACATGAGACAGTGCCGCTGGATGGAGTTAATCAAATATTACGATTGTACAATTGATTATCATCCGGGGAAGGCTAATGTAGTGGATGATGCACTAAGTAGGAGATCATCATCAGCAGCCTCAGATAAAGCACAGTTGAAATCCTTAGTGTGCTTTAAAAGGGATATGCTTATCTCCTTAAGGCAAGACAATATACAGCTTAAGGTATCGTTGTTAGCTGGGCTATTAGCTGAGATGTACATAAAACCTACTATGAAGCAACAGATCAAAGAAGCACAGTAAGTTGATACTGTGATTCAGCAGATTAGATAAGAGTATAGTAGTGAGAAACAAAATGGCTTTCATGAGTCCGAGGATCAGGTAGTTTGTTACCATGGTAGGATAGTAGTACCTGATGTTGATAACTTAAGGAAGTTAGTTCTGGAAGAAGCTCATTATTCGATGTATTCTATGCATCCAGGGAGCACCAAAATGTATCATAACCTGAAGGATATGTATTGGTGGCCTGGATTGAAGAAATATGTTGTTGAGTTTGTTATGCGGTGTCCGGTGTGTCAGCAAGTTAAAGCTGAACATCAAAAGCCCGCGGGAACAATGCAACCTTTGCCTATACCACAGTGGAAATGGGATCATAAAACCATAGACTTTGTGGTTGGTTTGCCTAGAACAACTAAAGGCCATGATTTCATATGGGTGATAGTTGATAGGTTGACAAAGACAATGCATTTTCTTCCTGTCAAAACAACCTACATTGCTGAGAAGCTTGCACAGATTTATATAGATGAGATAGTGCAGCTGCACAGGGTTCCAACTACTATCATTTCTGATAGAGGTCCCCAGTTCACGAGTCATTTTTGGGAACAACTGCATAAAGCTTTGGGTACACAGTTAAGGTTTAGTACTGCCTTTCACCCGTAGACAGATGGACAATCTGAAAGGACCATACAAACTTTGGAGGACTTGCTTAGGGCATGTGTCCTTCAATTTGTAGGAAGTTGGGATCTACATCTGAGCTTGATAGGATTTTCTTACAATAATAGCTATCATCACAACATTGACATGGCACCATACGAAGCATTATATGGTAGACGTTGTATGTGGCATCCAACTTACAAAAATAGGATTTACTTAAGTGGAAGCATTCGTTAACAATGGAATACTGAAAATCACTAAAAATTAAAACTTTTTACAAAGAGATCCAAACATAGGAAAACTCTTTCATCAAGAACCAATGTATAGCAGTTACATCCTGGTTCATAAGTACATAACTTGTACCATCCCTTCTCTAGGATTACAAATGTCAACTACCTTATTAACATTATTTGCAGACAACATAAGAACTTCGAGGCATCAAGCCAAAATCTCAGATCGATTCGTTAAAAGCACTAACTACTAACTCTGAGGACCTGAGAGTACAAATACGACACATAGGACTACTATCTATATGACTTGACAGACAGTATCTCCACCTGAGATCTCACTGCTATCCCAGTTGTTGCTGTCTTTCCTCTACTATAGGGATTTCTATTTCTTGTCCGCGTCCACCTAAAAATTTTGGATCCCACGGGGGTGAGACAATTGAAAATTTCCCCAGCGAGAGATATAACCATCCGCCAAAACATTATTATTGCAGTTATTAAAATAAAACTAAGCATGGAAAATTCTTATATATTTAACAACAGATGGATCACTTTATGAACAAAGTAAAGTAATATCCTTTCCTAAGGAGGACATTGCATCTACTCATGGTAGAGTTGTAATTCATTCATCTACTTGCAATGAATGTAAAGAGATATAAATAACGTCTATCAACTAGAGATGCATAAAAGAAATGTACTATCATCTAGTAAATTTCCATATTCAATCCTTAAGAAAACATGCTATACGGCTGATTACATTTTACAATCACACTAATGCCTTTAGGAGATGAGGTATACCGCTCATACTCCAACCGGCCACTGCGAAGTCGAAATCGGTACCATACACGGTCAATGGAAGAGCCGGCTTCCAAGACCTTCCACATCTCGGTTAGTGTGAGATCACATGCAAGACATCTTGTGTCTCTGCTATATAGCTTTCTGGGGTAAACTGGCAACTTCGCTATAGAGGCAGGGTCAGCTGCACTCTCTTCACAATCGAGAGATTTCATGTTTACCTCCATCGACCCGACATTAATAATATTGGGAGATTCATGATACATCCATCCCAATCTTCGAGAGATTCGTGATACATCCATCTCGGTACATATAATGAAGGATTGAGAGGTTTAATGTTTACCTTCCATCAATTCCCCCAAGAGGATGTAAGGATATTTTCACCCATTGACCCCCACTTATTCAAAAATATGCGAACTCCGGGTTTTTCCACGGAGCAACCCGTTTCACCATCATCAAATTACTGACGATGATGGATCTATGGTTAGGGCTCTACATGATAAAATTTCACTTAATTAATTAAGTACATTATCATATTCTTTTAACATCAAATCAAGTTCTCAAACATAACTATTCAGACAAATGCTACAAAGAAACATGTACTATTTTCATCAATCATTTCTCAGTCTTTATAAGACATTGGGATCTCAGTCCCTCATTTTAATATTAGGAATTCTCATCCCTCAACCACATCATTACCATGCTTATCAAATCTCGGTATTTAAACCCTTAGTTCATCACTGAACACTATTACCACTTGTTAGGTAACTATTACCTCAAGGTCCTCAGACCAAGGTATAGATGATACTTGTTACACACGCATCTCACGTGGCTCACAAGGCCCATTAAGTGTCTTGTCACCTTTCACTAGGTAACAACTTATTCATATGACTTATAAAATCCATGCACATTTTGTTACTTTTACTAAGAAACAACAACATATTGGCACATAAGGCCAATACACATCTTATTACCTCTTACTTAGCACAATAACATATTGGCACATAAGGCCAATGTACATCTTATAAAACAAGAGTAACACCCTTATTCCCTTAATAGGGTTAGGGTTTACTATTCACATCAAATTCGAGTTTCTCATATCCCATTTCACATTGTTTAGGGTTTCATGTTCATATTGTCAATCCAATCCTAATATATTGCTCCAATCCTCTTGGAGCATCTTTTGATATCACAAGTATTCACTCATGCCTCTTACTCTCATCATATATCATTAAGGATTATCAATACAAGGTATGAGATCATCTCTCATCCTTACCATGGTATGATTTTATCATACTCCTTATCTTGACTTAACCCCTTTTTCAAGATATATTAGCCTATACTTATCAAAGTATATCAACCCTGAAATACTAAATGTGATTTCTGTCAATTCTTGATGTTTCATTTTCTTTATTACTTTTAACTTACTTGAGCTTATCAACTTATCTTGTATTAAGGTATTTCCCCATATTAATACTTTCATCCTCTAACCTATCACTTTTATCATAAAGTGCATAGGTCACACATAAGAATTGTCCAACTATCTTCAATGATATGGACTCATTTTGGGTTAAGCCATTGCTTACTATAAGGTTGCCTATAATCACTCACTTTAGGTATTTACCTTATCAGTGTAATAGTCACCATTCCATTATTAGGATTAAGGTCTCCCATACCATCACCCTTTATTAGGGTTTAGGGTTTCACATACTATCATCCTTCCTTAGGGTTAGGATTGCATACAGCATAACCCTACATTAGGGTTTCATATCACATTGCCCATAATTAGAGTTTACTATTCATTCCAATTAGGTTCTCTCATGGCATCTCCCTCAATTAGGGTTTCTTATGGAATCACCCTCAATTAGGGTTTCTCATGGAATCACCCTCAATTTGGGTTTCTCATGGAATCACCCTAAATTAGGGTTTCTCATGGAATCACCCTCAATTAGGGTTTCTCATGGAATCACCCTCAATTAGGGTTTTCTATTCATCCCAATTAGGATTTCACATTCCAATACCCATAGTTAGGATTTCTCATGTTTTTACCCTTGATTAGGGTTACATCTTTACCCTAGATTAGGGTTAAGGTTCATCAATCTTCTTGATTAGGGTTTCATGATCTCTTCATCAAGGATCGTATCCTAAATTTATAGTTTATTCATATAGAAGGTGGTGAGGCTTATCCATTACATGATCATCCTACATGTATGGATTCCTCTCTCTCTCTCTCATCCTCTCTAGGATATTGACTATGTCAAACTTAGTTAGATTAGGTCAACCAACCCTTCAATTAAGTACATTCAATTAGGGTTGACATAGTGTATTGAAGTATTGCTTATTTTAAGCTTCAAGGATTAACTCTCCTAAGGTTACCAATCACTTGGTACCTTAAAGGTGCAAACCTAGTGATTATATTTGGGATAAATCAATAAAAATTATAGGGTCAATTGATCCTTCATCACAAAAAGTTTTTAATTGATATGATAACATTGAATTACTAAATGTTCTTGACCCTTTACTCTCTAAACAGTTTGAAATCATTTAGGCAAGAGTTTGTTGAAACTGATTGGGCTTGGGTCTCCAAAGGGTCTTGAGACCGTTTGGACCCAAAGGGTCTTGAGACCATTTGGACTCAAACGGTCTTGAGACCATTTGGACTCAAACGGTCTTAAGACCGTTTGGTCCAAACCCTCTAAAAACCGAATGGACCAAAAAGGTCTTTCAACACTTCAACAATTCAAGGTTTCCCTCAATGAACCAACTATCAATGGAATCCTTGATTCATTCATCAATTGAACTATTGAATCATCCTTCAATTGGACCATAAATTAGGGTTTTGAACCCAATTGAACTATGATTTATAATTAAGAAACCTTCAATTAGGGTTTTGAAATCGAGGAACCTTCATTGATTAACATTGTGGAACTGATTCAATTGAAATCAATGAATCGTCATCAAACTATGATATAACCTGACCCCAAATGGTCTTCAGGTCGTTTGGATGACCTCCAAATGGTCTTGAGACCGTATTCCCCATCCCATCACTGAAATTTGTGAAATTCCATTAGGGTTTAGATCATTGGATTGATAATCAAATCAGCTATTAATTGCATTTCAATTTGGTATCTCTGGACCTTCAATTACTCAACCATACTCAACCCTAGACCTCCAAACGGTCTTGGTTTACCTCCAAACGGTCTTGAGACCGTTTGGGTGATCTCCAAACGGTCTTGAGACCGTTTGGGTTAATCAACCCAAAAATCTAAATCAATCAATTGGAAATTCATCACTTAACCCGACTAGGGTTTGGTAATTGATGAACCATCAACTAATGAACCCTTTGGAATTAATCAATTAAGTTTAATGGGTCATCAACCATCATTATTAGCATCAAATCTTCAAATGGTCAACTATGGTCAACTCTTCCAAATGGTTTGAAACCGTTTAGTTCCTAACGGTTTGATGAAACCGTTTAATTCCTAACAGTTTTGTTGAAACCGAATGGACAACTTGTTGAAACCGATTGGAAAAGGAATTACTTGGGAAAAGTGTTCAAGATGATGTCATAATCATATACCTTCGTCCCTTTAACTTATAGTACTTCTGATTTCATGAATTTACCAATTACAACAAACAATTAATCAAGAAGATGAAGGAATCAATAAAATTGCAAGATTGATAGTTGAATAACAATGTAGGGGTTCAAGTTATATAACCCGCCTCCAATTGAGCTTCAAAGCTTCAATCTCACGTCAAAAATGGTGTATACAACTCCTTTCACTATTCCAAGGCTCTTCCTCATGTTTTGAGTGAAAAGGAATGGTTAGAATTGAAGATGGGATCGAGATAAGAAGAAATCATGCATTGATTTTTTATTTCCACCATGGAATCAAGGTGAAAGAAGGTCAAGAAGCTTACCAACAGGTTGGGGGTAGTCCTCCTGTTGCTCCTAGATCCCTTGGTCGTTTTTGCAAGCAAGAAGTGAAAGTGGATTCAAAATTATCCTTTCAACTCATGGATAAAGGAGCATATATATGAATTTTATTGAAAATTCATTTAAGAGAGAGAAAGTAGGAATTATCTACTCCATTTCCTTGCCAATTGCCCCCTTTCCTTCCATACATATGAGGATACCTTCCTTGCCTTTTATTCTTCTCAATTATCAATGTTTTAAAGAAAAGCAAATTGAGCACCTTAATTCATTTGATAATAATATCCCTAAGTTAGTGGATATAACTTTCCTTTATTTTAATGTGAGTGAGTTATCCATTCCTTTGGATATTTTCGTTGCCTTTGCAAGGCACAAGGGCGTCCACACTTGTTGATTTTCAACCAACACAATTTTGTTTGAAGGGCAATCCAATTAATATAATTATTTTTGCATTAAATTAAATTAGGGTATCAATTATGCTTATATCTTGATTATTTTAATATCAAGATTCTCTCTCCTTCAAAGTGATGCAAATGAGATGCCCCTTTCATTTTCTTTTCTGTACATGATGCCAAGGAACATTAAGGACTATTTTGAAGTGGTAATTTGCATATTGAACCCTAGGTTTTGGGTAAATTGCACATTACACCAAAACTGGGTTTTAATGCACAGACATTACTTTATTAGCTCTTTCTTGGTACTCAGGCTTTATCAAGCCATACTTCTACATCATCTTCATTCTCATTATGATTCAACACATGAGGAACATTTAATCATGTAACATTTGCAACTTAACCCTTCAACTTGGGTAATTTGCACTTTAGTCCAAAATAAGCAAACATTGCTTCAACATTATTCAAACATGACCAAAATTGAAACATAGGTTCCTCTTGGGCCTGAATTACTTTCACAAGATAAAATTAAGGATCTAATTAACTTGCTTAAGCAAAACTCCCAGGGTTAAGGCATAACCCATGTCAGGGATGTTACAAATTATAAACCCCTAACAAGGATTTCATCCCCAAAATCCCAGATAAAGAAAGATAGATATTTTTAATTCATCATACTATTTAGTATCCACATAACATCTCATTGTTATGGAGGCACCATAAAACTTTGATCAACACAAAGTTTTTCTACACAAGATTCCAATAGAATCAATTTCATAGGACACACACTCCACTGTCCTTTTATTATTGACTGTGGAATTAATTCTGTGTCAGGTAATACTTTTTCTTAATTCACAGTTTCATGTGATAGATTCTTGTTTCCGAGGAGTCTTCCATGCTCCTTATTTAATTCAACATTTCACTTTCATGATCACAATTATATTCTGTCACCCATTTGGGACTATAAATCTTTCCATATCTTGATTGTGCCATTTCCCTTGGTTACACAATACTTGATTTCCTTATTACTTGCACTAATTATCTTATTAGTTGTACATTCTCTTATAATAAGGAAAGGTTACTTATCAATTAAGAATTTATCATAAAGATATCTTTACTTGTTATGTTTAAGCAAAGCATAAACCCCTAACATATGATGTCCATATTATTTTATGTATAATTAAATTGATTTCATGGTTGACCATTCCAGGTAGCCAACATAAACCATCTGATATTTCTTTAGATACCAGGATCTCTTACCTTGGTATCTGGCACATGTGTTGAAAACACATCACATATTTATCTTCCTTTCATCTTGGGACATTATTTGTTACATATGTCTTTACCTTGGAACTAAAGTCCAAGATAAACTGATACTTTTCTAAGTATCCATCACATTAACATTATTATCTTATGCACATAAAGTGTCCTAAGACCCACTTGATTGTCATGTCCCCAAAAGGAAAGAAAACAAGGGATCATATTCTTTTTATTATTTCATGCATTTTCAACTATTCATGAATCATTTTCTCTTTGTCTCATCCTAGGTTCCTTTCCCTCAGCATAGGAATTTATAAGGATGTCTACATAACATTATTCCTTTCTTTTTATTATCTAATATGTTCGTGAGCATCTTATGATCTCATCAAATTTCCCATTTCCTCATTACGGCAAAAGATCTTTATTATACACACAAACTTTATCGAACAGGGATCACCTCCCTTGTTCTCATTCTTATCTTATGAGGAGTATACTTTTTACTTCCTCATACACAAATACTCATATGAGATTATCTCAGATTTCTCTTTCTTATTCTTTAGGATATGACACATTTTTCCATTACATTCTTCTAATTTCATGATACTCATTAGATTGTCTCAGAATGACTACTTGATCAGAGCAATAAAAAACATAACAATCTAAGAGTTTCCATACTCACTTTATCATCAATAGTTGTTTACTTGGCCAGGGTATATAAATACTGAGATTAAGTAGTATGCACTTTGTATACTATCATATTCCTTCCTTTCCATATTATTACAAGCATGAGATTTAACATTCCTGGATTTTATCCAGGCATCTCTTCTATACCTCATCCTCCTTCATTGAGGTAAGAACAATATGAAACATGTATAATGTTACTGTACAAAATGTAAATCCTCATAAGACTATTCAAGGAAAACTCAATCAATTACTTTCTCAATTTAACTCAGGAAACCATAAAAAGACATATTAGAATGACATTATTTTGTCTGACCTGTTTCATTTCGCAGTTATTTTCTGCCTCAAGCTGATTCTTTTCATAGAACCTTACCTGGGACGTCTGTCCATGTCCTCGAATGCTAATGCTAGACCACTACTTATGAGAGTCCTGCTGACTCTACCTCAGGGGTTGGTTCACCATAACATTTCTAGCTATGCAATCTCTTTCCAGATGTCCTACCTGTCTACATTGGTAGCAAATTCTGGGCTTTATATGTGGTCTAGATGATTCTTTACCCTTTCTGGGTAGCCACTGCCTTGGTGTATTAGACATTGGCTGTACTGGTGGTGCCAAGAACTTTCCCTTTTTGGAACTACTAGGCCTCTATTCCTGGGTTTGGATAGGCCTTTTCTCAACCCTCACCTTATTTTTTTTTCTCTGGGCAATACCTTCTGATATGTCTAGGTTTCCTACACTTATAACAAATCCTAATTCTTGGTTGTATCCTATTCCTTCCATTACTATTTATTGATTCAACAGGCTGAGGTTGAGCACAAATTCGGTCTAAATCCATAATTTCATCATTGGGGGATGGTAATCTGGGTTGCATTGCTAATACCCAGTCCACTATACGCATCACAGCTATTCTAAATTGCCCAACAGTGATATCAAAGGAATGATTTCCTATCACAATTAGATCATTTTGGGGATTCTCAGGCAGTCGTTCTTCTCTTGCCTGATCCCATGCACCTCTTCTTAGTGCAGCATTGTTGCTTTCTACAACACTTTCCTCATGTGACCCAGCCATCTTCAAGTTCTTCTTCTCCTATATGAGCAGAATACACTATCATATACACTGGAAGACACTAGAACAAACTCTACTACCTTAATCCTATGTCTCTGTAGACTCAGCGAACCTCGAGCTCTGATACCAACAATTCTGGCATCCAACTTACAAAAACAGGATTTACTTAAGCGGAAGCATTCATTAACTGTGGAATTACTGAAAATCACTAAAAATTAAAACTTTTTACAAAGAAATCGAAACATAGGAAAACTCTTTCATCAAGAACCAATGTATAACAGTTACATCCTGGTTCATAAGTACATAACTTGTACCATCCCTTCTCGAGGATTACAAGTGTCAACTACCTTATTAACATTATTTACAGACAACATAAGAACCTCGAGGCATCAAGCCAAAATCTCAGATCGATTTGTTAAAAGAACTAACTACTAACTCTGAGGACCTGAGAGTACATAGATGACACATAGGACTACTATCTATATGACTTGACAGAAAATATCTCCACCTGAGATCTCAATGTTGTCCCTGCTGTTGCTGTCTTTTCTCTGCAGTAGGGATTTTTATTTCTTGTCCGCGTCCACCTAAAAATTTTGGATCCCACGGGGGTGACACAATTGAAAATTGCCTAGTGAGAGATATAACTCTCTACCAAAACATTATTATTGCAATCATTAAAATAAAATTGAGTAGGGAAAAATCTTATATATTTCACAGTAGATGGATCACTGTATGAACAATGTAAAGTAATCTCCTTTCCTGAGGAGGACATTGCATCTACCCATGGTAGAGTTGTGATTCATTCATCTACTTGCAATGAATGTAAAGAGATATAAATAACATCTATCAACTAGAGATGCATAAAAGAAATGTAACATCAACCAATAAATTTCCATATTCAATCCTTAAGCAAACATGCTATATGGCTGATTACATTTTACAATCACACTTGTGCCCTAAGGAGATGAGGTATACCGCTCATACTCCAACCGACCACTGCAAAGTCAAAATCGGTAGCATACAAGGTCAATGGAAGAGCTGGCTTCCAAGACCTCCCACATCTCGGTCAGTGTGAGAACACATGCATGACATCTTGTTTCTCTGCTATATAGCTTTCCAAGGTATAATGGCAACTTCACTATAGAGGTAGGGTCAGCCGCACTCTCTTCGCAATTGAGAGATTTCATGTTTACCTCCATTGATCTGACATTAATATTATAAGGAGATTCGTGATACATCCATCCCAATCTTCGGGAGATTCATGATACATCCATCCTGGTACATATAATGAAGGATTGAGAGGTTTAATGTTTACCTTCCATCAATTCCCCCAAGAGGACGTAAGGATATTTTTTTCCCATTGACCCCCACATATTCAAAAATATGTGAACTCTGGGTTTTGCCGCGGAGCAACCCATTTCACCATCACCAAATTACTGACGATGATGGATCTATGGTCAGGGCTCTACATGATATGATTTCACTTAATTAATTAAGTACATTATCATATTCTTTTAGAATCAAATCAAGTTGTCAAACATAACTTATTTAGAAAAATGCTACAAAGAAACATGTACTATTTTCATCAATCATTTCTCAATCTTTATAAGACATTGGGATCTCAGTCCCTCATTTTAATACTGGGAATTCTCATCCCTCAACCAAATCATTACCATGCTTATCAAATCTGGGTATTTAAACCCTTAGTTCATCACTGAACACTGTTACCACTTGTTAGGTAACTATTACCTCTAGGTCCTCAGACCAAGGTATACATGATACTTGTTATAGAAGCATCTCATGTGGCTCACAAGGCCCATTAAGTGTCTTGACACCTTTCACTAGGCAATAACTTATTCATATAACTTATAAAATCCATGCACATTTTGTTACTTTTACTAAGCAACAACAACGTATTGGAACACAAGGCCAATACACATCTTATTACCTCTTACATAGCACAATAACATATTGGCAAACAAGGCCAATGTACATCTTATAAAACAAGAGTAACACCCTTATTCCCTTAATAGGGTTAGGGTTTACTATTCACATCAAATTAGAGTTTCTCATATCCCATTTCACATTGTTTAGGGTTTCATGTTTATATTGTCAATCCAATCCTAATATATTGCTCCACTCCTCTTGGAGCATCTTTTGATATCACAAGTATTCACTCATGGCTCTTACTCTCATCATATATCATTAAGGATTATCAATACAAGGTATGAGATCATCTCTCATCCTTACCATGGTATGATTATATCATACTCCGTATCTTGACTTAACCCCCTTTTCATGATATATTAGCCTATACTTGTCAAAGTATATCAACCCTGAAATACTAAATGTGATATCTGTCAATTCTTGATGTTTCACTTTCTTTATTACTTTTAACTTAGTTGAGCTTATCAACTTATCTTGTATTAAGGTATTTCCCCATCTAAATACTTTCATCCTCTAACCTATCACTTTTATCATAAAGTGCATAGGTCACACATAATAATTGTCCAACTATCTTCAATGATATGGACTCATTTCGGGTTAAGGCATTGCTTACTATAAGGTTGCCTATAATCACTCACTTTAGGTATTTCCCTTATCAGGGTAATAGTCATCATTCCATTATTAGGATTAAGGTCTCCCATACCATCACCCTTTATTAGGGTTTAGGGTTTTACATACTATCATCCTTCCTTAGGGTTAGGATTGCATATAGCATCACCCTACATTAGGGTTTCATATCACATTGCCCATAATTAGAGTTTACTATTCATTCCAATTAAGGTTCTCTCATGGCATCTCCCTCAATAGGGTTTCTTATGGAATCACCCTCAATTAGGGTTTCTCACGGAATCACCCTCAATTAGGGTTTCTCATGGAATCACCCTCAATTAGGGGTTCTCATGGAATCACCCTCAATTAGGGTTTCTCATGGAATCACCCTCAATTAGGGTTTTCTATTCATCCCAATTAGGATTTCACATTCCAATACCCATAGTTAGGATTTCTCATGTTTTTACCCTTGATTAGGGTTACATCTTTACCCTAGATTAGGGTTAACGTTCATCAATCTTCTTGATTAGGGTTTCATGATCTCTTCATCAAGGATTGTATCCTAAATTCATAGTTTATTCATATTGAAGGTGTAGAGGTTTATCCATTACATGATTATCCTACATGTATGGATTCCTCTCTCTCTCTCATACACTCTAGGATATTGACTATGTCAAACTTAGTTAGATTAGGTCAACCAATCCTTCAATTAAGTACATTCAATTAGGGTTGACATAGTGTATTGAAGTATTGCTTATTTTAAGCTTCAAGGATTAACTCTCCTAAGGTTACCAATCATTTGGTATCTTAAAGGTGCAACCCTAGTGATTTTATTTGAGATAAATCATTAACAATTATAGGGTCAATTGATCCTTCATCACAATAAGTTTTCAATTGATATGATCACATTGAATCACTAAACGTTCTTGACCCTTTACTCTCTAAACGGTTTGAAATCGTTTGGGCAAGAGTGTGTTGAAACTGATTGGGCTTGGGTCTCCAAACAGTTTGAGACCATTTGGACCCAAAGGGTCTTGAGAGCGTTTGGACCCAAATGGTCTTGAGACAGTTTGGACTCAAACGGTCTTAAGACCGTTTGGTCCAAACCCTCTCAAAATTGAATGGACCAAAAAGGTCTTTCAACACTTAAACAATTCAAGGTTTCCCTCAATGAACTGACTATCAATGGAATCCTTGATTCATTCATCAATTGAACTATTGAATCATCCTTCAATTGGACAATCAATTAGGGTTTTAAACCCAATTTAACTAGGATTTATAATCAAGAAACCTTCAATTAGGGTTTTGAAATCGAGGAACCTTCATTGATTAACATTGTGGAACTGATTCAATTGAAATCAATGAATCATCATCAAACTATGATATAACCTGACCCCAAACGGTCTTGAGGTCATTTGGATGACCTCCAAATGGTCTTGAGACCGTTTGCCCCATCCCATCACTGAAATTTGTGAAATTCCATTAGGGTTTAGATCATTAGATTGATCATCAAATCAGCTATTAATTGCCTTTCAATTTGGTATCCCTGGACCTTCAATTACTCAACCATACTCAACCCTAGACCTCCAAATGGTCTTGGTTTACCTCCAAACGGTTTTGAGACCATTTGGGTAATATCCACATGGTCGTGAGACCTTTTGGGTTAATCAACCCAAAAATCAAAATCAATCAATTGGAAATTCAACACTTAACTCGATTAGGGTTTGGTAATTGATGAACCCTCAACTAATGAACCCTTTGGAATTAATCAATTAAATTTAATGGGTCATCAACCATCATTATTAGCATCAAATCTCCAAATGGTCAACTATGGTCAACTCTTCCAAACGGTTTGAAATCGTTTAGTTCCTAACGGTTTGATGAAACCGTTTAATTCCTAACAGTTTTGTTGAAACTGAATGGACAACTTGTTGAAACCGATTGGAAAAGGAATTCCTTGGGAAAAGTGTTCAAGATGATGTCATAATCATCTACCTTCGTCCCTGTAACTTATAGTACTTCTGATTTCATGAATTTACCAATTACAACAAACAATTAATCAAGAAGATGAAGGAATCAATAAAATTGCAAGATTGATAGTTGAATAACAATGTAGGGGTTCAAGTTATATAACCCGCCTCCAATTGAGCTTCAAAGCTTCAATCTCACGTCAAAAATGGTGTATACAACTCCTTTCACTATTCCAAGGCTCGTCCTCAAGTTTTTAGTGAAAAGGAATGGTTAGAATTGAAGATGGGATCGAGATAAGAAGAAATCATGCATTGATTTTTTATTTCCACCATGGAATCAAGGTGAAAGAAGGTCAAGAAGCTTACCAACAGGTTGGGGGTAGTCCTCCTGTTGCTCCTAGATCCCTTGGTCGTTTTTGCAAGCAAGAAGTGAAAGTGGATTCGAAATTACCCTTTCAACTCATGGATAAAGGAGCATATATATGAATATTATTGAAAATTCATTTAAGAGAGAGAAAGTAGGAATTATCTCCTCCATTTCCTTGCCAATTGCCCCCTTTCCTTCCATACATACGAGGATAACTTCCTTGCCTTTTATTCTTCTCAATTATCAATGTTTTAAAGAAAAGCAAATTAAGCACCTTAATTCATTTAATAATAATATCCCTAAGTTAGTGGATATAACTTTCCTTTATTTTAATGTGAGTGAGTTATCCATTCCTTTGGATATTTTCGTTGCCTTTGCAAGGCACAAGGGCGTCCACACTTGTTGATTTTCAACCAACACAATTTTGGTTGAAGGGCAATCCAATTAATATAATTATATTTGCATTAAATTAAATTAGGGTTTCAATTATGCTTATATCTTGATTATTTTAATATCAAGATTCTCTCTCCTTCAAAGTGATGCAAATGAGATGACCCTCTCATTTTCTTTGCTGTACATGATTCCAAGGAACATTAGGGACTATTGTGAAGTGGTAATTTGCATATTGAACCTTAGGTTTTGGGTAAATTGCACATTACATCAAAACTGGATTTTAATGCACAAACATTGCTTTATCAACTCTTTCTTGGTACTCAGGCTTTCTCAAGCCATTCCTCTGCATCATCTTCATTCTCATGATGCTTCAACACATGAGGAACATTTAATCATGTAACATTTTCAAGTTAACCCTTCAACTTGGGTAATTTGCACTTTAGTCCAAAATAAGCAAACATTGCTTCAACATTATTCAAACATGACCAAAATTGAAACATAGGTTCC
The DNA here is from genome assembly GCA_963693085.1 of Alisma plantago-aquatica. Taxonomy (NCBI): domain Eukaryota; kingdom Viridiplantae; phylum Streptophyta; class Magnoliopsida; order Alismatales; family Alismataceae; genus Alisma; species Alisma plantago-aquatica. The sequence continues at coordinate 999,264,662 of OY856412.1, forward strand.
TCTTGGACCTTAATTACTTTTCACAAGATAAAATTAAGGATCTAATTAACTTTCTTAAGAAAAACTCCCAGGGTTAAGGCATAACCCAGGTCAGGGATGTTGCATTGTAGGTCTCCTTTATGTTGGTATGAAACAGGAGAAAATCAACTTTTGGGTCTTGAGCTTGTACAACAGACAATTGAGAAGATTAAAGTAATACACCAACAATTAAAGACAGCACAGGATAGAAAGAAGTCGTACGCCGACAAACGGCATAGACCCTTATAATTCCAAGTTGGAGATAGAGTATAATTCAAAGTCTCACCTTGGAAGGGTGTTCTTAGATTTGGAAAGAAAGGAAAGTTAGCTCCTAGATTTATGGGGCCTTATCCAATAATTAAATAGGTTGGAAAGGTAGCTTATAAGCTAGAGTTACCATCTGAGCTACATAAGTTGCACACAATGTTCCATATCTCCATGTTGAGAAAGTGCATTCCTGACACAGAGTTAGTTTTATAACCTGTGGAGGTAGAATTAAATGATGATATATCATATGTTGAAGGACCTATGATGATCCTTGATAAAAGAATTAAAAAGCTGAAAAAGAAAGACATATGTCTTGTAAAAGTTCTCTGGCATCACTGTGGCATTCAAGAAGCTACATGGGAGGTGGAGGAAGAGATGAGGAGGAAGTACCCTTCTCTTTTCTCTTAATGTTTTTGTTAATGATTTCGGGGACGAAATCCTTGTAAGGGGTGGATAATTTGTAACATCCCAGACCTGGGTTACGCTTTCACCCAAGGTGTTTTGTTTAAGAAAGATAATTATATGCTTGCTTTTATCTTTTGAAAAGTAATTAAGGCTCAAGAGGAACTTATATCTCAATTTTAGCCCTTTTTGAAATAATGTTTTGCCTGTTTTGGACTAAAGTGCAAATTACCCAAGTTGAGGGGTTAAATTGCAAATGTTACATGATAAAATGTTCCTCATGTGTTGAAGCATCATAAGTATGAGTATGATGCATGAGTTATGTCTTGTGATAGCCTGATCACCAAGAAAGAGCTTGCTGAGCAATCTTTGTGCACTAAACCCTAATTTTGGTGTAATGTGCAATTTACCCAAAACTTAGGATTCAATATGCAAAATACCACATTTACAGGGTCCCTCATGATTCTTGGTATCATGTAGAGAAAATAATTTGATAGGGGCACCTCATTTTTATCACTTTGGAGGAGAGAGAATCTTGATATTAAAATAATCAAGATTTAAGCATAATTGGAACTTTACTTCAATTTAATGCAAAAATAAATATATTAATTGAAGAGCCCTTCAACCAAAAGGTGAGGTATGATTTTGCAAAAGGTTGGACGAGCTTGTGCCTTGCAAAGCACGAAAATATCTTAATTGAGTGGAGATCCCACTCACATTAAGTTAATGAAAAGTAATATCCACTAAAAATGGGATATTAGTATAATATGATTAATGTGCTTAAATTGCTTTTCTTTTAATTTAAGGATAATGAAGGGTAATTAAAGACAAGGGAAGGTGCCTTCGTGCACAAGGGAAAGAGGGGAATGTGTGGCATGATTTGGTGAGTTGAAGGATTTTCTTTCAACTTTCTCTCTCCTAGAAATTCCTTTATATATACTCTCTTTTCTACTCAACCAAAGATCTTTTTTTCGGATTTTCTTTCTTGCTTGCCTTGGACGAGCTCAAGGGGACTAAGGAGCAACAGGAGGACGAGTTCCAACCTGTAGGTAAGCCTCTTGATCACTTTCAACCATGATTTCATGGTGGAAATAAAAAATAAATGATGGGTTTCTTCTTTTCCTCCATCAATCTTCCTTTCTAGCCAATCCTTTTTACTCAAAAGCTTGAGGAACGAACCTTGTGGAGTTGAGAAAGCTTCTTCCACCATTAAAGATGTGAAGTTGGAGCTTTGAAGCACTCTTTGAAGGCAGGTTATATAACTTGAACCCAATTACATCATTATTCAATTTCAATCTTTCAAGTCATGTTGATTTCTTCTTCTTCTTGATTAATTGCTTGTTATAATGGATGATTCTATGAAATCAGTAGTAAATGGACCTTAGAAACGAAGGTAGATGATGATGACATCATCTTGGACACTTTTCCCAAAATTGCAACTCCATTCGGTTTTCAACAAGTTGGTCATTCGGTTTCACCAAACCGTTTGGTGACCAAATAGTTTGCACACCGTTTGGAAATTTGGTCCAAACTGTTTGGACATGGTTGACTGAATGGGAGAGTTGAATGTTTGGAAGGTTAAATGGTTTCAAGCCATTTGGACATATTGAGTTGACCGTTTGGGTTGGGTTGACCGTTTGGACAAGTAAGTTCAAAACCGATTGAAGCTGATCCGCGTCGTTTAGCACACCAATCACTAGGAAAAATTATCCCAGAGTTTATCCTTTTCTACTTTCCGATAAAGGCTAGTATAGAAGGGTCGATCCACAGAGACGACGATGAAGATGGTTCAGTTTCAAATCTGATTACGAGAACAAGAATGTAAAATCTGTTTTAAGAGTTTGTTAAAACTAAAACAAAAAGATGAAGTTACTAAATTAAAGATTAACAATCAAAATAAGAAAATATCGAAGCTAAGGGATTTTACCACCCTAGTCGATGTGAAACGAGATCAAAGAAATGATAAGAAAGATAAAAGAAGGCATGTGAAACATTTGTAAATGATTCACAAAAGATGAACTCCCCGTGAACCCATTGTTCATGGCATTCACGAATCCTAGTTCAATCATCCTAATTTGGACTTTTCCGAGGTCTCATCCAAATTCCCATGAAATCAATTTGGTTGTTCTAAATCTTGGGTTCCACAGTCGCATCCGCCAAGATTAACAAGCGATGAAAATGAGAGATCACTTAGTTAAAATCGTCGAGATCCACATCAAAATCCATTTATCTAAAAAATCATTTAAATATTCAATCTAGTCATCACATGGCTAAGGGGTTATTCCCCTTGCCTCGATAGAAGTCTACTCACACATGCTTGTGGAAAACATGGAGGCGGAGGGGAGAAGTGAAATGGCCATAGTTTAGCCCAAAATTAGGAGTCAATCCTTTTGCTAGAGACAATAAAATGGCCAATCTCTTCAACCCTTGCTCCAATCCACAGAAGAAGAAAGGAAGAATAACTAGATCTATTTCAAAAATATAAATTGCAAGAATTAAAGAATACTAAGAAGAAATTCTATTGTTTGAATGATAGGAGAACAACTGCTCAGAATTCCGGTACAAAAGATGATACAAAAGATGATCTTGGGAGGAGGAAGTTCCCTTCCTTTTATAGGAGAAGGAGGGGTAGGCTATTCAAAAAAAGAGGGGGGGGGGGGGGGAAGAAAGGGAGCCATCCTTTTGAATTTTAAGATCTAATCAACAAACTCTTGATTGTCTTTCTTTAATGCAGATTCTCGCAGCAGTAATTTCGAGCGAATTTACGTTGTCCAGAGAATTTAAAGTGCGCCCGAAAATATGATTTTCTTGTAGGCCTTTGAATTATCTTTCCAACTCATACTTGCACAATAAATTCTGCCTTGGGATGTGAGAGTTATACCAATTTTAGTGAAAGGTATATACTGAAATAGACTCTGCGGGAAAACGTAAGGCTTCTTTCACTGGTTAATTGTACAACCAAATAAACGCCAAAATTGCCGCAAAATATATCTTTTTTGTAGCCAATAAAATTCTCTTTTCATTCCATAATTTATCTTGAAATTCCGCCTTTAGACGCAAAAGATATGGCTATTTTGGTGACGAGTATCTCAGGCACTACGGGAATATTAGAAAAGCCTCATATCTTCATATTTTATTTTCTCAATTTAATTACTTAGATAATTCCAGAAAATTAAGAAAAATATCATAAAAATTCAGGAAAATTATATCAAGAAGATGAAAGTGTTATTTATTTTTAATTAGCTAAAATTAACAAAAAAAGTCCTAATTAATTATTCTAAATGAAGCAAAAATAAGAGATGAATATGCATTCATCAAAATACCCCAAACTTAAACTTTGCTCGTCCCGAGCAACATTAAAATCAAGAAATACTTTCAAGACATACTCTCAACATATCATCCTCACTCTCCTAACAATCACTTGATTCCTTCCACTAAAATATGGCCAAGCGACCCTGACTTCCTGAATTCACAAAAAGTGACTTTTATATTTCCTACTTCACAAACTTGCATTTATTCAAGACCTGCAATAAAATAGATTTTCATTTCACCTTTGCATTTGGTACTCAAATTTTTTTTTAAAGTTTTACACAAGAACAAGGCTGATTTGGATGGTTGGGGTTTTTGTAGTTTTCCCCTGGGTAGAAAATTGGAGTGAAGGAGGTATGGAAGAAGGACAGTCTCTCCTCTATTCGACTCGAGCCCTTTTTATTTAGTGGACATGCAGTTACATTGACCGCATTATTTTTCATTGATTTTTGGTGATACACCCAATTGCGTGGGTGTGGAAGAAGCAGAAGAGGGGGAAGGGGTGCCACCCCAAACTTAGCCTTTTGAGCATTATTGGCTTTTTTTTCTTTTTGACGAATGGAAAGATTTGGAAGTGGTGGAAGAAGAGTAGAAAAGGCTGTTCTTGTAAAACTTTGTTTTCATCTCTCTTTTTTTTAGAGTGCCATGCATTGGTTCAACTATTACCGAATCATGCGAAAAATCTAGAAATTTTATACAAGTTGTACATGATAAGAAAGCATCACTCTTGAATCCTATCAGTCATCTATGGCTTGCCATCTTTTCCAAGGAGTGATTATTATTTGAGGTCCTAAGTGACAGGAGGATTTCTAGTCATGAAAGTTTCAAAATTTTAGTTGCAATATAGTTACATCATTAAGGGAGTATTTTGACAAATGATCATATCAAGGCCAACTAGATAAAGATCATTTTGCAACAAAAGAAATAAAAATATGGCCGACTAGATAATGGCCATAAACAAAGCAACTATATGCAAAACCAAAAAAAAGTAGAAATAATGCAAGAATAAAAAGATAAGGGGGTGGAATAGAATCATACCACCCACCTCCACCCCGGACTTAGATTTTTGCTCGTCCCGAGAAAAACCCAAACCCGAGATGGAGGGAAGAAATTTGTTGGGTTCACCAGGAGGTCCTGGTAGCTCAAAATATGTCCATCTGAAGGGAACGTCGATGAGGGTTGGGACCTTTATCTGAGGAGCCTCATAGTGTACCCTATGATAGGGTAATTGTAGAAGCTCAGTGGGGTGCTCATATTTTCTTTCACCTCGCATTCCCTCCAATAGGATCCAAAGATCTTCCATCAATAGAAGGGGAAGTGTTGAAGATGGATGTGGATTTGGGGAGGTTGGTGGGTACCCGACTAGTGATTCTAGTAGAGCAGGATGAAATGAGTTGGGTGGAGGATCTGGTTCAGTTTTCCACCATCATGATGACCTGTATATGGGAGAATTGATGTTGATGAAAAAGATTTCAAATTATTTACAAAAAATTTTTGCTTCTCCTCAAAAATAATGTCATCAATATTGGGTTTGGTAAGTTTCATTGTTGATATAGCATATGGCTCTAATTCTTTTGTACAAGGGGTCCCCAAGGATTCAGGAGGGATGAGGACGACTTCCTTACAAACAATAGAACGGGGTGTGTGAGCTTCTTCCAACGGTGGTATCTCCCCTTCTAGATCAGCCATGTGTGGGATGGAAATTGGCTGTGACGGCTCGGGAAGAATCATAAAGGGGGTTAGATTCTCATTATCCAAAATAGTCTCAAAAGAAGGGTATTGGTCTATGGTATCATTCAGATTTATGTTGAGGATGGAAGGAGTTGTTGGATCTTTAGAATGACTCTCCTTCTTTGACATTTCATATTCAAGTAATAGAGTCTCTAAAGGAAAGATAGGGATACCAACGTCCTCATCACACACAAAATATGTCTCCATGGTTTATTCTATTTCTTCAGGATCTGACATATATGACACAAAATAAGGATCATCATCGTCATTGTCAGGAAGAACCATCTTGGGTTGCTCAAGCTCTATAGGGGGAGTTTGTGATTGATCCTCTAGAAAGGTAGCTAACATGGCTTGACTGGATTCAAGTTTTTCTTGTGCTTCTGCTACCCTCTTTTCTAGGTCCTTAAGTCTCTCTTCCAGTTCAAGATCAATTTGCATTTCACCATAGGATTTATACATCCCAAAATTTTGGTCATCCTCGCCACACTCCCCATAGTGTCCTTGGCCATAATACTCCTCATATTGTTTTGGGTGGCATTGCTCCTCATAATAATCTCCAGAAGATGGTGGATTGTAATTTTGATTGCGTCCATCTTGGTAGGAAGATTCAATATTATAAGGTGTCACCAATTCACGAGGAAACATATTTGAACAATCTATATTTTGGGTTTGGGCTTCTACTAAGGTGGCCAATAAGGTTTGTCTAGTTAGGAGTTTTGTTGCCATATTCTCTAGGGACTTAAGTTTCTCTTCTTGTTGAGGATTACATTGGGTTTCATAAACATGTTCATAACCCCCAAGGTTTTGTTGGTTACACCCCACAAACTTTTATTGATCATATCCCCCATTAGAATATGGATAGCAAGGTTCCCCATAATGGTTCTCAGAAAAATGTGGATTCACATTGTATCCCCCAGGATGAACGGTCTCACAATTAAAAGGGGTGCTATTATAATCATGGGGTAGAGTCGGACAGGCAAGAGATGCATGGTGGTAAAAACCACAATAATAACATTGTGGGGGATATTGGGATGTCCACTCCATTTGAAAAGAAAGGTTCCTGAAAGATATGTCAATCAACGAATGAGAGAAGAAAGATTGCGAGATAAAAAATTAGTCAAAATTACAAACAAAACTAAAAATTATAAATCTAAGAAATTATGAAATAACAAAAATTACAAAAAAAATGTAACTAGAAAGCAGTACTGCTGGAATGGAAACTCAGCAGAAAGAGGAGATACACTTCCAAAATTGTGCTCGGAAGGCAAAAAGAAATTATAAAAATCTAAAAGAAATTATAAAAAAGACTAAAGTTATGAAAGTTAGAGAATATGAACAAGGATTATACAAGATATACAGACAACCATATCTGAAAAACAACTGTGCCATCCCCGGCAACGGCGCCAAATTGATGTGCGTCGTTTAGCACACCAATCACTAGGAAAAATTATCCTAAAGTTTATCTTTTTCTACTTTCCGATAAAGGCTAGTATAGAAGGGTCGATCCACAGAGACGGCGATGAAGATGGTTCAATTTCAAATCTGATTACGAGAACAAGAATGTAAAATCTGTTTTAAGATTTTGTTAAAACTAAAACAAAAAGATGAAGTTACTAAATTAAAGATTAACAATCAAAATAATAAAATACCGAAGCTAAGAGATTTTACCACCCTAGTCGATGTGAAACGAGATCAAAGAAATGATAAGAAAGATAAAAGAAGGCATGTGAAATATTTGTAAATGATTCAAAAAAGATGAACTCCCCATGAACCCATTGGTCCTGGCATTCACGGATCCTAGTTCAATCATCCTAATGGGGACTTTTCCGAGGTCTCATCCAAATTCCCATGAAATCAATTTGGTTGTTCTAAATCTTGGGTTCCACGGTCGCATCCGCCAAGATTAACAAGCGATGCAAATGAGAGATCACTTCGTTAAAATCGTCGAGATCCAAATCAAAATCCATTTATCTAAAAAATCGTATAAATCTTCAATCCAGTCATCACATGGCTAAGGGGTTATTCCCCTTGCCTCGATAGAAGTCTACTCACACATGCTTGTGGAAAACATTGAGGCGGAGGGGAGAAGCAAAATGGCCATAGTTTAGCCCAAAATTAGGAGTCAATCCTTTTGCTAGAGACAATAAAATGGCCAATCTCTTCAACCCTTGCTCCAATCCACAGAAGAGAAAGAAGAAGAAAGGAAGAACAACTAGATCTATTGTAAGAATATAAATTGCAAGAATTAAAGAATACTAAGAAGAAATTCTATTGCTTGAATGATAGGAGAACAACTGCTCAGAATTCCGGTACAAAAGATGATACAAAAGATGATCTTGGGAGGAGGAAGTGCCCTTCCTTTTATAGGAGAAGGAGGGGTAGGCTATCCAAAAAAAGGGGGGGGGAAGAGAGGGAGCCATCCTTTTGAATTTTCAGATCTAGTCAACAAACTCTTGATTGTCTTTCTTTAATGCAGATTCTCGCAGCAGCAATTTCGAGCGAATTTCTGTTGTCCAGAGAATTTAAAGTGAGCCCGAAAATATGATTTTTTGTAGGCCTTTGAATTATCTTTCCAACGCATACTTGCACAATAAATTCTGCCTTGGGATGTGAGAGTTATACCAATTTTGGTGAAAGGTATATATTGAAATCAGACTTTGCGGGAAAACGTAAGGCTAATTTCACTGGTTAATTGTACAGCCAAATAAATGCCAAAATTGCCGCAAAATATGTCTTTTTTGTAGCCAATAAAATTCTCTTTTCATTTCATACTTTATCTTGAAATTCCGCCTTTAGACGCAAAAGATATGGCTATTTTGGTGATATCTCAGGCACTGCGGGAATATTTGAAAAGTCTCATATCTTCATCTTTTATTTTCTCGATTTAATTACTTAGATAATTCCTAAAAATTAAGAAAAATATAATAAAAATTCAGGAAAATTATATCAAGAAGATGAAAGTATTATTTATTTTGAATTAGCTAAAATTAACAAAAAAACTCCTAATTAATTATTCTAAATGAAGCAAAAATAAGAGATGAATATGCATTCATCAGAAGCCTTAAACGGTTTCAAACCGTTTGGACAAATAGATCAAAACCATTTGGATAAGTTAATTCAAAACCGTTTGGATGATCAATGGTTGTGATTAAAGGCTGAAAATCCAAGGATCATATAATGATGAACTTCAATGATTAAATTAAGGAAGTGAATGATGATGCAAAACCCTAATCGGTTTGGTTTAATAAATAACCCTTTTTGAACTTTTGGTTTCAAGAGGGTTTGGACCAAATGGTCTTGAGACCGTTTGAGTCCAAATGGTCTTGAAACTGTTTGGGATCAAACGGTCTCAGGACCGTTTGGATTCAAATGGTTTCAAACCGTTTGGAGAATCAATGGTCAAGATCGTTTGGGTGATTCAATGTGACCAAGTCAGTTTAAAATTTAATATGATGAAGGATCAATTGACCTTATGGTTGTTACTGATTTATCTCAAAGATAATTATGAGGGTTGTACCTTTAAGGTACTAAATTACTTGTAACCTTAGATGAATTATTCCTTAAAGCTTAAGCAATATTTCTATACACTATGTCAACCCTAATTGAATATACTCAGTTGAAGAGTTGGTTGATCTAGCCTAACCAAGCTTGACATAGTCAACATCCTAGAGAGGATGAGAGAGAGAGAGGAATCCATACATGCATGAAAATCATATCATGGTTAAGCCTCAACACCTTCAATATGAATTAAAATATGAATTTAGGGTATGATTCTTGATGAAGAGATCATGAAACCCTAATCAAGGAGAATGATGAACCTTAACCCTAATTTAGGGTAATACTAGGTATAACCCTAATCTAGGGCAAGTATGTAACCCTATCTAGGGTGATGTCAGGTAAAACCTGATGCAACGATGTGATGTGAGATTATAATCCAAGATAAAGCTATGAAAGGCTATATGAAACCCTAATATGAAATCCTAATCCTAACATAGGGTGAAGGTATGTGAAACCCTAATTCTGGGTTATAGTACATTAAACCCTGATCTTGAGCAATGAATAGTGAACCCTAACCCTAATTTGGGTAATGGGATATGAGAAACCCTAATTTGGTGTGAATAGTAAACCCTAACCCTAATGAGGGGATAAAGGTGTTACTCTTGTATTACAAATTGTGATATGTAAATGATATGGCTGTTATTATATGTACTAAGCATGCATGTATCATGAGGTCATGAGCATAGCCAGGTATGAGCTATGATGCTTTATTTATTAAAAGTGTTTAATGGGCCTTGTGAGCCATTATATGCATTATTACCTAGTGAGAGGTAATATGATGGGCTTGAAAGCCATGAGGGATGCTTGTGTAACAAGTGTCATGTTTACCTTGGTCAGATGACATGAAGGTATTACTTACCCGATAAGTGGTAACAAGTGTTCTCTGATGAACTGAGGGTTTAAATACCCATATTTCCTAATCATGATGATGAGATGATGAGGGATAAGAATTCCCAGAGCTAAGATAAAGGACCGAGATCCTAATGTTTTATTAAGCTTTGAAAGGTACTTGATAGGAGTATTCTACATTCCTTGTAGCATTTGTTATAATAACTTATGTTTGAAAACATGACTGATGCTAAAAGAATATGGTAATGTACTTAATTAATCAAGTGAAATTCTTATCATGTAGAGCCCTGACCATAGATCCATCATCGTTAGAAGTTGGTGATGGTGAAACAAGTTTTCTTTCGTGAATTCCTGAGGAACACATATTGTTGAATATGTGGGGGTAATGGGCACGGATACCTTATGCCTTGATGAAGGAATTGATGAGAGATAAGCAATAGAACTCTCAATCCTTCATTATGTGTGTTGGGATGGATGTATCACGAATCTCCCGATGATGATGAATGTCAGATCAATATGAGATAAACATTAAATCTCTCGAATGCCGATGAGAGTGCAATTGCCGATGTAACTCTGTAGCGAAGTTGCCAGTATACCCTGGAACTCTATGTTGAGTAGTTGTCATGGTCCTGCTTGTAGTCTCGCACTGACCGCGATGTGAGAGGTCATGGAATCCGGTTCTTCCTTTAACCTTGTATGGTACCGATTTTGACTTCGTAGTGGTTGGTTGGAGAATGAGCGGTATACCTCATCTCCTCAGGGCATGAATATGATTGTAAAATGTAATCAGCCGTGTAGCATATTTGCTTAAGATAAAAATGTGAGAATCATTGGATGATGTTACATTGCTAGTATATCCTTAAAGAATGAATGATATACATGTTTCTTCAATACCTTGTTGGATATGTAATATGCTGCTTTGTCAAGATAGAGCTGAATTACTTAATTAAGAATATTGTTCTAATCAGTTTAGATATTGATCTATCTGCTGTTGAATATATATAATTCCTCTGCTCAAGTTTTATTTCATTAAACTGCAATAATGATGTTTTTGGCAGAGAGTTATATCTCTCGTTGGGACATGGGTCTCACTTTGTTGGTCTCCAACACTTTTAGGTAGACGTGGAAGTAGAGGCAGAAATTCAAGTGCAGGGGAAGAACAACATCATCAGTAACATGGACATCAGTGAATTCTCAGGTGGAGACACTGGCTATCATGTTTTGTATATGTGTACATAAAGTCCTATGTGTCGTCTCTGTACTCTCAGGTCCTCGGAGTCAGTAGTGAGTTTAATGAACTGATCTGAGATTTTGGCTTGATGCCTCAATGTTTTATGCTGCCTATGTACAGTTGTAACAGGGCAGTTGATGTATGTGATCCTTGAGAAGGAATGGTACAAGAGATGTACTTGTGAACCAGAATGTAATAAAATTACTTTGGTTCTTTTTGAAAGAGTTTTTCAATGAATGGATCTCTTTGAAAATGGTTTTAATTTTTAGTGATTTTCAGTAAATCCGCTGCTAACAAACGCTTCCGCTTAGTTAATGACGTTTTGTTCGAACGGTGTATCACATAACCCACATGGATGAGGACTTGCCTAGTGTGAATTGGATCATGGCTCCACAACCACACATCTTCACATATTGCTTGTTCTTCTTAGATAGATTTTCCTACAACTTACCCACTTTATCACAAACGGGGCTCAGAAGCCCTCTTGACCTATTAGAACAGCCCATTGTACCCTGCTTGTCACAGACCAGGTCCTTGGCAACGAGAATCTTAGTTCCCCGTTCATACCTGTTGTCATCTTTCTTGATATTAAAACCAATCATGCCATCGTATCTAGAATAGAATGAGATAGCTTCATCTAAACTTCCAAAGTGGAGACCAATTTTAGGAACTGCAGCTGGGGGCAAAGTGGAAGCGCCAACAAAATGATAAGAATTAGCATTATCATTATCAAGGTTGACATTTGAATTAGCAGCATCTGTATCAAGGCTGGGATCCATTACAGCGTCTGGGGGTAACTCAGCAGGACAGATGAGTAACCCTGAAATAGTAGAGAGTAACTCTATCAGGCCGAAGAGTAACCCTGCATAACAAACGAGTAACTGCAAGAAGATTTGTATTCCAAATTACAAATCAGAATAAAACAGATTTCCAAGTTGGACATAAACACTTGAATTGAATAAGAAAATACAAACAGGTAACTTGGACAAATAAGGTTATATGTAGATTTCCAAGTGAGCTTCACAATAGCAGAAAAAAGAGCAAGGATTTGAAAAAGCTACTACATTGGGCACATCTGGTACATGTCGTCGAAGGCATGAAGTAAGAAAACAAGGCCAGATGAGGTCCAAAGAGGTGCAATTCTCAAACAAGCTGACAACTGCAGAAAAAGGGGTAATGACAGAGTACCTTAATAGAGAGAAGAATTGATCAAAACTACTGCTTGACAAGTTCTGCAGGCATTCGCTTGAACTATCTTGGGGCATCGTCTCTCCTTTGAGGTGCCTAGGGCGTCACTGCAGGACACTAGAGGTAGCTAGAGCAAGGATGAGTAGGGGAGGTCGTCGCGAACAAGCGACAGAGAAAAAAGGACAGTGGAGAATGGTTCCCTTCTAGGTTGGATGCCGCTTTCAGATCTGGGCACTGCTCTAGGGGAAGGATGGGAAAGATGCAAAAGTTGTGTTTTCAATGTAGCTTAGGAAGTAGTCATTGGGCAGTTGGGGGTGATGCACGGTGATAGGGCTTGGCGGCGGAATAGCCTGGATGGAAGCGTCTATTGCATTAGCCTCTAACAGTCCAGATCGACTACCACACACAGAGACGTTGGTAATTTTGGGGATAACTAATGAGCGTAATCTATTTATCCAAGAGGAGAAGATCGATTGACATGGACTAGCGATGAAAAGGAGTGTCGCATGCAGACAGAGATTCAAGGAGATAAGTCCCGTGTGCGCCGGGTAGCGAAACTAAACTACCCGCGTGGGTAATGAATAAATAGCCTATATATATAAAGTGCATTTTTACTACCTGAGTGGGTATTTTAACTATGCTATTGGTCTCCTAAAATTTGCAGATCCACCAGGACCCGAAAATCTCCTGTTTAAAATAAGGGCTATAGTGTTTTGAATATGCTTAAAGGGGGTAAGGGGAATACTTGTATTATATAAAGGATGTGAATAAATATGATAGCTTGGCCAAGGTAATGCCTAGTAAAGGTGATGTGGTATTCAGTGATGAGATGCACATGATTGGCATAGTCCAATACCTGGAATAGTTACATTGAATATGCTTAAAGGGGGTAAGGGGAATACTTGTATTATATAAAGGATGTGAATAAATATGATAGCTTGGCCAAGGTAATGCCTAGTAAAGGTGATGTGGTATTCAGTGATGAGATGCACATGATTGGCATAGTCCAATACCTGGAATAGTTACACAGGATTGGCATAATCCAATACCTAGAATAATGTCACAGGATTAGCATAGTTCAATACCTAGAATAAAACTATAGGATTGGGATAGCCTGATGCATGGATACAACACTCACAGGATTAGCATAATCCAATACCTAGAATATAACTACAAGATTGGGATAATTTGATGTCTGGATGCAACACTCACAAGATTGACATAGTCCAATACCTGGAATAAAACTACATGATTGGGATAACCCGATGCTTGGATGCAACACTCACAGGATTGGCATAATCCAATACCTGGAATAAAACTACATGATTGGGATAACTCGATTCCTGGATGCAACACTCACAGGATTGGGATAATCCAATACCTGGAATAATGTCACACGATTGAAATAGTCTAATACCAAGAATAAAACTATAGGATTGGGATAACCCGATGCCTAGATGTAACACTCACAGGATTGGCATAATCTAATACCTGGAATAATGTCACAGGATTGGCATAGCCCAATAACAAGAATAAAACTACATGATTGGTATAACCTGATGTCTGGATGTAACACTCACAAGATTGGCATAGTCTAATACCTGGAATAGTTGCACATGATTGGCATAGTCCAATACCTGGAATAGTTGCACATGATTGGCATAGTCCAATACCTGGACAGAATATGATGATGTATATTCACATGAATGGTACAATCCAACACTTGGCTAGCAGATTGGCTGAGGCCAACAGATAGAAATGAGAATGATTCATGGATGACATACCATGATAATGAGCATCACTATGATAAGCTTGAGATGTTGATATAGTATGATGGGTAAATGATATACATGCTCTTCATATTCCTTATAAAGTGAATAGATGATTTACTGGCTAGGAAGACGCCTCAAGTTCCTTGCTCCAGAACATCAGATCTTTCCTTGGGCGATCTGCGGGACATAGCCAATAGCCAGTGTCATCTACAATACGTGATGACGGAATAGAGAAACTGGCTCACAAGGATTAGTATGAGGCTGGTCCACATGAACAAGACTGATAGAGGAAAACACTCTCCTTTCAACACATGAAAATTGGAGGTGGAATTCCAAAATCTCTAGCAACAACTTTGGCGAGTCTGTGATACTTGCGGTATTTTCCTCAAGTCGACCCACCTACAACACTTGTGAGCAGACTCAGTGTGGCTGGACAATGAGATCTTGACCAGACTTCTATCGCCAAAGCTTGGACAACAACCTCATTATTAGAGTTTAGATGCCTTTTTCATGATCGACAAGTTTCAAACCTTTCTCAAGTATTTCTAATTCTAGGAATTGATTTATAAAACAAATGATAATAATATTTCAATAATTTAAGATGATTAGAGTGTTAAACCTACCCATAGAAATTATCTTGATTACCATCTTGATTAACTCCATCTTATCATTATAGTATATATGTTTGTGCATTCATATTAGTTAATAGTATGTCGGTAATTTAAGAAATAAGGTGTGAAATATCTCTACATACCAATTGTAACTTTTCTATGAGGCTTGATGACAAAAATAAATGGAAATATCTAATTGAGTATGAAAGGTATCTCTATTGTATAATTATTATATATTTATGTACTAATAACAAAAATAATAGTTAAATTTGACGCTTATGGATTTTTAAGTGATATTATAGAAAAAGAAATATGTATACATTACTTCCCAAATAAATCCTCTCACATCCATATATAAACGTTGGTTCATCATGAATAGGTAAGAGAAACACTCTGAATGGTTGATTCATTTGATTCATCGCCAATATTGGCTAACAACCAACAATACATTGTATAAAAAGCTATTTGGAACTTTTTTATTCGAGCATATGGAAACAAACTTCTCATCAGACATGGGTACTTTTCTTTTATTTCTAATGGATATACATGGTCTCATTATGTAAATTGTTTGATGTAAGTGATGAATGTACTCTAAATCCTTTTCTACCACTTCTAAAACAAAAAAATCAAGAAATATATATTACAGATATTTTGGAAATCCAACATGATTTGATAGAGTACGTTACACCCAAGAGTCTATTTTGATGAAAATGGATTTTTGGAGAACAAGTATGAATAACAAATATGATGTTAAAAACATGAAAATATATAACTTCATATTTTGGAATAGAATCGTGGATGGTATCTTCTTTTAGATAATATTTGAAATTATTCAAATCACATTGATCCACATCTTTTAAACCTATATACTAATATGCAGAGTATGTGGGCATACTCTTAGTAAGGGTTGATAACCTCACTAACTATCATATAAGAAAGGACTAAGATGAAGTATTGATAATAAGTCAAAATGATACCTAATCATGAGATGTTTTACTACCTATGGCTTCACTTAACAACTATGGCTTATTTTCACCTAAAACAAAAAGTGTCAATTAAAAGACCTAGATCCGAATATATATATATATATATATATATATATATATATATATATATATATATATATATATATTGGGGTGTTTATAATACGTGTGTGGGTAGCTACTGACTCTAGAAATAGTTAATTTTCTATATTTTTACATGACTTTCCAAATAGTTATATTAAATGCATAGTAGTTACAATTATTACAGATGTATAATTACAACATTTTTCAAAACATTTTACTATAAAACCTGGCATTTTCACCTTTACAGCAGAATAGTTATTTTTTTGGTAAAATATTTTTTTTTCAGATGCTTACTTTTCTGAATAAATAATTACTTTTTGGTATGCAAGGGTAACTAACCCTAGATACCAATGCGGGTATTATATATATATATATATATATTATACATATATGTATATATATATACATATATATACATATATATACATATATATAGATATATATAAACATATATATACATATATATATATATATATGTACACATATATACACACACACATATATACACACACACAGATATATATATATATATATATATATATATATATATATATATACAGAGAGAGAGAGAGAGAGAGAGAGAGAGAAAGTCAGGCTAGAATACACTCGAGTGTATTCGAAGAAGAATACACTCAAGTAGTTTTTCATGATGCAATATTTTTTTCAAAAATCTAATATGTTGATCTTCTTAAACATCTTGTGAATAGCTCATATACAAAATTTTGATTACATTTGGACATTTGTAGGTCATGTTATAAAGACCGCAAAAATTATGCATTTTCAAATTAGTTTCGTGCATCGATTTTGTTTCCCTTGGATGAGTGACTTGCACTCATCCAAATGGGCTCAAAATTTGGTATGACAGTGAAAATCAATGGTTTACATTTTGCAAAAAAGTAGTCTTGATATGCAAATACACTTGAGTGTATTTGTGCGATCTGTACACTCGAGTGTATTCTAGCCTGACTCTCTCTCTCTCTCTCTCTCTCTCTCTCTCTCTCTCTCTATATATATATATATATATATATATATATATATATATATATATATATATATATATATATATATATATATATATATATATATGAATTGTGTACATGAGTACATGTAGCTTACATGTACCCACCTTCATTTATGGTGATTGTAAAATTCAACTAAATAATCCAACCTTATGGATGCAATGTATACGCCTCAGATAAGATGTGAACAAAAAATCACCACAATCTGACATTCAAATATCATTTAACAAAAGAAAATATGTATTTTCTAATCAACGGTAAGTTGCAGAAATTGCAGAAACCATTAATGATGTATTGTTATATCTCATTATATATATGAGATATGGTTATGATTTTTTAAACACATGTAATCTATATAGTTTTGAATCAATCCATATGGTTGGATTTTATAAACATACTCCATGTGTGCTATTTTAATGGTCGATATATATATATATATATATATATATACACTTCCTAACCTATATATATATATATGTGTATATATATGCAGGTATATGTATATGTGTGTGTATGTTATGTGTGCAAGTATAAATGTAAATGTATACACATACACACACATATATATAGAGAGAGAGAGTAAAGTTCAAATACACTCGACTCTACTGGAAACGCTATACATCTCAGACATTTTCCATCATGAATTAATTTTTTTGAAAATCTAAACCATTGAACTTCTTGGATATCATAAGAGCATACAATATAATAAATTTCATATGATTTGGAAACTTATAGGTCATGCATCTAAAGGAGGCAAAAATCATGCATTTAAAATTAGATTTGTGTGTCAATTTTGTTGTCCTTGGATGATTGGCTTACACCCATCCAAATAGGATCAAATTTTGTATGTGACCTATTACTATTGTAACAATGAAGATCAATGAATAATATTTTGCAAAAACATTGTCTAGATAGGCAAACACGAGTGAGGTGTACGGTCTGATATGTACACTTGAGTATATTCTAGCCTAACTCTCTCTCTCTCTCTCTCTTTCTGTGAGTACCCATTAAACTAAATGAGATTACTCAAAACATAAAACTCAATCAATCATGAATTAACCACATACCCAAAAATATGGGTAAATTAAAATCAATTTCAACATCAACACCCACTCAGAAACATTTGCATAAGAGCCCAATATCTTTCTTGTATCCATACTATGATAAGAATTTGATAGAAATTGTTCTATCCCCTTAGACAAGACATATATACACAGGATAAAAATATTTATATATGCCACACAAACAAGCATTAACATGCAAACAAAAATTTGATTCATTGGAAAAACCATATACAAACTTTTCCTACTCAGACCTGAGAGTTCATGGATGACTCTAGGACACACTAGACATCTAATCAACTTTCTCAAAGATTAATTACTGTAGTTCATCTTTGTTGCCACAAGTTTATTTTCATCACTTCATATTACCTAAAAAGATATGGCAAACCACAAGGGTGAGACCCATGTCCCAGTAAGAGATATAACCTACAAAAACACTTATTGATTACAACATTTTAAATAGTAGATAACTAAGCAGTTGGAGTATTTAATAATCAATTGAATATATTGAACAGTTCAAGGATGCTAAATAGATTAAGCGATTAATCTTAGAAATAAGTATGATCATCAATTCATATATAGATAACAAATAAATCCATTTCTTTAGACATATATCTAATCAAATATCATTAAATTGCATCTAATAACAATCATTATCATTAATTTGACTATCATCATATTCCTTGCTAACAACACAAGCAATCTAGTAGCATAAGAATCCCTGACATCATGAATATGTCTAGTAATATAACATGGCTATCAATATTGACATCTCAAATAAAGGGAACAGATCTATATCATAAGTAGAACTAACATATTAACACAATGAATTACATAGGCATGATTAGCAGTTTAAGTATTTCTAATAACATAGGCATGGCTAGAAATATTAAACATAGCTAGAAGTAGCATCTTAACCATCAATGTCAGTGTATTTGACAACATAAGCATGTTTACAACATGAGCACAACTACTTATTGTACTATACATGATCTCAGTGAAAAGAAAGCAAACAAGGGTTATAATCCAATATGAAGTGTTGTGTATAACCCTAAACAGATATGCTACACGCTTGTCTTACATCTTTTATTATGCCCTGAGGAATTTGAGGATACCATTCAAAATCCAACTGACCACTGCTAAGTCAAAATCAGTGCCACATAAGATCTAGGAAGAGTCGGACTCCTAAGATCTTCTCTACCCACAGCAGTAGGGCCACCACTGTGACACATAAGGTCAAGCTGCTAACATCCTAGTCCGTCCTTGGTACAGGTCACAACACTAGTGAAAGGAGATGGGTACACATACCCTACCATACGAGGTACAACCGTAGTTGTCCTCCAATATCGTCACATATATAATCACTGAGACACAACCGCAGTTGTTCTCAAACTAAGGGCTAGGTATGACCACAGTCATCCACCGTAAACACTTGAATTTAGGATGATAAGCACCCTGCATACTCATCAGTATGCGCTCTGAGTTTCCCTTAGGAATACTCGTTTCACCATCTGGCAAGTTCTGTCACTCAGATGGATCTATGGCACAGGGACTACATGATTAGAGTTTCACTTGATTAGTTATGCCAATTGGGTGAATTAAGGATGCATCAAACAAGTGGATATAATAACCCTAATTCACTTCTAGAAAGCATATAAGTATCATAACTTCAAAAGATATAAAACACGTGAAACATAATTTCTCATCTCATCATCACATGGTACTATTTTCACTTGCCAATCATGAGGCAACACTAGTCATCATACTATCACAAGATATAAATCCTTTTCACAATATCACAGGGTATCAACCCTTATCAATACAAGAGGATTATACCTCATTCAAGGCTCAACCATGCCCAAAGGTCATTAAGACCATCATACTATTCCCTTCAAGATCATTATTATCATTCCATGCCTTATAGCAAGGCTCAACAACATCACTTACATATAATACACCAGCACAATACAATATTTCATTAGTGAGCTAGGAGATATTCATATACCATCATAGAAGGGTTATATTATCATTAAGAATATTCCTTTATTACATAAACTTGCAAGGAATCTAAATATGATTAACCCTTATCATATTCATAATGCACATGTTTAGCATAAGAAAGTATCAACCATGTGGCGATGATAACCATCAATTAACACATTAATGTTATGATCATATTAAGGAGGTTATTTCACCATCATGACATCATATAAGAAGGTTAAACATGAATACTCATCGTTATCTATTTGCATTAGAGTTAGGTTCAACAAGATAAATTATATTAATGTTACTAATCAACACTTATATCCAAACCCTAACTCAAAGAATCCCTATTAGATCATGGATGCATAAGGTGAAGCATCACCATCACATTCCATACTATTCTCAAGTATGAATCCACACATAAATCAAGGTGTAACCATCGAGTTATAGCATACTAAGGTTTTGACAACAATAAGAGAGCACTCCAAGATTGTATTAATCATTCAAGGACTATTCATACCCAATTACATTCATTTAGTTATATTGAAGCTAGGTATAAGAAGCTATACCTCATTAGGGTTACCTATTAATTCATTATGGTGATTATAAATAATAATCATATGAGGGTAAGGGTAACACTACAAGTTAAGGAATTGATCCATCAAATCATCATCATTTGAATCATAACATTACACTACACGCTTCACCCAAAACAATGGGAATGTTGAGGCATCAACTTCTAACCATGAAATGTTGAAAAGGTAAAGCCATTGGTCGTTTAGATAAGTGAACACCTTGAATGAATCATCTATGATTTTATTGAGTTGTGATTTATAAAAGTCACCATTTAACCCTAGACATTCTTTGATTAACAATAATAAGGGTTCTGTTAAGAGTAGGGTAAAATCCACAATCGACTGTTCATTTAAAACAAGCCATCCATTGTCAACAAATAAGCTCCTTAAGTTGATCATATAAAGAAAACCATATAAATCACATTATTAGGACCGAAATGTTACATTAGCCATCATTCCACTTT
Source organism: Alisma plantago-aquatica (assembly GCA_963693085.1). Classification (NCBI taxonomy): domain Eukaryota; kingdom Viridiplantae; phylum Streptophyta; class Magnoliopsida; order Alismatales; family Alismataceae; genus Alisma; species Alisma plantago-aquatica. The sequence continues at coordinate 999,285,767 of OY856412.1, forward strand.
ATTGGAGGAATAAACATTAGATCTTGATCATTGAGTCAAGTTCATATGTTAAAACCATCAATTACAGTATAGGTTCGACCATTGCATCAAGTGACCCAAAAAACTATTGGTCTAAGGCTTAATTGATGCTACCACTATATTATTAGCTCACCATAGTTTTTGGTGACCTGATCCACCATCATTAGTGACCATTAAGTCACCATAGGTTGTTAGATCAACACTATATTCATTAATCAACATCAAATATCAAACTAATATCACCACTGATTGATAGCATCATTAGGGTACTTAGTTGTTAATCACTAGGCTTCTAATTTAGGCCAACACCTGACCTAAGGGGTGAACGTAAGTTGACACCCTGACTCACCACCATCAGTTTTCATGAAGACAACACCATCGGTTGTTGCAATGGTACCACCATCGAGTCATGTGTTTATAGAAGAAATCAACTTTAAATCCTAAAATTGACCATTGCTTGATAGGTGCTTAGCACCATAGGTTGTAAACCAACCTGATCCAAGTCATATTATACCTTAGGAATAATGTATGATCACAGGTTCATCTAGAACTGAAATTAGAATAGGGAGCATTATAAAAATCAAAATCGAAGTCAAGCATAGCTTTTTAGTGCATGGATCATCATTTTCAAGCAAGAACATGAGCTAGCAAGCTTATGGTAAAGAATAAACGTGGAGAAAGTTATAAACATGCCTCTAATGAGAAGACAAAATCCCAAATAGAAGAAAACTTGAGCAGGTAGGGTAGAAAATCCAAGCATAAGTTGTGAACTCATCCATCTAGCACCTTTCTTCATCAAATGAGCAAACCCTAAGCATAAGGAGCAAGAAAGGTAGGGTTTTAGAGCTTTAAAGCAATTTCTACCATGGAACAATAAAGTTACGACATGGAGGAAGGTCTAAGGAAGGATAATAAAGAAATAAACGGAGGAAAGAGGGGGATTCTTACTCTTTTAGGTCAATATCACTAGAAGGATGCTTTTTAAACCCTAAAAGGAAATCAATTGCAACCCTAGATTCTTTTTCCAAGAAGATCCCCTCTTTTTTCTTACTTGGACAGAAAATTCATAGAATCATAGAGGGAGAAATAAGTTTGTAGAAGGAGGGAAGTGGTGGAGAGTACATGGCTCATTTGGGTACTTAGGGATAAGTATATGAATCTTTAAGATAAAGAAAAAGAAAAGGTTGAAGTTCTAGTATCTTTCCAAGTGTCCATGACCATAAAATATTAAGAATATACAAGAACACACACACAAGTAGCTCCCCCACCGTCCATAGAGGCATGTTTATCCCCCATTTCTTTAATTTCCAAGCAAAACAAATAATTCATTAGTTTATAGCTACTAACGGTAGCTCATCCATGAAGGGGTAAATCCTAAAATACCCTTGAGGAAAACACCTTCAAACTAGGGTTTAAATAGGTGTCCCATGGATAAAAAATCTCAAGAATGATGAGATAATATCAAAGGAACATAATTATAGTGATAAATTGCAAAGAAAACCTCTTGATTGGGTAAATTGTAGAAAAGTCCAAAATGTGCATAAAATTGCATAACTTGCTCAAACAATGTCCAAATTGGACCAAATTTGAAACCTAAGCTTGTCTTATGATTCCAAAGCATATATCAATGTTAGATTAGGGTTATAAGAATTCAATTATGATAATTAAGATTATTCAACTCATTAAGTAAGTTTAGGGGACTTACACTTTCTCTCTCTCTATATATATATATATACATACATACATACATATATATACACACACACAAATATATATATATATATATATATATATATATATATATATATATATATATTTGTGTGTGAGTCATGACCTCCTATCTAAAACCAACACAACCTTAGCGAAAGCAATTCATTTATTGGAGATCATGAAAAATCATGAAATGACATCATTAACTAAGAAAAATCAAAATAACATAAACCACAAGGTACTTTATTACATTCCATTGATAAGGCACTCTAATTCCATCATAAGAGAGTTCAACAGACGAAACTCCAACATAACATAGTATAACTATAAGGATAAGATAACTATCTAGAATTGCACACCACCAAGAAGGATCTAGTATCAGTCCTACAACTGAGTATGTAGCTTCACTTCTTCTCTTTCTTCTCACCTGTGAACATCTCATCCCCAGCCATGCAAAGCAACATAAAACATGTAATCATCACTGAGTATTCATACATGAAAATAATGTATACTTGAAGTAACATGAAAATAACTTGAAACATAATTGCTTAGCTTGATTAATGTGATTATTAGAGATGTAAGTACATTACTTGATTACATGATAATGTGTATTATAACATAGGTTTATATAACCTCTCTCATAATGCACCCACAGTGTTCATTAGATTGGTTAAGGCTCACATAATGCTCCCACATAGCTCATAAGGCTGAGTAAGACTCACATAAGGCCGGCTAAGGCTCACATAAGGTCGATTAAGGTTCACATAAGGTTGATTAAGTCTCATAATAGGATTAATAGGACTATACCAACATAGAATGATTATTATACTTAAACAAAGTTATCATAATAATTTGCTCAGTTAGCATGGCATTGTTTCATAGTGTTCCCATTCAAAGCATAATCATGAAATCAGTAGAATCATAAATTCATAGAACATGATTTTCATGAGCATAAACTTAGTAATAGCATAATTACATTTTAATTGAGTAATCATAAATACATAAACAAATAATGTAAACCCTCGATCACAAAATATTATCCAATATGCATGATCCATTCACCAATGAGAGAAGAGGTTTCTCAAACTCTCCTGACGTTTTTAGAAACCGTAAAGTCTTGAAAGTAACATAATTCCCTATAATCATATACTTTATTACATTTAAACCCTTATTTGGGTCTTTTAAGAAATCATGGCATAATATTCTTGAATAAGGTTTTGAAAACCTTAAACTCAAATTCCTCATTGAAAATCCATTCCAAGACTATTTGTATGTTATTTACTAATACAAGATAAATTACTTATGAATTTCCTAAGTTCGACCAATCAGGTGAGGGAGAACTATAGCATGACACTAATTGCATGAAACAAAAATCTAATGTAAATACCAGGGTGAAAGACAACACCACCTAGGCATGTGTTACCATAAATTAAATAACTAGGGACAAGAAGGTCATTTAATTCTAAATCAAGGTTGCACATCAGGTGTAAAAAAGGTGCTCTAAAAACACAAAATGCTTGGGATATTACTCATTCCATTCACCTATCGAGGGCACAATCATAAACCTCATGTCAACTTCTTCTCAAGTTTGCAGAATGACCAACACGGCACCATGAGAAGAAAAAGTAAGAACTCAAGACTTGATACTTGATTCCAATTTGCTTTTTTGGGGAATGAGGTGGTAAACACCTCTCTCACCTCAGGTTGTAACTAATGGTCTAAGTCCCATCCTCTATGGTGGTCAGGAGCTTGAGAGAACCTTACTTCAGTGATAAAGAAGAGGATGAATAGGGGAAACCCAGGGAAGCTCTCAAATCTTGAGGAAACATCAAAATTGGGGGATAATGATGCTCATGTGCTCTGTGATAAATAAGATTGTAGATGGAATAAGTGAAGAAAATAGGGTCCATTATAGGCAATGGGTTCGTATGAAACAACCATAGGCTGGAAACACAGAAGGATCACCTCTTTCGTAGGGCATTGCTTGCATGCTCTGAAGAAAGGTGTAAAGCCTCTCTAACGGCCGTGACAGTCTCTCATGACACCTTGAACCTTTGAAGGTGGTTGGGTAGGGCTATGCTTGGGTGTGAGGAAGGTGATAATTGTATGGCTCTATGTCACTTTGAAGACATTGGTTTTATAGGTCAGAGTTGGAGGTAATCTGCTTCCATCTAGGATTTATTCTGGTACAGTCCCAGATCTATAGATATTTCTATAGAGGGATAACAATATCATAGCTGAGAGAATCATAGAGTGAGAGTCTAGTGGAAGTGGGAGTCAAGTGGCGGAGACATTCCCTCCACTTGCAGACTAATCTGGGTTCAAGGGTCTGGTTCAGACTCTACTTAAGGGGTAGGATATTTGATAAAAAAAAACCATGCTAAATCAATTCAGTTGAATCAGAAGACAACTCATTTGGGGTTAAAGTATATTGATACTCTCAAAAGCCTTTTTATGGGGTCAAACAAAGTCTATTTTGCCTGGAATTTGGACTAGGTACATTTTAGAGTCTACCTCACTTCTACTAATTAGCTTTCAAATTTTATGACCCAAAGTTGTGAAATTTACTATAATGTATCCAGTACCACTTATGTACATTAAATGGATTATGATTGATCTCTAATTGATTTCACTTACCTTTTATGCTCAGTTAGGGTTCATTTTAGTTGCATTGGGTCCATTGGACAAAACTAGACCAACTAGGGTTCATAGGTATATTAAAGATGATGAGGTTACAATGAAGAGAGAGAAACTACATTATACTTCAATGTTAACAAATATTGAATCAGCTATCATCACAAAAAAGATTAAACATTTCTTAATTCGTTGTACCTTGCTTTAAACATTATATTTTGGTATTATAGTCACATTAGGTTCTTCTTAATGCATGCAATTTAATTTTTGACACATTAGGGTTTCCAATTAAGGATTCATTCATAAATCAAAAACTTTTAGGATGTTACATTCTACCCACCTTAAGTAAATTTTGTACTAAAAATTTCCTTTTTAGGTTACTACCTACCTTAGGGTTTGACATATATGTACATTTATTTATTATCCAGACATGACCTTCAATAAGGCAGCACTAAGTTATCATGATATGGTATTCTTGAGACTAACCATTAAATTGTATCTAGCATGACTAGTAGAACTAATGACTGAATGGGTCACTGAAGTAACTTGAAAAATAAATTGTACCTTAAACATACACCATATAAAAATCCCATCCTTCCCTTTCTTTGGGAGATATGGGTTAGGATCTTGACTTGCACCCTTATTTGCAGATCACCTAGGAGAGTTGTCCTTGAAGTGCCCTTCTCCTCCATAGTAGAAGCAGACACATAGGCCAAATGTACAAAGCCTCACATGGGACTTGCAACACTTGGGGCATGCATCCCTCATTGGAGGATCATCTGAGGCCTTGTGCTTCATGTGATCATTGTGGTGATGGTCAATTTTATCTATGATGGTGAAGTTGTTGTTGGTGATGATATCTATCACGGGAGTTTTTCTTCCCAGACCTCCTCGAGTGATCCTCGAGCCCAAGTGCCGCATCAGGAGCTTCCTACATTGTCTTGTGGCCACGACCAAAAGTGAGTAGCTGAGATCATCTTTCAGACAATTAGATGAACTTCTTGGTTCACCTAAGCTCAATCATCTCAGATATGTAATTCTAGAGGATGCAAAACTTCATGTCATATTTGGTAATCGTCATGTCACCATGTTGTCATAGATAGAGAAATTTTGCCTCCTTGTGGTTCATCATCACTTCTGACACATAGTGGCTCTTGAAGGCCTCCACAAACTCCTCCCACATGAGGAACTCTTCATCTGGATCACAAAAGTTCTCCCACTAGACATGAGCCTGTCCTCCTGGGATGGGACTCCTCAGAGCAGTCTAAGTCATGAAAGCAATTCTCCAAGTTGTAGATCCATGACTCATCCTTACCCATAATGTCTAGCTCTTATTCTCCAACAAATGTCTCAAGCTTCACCTTAAGGAAGTCTATCAATGTGACTTCATCCTTCTGCTAATGACAACCTTCATCTCTTCCTCCCATTGCATTGGCCAAAACTCTGACAATATTATATGACATAGGAGGGTCTGGTCCATGAGAGATCTCCTCATGCCCAGAGTTATGATAACTCTCTCCACCAGAGTGTGGGGGTTATTTGTCATGCTCAAGGTGATGCTTAGGATGCAATCGGAAGAGGAAAATAGACCCTATCAAGCATGTATATTAACTTATATGATGCTACTACGGTTTCCATTCTAGGATTAATCTGATACCAATTTTTTCACAACCTCCTTTCTAAAGCCAACACAACCTTAGAGGAAGCATTTCATTTATTGGAGATCATGACAAAGCATGAAATGATATCATTAACGAAGAACAAAACACATAATGACATTAACCACACGATAATTTATTATATTTCATAGATAAGGAACTCTAAGTCCATCATAAAAGAGTTCAACAAATGAAACTTAAACATAACATAACTAAAAGGATAAGATAACTGTCTAGAATGGCGTCCCACCAAGAAGGATTTGGTAACTATCCTAGAACTTATGTTTGTAGCTTTATTTTTTCTATTTCTCCTTACATGTAGGCATCTCGACCCTAGCCATGCAAAGCAATGTAAATAATGTCGAGTGTTACTGAGTATTTATACATGAAAATAACTTATACTTGAAATAACATGAAAATAACTTGAAGCATAATAATTAACATGATTAACATGATTACTGGAGATGTAAGTGCATTGACATGACTACATAATAATGGGTATTATAAGATGGGTTAGTATAGTATCTCTCGTAATGCACCCACAATTCTCTTTACACTGGTTAAGGCTCACATAATGCTCCCACAATGCTCATAAGGTCAATGAAGGCTCACATAAATCTGGTTAAGGTTCACATAAGGATGGTTAAGGGTCATATAAGGTCTATTAAGGTTCACATAACATGATTGAGGGGACTATACAAACACAACATGATTTGTTATACTTAAAAATTGTTATCCTAATAATATTCTCAATTAGTATGCCATTCTTTCATAGTGTTCCAATTGAAAGAATAATCATCAAATCCATATAAATAGAAATTCATAGCATGTACATGATTTTCATGAGCATAAACTGAGTAACAAAATAGTTGCACTTTAATTGAGTAATCATAAATTCAAAAAGAAATAATATAATCCCTTAACCCTAAATTTTTATTTAGTGTGCATGATCCACTCAAATATGGGAGAAAAGGACTTCCTAGATCTCATGAGGTTTGTAGAAATGCTAAAGTCCTAAAAGTAACATACTTTCCATTAATCATATACTTAATTACATTGTAAACCCTAATTGGGGTCTTTTAAGAAATCATTGCATCATATTTTTGAATTAGGTTTTGGAAACCTTAAAGTCAGATTTCTCACTGGAAAAATCCTTTTCAATGACTATATGTATGTTATTTTTTGATATAAGATGAATTCCTTATGAATTTCTTAAGTTCGACCAATCAGGAAAGGGAAAACTATAGTGTGACATTGATTTATTGAAAGGAAAATCTAACATAAATACCAGGAGGAAAAGACAACACCACCTAGGCGTGTGCTACCCATAAATTAAATAACCAGGGACAAGAAGGTCATTTGATTCTAAATCAAGGTTGTGCATAAGATGTAACAAAGGTGTGGTAAAAATAATAAAATGATCTTGGGATATAAATCCATCGATTCACATATCAGGGGCATAATCGTGAACCTCATGTTATCTTTTTCTCTAATTTGCACATCGAACAACATGTCACCACAAGAAGAAAAAGTGAGAACTCAAGATTTGATACTTGATTTTAGCTTGTTTTGTTGGGAACTGAGGTGCTAAACACCTCTCCCACCTCAGGTCACAACTAATGGGATAAGTCCCATCCTCTACAGTTGTTAGGAGCTTGAGAAAACCTAACCTCCATGTGGAGCAGAGGAGGATTGGGGAAACTCTAAGAAAACAGTTAGAGCTTTAGCAAACACCAAAGTTGAGGGAAAATGATGCTCATTTGGCTTCATGATAATCAAGAAAGACCAAAAATGGAGGAAGCAAAGAAACTAGGGTCCAGGACAGGCAATGGGCTCCTATGAAACAACCATAGACTAGAAAGATAGAAATGTCACCTCTTTGGCAAGGCATTGCTTATAGGCTCTAAATAAAAGCTTGAAGCCTCTCTAGCGGCTGGGACAATTTCTCATGACACCTTGAACCTTTAAATATGGTTGGAAAAGGTAGTTCTTGGGTGTGGGGAATGTGATAATGGTATAGACCTATATTACTTTGAAGACATTGGTTTTATAGGATAGGGATAGAGGAAGTTTGCTTCAAGCTAGGATTCCTTCTAGTAGAGTCCCATATCTATAGGGGTTCCCATAGATGGAGAACGATATCATGGTTGAGAGAATAACTGAGTCAAAAGTCCATTGGAAGTAGGAGTCAGGTGTATGAGACAATCCCTCCACTTGCAGACTGCTCTGGGTCCAAGGGTCCGATTCAGACTCTACCAAAGGGGTGTGACATTTGATCAAACATAAACCTTGTTAAATCAATTCAGTTGATACAAACAAAAACTTATATGGGTTCAAATTATATTGATATCTGAAAAATTGTTTTATAAGGTCAAACTAAGTCATTGTTGCCTCAAATTTGGTCCTTATGTACATTTTAAAGTCTGCCTCACTTTTACTCAATTAGTTTCCAAATTTTGTGACCCAAAGTTGTGTAATTTACTATAATGTATCTAGTACCACTTATTTACATTAAATGGGTTATGATTGATCTCTAATTGATTTCACTTTCCTTTTATGCTCACTTAGGGTAAATTTTAGTGCTATTCAGTCCATTCGACAAAATTAGACCAACTAAGGTTCATAGGTATATTAAAGATGATGATGCTACAATGAGGAGAGAGAGAGTGCATTATACTTCAATGTTAACAAATATTGAATTAACTATCATCACAAAAGAGTAAACATTGCTTAGTTCGTTTTACCTTGCTTTAAACACTATATTTGGGTATCATAGTCACGTTAGGTTCTTCTTGATGCATGAAATTTAATTTTTGATGGATTAGGGTTTTCGATCAAGGATTCATTCATAATTTTCAATTTTTAGGATGTTACAATTCTACCTGCCATAAATGAATTTTCTCCTCAAAATTTCCTTTTTATATTATGACCCACCTCAGGGTTTGACATATATGTACATTAATTCATTATCCAAACATGACATTTGATAAGCTAGCATTAAATAATCATGATATGATATTCATGAGAATAACCATTAAATTGTATCTAGCATGACTAATAAAACTAATGAGTGCATGGTCACGAATTTAACTTGAAAACTAAATTGTACCTTCATCATCCAACATAGAAAAAAATCCTAGCTTTCTCTTTCTGAGGGGGGACCTAGGTTAGGATCCTGACCTGCACCCTTATTTACAGCTAACCTAGGATAGTTTTTGTAATGACCACATTTGTATTTAATTGGTAAACTAGGGTTTACCTGAATGATTACATGCTTGATTAGATTGAACATTGTTTAGACTTGATTAATGATAGTAGATCAATTGTGATGTTTCAAACCTAAGAATAAAATCTAACTATGATTTTTAGTTTGAAGAATTAGGGTTTGAGAAATTTAAACTCTAATTGGCAAAAATTAGGGTTTTGATAGTACATGAATATGGAATTTGATCAGGATAGAAGTGTGGTAAATTATTTTTCATATTTTCTACAAAATTTTTTTTAATTGAATTTTTGATATGATATGTATAACTCAACCATGCATATTGGAGAAACATTTTAGAATATTTGAGTGTTCTTTGAATGTGGTTCTAGGTCGAACTATACTTTGACCAAAATGCTGATAGAGTGCTTTTTAGTAGTGTATCGTTCTATTTTTAATTATTTATAAGGAATTCCAAATAATCTGAGATTTTAACTAGAGATATGAAACTTAATCATAAACAACATGTAAAACTTTCATAATTTTTGGATGCATTTAGACCTCATAAGTATACAAATTACAGTAATATTTTTATGACAAAAAATTCAGCTGAAATAAGAAAAAGTATAGAGAGGGGTCAATGTGCAATTGACCCAAGTAGCTCAATAGCTCTATATGGTCAACCTAACACACAAGGATCTCTCATATCTCGTGATTCCATCTAGATGAACGAAATCCTAGAGAGAGAGGGAGAGTTAGGGTTTGAGAGGAGAAAGTGATGGAGATGTTGACCTAGGGTTTTGCAGTCCGATGAATGATGAAATCATGTAAGTTTAGCTTCTTTGCATAACCTTTCCTGGTGAATCTTCTCTCACATGTCAATATTCCGTCCCTCCTATGATTTGATCTGAAATGGTGTCAAAACTTTACTATTTCTCACTCTTTCTTCATAATCCCTCATTTCTAGGGTTTCCGAGTTGAAAGGAAGAAGAATCGGGTGAATTCCTAGGGATTTGATATGAGATCAAGATTCCAGGGATGAGCTGCATTTTTAAGGTGTTTTCACACCTTAGGGTGAGTGGGAAATTCCTTTAAACAACATATTGCACAAAAATTGGTTAAATCATCCATAATCTTTAATTGCTTAGTATGTGACTACAAACCCTGAATTGTCTGTTTGATCTAAGTTGTTGCAAAATGATATGAAATGGATTCTTCATCTGTTTGTTTGAATTTCAGATGATAAATTCATATTAGAAATGTATACAATACATCCTAATGAGAATTCCCTAAGTATTTGCAAAGGTTATAAGAGTAAACTAAAATATAGGGATTTTGTCTGTGATTGAAATTGTTATACAATTAAATAGAGAAATTTGTTTTTCTGGATCCCCTTGGTTATGAATGATTGTTTATCTGAATGCATAGTACATATATGTCAGATACTATTTTGGATTTCATGTGATGTGAATAGTGTTTTCTTGATATCTTCGTAAAGAGGGTGAAGCACTATATGAGTGGAAAGTTGGAAATTTGTGAATAAATATGGTGAAATCCATTTGAAGTATTTTTCTCAGTATCATAGACTCTCTTTATGCAATGTTATTCCTATTTTATAATATCTCAATGAATGGCATGGAAAACCCTAATTTAGCTCAATTCGAGGATTTCATACATATGTTGATTGTATATGACTTTTTTAAAGCAACATGTATTTAGTGGATGTTTATGACATATTCAATCCTTATGAGAGCCATGTGATAAGTCAATGAGGTAAATGAAACCATAAGGATAGGGTGTTCAATGAATTAAGCATTTTGATTACCATGTTCTCAGTATGAGATGCACAACCCAGGATTTGGATCGATGTGCACATTTTCCAAGAAAGTGCAGATAATGTATGGATGCAAATGATGATTACCCATATGACAAGTAATTATCTCTTATCGGTATATTAAGATGTTTAATTGCATCATTGTAGTGTATAAGTGCCAAATGGACATGCATTATGTTTATTTAAGTATTCCAGTCTGCCTGCATGTATAGTATGTTGATTTCTCTGTATATTATAGTGTTTGAATATACTGCTCTGCCAAGTTAAGGATGATATACATGTTGTGTTATAAACTTCAAATAAATAAACATGGTACCATAGAGATACCTGAGTCAAGTATAAGTAAGGGAAAAGATACAATATAGTAAGAGCTTTCCAAGAAAAAAAATAATAGACTTAAGATCCCTGAACACCGTAGATTCCCTATGAGAGGTCTGTGTCGTAGGGATGAAATGACCTAACCCTGGCAGTGTCTCATATACGTGGGTCGAAATGTACTAATAGGTGGTACGGAGGATGAAGCCCTAGTGGAAGTCTCCTTAATATACAACATGTAGTGTCCAATATCAACCAGAGGTCCTAGTGGCACTAGAGTACAGAAAAGCCAATAGGTGGCTTGACTCTTCGCCTATGTACTCAGGTTGGAGGAGGAGTCCAACTTTTATGGAATAATAGGTATGCTGAGGCCATAGCTCCATTTTCCTATTGCAGACCAGCGACGTAGTCAGGCTTAGCATTCCTGGGTGTGTCAGCTAAGTCTTGTACAGTGAGATCGTAGTTCTCTATGAGTCTTTATATGTAGATTACACTACATATGATCAGGGCATAAGCTAAAATATGTTCATATCGGTTTGAAGAGTTTCTTATAAGTAAGAAAGGCTAATAAAGATTTGAGTACAGTTTCCCAGCAATTATTCTTTGTATGTTTATGAATTATTAGTTCTCGTTGAAATTAATCAAGCATGCTCATATATTGATTTAGTTTTGTTGATATCTAGAGTATCCGGCCATATTATGATTGTCAATGATCAATCTCTTTTAAGCTTACTATTGTTATAATTGATATCAATTGCTCAAAAGTATATCTGTAATTATATCATTGCTTTAGACTATTTCTTTGAAGTACTCATTCACTGAGTGAGTAGGCTCACCCCTCTACTAAAAATTTTTAGGTAACCCACATGGACTTGAAGAAGTTCAAAGCATCAGAATCGATCAACCAGATGAGTTAAGTATGCGTTTAGTTATGTTCAGTCGGTCCCTATCACTCTAGGTCCTATTATAGATGTGAGAGTGTTGTAAGTAATGTTTTGTATCTTCGTTTCCTTAATAAGATAGAATGTGTGTGATTATCATGTCGTTTGTACCTGAGAATGAACGTATGGATGTGTATCATTTATGTTGAGATCATATTAAAGAAATCAATGTTTAGATTCCCTTGTAAAGTTAGTTTATGTGGTTCAATGTGAGAAAACAAAGAGTTTGAAAAAGAAGAAAAAGTTAAGGGTGATCTTCATATTAAGTATAATCGTCAAACGCATGCCCTAATCTCATGATTAGTGGTAATCGTGAGATGAGGGCGTGACAACTTTGGTATTAGAGCTTAGGCTGAGTTGTCAGGGACCATTAAGTTAGTAAGTTAGAGTCATAAGTTTGGTAGATAGGATATGTTATGATGTTAGCTCTGGGGATTTGAGTATTAGGATATCCTGGCCCGGTATTTGAGTACATGGATCAACCAGTATCAAGCTACTTTGTCTATTCTTTCATGTATACCCAGGCCAGGTATACAATGGAAGGATGGTCTAGATAGGAACCCTCAAAATATTAGGGTTAGAAACAAGATAAGTAACATGAATTAAGAGCATAAATATAAAATGAGATAGAACTTTCAATTCATATTGTTGTTTTATTAGAGATGAATAGAAAAACTCTTATATGTTTGAATTCAGATATTTTGTATTTTGAAATATATATGGGTCTTTAAGATTTGTTGTACACTATCCATTTGTAGCATTTATTGATTACATTCTTTGTATCAAGTAGACTAGAAATGATCTTTCCTAAGAGGATAAGTTTTTTTTCGCACATCTGAGATGAATAGGAGTTGAGTAATCCTGAGTAGCTCTTGGCTTCAGGACTGTAGGTTCGACCTAGTCTGGATGGCAGGATGCATTACTGGGATCTAATGACTCCTATTAGTAACATAACAAGATAAATTATCGATAGATTAGATCCAAATTCTAGTATGAATGTATATACTCTAAGATTTTCAAGTATAAGGGAAAGACTGGGATAACTAAGAATCAGTTGGAACTGATATCTGAGATCCAACTTTGGGGCCTCATATGAGAAACCCTTGATTGGAAATAAAGGAACACAACATAAGGTTCATATTAAGTTTAATTATTAGTATTATATGAACTCTAAATATGAAATATGGAGACGATATGAGAAAAGTATGTAAGGGGCCAAGATAGTAAGAATCAATCATTAGGAATGGATTATATAACCGAGTACAATGTTTTCATGTACTTCAAAGCAAAGGGAAAATAGAAGAAAAGAGCTGAGGATAGTACATTGAAGTGAAGAGAACTAGATGAGCATGTAAATCATAAAACTAGGATAAGAAACTTAGTTGAAACAAAGAGAAATGTTGGAAATAATGAGCTTGATAAAGGAATGAGGGTTATGATATAATTGAGAGCATGGAATGTATACCTTTATTAATAAGTTTAATACATTCATCCTTACTTCCTTTGAATTCTAATTCTCTATAGAACAACAAACTAGTTTCTAAAAGAAGAACAAAAGTTTAGCTAAATAAATGAATAAGTCATACAAAGGTAGACTATATTCAGGAAGGAAAAACTTGATTGAAAGAGAAACTATGTTTCACCCATGCATGAGTTGTTTGATTTAAAATGAAGGATATGTAATGTATTAAACATAAGGTGATACTAGTAGAGAGATGATTGATTTAGAATTTCAACTTCACATTAGTACTAGTATAAAAGGAAATATATGCAACATGGTATACATGATCATACACATAAAAGAAGCAACATGATCATAAGAGAAAACTAGAAGTTAAAGATGACATGCGGAATAGTAGTTTATGGTAAGGGAAATTTGGAAGGTAAAGATGGGTTTAAAACATAATGGAGTAATATAGATTATTAAAGAAAGAGGTTGTGAGATTTAAGAAAGTGCTAATTAGTCAAGTATCCCTGTTGATAATTAATTAAACCTACATATGAGAAATTTATTATTGAATGTTTGAAGCTAAGAATTCTAAGTCTCAGAATCATCTTCTCTTTCATATCATCCTTAATTAGATCAATGTGGTAATGAAGTGATAAGAAAATGAATCATATATGATGCATAACCACCGTGGTAGAGACATCTAGTGAATGTAATAATGACATACAATATGATGATGAAACCCTAGCAGGGTAAATTGAGAATGTAATCTATCTGAATGGCCAAGTAAGAGAAAGGAAATTCAATCGATAAGATAAAGAAGACTTTAGTAAAACTTGTGAGATCGAAAGTTTGAAATTCAAATTAAGGGATCAAAGTCACATCACAATAACGTCATGCTTCTGATAAGGACCAAACCCTAAAATGTTTAGAGTTGTAATAGTTCAAGGGATGTCACTAGTGATTTGACCTTGAATACTAGCATCTCTATAAAATAAGATCATGAGAATTGCATTATGAGAAGTAAACCAGCACTGATAGTAATCCAGGGTTTAAAGATAACTAATCTAAAAGGTAGATAAACAATATGGAAATGATTCAGAGTAAAGAGTAAGATATAAATTTGAAATGTAACAAGTGTGTTTTGAACAAAATGAGAAATACAATATGAGTGAAGTGCGATATGAGATAAATTCTTATAGTGATAGCAAGAATGATGAATAATCTATTTGTACCTTGTACGTTTCAATTTTAGGAATGGTGAATCTACATGATTAAAATGAGAAGGATAAGTAGAAAAAAGTAAGTAGTAGTGAATGAGGAGAGAGATAAGAGAAAACAATGTCTTTTAGTAATATGTGAATTTGTTTTTAGAAGTATAATTTGTTGAAGGTATATTAAGGGATGTAAATTGGTTCTACGTATGATTTCAATGTACATGTGCAAGGAATATGTTAATTAAAGGTGTTTGATAGTTGTAGTCATTCATACCAGTAATCCATATTAGCATAGTATAATTGTGTTATGGTGATATGGGTTGAATAATGATGGAACCAATTAAGGGTTACCCTGAATAAGGTAGCCTTACCTATTCACTCATATAAATAGAAGGGATGATAACCATATTGTATTGATATGTAACCCTAATGAGGTATTGCTTGTTATACCTAGCTTTAATATAACTAAGTGATGGTAATTAGGTATGAATAATCCTTGAATGACTAATACAATCATGGAGTACTTTTTTACTATTGTTCAAACCCTAGTATGCTATAACCCGATGGTTACACCTTGAATTATGTGTGGGTTCATACTTGAGAATAATATGGAATGTGATGGTAATGCTTCACCTTATGCATCCATGATGCAATGGGGATGGCGTGAGTAGTATTGTACAATTGTTGTTGAATCTAGTCTTCCAACTCATGACTGCTTTGCTATTTGAGTAGCACAATAGTAATATTCAAAACAACATAGTGAACTCTCTTTTGTGACTCAGAGGTAATATAAAACAATAGTACATATTGAGTCGTATGAGTTGAGATGGTTGGATCAGATTATCAATGTTGAGGTAACACCTCAAGGGTATAAAAACATATTAAAATGGTCATTTCTCTCTCTTTACTATGATTGATTGTGGCATAGAGAATTTGTTTGTTGTCATTGAGAACTATTTCAAACATGTTGTGATTAGAAAAGAAATGAAGGACTTAATGTTGAAAACTGCATTCAAGTATGATATACAAGAATGTAATGACATGTAAGATTTCAGAAGTTTAAAAAAAAACTTTGAATATACTTTGTTTGGATATTTATGTTTTAGGGATGAAACTTTTTAAGGGGGTGAGAATTGTAATGACCATATTTGTGCTTAATTGGTAAACTAGGGTTTACCTGAATGATTACATACTTGATTAGATTGAACATCGTTTAGACTTCATTAATGATAGTAGACCAATTTTGATGTTTCAAATGTAAAAAGAAACTCTAACTATGATTTTTAGTTTGAAGAATTAGGGTTTGAGAAATGTAAACCCTAATCGGAAAAATTAGGGTTTTGATAGGATGTGAATATGGAATTTGATCATGATAGTAGTGTGGTAAATGATTTTTCATATTTTCTACAAATTTTTTTATTTAAATGAATTTTGGATATGATATGGATAACTCAATCATGCATATTGGAGAAATATTTCAGAATATTTGAGTGTTCTTTGATAGTTGTTCTCGGTCAAAGTATACTTCGACCAAAATGCTGACAGAGTGCTTTTCAATAGTGTACTAGTTTATTTTTATTTTTTATTTTTAACTCAAATGATCTGAAATTTCAAACAGAGATCTAAAATTCAATCGTAAACAACATGTAAAATTTTCATAATTTTTGGATGCATTTAGACCATATCAGTAGATGAATTACAGTAATATTTTTATGACACAAAATTCAGCTGAAATAAGAAAAAGTATAGTGAGGGGTCAATGCGCAATTGACCCAAGCAGCTCAATTTCTCTATCTGGTCAACCCAACACACAAGGATCTCTCATAATTCGTGATTCAATCCAGAGAAATGAAATCCTAGAGAGAGAGGGAGAGTTGGGGTTTGAGAGGAGAAAGTGATGGAGATGCTGACCTAGGGTTTTGCGGTCTGAGGAATGATGAAATCATGTATGTTTAGCTTTTTTGCATAGCCTTTCATGGTGAATCTTCTCTCACATGTCAAGATTCCGTCCATCCTCTGATTTGATCTGAAATTGTGTCAAAACTTTCCCTTTTCTCGCTCTTTCTTCATAATCCCTCAAATCTAGGGTTTCCGAGTTGAAAGGAAGAAGAATCGAGTGAATTGCTAGGGATTTGATATGAGATCGAGATTTTCAGGGATGAGATGTGTTTTTAAGGTGTTTTCACACCCTAGGGTGAGTGTTAACTTTCCTTAAACATTATATTGCACGAAAATGGGTAAAATCATCCATAATCTTTAATTGCTTAGTATGCGACTACAAACCCTCAATTGTCTATTTGATCTAAGTTGTTGCAAAATGATATGAAATGGATTCTTCCTCTATTTTTTTTATTTCAGATGATAAATTCATATTAAAAATGTATACAATACATCCTAATGAGAATTTCCTAAGTATTTTCAATGGTTATAAGAGTAAACTAAAATAAGTATGTGACTGAAATTGCTGTATAATTAAATAGAGAAATTTGTTTATCGAGATCCCCTTGGTTATGAATGATTTTTTATCTGAATGTGTAGTACATATATTTCAGATACTATTTTGGATTTCATGTGATGTGAATAGTGTTTTCTTGATATCTTCATAAAGAGGGTGAAGCCCTATATGAGTGCAAAGTTGGAAATTTGTGAATAAATATGGTGAAATCCATTTGAAGTGTTTTTCTTGGCATTATAGACTCTATTTATGCAATGTTATTCTTGATTCATAATATCTCAATGAATGGCATGGAAAACCCTAATTTAGATCAATTTGAGGATTTCATACATATGTTGATTGTATATGACTTGTTTAAAGCAATCTGTATTTAGTGGATGTTTATGACATATTAAATCCTTATGAGAGCCATGTGATAAGTGAATGAGGTAAATAAACCTTAAGGATAGGGTGTTCAATGAATTAAGCATTTTTATTACCATGTTCTCAGTATGAGATGCACAACCCATGATTTGGGTCGATGTGCACATTTTCTAAGAAAGTTCAAATAATTTATGGGTGCAAATGACGATTACTCGTATGCCAAGTAATTAGCTCTTATCAATATATTAAGATGTTTAATTGCATGATTCTAGTGTATAAGTGCCAAATGGACATGCATTATGTTTATTTAAGTTTTTTAGTCTGCATGCATGTATAGTATGTTGATTTCTCAGTATATTATAGTGTTTGAATATATTGCTCTTCCAAGTTAAGGATGATATACATGTTGTGTTATAAACTTCAAATAAATAGACATAGTACCATAGAGATACCAGAGTCAAGTATAAGTAAGGGAAAATATAAAATATAGTAAGAGCTTTCTAAGAATAAATAAAATAATAGAATTAAGAGCCCTGAACACTGTAAATTCCCTATGAGAGGTTTGTGTTGTAGGGATGAAACGACCTAACCCTAGAAGTGTCCTGTATAAGGGGGTCAGAATGTACTAACAGGTGGTACGGGAGATGAATCCCTAGTGGAAGTCTCCTTAATATATAGCATGTAGTGTCCAACGTCAACCAAAGTCCCTAGTGACACTAGAGTATAGAAAAGCCAATAGGTGGCTTGACTCTCTGCCTGTGTGCTCAGGTTAGAGGAGGAGTCCAGTTTTTACAACATAATAGGTGTGTCGAGGACAGAGAGCCATTTTCCTATTACAGACCAGTGACGTAGTCAGGCTTAGCATTCCCAGGTGTGTCAACTAAGTCTTTTATGGTGAGATTGTAGTTCACTACAAGTCTTCATGTATAGAATACATTGCATATGGTCAGGGCATAAGCTAAAATATGTTCATATAGGTTTAAAGAGTTTCTTATAAGTAAGAAAGTCTAAGAAAGATTCGAGTACAGTTTCCCAGCAATTATTCTTTGTATGTTTCTGAATTATTAGTTCTTGTTGAAATTAATCAAGCATGCTCATATATTGATTTATTCTTGTTGATATCTAGAGTATCTTGCCATATTTATGATTGTCAATGATCAATCTCTTTTAAGCTTACTGCTATTATAATTGATATTAGTTGCTCAAAAGTATATCTGTAATTATATTAGTGCTTTAGACTGTTTCTTTGAAGTATTCATTCACTGAGCGAGTAGGCTTACCCCTCTACTCAAAATTTTTAGGGAAACCACATGGACTTGAAGAAGGTCAAAGTATCAGAGTAGATCTACCACATGAGTTAAGTATGAGATTAGTTAAGTTTAGTCGGTCCCTGTCACTCTAGGTCGTAGTATAGATGTGAGAATGTTGTAAGTAATGTTTTGTATCTTTGTTTCCTTAATATGAGAGAATGTATCTGGTTATCATGTCGTATGTACCTGAGAATGAATGTATGGATGTGTATTGTTTATGTTGAGATCATATTAAAGAAATCAATGTTTAGATTCCCTTGTAAAGTTAATTTATGTGGTTCAATGCAAGAAAACAAAGAGTTTGAAAAAGAAGAAAAAGTTAAGGGTGATCTTTGTATTAAGTATAATCCTCAAACTCATGCCCTAATCTCATGATTAGTGGTAATCATGAGATGCTGGCGTGATAGTTTTCCTTGAAGTACCCTTATCCTCTACAATAAAATCAGACACGTAGGTCGAATCAACACAACCCCCATGGTACTTTCCACAGTTGGCACATGCATCCCTCGTTGAAAGATCCTCTGGGGCCATGTGATCATTGTGGTGTTGGTCCTGATTATTGCAGTCATGGTGGTGAAGCTATTACTGTTGATGATATCCATCGTGAGTGTTCTTCTTTTAAGACCTCCCAAGTAATCTTCGAGCCCAATTGTCTCATCAAGAGCTTCTTGCATTGTTTTGTGGCCACAACCAAAAAGTGAGTAGCTGATATCATTTTTCAGACCTCAAATAAACTTCTTGGTTTTCTTCAGATCGATCATCTTGGATGTGTACTTCTAGAGAATGTGAAACTTCATGGCATACTGGGTTATTGTCATGTTACCACATTATCTCAGATAGAGGAATTTTTCCTACTTCTTGTCCATCATTGCTTCTGAAACATTTCTTGAAAGCCTCCACAACCCCCCACTCCCAACATGAGGAACTCTTCATATGGGTGACAAAAGTGCTTCCACTAGACATGAGAAGGTCATATTAGCATGTACATCTCAAATTTAATGCATAACTCCTCAAAGTAGTCTAGTCATGAAAGCAATGCTCTAGGTTGTGGATTCAAGCCTCATCCTTATCCAAATATTCCAGCTCTTTTTATACAAGGAATGTCTCAGGCTTCACCTTAAGGAAGTGTATCAAGATGACTTCATCCCTCCTCTGATGACAACCTCCATCTCTTCCTCCCATTGAATTGGCCAAATCTCTGACCAACAAGTTGTATGAGATAGAAGAGTCTGCCCCGTGCATAATCTCCTCATGCCCAAATTTATGATCACTCTCTCCACTGGAGTGAGGGGGTTAGTTGTAATGCTCAAGGTGATGCTTAGGATCCATATGGAAGATGAAACGAGACCTTCATAAGCATAAGCATGTATCGTAACTTATATGATCCCACTACGGTGGTCATTCTAGGATCGCTCTAACAACACTTTTGTCACAACCTTCTTTCTAAAACCAACACAACCTTAGCAAAAGCATTTCATTTCTTGGAGATCATGACAAAGTGTGAAATGATATCATTAACTAAGAAAAATCTACAAGATAACATTAACCACAAGGTACTTTATTACATTCCATAGATAAGGAAATCTAAGTCCATCATAAATGAATTCAACAAATGAAACTCCAACATAGAATAACATAACTAAAAGGGTAAGATAACTATCTAGAATGACACCCCACCAAGAAGGATTTGATAATTGTCCTAGAATTGATGTATGTAACTTTACTTCTTCTCTTTCTCCTCGCCTACATACATCTCAACCCTATCCATGCAAAGTAACATAAAACATGTGAGTAGCACTGAGTATATATACATGGAAATAACTTATAGTTGAAATAACAATGAAAATAACTTGAAACATAATTACTTAACATGATTAACATGATTAGTGGAGATTTTAGTGCATTAATATGATTACATGATAATGTGTATTATTTTTGGTATGTATCACCACAGAGACAATCATATGATGATTGTGATGGTGTAAAATATAAAAGATTTGTTTAATAAAGACAAGCTTCCAATTCATTTCATTTCACTCAGTCATGAGATATGAAGAAACATAATAAATGTCTAAGGAATGACACTAATCAATGACGTATGTCTTCAAGTATGTGACTTGAACAATGAGATCATACAAATGTTAGGAGTATGTACATCTTACCATGTCCCTGGTCAGATGTTACTGTGGAAGGCAGATAAACAACAGTAACCCTAAAGACTAGAGTCTGTGTTGGTTGGTGACAAAATCTCATCAATCATGATATATGTGATATCAAACCAAGAACATAGATACTTGTTAGGGGAACAATGCATCAAAAAAACCTACCTTGAGAATGAAACATGGAAACCATAAATGGTGGTCATAATCATCTCACATAGTGAAGGTGGTGATTGTGGTTCTTAGACCTAAAGTCATTACACTCATCACATGTCGTTTGATATGTTTTGAAATCATTCACTGTGATCCTAACTAAGTGTTATCATAAAGGTGATGATCAGATGTGTTGTGACACTTGGGGGTGAGTGTGAGTGATGTAGATGGGATTTGTCCCTCCTATTGGAGTTTGATATCTAGGCCACTTGATAAGTGAGACTAAGAAAAGCATGTGCATGCACATGTGAATTAATCTATGATATTGAGGTCACATATGTCTCAGATAGTCTACTGTAGATCAAGGAACATGGATTGAACATTGCGAGGATGATGATTTCATGCCTCGAGTTCATTCCATATATCAGGTACAATGAAATTTAACAATCACTATAACACCTAACACAAATCGTAGGTTGAAGTTTTTCTCCAACTTTCGTGATTATTTGGGTAACAATGATGTGTGACTAGGCACCGCTCTTTGGTTGTGATGTCATAAATCAATTATGGACATTCACTGCAAACATAAATACAAACCTATGGGGTCACACACATAGGATACACCTAGAAGAGGAGTTTAATCATGAATGATAATTACATTGATTGTCATAGCGTTTAGGTATTTAATTTAAACAACATTGATTGAAAATTGAATGACTAGATAGTTGAACCAACCAAGTCAAGTGTTGAACTGATTGTTTCAGTGTGTCAGATCGAACCAAGTTTGGTAATTCTAGACAATGAACCAATCGATTCAGGAAGTGAACCGACCGTCTTAGGTCCATGAACGGTCCAAATCAGGTTGTGAACCGAGCAGTTGGGGGATCAATTTGATTGATTCAAGGATTTGTACTGGCATCATGTTTTGCATTAAATTGGACATAAATGTCTAATACGATTGTGATTGGGAAACATGGTAAAATGCCCAATTCAATGGGTGAACCGATCGACTGACATGCCAACCGACCATTTTGTCTGTCGCATGTTGTGAAAAATCATGAGATTCCAATCCCTTCCACTCCCACATAGACTGAGAACCTAGACCCTGACCCTCCTTTAAATAGAGGGGTATTGGGGGCTTCTCAGAGACACAACTCAATTTCCTCTGGCAACTTTTGTCCTCTCTAGTTGTGGTAACCAATAGAGAGCCCGAGAAAGTCCTACACAATAAAGGGAGGGCTAGAAAGGGAGAACAATTGTAGGATAGTAAGTTGGTGACTAATACACCAATTGGATGGACAAATCCTTCCTATCCGTTCTAGTAGAATGACAGGAGTTCTAGGTGGTCCATGTGGACTACCATAGAGGTTGGATACTTTTCCCGCTAGGAGGGAAACATTAGCCTGTTGTCCATGGTGGAGACTAGGAGATGTTAAAGACATCGTCCTAGTGCAACAAGGAGAGTTGTACTACTACAATGAGGAATATTTGCTAGACTTTCTCCAAGACTAGGTATGAACTCGTTAAACCATCCTTTCCATTACATAGTTGTTGATGCGATCTTGCTGTTATGAGAATATGGGTGGAAAAAAAATATTTGTATTGCGTGCTCGGGTCCCATATTTTCAACTGTGGTATCAGATCTATGTCAATTTACTATGCTTTGGGATAATCAATATGATCATATTTTTGGTTTTCATCATTTACTTATAGCATACAATGTGAATATTTAAACTGCTTAATGTGTATATCTCATCAAAACACATATAATCCTAAACTTTATATATATATATATATATATATATATATATATATATATATATATGAAATTTACACACGTCTCCTTAAATGTGATTTTTAATGGTGAATGTGTGCATGGTTATGTCTAATAATCCAAATATATATATGTGTGGTTTGATGGTTTATTTCATGTCTGTTGTATCTTAGTTTGCATACTGAGTCTCTATCTTCTTATTCCCAATGTAAAACTGTTATTATTTTCCACCTTTGCTACCCTTGAATGTAATCAAGGTTTCTCATTACCATGTAATAAGTTTAATAGAAATAGGATAGTTTTGTTTCTTACAACTACGAAGATGATGACGAACGTAAGGCGAACTGACCATTTCATGTGATGAGCCAACTAGTTGGAGGACCGAGGAGGAAAGACCGTAAGATGAACAAACCAACAAGATGGTACATCCAACCGACCGTTTGGAGATGTCCATACATTAGTCAGACAAGAGGCCAGAAGACAACTTCAGATGACCAACCGACCGGCCAGGAGGCGAGTCGACTGGTTTAAGGGTTGAACTGATCGACCTAGATTGCCAAGCACAGATCTACATCAATAATAGGTTCATGCATGTGATGTTGACCTAGGTAGTAGTAATTCCTTATGGTTCCAAGGAATTATATTAGTATTCCCATAACCATCGCTAATGTTTTATATCACATGTTTATGTTGTGGGATGTAGCATGTATATGATATGTACTATATATGTGGTGATTGGATAAAGCATATGTATTTATAAATACAAACTCCCTCAAATAATATATATTAAGTCTTAGATGTTTTCTCATAAGCAACACACATGAAAAGGTTGATCAAGTAAGTGTGGGCACCCCAAGGGTGTTGTGTTGTCTATCTCGTGGAAGTGTGATGTTAATAATGTCGTCCTGCCAAGTGGGGTGCATTATTATTGTGTTGGCTTTTAGGTTAGTCTTAACTCAGTGTACTTAATGGGATTAAGCACCAGAGGCATGCAGATGATTTTGTCAAGGAGTTTCACATATCATCTATCCAAGAATTGCATATGATGCAATTGGCAAAAGTTGCCTACCTTAATAATTGACTATGGATGCTGGCATTGGCTGGGTAATAGTTGAATTATTTTGGATCTTGGTTTACTGGAAGGGTGTATGCTATAATCTTCCGAATTGATATGTGAGGGATATCAATTTGAATAAAATAGTGGGAGAAATAGTTAATTAAAGACCTAATAAACATCATCACACTTCATATAAATCAAATGAAAATGAGTTTTTGACAAAATTGCATATTCTTTTATAGAATCAAATAGAAAAACACAACAACACATTTTCTCTGCTATCAGTCCTTGAGAATGACAAGTTAAGTGTGAATAACTTCCACGACTGATTTGGGGCACTGAGAATTATTCTTACATAGGAGTGCAAGTTCTATGTCTTGGAGACACCAGAGACAGATGAACCTCTTCCCACCGCAGCTAAGGCTGTCAGGGATGCTTATAAGAAGCATACTGAAGATGTCATTGATGTCAAGTTCTGATGTTATGTTCTATGAATTATGAGTTGCAAAGACAACATCAGAACATGGATGTTATTGTTATGGTCATGCATCTTAAGCACATGCTCCAAGATCAAGAAGACAGGATGAATATGATGTCTCCAACAAGTTTTTCAATTGTAACATGGAAGAAGGAGATCCAGTTGGTCCTCATGTACTCAAGATCTTTGTGTATGTGGAGAACTTGTCAAGACTGGGATTCCCCTTCGGTCAAGAGTTATCCATTGATGTGATTCTATAGTATCTTCTAGAATCCTATAATGAGTTTGTCATGAACTACAACCTGAATGACCATAACAAACCATTGATAGATTTACTAGGCATGTTGATAATAGTTGAGGCACAAATGAAGAAAGACAAGCCCATGTTTGTGATGATGATTAGAAAGACAAAGGGATAGTCTACGGGCAAAGGCAAAGCTAACAATAGTTCTAAAGTTTGTTAGTAGCCCAAATATTCATGTCTCAAAGCAAAAGGAGGAGTAAAGAAGGGAGGCAAGTGTCAACACTGTCACTAGGCTGGACATTGGAAGAGGAATTTCCCCCACTACCTGGAGGAACTAAAGAAGAAGAAGAAGAATGAGATAGATTTCTCCAATTCAGGTATACATGTTATAAGATAATTGTAAATTATTTCTTCAACATTGGTATGTGATACCATATGTAGATCTGGCATATGTTTGATATTCAGGATCTGACAAGAATAGACCTTTATGAAAGGGCAATGATGGACTGCAGAAGCAAGAGTTGTTGAAGCTACAGTTTAAATTTAGATTTTACGTATCCCACAAGGCATGTAATATAGTTAGATGAACTGCTATTTCATATGCCAATAATATAAACATTTAATTTTATGCATCTTGTAATGACAAGGATGATTATGAATAAAATAGTTAATGTTCTATTTCAAAGATGTGATTTTGTGTGGAAATACTAAAATATCTTATGATATTTATATGCATGGATCTAAAGATAAATGTTCATAACATAAATACCAAAGGATTGTAATTTGATAACTCAAACAATCAACAATCGATAACATTGCCATCTAGTGCACACATATGAGAAATGCATTTCTAGAATCCATATTGATGTTTATTTAGACTCGTTTGATTATAAAATCAATAAGAGACATGCAAGTCTTATGTATGGGCAATATGAAAGACATCTCTCACTAGGTTTAGTGGGAGAATAAACATTCTATTAGGACGTGTACTTAATGATGTACAAAGACCTTTGGAATAAATGCTACAGATAGTTGTTTGCACTTCATTACAATTACTGATAATATGGTGATATGTACTTGGTAAAGTACAAATATCTTGAAATATTCAAGAAGATTACATGTATGAAGTATGTAACTTCCTGAAAGGTATTAAGATACTTTGATATGATCAAAAGTTGAAATACTTTACAGGAATAGTTTGAGGCCCTTTTGGATAGAATGTGATAGTGTATAAAAATAAACTCCACTTGAAACACGATGATGTATCAGAAAGAAGAAAATACATCATGATGAGTCATGACATGATTACCATTTAATCTAATCTTTGACATCCTTTAGAAACATGCTTCACACTAAAAAATGTATGCTCCAAAAATGGTTTTAAAGACATCATCTGAGATATGATATGGGAATGAACTTATATGTCTTAAGGATTAAAACCTAAATAAAGAAAGTAGTTTCTTTGAAAAGTCTTATCTACAAATGATAATTTTTTGAACACTACTTATCTCAAACCAATAACAAAAGTGATTGTTGTTGGATGACTAAATTCTGTTAGAACCAGTGGGAGTAAATTACAACTCAAAAAGTTCAAATTCAATAAAGAACATTTGAAATACATGAGGCCTAGTGAGAATGAAGAGAATAACAAGTGGTTGTGGAATATCAAGTTCTTTATGCAACACACAAAACTCATAGTTATGGTAAAACTGGTCTGTGATTAAAAGATTATGAATCCCATAACTCAGATAAGTTATGAGTTGGCCATAAGAACATGAGCCAAAATCAACTAAGAACTATTGAGGGACCAGAGTCTAAGAAATGTCTTGTGGCCATTATATCTGTAATGGAATCCATGAAAACCAATAAGGTATGACCTTGGTGGTACCACCTAAAGTGGTAAAACCCATAAGGTGTAGTTTGGTTTTCATAATGAAGACCAAATGTGTAAGGCCCCTAAACTTGCTTAATGAGTTGAAAAAGATTAATTATCATAATTGAATACTTATAACCCTAATCTGACCTTTTGATATGCTTTGAAATCATAAGATAATCTTAAGTTTCAAATTTGGTCCAATTTGGACATTGTTTGAGCAAGTTATGCAATTTTATGCTCATTTTGGACTTTTCTACAATTTACCCATTTGAGAAGTTTTCTATGCAATTTATCACTTGCATTATGTTCCTTGGATATTCTCTTATCATTATTGATCCATGCGGTACCTATTTAATCCTTGGTCTGAAGGTGTTTTCTTCAAGGGTACTTTAGGGTTTTACCCTTTCATGGATGAGCTACCTTTAGTAGCTATCAACTAATGAATTTTTTGTTTTGCTTGGAAATTCAAGAACCGAGGGATAAGCATGTCTATATGGATAGTGGGGGATCTACTTGCATGTGTGCTTGTATATTCTTAATAGTTTAAGGCCATGGAGACTTGGAAAGATACTAGAACTTCAACATTTTCTTTTTCTTTATCTTAAAGTTTCATATACTTAACCCTAAGCATTAAAACGAGCCATTTACTCTACACCACTTCCCTCCTTATATGAACCTCATTCTCCCTCTATGTTGCTGTGAATTTCCTGTCCAAGGAAGAAAAAAGAGGGGATCTTCTTGGAAAAAGAATCTAGGGTTGCAATTGATTTCCTTTCAAGGTTTGAAAAGCTTCCTTCTAGTGATCTTGACCTAAAAGAGTAAGAATCCCCTTCTTTCCTCCATTTATTTCTTTTTTATCTTTCCTCCTACCTTTCTCCAGGTCGGAACCTTGTTGTTCTATGGTAGAAGTTGCTCTAAAGCTCTAAAACCCTACCTTTCTTGCTCCTTATGCTTAGGGTTTGCTCATTTGATGAAGAAAGGTGCTAGATGGACGAGTTCACAGCTTATGCTTGGATTTCCTAGCCAACTTTCTTGTGTTTTGTTCTATTTGGGAGTTTTTCTTCTAATTAGAGGCATGTTTTATAACTTGCTCCACATTTATTGCTTACCATAAGCTTGCTAGCTCATGTTCTTGCTTTTAAATGATGATCCATGCACTAAAAAGCTATGCTTGACTTGGATTTCAATTTTTATAATATTCCATGTTCTGATTTCAGTTCTAGATGGTATAATATGACTTGGATCTGGTTGGTTTGACAACCTATGGCGCTAAACACCTATCAAACAATGGTCAATTATAGGGTTTTAAGTTGATTTCTTCTATAAACCCATGACCTGATGATGGTACCATTGCAACAACCCTATGGTGTTGTCTTCATGAAAACTGACGGTCAGGATCAAAGGTATCAGATGATGGTGACAACCTATGGTCACCCCCTTAGGTCAGGTTTTGGATCAATTAGAAGTTTAATGATCAACCATTAAGTACCCAACTGATGTTATCAATCAATGATGACATTAGCTTAATATTTGATGTTGAACAATGAATACAGTGTTGATCTAACAACCTAGGGTGACGTAATGGTCACTAATGATGGTGGATTAGGTCTCAACAACCTATGGTGAGTTATTCATTTAGTTGTAGCATCAATTAATCCATATACTAATGGTTTCTTGGGTCACTTGATGCAATGGTCAGACCTATACTGTAATTGATGGTTTTAACATATGAACTTGACCCAATGGTCAAGATCTAATGTTTATTCCTCCAATAAAGAGGAATGATGTCTAATGTGATATGTTGGTCCTAAAAATGTGATTTATATGGTTTCGTTCATATGATCAACTTAAGGAGCTTACTTGTTGATAATGGATGGCTTGTTTTAAATGCATAGTCGATTGTGGGTTTTACCCTACTGTAAATAGAACCCTTATTGTTTTTAATCAAAGGATGTCTAGGGTTAAATGGTGACTTTTATAGGTCACAACTCAATAAAATTATATATGATTCATTCAAGGTGTTTACTTATGTAAATGACAAATGGCTTTACCTTTTCAACATTTTATGGTTAGAAGTTGATGCCTCAATATTCCCATTATTTTGGGTGAAGCATGTAGTTTAGTGTGATGATTCTAATGATGATAATTCAATGGTTCAATGCCTTAAACTTGTAGTGTTACCCTTTCCCTCATATGATTATGATTTATAATCACCATAACGAATCAATGGGTAACCCTAATGAGGTATAGCTTGTTATACCAAGCTTTAATATAACTAAATGATGGTAATTGGGTATGAATAGTCCTTCAATGACTAATATAATCCCGGAGTACTCTGTTACTTGAGAATGGTTTGGAATGTGATGGTGATGCTTCACCTTATGCATCCATGATCCAGTGGGGATGTCGTGAGTTAGGGTTTGGGTACAAGTGTTCATTAGTAGCATTAATATAATTTATCTTGTTGAACCTAACTCTAATGCAAATAGATAAAGATAAGTATTCATGTTTAACATTCTTATCTGATGGAATGATGGTGGAATAACCTCCTTAATATAATCATAACCATAATATGTTAATTGGTGTTTATCATAGCCACATGGTTGATACTTTCTTATTCTAAACATGTGCATTATGAATATAATGAGGCTTAATCATATCTAGAATCCTTGCATGCTGATGTAATAAAAGAATGTTCTTAATCTTAATATAACCCTGCTATGATTGTTTATGAATATCTCCTAGCTCATTAATGCAATATTGTGCTGATCTGGTGTATTATATGTAAGTGATGTTGTTGAGCCTTCTTATAAGGCATGAAAAGATAATGATGATCTTACAGGGAATAGTATGATGGTCTTAATTACCTTTGGGCATGGTTGAGCCCTGAATGAGGTGTAATCCTCTTATGTTGATAAGGATTCATACCCTGTGATATTATGAAAAGGATTTATATCTTGTGATAGTATGATGACTAATATAGTCTCATCAATGGAAGGTGAATAGTACCATGTGATGATGAGATGATAAATTATGTTTCACACATCTTATATCTTTTGAAGTTGTGATATTTATATGCTTTCTAGAAGTGAATTAGGGTTTGTATGTACACCTGTTTGATGCAACCTTAATTCACCCAAATGGAGATAACTAATCAAGTGAAACTCTAATCATGTAGTGCCATGTTCCATAGAACCATCTTCAGTGCCAAAACTTGTTGGATGGTGAAATGAGTATTCCTAAGGGAAACTCAGAGTGCCTACTATTGAGTATGAGGGGTGCTTGTCATCATCACACCAAGTGTTTCGGGAGGATGGTTACGGTCATACCTAGCCCACTTTTTTTTAGAATGACTTTGGTCAGGTCTTAGTGATGATAACATGATGTGATTAGGAGAAAACTGCAGTTGTACCTCAGTGATTGGGTTTGAATGCCCTAGATACTAGCACTGTGACCAGTACCAAGGTGGGCTAGTTACAGAACTATATGTCATTTTTTTGCAGTTTGACTATTTCTAACTGCAGTGCAGAGTTGTACTAACCAAGTATTGAGAAGATCTTGGAGTTCGTGTCTTCCTAGATCCTATATGGAACTGATTACAACCAAGCGGTGGTCAGTTGGACTTTGGTTGGTACAAATCAAACTCCCCAGGGTTTAATAAAAGATGTAATATAGTCGTGTATCATATTTGTTTAGGGTTATACACGATGTTTCACATTGGATGATAACCCTTGTTTGTTATATTTACATAAAGATGATTCTTAGTGCAATTAAGAGATAGTAGATATACTTAGGTTGTGGATATGCTTAAGATTGTAGATGCATACATACAGTTATACTTGTGTTGATAACTATATTGCTACTGCTAATTATAATCATGATGCTAGTTATCTCATGTTGTTATTTATGTTTAGCATGATAGACATGCCTTTGTAACTAGAGATGCATATAATGCTAATGTGTGCTTATGTTGTAGCTCTTCTTATGATGTTGATATGTTCAAACTGTTAGACATGCTAATGTTGTTATCTATGCATATGATACTATATTTATTCATGATGTTAGAGATTCTCATGTTGCTAGACTCCTTATATTGTTAATAGGGATACGAGAATAGTTTGGCTAATGAAGATAGTTATTATTTGCTCCTTTATGTATTTTGCTAATCATCAGTGTTGTTGAGCTTATTTGTTATATATGATTAAACTACTTAAACTGTCTCATTACCTAAAAATATTGGAATCAATAAATGTTTTTGGAGGTTATATCTCTTGTTGAGACATGGGTCTCACCCTTGTGGTTCGCCATATTTTTTTAGGTAATCAGAAGTGATGATTAACAAACTTGTGGCAGTAAAGAGGAGCTATAGTAATGAATCTTTGAGAAAGTTGATTAGATGTATAGTGTGTCCTAGAGTCATCCCTGTACTCTCAGGTCCGGGAAAGAAAAGTTTTTATATGGTGTTTCAAATGAATCAAACTTTTTTTTGCATATTAATACTTATTTGTGTGGCATATACGGATATTGATCTCCTGTGTATATATGTTGTAGCTAAGATGATAGAACAATTTGTATCAAATTCTTAGCATAGTATGGATATAAGAAAGATGTTGGGCTCTTATGCAAATGTTTCTAAGAAGGTGCTGAAGTTGAAATCGATTTTAATTTACCCATATTTTTTGGTATGTGATTAATGCATGATTGGTTATGATTTATGTTTTTAGTAATCTCGTTTAGTGTAATGTGTTCTCACAAATTGGTATCATAGCTTTAGATTCATTGAGTCTAAAGGGACACTAGGACTTAGGACTAGGATGATGTCAAAATTAGGAATATGACATAAAAATATGGTGCATACTGCCTAATCTTAGTATTTGGGTGCCTTGGCCAGGTATTCAATTATTGAAGAAAAGGTAAGTATGGAACTCTTAGATTGTTATCTTTCTGATTACTCTGATCAAGTAGTCATTTTGAGACAATCTAAAGAGCATAATGAATAAGCTGTGAATATCTTAATCCTACTTTAAAGAAGATGAGAATTGCATAATAATCTATCAAAACTTGAATGTTTGGTAGCTAAAGAGAAAGACACAACACCATGAAATCTAAATCTGAATACAAATAAGCAAAAGAGGGTTTCTTGAAGATGTGATTCAAGAAGATAATAAAGTAAAAGACATATAAGTCTATGCTTATAAAGTGAATCAAGGTATGAAATCCACATAAGATGGTGAGAACTCCAATGATAAGTATAAAATGAGAAGATAAATGAGAACAATGATAAAGGAATAAGGTGGAACCTGAGTTAACTTACACCAACCTATGTGTGTAAGAAAGTGTTATTGTAAAATAAGCATGGCGTTTGAAAGAAATTAAGGCAGATGATCCATGTTTAATGAAGAAAATGTGGAATATTATGATTTGCCTTTTGATAAGTGGTTAAAAAACATAATAAAATAAGGGAATACCCAAGTGTGATAAATAGTCATCAAGGAATGAGTAATGAGATATATTAATCATGATGATTCCTATGCTAATGACAAGGAACCCAAAATGAAAAGGGTTAAATGATACATAAGAAGTTGTAACTTGCATAATGAAAATAGAATTAGTTACCTTTTTTCTAGTGACCCTGAACAATGTTGCTATGATGTGGGAAGTGTGTTTCCCTTTTTGTCTTTCCTTTATAGTGCACAAATTTCAAGTGGATCATTGCCACTTGGTATGTGTGGATTCATTGTAAACATGAGGGTGGATATATTATTATAGCATAAGGTTGTTTGGACTATGGTTCCAAGATCATAAAGTTTGTGATGATTTTGCTTTTAAGCCCTCCAACAATTAGGAAGACTCCTCTTATATGTCTTGATATTTGTTATGTTGGTAAAAGTGGATGAGATAATGATGTGAGTTCCTTATAGCACATAAGGTGGATACCTAGGTAATGAATCCAAGTATCCAGGATGTATCAATAGTGTGAGAAATATGTGAAGGTTGGAGATGTTTATTAAATGAACATTTCAAGCATTCCTCTCCCATATAGAGAGAGGGAGAGTGTATCATGATCCTATAAATGTTGTTTGGAAGGAAAAACAAAAGTGACTCTATAATGTTGTGTATGGTCTAATGATAGTTGGGCAAGACCACTATCAAGGATAGATGGTTTGTTGATACAATAGATATAATTTCAGGATGATACCTATAATTTAAAGTTGAAAGTTACTATTACATTTATAAAGGTGGCACAACAAGTTTCATTGTTCCATATTTGCAAATGACTTCTTATGTGGTGGATTTTGTGTTGACCCAAGAAGAGATATGTATGAATGATGTGACATTACCATGATATACAAGTAACCATGTGAAGGTAATAGTATGAGGTGCAAAGGAAGTACCATCTTTGTTTACCTTGGATTTCAGGGGCGAAATCCCTGCTAGGGGTTTATAGTTGTAAGGCCCCTAAACTTAATGAGTTGAATAAGCTTAATTATCATAATTGAATTTTTATAACCCTAATGTAACCTTTTTAAATGCTTTGCAATCATAAGACAAGCTTGATTTTCAATTTTTGTCCAATTTGGACACTATTTGAGCAAGTTATGCAATTTTATGCACATTTTGGACTTTTCTACAATTTACCCAATTGAGATATTTTCTTTGCAATTTATCACTTGGATTATATTCCTTGGATATTATCTCATCATTATTAAGCTTTTTTAGCCATGGGGCACCTATTTAATCCATGGTTTGAAGGTGTTTTCTTCAAGGGTATTTTAGGGTTTACCCCTTCATTGACGAGCTACCTTTAGTAGCTATCAACTAATGAATTAATTATTTTGCTTGTAAATTCAAGAAACAAGGGATAATCATGTCTCTATGGACGTTGGGGGAGCTTATTACGTGTGTGCTTGTCTATTCTTAATAGTTTAAAGCCATAGACAGTTGGAAAGATACTAGAAATTCAACTTTTTCTTTTTCTTTATCTTAAAGTTTCATATACTTATCCCTAAGAACCAAAATGAGTCATTTTCTCTCCACCACTTCCCTCCTTCTATGAACCTAGTTCTCCTTCTATGATTCTGTAAATTTCCTATCCAAGGAAGAAGAAAGAGGGGATATTCTTGGAAAAAGAGTCTAGGGTTGCAATTGACTTCCTTTTAGGGTTTGAAAAGCCTCCTTCTAGTGATCTTGACCTAAAAGAGTAAGAATCCCCTTCTTTCCTCCATTTATTTCTTTTTTATCTTTCCTCCTACCTTTCTATAGGTCGTAACCTTAATGTTCCATGGTAGAAATTTCTCTAAAGCTCTAAAACCCTACCTTTCTTGCTCCTTATGCTTAGGGTTTGCACATTTGATGAAGAAAGGGGCTAGATGGATGAGTTCACAACTTATGCTTGGATTTCTTACACTACTTGATCGTGTTTTCTTCTGTTTGGGAGTTTATCTTATAATTATAGGCAAGTTTTATAACTTTCTCCGGGTTTATTTCTTACCATAAGCTTGGTAGCTCATGTTCTTGCTTTTAAATGATGATCCATGCAATAAAAAGCTATGCTTGACTTAGATTTCAATTTTTATAATATTCCATGTTCTAATTTCAGTTCTATATGAATCTATGATCATGTGTACAATATTCCTAAGGTATAATATGACTTGTATCAGGTTGGTTTGATAACCTATGGTGCTAAGCACCTATCAACAAATGGTCAATTTTAGGGTTTTAAGTTGATTTATTCTACAAACCTATGTCCTGATGATGGTACCATTAAAAATAACCCTATGGTGTTGTCTTCATGAAAACTAATGGTCAGGATCAAAGGTATCAGATGATGGCGACAACCTATGGTCACCCCCTTAGGTCAGGTTTTGGGTCAATTAGAATTTTAATGATCAACCATTAAGTACCCTACTGATGTTATCAATCAATGATGACATTAGCTTAATATTTGACGTTGATTAATGAATATAGTGCTAATCTAACAACCTATGGTGACTTAATGGTCATTAATGATGTTGGACCAGGTATCCAAAACCTATGGTGAGTTAATCATATAGTTTTAGCATCACTTAAGCCTTAGACTAATGGTTTCTTGGGTCACTTGATGTAATGGTCGAACCTATACTCTAATTGTTGGTTTTAACATGTGAACTTGACCCAATGGTCAAAATCTAATGTTTATTCCTCGAATAAAGTAGAATGATGGCTAATGTAATATGTTGGTCCTAATTATGTAATTTAGATGGTTTCCTTTATATGATCAACTTAAGGAGCTTGCTTGTTGACAATGGATGGCTTGTTTTCAATGAACAGTCGATTGTGGGTTTTACCCTACTCTCAACAGAACCCTTATTGTTGTTAATCAAAGGATGTCTAGGTTTAAATGGTTACTATTATAGATCACAACTCAATGACATTATATAAGATTCATTCAAGGTGTTTACTTATGTAAATGGCCAATGGCTTTACCTTTTCAACATTTCATAGTTAGAAGTTAATGCCTCAATATTCCCATTATTTTGGGTGAAGCGTGTAGTGTAATGTTATGATTCTAATGATTAGAATTTGATGGTTCAATGGCTTAAAATTGTAGTGTTACCCTCTCCCTCATATGATTATGATATATAATCACCATAATGAATTAATGGGTAACCCTAATGAGGTATAGCTTGTTATACCTAGCTTTAATATAAATAAATGATGGTAATTGGGTATGAATAGTCCTTGAATGACTAATAATATCATGGATTACTGTATTACTATTGTTGAAACCCTAGTATGCTATAACCTGATGGTTACACCTTGATTTATGTGTGGGTTCATACTTGAGAATGGTTTGGAATGTGATGGTGATGCTTCACCTTATGCATCCGTGATCCAATGGGGATGCCATGAGTTAGGGTTTGGGTATAAGTGTTGATTAGTAACATTAATATAATTTATCTTGATGAACCTAACTCTAATGCAAATAGATAAAGATGAGTATTCATGTTTAACATTCTTATATGATGTAATGATGGTGGAATAACCTCCTTAATATGATCATAACCTTAATATGTTAATTGGTGGTTATCATAGCCACATTGTAAGGACCCTGAACTTCGTTTAGGGTTTACCCTGTTTGTTTTGCTTAACCCTAATGCCTAGTTGCTTGCTAATCACCTTTAGTGGTGATTAGGGTTTGTTTTTGCTTTGTTGATAGTTGGAGGTGTTGCTTGCAATTAACCCAAGTTTAGGGTTTGTGGGCAAGTTTGTCACCTTGTGAGGTGTTCCTCTCTCTTCTTGCTTCCTCTAGGGTAGAGAGGAAGGTTTGGACTCGTTTCTTGAGTTCTTTTGGGTTTGGTTGAGCTTGTTGGGCCTTGAGGTGCCTTGCTTTGGTTTGGTTGAACCTTGTATCGGGCAAGAGTGGAGGTGTGTCGCCCAGTTGTGTCGCCCTTGACCTTTGACCAAGCTTTGACCTCGTTTGTGTCACCACTAGTGGACACTTGGTGCATGATTCTTGCATGTGGCAATGACCTTGGACATGTGTTTAGGGCTTGCTAGAGTGGTGGCTCGTATACTAGGACAAGTGTCCCTAGGTGGGTGACACCTTGCTTGGTTACACCTTGTTTTCTCCTCCCTTCCCTTCTATATAGGCGTTTCCTTTCCCTTGCTAGGAGTCCCTTTTGGTTCCTTAGTTTCTTCTCCACCTTAGTGCTCGACACCCCTTCTCTTTTGAAAGTTGGTGGCTGATACCCCTTGGAGGAGCTAGCTTGGTGGCCGATGCCCTTAGAGTCTCCTTCTTCCTTGCTTGGTGGTGCTTGGAGCTTGCTTAAGGCGGGTTACATAACTCCTAACCCTAACTACACTATCTCCTTCTATGATCTTGTTTATATGTTGTTAGATTAGTACCTTGCTTAAGTATCCATGTTGGCCGATCCTTGTGATCTAGGGTTTCTTGGTGAGCAATACTCCTTTCTCCACTTGGTCTACAGGAGTGAGTTTGAGCTTCTAGTATCATGAGCAACACCCCTCTCTCTTAGTCGATTGAGGTGAGCTTGTGTTCTAGTTGCTTGAGCAACACTCTCCTCTCACCATGGATTAGAAGGGTGAGCTTGGTGATAGTGGTGACTCTTTCTAGGGTTTATCCTTGTGTTGCCGTTTGGTGATAGTTGATGTGCAAGACCCCTCTTTCTTAGTCGATGGAGGTGAGCCATTTTTCTTGACCCTCTAGGGTTTTGGGTTCTCTTGTGCTTGAGGTGGATGATGATCTTGTGAGTGGTGCCTTGGTCGTTATGAGCATGGGGAGGTGCTGCCCGACATCTCTCTTGACCTAGACCCTTGGACGATATGCTATGTTGGTGATGGATGATATCTTTGTCTCTGTGACGGGCGTCACACTACCTTTCTGCCCTGTGATGGCCGTTAGGCCCTGGTTTAGTTGGTTGGATGACATGTCCCTTGATGGTAGTTGAGTTGAATCTCTGGATGATATCTTTTGTAGAATACCTTGCTAGACATGCACCTGTTGTAGTTGTGGGTTGGTGTCATTGTGCCTTGGGGTGAGTGGTGCTGTTTGTGCTGACGGGCGTTGCATGTTGCTCTGCTGCCTGACACAAGCGTTGCCCGATAGAGTGCGCATCAGGGGGTGTGTTACACCATCCTGATACCTTGTTGCACGACACCCCATTGCGTGTTGCGCTTCCCTTCTTAGTTGCACATCTTGATGTTGTTTCCTTTAGTGGTAGCGATGTGTCGCCCAATACACCCTGCGCGGCACAGGTGCACGGTAGGCCCTTGGTCGTTGCCCGATATGCATAAGTGTGTGACACCTGACGCTGCGTTGCTTAGCTGCACGCTTGGGTGCAGTTGTCCTTGGTGGTAATGCAGTCTTGCAGGTTGCCCTTCTTGTGTCGGCTGTTATGGTTGGGCAATAGGGTGAGCCCTGCCCATTACAATTTTTAGTGAGGGTTTTGGT
Source organism: Alisma plantago-aquatica (assembly GCA_963693085.1). Classification (NCBI taxonomy): domain Eukaryota; kingdom Viridiplantae; phylum Streptophyta; class Magnoliopsida; order Alismatales; family Alismataceae; genus Alisma; species Alisma plantago-aquatica. Next base: position 999,323,566 of record OY856412.1, read on the forward strand.
GCTTCCAGTGAGGGTCTCGTTTATCATGAAAAAACTGATTTTTTGGATATGTTCTTGTTTAACACGATGGTGACTCTTTGCCTGCTTAATGGTAAATATTATGGTAACGCTTGCTTATGTAACGCCTGTTTCTTTACAAATGAATGTGACCCTCTTGATTGTTGTAATAACTTTAGATAATGGTAAGCATGTAGAATGCCTTGCTTAATGATGTAACCTAAGCTTATGATTACAAGTTGAGGCATGATTAATAATGTATATAATCATTAATGTCACCTTGTACTGATAGCATGGTCATTCTATTGAAGCCTATTATTGTTGTTACTAACCATGCAGGTGATGCTTAGCTAATTAAGAAGGACTATGAGGTATATGTATATGTTGAGTAACCCTGTTGTGATTGTTACTCTTGATGTTGAAATAATCTGTATAATATACATGATTAAATTACTGGGGATTTCTATCCCATGATGATAATGTAAGCCTTGAGAGGCAGTGGCACTATGTGATGAGGGATTGAGATCCCATGGCATGTGATGATCCTTGAGATGGATCTAGATGTTTGGCAATAGGCAAAGTGATAACATGTAGTATGGATCCTTGTGATGAATCAAGATGTTGTGTTTACAATAAAAGCATAATGTTGAGTTTTATTTTGTTTATTTCCTGTTATAGTTTGCATGTTATACAACTTGGTTGAATCTTGCAATCCATATAAAATACACTAATTAATCACAGTGGAATATATCATGTAGTTTGCCCTGGTCATAAATCCATCATCGTCAGGAGCTGGTGATGGTGAAACAGGTTTTCCTACGGGTTAACCTGGAAGCGCATATTGTTGAATATGTGTGGTTTCGCGTAGCCTTAAATAGAGAGGGAATCGAGTGCAGCTACAGTTGCAGACTCGAATATATATATATATATATATATATATATATATATATATATATATATGAAGAGCATGGTGAGTAAGCCCATGGCTCAGTATGATGGAGCATGAACACGTTCATGGCTCAGAGCACGGTGAACTAGCCCGTGGCTCAGATATACTAGCACCGAGACCTGTACCAAGGTGGGCTAGAAAGGGTAGCCTGTCGAGCTGACCCTATGGCTAAGGCCACTTAAGCATGAGACTATGGTCTTGCTTTAGTTTTTGTGCACTGACCACGAAGTGGGAGGTCCTGGAGTCCAGCTCTTCCATTGACCTTGTATGGCACCAGCTCCGGGTTCACAGCCGTCGGTTGGATTTGAACGGTACGGTTCACTTCCTCAGGGCATAATAATACGTAATCCAGTTGTTTAGTATTTAATGCTTAAGACAAACACGAAACATTGGTTGAGGCCTTGTTTGTGTAGTTAACTTCGTTATATCTTGCAGTTTCTTATATGTTTCTCACATGTGGTAAGTCCTTATAAATCTTATCTTGTTAATCATGTTCCATAAAGAAATAGTTGGATATATGCCTGAGTACATCTGGTAAGCTTGCTAAGTATGAACAACTATATTTTATAACTGCCCTCGTTATGTTCTTATCAGTTATCTGCTTTATCTTTCTGAGGTTTTGTAGTTTCGACAGGGAGTTATGTTTCTCGTTGGGACTGTGTGTCTCACGCCACTGGTTTACAACCTTTTTAGGTGGTCGAGCTAGGCGTGGTGGTGGTCGCAGAGTTGCGGCTGAGCAACAAGAAGAGCAGTAGAAGGCAAGCGATGGATATGTTGCTATTTTGGATGTTTTGTAGTAGAGTCTTAGAGTCATCCCTGTACTCTCAGGTCCTTGGAGGTGTTTTGACGTTGTTTCACAATGTATAATCGTTGATGTTTTGTATATCCTGTTGTCGGCCGGATGTGGGCCTCTATGTATGTATAAACAGGTGATGAACTCATGTGATGACAAGACAGTTGTTGCTCTAAGCTGTGGACACGTATCAAGGCTTGTATATGTTTATATAACTTGTTTCCTTGCAGGATGTGGACTAGAATGTAATAGTTTCTCAGTTTATCAGCTTTTCGCAATCATTTTTAATTAACCCGTGTTTTCCATAATCTGTGGTTATGGTGATTTCCGCGCGTTTTCGCGTAACACCTCAATGTCTGTGTGATAGTGGGATGTCTTGCCACAAGATTTGGTATCACAGCTCTAGGTTCGCTGAGTCTATAGGGATTTAGGACTAGGTTGTGTCTGTTCTTGTGAGTTTTCTAGATTTTCTCACAATCATCTTCTGGTCTCAGCAAAAGGAAAGCCAAGATGTCTGGAAACCATGAAGAACATGCTCCTGAGCATAGCGATGCTGCATCAGTTGATGGGGTTGTAGGTCAGGCACATGAAGATCGGGTGCCTGAGGTCCCCCAACCTAACCCAGCCATTCTTGAACATCTTTCCTATCAAGAACTTATGGAGCAAATGATGGCTACGATGAATCTCATGGTTGAGCGGTTGCCAGTGCCTCCTCCGAGAGCACAGGCTCCCCATGGTGAAACATCAGGTATTGGGAAGACCTTTGAGCGGCTTCGCTGAGTCGGAGCTTCGGATTACGCTGGAATGGTTGATCCAGCGGATGCAGATCTGTAGCTGAAAAGTCTTGAGAAGGCTTTCCGGATCCTCGACATCCCCGAAGCAGACAAAGTAAAGCACGTTGTCTACCTTCTGAAAGGTAGTGCTGGTCACTGGTGGACCATCAAGGAAGAGAAGCGGCCTGGTGAGGTGATCTGTTGGGAGGTTTTCCGGCGTGAGTTCGTCAGTAGATACTTTCTGAAGACGTATCTGGATAAGAAGATCAGTTAGTTTGAGCAGTTGCGACAAGGGACGATGAACATCACCGAGTACGAGGCCAATTTTATGGATCTGTTGAGGTTTTTTCCTCACATGGCGGCGACAGATGAAGAGCGGATCAGACGTTTCGAGAAAGGTTTGAGTTCTGAGCTGACAACGCCAGTTTCTTCATTGGAGAACCGAGAGCGGTTTGCTACATTTGTTGAATCCGTCTGGAGGATCGAAGATCAGTAAGGGAGAAGAGAGAGTCTATGGCTAAGAAGATACCTGCTCAGTTCCAGGGGCAGAGGTTTGTTGGCTTCAAGAATCCAAGGTTTGTGGCACCGTCAGTGATGAGATGTTCTGGTGTACCGTCTCAGTGGTCTCCGAGTAAGGGAAGAGGTTATGTTTCTTCACCGTCAAAGGCATACTGTACAGCTTCAGTGGCAGTGACAGGGCCATCTAGGCCATGGTTTGAAGTCAAGACATTCTACATCTATGGTCAGACAGGTCATTTCAAGTCAAGTTGCCCAAGTAGAGATGTTGAAGTGACGCAGCAGCCGAGACAGAATCTTCAAGGGTCTGATAGACAGCAGCCCAGTGATAGAAGAGGGCGAGGATGTGGTCAAACATCACAAGCGGGTTCGTCTGCTCAAGGAAGCAGAGGACGTGGACAGCAAGCAACGGCTCGATTCTATGCAATGAGTCAGCCGGAGGTGATAGTCAACCCACGAGTGATGACAGGTCAGATGGAGTTATTTCATTCTGATATGTCTTCTTCTTGCTTTGTATCTATTCCGGTTGACCCGGGTGCTACACCCTCTTTTATCGCCTATAGTATGCTTGAAAATTGTCGGTTACCTGTTAGTCATAAGAAGGATAGCTTGTTGTTAGAAAACCCTCTTGATGGTTCTTTGTTGCTTCGAGAAGAGTGTCCATCTCGTGTCTTGTCTTTTTCGGGACACTGTATACAAGTGGATCTTATACCAATTGATATGCATGGTTTTGATGTGATCCTTGGGATGGATACCTTAGAGAAGTATAAGGTGGTTTTGGACTGTGGTTCCAAATAGGCTGTGTTTGATGATGCTGGAGAGAAGTGGATCTTCCAAGGGGACAGGAAGATTCTTTCAATGTGTCTGGTATTAGATGTGGTGGTAGAGAAGTTGCTACGACAAGGATGTGAGGCATTCTTAGCTCACGTGGTGGATGCCATTATGGCTGCCAAGGCGAAAGGTCCTAGTCTCGAGGTGGTGGAAGTTGTCCAGGAGTTTGCTTATGTGTTTCCTGATGAGTTTCCTGGTATTCCTCCACCCCGAGAGATTGATTTTGAGATCAATCTGGTCCCAGGTACACAACCAGTTGCACAGACACCGTATAGGATGGCTCCGGTAGAGATGGCAGAGCTTAAGAAGTAGTTGCAAGAGTTGTTGGAGAAAGGTTTCATCCAACCGAGTACGTCGCCTTGGGGTGCTCCAGTATTGTTCGTCAAGAAGAAGGATGGTTCAATGCGGTTGTGTATAGACTACCGACAGTTGAACAAGGTCACGATCAAGAACAAGTACCCATTGCCGAGGATTGATGATCTGTTCGATCAGTTGTGTGGTGCTACGGTGTTTTAAAAAATCGATCTATGGTCCGGTTATCATCAGTTAAGGATAAAGGCGGATGACATACCAAAGTCAGCTTTTCGGACAAGGTATGGTCACTTTGAGTTTATGGTTATGCCGTTTGGGCTAACCAATACACCTGCTGCTTTCATGGACTTGATGAACAGAGTGTTCCGTCCGTTCCTAGATCAGTTTTTTGTAGTCTTTATAGACGACATCTTAATCTACAGTCGGGACAGGCAAGAGCATGAGCAACATCTTCGACGAGCGTTGACTCTTCTTGGCCAACATCAGTTGTATGCTAAGTTCAGTAAGTGTGAGTTCTGGTTGGAAGAAGTGACTTTCTTGGGTCATGTGATATCTACAGAAGGAGTCAAAGTAGACCCGAAGAAGGTAGAGTCTATTGCAGATTGGGAGCAACCGAAGACGCCGACAAAAGTTCATAGTTTTCTGTGATGAGCAGAATACTACCTGAGGTTTATCAAGGACTTCAGTGTGATTGCGTTTCCGATGACGAAGTTGACCAGAAAGGATGTACCTTTTGTCTGGGATGATCGATGTTAGCAAGCTTTCCAGAGTTTGAAGGAGAAGCTGACCAGTGCTCCCGTGTTAATCCTGTGCGAGCCTAGAAAGGGCTAAGTTGTTTTCTACGATGCTTCCAAGAAAAGTTTAGGTTGTGTGCTGATGCAGGAAGATCATGTAGTTTCTTTTGCTTCATGACAACTTAAGAAACACGAGGAGAACTATCCTACTCATTACTTGGAGTTGGCAGCAGTGGTTCATGCGCTAAAGATTTGGAGACACTATCTTTATGGGGAAGTGTGTCAGATCTTTACTGATCATAAGAACCTGAAGTACATCTTTTCGCAGCATGAGTTGAACATGCGACAGCGGCGATGGATGGAGTTGATCAATGACTACGACTGCACTATCGAGTATCATCTTGGTAAGGCGAATGTGATAGCTGATGCGCTTAGCCGAAAGTCTTCTTCTTCTTCCAAGAAGGCACAGTTGAGTTCTCTGGTATGCCATAAGCGGGATATGTTTTTTTCCTTACGGCAGATGAATGTATAGATGGAAGTTTCCTTGTTAGCTGGACTGTTAGCACAGATGCAAGTCAAGACTACATTGAGACAACAGATCAAAGATGCACAATAGACAGATGATACGGTATAGTTGATCAGATCAAAGTTCGACAACAAAAAGTGTGATGGGTTCCATGAGTCCGAGGATGGACTACTCTGCTATTGTAACAGAATGGTGGTTCCCGATGTTGATGATATGAGGAAGTTAGTGCTCGAGGAAGTACACACGTCGATGTATGCTATGCATCTAGGTGTCACCAAGATGTATCATAGTCTGAAGCACTTGTATTGGTGGCCCAGATTGAAGAAAGATGTAGCTGAGTTCGTGGCTAGGTGTGCGGTTTGTCAACAAGTCAACGCTGAACATTAGAAGACGGCAGGTACGTTGCAACCCTTGCCAATACCGCAGTGGAAATGAGATCATATAACCATGGATTTCGTAGTTGGTCTACGCAGGACAACTAGGAATCATGATTCCATTTGGGTAATGGTGGACAGATTGACGAAGTCTACCCAATTCATACCTGTGAAGATGACATATACAGCCGAGAAGCTCGCTAGAGTGTATGTGGATGAGATAGTATGTTTGCACGGTGTGCCAGTGACGATAGTTTCTGACAGAGGTCCTCAGTTCACGAGTCATTTCTGGGAACAGTTGCACAAAGCGTTGGGAACGCAGTTGAGGTTCAGTACCGCTTTTCACCCACAGACAGATGGTCTGAGAGGACTATTCAGATTTTGGAGGATCTCATTTGAGCTTGTGTTTTGCAGTTTCTAGGCAGTTGAGATGTACATCTCAGTTTCATAGAGTTTTCCTACAACAATAGTTACTAGCAGAGCATTGACATGGATCCTTATGAGGCCTTGTATGGAAGGAAGTGCATATCTCCTTTGTGTTGGTACGAGCCCGATGAGTATCAGTTGTTGGGTCCTGAGTTAGTACAACATACCACAGAAAAGATCAAGGTGATACATCAACAGTTGAAAGCGGCACAGGACAGGCAGAAGTCTTATGCAGACAATCACCGATGACCTTTGGAGTTCCAGATAGGAGACAAAGTATATCTCAAAGTCTCACCATGGAAAGGTGTGCTGAGGTTTGGCCGGAAGGGTAAGTTAGCACCCAGATATATGGGGCCTTACCCAGTCATAGCACGTGTTGGTAAGGTAGCTTATGAGATAGAGTTGCCTCCAGAGTTGCACAGGTTACATCCAGTATTCCATGTCAGTATGCTGAAGAAAAGCCATCCAGATTCAGGAAAAGTGATACAGCCAGTGGAGGTTGAGCTTGATGAAGATGTGACCTATGAGGAAGGTCTTGTGGCGATCCTTGACAGAAGGGTTAAGAAGCTGAAGAGGAAGGACCTGGTTCTTGTGAAGGTTCTTTGGCATCATCGTGGCGTTGAGGAAGCCACATGGGAGCTTGAGGAAGAGATTAGGAGGAAGTATCCCTCACTTTTCTCTTAGGATTTCGGGGATGAAATCCCTTTGTAGGGGGTTAGCTTGTAAGGACCCTGACCTTCGTTTAGGGTTTACCCTATTTGTTTTGCTTAACCCTGATGCTTAGTTGCTTCCTAATCACCTTTAGTGGTGATTAGGGTTTGTTTATGCTATGTTGAGAGTTGGAGGTGCTACTTGCAATTAACCCAAGTTTAGGGTTTGTGGGCAAGTTTGTCACCTTGTGAGGTGTTCCTCTCTCTTCTTGCTTCCTCTAGGGTAGAGAGGAAGGTTTGGACTCATTGCTTGAGTTCTTTTGGGCTTGGTTGAGCTTGTTGGGCCTTGAGGTGCCTTGCTTTGGTTTGGTTGAATCTTGTATCGGGCAAGAGTGGAGGTGTGTCGCCCATGGGGGTGTGTCACCCATGGGGGTGTGCCGCCCAGTTGTGTCGCCCTTGACCTTTGACCAAGCTTTGACCTCGTTTGTGTCACCACTAGTGGACACTTGGTGCATGATGCTTGCATGTGGCAATGACCTTAGACATGTGTTTAGGGCTTGCTAGAGTGGTGGCTCGTGCACTAGGACAAGTGTCCCTAGGTGGGTAACACCTTGCTTGGTTCCACCTTGTTTTCTCCTCCCTTCCCTTCTATATAGGTGTTTCCTTTCCCTTTCTAGGAGTCCCTTTTGGTTCCTTATTTTCTTCTCCACCTTAGTGCTCGACACCCCTTCTCTTTTGCAAGTTGGTGGCTGATACCCCTTGGAGGAGCTAGCTTGGTGGCTGATGCCCTTGGAGTCTCCTTCTTCCTTGCTTGGTGGTGCTTGGAGCTAGGAGCTTGGAGCTTTCTTAACGCGGGTTACATAACTCCTAACCCTAACAACACTATCTCCTTCTACAATCTTGTTTATATGTTGTTAGATTAGTACCTTGCTTAAGTATCCATGTTGGCCGATCCTTGTGATCTAGGGTTTCTTGGTGAGCAATACTCCTTTCTCCCCTTGGTCTAGAAGAGTGAGTTTGAGCGTCTAGTATCATGAGCAACACCCCCCTCTCTCTTAGTCGATAGAGGTGAGCTTGTGTTCTAGTTGCTTGAGAAACACTCTCCTCTCACCATGGATTAGAAGGGTGAGCTTGGTGATAGTGGTGACTCTTTCTAGGGTTTATCCTTGTGTTTCCGTTTGGTGATAGTTGATGTGCATGACCCCTCTTTCTTAGTCGATTGAGGTGAGCCATTTTTCTTGACCCTCTAGGGTTTTGGGTGCTCTTGTGCTTGAGGTGGATGATGATCTTGTGAGTGGTGCCTTGGTCGTTATGAGAATGGGGAGGTGTTTCCCGACATCCCTCTTGACCTAGACCCTTGGACGATATGCTATGTTGGTGATGGACGATACCTTTGTCTCTGTGACGGGCGTCACACTACCTTTCTGCCCTGTGACAGCCGTTAGGCCCTGGTTTAGTTGGCTGGACAACAGGTCCCTTGATGGTAGTTGAGTTGCATCTCTGGACAATATCTTTTGTAGAATACCTTGCTAGACATGCACATGTTGTAGTTGTGGGTTGGTGTCGTTGTGCCATGGGGTGAGCGTTGTTGTTTGTGCTGACGGGCGTTGCACGTTGCTCTACTGCCCGACACAGGCATTGCCCGATAGAGTGCACATCAGGGGGCACATTACACCATCCCGATACCTTGCTGCACGACACCCCGTCGCGCGTTGCGCTTCCCTGCTTAGTTGCACACCTTGATGTTGTTGCCTTTGGTGGTAGCACTGTGTCGCCCGATACACCCTGCACGACACAGGTGCACGACAGGCCCTTGGCCGTTGCCCGATATGCCTAAGTGTGTGACACCTGACGCGGTGTTGCTTAGCTGCACGCTTGGGTGTGATTGTCCTTGGTGGTAATGCAGCATTGCAGGTTGCCCTTCTTGTGTCGGCCGTTATGGTTGGGCGATAGGGTGAGCCCTGCCCATTACAGTTTTTAGTGAGGGTTTTGGTGCTTCCAGTGAGGGTCTCGTTTATCATGAAAAAATTGATTTGTTGGATATGTTCTTGTTTAACACGATGGTGAATCTTTGCCTGCTTAATGGTAATTATTATGGTAACACTTGCTTATGTAACGTCCATATCTTTACACATGAATGTGACCCTCTTGATTAGCTGTAATAAGTTGAGATAATGGTAAGCATGCAGAATGCATTGCTTAATGATGTAACCTAAGCTTATGATTACAAGTTGAGGCATGATTAATAATGTATATAGTCATTAATGTCACCTTGTACTGATAGCATGGTCATTCTATTGAAGCATATGATTGTTGTTACTAACCATGCAGGTGATGCTTAGCTAATTAAGAAGGACTATGATGTATGTATATGTTGAGTAACCCTGCTGTGATTGTTACTCTTGATGTTGAAATAATATGTATAATATACATGATTAAAGTACTGAGGATTGCTATCCCATGATGATAATGTAAGCCTTGAGAGGTAGTGGAACTATGTGATGAGGGATTGAGATCCCATGGCATGTGATGATCCTTTAGATGGATCTAGATGTTTGGCAAGAGGCCAAGTGATAACATGTAGTATGGATCCTTGTGATGAATCAGGATGTTGTGTTTACAATAAAAGCATAATATTGAGTTTTATGTTGTTTATTCCCTATTATAGTTTGCATTTTATACAACTTGGTTGAATCTTGCAATCCACATAAAATACACTAATTAATCACAATGGAATATATCATGTAGTTTTCCCTGGCCATAGATCCATCATCGTTAGGAGTTGGTGATGGTGAAACAGGTTCTCCTGCGGGTTAACCTGGAAGCGCATATTGTTGAATATGTGTGGTTTCTCCTAGCCTTAAATAGAGAGGGAATCGAGTGCAGCTATAGTTGCACACTAGGATATGTATATATATATAGAGAGAGAGAGTCAGGCTAGAATACACTCGAGTGTATCCGGAGCGGAATACACTCAAGTGGTTTTTTATGATACAATATTTTTTTTGAAAATCTAATCCAATGATCTTCTTAAACATCTTGTGAACAACTCATACACAAAATTTGAGCACATTTGGATATGTATAACTCATGTTATGAAGACCTCAAAAATTATGTATTTCAAATTAGTTTCACGCGTCGATTTTGTTGCCCTTGGATGAGTGACTTACACTCATCCAAATGGGCTCAAAATTTGTATGTAGCCTAGCTATAGTATGACGGTGAAGATCAACGGTTTACATTTTGCAAAAAATTGTCTTGATATGCAAACACACTTGAGTGTATTCGTGCGATCCGTACACTCGAGTGTATTCTAGCCTGACTCTCTCTCTCTCTCTCTCTCTCTCTCTCTATATATATATATATATATATATATATATATATATATATATATATATATATATATATATGAAGAGCATGGTGAGTAAGCCCATGGCTCAGTATGATGGAGCATGAACACGTTCATGGCTCAGAGCACGGTGAACTGGCCCGTGGCTCAGATATACTAGTGCCGAGATCTGTAATGAGGAAGGCTAGAAAGGGTAGCCTGTGGAGCTGACCCTGTGGCTAAGGCCACTTAAGCATGAGACTATGGTCCTGCTTTAGTTTTCGTGCACTGACCACAAAGTGGGAGGTCGTGGAGTCTGGCTCTTCCATTGACCTTGTATGGCACTGGCTCCGGGTTTCACAACCGTCAGTTGGATTTGAACGGTACAGTTCACTTCCACAGGGCATAATAATGCGTAATCTAGCCGTTTAGTATTTACTTCTTAAGACAAACATGAAACATTGGTTGAGGCCTTGTTTGTGTAGTTAACTTCGTTATATCTTACAATTGCTTATATGTGTCTCACATGTAGTAAGTCCTTATAAATCTTATCTTGTTAATCATGTTCCATAAAGAAATAGTTGGATATATGCCTGAGTACATCTGGTAAGCTTGCTAAGTATGAACAGCTATATTTTATAACTGCCCTCGTTATGTTCTTATTAGTTATCTGCTTTATCTTTCTGAAGTTTTGTAGTTTCGGCAGGGAGTTATGTTTCTCGCTAGGACTGTGTGTCTCACCCCGCTGGTTTACAACCTTTTTAGGTGGTCGAGCTAGGTGTGGTGGTGGTCATGGACTTGCGGCCGAGCAGCAAGAAGAACAGTAGAAGGCAAGTGATGGATATGCTGCTGTTTTGGATGTTTTGTAGTAGAGTCTTAGAGTCATCCCTGTACTCTCAGGTCCTTGGAGGTGTTTTGACGTTGTTTCACGATGTATAATCGTTGATGTTTTGTATATCATGCTGTCGTCCGGATGTGGGCCTCTATGTATGTAGAAATAGGTGATGAACTCATGTGATGACAAGACAGTTGTTGCTCTAAGCTGTGGACACGTATCAAGGCTTGTATATGTTTATATAACCAGTTTCCTTACAGGATGTGGACTGGAATGTAATAGTTTCTCAGTTTATCAGCTTTCCGCAATCAGTTTTAATTAATCCGTGTTTTCCATAATCTGTGGTTATGGTGATTTCCGCGCGTTTTCGCGTAACACCTCGTTGTCTGTGTGATAGTGGGATGTGTTGCCACACACATGGTAGATACTTTCTTATGATAAACATGTGCATTATGAATATGATGAGGGTTAATCATATCTAGATTCCTTGCATGTTGATGTAATAAAGGAATGTTCTTAATGTTAATATAACCATGTTGTGATTGTTTATGAATATCTCCTAGCTCATTAATGCAATATTGTGTTGATCTGGGGAATTATTTGTAAGTGATGTTGTTGAGCCTTGTTATAAGGCATGCAATGATAATGATGATATTGTAGGGAATAGTATGATAGTCTTAATGACCTTTGGGCATGGTTGGGCCTTGAATGAGGTATAATCCTCTTGTGTTGATAAGGGTTGATACCCTATGATATTGTGAAAATGATTTATATCTTGTGATAGTATGTTGACTAGTGAATTCTCACGAGTGGCAAGTGAATAGTACCATGTGATGATGAGATGAGAAATTATGTTTCACACATTTTATATATTTGAAGTTGTGATGTTTATATGCTTGATAGAAGTGAATTAGGTTTTGTATGTCCACTAATTTGATGCAACCTTAATTCACCCAATTGGAGATAACTAATCAAGTGAAACTCTAATCATGTAGTGCCATGTTCCATAGAACCATCTTCAGTTTCAGAACTTTTTGGATGGTGAAACGAGTATTCCTAAGGGAAACGTAGAGTGCATACTATTGATTATGCAGGGTGTTTGTCATCCTAACACCAAGTGTTTTAGGAGGATGGATGCGGTCATACCTAGCCTGCTTTTTTAATAACAACTTTTGTCGGGTCTCAGTGATTATAACATGATGTGATTAGAGGACAATTGTGGTTGTACCTCAGTGATTCAGTTTGAATACCCTAAATGCTAGTGTCATGACCTACACCAAGGTGGGTTAGTTAAAGGACTATAAGTCACTGTTTTGCAGTTTGACTATATGTCATTGTGGTGCAGACTCATACTGACCGAGTATGGAGAAGATCTTGGAGTCTGTCTCTTCCTAGATCCTATATAGAACTGATTGCAACCAAGTGGTGGTCAGTTGGAATTTGAATGGTACGACTCAAACTCCCAAGGGCTTAATAAAAGATGTTACACCGCCCTGTTGAATATTTGTTTGAAGTTATACACGATGTTTCACATAGTATGATAATCCCTTTTTGTTATCTTTACATAAAGATGATGCTTAGTGAATTAAGAGATAGTATATGCTTAGGTTGTGGATATGCTTAAGATTGTACATGTGTACATATAGTAGTTATGCTTGTGTTGATAACTATACTGCTAGTACTAATTATAATCATGATGCTAGCTATCTCATGTTTTTAGTTATGTTTAGCATGCTAGCCATGCCTTGTAACTAGAGATGCATATACCGCTAATCATGCTTATCCCGATAGTTGTGCTTATGTTGTAGCTCTTCTTATGATGTTGATATGTTCAACCTATTAGACATGCTGATGTTGTTATCTATGCGTATGATACTAAATTTATTCATGATGTTAGAGATGCTCATGCTACGAGATTCCTTATATTGTTAATAGGGATATGATAATAGTCTGGCTAATGAAGATAGTTATTATCTGCTCCTTTATGTATTTTGTTAACCATCAATGTTGTTGAGCTTATTTGTCATATATGATTAAACTACTTAAACTGTCTCATTACCTAAAAATGTTGGAATCAATAAACATTATTGGAGGTTATATCTCTTGCTGAGACATGGATCTCACCATTTTGGTTCGCCACATTTTTTTAGGTAATCATAAGTGACAAAAACAAACTTGTGGAAGCAAAGATGATCTATAGTAATTAATATTTAAGAATGTTGATTATATGTCTAGTGTGTCTTAGAGTCGTCCATGTACTCTCAGGTCTGGGCAAGAAAAGTTTGTATATGGTGTTTCAAATGAATCAGACTTTTGTTAGCATATTAATGGTTGTTTGTGTGACATACAAGTATATTATTCTCCTGTGTATATATGTTGTGGCTAAGATGATAGATTAATTTGTATCAAATGCTTGGCATAGTATGGATATAAGAAAGATGTTGGGCTCTTATGCAAATGTTTGTGAGCAGGTGCTGACATTGAAATCGGTTTTAGTTTACACATATTTTTGGGTATGTAATTAATGAGTGATTGATTACGTTTTATTTTTAAGTAATCTCATTTAGTATAACGGGATCTCACAAAATGGATGAAATGAAGGATAGATTGGTTGAAAGGTTTTTCAAAACCATTTTAAAGAGTTGAACATGATGAAATCCCCTTACCAATGAATGTGCTTGGTTTTGTAGCTTACTAAGACTAGGTGATTTGGCATATGAAGATTAAAATTGCATTCGTTAATAGGAATAATTAATAGGATGTGTACATGACATAGACTAAACGTTTTATGACTCCATTATGCAAATAAAGTCTATAAGATATAATGTTCAATCTAGAGATTGAAACAAGCATTTCAAAACTAGGATCTTTGATTTGACAAGACAATCAAAGAGTTTGACTTGAGTCAATCTAAAAAGATTAAATATGTGACTATAAAAGATTGCGTGGGAGCATATATATAAATATTTGACATATTGATGAGGAATAACATTTCAATATTAAATATTGAAAACTTGCATGGAAATAGACTTCAACATGAAGGGTTAGGTGAAATTTCCTATGTGATAGGAATTGAGATCTATAGAGATAGTTCTACAAAGTTTCTTAATCTAAATATGACAACATATATTGGCAAAATGTTGAAAGGGTTCAACATGTAGGATTTAGGAAGAGAGAATCTCTCAATGATGATGGGATGAATTTCTCAAGAATCCAGTGTTCCAATTCTTGTGAAGGATGGAAGAGATGACATATGCATTCACATTTGGATCCATCTGCAATATAGTGTATTCATCCCATTTTCGTGTATGTGTTGGACATGACAAGAAGATATTAGTTACAACCCAGTGAAGGTCATTGAAATACCATAGAAAACACCTATTAGTACTTGCAAAAAACTAAAGAAGCAGTTGTTGCACTATGAGAAAAAGGGAAGAGTTGGATGTAAAGGGTTACATCGATGCAAGCTTCCTGAATAACAAAATATGATTGCAATATAAAAGTGTGTGTTTAATCTTACATAAGTGTTACTAGTTGGAAAGAGTTCCGAACTAACAGACCATTTTTTTAAAATTCTATAATAGAAACCAAGTATTTGTGTTGTAAACATAGGGTTGGATACTATATGGATCTAGAAGTTCATATGGGTGAACTTACGAATGTTACTAATGAAGATAGTTATTATCTGCTCCTTTATGTATTTTGTTAACCATCAGTGTTGCTGAGCTTATTTGTCATATATGATTAAACTACTTAAACTGTCTTATTACCTAAAAATGTTGGAATCAATAAACATTATTGGAGGTTATATATCTTGCTGGGACATGGATCTCACCATTCTGGTTCACCACATTTTTTTAGGTAATCGGAAGTGACAAAAATGAACTTGTGGAAGCAAAGACGATCTATAGTAATGAATCTTTGAGAATGTTGATTAGATGTCTAGTGTGTCCTAGAGTCATCCATGTACTCTCAGGTCTGGGCAAGAAAAGTTTGTATATGGTGTTTCAAATGAATCAGACTTTTGTTAGCATATTAATGGTTGTTCGTGTGGCATACAAGTATATTATTCTCCGGTGTATATATGTTGTGGCTAAGATGATAGAAAAATTTGTTTCAAATTCTTGGTATAGTATGGATATAAGAAAGATGTTGGGATCTTATGCAAATGTTTGTGAGCAGGTGCTGACATTGAAATCGGTTTTAGTTTACCCATATTTTTGGGTATGTAATTAATGAGTGATTGATTACATTTTATTTTTGAGTAATCTCATTTAGTGTAACGGGATCTCACAAAATGGATGAAATGAAGGATAGATTGGTTGAAAGGTTTTTCAAAACCATTTTAAAGAGTTGAACATGATGAAATTCCCTTACCAATGAATGTGCTTGGTTTTATAGCTTATTAAGACTGGGTGATTTGGCATATGAAGATTAAAATTGCATTCCTTAACAGGAATAATTAAGAGGATGTGTACATGACATATCCTAAACGTTTTATGACTCCATTATGCAAATAAAGTCTATACGATACAATGTTCAATCTAGAGATTGAAACAAGCATCTCAAAACTAGGATCTTTGATTTGACAAGATAGTCAAAGAGTTTGACTTGAATCAATATAAAAAGATTAAATATGTGATTATAAAAGATTTCATGGGAGCATATATATAAATATTCGACATATTGATGAGGAATAACATTTCAATATTAAATATTGAAAACTTGCATGGAAATAGATTTCAACATGAAGGGTTAGGTGAAATTTCCTATGTGATAGGAATTGAGATCTATAGAGATAGTTCTACAAAGTTTCTTAATCTAAATATGACAACATATATTGGAAAAATGTTGAAAGGTTTCAACATGTAGGATTTAGGAGGAGAGAATCTATCAATGAAGATGGGATGAATTTCTCAAGAATCCAGTGTTCCAATTCTTGTGAAGGCTGGAAGAGATGACATATGCATATTTTCTTGTATGTGTTGGACATGACAAGAAGATATTAGTCACAAACAAATGAAGGTCATTGAAATACCATAGAAAACACCTATTAGTACTTGAGAAAAACTAAAGAAGCAGTTGTTGCACTATGAGAAAAAGGGAAGAGTTGGATGTAAAGGGTTACATCGATGCAAGCTTCCTGAATAAAAAAATATGATTGCAATATAAAGGTGTGTGTTTAATCTTAGATAAGTTTTATTAGTAGGAAAGAGTTATGAACTAACATACCATTATTTTAAAATTCTATAATAGAAACTGAGTATTTTTGTTGTAAACATAGGGTTGGATACTATATGGATCTAGAAGTTCATATTGGCGAACTTACGAATGTTCCAACCATTTATGACACAATAGAAATATTATCCCAAACAATGGAGCTATTTTGTTTAGTTCAATGAAAGAGTTCAATGAGTTTGTGAACCAAAATGGCTTGGTTGATTTCAAATGCAAAGGGTCTAAATTTACTTGGGAAAATAGGCAATAGGTGGTGAAGTTGGTCATGTCTAGAATTTGTAGATGTTTCTTTAATAGTGATTTATAGAATTAGTTTCCTAGAACTTGGGGAGTTAATATTGGCTATATCCATAGTGATCATAAGGTGTTGGTTGCTCATGTGGATGATAAAAAATTTAGGAAGAAGGCTTCGTTCAGATTTATCAATTCATGGGTGGATCACTCAGGATTCATGGATGTTGTTAGGGATGCTTGGATGATTGAAGGTAGTGGTAATACTATGTATCATCTTTACAAGAAGCTTGGTAATGTGAGAAGTTCCTTGTGTGAATGGAATAAGGCTATGTTTGGCAACATTCATGATAATAGGAAATGTCTAGAGGATGTATATGTTGTGCTTTTTGATATGCTTGATGAAGATCTGAGCAACTTTGAGCTTATTGAGAGAATATCTGCTAAAATAAAGGAATCTTGTGTATCTTATGAGGGGTAGGAGTCTTTGTTGAGACAAAAAGCCAGAGTGCCATGGCTGAAGTTGGAAGACAAGAACTCCAAAAAAATTATGCTACTCTTAAAACCAGAAGGATGATGAACTCTATACGTGGTATATAGATTGATAATCAATTGTGTCTTGGTGAGGACATAATCTATAGTCATGTTAATTATTTCTATAATGATCTTTTCATGAAGAAACTATGCAGTTTGAAGGATGAGGAGGTTCTTATGGATTTTCCAAAGTTGTCTGCTAATCAGTTTAATAGCTTATGTGTTGAGCTTACTGATAAGGAAATTGATGATATAGTTGAAGGGGCTAATATTGATAAATCCCCAGGTCAGGATGGGTTCAACTACTTATTCTATAAAAATGTTGGTGTATTATCAGGGAGGATGTCATCAGGGTTGTGAAAAACTTCTTCTTGAGTGGTAGACTGTTGTAAGAAGCAAATAGTCCTTTATTACACTAATTCCAAAAGTAAACTCTGCTTCTGATGTCAAAGATTGGATACCTACTTCCTTGTGTAATGTATGTTATAAGATCATTTCTAAGGTTTTGGATAACAGGCTCCGTCCTATCCTTCCTGGAGTTATTGATAAGGCGCAATGTGCATTTCTGAAAGAGAAGTATATTAGATGCCACTCTGTTGGTGAATGAGTTGATCAACAACATGATGAAGAGTAACTCTATGAAATTTTGTATGAATATGGACATCAAGAAGGCTATGACTCTATTGATTGGGATTATATGGTGTGTGTGTTGAACAATATGAATTTCCCTTATTATTTTGTTGAATGAGTGAAGGAGATTTTCAGAATTGTGAATTATCAAATTCTTATTAATGGGGTGCCTTCGATGAGGTTGTATCCTACCAGGGGTATTCGTCAAGGTGATCCCTTGGCACCTTTTCTTTTCATGATAGCCATGCAAGGGTTGTCATCCATGTTGAAGGTAGCTGAAGAGAGAGGGGAGTTTAAAGTTTTCAAAGCCTCTCATGGGTTCTGTGTCCCATGTGTTCTTTGCATATGACATGGTTATTTTTTATGATACAGATAATATATCTATTGGGACTCTTACTAAAGTGGTATCTGATTTTGATGTTGTGTCGAGGATGGAGGTTAGTAGGGAAAAAAGTTCAATATTCTATAATAATGCTACAAATTTGATGAAGCTTTTGGATACCTTGGGGATTCAGGTCGGTCATCTTTTGAAGAAGTACCTTGGTTTACCTCTGTTTAAAGGCAGAATTACTAGGAACTTATGTTCTCCTATCCTGGATTAGATGAAAATGAGGCTTGAAGGGTGAAAATGCAGATTTTTATCTTTCAGGAGGTTGGAGCTTATCATTTAAACATTATCCTCTTTCCATCTTTATTGGGTTTCTACACTTCCTTCACCTTCAAGTGTTACCCTCGAGTTAGACAAGATTTGTAGAGACTTTTGTGGGGGGGGGAGAAAATCTTGAGAAGAAGATTCACACCATTGATTGGGGCATCATTTGTGTTCTGAAAATTGAAGGGGGGTTGGGTACCCAACACACTAATGACATTATCAAAGCCTGTATGGCCAAGAAGTTATGGGCTATCACAAAGAAATAGAACTCACTTTGGGTTCGGTGGGTGCATGAGAGGTGCCTTCAGGAGACTCTTTGTGGAGTGTCATATTCCAAACCATTGTGACATGGATTTGGAAAAGACTTATTCTGTTCAGGGATAACATTACTCATGGTGTTCATTACTCAGTTAGTAAGGGTGATAACACCCTGTTGTGGCAAGATCCTTAGCTAGGGGAAGGCCTCTTCTTATATGGCTTCTTACCGATAGTTGTGTTATCAATTGTGGAGTTGGGAAGTATGCCAAAGTGAACTACTATTTGTCAGAGGAAGGTAAATGGTTGGTGTATAAGTCAAGACATATTATCTATGTGGTAAACTTTTTCGTCATCTTTCCATTGGAAAAGGATGATAATATCTTGTTCAAGGGGGTTAAGGTTAACAAGTTGAAAGATTTCTGGAATGTTATGAGAGATATTCATCCAAAGTTCCCTTGGGCCATGTGGCTTTGGAAGACTAAAGCTCCTATGAAAGTTGTTCTGACTATTTGGAGGTGCATGAGGGGGGTATCCTAACTGTTGATTGTCTTAAGAAAAGGGGATTTCAATGGGCTTTAAGATGTATCCTCCGTCAGGAAGATGAAGAAATTGTTGAGCATATCCTTTTTGAATGCAGTTTTGGCAAGAAGTTGTGGGAGATAGCTTTGGCTAATGAGGTGTTAGGCTGTAGACTGGTGGTGCTATCTGATCTGTTGAGGTTGATGGACATGAAGTCAAGAACCTTTATCATTCTATATGTTCATGGAATCTGGATGGAGAGGAGTGTGAGGATCTTTGAGGATAGAGCCAGAAGTTTTGATACTATATGGAATCATGTAAAAATAGATTTAGATACCTTTTACTAGTTTGGTTGTTGTCTTTTCTTCATCCTTTCTACATAGCTCTCTATCTTGTATAGAAATTTTCTTCTTAATAGTAAAGGGGAAATAAGATTTGAAGGATAAAAAAAAAGATATCATATTACGTCAATTCCATCTCATGCAAGATATCATACAATGAAGAGATGTCAAACATGCAATATACTGAATATAGAAAAATGTTGCTAACCTAATGGATTAACACTTGCATAGTAGAGACATGATGGACATGTTTATATCATTATGAATAAGATTCATAAGTGATTACCTATGAGTGCAAGTGGGAGTCTATTGGTATATTTTCCCACAGACCTAATCATATGATGATTGTGATTGTATATCATATGAAAGATTTAATAAATAAAGGCAAGCTTCCAATTCATTCAGTTTCACTTAGTGTTGAGATAATGAGGAAACATAATGAATGTCTAAAGAATGACACTACTGAAGGACATATATCTTCAAGTACATGACTTAAACAATGAGATCCTATGGATGTTAAGAGTATGTACATTCTTATTATGTCCCTTGTCGGATGTTACAGTGGAAGGGAGATAGACACTAGTAACGCTAATGACTAGAGTGTGTGTTGGTTGATGACAGAATCTCAACAGTCATGATATATGTGATATCAAACCAAGCACATAGATACTTGTTAGATGAATAGTGTATCAGATAGACCCACCTTGAGAGTAAAACATGGAAACCATAAATGATGGTCATAATCATCTCTCATAGTGAAGGTGGTGATTGTTGTTCTTAGACCTAAAGTCATTACACTCATCACGTCTTTCAGTATGTTTTGACATCATCCACCGACTAAGGGGCTGCGATAAAGGTGATCATATATGTTGTGACACATGGGGTTGATCGTGAGTGATGTAGATGGGAATTGTCCCTCCTACTAGAGTTTGATATCTGGGCTACTTGATAAGTTAGACTGAGAAAAGCATGTGCATGAACATGTGAATCAATATATGATATTGAGGTCACATATATCTCAGGAAGTATGCTATGGATCAAGGAACATGGATTGAACATTGAGAGGATGATGATTCCATGCCTCAAGTTCATTCCAAATATCAAAAACAAAAGAATAAGAAAATCACTATAACACATGACACAGATCGAAGGTTGAAGTTGTTCTTCAACTTTTCTGATTATTTGAGTAGCAATGATGTGTGACTAGGCACCGCTCTTTTCTTGTGATGTCATAAATCATTTATGGACATTCACTGCCAACATAAATAAGAACATGTGGGTTCACAAATATTGCATAAAACCTACAAGAGGAGTTTAATCATGAATTATAATTAAATCGATTGATAAAATGTTTAGTTATTCAATTCAAACAACATTGGTTGAAAATTGACTGAATGGACAGTTGAACCAATTGGGTCAAGTGTTGAGCCAATCATTTTATTGTGTCAAGTCAATACAACCAAGTTTGGCAATTATGGATAGTGAACTGACCAGTTCAGGAAGTGAACTGAATGGCTCAGGTCCATGAACCATCCGGCTCAAGTTGTGAACCAAGTAGTTGGTGGATCAATTTGATTGATTCAAGGATTTGTGTTGGCATCATGTTGTGCATCAAATTGGATATTAATTGCCAATACATCTATGATCAGGAAACATGATGAAATGAGAGGTTCACTCGATGAACTGATCATCTTACATGCCAATCGATCGATTCACTTATAAACTAACCATTTCAGCTATCATGGGTTGTGAAAATTCATGAAATTCTATTCCCTTCCACTCCCACACAAACTAGGAAGTCTGACCCTGATAAATAGAGGGGTATTGGGGGCTTCTCTGAGACACAACTCAATTGCCTCTGACAATTGTTGTCCTCTCTGGTTGTGGTAACCAATAGAGAGCCCACGCAAGTCCTACCCAATGAAGGGAGGGATAGAAAGGGAGAATAATTGTGGGAGATCAAGTTGGTGACTAGTACACCAATGGGAGGGACAACTCCTTCCTATCTATTCTAGTAGAACGACATGAGTTCTAGGTGGTCCGTGTGGACTACCATAGAGGTTTGGATACACTTCCCACTAGGAGGGCAATGCAACCTGTTGCCTTCCGCCGCCAACTACAAGAGAAACAACTCTCTTCTGGAGAAGAGTCTAGTACAACTCAAGTTGAGCGTCCACCCTGACACTTGTAGTGGATTAATGCTAGAAACAATCAAGCAGGTGAAATTGTCAACCCTATAACTAAGGAGGTGGCACAAAAGATGGTAAGTTCATCCCAACTAAATAAAGAGTAACTTCCACAAACTTTGATTTATTTATATCTAATTTATTGTGATTTAATATTTTTATTAACTATGAATAGATTGATATCCATGAGAAAAGGAAGGAAGGAAAGTTCATCCCAACTAGCCGCATGGATGAACTATCAGTTGCTCTTGGTATGAAGGAGCATCCTGGCCGTGTTTGGGGAGTAGGAGCTGCATAGGATTCAAGTCTTATTTTGGCCCTTCACAATCTAGAAGAGGTCGTACAGGAGGTTTTACATAAGAGGAAGTTGAAGCATTGGTAGCACAGAAAGTAAAAGAAATAAGGTCTTTATTTCAACCTACTCAACATTCTCAACCTATTCAAACTGTGTGTCTCTCATATGATGAGGTACAAACCCATGTTCCAGTTGTAGAAGGCCGTGGGAGCACTCCCAATGACCCACCACAACAATATGTAGTAATTTTATTCTATATGTTGTGTTATTAGTATGATATATATATATATATATATATATATATATATATATATATATGTATATATATATAGTTGTAGTAGGTATCTGGTTTACTGCTTCGTATATAACTTATATTATTTCAATTCTAGGTTGGTATGAACTGTAAACTTGCAGTGGAGGTTCCAGAATTTTATGTTGTGGCAGCGGGCAAGGTATACAACCTTGGAGGTACATTTCATTGCCAACCAATTACTAATGGCATTTGTCATGTGTCCATCCATCTTGTGTATGACGGAATGGGGGACAAACCACTACCCATATATAATCCTGAATATGGTACAGTTGAAGAAGCAGAGGGTGCTATGATGGGTTGTCCTAGACACTTGGTTATCAATGACAAGGTATACCAGAATTCTACCATTTTTTCATATTTAACTGCATATATGAACTCGTGTAATATAAGTATGTAATTTAATTAACATGTTTGTAAACCAAAAAGTAAATATTCTACTAGTCGTCCTCCTATGCCCAAGCCATCTTTTATTCCAGAATCCACATTCGACAAGTTGGGAAGTAAATGTAAATGTTTGTGTTGATACTTAGCCAACCAAAGCTCAAGATTACAAATGTTGGTCAATTTAACAGAAGATGCAACTGGTAGGGACTTTGACAATTATATTTTTCTTGATGATATTATAGAGTTGTTCTGGTATAATTGGCTAAATACTTCGATATTAGAAGTATGGATAAGGTAAGGATCTATCAATATAGAAAATTCCAATACACATTTTTAAACTATTTCTATATATGAAAGTAATTACAAATGTTATACAACCACTTATATACCGAGGCCATAAACTTTGATATAAAGAATGTTGGATTCTTAGTTCCTTCAGTCACTAGTCAGGTGGAGACACATATTGAGGATGTGAATGGGTACTTCTCTACTGCATTCAAATATTTTGCTCGTGTGGGAAAAGAAAATTATTCTAATTCCTTTTAATGTCTAGTAAGTATTATTATTCAATATAATTTTAATAATGAATCAATTTCTTTATTTTAATATTTGTTTTATTCTTACTCAGATCTAGACATTGGGAATTATTGTCGGTTGTCCCAAAA
Organism: Alisma plantago-aquatica; assembly: GCA_963693085.1. Taxonomy (NCBI): domain Eukaryota; kingdom Viridiplantae; phylum Streptophyta; class Magnoliopsida; order Alismatales; family Alismataceae; genus Alisma; species Alisma plantago-aquatica. The sequence continues at coordinate 999,346,856 of OY856412.1, forward strand.
TTGATGAGTCTTTATTTTAATATTTGTTTTATTCTTACTCAGATCTAGACATTGGGAATTATTGCTGGTTGACCCAATGGGAAAAATTACAAGGGACCACAAACTGAAATTGTCAACTATGGAGTAAGCATAAATTTAGTCACTGATTATGCTTCAACATGATATTTCTATTTAGAATTTCTATTTTATTAACTATCATTTAATTGATAGGGGTATAAAGTCTTTGCGTGAAGGTGGAGGACAAATACCCACAAAATTAATGACATTGACTTTGAAAAATGTGAAGGTAGCTACTTTGACAACTACTTTGTCTTATATGTATTAATTTTCAACTCTGATATGTAAACTCTTATAGTCTTATATCAACTTTGTTTATAGTAGTTTACTAATATTAAGTATAATACATTATTTGTAGTGTCCTATACAAAATAATGTCCGAGCTTGTGGCTACTATGTAATGAAATATATGCAAACTATTGTCAAAGAAGCATCACATGACATTCATACTATAGATCAGGTAAAAAAGAATAACATCATAAATTTACAAGTGAGTTGTAGTCATTTTATAAAATATTAGCATATGCATTTTCTGTTGTAGATCTTTACAACTCATCCTTACACACTTGAGGATTTAAGTGAATTTCGAGAGGAGTGGTCATATGCTTTTCTAAATGATGTCAATATAGCATTGGATTGAATGCATATGTCAGCTCCATTTATGTATGTGGTTTTGGAACTCTTTCAAATTTACTTTTGTATCTCACATGAATTTTAATATCATTTCATACTTGCAATCTATCATTTTGCAAATGTTATGATGTGCTATGTTTATGAATATGTCTCGACTGAATATATGAATTATTTTTGTTATGAATGTGTGGTTTGGAAATTGATAATTCGAATTTGGACATAAAAGCTAGAAAATGTGGCTTTGGAATGAATTTCTAGCTTGCATTATTTCCAAGTCTACTTTCTATTACAGGTTTTGTTCTTTCTAAAGCGTATTTCTGTTCTACAGATTTTTGTTCTGAAGATTTCTATTATGTAGAATTTTCTTTAAAAAAAATTGTAAACTCTAGGGTCAGTTATTTTACATAACTGACCTTATATACCTCTAGGGTCAATTTTTTAGAAATAACCAACCTTATAGACTCTGGGATTAGCAGCTCATTTTTTGTACTCTCTTGGGTCAGCGTTTTGCTTATAATCGACCTTACAGTACCTTTTTTGGGTCAGTCTTTTGCTTATAACCAACCTTATAGTACCTATCTTGGGTCGGTGTTTTGCTTATAACTGACCTTACAATACCTCTCTTGGGTTGGAGTTTTCCTTATAACTGGCCTTATAGAAGTCTAGGGTCAGTTTTTTTTAATATAACCGACCTTACAACCTCAGGGTCAGTTTTTTCTCACTTTGGTCAGTTTTTTACAACCTCTAGAGTCGGTTTTTTATATATAAGGTCGATTTTCTTTGGTTAAAAAAACTGGCCCTATAGAGTGATTTCTATAGCGACGACCACTTAGGGTTCGGTTAAAATTTGACGCTAAAGTCTTACAAAAACCGACGCTATAGACCATCACTGTAGTAGTGGTTGTTGTAGACGTCATCTCAATGCAATCATGATTTTTGCACTACTGCAATGAGGAATAGTCATTGTACTTGCTCCAGGTGCATGTATGGACTCGTTAAACCATCTGTCCCATTACATAGTTGTTGATGCAATCTTGTTTTTATGGGAATATGGACAAAATTTCTTTTATTTCCATTATTTGCTCCGATCCCATATTTCCCAACAATTCTGACATGGGTAAATATATCCTCTCTCATAATGCATCCATAGTTCTCTTTACAATAGTTAAGGCTCACAAAATGCTCCCACCTAGATCATAAGTCTGATTAAGACTCACTTAATGTTGGTTAAGGCTCACATAAGTTCAGTTATGACTCACATAAGGCCGATTAAGGCTCACATAACATGATTGAGAGGAGGATACCAATGTAGCATGATTTCTTATTCTTAAACATGGTTTTTAGAATAATATGCTCATTTAGCATGGCATCATTTCATAGTGTTCCAATTGAAATAAAAATCATCAAATCAACATAAACATAAATTCATAGAAAGTACATGACATTCATGAGCATAAACTGAGTAATAGAATAATTGCACTTCAATTGAGTAATCATAAGTACTTAAACAAATAGTGTAAACCCTCGACCCTAATATTTTACTTAATGTGCATGATCCACTCAAAGATGAGAGATGAGGTCTTCCTAGCTCACATAAAGTTTGTAGAAACCATAATGTCCCTAAAGTAACATACTTTCCTTTAATCATATACTTGATTACTTTTAAACCCTAATTTAGGACTTTTAAGAAATCATGACATCATATTTTTTAATTAGGTTTTAGAAACCTTAAAATCGGATTTCTCACTGAAAATCCTTTCCAATGATTACATGTATGTTATTTTTTCATATATAAGATGAATTACTTACGAATTTCCTAAGTTCAACCAATCAAGAGAGGGAAAACTATAGTGTGACACTGATTAAAAGAAAGGAAATCCAATGTAAATACTGGGGCAAAAAGACAACACCACCTAGGCATGTTTTACCCATAAATTAAATAGATACGGACAAGAAGTTCATTTGATTCTAAATCAAGGTTGTGTAACAAATGTAACAAAGGTGTGCAAAAAACACTAAACACCCTTGGGATATAAATCAATCTATTTATCTATCAGGGGCACAATCTTAAACCTCTTGTCATCTTCTTCTCTAATTTGCACAACGAACGACATGGCAATGCAAGAACAAAAAATGAGAACTCGAGATTTGATACTTGATTTTAGCTTGCTTCATTGGAAAATGAGGTGCTAAACACCTCTCCCACATCAGGACACAACTAATGGGCTAAGTCCCATCCTCTTTAGTGGTCAAAAGATTGAGAAAACCTTACCAATATGATAGAGAAGAGGATGAATAGGGAAAACCCTAGGAAGCTTGTGAAAGTTGTATCAAACACCAAAATTAGGGGAAAAGGATGCTCATGGGGCTTCATGATAACCAAGAAAGTCCAAAGATGGAGGAAGAAAAGAAACTAGAGTTAAAGACAAGCGATGGGTTCATATGAAACAACCATAGGATGTAAAGACAGAAAGGTCACCTCTTTGGTGAGGCATTTCTTGTAGGCTCTAAAGAAAGGTTTGAAGCCTCTTAGGTGACCACGACAATCTCTAGAGACACCTTGAACCTTCAAAGGTGGCTGGCACGACAACGTTGAGGTGTGAAGGAAGTTATACTTATACAAAACTATATTGCTTTAAAGATGTTTGTTTAATAAGATAGGGTTAGAGGGTGTCTGTGTCGATCTAGGATTTCTTTTGATAGAGTCCCAGATCTATAGGGATTTCCATAGAGGGAGAACAATATCATTGGTGAGAGAAATGCAGACTGAGAAGTCCAGTGGTAGTGGGAGTTTGGTAGAGGAGATAGTCCCTTCACTTGTAGACTACTCTAGGTCTGAGGGTCAGGTTCAAACTCTACTAAAGGGGTGTGACATCCGATTAAACATAAATCATGCTAAATCAATTCAATTGAATCAAAAGACAATTCATATGGAGTTAAACTATATTGAAACTCTCAAAAATCGTTTTAGTGGTCAAACAATGTCCATTTCATCTCAAATTTGGACCTAAGGTATATTTTATTGTATACCTCAATTTTACACAATTACTTTATAAATTTGATGACCCAAATTTGAGTAATTTACTATAATATATCTAGTACCACTTATGTACATTAAATGGATTATTATTGATCTCTATTTGATTTCTCTTACCTTTTATGATCACTTAAGGTCCATTTTAGTTTTGGCGGGTCCATTGAACAAAAATAGACCAACTAGGGCTCATAGGTATATTAAATATTAGTAGTCTACAATGTGGAGAGAGAAAGTGATGTATACTTCAATGTTAACACATATTGAATTAAATATCATCTCGAAAAAGAGTGAACATTACTTAATTCATTATACCTTGCTTTAAACATTAGAGATGGGTATAATAGTCAAATTGTATTCTACTTGATGCATGAAATTTCACTTTTGAAAAATTACAATTTCCAATTAAGGATTCATTCATAAGTTTAAATTTTGAGGATATTACAATGTGTGTGTGTGTTTGTGTATGTGTCTTATTATCTAGATCTATAGGTGACTTGGACATATTTAGACTTGTCTGGGTAAAGACTGATCTTAGAATTATATATGGTCAAAAATATAATTGAGAATTATGATGAAAAATAACTTAGCATTCATATATGATATTATGTACAATCTTCATTGGGTGGGACATATATGAGTAACATTTTCTCCACCTACATATTCATCATAATTGAAATCAGTATTTTCAACCAAGGATGACAATGCATGACCAAATGTAATACCCTAGTTTATTTTAAATGGATATGTTGACGCCCTGTGCCACACAAAATGAGATTACTCAAAACAAAACCACAGAAGAGAGAATAACAAACTTATTAGCAAAAAACACTACAAATTAAAATCTTTTTCATAAAATAGCCATATAGTGAAAGAACCTTTACACTTGAGTCCTTTCATGCCTCAAAGCATTCACAATGCATGTTTTCAACCTGTAATAAAAGCCAGAACATATATACATGATTCCATCATATCTAATATACAGAGGGCACATAAAGATAGCACATCTGCAAAACATGTACAAAATGTTCCCAAAGACCCGAGTGTACAAGGACGACTTTAGGACTCTATCAACAAAGACATCCAGTAGCACCTCCAACCTTATCAGCTACTGCTCCTCTGGCTACTTCTCAACCTCCTCTACATGATCTCTACCTCTTTGTGTTTTTCCACTTAAAAAGGTGTTTAACCATTGGGGTGAGACACAAAGACCCAGTGAGAGATATAACTCTCTGCCAACTTTATTATTAACACAAATAAGATAAACTAAGCAGCAATATAGATACAACTAAGATTAAATAGGCAATGATTATTAACAGAAAGGGCAATTAATTTTAAATTACAAAACATATTAATAATTAAAAAGGAATATGAAGAACATGTATATTTTCTATCGACAACATTGTATAAAGATCAAGCAAGGTCTCAATTAATGTTTTTGTATTTGATCATATATGATTATACTACATAGTTGATTATGTATTTCATTATATCCTGAGGATTTGAGTCATACCACACAAATCCAACCGACCACTTGATAAGCCAAAATAGGTGCCACACAAGGTCTAATGGAAGAGCTAGAATCCACGACCTCACCACATCTCTTAGTCAGCATAAGAGAAAACATTGCAGAGCAATATCAATCAATTGCAAAATTGGCATATGGCCAAGATCAGGGACTGACTCATGCATGGCCATCCACATATATAATCGTAACTAACCCACCTTGGAACAGGTACAACGCTAGAAGAACAGACTCATGCATGGCCGTTCTAACAAAAGGAGTGGCTCATGCATGGCCATCCATGTCACAATGAGATCGGCTCACACATGGTCGTCTCACACATCATGTATTTAAGGATACAAGAAAGTACTCAACTTCTACCCTGCATATTTAAAAATATGCACTCCGAGTTAAACTTGTTTCACCGTCCAACAATAAAGCTGACACGATAATGGATCTATGACACATGGAAACTACACTATTGGATTTCACTTGATTAATTAGATCAATTTAAACATTTATAAGCATCAATCAAGTTACAATGTACAACCTCTGAACAAGATCTACATAAATAGAGCATGACTCATTACTAGACCATATTGAATCACATTAAGTATGATCTCATCACGTGATGTCTCTTTATGCTTATTATTCACCATATGTCCAACGTAAGGACCAATGTCCATCACATCATAACCACCATATCTCATATCTGGCTATGTACATCAATCAATATCACCCACAAGGTTACAAACTGATAACGAGAAGGAAAATCATCATCATCTCAGAGAACTCATGCCATACATTTACTCCATACATTTTACATCATAGCAATTAGGGTTTCACTTCTCCCGATTAGGGTTTACAAGGTTGGATCACCAACCACCCTTAGGTCATCACTTTCCTCATCATTATGAGATGTGTTAGGAGACATAAAAGCATGTTTCTCATTATCATTATAAAACATGTAAAGAGATACAACTTTCAACATCATACACATGATTACACCATAGGGTATCACATCACACCATGTAACCCTAGCATCAATAAGATGCAACACTACACATCACATAGGGTATCAGTTAGAGTTAGGGTCAAGGTCAGGGCATCGATTAACCCTAAATGTATTGGGAAACCACACTAAGGTTGGGTATCGACCACCATACTAAGATTGGATATGGGTTTATCATCACTAGGTAATGATCTATCATCACTTGGTATTAGTCTATCATTAGTAGGTATTGGTTTAGAGTTACATGAGAAAGTGTATCGACCATACAATCTCATAGGATATTTGCCTAAGTATCCTTTTAGATATCGACCACCTCCACCATCATGGGATATCATCCATACCAACACTAGGGTATTGGCCTCAAAGATCACCAAGGGATATTGGCCACCAGGATTTAGAGTAATATCAGTTGAACCTCAAGAATTGTGTTTCCTTCTTCAACTCTAGGTATATCGAGTTGCATGTGTGTCAAATTATATGTATATTGAATTAGGATTACCCATGTCGACTTCCATACTCAACTAAAGCAAGGAGATTCAACACTCTTCCTCACTAGTCATCACTAGATCATAACAAACCCCATCATGGTAGGTATATTGGTTTAGCAGTCAGATTGCATAATGTGTCAGTTTAGCATATCATATCAATTTAGTCATCTTCTACTTCAAGATGATGATATTAACAAGGCAAAAGAGAGGTGCATCTAGTGGTAGCAACTTAGTAATAATACCCAAATTTAGGCATCTATGCTAAGCATTTATTTATAGTTTTGTGCCATTATAGACTTCATATACCCAAAATAACCCTAGATCCTTATCGTTTAGTAATTTATACCTTTTCATAGATAAAGTTTCTCAACTAGCCAATTTTGGGACTTGTAGGAACGGAACCTGAGAAACATATATCCTCTAAGATTTCTCCCCAACACATGGTTTTTATAACATCTAGCCTTCCATCTGTCATGACCACAGTAGACTAACATCACATTATATGCACTAGTTTAGGAGACGGTGCATCCTCGCCAATGATAAGGTTCATTGACGTGGGCCCATTGACCACCAGTAATAGCCCCCCTTGTGGGGGTGGGTTTGGTCCGTGATGCCCTTGTGGGGGTGGGTTTGGTCTGTGATGTCGCGACAGGGACCGAAAAGGATGTCGCAACCACGGTCAAGAAGACAATGCCATGACCGTGACCAAGATGTTGTGTCGACTGGCACTTGGCACGATTGGGCCTAGCTCAACAAGGCCAGGCTGAGGCCAAGGCTGCGACCGTGGTACCCCAGCGTGATCGCAACACAACCACCTCGACCGCGGGATCTGTCTTGATCAAGGAATCCACCACAACCACGAGGTCTGTCTCAACTGAGGCATATCTCAAACACGGGATCTTCCTCGACCGTGGCGTCTATGTCAACTGGGACCCTCGGCATGATCATGCCCATCCTGGCACAATTAGACCGAGACCAGGGTCACGACCAAGGTAGGTGTCGTGACCATCTTTGTCTTTCACCTATAAATATTCACCCCTCGCGACCTGGAGAGGGGTTCCAAATTTTTTGGATGGTTCCACCTGGTGGTTCCGTACATTCTAGGTTCCCAGAGCCCCATGGGAGAGTTGAGAGGTTTGAAAAGGCTAAAACGCTCATCCTATGTTTGTTCCTGCAGTTTGCGTCCATCTACCACCATTTTCCACCACCATTTACCCATATCCTATCATTCTCAACCATCTTCCACCTCCATACACCCGCAAAGTTGTTCTTTGGGGCAGAATCAAAGAGAAAGGAGGACAAGGAGTCCAGAAGACCAAGGAGGACGACCCAAAGATGTGATCTGGCCTATACAGAGGCTAAGGAGCGAGAGCCACCTCTCCACTATGGGCTAAATCTCTTCTTCTTCTCCTTTCTTCTATTGTTCCCCTTTGTTTCTGTATAAATGATATTCTTCCATCTTTGTTCAGTGCCAACTATGCTTGTCCATGGATAGTTGAGCTCCTTCTTGGCTATGTAGCCCGTTTTGGGCATGTTTATGTACTTTTACCTTAAGCAAACATTTTTATTTCATATCTAGTACATTTTTTGTTCTATCTTCTCTTTTTGGTTATGATTGCTAGTTTGTCTGATCTCTTTCTTGCTTGAACTTTTATTTCTACCTATATCGAGAGATTCATTATAGAAATAGATAAGAGAAGGTAGTTTGGATTAGAATCTGAAAGGAGGATGGTTCAAGGTGATCTGTGTAGAACCGTGGACTTGGGCATGGTCGGGCCCATCCCGGAACGATCGGACCCACTACCAGGTTCTACACATATAACACCTATTCCTAGAATCTCAAAATATTCTAGACTTGAGAGGGTATCTAGAATATTCTAGGGTGTTGATTTGTCATCCACGAGAGAGGTTTCATATCTTTGATGGGTTTTAGTCATGCTACGTGAAAGCGAGTGGGATGGCCCCACAGAAACAGATACCACAATACATACTATGTTTCAATTAAGGTTGCTTGATAAGGTGTTTGAGGATTGTCTATTCCCAAGAATGAGTGCATAGACTACCCAAATTATGGTTACATAGCCAGGAACTCCTTCTCTATGATTAGTAGAATCCTATGGACTCTGTTTTATTTTATTTTCTTTGTTTTGTTTTACTTTGTGGCAATATACTAGACTAGTTCTAGCTCCCTACTTTTATCGATTATCGCGTTGGTGTAACTGACTTAAGAGTGAATAAGCATCCTAAATGTCCCCACATCCCTATGTTTGACCTTGTAGATCTACTTCAACTCTGTAATAAAGTTGTGGGGGTCCTTGAAGGGTTCGGGTTATAAATTGAAAGTTCCATTCCTCCTGAGTCTGCCTCCTTTTGGATGTGCAATTCAGGTTGCATCACTTAGTAAGGTTCTATTCTCAAAAATATAACTTAAGGCTACCAAGAATAGCTACTAAGAAACAAGGAACAATGAGATAAAGACAACTAGAAAGGTAACAAGTAGAAAGGTGATAATAGCAAAGTTCGTAATGCCTGGGCCCATTGCCCAAGGCTCTAGTAGAGTTTCAAAAATGACGAATGGCCCCACAGACCACCACTAGCCATAACTGTGTGCTTTGTTCTCACTCATGTTCTAGCCTGGACCAACTTCCCGACTGGTCACCCATCCTAGTACTACTCCAAGCTGAACACGCTTAACTATGGAGTTCTTTAGTAATGGGCTCCCAGAAAAGGAGGTGCACCTTGGTGATATGGGTAGTCCAATCATTCCTTATAAGATCATTTTTATCTAAGGCCTCAAATCCTGGGATGTTACAATCTCCCCCACTTAGACTCTTGACATCCATGTCAAGACTCAACTATATTGCCTCACAATATCGCCCCATTTCAGTGCAAACCCAGAATGGCTCATGGACACCTAGCTCCCGATCACGGAATACCAGCACAAGGATGGATACATCACCATGGACATCCCTTTCCAACATGCCTGGACTGCACCACTCAAAGACTAGCATACCATGCCCATCTGGGCCCCACCTACAGGAGGGGTTTTGGCTCTGATACCATTTGTAACACCCAGGCCCACTGCCTATAGCTCTTGTAGAGTTTCAGGAATGATGACTGGCCCCACAGACCACCACTAACCTTAACTTCACACTTTATTCTCACTCATGTCCAAACTAGGATCAACTTCCCGACTGGTCACCCTTCCTAGTACTACTCCAAGATGAACACGCTTAACTATGGAGTTCTTTAGTAATGGGCTCCTAGAAAAGGAGGTGTACCTTGGTGATATGGGTAGTCCAATCATTCCTTATAAGATCATTTTTATATGAGGCCTCAAATCCTGGGATGTTACAGTAGGTTTAGAGTTATATAACCTGCCTCAACAACAACCACCAAGCTCTAAGCTCCAAGGTCAAGCTCCAAGCTCACGAACTCAAGGTAGAGGAAGACGATCCTCCAAGCACAACATCTCCAAGAAGGAAGATAGAACCATGGTTAAGAAAGCAAATGAGAGAAAAGAAGATACCAAGGTCCATGGTTGAGAAGAAAAAGGAAGGAGAGAAAGAAAGCTAGAAAACCATGGCTCACCAAGGAAGAAGACAAAAGAGAGCACCACAAGCTTTTGGATCACCCACCAATCTCCAAGGGAGAGTTCTCTTCAAGCTCAAGGTCGGCCATCAAGGAGAGAAATCAAGGATCACTAAAAGGGTTCTCTTGCATGGTAAGAAAGGGGTATATATGCATGGCTGATGAGAGAGAAAGAAAAAGGGGAAGGTGTCACCACCTTAGAACCCTAGAAGACACATGTCTAATAAGAAAGGATACATGTAACACCATGCAACCAAGTGATAGGATACATGTCTCACCCACTTGGTTACTAAGGAAGTTCAAGGTTGATACACCCATTCACCCTCTTCACAAACTGATAGGGATGAAACCTTAGGGCACAAACTGATATGGAACTCCTCTAGAGTCACTACAAAATGATATGGCGATCCTCAAGATGCTACCAAACTGATAGGATGTCCCTCTAGACACCTCAACTGATAACAAGCCTCCTCAAGGTAACCACAATATGATACAAGGTCTCACCAATGGTCTCAAGCCCAAGAAAACACTCTTATGACTAAAACACACCTCAAACATGTACCCAAAACATCATCAAGGATGTCACCACTCAACCAAGGCCAAAACAAGGTGCCCAACACTTCCTCTCTCCTCTAGATGATGCCAAGAGAGAGAAGAAACACTTTAGAGGTGGAAACATTGCACATCGACCCCTATTCTGGGTGAATTGCAAGTTTGCACCAAACCTCTCCTCAAAACACTAGCATCAAGCAACAAGATCAAACAGGGAACACAAACCTCCAACATGCCCTAATTACATCTTAAGTGATTAGAGAAAGGACCTAAGCAACATACTAAAGCAAAGCAAATAGGGTTAGCCCAAAACATGGATCAGGGTCCTTATAGATACATGTCTCATTATGCATACGTACAATAGTAAGAATATAATAGTTCATAGTATCATTGGATAAATGTGTTCTTTTTGGAAAGTCGGGACACTATGTTGTTTATCCCACTCTCCTTGTGCATTGAAAATCAAAGTTGAGAATAGAATTTAACTTAATGAAAGAAAATTTGATGGGACTCCTACTATTACATTAACTTCTGACCACCATGTCATCCACTCTCAGATGAGGGTGACTATAAATATGATCGGGAATCAAGGTTCTTAGGTGTTCCTTAGCAAGGTTATCCACAAAAAAACTGATGTCTCTGGACATGAATGAGCTACACCTCCAATATCTATAAAAGAGGTCATCAATTATCAGCTTACATTCCCACAAGTATGGAATTACATCCACGTCCTTCATTGCATCTATGTTTGTACTACAATCAACTTCCACAATGAGCTATTTCACCCTTATTCATAGGCCTTCTCCAACACCAATAGGACGCACAGGCACAATTACCATGTGTAGCGTCAATTTTTTTAAACCTTTGATGTTGGTTATGAACTAACATCTAAGTGGACAATGCGATAACTAAAGATCTTTGGTGTCAATTTCTATGAAGTATGAAACTAGCGTAATAATAGTCGTGCATCGTCAGTTGCACGGAAATAAACCAAAAATGTAATTTGATATCAACAATAATTATAAGAATGTTTAGGGATTATATTCTTCAGTTCAAAGGAAGAAACTAACATTAAAGAACAATCTTTCTCATCAATTCTTTATAAAAACTAATGTTGTACATCTTTATAAGTTAACTGATAATGAAGTTGACATCAAAGAATAGTCCACATCATTGGTTCCTTCAAATAACTGATGATGTACTTCCTTATCAATTAAAATTATAATTGATTAGCATATTTGTGTCACTGGTTTTGTTAAGAAACCAACATTCCAAATTAATATCGTTGGTTTTTAAAGACAATTGAAATCGCATGTTTGGGTTTTTATAGCAGGTCTACAAACCCGTTGTCTAGCTGTTCAGCATGATGTGGAACATATAGCCAATGAGAATTGTAGGTTCCATCTTATGTTCATCATAACAATTGGTCAACAGTACCTACAATAAGAAACACATACAAGAGTCCACATGCACATAATTCATCTATAAACATGCATTTGCATCTCATTCACCTTCAATCCATTCTCATGCACATATGCACATACAAAATTCAGAAAACACACATGCAATTCTATTTGCATCCACATATACAAACACATTTCTCGTCATTAATACACATGCATATATACACATGTACATCATTCAATATGCACTAACAATTTATTTTCATCAGATTTAAAGTTGTAAAAGTCATTAGCATCACATGTATATATAAAATCGTAACACTAAAGTTTTAAAAACATCATATTTTGTTCCAATTAAAGAAGACGTTTACTTTATTAATGAAGGATTATTCCCATTGTTATTGTATCGTATCCAACTCTTCTTTTGTATAATGATTTGTCAGGTCAAATAGGTGTAAAAGATATTTAAATAGTTCAAGTTTGATTTATTTTTTTGTATATTCTTAAATGAGACTATGTACTTATGATTAAATACTATATAGATTACCTTTTCTACACGATGGATGTCTAGTTCTTCTTCTTTGACAATCGCATACATATACTGCATCATGTAGTATCTACATGTTCAATTATTATCTTGTGTCGGACACTATAAATTAACAAGTATGTGAGATTAATAAATGAAAACTCCTAGGAAAAGGAAGGATGGGGGTTAACCTTCTATCCTTTCCTCTTTTTATCTTCTTGATACTTGCGTTTCAGTAATCTCTTCTGAAACAGTTTCATCTGCTGCTCAGTTTCTGGAGGTCTGCTTGGTTCTTCAACCACTCCTTTTTAGGTGTGATGTATTGTCAGTGATGGGGGTCTAGTCTTGATCCTCCAGTGATTGGTGTAGCTGATCTATCTATTGAAGTGGTTATCTGTGTGGCTGGTAAAAGGAGGAGATGTGCCAGTGGAAATTGTTTGCTCCTTTTGTTCCTTCTGGTTTTGTATGAGTTTCTAGGTCTATGTGTTGACGTTTGATGGTTTGGAGGTTTTAATCTGGGTTCCTCCTTCTTCCACTTTTAGTAAGTGAGTTTAATGCCATGAGGAAGGGGAGTCAGGTCCCTAGCTCTAGCTATTGATGCTGATGTACAGTTGCTCTAGTTGCTTTTATGATCTAGCTTGGTACTGTAGGATGGTGCTGAAGTTTATCTCTTCATTAGCAATGGAAGTTGAGTGATACTAGATTGATACCAGCAAGGGAGTTCAAAGTCAGATGATTCCCCCCTTTCCAACTATAAAGTCTTCACAATTTGTGGGTTTGCATATTGAGAGTGGAGCTCCTTTTATGTTTGGGCGGAGTATCATTTTCTGTATAAAGACTCCTATGTTGTCTTTCTTTCTGTATCTCTCTTTCTTTTGGGTTTTGTATACAAGACCTTGGTCTCTTTTGTTTGCCTTGGTAACCCTCCCTTGAGGGTTAGGGGGTGTGCTTACGTTTGTACCTAAAGTTTTGGTATCAATAGCAACAGAGTTTTTAGCCGACTAAAAAAATACATGTAGTTGGCATATATGTATGCATTGGAGTCAGAAAACTACCTTAACATTCTTCCAAGATATTGATTTCTTTTTCTATCTACCTCTCCTTTGGCTTGTTTGAAAGCTTTTATACCCCTATAAGTTTAAATAATACATATAACTGAATTAATAATCTGTCATGCAATGATGCATACATTAATATATGTTTAATGATAAAATAATTTACTTACACTACAGTTACCACTTTCATTGTGTATCCCTCACTCCCTATTTTTCTACCCAAAGGATCAAGATAATACACCAATAGTAAATCAAGAACAATTACCAAAAACTCATAATTCTTATTATTGAGTGAAAAAGGCAAACAAAAGAAAACTCAAATTCCATGATAAAATGTAATTCATAAGTCAAAATTATAAGCAAAGAGTGCACAACTTACCCAACATTCAAAGGAGCCAAAATCACATTCTTTTCCATAATACCAAAATATATATATGCAGTAGAGAAGTAATCACTTAAAAAAGTTTGATCTCTATCTACAAAGCTTATCACTAATGGAACTAGAAATGCAACATTTGTAATCAACTTATATAAGAAGGTGCAATTATATATGGATTAATTTATTTGAATAAAGTAATTAGTCATAAGATCTCACCATATCTAAAGTTATATCACAATTGACCTCATCCAATCATATTTGAATAACTCCACAATACCTAACAAGAATACAATAGTATCATGCTCCTTCCCTGCAACATCCTCCTAAATATGAACCATCCTATCTGAACCTTCTTATGTAATGTCTAAGTGTCAACTCCTTGCACTTAGGACCTAGTGATTGGTATTTGTCACTTGTAATACAAGCAGATAATTGAGTCATTGGGGGAGGAACTATAAGGGGCTTCTTAGATACTATGGTCTTCATGTATTCTCATATCAGTTGTCAATAATATACACAAATAGAAATAAACCACAAATACAAATGCAATTTAGATTTATCATACATTCTCATACATAACTCTGACTTTATTCCAGTCAACCATGATGTTGTATGCATCTGCTGTGGTGTCATGCTCGGGGTGGCCAAATGGTAGTGATGTAAATTTCCATTTTGGATACAAAACCATGATAGTCATGTGGATCGCATTGTTGGGCATTAGAGAACCACAAATCTTGTCACCTGCAAGGTGTTGGAGAGCCTCACCCACTCCCACAACATAGAATGTAGGTTCAACTAATGCAAGCAACATTTTCTCAACACCTGCAATTTTGTATATAATGTTATATATACACAAACATAACATTTTATAAATTCACTTGGAAGGCTATTATATCATAATAAGACTTACATTGGGCAGTCTAATCCATGGGATTACTCCCAACTACCTCTATCTGAAGAGGGTCCACCTTGTAAGAAGAGTAGTGCGGCATAAGTACTGGCTGAGGAGGTTGAGACTGAGAAACTTGAAATTGTCTCATTGCTTCATGCATTATGTTTGCTACTATGTTACCACCTGTTATTGTATTCTCTTTGCAACTATGATCTCTACCTTATCTTATGGCAGTCCACTTTTTTGACAGATATACTCTTTTGATATGATGTGTCAAAAAAGGATCTAATCCCAACACCAGCCTCAATGCCTCAAACACACATAAGATGCCCTTGATTATCCATATCAATTGTTAATTTGTCACTTTGTCCCTAAAGGTTGAACTTGCCTTATTTTCTTTGTTTGTAGAGATGATGCTAATCACCATATATATTAATTGGTTAGTATAACATAACAATCAAGGTCAAAAATGAACATATACTCTAAGATTTGAATTTCACTATTTTTGTAGCCACCTCAGTGGTTGTGGGATTAGGTATTTCTCTAGAGCGGTTTGTCCTTGCATCTACCAACTCCTCCTAGTGAGGTAGAGGTGCATGAGTGATATAAGACTCAGAAGAACTAGGAGTAGGTTTCTTAGTATAAGACACTTGATGTCTGTGTAGGCGATGCCAAACATAACCACCTAGACCCAACTTATGGATCTGCACATTCTTTGAAAAACATTTCCCACACATTCTTTTGAAGATAGGTCCATTTCTCGATAGCAGGCTTCTTACTTTTGTCACTCATTATGTAATCTCTTATTAGATTTGTCCTATAATTCCTCAATCTCCTCCCACAACATTGCATCACATTTTTATGATGCATTTTGTCATCAGGTTAAAGATGTCCTTCAAAAGTTCATATAATTAATGACATCTGTTTAAAACAAAATTGTACATATCTTTAAAAAAGAATATCTCATAGCTACCTCCTTCCATATGAGGTCTTTAATTGCAAGAGAAATTTTATGCCAAGATTCTTTTATTATTGTCACTTTTCTATGGACAAAAACCCCTAAATGTTTCCTCAAATAATTGTGGTTCTTCCCAATAGGAAATCATGTTTCATCAAAGTCAATAGCAAAATTCGAACCTTTACCACTTTGCACTGCTAACTTGTTCGTCAAGGTTATGCCTCTTTTACATGCATGGTCACACTACTCCTCAGTAGATCCAACAAGATCCCCAGGGTGCACATCCTCAAGGTGCTCATACTCAAGTGATCATCATTAAATAGTCAAGAAACACATATAAGTGATAAAAAATATAACTTATATAACTATGATAGAGAATGTTAAATGAAATATAAAGCAATGTAACTTACACCAAAGTCATTCTCATATCACACACCATCATGGTGAAAATTCTCACATTTCTCATCCTCATGACCAGATGCCATCTTAATTTCATATAAAAATAGTCAAAGAAAGAAATATAAGTGATCAAGAATGTAAAATGCACATCTCTCATATGAAACATATATAACACTGATAATGAATATAAAATGCACATCTAGCATGTAAACATTTTTGTGAAATGCATGCCTCTAGTCAATAATTAAAATTTCTCTATGTGATCTCCATGTGTATGTTGGTAAGTGTTACCTTCAATATTTACACTTAGCAAGAAAAATAAAAATGGACTAGAGTCATCATACTAGTCATAGTAATCTTCTTCATCTATAGGATCCACAATAAACTATCTTTTCTCATGAACAACGACAAACCATTTTTCATTTACAAGATCATCGATATAGAATACTTGTTTTGCATGTGATGCCATGATGAATGTTTCATTCTACTCACTGATATTTTTAAAATTCACTAATGTACCAATTCATTCATAAAAACTCCTTTTTTGTTATCAACCATATTACACCTAAATTTGGGAACTCTAAAAATTTGTATAGTAAAACTCCCATATGTTTTCAATGAAACCGTAATAAGACATTTTAGCTTCATGTGGATTCTTATCCTTTGCACTAAAAAATACAATGAAGTCGCTTGAAAGGTGTCCCGATTGTTTCGGATGACACTCTTATCATCTTGAAATTTTGTGTAGTATGAAAATCCATTTTGTCAAACCCTTCATAAGATATAAGATTCATCTCTGGTTGAATAGCAAGTCATTTGATATTTTCAAAAACATTATTTGGTATTTGAGATAGTTAACGGAAGACTTTATCTTAAAATCACCTAATAAATATCATATTATACTCTCTAGGAAGCCATATTAAACTGGCTCATGGATATTTTCTCTTGATAATATTGGTGTGTTTGGTGATATAAATACCCACTTCATTGATATTGTGTAAAACATACAAGTGTGCTTGCTTCCACAACTCATGACTAATAACTTTCATACATCCTCCTAAAGTACTTTTTCCAGAGTAGTTGTTAATATTCTTTGTATTGGTAGGAGTTTCATTATAACCCAAAAAGTCATTGCAAAAGTACATAACCTCTCTATCCACACAACCCTCAATAATACTCCCTTTAGGCCGACAACAGTTTTGAATATCTCCTTTAAAAACACTCATGTATTATTCAAAAGGATACATCCAATGCAATAAAATGAGACCCAACATTTTCACTATCCTAGTGAAATGGACAACAAGATCTATCATGATATCAAAGAATGAAGGAGTAAAATTCACCTCAAGCTGGAATAGGGTAATGACCACTTCTCTTTGCAACTTATCAACATTCTCAGGATCAACAACTTTTTTGCATAGAATGTTGAAGAAGAAATAAAGCTTAGTTTACATGCTTCGGCTGTATAAATGGAATAGAAATGAGAAATATTTGCTGCATTAGAGTGTGGAAATCATGATATTTAAGAACTATCAACTTCATATCCTTCATTGAGACTAATCTACAAATATTATAATAGTATCCATATGATACCTTAATGTTAAGCAAACACTCATAAACATATCTCTTATTCTTCCTAGACAAGGTGCAACAAGTAGGAGGTAAATATGTATGACAATTGTTGCTAAATTTTCTGTTAATTCTTTCCTTATACCCATTTCATATAAGTCCATTCTGAATTTGATTCCATCTTTATTCTTACCTATTACATTCAATCGAGTATCAATGACACTATCACAAACATTTTTCTCAACATGCTTGACATCAGTGCAATGTCTAAATGATGAAAAACTCCAATAAGGAAGATCTCAGAGTATTGACCTCTTCTTGAATAAAGATTTATCACATGTGGGAATAGTACATTGTGACATCTTACCAAATTTGTTGGCAACGTCTTTTACTATTTCACAAGTATCCTCCACTGAATTAGGTTTAAGGGCACAATGTTTATTAGTTGAGCCATTAAATTCTTTGCACAACCTTTGATGAGGATGCACTTTTGGAAAAAATCTTTGATTAATAAGATATATAATCATGTTGCCATGTTTTAATCATATTAAATTAGTTTTCTCCTCACATATAGGGCATGCTTTGGATCCTTTTATGTTGTATCCAGTCAAATTCCCATATGCTGGAAAGTTATTGATAGTGCAAAACAACAAAGCATGCAAATGAAATGCCTCTCTATGTGAAACAACATTGGTCATCACAACTTCTCATTATAGTTTCTTTAAGTCATTAATTAGAGGTTTAAGAAATTCATATCATTGTCAGATTATTTCAGGCCCGATATCAATAATGACAACATGACATACTTAGTTTTGTTGCAGAACTAGGGAGGAATATTGTATATAACAATAATAATATGACAAGTGATATGTTGGCTACTTAGTGTTCCCTATGGATTCATCCCATTGGTACAAACCCAAATCTTAAATTCCTGACTTCTTCACCAAGTTTAGGGTATGGTAAATCAATATTCTTCCACTGTTGGGAATTAGATGCATGTCATAGGATTCCATCATTGTTTTTCTTTACCTATGCATGTTAAGATAAATTATGCACATCTATGATATTTGCAAATAAATGATGAAATCATGGTATTATAGGTAGGTACCATAGCACCTTGGAAGGAGATCTAGTTATGGCCTTACCTGAAGTCATCATTTTGTACCTTGACACCCCACATTTTGGACAATATTTCAAGTCAATGTAGTCCTTTTAAATTAACACATAGTCATTCAGGAATGCATGTGTCTTTTTAGCCTCCATTCTCATTGGGAATAATGTTTTCTTTGTTTTGTATGTTGAGATGGGAAGCTTGTTTCTGTTAGAAAGAATTTCTTTTAGAAAATACAATAGAGATGTGAATCTTTTGTATCTCTCTCCATCTATTGTTATCTTTTAGAGTGTACAATCTCAACACAATACTCAGATTTGTAAACTTAGTACAATCTAAGTATAACTGTCTATCAACAACATGCACAATGTTTCTAAATAATGAAAGTAGATCAATAAGATTTACCCCACAACTATCTGGCATCACATCAATTGTGTCAATTGAAAGCAGTTCATTCACATAAACATCGATGACATTCTTCAACACAAGTATTGCTACTGACATCTACTAATATAATAGTAGGAATATTCCATGCCAATACCATTATGTATAGCCCTGTACAATCTCTTGGTACATAACATGACTTTTGATTTCATGGACAATAGAATCCACCTCTCTATGTTCCTTTGAAAATCTTATAAATTGATCAAGACCAGTAATAAACTCAAGATTGCAAAAATTTGGAAGGGGCATAAATGATTGATCCATTCTATCATCATAGAGAAAACAAGTATTTAGTCATTAATAAAATATATTTGAATTAAATTAGTGTTTAGGAGGGTTGAGGATTTAGAGTTTAGAGTTTCTATGTCAAGAGACTACATGGACTAGAGTTTATAAGGTTTAGAGATTTTAGAGTGTTTAGGGCTTAGGATTAAAAGTTTAGGGTTTAGAGTTTAGCATTTAGTGATGAATGTGTCCACATATGCCATTCTTGAATACCTAATCTCACTACTAAGTGTATAATGTGCATTCTATTTTCAAGAAGTATTTTGGTAGCATTTCTCCACATTTATCCAAGTATAAGGTTCTAGATCGTCAAATAGCTACATACATATGTACTCAGAGAACAAATGGAGGGTTGCTAATGAAACATCATAACAATAGAATACACATTATATACTTACATCCTAAGTGAGATTAATCTTCAAGAATGGTCCCAAACAGGGGACTATCCATGATTTACTCCTATTGAGTAACTCTTGGACGTGCTTATAACACAATAGAATGCATGTATAGTTTTCAAATACATATATAGTTTGGGTTACACTCTTACAGTTTATGTTTTAATATAGTTAGTTTGGGATAAATCTTTCATTCATAAACATACATATAGTTAAAAGTGAAACATGCATATGCCATTGGTTTAATTCATTTACTAAATTGGGTTAACTGATTCATCCATATATTTCTAAAGAACATAATTAGGCATGTAACCCTAACTATGTTTTTAGTTACAAAAAAAATGTAAAAATTAGGATATCTAAATCAATAGCATAGTAATTTTTGTCTAGACATGTTAAATTAAACTAGGCATTAAAAATTATAAGAAGAATAGAAGAAGAGAAGAAAAAGAAAAAATGTACCTGATTGAACTAGATACCATGGAGAAACAACGAACATTGATGACCTCAGAGGCAAAGGAAATGGCAGTAGCAGCAACTAGGACAATTAATGGTGGTAGTAGAAGCAAGTGGGACAATTGGAAATGGTGGTAGCAATAATTGGGCCAAATGGTAGAAGTGGCAAAGAACTCAAAGGTAACAGAACATCAATGAATGAGGAAGCAGAGGTGGCATAACAATGACGATCTCATAACAAAATTGACAACGGTGGCAAACAACAACAACGACAATGGTGGCAGTGATGCAAACAACAGTACAACAACAACAACAACGATGATGGTTGAAATGGATGTGGTGATGGTTGGAAGCTAGGTCATCGGTGTTTCCTGAGCTAGCTTCTAGGTATCGTGATGGAATAGATAATTAGGGGAAGAAATTTTTGTTTGTGCTATTAAGTTGCACTTAATCATTGGTTGAGCTGGATTAATCAAAACTAAACATTATGTCATCATTCTTTTAGAAAATCTGATAACATAAGTTCACATCTATCATCATTCTTTTCATTAGAGATGGATGTCATATGTCATTAATAAAAATTCCAATCTCAATAAGAGATATAGTGTCAGTTTTATTACCAACACCAAGAATATAATCCATGTTGAGGAGAAATGTTGTTTTGTAGGACATGTGGCACCTAGTGTCCCCGGTTCCTAAATAGGATTCAATGCCATAGAATTTTTGTAGGTAAAAATATTTTTGGGGTATTTGACCTATTGTGTCTGTTGTGTTATACAATAGCTGACACCATAGCCCTTTTGGAGGTAAAATTTTATTTGTGGAAAGGGTTGTGTTGTCAGTTCCTTGTCAACTCGTCATGTGCTTCACCAAAACTTTCTCAAAAATGGAATTTTATGAGTTGTTTGTGATGTCGGTTCCTCCACAAGAAACCAACATCAAAGTGAAAGTGGTACCCATGTTTTTCCTAAATGACAAGGCTTGACCTATTACAGTGTTTGTGCTTTAGTAACTGACGTCATAGGTATATAGTGACACCAGAGGTCAAATTTTGTACTACTGATAGATGTCAACTCTACCTTCTAAATTGGGTACTTGAGCATACACCTTCTCTGAGCATTTGCCAAAACACCCTCCTAATTTCTCACAACCACCCATAGTACATCCTTTCTCCTCCACACAGATGCATCATAGTATATCTTCCACCAGCCTTTTAGAGGTGATTATCATCTTGTACAACCACCTAAATTAGTCCTATTATATGCTTTTATAGGAGCACACACTTACTCTCACGTTGTATAACATTCACATGATATGAACACACCTTGTATCATGGAGCCAATCAATGAGTATGGAGGAGAAACCACCAAAAGACAAATTTGACCTAGATAAAACTGGAACCACATAGTGAGATGGCTCCTGAAACATGTATCTACCGTAATCAGTATAGAGGAAAATTTAAACAACGAACATATACAATTCATCCTCTCATATGTTTTCATTTTTAGAATAAAAAGCCTCAATGGGTTAGTTACATATTACTCATTAACATTGTAGTGTCTGTTAGAGTCATCACAGAAGGTTATGATGAACATTTTGTTATCCATAGTAGATACACCATTGAACTCACAAATATCAGTGTGGACAAATTTCAAAATATCATATTCTCTATGAATCAGATGGAAATGTTTCCTAGGTATATAACATGTGTATAAACAACATATATGTATTTCCTATAAAGGAAGTTATTAGATAAAAGATTAGTATTCTTTGTTCTTCACATAGAATCATCATTCACTTTTACAAGCTTTCATACCACCATTTGAGAACTAAAGATTTACAACAATGTAACTTTCATTTTTAGTCAATGAATAGATACAAACATTTACTATATGAATCATAATAAGATTCTCTACATCAAACTATTTTCATAAGATAAATGATTATGAGAATAAGCCAATACAACTTTATATTCTTGTATATTTCCATCAAACTATTCCTAACATTATAGGACAATTAAGGATATTTCTCTTGACTACATGGACATATCCCACTCTATGAAAAGCTAAAACCTTTCTCAAAGGAAACATTCAATTTTTGAGACATTCACCTTTGATGTCAATAGTGAAGTAATATTTCAATGTTATTCACCAGTTGGCTGAATTCTTCCCAAGATTTAATAGTTTTTTCTGATCATAGACACAACAATAGATTTATTTGATAGAAGCATATCATTATCCTATAAATTATAAATAAAAATTAAAAACTCATGTGCCTTTCCAAAAATTGTCTTCCTCTCAATAAGCCGAAGTTTCAAGAATTTGGTAACATAGTATTTCCCAAGTTCAAGGTTTTCACAATAACACAACATGACCAACAATTTTCAAAGTTCTTTATTGATGTGGTAGAGGAGGAAATTTCTATATTACCTAGAATGTTAGAACATATGATAATATAATAATGACATAGTATCTCTGTGACAAAGTGGAATTTTACATAAGTATGTTGAAATTACTATTTTTCCCTCATTGTACTCACTCATGATCCTTAATCATTTTTCTTGTCTTCATAATTAATGTTGAGACTCAAATACAAAATATGGTGATCAATGTAAATTTTATACACATTATAACACCTTAAACTTGATTAATTGATCACTTTGTCCAAAGATAAAACATTGATCCTAAAAATTCATATTTTTGCTCTCAAACTTTTTCTAAAGGTTCTCCACGCTTTTGTGAAGTTGTGGTCCAAATTTGAGGTCAATTGGATATTCCTACTATTTACTATGAATTCTTGAAGTTTTTGTATTGAAAACTGCTTTTTCCCTTTTATTTGCCTTCTTTTATGGCTTTGTCCATGTCATTGATCCGTGGAATGAAACAGGGGTACTCCTCAGCCCTTGGATTTGCTCCTCGTAGATTCAGGCATGATCCAATGACCATCAGGTCATCTTCTACCTCCCGCTGATTGTGGGGAGTAAATGAAGACTGAGAGCAAGATCTCCTGCCCATAGCCTCCATTCGAGTTTCTAAGCGAGCCAAAATGCTCCTCTTGAGATTTTGAAACCATCAAACCCTAGTTTGACTAGCTTTTGTACACATTTGTGCTGCCAAAATGCCTCTTTTCCTTTATCCTCCCACTCCGACAACCATGGCCATTTGCATGCCTCGACCTCGCCCTTAAACCTACCCCGGGTACTATAAAAGGGACCCTTAGGTTTGCCATCATCTCACCATACATGGAGCCACACCCTTGTTCACTCCCTCGGCCTTGAACACCCTTATTTTCTCCTTGATCTTCCTGTTGTTGTGCAGCACTGCTACAAAGCCCACTCTGGGTGTTCCCTTTCCTCGCCATCTCACCCTAATCTCTAACCACCAACCAATCTGCGAAGCCGCGACGAAGTCAAACGACTATCTAACAGCCCACGGAGATGCCCCCTACTCCCTTTCCCCCATATCTATGACGAGTTAGTCCGCTGCGTCTGTGTTCTCACGCACTAGGGCTGGAAAAGGAGAAAAGAATCCCCTAACTGGGATACAAGGAGAAAGACCGTTGGTCAAACGAACATCAATCGAACCAATCAAGCAAGTATTGAACCGACAAAATCCAGGATTGAACTAGACCTCTGGGCTAGCAAACCCCATTGCCTTTGTGGCTCGATCATAGCCATACAATTGACATCCAATGATCAGCCTTTTTTTGCAAATTAAGGTAGTATTCTCATCTATGACAAATAAGCTTTTATAATCCTGATCTTGTTTAAATCGTAATAATTGTATCCTAGATCCAAATAATTTGTGTAAATAATCAATCTCGATCAGAAAAATCTATTTAATCTATTAAAAATTCTTTTGAAACCTGATTCAAAACGATGCTCACTGATATAATTAAATCTTGATCTCTTGCTCATTTAATTTTTCATATAGTTCAATAATGATGTTCAATCTATAGAAACCTTACTATCTGACTCTAGTGTATCTATTTGAGACTCTAGAAGCATACTTGACTTGTTAGTGAATCTAGATCTAAACTTTTGACTCATTCAAATCTTGAATATTATTTCATGCCATAAAGTGATGACTAATCTTGATTCTAACTCTAGAATTGTCATATGGTGAATATAAGTGTACTATATATTGTGACCTACCTGATCTAGACCCTTGAAATTATTTCCTTGATGAAGATCTAGAAATTTCATGATGACTTAGATAATGATCATAAATTAGGGTTCACACATATGATCCTAGAAACCTAGGAAAGTCATTCATACTCAAAAATACTTGAAATCATGTTGGACATAATGAAATATTGATCGATTATAAGTGAATGACCCAACCCTAAGTTTGACATAGGAAAGTGTAACACTAATCTCGAATATTGAAACATGATATTCAGAACATTATGATCTTAATCCTTGATCATATCTTCATGATTTAGAATCTAACTCGAAGGGTCTGCCTATTATTTGTTGATTATACTCAAAATCCTCGGTGAAAGGTATGCTATTATAAAACTCCTCCTTGATTGTATTGAAGATACATTTATGTATCTCTTGACTATATACTTGTCTACTTACTTGGATGAGCTACAGTTCCCTATCATTAGTATTCCATTTTTTCTATATTATATTTTGGAAAAACATGAAAACATAAATTACATGCCCATTATGACTGCTCGTATATTGATAATGATGATGATGTTTTTAATGTTGATAATGTTGACATTGGGTGCAAGTGACCCCCCTCATTGAGAGGTGGGAGTTGTACATTGGACTCCTACCTCATATGGAGAGAAGGAGCCTAGTGACTTCCCCCATCGTGTTGGGGAAATAAAGTTACACAAAAATATATATGCATGCTTTTCGAATTACAGCATAATGGGAACTCATAATAAAAGTCGAATCGTTTGAAAAACTTGTTGAATAAATGTTGGTTTTGCAAATTGCTCGTATTACTTTTGAAATAGAAGTCTTGCCGAGTACACTATTTTTCTTATAAACTGCTTTACTTGATTTTGATAGCGTATCAGGTAATTGCATGATTGTGTCTCGATTTTCTTGATTTTAAGCAATACAAATGGAATGTTGAATAAGATCGCTTCCACTCTACACACTCTGAAGACAAAGATAAATCAGATATATCTCCATACTAGGTTAGTTGTTCTTTAAATATCCAGTTTTTGAGTTATTATTTTTCTTATCATAAATGCCAGTGTGATAGATCCTATTAGGCCACTCAGGGATGGGTGCTCCAATCCTCTTACTACTGTCTAGGCAGTAGGATTGGGATTGGGGTAAGAACAGTTCCATGACACTGGGTATCAGAGATTACACACTCCCATATACTTTAAGTAAATGATTTTTCAAGTCTCTTACACCCAAGAAACCCTAAAGTCCATAATGGTGAAAATTGAGGTGTCTAGGCTCAGAGTTCTGGCATCTCATCTTTTCTTTAAGGACTATCCTAAGCCACCCATGTAGATGAAGATCAGGTAGTTTTCTCATCTCCTCATGTAGTCCTTTCTTGTGACCTTTACCTCATGATGTCTTAATTATGGGTAGCTTATGCATGGGAAA
Organism: Alisma plantago-aquatica; assembly: GCA_963693085.1. Classification (NCBI taxonomy): domain Eukaryota; kingdom Viridiplantae; phylum Streptophyta; class Magnoliopsida; order Alismatales; family Alismataceae; genus Alisma; species Alisma plantago-aquatica. The sequence continues at coordinate 999,373,180 of OY856412.1, forward strand.
TGAATATTACTAAATTTTGAAAGTCGATACCATGATCTGACCTAAATTTGAATACTCGATTTTGATCAATGAAACTTGAATACTCTTGTATGACCCCTAATATCATGTAAACTCAATTTAGCCAAACTAGACTACATGCTTCCTATCTTGAGGTAAATCTTGATTTGGTGAAATAAGGATGACTTGTACCTTATACCTTGTTGTTGATGAGGTCTCTATTTGATTAAGCCCATGTTTCCCTATTGTTAATTAAACCTCAAACATAGTTAAACAAACTTGTATCCTATTTTGTATACATCTTGACCATGCTATCAAGTAACTAAGCCTAATACTCACAAAAATCATGATGTAAGACTATGATATAAATTACACTCCCCCTATTTTGATTAGTATGAGAATCAACAAAGTTACATAATAGTTTTGAAAGTGTGAATATCTTATATACTCTTAACTCATACTATGTTATTAAAAGACTCACAAATCTGTATACCTTGCAAATGGCCCCACAAACCCGTAGTCAAAAAGCAAGATCCCTAAGAACCAATGATGATCAAGGAGAAAGGATTGATAAAAGAAATATTGATGAAAAAGTTGAGAATAATATAAACAAAGGAAAAATACTTAGGCTCTATGACGGTAATAGGTGTGATGCTTGGGAAATGAAAAACAAGTTAGTAATGGATGTTATGACCAAATGGGGGACATACGCAACATCAATAATTCCTGCAGGACTCCAAGTCACCATGACTGCCTTTACCCCTACATCCAAGCCTGTAGTCATGGAGATAGAGACAAAGATGGAAGTTGGAATTCCAAAGGAGGACATGTGCAATCGCAACCTTTGAAGTCACCACTAGATCTACATTTTAATATGGCAATTATGTAACTCTTTGTAACTTTTCCTTTTTGAAATAAAACCTTGTAATCACAATATTTTGAGAAATGGAAATGTGATGCCATTTGGAACCTATCCTTGGATTTGAAAATTCGTGTCTGGTTTGAATTTTGACTCCCATACTCAAATTTTGAATTTTTGACTCGATCATCTTGACCTACAAATGGACCATCCATTGTTGTAATACTTGACTCAAAATTATGAAATCTTGATTAGTTGAATTTTGAGGATGGTAACATTGAAAATATGTATAGGGTTAATTTCCTAATATGGTCTAGGTTTGGATCATTTGCCCACCTCGAATATACTTGATAAAGAAATTGATATTGGAATCTCAATAATATTGCTAGATTGTTGATATGGGTGAATGACCACATCGGTGGTCTGGATAGGAATAGAAACCCTAGACTGGCATGTTTGAAACCCAAAATACGAATATTTGAATCTTGACTCTTGAATAACAAACTCGTTAGTGCATGACCCTTTTGGTCCATGACACTTATTCTCGACTATCGATCTCAATTTTTCTCTCAGATGTGGTTTGAGAGTGAACTGAATTGGTGAATTTTTTTGACCTTTGACCTTCATATTAATCAATGCAAATTTATGAAAAATTGTTGATAAGGATAATGTAGAGGATATAATTTTGATTATATAATTGAGGACACTCCAAAATTTGAGGATACGAACTAGATTTTGAGGATTTTTAAATTTTGGTGACAAATTTCCTTTTTGAGGAGGGAAGGATGTGACAAAGTGGAATTTTACATAAGTATGATGAAATTACTATTTTGCCCTCATTATACTCACTCATGATCCTTAATCATTTTTCTTGGCTTCATAATAAATTTTGAGACTCAAATACAAAATATGGTGATCAATGTCAATTTTATACACATTATAACACCTTAAATTTGATTAATTGATCACTTTGTCCAAAGAAGAAAATTGATCCAAAAACTTCATCTTTTTGTTCTCAAACTTTTTCTAAAGGTTCTCCATGCTTTTTTGAAGATGTGGTCCAAATTTGAGTTGGACATTCCTACGATTTACTATGAATTCTTGAAGTTTATGTATTAAAAACCCCTCTTTCCTCTTTTATTTGGCTTCTTTTATGGCTTTTTCCATGTCATTGATCTGTGGAATGAAGCAGGGGTGCTCCTTGACCCTTGGATCTACTTCTTCCAGATCCAGGTGCCATCCAATGACCATCATGTCATCTTCTACCTCCCGCTATTTGTTGGGAGGAGTCAATGAAGACTAAGAGCAAGATCTTCCTCTCATAACTTCAATTTGACTTTCTAAGAGAGTCAAAATGCTCCTCTCAAGATTTTGAAACCATCAAACCCTAGTTTGACTAGATTTTATACACGTTTGTGCCGCCAAAATTCCTCTTTTCCTTGCTCTTCCCACTCCGGGTCCATGTCCATTTGCAAGCCTCGACCTAGCCCCGAAAACCTACCGTAAGCACTATAAAAGGGCCCCTTAGGTTCGCCATCATCTCACCATACTCGGAGCCACACACTTGCTCACTCCCTCGACCCGAACACCCTTATTTGCTCCTCGATCTTCCTGCTGTTGTGCGGTGTTGCTGCAAAGCCCACTCTAGCTGTTCCCTTTCCTCGCCATCTCACCCTAATCTCTGACCACCAACCAATCTATGAAGTTAAGACAAATTTGAATGGCTATCTAACCGCCCATGGAGATGCCCCCTACTCCCTTTCCCCCCATATCTCTAACGAGTTAGTCCACCGCATCTATGTTCTCATGCACAGGGGCTGGAACGGGAGAAAAGAATCCCCGAACTGGGACTCAAGGAGAAAGACAGTCGGTCCAACAAACCTCGATCGAACCAATCAAGCAAGTAATGAACTGACGAAATTCAGGATTGAACCGGACCTCTGGGCTAGAAAACCCCATCGCCTTTGTGGCTCGATCATAGCCATCCAATCGGCATCCCATGATCAGCCTTTTTTTGCAAATTAAGGTATTTTGCTCATCTTTGACAAATAAGCATTTAAAATCCCTGATCTTGTTTAAATCATACTAATTGCATCCTAGATCAAAATAATTTCTGTAAATAGTCAATCTTGATCAAAAAAATCCAGTGAATCAAGTAAAAATTCTTTTGAAACCTGATTTCAAATGATGCTCACTGATATAGAATTAAATCTTGAACTCTTGCACATTTAATTTTTCATATAGTTCAATAATGATGTTCAATCTCTAGAAACCTTACTATTTGACTCTGGCGTCTCTACTTGAGAATCTAAAAGCATACTTGACTTGTTAGTGAATCTAGATCTATACTTTTGACTCATTCAAATCTTGAATATTATTTCATGCCATAAAGTGATGACAAATCTTGATTCTAACTCTAGAATTGTCATATGGTGAATATAAGTGTACTATATCTTGTGACCTACCTGATCTAGACCCTTGAACTTATTTCCTTGATGAAGATCTAGAAGTTTCATGATGAATTGGATAATGATCATAAATTAGGGTTAACACATATGAACCTAGAAACCTAGGAGAGTCATTCACACTCGAAAATACTTGATACTTGAAATCATGTTGGACATATTGAAATATTGATTGATTATAAGTGAATGACCCAACCCTAAGTTTGACATAGGAAAGTGTAACCCTAATCTCGAATATTGAAACATGATATTCAGAAAATTATGATCTTAACCCTTGATCCTATCTTGATTATTTAAGATCTGACTCGAAGGGTCTACCTATTGTTTTTTTATTATACTCGAAATCCTCAGTGAAAGGTACACTATTATATAACTCCTCCTTGATTGTATTGAAGATACATTTATGTATCTCTTAACTGTATACTTGGCTACTTACTTGGATGAGTTAACGTTCCCTATGATTAGTCTTCCGTTTTTCTATATTATATTTTGGAAAAACATGAAAACATAAATTGCATGCCCATTATGACTGCCCATATATTGATAATGATGATGATGTTGACAATGTTGATAATGTTGATAATGTTGATAATGTTGACATTGGGTGCAAGCGACCCCCCTCATTGAGAGGTGGGACTTGTACATTGCCCTCCTACCTCATATGGAGACAAGGAGCCCAATGACTTCCCCCATCGCGTTGGGGTGATAAAGTCACACAAAAATATATAAGCATGCTTTTCAAATTACATCATAATGGGAACTCATAATAAAAGTCGAATAATTTGAAAAACTTGTCGAATAAATGTTGGTTTCGCAAATTTCTCATTATACTTTTGAAATATTGTCTTTCGAAGTACACTTATTTTCTTATAAACTGCTTTACTTGATTTTGATAGTGTACCGTGCAATTGCATGATTGTGTCTCGATTTTCTTGATTTTAGACAATACAAATGGATAGATGAATAAGATTGCTTCTGCACTCTACACACTCTAAAGACAAAGATAAATCAGATATATCTCCATACTGGGTTAATTGTTCTTTAAATATCCGGTTTTCGAGTTATTATTTTTCTTGTTGTAAATGCCAGTGTGATAGATCCTATCGGGTCACTTAGGGATGGGTGATCCAATCCTCTTACTACTGTCTAGGCAGTAGGATTCGGATTGGGGTAAGAATAGTTCCATGACAGTTGGTATCAGAGCTTACACACTCCCATATACTTTAAGTAAATAATTTCTCAAGTCTCTTAAACCCAAGAAACCCTAAAGTCCATAATGGTGAAAATTGAAGTGTCTAGGCTCGGGGTCCTGGCATAATTTAAATTATCTATTTTCATTGTGGCTGAGATCCCCCACTCTACCTGGACTCAATTGATCTAGAATTGGACCTAAAGGTTCTCTTGTGAGACCCTAGAGAGTCTTCTGGCATCTCATCTCTTCTTTAAGGACTATCCTAAGACACCCAAGTAGACGATGATCAGGTAGTTTTCTCATCTCCTCATGTAGTCATTTCTTGTGACCTTTACCACATGATGTCTCAATTATGGGTAGTTTATGCATAGGAAAAATGAATATTACTAAATTTTGAAAGTCGATACCATGATCTGACCTAAATTTGAATACTCAATTTTGATCAATGAAATTTGAATACTCTTGTATGACCCCTAATATCATGTAAACTCAATTTAGCCAAAATAGACTACATGCTTCCTATGTTGACAATCTTGATTTAGTGAAATAAGGATGACTTGTACCTTATACCTCGTTGCTGATAAGGTCTCTATTTGATTAAGCCCATGTTGCCCTATTGTTAATTAAACCTCAAACATAGTTAAACAAACTTGTATCCTATTTTGTACACATCTTGACCATGTTATCAAGTGACAAGGCATAAGACTCACAAAAATCATGATGTAAGACTATGATATAAATTACACTCCCCCTATTTTGAGTAGTATGAGAATAAACAAAATTACATAATAGTTTTGAAAGCGTGAATATCTTATATACTCTTAACTCAGACTATGTGATTAAAAGACTCACAAATCTATATACCTGGCAGATGGCCCCACAAACCCGTAGTCAAAAAGCAAGATCCCTAAGAACCAATGATGATCAAGGAGAAAGGATATACACAAAGGAAAAAGACCTAGGCTCTATTATGGTAATATGTGTGATTCTTGGGAAATGCAAAACAAGTTAGTAATGGATTCTATGACCAAATGGGTGAGATACACAACATCAATAATTCCTAGAGGACTCCAAGTCACCATGACTGCCTTTACCCCTACATCCAAGCCTGTAATCATGGAGATAGAGACAAAGTTGGAAGTTGGAATTCCAAAGGAGGACATGTGCAATCGCAACCTTTGAAGTCACCACTAGATCTAGATTTTGATATGGCAATTATGTAACTCTGTGTAACTTTTCCTGTTTGAAATAAAACCTTATACTCACTATATTTTGAGAAATGGAAATGTGATGCCATTTGAAACCTATCTTTGGATTTGAAAATTTGTGTCTGGTTTGAATTTTGACTCCCATACTCAAATTTTAAATTTTTGACTCGGTCATCTTGACCTACAAATGGACCATCCATTGTTGTAATACTTGACTCAAAATTATGAAATCTTGATTAGTTGCATTTTGAGGATGGTAACATTGAAAATAAGTATAGGTTTAATTTCCTAAAATGATCTAGGTCTGGATCATTTGCCCACCTCGAATATACTTGATAAAGAAATTGATATTGGAATCTCAATAATGTTGCTAGATTGTTGATATGGGTGAATGACCACACCGGTAGTATGGATAGGAATAGAAACCCTAGACTGGCATGATTGAAACCCAAAATATGAATATTTGAATATGGACTCTTGAATAACAAACTTGTTAGTGCATGACCCTTTTGGTCCATGACACTTATTCTAAACTATCGATCTCAATTTTTCTCTCAGAATGATTTGAGAGTGAACTCAATTGGTGAATTTTTTTGACCTTTGACCTTCACATTAATCGATGCAAATTTTTGAGAAATAGTTGATGAGGATAATGTAGAGGATATAATTTTGATTATATAATTGAGGACACTCCAATATTTGAGTATATGACCCAGATTTTGATGATCCCAATTTTGAGGATTTTTTGAATTTTGGTGACGAAATTCCTTTATAAGGAGGGAAGGATGTGACAAAGTGGAATTTTACATAAGTATGATGAAATTACTATTTCCTTCATTATACTCGCTCATGATCCTTAATCATTTTTCTTGGCTTCATAATCAATGTTGAGACTCAAATACAAAATATATGGTGATCAATGTCAATTTTATACATATTATAACACCTTAAATTAAATTAATTGATCACTTTGTCCAAAGAAGAAAATTGATCCCAAATCTTCATCTTTTTGTTCTCAAACATTTTCTAAAGATTTTGCACGCTTTTGTGAAGATGTGGTCCAAATTTGAGTTGGACATCCCTACAATTTACTATGAATTCTTGAAGTTTATGTATTGAAAACCCCTCTTTCCCCTTTTATTTGCCTTCTTTTATGGCTTTGTCCATGTCATTGATCCATGGAAAGAAGCAGGGGTGCACCTCAGCCCTTGGATCTACTTCTTGCGGATCCAGGTGCGATCCAATGACCATCATGTAATCTTCTACCTCCCGTTGATTGTTGGGAGGAGTAAATGAAGACTGAGAGCAAGATCTCCCGCCCATAACCTCAATTCGAGTTTCTAAGAGAGTCAAAATGCTCCTCTCAAGATTTTAAAACCATCAAACCCTAGTTTGACTAGCTTTTGTACACGTTTGTGCCACCAAAATGCCTCTTTTCCTTGCTCCTCCCACTCCGGGGCCATGGCCATTTGCAAGCCTCAACCTAGCCCTAAAACCTACCCTGAGTACTATAAAAGGTTCCCTTAGGTTTGCCATCATCTCACCATACTCAGAGCCACACCCATGCTCGCTCCCTCGGCCCCAAACACCCTTATTTACTCCTCGATCTTCCTACTACTGTGTGACGCTGCCGCAAAGCCCACTCTAGGCATTCCCTTTCCTCGCCATCTCGCCCTAATCTCTGACCACCAACCAATCTGTGAAGCCGCGACAAAGTCGAACGACTATCTAACAGCCCACAGAGATGCCCCCTACTCCCTTTCCCCCATAGCTCTGGCGAGCTAGTCTGCCACGTCTGTGTGCTCCCACACAGGGGCTGGAACAGTAGAAAAGAATCCCCAAACCAGGATTCAAGGAGAAAGACCGCATGTCCAACAAACCTCAATCGAACCAATCAAGCAAATATTGAACCGACGAAATCTAGTATTGAATCAGACCTCTGGGCTAGAAAACTCCATCTCCTTTTTGGCTCGATCATAGCCATCCAATCGACATCCAACGATCAACCTTTTCTTGCAAATTAAGATATTTTGCTCATCTCTGACAAGCAAGCATTTAACATCTCTGATCTTGTTTAAATCATAATAATTGCATCCTAGCTCCAAATAATTCGTGTAAATAATCAATCTTGATCAAAACAATCCAGTGAATTAATTAAAAATTATTTTGAAACCTGATTCCAAACGATGCTCACTGATATAATTAAATATTGAATCTTGCTCATTTAATTTGTCATATAGTTCAATAATGATGTTCAATCTCTAGAAACCTTATTATTTGACTCTGATGTCTCTATTTGAGACTCTAAAAGCATACTTGACTTGTTAGTGAATCTAGATCTAGACTTTTGACTCATTCAAATCTTGAATATTATTTCATGCCATAAAGTGATGACTAATCTTGATTCTAACTCTAGAATTGTCATATGGTGAATATAAGTGTATTATATCTTGTGACCTACCTGATCTAGACCCTTGAACTTACTTCCTTGATAAAGATCTAGATATTTGATGATGAATTGGATAATGATCGTAAATTATGGTTAATACATATGATCCTAGAAACCTAGGAAAGTCATTCACACTCGAAAATACTTGATACTTGAAATCATTTTGGACATATTGAAATATTGATTGATTATAAGTGAATGACCCAACCCTAAGTTTTACATAGGAAAGTGTAACCCTAATCTCGAATATTGAAATATGATAATCAAAAAATCATGATCTTAACCCTTGATCCTATCTTGATGATTTAGGATCTGACTCAAAGGGTCTACCTATTATTTGTTGATTATACTTGAAATCCTCAGTGCAAGGTACACTATTATATAACTCCTTCTTGATTGTATTGAAGACACTTTTATGTATCTCTTGACTGTATACTTGGCTACTTACTTGGATGAGCTACTATTCCCTATGATTATTCTTCTATTTTTCTATACTATATTTTAGAAAAACATGAAAAAATAAATTGCATGCCCATTTTGATATCCCATATATTGATAATGATGATGATGTTGATAATGTTGATAATGTTGACATTGGGTGCAAGCGACCCCCCTCCTTGAGAGGAAGGACTTGTACATTGGCCTCCTACCTCATATGGAGAGAAGGAGCCCAATGACTTCCCCCATCACGTTGGGGTGATAAAGTCACACAAAAATATAAGCATGCTTCTCGAATTACATCATAATGGGAACTCATAATTAAAGTTGAATTATTTGAAAAACTTGTCGAATAAATGTTGGTTTTGCAAATTGCTTGTTATACTTTTGAAATATAAGTCCTTCCAAGTACACTTATTTTCTTATAAACTACTTTACTTGATTTTGATAGCATACCATGCAATTTCATGATTGTGTCTCGATTTTCTTGATTTTAGGCAACACAAATTGAATATGGAATAAGATCCCTTCCGCACTCTACACACTCTAAAGACAAATATAAATCAGATATAACTCCATACTGGGTTAGTTGTTCTTTAAATATCCAATTTTTGAGTTATTACTTTTTATTGTATATGCCAGTGTGATAGATCCTATTGGGCCACTCAGGGACGGGTGCTAAAATCCTCTTACCACTGTCTAGGTAGTAGGATTGGGATTGGGGTAAGAACGGTTCCATGACAATCTCTTTCTCTCATGACCTAGTTATCTTCTCCAAACCTTTACTATTTGACTATTTTGGTCGTAGATAGTTAGTAATGATAAAATGAACTAATCATACCATGGTAAAACAAACCTTTTTACATTTTTGGAAATGTTTGAAGTGATAACCAGAGAAGTTATTTTGATGTTGATTAAGAACAAGGAAGACAAAATATACTAGAAGAAAAATAAAATTTTCTAATATATTTGGAAAAAATAACTTTATAATACCTTTCTAAAATTATAACCTCTACTAACTAGTGAAGGGTTTTAACATATCAATATCCTATCTTGGGGCATCTTTAAGTAATCATTACAAATTGTTTTTTCTCCCACACATTAACACAGTTTTGAATCAAGAGTGTCAAAAAAATTAACTACTAATAATTGGTTAAGGTAGCTAGTTGAACGCATATATATACTATACTCAACTAAATACAATGTCATATACATATACTTTATATGTATTCACACATATGGAACCTATCTGACCTTGTATTCAACCAAATACCCATCATGTACGACTAAATGAGATAGTGCAATTGAAAAAAAGGTATGGTTCTTATTCAATTAATAAGAGTTATATCCCATCAAATAAAATTTGATCATTTGATTATCTTTGTAGATAGAAAAACTTTCCATTTACTAAGTTTCTATCATAACATGATGTTGAATACTAAATACACCTACTAAGTTCTGAGTCTTTGTGCTCGAGCTCAGCCCAACCCAACTTGGTGCGACATAGTGTATGAATGGTCATCGTTCCCTCCCTAGTTCTTGTGAATAATGTCCACTAGACTTCTAGATTATAAATGATGGTCCAAACTTAGCGATAAAAAATGTTGGACTAACTCCCCCCATCATGTTACACATCATTACACAACAAAAGTGGTTGTTACATTTATTTTTATATATGACCCTAATATAACAATTTCTTGGAAATATAATAGTAAAAGTGTTAATTAAAAGAAGTTATCATATTATGCTTTTCAAAAATGGAACCCTTTCCCATTACCTAGCTTACCTAGTATTACTGTTGTACCAATTAGGTGAACATACAACTTAAACATAAACCTTGGGTGTAAAGGTATCTATTCATCATGACATGATAAAAGGACATGTAGTAATATGTAAGGTTAATATAGTAAATAATTTTTATCTTTTGACATGTATCATGATATATTTGTATAAATAAACTGATTCCCTTATTACAATAATAAACGAAAAACACTTGGTTGGGCATGTGAGAAGACATATTGCTAATAGGATACCTTATTTCTTGCCATATGTCAATGAAAAATCTCATATTAAATTGTATTCTATGACACTTACAAGTTTTTAGGGTACAAAAATGAATTCATTAGAATAAAAAAGTATGTATCACAATTTTACCTGATATCTTGAATAAAATAAACCTAATAGTGAATCCCTACTCGATTGGGTTGGGTTGTTGCCTTATGCGAATAAGTCTTGTGGTTTCACTCCAATGCTAGATTTTAATTTACCAAATAGGGATATGTATATCCCCTTATTGAAAGGACCAATGGAATTACACTTAGCACTGACATTATCAATACCATGACCCCATTAGACACAATCCACCCTATAGACTTTAACCTGACTTGGTTGTCAATCTTTTTTATGGTTGTACTTGGTGTTAGGATAAAAAATTTATCCTATTTTTAGGATATGAAATATGTATAACAATATTGGAAAAGTCCAAATTTTATAGACTTAGAGTTCAAAAAAGTATTGTGCATTATCCTCTCATCCTATATATTTAGTGTAGCATTATATGTATATTATCATTTAATTAGACTATCATTATCCTCGCATACTTCCTTATGTGGTTTAGCCTTATATTTTAGGATATTCTTATCTTGTACTATGGGAGTATTCTAACTAAGATATAGATCCATATGATATGGTGTGCCAAGTTGTGGTAACATTGTGTGACAAGGTATGGAAACTTTGTTGGTCCAATGACAACAACATTGTATATCATGTACATGTGAAAACATTGGGTGTGCCAACACTGTAGGCAAAAAAAAGCCAAAAATATAGTAAAAAGGGAGAGACCATGTGAGTGGGTTTAGGGATTATATTATGAGTAAGGAATTATGAGAGAGCGAGAGACATCCTTGTAATCTTTTGGAGTTTTTTAATAGAAATTTCTATCTTCTTTGTTTGCTTCGCATTTGGATCTATTGATAGGGTGGTTATTATTTTTAGTTGGTCATGCTTGCATTTCATATCACATAATGGCTTTTGTTGGATGTGAAGGTTCCACAAAAATCACTTCAATTGGTAGTAAATATAGGATCGTGCAAGACAATCAAAATGTATTAGCGGCACATAAAATCATGATGACGTTGATAACTATTATTGGGAGTCATCCAGTAGAAAAACTTGATGCAAACATTATTATGAAATCATGTATTCTCATGAAGGGATACTAGATCTGTGTTATCCTTTAATTATACATCCTACCACGATTTATGATGGAACACATGGCACATTGGCAGGGGTCTGGTAATTGATATATACTTAGTATAAATAATTATCTAATGTTTAAGAGGGCACTCATATTTTTCACAATATCATATTCTCTATGAATCATATCGAAATGTTTCCTAGGTATATAAGATGTCCATAAACAACATAAATGTATTTCCTATAAAGGAAGTTATTAGATATAAGATTATTATTCTTTGTTCTTCACAAAGAATCATCATTCACTTTTACAAGCTTTCATACCACCATTTGAGAACTAAAGATTTACAACAATGTAACTTTCATTTTTAGTCAATGAATAGATACAAACATTTATTATATGAATCATAATAAGATTCTCTACATCAAACTTTTTTCATAAGATAAATGATTATGAGAATAAGCCAATACAACTTTATATGCTTATATATTTCCATCAAACAATTCCTAACATTATAGGACAATTAAGGATATTTCTCTTGACTACATGGACATATCCCACTCTATGAAAAGCTAAAACCTTTCTCAAAGGAAACATTCAATTTCTGAGACATTCACCTTTGATTCCAATAGTGAAGTAATCTTTCAATTTTATTCACAAGTTGGCTGAATTCTTCCCAAGATTTAATAGGTTTTTCTGATTATAGGCACAATAATAGATTTGTTTGATAGAAGCATATCATTATCCTATAAATTATAAATAACAATTAAAAACTCATGTGCCTTTCCAAAAATTGTCTTCCTCTCAATAAGTCAAAGTTTCAAGAATTTGGTAAAATAGTATTTCTCAAGTTCAAGGTTTTCACAATAACACAACATGACCAACACTTTTCAAAGTGCTTTATTGATGTGGTAGAGGAGGAAATTTCTATATTACCTAGAATGTTAGAACATATGATAATATATTAATGACATAGTATCTCTGTGACAAAGTGGAATTTTACATAAGTATTTTGAAATTACTATTTTGCCCTCATTATGCTCACTCATGATCCTTAATCATTTTTCTTGTCTTCATAATCAATGTTGAGACTCAAATACAAAATATGGTGATCAATGTAAATTTTATACACATTATAACACCTTAAATTTGATTAATTGATCACTTTGTCCAAAGAAGAAAATTGATCCTAAAAAAACATATTTTTCTTCTCAAACTTTTTCTAAAGGTTCTCCACGCTTTTGTGAAGTTGTGACCCAAATTTGAGAACAATTGGACATTCCTACTATTTACTATGAATTTTTGAAGTTTATGTATTGAAAACCCCTTTTTCCCCTTTTATTTGCTTTCTTTTATGGCTTTTTCCATGTCATTGATCCGTGGAATGAAGCAGGGGTACTCCTCATCCCTTGGATTTGCTCCTTGTAGAATCAGGCGTGATCCAATGACCATTAGGTCATCTTCTACCTCCCGCTGATTGCGGGGAGTAAATGAAGACTGAGAGCAAGATCTCCTGCCCAGAACCTCCATTCGAGTTTCTAAGCAAGCCAAAATTCTCCTCTTGAGATTTTGAAACCATCAAACCCTAGTTTGACTAGCTTTTATACACATTTGTGCTGCCAAAATGCCTCTTTTCCTTTATCCTCCCACTCCGATAGCCGTGGCCATTTGCAAGCCTCGACCTCACCCTAAAACCTACCCCGGGTACTATAAAAGGGCCCCTTAGGTTTGCCATCATCTCACCATACATGGATCCACACCCTTGCTCACTCCCTCGGCCTTGAACACCCTTATTTTCTCCTCGATCTTCTTGTTGTTGTGCGGCACTGCTACAAAGCCCACTCTGGTTATTCCCTTTCCTCTCCATCTCGCCCAAATCTCTAACAACCAACCAATCTGCGAGGCCGCAACGAAGTCAAATGGCCATCTAACAGCCCATGGAGACTCCGCCTACTCCCTTTCCCCCCATATCTCCGACGAGTTAGTCTGCTGCATCTGTGTGCTCGTGCACTAGGGCTGGAATAGGAGAAAAGAATCCCCGAACTGGGATTCAAGGAGAAAGACCGCTAGTCAAACGAACATCAATCGAACCAATCAAGCAAGTATTGAACTGACAAAATCTAGGATTGAACTGGACCTCTGGGCTAGCAAACCCCATTGCCTCTGTGGCTTGATCATAGCCATACAATCGACATCCAATGATCAGCCTTTTTTGCAAATTAAGGTATTTTTCTCATCTCTGACAAATAAGCATTTATAATCCCTGATCTTGTTTACATCATAATAATTGCATCCTAGATCCAAATAATTTGTGTAAATAGTCAATCTTGATCAGAAAAATCCAGTGAATCGATTAAAATTTCTTTTAAAACATGATTCCAAACTATGCTCACTTATATAATTAAATCTTGAACTCTTGCTCATTTAATTTTTCATATAGTTCAATAATGATGTTCAAACTAAAGAAACCTTACTATCTGACTCTAGTGTCTCAATTTGAGACTCTAGAAGCATACTTGACTTTTTAGTGAATCTAGATATAAACTTTTGACTCATTCAAATCTTGAATATTATTTCATGCCATAAAGTGATGACTAATCTTGATTCTAACTCTAGAAGTGTCATATGGTGAATATAAGTGTACTATATCTTGTGACCTACCTGATCTAGACCCTTGAACTTATTTCCTTGATGAAGATCTAGAACTTTCATGATGACTTGGATAATGATCATAAATTAGGGTTAACACATATGATCCAAGAAACCTAAGAAAGTCATTCATACTCAAAAATACTTGATACTTGAAATCACGTCCAGTTTGACATAGGAAAGTGTAACCCTAATCTCGAATATTGAAACATGATATTCAGAACATTATGATCTTAACCCTTGATCCTATCTTGATGATTTAGGATCTGACTCGAAGGGTCTACCTATTATTTGTTGATTATACTCAAAATCCTTGGTGAAAGGTACACTATTATAAAACTCCTCCTTGATTGTATTGAATATACTTTTATGTATCTCTTGACCGTATACTTGGCTACTTACTTGGATGAGCTACAGTTCCCTATGATTAGTCTTCCATTTTTTTTATATTATATTTTGGAAAAACAAGAAAACATAAATTGCATTCCCATTATGACTGCTCGTATATTGATAATGATGATGATGTCGATAATGTTGATAATTTCGATAATGTTGAAATTGGGTGCAAGTGACCCCCCTCATTGAGAGGTGGGAGTTGTACATTGGCCTCCTACCTCATATGGAGAGAAGGAGCCTAATGACTTCCCCCATCGCGTTGGGACAATAAAGTCACACAAAAATATATAAGAATGATTTTCGAGTTACAGCATAATGGGAACTCGTAATAAAAGTTGAATCGTTTGAAAAACTTGTCGAATAAATGTTGGTTATGCAAATTTCTCGTATTACTTTTGAAATATAAGTATTGCCAAGTACACTATTTTTCTTATAAACTGCTTTACTTGATTTTGATAGTGTATCGTGTAATTGCATGATTGTGTCTCGATTTTCTTGATTTTAGGCAATACAAATGGAATGTTGAATAAGATCACTTCCCCTCTACACACTCTAAAGACAATGATAAATTAGATATATCTCCATGCTAGGTTAGTTGTTCTTTAAATATCCAGTTTTTGAGTTATTATTTTTCTTGTCGTAAATGCCAGTGTGATAGATCCTATTGGGCCACTCAGGGATGGGTGCTCCAATCCTCTTACTACTGTCTAGGCAGTAGGATTGGGATTGGGGTAAGAACAGTTCCATGATAGTTGGTAGCAGAGCTTACACACTCCCATATACTTTAAGTAAATGATTTCTCAAGTCTCTTACACCCAAGAAACCCTACAGTCCATAATGGTGAAAATTGAGGTGTCTAGGCTCGAGGTCCTGGCATAATTTATCCTATCTATTTTCACGGTGGTTGAGATCCCCCACTCTACCTGGCCTCAATTGATCTGGAACTAGACCTAAAGGTTCTCTTTTGAAACCCTAGAGAGTCTTATGGCATCTCATCTCTTCTTTAAAGACTATCCTAAGCCACCCATGTAGATGAAGATCAGGTAGTTTTCTCATCTCCTCATGTAGTCCTTTCTTGTGACCTTTACCTCATGATGTCTCAATTATGGGTAGCTTATGCATGGGAAAAATGAATATTACTATATTTTGAAAGTCCATACCATGATATGACCTAAATTTGAGTACTCGATTTTGATCAATGAAACTTGAGTACTCTTGGATGACCCCTAATATCATGTAAACTCAATTTAGCCAAACTAGACTTCATGCTTTCCGATCTTGAGGTAAATATTGATTTGGTGAAATAAGGAAGACTTGTACCTTATAACTCGTTGTTGATGAGGTCTCCGTTTGATTAATCCCATGTTTCCCTATTGTTAATTAAACCTCAAACATAGTTAAACAAACTTATATCCTATTTTGTACACATCTTGACCATGTTATCAAGTAACTAAACCTAAGACTCACAAAAATCATGATGTAAGACTATGATATAAATTACACTCCCCCTATTTTGAGTAGTATGAGAATCAAAAAAATTACATAATATTTTTGAAAGTGTGAATATCTTATATACTCTTAACTCAGACTATGTGATTAAAAGACTCACAAATTTGTATACCTTGCAGATGGCCCCACAAACCCATCGTCAAAAAGTAAGATCCCTAAGAACCAATGATCATCAAGGAGAAAGTATTGATAAAACAAATATTAATGAAAAAGTTGAGGATAATATAAACAAAGGAAAAAGACCTAGGCTCTATGATGGTAATAGGTGTGATGCTTGGGAAATGAAAAACAAGTTAGTAATGGATGTTATGACCAAATGGGTGAGATACGCAACATCAATAATTCTTGGAGGACTCCAAGTCACCATGACTTCCTTTACCCCTACATCCAAGCCTGTAGTCATGGAGATAGAGACAAAGATGGAAGTTGGAATTCCAAACGAGGACATGTGCAATCACAACCTTTGAAGTCACCACTAGATCTAGATTTTGATATGGCAATTATGTAACTCTTTGTAACTTTTCCTTTTTGAAATAAAACCTTATACTCACAATATTTTGAGAAATGGAAATGTGATGCCATTTGGAACCTATCCTTGGATTTGAAAATTAGTGTATGGTTTGAATTTTGACTCCCATACTCAAATTTTGAATTTTGACTCGATCATCTTGACCTACAAATGGACCATCCATTGTTGTAATACTTGACTCAAAATTATGAAATATTGATTAGTTGCATTTTGAGGATGGTAACATTGAAAATATGTATAGGGTTAATTTCCTAAAATGATCTAGATCTGGATCACTTGCCCACCTCGAATATACTTGATAAAAAAATGATATTGGAATCTCAATAATGTTGCTAGATTGTTGATATGTGTGAATGACCACACCGGTGGTATGGATAGGAATAGAAACCCTAGGCTGGCATGTTTGAAACCCAAAATATGAATATTTGAATATTGACTCTTGAATAACAGAATCGTTAGTGCATGAACCTTTTGGTCCATGACACTTATTCTAAACTATCGATCTCAATTTTTCTCTCAAAATGGTTTGAGAGTGAACTGAATTGGTGAATTTTTTTGACCTTTGACCTTCATATTAATCAATGCAAATTTATGAGAAATGTTGATGAGGATAATGTAGAGGATATAATTTTGATTATATAATTGAGGACTCTCCAATATTTGAGGATGTGACCTAGATTTTGATGATCCCAATTTTGAGGATTTTTTGAATTTTGGTGACGAAATTCTTTTTTAAGGAGGGAAGGATGTGACAAAGTCGAATTTTACATAAGTATGATGAAATTATTATTTTCCCCTCATTATACTCACTCATGATTCTTAATCATTTTTCTTGGCTTCATAATCAATGTTGAGACTCAAATACAAAATATGGTGATCAATGTCAATTTTATACACAATATAACACCTTAAATTTAATTAATTGATCACTTTGTCCAAAGAAGAAAATTGATCCTAAATCTCATCTTTTTATTCTCAAACTTTTTCTAAAGGTTCTCCATGCTTTTGTGAAGATGTGGTCCAAATTTGAGTTGGACATCCTAAACCATCAAACCCTAGTTTGACTAGCTTTTGTACACGTTTGTGCCGCCAAAATGCCTCTTTTCCTTGCTCCTCCCACTCCAGGGCCATGGCCATTTGCAAGCCTCGACCTAGCCCTAAAACCTACCCTGAGTACTATAAAAGGGCCCCTTAGGTTCGCCATCATCTCACCATACTCGGAGCCACACCCTTGCTCACTCCCTCGGCCCCGAACACTCTTATTTGCTCCTCAATCTTCCTACTACTATGTGGGACCACCGCAAAGCCCACTCTAGGAATTCCCTTTCCTCGCCATCTCACCCTAATCTCTGACCACCAACCAATCCACGAAGCTGCGACGAAGTCGAACGACTATCTAACAGCCCACAGAGATGCCCCCTACTCCCTTTCCCCCATAGCTATGGGGATCTAGTCCGCCACGTCTGTGTGCTCCCACATAGGGGCTGGAATGGTAGAAAAGAATCCCCGAACCGGGATTCAAGGAGAAAGACTGCATGTCCAACAAACCTCAATCAAACCAATCAAGCAAGTATTGAACCGACGAAATCTAGGATTGAATCAGACCTCTGGGCTAGCAATCCTCATATCCTTTGTGGCTCGATCATAGCCATCCAATTGACATCCAACGATCAACCTTTTTTTGCAAATTAAGATATTTTGCTCATCTCTGACAAGTAAGCATTTAAAATCCCTTATCTTGTTTAAATCATAATAATTGCATCCTAGCTCCAAATAATTCGTGTAAATAGTCAATCTTGATCAAAAAAATCCAGTGAATTGATTAAAAATTCTTTTGAAACCTGATTCCAAACGATGCTCACTGATATAATTAAATCTTGAACTCTTGCTCATTTAATTTGTCATATAGTTCAATAATGACGTTCAATCTCTAGAAACCTTACTATTTGACTCTGATGTCTCTATTTGAGACTCTAAAAGCATACTTGACTTGTTAGTGAATCTAGATCTAAACTTTTGACTCATTCAAATCTTGAATATTATTTCATGCCATAAAGTGCTGACTAATCTTGATTCTAACTCTAGAATTGCCATATGGTGAATATAAGTGTACTATATCTTGTGACCTACCTGATCTAGACCCTTGAACTTATTTCCTTGATGAAGATCTAGAAATTTGATGATGAATCGGATAATGATCATAAATTATGGTTAATACATATGATCCTAGAAACCTAGGAAAGTCATTCACACTCGAAAATACTTGATACTTGAAATCATGTTGGACATATTGAAATATTGGTTGATTATAAGTTAATGAACCAACCCTAAGGTTTACATAGGAAAGTGTAACCCTAATCTCAAATATTGAAACATGATAATAAAAACATCATGATCTTAACCCTTGATCCTATCTTGATGATTTAGGATCTGACTCAAAGGGTCTACCTATTATTTGTTGATTATACTTGAAATCCTTAGTGAAAGGTACGCTATTATATAACTCCTTCTTGATTGTATTGAAGACACTTTTATGTATCTCTTGACTGTATACTTGGCTACTTAATTGGATGAGCTACGGTTCCCTATGATTAGTCTTCCGTTTTTCTATACAGTATTTTGGAAAAACATGAAAACATAAATTGCATGCCCATTTTGTCTACTCGTATATTGATAATGATGATGATGTTGATAATGTTGATAATGTTGACATTGGGTGCAAGCGACCCCCCTCCTTGATAGGAAGGACTTGTACATTGGCCTCCTACCTCATATGGAGAGAAGGAGCCCAGTGACTTCCCCCATCGTGTTGGGGTGATAAAGTCACACAAAAAAATATAAGCATGCTTCTCGAATTACAGCATAATGGGAACTCGTAATTAAAGTTGAATTATTTGAAAAACTTGTCGAATAAATGTTGGTTTTGCAAATTGTTTGTTATACTTTTGAAATATAAGTCCTTCCAAGTACACTTATTTTTTATAAACTGCTTTACTTGATTTTGATAGCGTATCGTGCAATTGCATGATTGTGTCTCGATTTTCTTGATTTTAGGCAATACATATGGAATATGGAATAAGATCACTTCCACACTCTACACACTCTAAAGACAAAGATAAATCAGATATATCTCCATATTGGGTTAGTTGTTGTTTAAATATCCAATTTTTGAGTTATTATTTCTTATTGTATATGCCAGTGTGATAGATCTTATTGGGCCACTCAGGGACGGGTGCTCCAATCCTCTTACTACTGTCTAGGTAGTAGGATTGGGATTGGGGTAAGAACAGTTCCGTGACGATCTCTTTCTCTCATAAACTAGTTATCTTCTCCAAACCTTTACTATTTGACTATTTTGGTTGTAGATAGTTAGTATTGATAAAATGAACTAATCATACCATGGTAAAACAAACCTTTTTACATTTTTGGAAATGTTTGAAGTGATAACTAGAGAAGTTATTTTGATGTTTATTAAAAACAAGGAAGACAAAATATACTAGAAGCAAAATATATCTTTCTAATATTTTTGGAAAAAAGAACTATATAATACCTTTCTAAAATTATTACAACAAATACAATCAACATGATAGTTTTGAGAAGTACAGAGCCAGTAAATACATTATAACCAAAACATTGGAAACTAAAATACTGACATTAATAACTTATGTAGCCATTTTGAAGGACTTTTCTTATATATATATATATATATATATATATATATATATATATATATATATATATATATATATATATATATATATATATACACATATATCTACATATATATATGCAAGTGCATGCGCTTTCTCCTTTAAGGTATAATATTCACATAATCTAAACATGCACATGTATTTACATTGAACTTTGACCAAGCCTCAGTTGCTTGGAGACAATTGATGAGCAGGGGGTAACACTTTCCAAGTAAGAATATAACATGAAGAGAAAAGTAAGCTTTTTCAGATACAACCTCTGCTAACTAGTGAAGGGGTTTAACATATCAATATCCTAGCTTGGGGCATCTTTAAGTAATCATTAAAATTGTTTTTTCTCCCACACATTAACACATTTTTAAATTAGGAGTGTAAAAAAAATTATCTACTAATCATTGGTTAAGGTAGCTAGTTGAACGCATATATATACTTATACTCAACTAAATACAATGCCATATACATATACTTTATATGTATTCACACTTATGGAACCTATCTGACCTTGTATTCAACCAAATACCCATCATGTACGACTACATGAGATAGTGCAATTGAAAAAAAGGTATGGTGCTTATTCAATTAATAAGAGTTATATCCCATCAAATAAAATTTGATCATTTGAGTATCTTTGTGGATAGAAAAACTTTCCATTTACTAAGTTTCTATCATAACATGATGTTAAATACTAAATACACCTACTAAGTTTCGAGTCTTTGTGCTCGAGCTCAGCCCAACCCAACTTGGTGCGACTTAGTGTATGAATGGTCATCATTCCCTCCCGAGTTCTTGTGAATAAATGCCCACTAGCCTTCTCGATTATAAATGATGGTCCAAACTTAGTGATAAAAAATGTTGGACTAACCCCCCCTATCATGTTACACATCATTACACAACAAAAGTGGTTGTTACATTTATTTTTATATATGACCCTAATATAACAATTTCTTGGAAATATAATAGTAAAAGTGTTAACTAAAAGAAGTTATCATATTGTGCTTTTCAAAAATGGAACCCTTTCCGACTACCTAGGTTACCTAGTATTACTGTTGTACCAATTAGGTGAACATACAACTTAAACATAAACCTTGGGTGTAAAGGTATCTATTCATTATGACATGATAAAAGGACATGTAGTAATATGTAAGGTTAATATAGTAAATAATTTTTATCTTTTAACATGTATCATGATATATTTTTACAAATAAACCGATTCCCTTATTGCAATAATAAACAAAAAACACTTGGTTGGGCATGTGAGAAGACATATTGCTAATAGGATACCTTATTTCTTGGCATATGTCAATGAAAAATCTCATACTAAATTGTATTCTATGACACTTACAAGTTTTACGGTACAAAAATGAATTCATTAGAATAAAAATGTATGTATCACAATTTTACCTGATATCTTGATTAAAATAAACCTTATTTGTGAATCCCTACTCAATTAGGTTTGGTTGTTGCCTTATGCGAATAAGTCTTGTGGTTTCACTCCAATTCCAGATTTTAATTTACCAAATAGGGACATGTATATCCCCTTATTGAAAGGACCAATGGCATTACACTTAGCACTGACATTATCAATACCATGACCCCATTAGACACAATCCACCCTACAGACTTTAACCTGACTTGGTTGTCAATCTTTTTTATGGTTGTACATGGTGTTAGGATAAAACTTTTATCCTATTTTTAGGATATGAAATATGTATAACAATATTGGAAAAGTCCAAATTTTATAGACTTAGAGTCCAAAAAGTATTGTGCATTATCCTCTCCTCCTATCCATTTAGTGAAGCATTATATGTATATTATCATTTAATTAGACTATCATTATCCTCTCATACTTCCTTATGTGGTTTAGCCTTATATTTTAGGATATTCTTATCTTGTACTATGGGAGTATTATAACTAATATATATATCCATATGATATGGTGTGCCAATGTGTGGTAACATTGTGTGACAAGGTATGGAAACTTTGTTGGTCCAATGACGACAACTTGTATGTCATGTACATGTGAAAACATTGGGTGTGCCAACATTGTAGGCAAAACAAAGCCAAAAATATAGTCAAAAAGGAGAGAGAATATGAGTGGGTTTAGGGATTATATTATGAGCAAGGAATTATGAGAGAGCGAGAGACATCCTTGTAATCTTTTGGAGTTTTTTTAATAGAAATTTTTGTCTTCTTTGTTTGCTTCGCATCTGGATCTATTGATAGGGTGGTTATTATTTTTAGTTGTTCATGCTTGCATTGCATATCACATAATGGGTTTTATTGGATGTGAAGGTTCCATAAAAATCATTTCAATTGGTAGTAAATATAGGATCATGCAAGACAATCAAAACATATTAGCGGCACATAAAATCATGATGACATTGATAACTATTATTGGGAGTCATCCAGTAGAAAAACTTGATGAAAACATTATTATGGAATTATATATTATCATGAAGGGATACTAGATCTGTGTTATCCTTTAATTATACATCCTACCATGATTTATGATGGAACACATGGCACATTCTCAGGGGTCTGGTAATTGATATATGCTTAGTATAAATAATTATCTAATGTTTAAGAGGGCACTCTGATTTTTCCGTGGTGAAATATCAACACAAGGTGGAGTGATACAGTTCACTTGCAAGGGGAAACTTGTGAGTACCTAGTCCCATGGAGCATATCAGCCTGTTGAACTTTCATGACCAAAAGATGAGTTGGATAATGAGATATGCATTAAATGAGAGGCATAGATGAAGAATCAAATGGGTGGCATACGTCATGAACTTGAATACTATTCCATGTATTCAACTCTCAGGGGTAGTGTGGTGCGAGAGTGTCAATTGTAACAACACGTGCATAGGTGAATCTATGTTTCATTTGAAGGAGGAAGATGTGGTGGGATCGGCCGAATGGTACCACCAATCAAGCATGGCTTAGAGAAGGTACAACCTTATGGCATGGAGTCCACAGGTTCAAAGGATATGGTTCTTTAAACCATAGATGGAGGAAATATAGTTTATCAAATTGTACATCTCGAGGAGCTATCACATGATGGATTCATGAAACCATACCTAGACATAGACTTTGTGCAGACATGCATGGTAGAGTGTGTTTGGAAATGGAAGCAACTTCTAAGGGAAGAAGCACAAAACAAGAATGAGAGTAAATTTTATTAGATATTCACACTTTACCATATAAGATTTAAGTTGGAGATTATTGTGATAATCACTCTTGTACTATTTTTTAGGACATCAAATATTATCTAGTAATATGAGGATATTCCAAATTTGATATATTTGTAGTCTAAGGTCATGTTTTGCATTATCTTCCCATACTTCCTATTTAGTTTGACGGTATCTCTCTATTATACTTTTTGCTAGATTAGTCTTATCCTCTCACACTACCTTACATAGCCTTATCTTCTAGGATAGTCTTGTCTAGTATCATGGGAGTACTATTAATAAGACATAGAGACATATGATGTGGTGTGTCAATGTGTGATAACCTTGTGTGTCAACTTGTGGAAACATTGAGTGTGCTATAGTAGGAATGTTGTGCGTCAATGTGTGACAACATTGAATGTACCAAAGTGCATCAAAATTTTGAGCCAAAAAGGAAAATTCAAAAACATAGAAAAAAGGGCAGAGAACAAGAATGGTTTAAGAGATTCTATTGTGGGTAAGGGATTATTATAGAAAGACAAACATTATAAACCTCCAGAGTTTGCTTAATATAATGTGTCATCTTCTTTTCCAAGCTGTTCTCTCATTTCTATTTTCTTCGTGATTAGCTCTGCTGATAGGGTGGTTATTATTTTCTATTGTGCATGCTTGGGTTGTATCTCACATTTTGGGTTTTCTTAGGCTTAAACCTTCTGCAAAAATTACTTCACTTGTAATGCTCATTATTGAAAATGTTGGTCATTCTATTATAAGAATAGGTTGGTTTACCATAGGTATGTTGGACATTAGTTCCTTCACCTATTTTGACTTTAACTAGTTTCATCTAAAGCATGCAACTCAAATGTAAACGTGCACCTTTACAAGATGGTTATATTTGTGGACTTCTAGGTAATCACACCACCAACTAGGAAAAACATATACACATATATCACAATACTCTCAGAGTTCCTAGCTATCTATCAAGCATCACTATGTGAACAACTATTGAAGGATATTTCTTATAATGCATCCCAACAAAATAAGTTCCCTTTATATATCTAGTAACTCTATCAAGATATTCCTAATGGGTTTTACTTGTAAAACTTGTGTATTTACATAATTTACACAACAAGCACAATGTATGGTCATGTATAGGTCATTACCTACATTGGACTTTCAATAATGTGAGTGTATAATTGACCATTTTAATTGATACACATGAAAACAACTTTCATTTTGAACAAACCTCTTCAAGGATCATATAGAAATTTTGATAGGCTTGCATGCTATATTGTCAAATATATCAATAACTTTCTCAACATAGTAAAATTGAGAGAGATATGCCATAGACACATCCCTTAATTGGGAAATATATATTTCCTTTCGAATATCACCATGTAGAGATGCAATCTTCACATACATTTGGTGGATAGTGAGGTTATATATATATATATAAGGTTTTGCAACAAGCTTTGAATTGTGGCCATATTAGAAACATGAGAATAATTATCAAAATAGTGTATCCTTTCCTTTTGTGTATAATCCTTGGAAATTAATATGGCATTTTGCCTACTAATAAATTTTTCCAAATTCAGTTTCTTTTCAAATAGATATTTGCATCCAACTATAGTGTAACCAAAAGAAAAAGGCATAAAATATCAAGTTCCAACTAATTGTATTTCATTGTTCATGGCTTCCTACCAAACTTTTTCTTTGAGAAAGCCATAACTTGGTTGGAGATATGATCACATTCAATATTGTCAGTAATAATATCACTTCCAAACTCTTTGGATGGCCTTGTAAGTTTAATTCATTTTAATTCCATTATTTCTATAAATCAACTGATTCAAAAACAATCACTCACTACCAATGTTGACTTATGCATCCTTTCTAGATGATTAGAGATATAATCTAGTAGGGTTAGGATCTTCAAAAGTTTACTTTGAGTTATACATGGTTTCATGATAAATGTATCTTAAGAATATTGTGTGATATATTTCAGCTATTGTAACTACATAAATTATAGATATATATTAAATGGTGACTAAAATTATATATGAATACATACTCTTAACAAAAAAAATATAGATTCATCAATTTTACGTATAAACTTTGTTATCTTGTATTATTGGATAAGACACACACAAACATTGGGATTGTCTTTCTACCTTGTCACTGTTCAAATGAACTATGTCTCTTATGTTTATGAGAAAATCTATTACATGGATGGAAATTCATATTCAAAATTTTCCCTCTATGTAAAGGTCGGCAACCTAAAAATATGAAGTAGTGCATTTCCCACATCTATGGTTGTCCTATTCTTCAATTATATGATTATGTAGGTTGTGTCTTGTGTGATTTGTTTACCTCATCTGCAATTCACTATTTCTTCAATCTCTTAAAATGACTAGAGGTATACTCTCCTCCCTATAAAACCAATGTATGTATCATTTTGTATGGTTTGCACTTCATTCTTATAAATTTAAAATTTATCTAATGCTTCAACCTTACTTTTACATAAGTACACACAGTAGCATTTATTACATTCAGAAATGAGGGTTATGAATTATCCTTAACTTCCCATAATGTTTGCCCCATTGAAATCACAAGTGTGAGAGTACACTAAATTCAACAATTAGTTATTCTTTCAACAAAATTAGAATAAATTTTAAGATGTTTATCCACACATGAAAAACTCATATATGTTTTTGAATACCAATGCTATATGGTAGAATTATATTAATCTTTCATTGTATGAAACCACGATTAACATGCCTAGTCATTCATGCAAAATATTTGGTTATTCAATATTCAAAACAATAGGAATTTCATTTAACTCAATGAGAAGTAGAAACATGATATGATACTTGAAAAGATACTATGGATCAAAAAACTAAATTTTCACAAAACTAACCATCACAAATATAAGTCACTATATTTAAAGTCTAATCTCATATCTAGTTAATAGAAGATCACTAATGATACCACACTGGTCTCCAGGATATGCTTCATCCCTTTGAATACTAAGAACTTTAAAGGAAACTTCAAATATACATGACTTTATCCTATTATTCTAAGAGTCAAGAGGTCTTGCAAGGTCACCAACCTATAGTTGATGAACCAACATAGAACAAGTAGAGACCATTCAGCTCAAATTTCCACATTTACACTAGAGTATAAAAACCCAATAAAGTGGCTCAAGTATATACAAGTTTGGAATCAAGATATATGTACTCATTGTTGTTGGCAGAAGTGTTGACCAGAACCCCATCAGTGGTCCCACACTTCTTGGATTTCTTAGAAGGACACTCTTCATCATAATGATCAAAATTGATTAGTTTTGCTTTTCTTCTAGATCTAGACTTTAGGTTTCTAGTGTTTGTTCACTCCTAAACTCTTTTCTTCCCTTAGATTGATCATATGAGTAATCTATATAGACATGATATGATCATGATCATAACCTTAATATGTTAATTGGTGGTTATCATAGCCACATGGTTGATACTTTCTTATGCTAAACATGTGCATTATGAATATGATGAGGGTTAATCATATCTAGATTCCTTGCATGTTGATGTAATAAAGGAATGTTCTTAACATTAATATAACCCTGCTATGATTGTTTATGAATATCTCCTAGCTCATTAATGCAATATTGTGTTGATCCAGTGTATTATATGTAAGTGATGTTGTTGAGCCTTGTTATCAGGCATGCAAAGATAATTTTGATCTTGCAGGGAATAATATGATGGTTTAAATGACCTTTGGGCATGGTTGAGCCCTAAATGAGGTGTAATCCTCTTGTGTTGATATGGGTTGATACCCTATGATATTGTGAAAAGGATTTATATCATGTGATAGTATGATGGTCTTAATGACCTTTGGGCATGGTTGAGCCCTAAATGAGGTGTAATCCTCTTATGTTGATAAGGGTTAATACCCTATGATATTGTGAAAAAGATTTATATCTTGTGATAATATGATGACTAGTGTGGTCTCATGAATGGCAAGTGAATAGTATAATGTGATGATGAGATGAGAAATTATGTTTCACACATTTTATATCTTTTCAAAGTTGTGATATTTATATGCTTGCTAGAACTATATTAGGGTTTGTGTGTCCACTTGTTTGATGCAGCCTTAATTCACCCTATTGTCATAACAAATCAAGTGGAACTCTAATCATGTAGTGCCCTATGCCATAGATCCATCTGAGTGTCAAAACTTGCCAGATGGTGAAATGAGTATTCTTAAGGGAAACTCAGAATGCATACTGATGAGTATGCAGGGTGCTTGTCATCTTGAATTCAAGTGTTTAGGGAGGATGACTGTAGTCGTGTCTCGGTGATTATATATGTGATAATATTGGAGGACAACTGTGGTTGTACCTTGGATGGTAGGGTATGTGTACCCACCTTCTTTCACTAGTGTCATGACCTATACCAAGGACGGACTAGGCTGTAGCAGCTAGACCTTATGTGTCACTGTGGCAGACCCATACTGACTGGGGGTGGAGAAGATCTTAGAAGTCTGACTCTTCCTAGATCTTGTATGGAACTAATTTCAACTTAGCAGTGGTCAGTTAGATTTTGAGTGGTATCCTCATTTTCCTTAGGGCATAACAAAAGATGTAATACAGCTATGTAGCATATTTGTTTAGGGTTATACATGACATTTCACATTGGTTGATAACCCTTGTTTATTATCTTTACATAAAGATGATGCTTAGTGAAATTAAGAGATAGTAGATATACTTAGGTTGTGGATATGCTTAATATTGTAGATGCATACATACAGTAGCTATGCTTGTGTTGATAACTATACTGCTACTGCTGATTATAATCATGATGCTAGCTATCTCATGTTGTTAGTTGTGTTTAGCATGCTAGCCATGCCTTTGTAACTAAGGATGCACATATTGCTAATCATGTTTATCCAGATAGTTGTGCTTATGTTGTTAGATCTTCTTATGATGTTCATATGTTCAACCAATTAGACATGCTCATGTTGTTAGCTATGCTATGTTACTAGACTTGCTCATGATGCTAGATATGCATATACTATTGAATTGCTTGTATTGTCAATAAGATAAAGGATGATAGTCTGGATAATGATGATAGTTATTATCTGCTCCTTTATGTATTTTGTTAATCATCTGTACTACTGATCTTATTTATTATATCTGATTAAACTGCTTAAATATTTAATTACTTTAAAATGTTATAATTAATCAATGTTATTGGAGGTTATATCTCTTGCTAGGACATGGTTCTCACCCTTGTGGTTCGCCACATTTTTAGGTAATCGGAAGTGATGAAAACAAACATGTGGAAGCAAAGAGGAGCTATAGTAATGAATCTTTGAGAAAGTTGATTAGATGTCTAGTGTGTCCTAGAATCATCCCTATACTCTCAGGTACGGGCAGGAAAAGTTTGTATATGGTGTTTCAAACGAATCAAACTTTTGTTAGAATATTAATGCTTGTTTGTGTGGCATATATGAATATTGTTCTCCTATGTATATATGTTGTGGCTAAGGTGATAGAACAATTTGTATCAAATTCTTGGAATAGTATGGATACAATAAAGACGTTGGGCTCTTATGCAAATGTTTTGACCAGGTGTTGATGTTGAAATTGGTTTTAATTTACCCATATATTTGGGTATGTGATTATTTAGTGATTGATTGTGTTTTATGTTTTGAGTAATCTCATTTAGTATAACAGGTTCTCACAAGTTGGTATCAGAGCTTTAGGTTCACTTAGTCTATAGGGACACTAGGACTTAGGACTAGAATGATGTTTAAGTTATAAATTGGACATAAAAATATGGTGCATACTGCCTAATCTCAGTACTTGGGTGCCCTGGCCAGGTATTCAATTATTGAAGAAAGGTAAGTATGGAAGTCTCAGATTGTTATCTTTCTAATTACTCTGATCAAGTAGTCATTTTGAGTCAATCTAAAGAGCATAATGAATAAGAAATCACGGGGTGAATATCTCAATTCTACCTTAAAGAATATGAGATTGCATCATTATCTATCAAAACTTGAATGCTTGGTAACTATAAGAGAAAGATATGATGAATCCACATTCATCATGATATCAGTCGCCATCTTGGGCCCAATTCAGCTCAATACATTCACTTTTATCTCCTTATCTTGCAATGTGCAATCTTGCTTAATCGATTTGATGACCAAGCTAAGTCGAATACATTAACTAAGGGTCTATATGAATTTCATGCAGGTCACAATGAAGTCGAATCTTCAGTTGGGCCCACCCACTGGTTGCATACCCACCTTCACTCAAGACCCTCTCTCTAACCCTAGATCACCACCTTGGTGGCTCCACCTTCCACCTCCACCTCCATTAACCATCCTATTCTTTCTTCATCCAAGTCAAACCCTAATAGTAGGGCCCACCCACTAGTTGCGGGCCCACCTTTCTCAGCCCTAAACTTCCATCTCCTTCCTCCTTCCTCTTCACTTCACCTTCCATCAAGAGCAACAATCACCACCTGCTCCTCACGTTTTTGAAACAGTGTGAACCCCTCATGGTCCCAAGACTGTGTGAGGCATCACGGTCCCAAGACCGTGGAGAGGCTTCATCCACGCATCACCTTCTCAACCTAGACCACCCGACCACCATACTCTTGGTCAGCTCCTCATGGTCTCAAAACTGTGTGGAGGGTTCTTGGTTTCCAAGACCGCAAGGAACCCTCACGGTTTTAAGAATGTGAAGAGAACCCTCACGATCTCCCGAGAATGCAAAGACTCTACCAACAGCCACATGTTGTCACAACCCTATCCTCCATTCACGACACCTCCTCCACATCACGTTCCGCCCTCCACTAGTTCACGATTCGACTACCTTCCATCACGACGGACACCTCCTGCTTCTCTTCTCGATCTCCACATGTTGCAAGCCGCCATCTTCCTCACAAGATTGCGCCGCGACAGCACCTGCCATATGCTCTCCCTTCACAAGACCACGTCCGCTTCTTCATCGTATTCCTCTCAAGACCAAGAAGAGATTGATCGATCTACAAAATTGGGAAAACTGTTAGAGGTTGCGATCATTCTCAAGACTGAGAGATAGTCATCGGTCCTCAAGACCATGTAAGCATCATCGGCCTTTAAGACCGTTTGAACCTGCTCACGATCCCAAACTGCAAGGCAGCGACCGGTTTTTGAGTCCACATGGAGGAGGCCACTGATCGTCCAAGACCGCAAGGATGATCGCCCTCCAAAACTGTGAAGATCTTGATCGGTCCCGAGATCGCAAGAGTACTAACCGGTTTCCCAAAACCATTCAAGACACCACCGTTGCCTATAAATAGGATCGGAACAGTCCTCATTCAGGGGATCAGATCCAGACACCGCCAGGCTACCTGAACACAGGCTCAACCCCTGGAGAGGGATCCCGATCCATCACTCCTCTCCACCATCCAGGCTACATGCATCCACATTAGACACCTGGTGGAGGACAATTCTCCACAGCCAAGTCTTGTAGAAGGCTTGCGCTTTCATCTGTCATCCATGCCCATTCATACATTCACAAGATGCTCCTCCTGCTACGAGCAAGGAGGACAAGAAGAGAAGGAAGGTGGAGAGAAAAGGTCTACCCCGTCTACCGTGGTGTCCCTCACTCCTTGTCAAGATCTGCCCTGACGTCGTGTAGAAGGATGCCTCTTCACCGAGTTGCGATCGACTTCTTCACCATGCTCATGGTAGAATCTTCCCTCTGTCTTGTTCTTTTTGTTTCTCTCATCATGAGTGAGTAGTTTTCTTTCGCTGGGATGTGGGGACTAGCCCCGCTACCCATGCTTATATGTCCTTTTATTAAACATTCCATGGCTTGTATGTAACTTTTCATTTTGTTGTTAATCATCGATGTGTGTTTTTGGATGGATCACCTACTTGCATTTATCTTGTTTGTTCCTATGTTGCGAGAACTTTAATATGTAGGATTCGAATGTCGATTAACGCGGTTGACTCCCTGATGAGGAATTGAATGGGATTCCCTAATGTCGTAAGTGTATGATCTGTGAGGGGACGAGCCATCTAGCCCACGGTAACGCTTTTGTATGCCTAACGCCTGCATAGGGGGGCGTAGCTTCAGTTGGATATCTATATCTTTGGAGCCGTAAGTGCATGATTTGGTTGGCGACGAGAAATCTGATGCCTAAGGTGATGCTTACATGAACCTAAACATCCTAACAGAGGGTTTGCAGTAGCTCTTTTTGGATAGTTATAGCTAGCCTGGATGTTTGTGATTGGATATGTTAGCATGTGTAGCGGTGGTAAAACCTGGGACCATTCCAGTGATCCCCATCATTAATCTAGATCCAACTTTAATTCTGATCTTTACTTTCTTCCTATTAGTCTAATTAATCTCAAACCAACCTTTGTTCTAAATATTAGTCTTACTTAAGCTAGACTCGACTAGCAACGATTCTTAAAAATGTTGTCCTTTGGGATTCGATCCTTAACTATACTGCGATAAGACCTGTCCGCTTGCGGGTGGTATTATTGCACAAGTTTTGGTTAAAAGCTCAGGGATTTTAACCCCGAGTGAATTTTTTAGTACGATAATAGACCACGTCAAATTCTGGCACCGTTGTCGGGGACAACAGAATCAGCTAGTCAAATCTAGTTCCATTAAGGCTAATCTAGGTTTTTTGCTTTTTCTTTTGATACTATCGATCATTCTCTTGAATTCGGTTCTACTTCATAAATCTTACTTTCGAAAGATCTTTCCATTCCAGGTACCCCCAAGGTCTAGTGTATGCGCCATTCGGACAGTCTCGGACTCTCTGCTAGCTTTGACCCTGAGACAGACAGAACTTTTCGTAGTCAGAACAGAGAGAACCAAGCAAGGATGGCTTAAGAAGAGGAAATTGCCTGAAGGGTAGTTCAAGCCCTTAATGCACAAAGAGAAAGGCTCATGCAATAAGCCCAAGCTGCATTTCAAGAAGAAATCCAAGCAGCTCAAGAGGCATCTCAACAAGCTAAGTTACAAAAAGACCTTAGGGAGTTCTAAATCCCCAAAGCTGCTGATGTTCACCACCCAGTACAACCTCCTCCCATCAATGCTCCAAATTTTGAGATACGGGCACATTGGATCACCTTGCTTTAAAACAGCTCATTCTATGGTAAGCAAGGAGAAGATAGTCAGGAGCATCTTCTGAGGTTTATAGATCTATGTGCTATGACAAAACAAAATGGAGTCACAGATGATGCCATCAAACTTTGTCTTTTCAAATACTCTCTTGCTGACAGAGCAATGAGTTGGTATAACTCTTTATAATGTGAACCCATCACCACCTGGGAGCAACTTCAAAATGCCTTCCTAGAAAAATTCTATCCTCCTCTCACCTATGAAATTAGGGGCCAAATAAAGTAGTTCACTCGGGTCCCCAGTCAAACCCTTGTAGAAGCATGGGAAAGATACAAAGAGCTCCTATGCAAGTGTCCACATCATGGCATCCCCAAGAATCAACTTATCAAAATCTTGTATAGGGGTGTGGATGATGATATCAAGAAGTTCCTTGACTCCTCATCTGAAGGAAATTCATGCGTCAAATTTATGACAACGCATGGAAGGTTCTCACCCTTAGAGCTAAAAATCAAGCTAATTGGGGTAGATATGTTGCCAAAGGAGTGCTGTAGGTAGCTATGGCTGAAGCTATTTTTGAGTACAAGTCTATCGTTGAATCCCTCAAGCTCTTAGTTGCCAAGCAAGACCACCTCAAATCATCTCTTCCTGCCTATGAAAGAAGATGCTCACCCCCTCAACAACAATAACAGATCAAGTCAGCTTCACTATTCTATGAAGCATGCAAAGGCACTACTCATTCTATGTTAGCATATAATATTCTCTATGATGTTGTCTAAGCAATGTTTGTGGCCAAGGAGATAATAGTCTTATGGAAAATCTTAATGTTGTCAACACCATCCCTGGTCAAGGATATTACAATCTGAATCATAATAGGAACCATCCTGGTTTTCAATATGGAAATCCTTCAGGAGTAGAGAACTCCCAACAACTTGGTTCAAACAACCAACAACGAGTTCTGTCGGGATTCTAGTACAACCAACAACAAAACTTCAGAAATTAAGGAAACTTTAGAGGTAACTTCCCAAATAGGAACTACAACAATTATCAGAACAATTCTTAGTTCTAGAATCCCAACCAAGTCCCTTACCAGAACCAACAACAAGGGCAACAAGTCGGCCTCGTCTCTCCTGATCACAAGATGATGGCCATTGAGAAGATGCTCCAATCATAGTAGATTATGATAGCTAACCAACAAGCCCATCAAAAGGCTATTGAATCTCAACTAGCTCAACTTATAGCTAGCATGAAGCCACCTACTGGATCATTTGCTGGCCAACCAGAGAACAATCCTAAGCACCCTGAGCAACTGAAGGTTGTCACCACCAGATCTGGGAAAGACTATTTCGATCCTCCTATCAAGACACCTATGGATATTTCAGACGAGGAGGACTTTGTGATTGTCCAAGAATCTACAACACCTGAGTCTCAACTAAAGGGGGAAGTAACTGTTGATAAGACAGATAAGGAAAGTTCTGAAAAACCTATTGTTGCAGAAATAGAAACACCAGAGATAGTTGCGTCAGTGTATAAGCCTCGTCCCCCTTTCCCTGCTGGTTTGAAGCAGACCAAGCTTGAAGCTTCATGTTGATATACCCTTTCTAGATGCATTGGCTGAGATACCAGCCTAGATGAAATATTTGAAGTCACTCCTGACAAGGAAATATATAACTGAAGAATATGAGACAGTCAAGTTAGCAACAACCACTTTAGATATTATATAGAGAAAGATGCCAAAGAAGAAGAAAGATCCAGGATCTTTTGGGATCACTTTCCATACCGGTGACTCTTCGTGTAAGAAGGGATTGTCCGGTCTTGGTTCTAGTATCTCCATCATGCCACTTAGACTTTGTAAAAGGTTAGGATTTGTTGAGCTTCTCCCGATCGGCATGACCATACAGCTTGCAGATAACTCTATGATGCTCCCCTTGGGAATCAATGAAGATATCCCTATCAAGGTAGGCACAGACTCCTATGTTCCGTGTGACTTTGTCATCATGGACATAAAAGAAGACGCCAGATACCCTCTCATCTTTGGTCGTCCATTCCTTGCCACTGCTAGAGCTCTGATTGATGTTGAAACAGGAACCTTGCTCCTCAGACTAGGTAAAGAAACTCTCGAGTTCAAAGTTTTTGAAAGTATGTGAAGACCTAGTATGCAAGAAGAAGTCTATCTAATCAATTGCATAGAGAAAATGTCACTCCTTACATAAGAGGATTATGAACAAGATGATCCTTTAGAAGTGGCACTGACGAACTCATCTGCTGATTACTCCATTGATAAACAAGTAAAGAATTGTGCCCTCCACCTCAACACTGCTGAAGAAGATCCTGAAGACAAAATTGAGGAACTCAAGGCCGTGAATACAGCTGAAGTCCCATGTGAGAAACCGGAGGCCCCTGAAATGAAGCCCCTACCTAAAGGATTAAAGTATGAGTTTCTTAATGATCTCAAGGTCTGCCCAGTTATTATAAATTCTGATCTAACAACCGATCAAGAAGATAAACTCCTGATGGAATTAAAGCAAAGAAGAAAAGCCATCGGCTACAAAGATGAGTGATCTCACCAGGGTCAGTCAAGTGATGTGCATGCACAAAATTCCCATGATGGAAGACCACAAGCCGGCTGTTGAACACCAAAGGAAGTTGAATCTGAATATGAATGAAGTTGTCTGCCTTGAAGTTATTAAGTTGCTCACAATAGGTATTACCTATCTGATCTCTGATTTGCCATGGGTAAGTCACGTGCATGTTGTCCTGAAGAAGGGTGGAACTACCGTGATACGAAATGAAGACAATGAACTCATCCCCACTCGAACAGTCACCGGGAGGAGGATGTGTATCGATTATAGGAAGTTGAACAAAGAGACACGTAAGGATCATTTCCCTATGCCTTTTGTTGATCAGGTCTTAGAGTAGTTGTCTCACCAAGAATATTTCTGCTATCTCAATGGTTACTCTGGATTCTATCATATTCTTATACATCCAGATGACCAAGAGAAAACAACTTTTACTTTCCCGTTTGGAACGTATGCCTTTAGAATGATTTCATTTGACCTATGCAATGCACCTACAACTTTCCAGCATTGTATGGCGGTTATATTCACTGGTCTCGTTGAAACTATCATGGAAGTTTTTATGGATGATTTTTTTGTTTACGGAAATTCTTACGACACATGCCTGAAGCACCTCTCCCTTATCCTTAAACGATGTGAAGAAGCACATCTGGTGTTAAACTGGGAGAAGTGTCACTTTATGGTAAAAGAAGGCATTGTCCTTGGCCATAGAGTCAGCAGTAAAGGGATCAAAGTAGACAGAGTGAAAATTGAAGTGATTTCCAAACTCGCTATTTCGATAAATGTAAGAGAGGTTCATGCATTCCTTGGTCAAGCAGACTTTTACATACGATTTATAAAGGATTTTTCCAAAATAACCAAGCCGATGATGAATTTGTTGCTAAAGGACGTTGATTTCCATTTTGACAAAGAATGTGTCAAGAGTTTCAACAACCTAAAGCATTATGTTACAACAACACCCATCATCATAGCTCCTAATTGGGATCACCCATTTGTGATTATGTGTGATGCCAGTGATTACGCTGTGGGTGTTGTTTTAGGCCAATGTATAGAGAAGAAACATTATGTTATCTACTATACATCGAAAACCCTCGATGAAGTTCAGAGGAACTATGCAACTACTGAGAAGGAACTCCTTGTAGTCATGTATGACTTCGACAAGTTCAGATCCTACGTCATTTGTTCTAAATTCATTGTCTACACAGATCATGTCGCTATCTGTTACCTCCTAGCAAAGAAAGATGCAAAGCCCAGGATGATCAGATGGATTCTCCTCTTGCAAGAATTTGATTTGGAGATAAGAGATAAGAAAGGTATAGAGAATGTTGTGGCAGACCACCTCAGTCGCATCCACACTCTGGAAACCGAGAAGATCTTGATTAATGATTCTCTTCCGGACGACCAACTCATGAA
The DNA here is from genome assembly GCA_963693085.1 of Alisma plantago-aquatica. Classification (NCBI taxonomy): domain Eukaryota; kingdom Viridiplantae; phylum Streptophyta; class Magnoliopsida; order Alismatales; family Alismataceae; genus Alisma; species Alisma plantago-aquatica. Next base: position 999,410,048 of record OY856412.1, read on the forward strand.
AGTCTCAGAAGCTACCCCTTGGTACTCAGTCTATGTGAACTACCTTGTCGTTAGTGTCATCCACCTTGAATGCACCGGAAATGCACTGAAGAAATTCATGCATGAAGTGAAGCAGTATCATTGGGATGAACCGTACCTCTTCAAGCTTTGTGATGATGGTCTCTACAAATTTTGTATCATTGCAGAAGAAGCCCAACCGATTTTAGAGCAATGTCACTCAGGCCCAGTTTGAGGCCATATGAGTTCTAAGAAAACTGCATTGAAGGTTTTGCAATGTGGTTTCTTTTGGCCAACCATATCCAAAGATTCCTACAACTTTGTTCTATCATGTGACAAATGTCAGAGAACTGGTAACATTACGAAGAGAGATGAGAAGTCGCTTAAGTTGTGGTAAGAAGTCGAGATTTTTGATATTTGGGGAGTGGACTAAATGGGTCTATTACCATTCTCAAATGGATTTTTCTACATCCTAGTCGCGGTGGATTACGTCTCAAAATGGGTAGAGGACATACCGACCATCACTAGTGATTCAAAACATGTCATCAAAATGTTCAAGGATATTATTTTTCCCCATTTTAGAGCTTTGTGAATCATGATATTTGATGAAGGTTCTCATTTTCTGGAAAGAAGCTTCGAAGTGTTGCTGAGGAAATATGGTGTAACACATAAGGTAGCCTCCCCCTACCATCCCCAAACAAGTGGACATGTAGAGGTTTCTAACTGTCAACTCAAGGCTATCTTGGAAAAGACAGTAGACCACAACTGAAAAGATTGGTCAGTGAAAATCAATGATGCCTTGTGGGCCTACCGAACTATTTTTAAGACTCCTCTTGGAACTACACCATTTCAATTGATCTATGGAAAGTCATTCCACCTACCTGTGGAACTCGAACACAAAGCTGGGTGGGCAATTAAATGGCTAAATTTTGACATGAAGAAAGCTGATGAAGCCAGAATTCTACAACTTCAAGAATTGCAAGAACTCTGGATGAAAACTTATGAGAATACACAAATCTACAAAGAACGCATGAAGCTTTGGCACGATGGTCATCTGAAAAGAAAGGACATACAAGTGGGAGACCAAGTTCATCTGTTCAACTCAAGACTGAGGCTATTCCCAAGAAAACTTCATTCTCATTGGTCTGGACCTTACATTGTGAAGAGCATGTACCCGCATGGTGCTTTTGTTTTATGGAGTGAACAGTCAGGAGAATTTGTGGCTAATGGACAACGCTTAAAGAGATATTTCACCTCAGCTGTGACAAAGTGGATTTTCACATTATAATGATGTAATTACTATTTTTCCCCCATTAAACTCACTCTTTGTCTCAACTTAGTTTTCTTGGTTTCATAATCAATAGTGGTACTCAAATTTGAAATATGGTGAGCAATGTGGATTTTATACACATTATAACACCTTAAATTTGATTAAATGATCACCTTGTACAAAGAAGAACAATTGATCCATCAAACTCCATCATATTATCCTCAAACTTTTTATATATACTCTCCTTATTTTTTTGAAGTTGTGGTCCAAATTTGAGAACAATTGGACATTCCTACAATTTACTATAATTTTTTGAAAATAATGTGTTGAAAACCATCATTTTGTTTTTTATTTGACCTTTTTCCATGTCATAGATCCAAGGCAAGGATCCAGGGGCGATCCCAGTCCTTGGATCTATCCCTAGTGGATTTTGGCCTTATCCAGCGGCCATTGACCCGTCTTCTACCTCCCGCAATTAGCGGGGAGGAATAAATGAAGGCTGAGAGAAAGATCTCCCGCTCTTGACCAGTTTTTGGAAAATGAAGCGAGCCAAAATCTAGCCCTCACAAATTCAAACTCAAAGAACGCAGCTTTGACTACATTTAAATGGTTATAATGCCATCACAACAAGCTCCTCACCTCCTCTTCTCTTTTCGGCGGTTATAGCTACAACTAAGGCTTGTAGCCCTAAAACCCTAACCCCACACTATACAAGGAGACCCGATGCTCGAAATAACCACACCTAGTCACGAGCTCCTTTCTTGCTCTCTATTTTGTTCTTGAGCATCCCTTCTCTTCCCTGACTTCACATGATGCCATAAATGGTACCACCACATAGGCCCTTTGGGTATCTTTGTTACTTTCCCTCTCTCCCATTTCTCTGCCCCCCATCAGGTCTGTGAGGCAAAGGCAAGCTCGGCCGGCCTGCTCGCGCTCTGGCTCGCCCCCTCCTCCCAGGACTCCTCTACTCTAGCAAGCCCCACTGCCCTATTTCTGGGCTCGTGAAGGTGTGTTGTGTGAGAGATATGGTCCCGTGAACCACCGGTCCAACTAGTTGCAGCCAACCCAAAATAAACCGATCAATCGAGCTTTGAACCAGCTTATTAGAGGAGTGAACCAGCCGATCAAAGACCTGAACCACCAAGTGAGCCACCCCGCCTACATGGATCCATCTCGGCCATTCCTGGTCCATCCGACGGCCATATTTGTTTTCCATTTAAGGTTTTTTTTCCTCCTCTCTACTCGAAATTGCAATAAATGGTCAAATCTTGTTTAAATCGTATCTAATGCATCCTGACTCCAAATGGTTTGAGTAAATAGTCGATTTTGACCAGAAAAATCTAGTGAATCATTTAAAAATGGTTCTGAATCCTAATTCCAAACGTTTTCAACTGATATCCCTATATTTGATATCTTTCTTATTTAATTAGTTTAAATGACTCTTTTGTGACTAAACATTGAAAACCCTAGATTTGGACTCTGATAATTATCTTGTAACTTAGATCTAATCTAGTTGAATAATCTACTCTTCAAAAAGAATCATTAGTGATCTAGATCTATTTACTTGGTTCCATCTTGATTATAATCTTTATGAAAAGTGAGTAATCTTGATATTGATCTAAATCTTGCAAACCTTGGTATATTCTTGACCCATCAATATGATCTTGAATTCCAATTATATTAAGTATCATGATGATGGCTCAAAAATTGATGATAATAATTAGGGTTAAAACATATATTCCTAAAATACCTAGGTAGATCAACCATCCTCAAATATGCTTGACACTTGCGTAAATATTGAAATCTTGATATAACGTTGACTATAGATGAATGATCTACCTTAGGGATGAATAGGAATGGAAAACCCTAATCTGGTGTACTTGGTATTAGTGTATAATATGATCTTGGCCCTCAATCCATATCTTGATTGATCTAGGAACTACTTGAGACTCTGATCTTCTACTCTCATCTTGTTGATCTATACTTGAAATCCTTGGTGAAAGGTACGCTATTATATAACTCCTCCTTGATTGTATTGAAGATACTATTACATATCTCTTGACTGTACACTTGGCTATTTACTTGGATGAGCTACTGTTCCCTATGATTAGTCTTCTATTTTTCTATACTATATTTTGAAAAATATGAAAATATAAATTGCATGCCCATTATGACTGCCTGTATATTGATAATGATGATGATATTGATAATGTTGATAATGTTGATATTGAGTGCAACAACCCCCCCCCCAGTTGGAGGTGGGACATGTACATTGGGCTCCTATGTTCCTATGGTGAGAAGGAGCCTAGTGACCTTCCCCATCGCGTTGGGGTAATAGAGTCACACAAAACATATAAGAATGCTTCTCGAATTACAGCATAATGGGAACTCGTAATAAAAGTTGAATTTCTTGAAAAACTTATCAAATAAATGTTGGTTTTGCAAATTGCTTATTATTCTATTGAATAAAAGTCCTGCCAAGTATTTATTTTGTTATAAATCGCTTTTCTTGATTTTGATAGTTTATCGTGCAATTGCATGATTGTGTCTTAATTTTCTTGATTTTAGGCAATACAAATGGAATATTGAATATGATCGCTTCCACACTATACACTCTGATGACAAGGATAAATCGGATATATCTCCATATTGGGTTAGTTTGTTCTTTAATCATCCAATTTTTGAGTTAATTATTTCTTATTGTATATGCCAGTGTGATAAATCCTATTGGGCCACTCAGGGATGGGCATTTCAATCCCTTTATCACTATCTAGGCAGTGAGATTGGGATTGGGGTAAGAACGGTTCCATGATAGTTGGTATCAGAGCTTACACACTCCCATATACTTTAAGTAAATGATTTCTCAAGTCTCTTACACACAAGAAACCCTAAAGTCCATAATGGTGAAAATTGAGGTGTCTAGGCTTGGGGTCCTGACATAATTTCTCCTATCCATTTTCACAGTGGCTGAGATCCCCCGCTCTACCTGGCCTTAATTGATCCAAAACTAGAACTAAAGGTTCTCTTGTGAATCCTTCGAGAGTCTTCTAGCATCTCATCTCTTCTTTAAGGACTACCCAAGCAACCCACGTATATGAAGAGTAGGTAGTATTCTCATCCCATCATGTTGTCCTTCTCATTACCTTTTGCCACATGATGTCTCGATTATGGGTAGCTTATGCATGGGAAAAATGAATATAGCTAAATCTTGAAAGTTGATACCATGACCTGACCTGAATTTGAAAACTCGATTTTGATCAATAAATTTTGAAACAAAATATGCATGTGTGATCCCTAATATCATGAACACTCAAATTAGCTAAAACTTGGCTATATGCTTCCTATGTTGAGGTAAATCTTGATTTGGTGAAATAAGGATGACTTATACCTTATACCTAATTTTTGATAAGGTCCCTATTTGATTAAGCTCATTTTGACCTATTATTGATTAAAACTCAAACATAGCTAAGAAAACTCGTATCCTATTTTATACACATCTTGACTATGTTATCAATTGACTAAGTCTGAGACTCACAAAATCATGATGTAAGACCTATGATACAAAAAGTAGTTTTCCTATTGACCATTGATGCCTTTCTCAATCTCAATTTTGATATGATTATGGGCTAGATTTTGCACTATTATGCTATAATTCCTCGAATGCCAAATTCAAATCCTCAATTTCCTAATTTTACACTACCTTGATCATGAAAGGAAAGGAATACAAATCTTGACATTATTGCCCTATTATCTTGAACTTTGATGTTATGACCTTGTAAAACATGTTTTGATCATTGATACTCTTTCTATTTGAATAAGCTCAATGGATAATGATCAATGTAAATAATGTTCTAGATTAGGGTAGTAGTTGACTCGTGACTCCCCTAACCTAGGTCGCATCCCTAACGTCTACCTCTAAGTTTTCAACCTATTGATTATTTAGAGTTTGGAAAGGTATCTCCCTTTTACCCTATTTGGATTGGTTGACCTACGCCTAATAGGTTAAATAAATGGTTGATACTCGATCTTGAATATTGATTTACTAATGACCGTGACATATGTACTATAGCTTGGGGTTGACTTCCTAGATAGACCTAGGTCTAGATCATTCATCAACCTTGGAAACCATGATAATGAAATTTTGACATGTTGATCAAATATTAATTGAATATATTTGCTAGAAATTGAATATAGATGAGTGATCTCCCCTAAGGTCTAAATAGGAATATAAACCCTAGCTTTGTAATTATTATACATATGATCAAATTATGGACCTATAACTTTTGATGCTTAAAATCTCGACTCTTGATATTGATATATAATATTGTGACTCAAGATTATCAGATCTCAATAATGATATTGAAAGCATGATGTTGTCTCAAATGTTGAAATATGAAATCTCAAATCATGGATAAATAACCCCACATAGGCCAATGTAGAGGCTAGGACCCTGAGATTTTGGGATTGAAAGTCACCTTGTACACTTGATTCAAATACCCTATTTGTTTGACCTAAAATATGATGTCTCCAAATTTGTGAACAATAGGATGTTTTTTTTATATCTGCGACTCATATAATGACTTTGGACAATATATGCAAGGACCTTGATACTCAATTGCTCGATGATGAAATGATGTTGGTACAGAGTTGGTTATGATCTGGGACATGGAATCCAAATAATGATTATTGGACTATTTGAACTTTGAGGATATAATTTTGATTATATAGTTGAGAATAGTCTAATATTTGAGGATATGATCTGGATTTAGGAAGTCCCAAATTTTGAGGATGTTTTGAATTTTGGGGACAAAATTCTTTTTTTTAGGAGGGAAGGATGTGACAAAGTGGGTTATCACATTATAATGATGTAATTACTATTTTGCCCACATTAAACTCACTCTTTGTCCCAACTTAGTTTTTTTGGTTTCATAATCAATAGTGGTACTCAAATTTGAAATATGGTGAGCTATGTGGATTTTATACACATTATAACACCTTAAATTTGATTAAATCATCACCTTATACAAAGAAGAAACATTGATCCATCAAACTCCATCATATTTTCCTCAAACGTTTTATATATACTCCTCATTTTTGTGAAGTTGTGGCTCAAATTTGAGAACAATTGGACATTCCTACAATTTACTATAATTTCTTGAAGATAATGTGTTGAAAACCATCATTTTGTCTTTTATTTGACCTTTTTCCATGTCAGCGATACAAGGAAAGGATCCGGGGGTAATCCCAGCCCTTGGATCTGTCCCTAGTGGATTCTGGTCTGATCCAGTGGCCTTTGACTCGTCTTCTACCTCCCATAATTAGCGGTGAGGAGTAAATGAAAGTCGAGAGAAAGATCTCCCGCTCCTGACCAGTTTTTGGAAAATGAAGCGAGCCAAAATCTAGCCCTCACAACATCGAACTCAACGAATCCATCTTTGACTACGTTTAAATGGTTATAACACCATCATAGCAAGCTCCTCGCCTCCTCTTCTCTTTCAGTGGCTACGGCTGCAACCAAAGCTTGTCTAGCCCTAAAACCCTAACCCCACACTATAAAAAGAGACTTGATGCTTGAAATAACCACACCTAGTCACGAGCCCCTTTCTTGGTCTCTGTTTTTTCCCCAAGAACCCCTTCTCTTACCTAACTTCACCTACTGCCATAAATGGCACCGCCACATAGGCTCTTTGGGGATCTTTGTTACTTTCCCTCTCTCCCATTTCTTTGCCCCCCATTAGGTCCGCGAGGCAAAGGCAAGCCCGGCCGGCCGGCCTGCTCGCACTCTGGCTCACCCCCTCCTACTCCCAAGACTCCTCTACTCCAGCGAGCCCCACCGCCCTATTTTTGGGCTCGCGAAGGTGTGCTGCATGAGAGATATGGTCCCCTGAACCACCGGTTCAACTAGTTGTAGCCAACCCAAAATAAACCGATCAATCGAGCTTTGAACCAGCTTATTAGAGGAGTGAACCGGCCGATCAATGGCCTGAACCACCAAGTGAGCCACCCCGCCTGCATGGATCCATCTCGGCCATTCCTGGTCCATCCGAAGGCCATCTTTTTTTCCATTTAAGGTATTTTTTGGCTCCTCCCTGCTCAAAATTGCAATAAATGGTCAAATCTTGTTTAAATCGCATCTAATGCATCCTGACTGTAAATGATTTGAGTAAATAGTCGATTTTGACCAAAAAAATATAGTGAATCATTTAAAAATGGTTTGAATCCTAATTCCATATGTTTTCTACTAATATCCCTATATTTGATATCTTGCTTATTTAATTAGTCTAAATGACTCTTTTGTGACTAAACATTGAAAATCCTAGATTTGGACTCTGATGATTATCTTATAACCTAGATCTAATCTATTTGAATAATCTACTCTTCAAAAAGAATCATTAGTGATCTAGATCTATTTACTTGGTTCCATCTTGATTATAATCTTTATGAAAAATGAGTAATCTTGATATTGATCAAAATCTTGCAAACCTTGGTATATTCTTGACCCATCAATATGATCTTGAATTCCAATTATATTAAGTATCATGATGATGGCTCAAATATTTATGATAATAATTAGGGTTAGAAAATATATTCCTAAAATACCTAGGTAGATCAACCATCCTCGAATGCTTGACACTTGCGTAAATATTGAAATCTTGATATAACATTGACTATAGATGAATGATCTACCTTAGGGATGAATAGGAATGGAAAACCCTAATCTGGTGTACTTGGTATTGGTGTATAATATGATCTTGACCCTAGATCCATATCTTGATTGATCTAGGAACTACTTAAGACTCTGATCTTCTACTCTTGTTGATCTATACTCGAAATCCTTGGTGAAAGGTACGCTATTATATAACTCCTCCATGATTGTATTGAAGATACTTTTATGTATCTCTTGACTGTATACTTGGCTATTTACTTGGATGAGCTATTGTTCCCTATGATTAGTCTTATGTTTTTCTATACTATGTTTTGAAAAATATGAAAACATAAATTGCATGCCCATTATGACTGCCCATATATTGATAATGATGATGGTATTGATAATGTTGATAATGTTGATATTGAGTGCAACAACCCCCCCCCTCAGTTGGAGGTGGGACTTGTACATTGGCATCCTATGTTCCTATTGTGAGAAGGAGCCTAGTGACCTTCCCCATTGTGTTGGGATAATAGAGTCACACAAAATATATAAGCATGCTTCTCAAATTACAGCATAATGGGAACTCGTAATAAAAGTTGAATTGCTTGAAAAACTTGTCAAATAAATGTTGGTTTTGCAAATTGCTTTTTATTCTTCTAAATATAAGTCCTGCCAAGTATACTATTTTTTTATAAATTGATTTGCTTGATTTTGATAGTGTACCGTGCAATTGCATGATTGTGTCTTGATTTTCTTGATTTTAGGCAATACAAATGGAATATTGAATATGATCGCTTCCGCACTGTACACTCTGATGACAAGGATAAATCATATATATATATATATATATATCCATATTGGGTTAGTTTGTTCTTTACTTATCTAGTTTTTGAGTTATTTATTTCTTATTGTATATGCCAGTGTGATAAATCCTATCGGGCCACTCAGGGGTGGGCGCTTCAATGCCTTTACCATTATTTAGGCAGTGAGATTGGGATTGGGGTAAGAACGATTTCGTGACATCAGTCGACATATGAATCGAAGCAATGATGGATCTTACCAATCCTACGTATCCACTAGAAAACTGACGGATTCACATCGAGCCGTCGATGTAAAACAAAGGTGTTTGTTGGGAGGAAACCCAATCAATAATTTTGTTTTTACTTTTAGTTTTGAATTAGAAAATTTCAATAATTTTTCTTTTACTTTTAAGAAAATTTTGCACTTAACAAATATCGCATCGGACGATGCTATCTTATGTTCTGATTAGTCTTCATTTTGAGATTTTAAGATGGAGTACGCACACTGATTGGAACGCAACCACATCTGGTGGTCCAACCGGCATGAATTTTCCCCTCCATCTCAGATTTAGAGTTTGCTCGAGATGAGCAAAATTCTAAGTTTGGGGTGGAGGGTGGGTGGTATGTACTTTAATTTCCACCCACTCCTATCTGTTTCAGACTTCAGATTTCATCGTTGCAATTTCAAGCAAATTAGTTCAAAAATTACAAAATTTTGAAGTTTTCAAAGTCATTTGTATAGAAACTTGATGAAGTTTTGACGCTTTTGTTTCAATCAAAGCCATTACCTAGCCAGCTATCCAGTTATTCCATGTAGTTTTGAATCCTCATACCCTACTTTTTTGAAGCAAAACCTCAAGGGGGACAATTTCTGAAACTAGCCAATGGTTTGAAATCGTTGTGTGAAACTTATGAATCCTAACATCATGCTTAGTAAAAATGTCAAGTGTTTGTCGAACTGATAGGGATCAAACACGTCGTGCTTCCTAACTGGCTAGTGGAACAATAGCATGGAATCTCCACCAATCCTCATCAAGTCATTATTTGAGAAGAGTGTGATAAAGAGAATGACCCAGTGCACTGAATTGTAAATCAAGTAGAATTCGGATCTGAACTCTCTTCTATGCTTCTTCCACCATCTTCTTACCCCTCCGTCCATCAAAAAGAAACAAAACTAGCCAAGATAGTGCCAAACCCTAAGTTCAGGGTGGCACACCCTCTCTCTCTCTCTTTATTCGCTTCTTCCATATCCCTCGCTATGTAATAGGGGTGTATCACCAAGAAAAGATGCCAATGTGCACCCCAAAATGCAATCTCGAGTCGAATAGAGGAGACATTTGCACACAAAAAATCAATAATAAGAGTTGCAGTCAATGAAACTACAACCAAATAATAAAAATCTCAAGTCGAATAGAGGAGAGATTTATTTCTTCCTCCCATACCACCCTTCACTCCCTTTTCCACCTACTGGAAAAATGAATGCCTCCACTATCCTGAAAAACACCAGTATCAGATCAGGTACACACTTTTTGTTCTGTGTGTGTCTCTAGACTCTTACGAAACTCTTAGAAATGCTTGCTGTTGGAAAAAGTGAGGAGGAAGTGATGTTGGAAAACAAACTTAGGAATGAAGATATGGTAAGATGTGTTCGGTAATCTCAGGAAGTTGAGATACTAAGTCATACCAAGCAGAAAGGAAGCAATCGTGATATGAAGATGACGCAATCACACGAATTGAAATCATTCATTTGGCGACTGCTTCAGATTTTGTGTTACTCGAGGATGAGCAACGTTTAAGTTTGGGGTGTTTTGATGAATCCATATTCATCAATACATTCACTTTTATCTCCTTAATCTTTCAATGTGCAATCTTGCTTAATTGATTTGATTACCAAGCTAAGTCGAATACATTAACTAAGGGTCTATATGAATTTCATACAGGTCATGATGAATTCAAATCTTTAGCTGGGCCCACCCACTGGTTGCGGGTCCACCTTCACTCAAGACCCTCTCTCTAACCCTAGATCACCACCTGTGTGGCTCCACCTTCCACCTCCACCTCCATCAACCATCCCCTTCTTTCTTCATCCAAGTCAAACCCTAATAGTAGGGCCCAAGTTGTGGGCCTACCTTTCTTAGCCCTAAACTTCCATCTCCTTCCTCCTTCCTCTTCACTTCACCTTCCATCACCAGCAACAATCACCACTTGCTCCTCACGGTTTTGAAACCGCGTGAACCACACACGGTCCCAACACCATGTGGAACCTTGTGGTCTCAAGACCGTGTGAGGCATCACAGTCCTAAGACCATGGAGAGGATTCATCCACGCATCACCTTCTGCACCTGCACTACCCGACCACCATCTTCTTGATCTACTCCTCATGGTCTCAAAACTGTGTGGAAGGTTCTCAATTTCCAAGACTACGAGGAACCCTCGCAGTTTCAAGAACGTGAAGAGAACCCTCATGATCTCCAAAGACCGCAAAGACTCTACCATCAACCACATGTCATCGCAACCCTATCATCCATTCACGACACCTCCTCCACATCACGGTCCACCCTCTACCAGTTCATAATTCGATTGCCTTCCATCATGAAAACCACCTTCTACTTCTCTTCTTGATCTCCACATGTTGGAAGCCTCCATCCTCCTCACAAGATTGCACTGTGACAGCACCTACCATCCACTCGCCCTTCACAAGACCACGTCTGCTGCTTCATCGTATTCCTCTCAAGACCAAGAAGAGATTGAACGATTTGCAAGATCAGAAAGACCGCGAGAGGTTGTGATCATTCTCAAGACCGAGAGACAGTCATCGGTCCTCAAGACTATGTAAGCATCATCGGTCTTCAAGACCATTTGAACCTGCTCATGATCCCAAACCCAAGGTGGCAATCGGTTTTCGAGACCTCGTGGAGGAGGCTGTTGATCGTCCAAGACCGCAAGGATGATCACCCTCCGAAACTATGAAGATTTTGATCAGTCCCGAGATCGCAAGAGTACTAACTGGTTTCCCAATCCATTTAAGACACCACCGTTGCCTATAAATAGGACCAGAACAGTCCTCATTCAGGGGATCAAATCCAGACACTGATAGGCTGCCTGTACATAGGCTCGACCCCTAGAGAGGGATCCTGATCCATCACTCCTCTCTACCATCCAAGCTATGTGTATCCACATTAGACACCTGGCAAAGAACGATTCTCCACAGCCAAGTCTTGCGGCAAGCTAGCACTTTCATCTGTCATCCACGCCCATCCACGCATTCACAAGTTGCTCCTCCTACTGTGAGCAAGGAGGACAAGAAGAGAAGGAAGGTGGAGAGAGAAGGTTTACCCCATCTGCCATGGTGTCCCTCACTCCTTATCAAGATCTGCCCCGACGTCGTGTAGAAGGTTGTCTCTTCACCGAGCGGCGATTGACTTCTTCACCATGCTCATGGTAGAATATTCCCTCTCTCTTGTTCTTTTTGTTTCTCTCATCATGAGTGAGTAGTTTCCTTTTGCTGGGGTGTGGGGATTAACCCCTCTACCCATGCTTATATGTCCTTTTGTTAAACATTCCATGGCTTGTATGTAACTTTTCATTTCATTGTTAATCGTCGATGTGTGTTTGTGGATTGATCACCTGCTTGCATTTATCTTGTTTGTTCCTATGTTGCAAGAACTTCAATATGTAGGATTTGAATGTCGATTAACGCGGTTGACTCCCTGATGAGAAATGAAATTGGATTCCCTGAGGTCTTAAGTGTATGATCTATGAGGGGATGAGCCATCTAGCCCACGATGATGCTTTTGTGTGCCTAACGCCTGTATAGGGGGGCTCGCAGCTTCAGTTGGGTATCTATATCCTCAGAGCCGTAAGTGCATGATCTGGATGGCAACGAGAAATCCGATGCCTAAGGTGATGCTTAAGTGAACATAAGCATCCTAACGAAGGGTTTGCAGCAGGTCTATTTGGATAGTTATAGCTAGCCTGGATGTTTGTGATTGGATATGTTTGCATGTGTAGCGGTGGTAAAACTGGGGACCACCCCAGTGTTCCCCATCATTAATCTAGATCCAACTTTACTTCCTCTCTTTACTTTCTTGCTATAAATCTAATTAACCTCAAACCAACCTTTGTTCAAAATATTATTCTTACTTGAGCTAGACTCGACTCGCAATGATTCTTAAAAATTTTGTCCTTTGGGATTCTATCCTTAACTATACTACGATAAGACTCGTCCGCTTGCGGGTGGTATTATCGCATAAGTTTTGGTTAAAAACTCAGGGATTTCAACCCCGAGTGAATTTTTTAGTGCGATAATAGACCACGTCAAGATACAACACCATGAAATCTAAATCTGATTACAATTAAGGAAAAGAGGAGTTCATGAAGATGTGATTCAAGAAGATAATAAAGTAAAAGACAGATAAGTCTATGCTTATAAAGTGATTCAAGGTATGAAATCCACATAAGATGGAGAGAACTCCAATGATAAGTATAAAATGAGAAGATAAATGAGAACAATGACAAAGGAATAAGGTGGAAACTAAGTTAATTTCAGACCAACCTATGTGTGTAAGAAAGTGTTAATGTAAAATAAGCATGGCATGTGAAATAAATTAAGGGAGATGATCCCTATTTAATGAAGAAAATGAAGAATATGATGATTTACTTGTGGATAAGTGGTTGAAAAACATAATAAAATAAGAGAACATACACTAGTGGGATAAATAGTCATCAAGGAAGGAGTAATGAGATATGTTAATCATGATGATTCCTATCCTAATGGCAAGGAACCCGAAATGAAAAAGGTAACATGATACATTAGAAGTTGTAACCTGCATAATGAAAATAGAGTCGGTTACCCTTTTTTCTAGTGAACCTTGAACAATGCTGCTATGATGTGCGAAGTGTATTTCCCTTTATGTCTTTCTTTTCTAGGGCACAACTTTCAAGTGGATCATTTCCACTTGGTATGTGTGGATTCTCTACAAACATGAGGGTGGATAGCTTATTATAGCATAAGGTTGCTTGGACTATGGTTCCAAGATCATAAAGTTTGTGATGATTTTTCTTTTGAGCCTTCCAATAATTAGGAAGACTCCTCTTATATGTCTTGATATTTGTTATGTTGGTAAAAGTGGATGAGTTAATGATGTGAGTTCCTTATAGCACATGAGGTGGATACTAAGGTAATGAATCCTAGTATCCGAGATGTATTAACAGTATGAGAAATATGTGAAGGTTAGAGTTGTTTATTAGATGAACATTCCAAGTATTCCTCTCCTGTAGAGAGTGAGAGAGATAGTTGATGATGATCTTATAAATGTTGTTTGGAAGGAAAAATAAAAGTGACACTATAATGTTGTATATGGTCTAGTGATAGATGGGAAAGACCATTATCTAGGATAGATGGTTTTTTGATACAATAGATATCATTTTAGGATGATAGCTAGAATTTTAAGTTGAATGTTACTATTAGATTTGTACATGTGGCACAACAACTTTCTATGTTCCATATTTGCGAGTGTCTTCTTAGGTGGGGTTTTTTGTGCTGACCCAAGATGAGACATATATATATGAATGATGTGACATCACCATGATATGCAAGTAACCATGTGAAGGCAATAGTATAAGGTGCAAGGGAAGTACCCATCTTTGTTTACCTTGGATTTTGGGGGCAAAACCCCTATTAGGGGTTTATAGTTGTAAGGCCCCTAAACTTGCTTAATGAGATGAATAAGATTAATTACCATAATTTAATGCTTATAACCCTAATCTAACCTTATTATATACTTTGAAATCATAATACAAGCTTAAGTTTCAAATTTGGTCCAATTTGGACACTGGTTGAGCAAGTTATGCAATTTTATGCACATTTTAGACTTTTCTACAATTTACCCAATTGAGAGGTTTTCTTTGCAATTTATCATTGCATTATGTTCCTTTGATATTCTCTGATAATTCTTGAGCTTTTTTATCCATTTGGAACCTATTTAAACCTTGGTTTGAAGGTGTTTTCCTCAAGGGTAGTTTAGGGTTTACCCCTTCATGGATGGGCTACCTTTAGTAGCTATCAGTTAATGAATGATTTGTTTTTCTTGTAAATTCAAGAAACGAGGGATAATCATGTATTTATTTATGGTGGGATAGCATCTTGTGTGTTCTCTTGTATATTCTTAATAGTTTAAGGCCATGGACACTGGGAAAGATACTAGAACTTCAACTTTTTCTTTTTCTTTATCTTAAAGTTACATATACTTATCCCTAAGCACCAAAACGAGACATTTTCTCTCCACCACTTCACTCCTTATACAAACCTAGTCCTCCCTCTGTGCTGCTGTGAATTTCCTATCCAAGTAAGAAGAAAGAGGGGACCTTCTTGGAAAAAGAATCTAGGGTTGCAATTGACTTCCTTTTCGGGTTTAAAAAGCTTCCTTCTAGTGATCTTGACCTAAAAGAGTAAGAATTTCCTTCTTTCCTCCATTTATTTGTTTGTTATACTTCCTCCTGCCTTTCTCCAGGTCGTAAAATTGTTGTTCCATAGTAAAAATTGCTTTAAATCTCCAAAACCCTACCTTTCTTGCTCCTTATGCTTAGGGTTGGCTCAGTTGATGAAGAAAGGTGCTACATGGACGAGTTCATGGGCTTATGCTTGGATTTTCTACCCTACCTGCTCAAGTTTTCTTCTGTGTGTAGTTTCATATTCTCATTATTGGAAAGTTTTATAACTTTCTCCATGTTTATTCCTTACCATAAGCTTTCTACCTCATGTTCTTGCTTGAAAATGACGATCCATGCTCTAAAAAGTTATGCTTGACTTGGATTTTGATTTTTATAATGTTCCCTATTCTTATTTCAGTTATAGATGAACCTGTTATCATGTTTACTTTATTCATAAGGTATAATATGACTTGGATCAGGTTGGTTTTACAACCTATGGTGCTAAGCACCTATCAACCAATGGTCAATTTTAGAGGTTTAAGCTGGTTTCTTCGATAAACCCATGATCCGATGATGGTACCATTGCAACAACCCTATGGTGTTGTCTTCATGACAACTGATAGTCGTGATCAAAGGTGTCATATTATGGTGACAACCTATGCTCACCCTCTTAGGTCAGGTTTTCGATCAATTAGAAGTTTACTGATCAACCATTAAGTACCCTACTGATGTTATCAATCAATGATGACATTAGCTTAATATTTGATGTTGATTAATTTATATAGTGTTGATCTAACAATCTATGGTTACTTAATGGTCACTAATTATGGTGGGTAAGGTCTCTACAACCTATGGTGAGTTAATCATTGTATTTGTAGCATCAATTAATCCTTATACCAATGGTTTCTTGGGTCACTTAAAGCAATGGTCGGACCTATACTGTAATTGATGGTTTTAACATATGAACTTGACCGAATGGTCAAGATCTAATGTTTATTCCTCCAATAAAATGGAATGATGGCTAATGTAATATGTTGGTCCTAATCATGTGATTTAGATGGTTTCCTTTATATGATCAACTTAAGGAGCTTACTTGTTGACAATGGATGGCTTGTTTTAAATGAATAGTTGATTGTGGGTTTTACCCTACTCTCAATGGAACTTTTTGTGTTATTAATCAAGGAATGTCTAGGGTTATATGGTGAATCTTTATATAGCACAAATCAAGGACTTCATAGATGGTTTATCAATTCTGTTTACTTATGTAAACAACCAATGGTCTTACCTTTTAAACATCCAATGGTTTGGGTGACATTGTGGTATGGTGATATGGGTTGAATGATGATGGAACAAATGGAGGGTTACCCTTAATAAGGTAGTCTTACCTATTCACTCATATGAATAGAAGGGAAGATAACCATATTGCGTTGATATGTAACCCTAATTAGGTATAGCTTGTTATACTTATCTTTAATATAACTAAATGATGGTAATTGGGAATTAATAGTCCTTGAATGACTAATACAATCATGGAGTACTCTCGTATTGTTGTTGAAACTCTATTATGATATAACCCGATGGTTACATCTTGATTTATGTGTGGGTTCATACTTGAGAATAGTATGGAATGTGATGGTGATGCTTCACCTTATGAATCCATGATTTAATGGGGATGTCGTGAGTTAGGGTTTGGGTATAAGTGTTGATTAGTAACATTGATATAAGTTATCATGTTGAGCCTAACTCTAATGCAAATAGATAAAGATGAGTATTCATGTTTAACATTTTTATATGATGGAATGATGGTGGAATAACCTCCTTAATATGATCATAACCTCAATATATTAATTGGTGGTTATCATAGTCACGTGGTTGATACTTTCTTATGCTAAACATGTACATTATGAATATGTTGAGGGTTAATCATATCTAGATTCCTTGCATGTTTATGTAATAAACAAATGTTCTTAATGTTAATATAACCATGCTATGATTGTTTATGAATATCTCCAAGATCATTAATGCAATCTTGTGTTGATCCAGTGTATTATATGTAAGTGATTGTCACGGAACCATTTTACCCCAATCCCAATCCAATGCCTAGATAGTAACAAAAGGATCGAAGCACCCATCCCTTAGTGACCCGATAGGATCTAACACACTGGCTTATACAATAAGAAATAATAACTCAAAACTAGATATTTTAAGAACAACTAACCCAATATAGGAGATATTGCAAATCAAATGTTGTCATCAGAGTATATGTGTGTGGAAGCGATGTAGTCAATGTTCCAATATTTTTTCTAAAATCAAGAAAATCAAGACACAAAGTCAATGCAATTGCACGGTACGCTATATAAGTTTATAACAAAATTAGTGTACTTGGAAGGAATTATCTTTCAAAAGTATAACGAGCAATTTGCAAAACCAACATTTATTTGACAAGATGCTTATTTCAAAACAATTCACTTTTTATTACGAGTTCCCATTATGTTATAATCAATAAGCATGCTTATATATTTTGTGTGACTCTATTACCCCAACGCGATGGTGAGGTCACCAAGCTCCTTCTCACCACAGGAGATAGGAGGTCAATGTACAAGTCCACCTCTGAAGGAGGGGTTGCTTGCACTCAATATCAACATTATCAACATCATCATCATCATTATCAATATACGGGCAGTCATAATGGGCATGTCATTTATATTTTCCAGATTGTCTCAAAATATAATTTAAAAAATATGGAATCTGAATCGATATGGAACAGTAGCTCAAACAAGTTTATAGACAAGTACACAATCAAGGGATACATAAAAACTATCTTCATTACAACCAAAGAGAAGGTATAATAGCATATCTTTCACTGAGGATTTCGACTATAATCAATATCTTAATCAATAGGTCAACGCTTCGAGTCAGATCCTATATCATATTGGATCAAGGGTCAAGATCATGATGTTTAGAATATCATGTTTCAATATGTGAGATTAGGGTTACACTTTTCCTATGTCAACCTTAGGGTTGGGTCATTCACTTATAATCAATCAATATTTCAATATGTCCAACATTATTTCTAGTGCAAAGTATTTTCGAGTGTGAATGACTTACCTAGGTTTTCAAGGATCATATGTGTTATCCCTAATTTATGATCATTATCCAAGTCATCATAAAATTTCTAGATCTTCATCAAGGAAATAAGTTCAAGGGTCTAGATCAGGTAGGTCACTAGATATAGTACACTAATATTCACTATATGACAATTCTAGAATCAGAATCAAGATTAGTCATCACTTTATGGCATGAAATAATATTCAAGATTTGAATAAGTTGAAATTTTAGATCTAGATTTTCTAACGAGTCAAGTATGCTTTTAGAGTCTCAAATAGAGACATAAGAGTCAGATAGTAAGGTTTCTAGAGATTGAACATCATTATTGAACTATATGACAAAATAAATGAGCAAGAGTTTAAGATCTAGGGTTATCAGTGAAATATATCAAGAAGTATGCTCAATAGTATTGTAATGGGTTCATTGGATTTTTATTATCAAAATCGAGTATTTACTCAAATTATTTGGAGTCAGGATGCATTTTCTATGATTAAGCATAGATCTCACTATTTATTAAACTTTTGAGCAGAGAGAAGAAGAATTATGAGAAAATGTAGCTAAAAATAAATCATCATCTGTTGGATCCTTTGTCAACATTGACCTCCTTGGAGGATCGACAGTTGAGAGTGGGGAGACCCCTCACACGCGTGTATTGGTAAGGGAAGAGGGAGTAGTGGGCACGGGCTTCGTAGACAGTTGATCTAGGACCTGGTCAAGTTCTGACCATGATCTAACGACCACAAATGCTCATGGCGCCCGCTCAGGCCAGCACATAGGGCGGAAACACCACGACAGAGTTACGGCTAGAGAAAAGAGGGAAATAAAGGAGAGGGATAGTGAGGGAGAGGTGAGGTGCTGGTGAGATTCATGGGAGCAAACCGAATGTAGAGGCGGGGTTTTATAGATGGATGGGGGCCAGGTTTAGGGTTTTGAGTGGGCGTCCACAGTGGCGGCCGAGAGGTGCGATCGAGCATCTTGTTTGCCCTCAAAACAAGGGGAAAAGTAGAAGATAAAGGGTTGTATGAGTTCATATTGGTGGGAGGTACATCTTTGTTTGTTTGGTTTTCAAAACATAACCAACGATGGGTCAATGGCGCGCTCGGCTTCACAGCCATCCTCCCCATTGATTGTGGGAGGTAGGTGATGGGTTAGTGGTCACTCGATCCAGCCTTGATCTGTGTGGATAGTATCTAAGGGATGGGTTTCACCCCCTCCCTTTGCAACGGATAGGTGATGAGGAAAATCCCATAAAAAAGACAAATAAAGGCATTTTCAATGCATTATCTTCAAAAATTTGTAGAAAACTGTAGGAATGTCCAAGTGACATAAATTTGGATCATATGTTCACAAATATGTTGAGAATATTTAGAAAACGTTTTAGAACCATATGATGAATTTGGATGTATGAATTTGATTCTTTGTATAAGATGATGAATTAATGAAACTTGTGATGTTATAATGTGTATAAAGTCCACATTGATCACCATATTTCGATTTTGAGTATCAATATTAATTATAAAACCAAGAAAAATGATTTGGGACCATGAGTGAGCATAAGGAGGGTGAAATTGGAATTAGTTTATATTAATGCTAAATTTCAATTTGTCACATCCTTCCCTCTTTAAAAAGGAATTTTGTCCCCCAAATTCAAAACAACCTCAAAATCAGGACTTCAAAAACTAGATTATATCCTGAAATACTAGAGTATCCTCAACTATATAATCAAAATCATGTCCTCAAATTTCAAGTAATACAATAATCATAATTGGAATTCCATGTTCCATATCATAACCAACTTGGTACTAACATCATTTCATCATCGAGCAATTGAGTATCAAGTCAATGCATATATTGTTCAAAGTCATCATATGTGTCACAAATATGAAAAGCATCCTATTGGTCACAAATTTGGAGCGGTCATATTTTAGGTCAGACAAATAGATTTCTTGAATCAAGTGTATAAAGTGACTTTCAACCCCAATATCTCAGGGTCCTAGCTTCTACATTGGCCTAGGTGGGGTTATACATCCATGATTTGAGAATTCATATTTCAACATTTTGAGACAACATCATACTTTCAATATCATGATTTAAAAGTCAAAATCAATGGGGATCCCACCCTAGTCCTAATGAGAGCTAACCCTAAGTCATAAATCGAGAGAGTCAAAATAGTCATCATTTCAAAATTTCAAGATTTGGGATTTTGAAGTCATTAGTCATATATCTATGGTGATATGTAGATCCAAATAATGTGAACATAGGATTTGTATCATTATTGAGATTGATAATCATGAGTCAGCATTCCATAATCAATATCAAGAGTCGATATTTAGACACCAAAAGTCATAGATCTAAAATTTGATCATATGTATAAATATTCCAAAGCTAGGTTTATATTCCTATTTAGACCATAGGGGAGTTCACTCATCTATATTCAATTTAGAGCAACAATATTCAAGCAATATTTGAGCAACGTATCAAAATTTCATTATCATTATATCCAAGGTTGATAAATGATCTATACCTAGGTCTATCTTGGAATTCAACCACAAGCTATAGTCAATATTATCATATTTAAAAGTCATTAACAATATTCCAGATCGAGTATCAATCCATGGGTTTAATCTATTAAACATAGGTCAACCGATCCAAATAGGGTGAAAGGGAATACCTTTCCAAACTCTAAATAATCAACAAAGTGAAAATTTAGAGGTAGTCATAATAGGGATGTGACCTAGGTTAGGGATTCATGAGTCAACTACCACCCTAATCTAGCACATTACAAACATTAGTCATTATCCATTTCGATTATTCAAATAGGGAGAGTATCAATGATTAAATCATATTCCATAAGGTCATGAGATCAAATTCAAGATCATAATAGGGCAATAATGTCAAGATTTGCTTCTTTTCCTTTCATGATCAAGGTAGTGATATAGTATGGAAATTGGTGCATGATTTAGGTCCACACTCATCATATCCAAATCAAGATTGCAAAAGGCATCAATGGTCAATAGGAAAACTACCTTTTGCATCATAGTCTTACATCATGATTTTGTGAGTCTTAGGCTTAGTCACTTGATGCATAGCCATGATGTGCATCACAAAAGTTTTACTTAACTATGTTTGAGGTCTAATCAACAATAGGGCAACATGAATATTAATCAAATAGGGACCTTACTAACAATAAGGTATACGGTATAAGTCCTTATTTTGCCAAATTAAAATTATCAATATTTACCTCAAACATAGCAAAGAGGTACTCAACTTTCGACTAAATTGAGTTTGCATGATATTAGAGGTCATTCATGAGTATTCAAGTTTCATTAATCAAAATTGAGTTTTCAAATTAAGGTTAAATCATGCTATCAACTTTGAAAATTTATGATATTCATTTTTCACATGCATAAGCTACCCATAACCGAGACATCATGTGGTAAAAGGTCACAAGAAAGGACCACATGAGGAGATGAGAAGACTACCTAATCTTCATCTACATGGGTGGCTTAGGATAGTCCTTAAAAAAGAGATGAAATGCTTGAAGATTCTCTAAGGTTTCACAAGAGAACTTGTAGGTCTAGTTTTGGATCAATTGAGGCCAGGTAGAGTGGGGGATCTGAGCCACCGTGAAGACGGATAGGAGAAATTATGCCAGGACTCCGAGCCTAGACACCTCAATTTTTACCATTATGGACTTTAGGGTTTCTTGGGTGTAAGAGACTTGAGAAAATTATTTACTTAAAGTATATGAGAGTCTGTATGCTCTGATACCAACAGTCAAGAAACCATTATTATCCCAATCCCAATCCCACTACCTAGACAGTAGAAAAAGGATCCAAGTGCTCATCCCTGAGTGGCCTGATAAGATCTAACACACTAGCATATACAATAAGAAATGATAACTCAAAACTAGATATTTCAAGAACAACTAACCCAATATAGGATATATTGCATATCAAATGTTGTCATCAGAGTATATGAGTGTGGAAGTGATGTAGTCATGGTTCCAATGTTTTTCCTAAAATCAAGAAAATCAAGACACAAAGTCAATGCAATTGCACGGTACGCTATATAACAACAAGTAAAATGGTTTATAAAAAAAATTAATGTACTTGGCAGGACTTATCTTTCAAAATTATAACGAGCAATTTGTAAAACCAACATTTATTTGACAAGATTTTTATTTCAAAACAATTCACTTTTTATTACAAGTTCTCTTTATGTTGTAATCAATAAGCATGCTTATATATTTTGTGTGACTTTATTACCCCAACATGATGGGGAGGTCACCAGGCTCCTTCTCACCATAGGAGATAGGAGGTCAATGTACAAGTCCACCTCTAAAGTAGGGGTTGCTTGCACTCAATATCAACATTATCAACATCATCATCATCATTATAAATATACAGGCATTCATAATGGGCATGTCATTCATAATTTCCAATTTGTCTCAAAATATAATATAAGAAATATGTAATCCTAATCAATAGGGAACAATAGCTCAACCAAGTATATAGACAAGTACACAATCAAGAGATACATTAAAATTATCTTCATTACAACCAAAGAGAAGGTATAATAGCGTACCTTTCACTGAGGATTTCGAGTCTAATCAATATCCAAATCAATAGGTCAACCCTTTAGTCAGATGCTAAATCATATTGGATCAAGGGTCAAGATCATGATGTTTAGAATATCAAGTTTCAATATGTGAGATTAGGATTACAGTATTCCTATGTCAACCTTAGGGTTGGGTCATTCGCTTATAATCAACCAATATTTCAATATGTCCAACATTATTTCAAGTGCCAAGTATTTTTTTAGTGTGAATGGCTTACCTAGGTTTTCTAGGAACATATGTGTTATCCCTAATTTATGATCATTATCCAAGTCATCATCAAATTTCTAGATCTTCATCAAGGAAATAAGTTCAAAGGTCTTGATCAGGTAGGTCACAAGATATAGTACACTTATATTCACCATATGACAATTCTAGAGTCAGGATCAAGATTAGTCATCACTTTATGGCATGAAAAAATGTTCAAGATTTGAATAAGTCGAAATTTTAGATCTGGATTCACTAACAAGTCAAGTATGCTTTTAGAATCTCAAATAGAGACATCAGAGTCAGATAGTAAGGTTTCTAGAGATTGAACATCATTATTGAACTATATGACAAAATAAATGAGCAAGAGTTTAAGATCTAGGGTTATCAGTGAAATATATCAAGAATTAGGCTTCAAAAATATTTTTAATGGGTTTTTTGGATTTTTGCTGATCAAAATCAACTATTTACTCAAATTATTTGGAGTCGGGATGCATTTTCTATGATTAAACAGATATATGACTATTTATCAAAATTTTGAGCAGAGAGAAGAAGAATTACCAAAAAAGGTAGTCGAGGATAAATCGTCGACCATTGGATCCTTTGTCAACTTTGACTGCCTTGGAGGATCGATGGCTGAGAGCTTGGCTACCCCTCACACACGTGCGCTGGTAAGGGAAGAGGAGGTAGTGGGTGCGATCTTCGAAGACCATTGATCTGGGACCTGGTCAAATTCTGACAGTGATCTGACGATCACAAATGCTCACGGTGCCTGCTCAGGCCTGCACAGAGTGTGGCAGCACAATGGCAGAGTGGCATCTAGATAAAAGAGGGAAAAGACCAAGAGGGACAGTGAGGGAGAGATGAGGTGCCGGTGAGATTCGTGGGAGCAAACTGAATGTTGAGGTGGGGTTTTTATAGATGGATGGGAGCCAGGGTTAGAGTTTCGAGTGGGCGTCCATGGCGGCGGATGAGAGGTGTGATTGAGCATCTTTTTTACCCTCAAAACAAGTGGAAAAGTAGAAGATAAAGGGTTGGATGAGCTTGGATTGGTGGGAGGTACATCTTTGTTCGTTAGATTTTCAAAACATAATCAACGATGGGTCAATGGTGCGCTCGTCTTCACAGTCGTCCTCCCCGTTGATTGCAGGAGGTAGGTGATGGGTTAGTGGCTTCCCGATCTGGCCTGGATCCACATGGATAGGATCCAAGGGCTGGGGTTCGCCCCCTCCCTTTGCAACGGATAGGTGATGAGGAAAAGCCCATAAAAAAGGCAAATAAAGGCATTTTCAATGCATTATCTTCAAAAATTCATAGACAACTGTAGGAATGTACAAATGACATGAAATTTGTGCCACAGGTAAACAAATATGTTGAGAATATATAGAAAAAGTTTGAGAACCATATGATGAAGTTTGATGTATCAATTTTATTCTTTGTACAAGATGATGAATTAATCAAACTTGTGATGTTATAATGTGTATAAAGTCTACATTGATCACCATATTTTGCTTTTAAGTATCAATATTAATTATGAAACCAAGAAAAATGATTTGGCACCGTGAGTAAGAATAAGGAGGGTGAAATTGGAATTAGTTCATATTAATGGTAAATTTCACTTTGTCACATCCTTCCCCCCTTAAAAAGGAATTTTATCCCCAAAATTCAAAACAACCTCAAAATCAGGACTATTCAAAAACCAGATCATATCCTCAAATAATAGAGTATCCTCAACTATATAATCAAAATCATGTCCTCAAAGTTCAAGTAATACAATCATCATAATTGGAATTCCATATTCCATATCATAACCAACTTGGTACTAACATCATTTCATCATCAAGCAATTGAGTATCAATGGCAATGCATATATTGTTCAAAGTCATCATATGAGTCACAAATATAAAAAGCATCCTATTGGTCACAAATTTGGACATATCATATTTTAGGTCAGACAAATAGAGTTCTTGAATCGGGTGTATAAAGTGACTTTAAATCCCAATATCTCAGGGTCCTAGCTTCTACATTGGCCTAGGTGGGGTTATACATCTATGATTTGAGAATTCATATTTAACATTTTGAGACAACATCATACTTTCAATATAATGATTTCAAACTCAAAATCAATGGGAGATCCCACCCTAGTCCTAACCTAGGTCACATCCCTATTATGACCTAGGTTAGGGAGTCATGAGTCAACTATCACCCTAATCTAGCACATTACCAACATTAGTCATTATCCATTTAGATTATTCAAATAGGGAGAGTATTAATGATTAAATCATATTCCATAAGGTCATGAGATCAAATTAAAGATCATAATAGGGAAATAATGTCAAGATTTTCATTCTTTTCCTTTCATGATCAAGGTAGTGATATAGTATGGAAATTGGTGAATGATTTAGGTCCACACTCATCATATCCAAATCAAGATTACAAAAGGCATCAATGGTCAATAGGAAAAATGTTTTTTTCATCATAGTCTTACATCATAATTTTGTGAGTCTTAGGCTTAGTCACTTGATAGCATCGCCATGATGTGTATCACAAACGTTTTGCTTAACTATGTTTGAGGTTTAATCAACAATAGGGCAACATGAATATTAATCAAATAGGGACCTTATTAGCAATAAGGAATAAGGTACAGGTACTTATTTTGCCAAATTAAAATTATCAATATTTACCTCAAACATAGCAAAGAGGTAGTCAAGTTTTGGCTAAATTTAGTTTGCATAATATTAGAGGTCATACATGAGTATTCAAGTTTCATTGATCAAAATTGAGTTTTCAAATTAAGGTCAGATCATGCTATCAACTTTCAGACTTTACGATATTCATTTTTCCCATGCATAATCTACCCATAATCGAGACATCGTGTGGTAAAAGGTCACAAGAAAGGACCACATGAGTAGATGAGAAAACTACCTAATATTCATCAACATGGGTGGCTTAGGATAGTCCTTAAAAAAGAGATGAGATGCTAGAAGACTTTCTAAGGTTTCATAAGAGAACCTTTAGGTCCAGTTCTGAATCAATTGAGGCCAGGTAGAGCGGGGGATCTCAGCCATCATGAAGACATATAGGAGAAATTATGCCAGGACCCCGAGCCTAAACACCTCAATTTTCACCATTATGGACTTTAGGGTTTCTTGGGTGTAAGAGACTTGAGAAAATTATTTACTTAAAGTATATAAGAGTGTGTATGCTATGATACCAACTGTCATGGAACCATTTTTACCCCAATCCCAATCCCACTTCCTAGGCAGTAGAAAAAGGATTGAAGCACCCGTCCCTGAGTGGCCCGATAGGATCTAACACATTGGAATATACAATAAGAAATAATAACTCAAAACTGGATATTTAAAGAACAACTAACCCAATATACGAGATATTGCAAATCAAATGTTGTCATCAGAGTATATGAGTGTGGAAGCTATGTAGTCAGGTTCCAATGTTTTTCCTAAAATCAAGAAAATCGAGACACAAAATCCATGCAATTGCATGATATGCTATATAAAAACAAGTAAAATGGTTTATAACAAAACTAGTGTACTTGGTAGGACTTATCTTTCAAAAGTATAACTAGCAATTTGCAAACCAACATTTATTCGAAAGATGTTTATTTCAAAACAATTCACTTTTTATTATGAGTTCCCATTATGCTGTAATCAATAAGCATGCTTATATATTTTGTGTGACTCTATTACCTTAGCGCGATGGGGAGGTCACCAGGCTCCTTCTCACCATAGGAGATAGGAGGTTAATTGTAATGACTGCCATCAAACTGATAACCAAATTGTTACTAATTATGCAGAATTACCATAAACAACGGGTTAACAAAAATCACAAAAATTAAAAACCATTTTGCAAGGAGGTCCTCTACCAGAAAACTCTTACTGAAAGATCCAAATCTTATACATAATATGATTTACATTGTACAACACTATTTCATCTCATCTTGAGGACAACATATAATAGTTGCTCTATCAACCCATGTACTGTAGCAACATAAAACCTCGAGTCCTACAAGCCAAGATCTCAGATTGCTCATGAAACCATTATGAATCGACTCCAAGGACTTGAGAGTACAGATACGACGCATAGGACTTCTATCTACAAGACGTGATAGATAGTACATTCAACTTATACTATTACTATTGCCATGTTGTTTATTGTCCTTCTTCTGTAGAATGGTCTCTACCTCCTCTTGTACGTCCACCTAAAAGTTGTGGATCCCATGGGGTGAGACAATTGTCCCAACGAGAGATATAACTCTCCGCCTACAATATTATTATCACGGGAAATAATAAAGATTGAACAAAGGATATTTATGTAACTAGCAGATATATTTACATTGCATAGCATGAATATGATAATAGATCTATAAGTCATCTATTTGCTTAAAAAGGAGTATGAAGAACATGCATAACATCTATCTACACTACTACAGAAATGGCTTATAACGTCACATTTATAGGCGTTGGTTGTATCCAAGAAACTAATGCCTAAACCCTACAACATCGGCTGTATACACAAACTGACATATATATGTGAAGACCGGCCAGACACGCGTATCGCTTTTTATTTAGCGTCGGTTGCGCAATAACAAACTGATGCCTAAAATCACCTGCCAAATCCAATTTCTCTAGTGCAAAAAAATTACCTCCAAAATTTCACATACGACGTCGGTTGTTTACCAAATAACAGACGACTAAATATTTTTTGTGAGATAGAAATCGGTCCCATTTTTGTCATCAATTTTCTTACAATAACCGACGCTAATGTGTGTTTGCACACTGTCCCCGCAAAAAATTTTACCCCCCTTTCGCGTCGGTTTTTTTTGGTGACCGACCCTTTTGGAACTTAGGGGTGGGTTTCTGAAACAACCGACGACGATTGTAAACCTAATAGCACCTGCGCGAAATAGACTCTTCCCCATTCTCTGTTTCATTGTGATTTCAACCGCTAGGTCTGGCAACTGTTGTCGCTCTTCATTGCTCCCCCGCTTTCGTTGCTCCCCCACTATCGTTGCTCCCCTTATGTCGTTGCTCCCCCACCGTCGTTGCTCCCCCTCCGCTGTTGCCCCCACCGCCGTTGCTCCCTTTTCTCACTTGAGAGGCAACGACAAAGCTTGGGAATACACCCGAGCCACCACTACCACCTAGCTCCAGCTATTGATCAGTTGGTCTTCAGTACCGCTCTTCCTGCTCGTCTACCGCCGTGCTCTATCCATCACCTCCAGCCACTCTACCTCCTCCGTTGTTGGTCCTCTTTCTCCTTCTTTTCCTCCAGCTACCAGCCGCCAACAGCCAGCCCTGCCTAGTTTGTTCATATATATGTTTGTTCTCTGATTTAGTAGTGATGTGTCACCCTATCCTCTAAATGAGGTGGAGGTTGTTCTATGTGAAATCACAGGTTTGCACAGCCGTGCTGGGCAGCACGGCCGTAGTGGTAGCACGGCCGTGCTGGGTAGCACGATTGTGGTGGTTGATTTTGTGTTGTGAATCCATATTGTATGATGTAGATTGATGATGATGATAATGTTTGCTTTCTCTCTTGATTTACTAATCCAAATGAAATGTGACCTAATGTGCATGTTGCTATATTTGACACCTAATCTTGCACACATTTTACCCTAATCTTGTATTAACTATATTGCTCAATTATGAATGATAGGATACCTACATTTGTGTGTAATGATTATCTTGATGATGAACATTCATGTACATTGGAGATGTTGAAATCAATGTTATAGAATATGATAAGTAGACTAGGGTATGATTAAAACTACAAGATGTTGCTATTGTATATCAACCTAGTATATGAACAAATCTTGTGCTTGCATATATTTGTGCTTCTAATCTTCATGCTTGACCTAATTCAGTAAAATTTGATGCATGTTGAAATAAGATTCAAACTTGTCCATTCTAGCATCCTAATTTGATTTGATTATGTGCTTTGAACCGTGAAACATGTGTGTTAAAGATACATTTATGTTGAATCTCAAACTTAACTCACATGTCAGTCTTCTATTTCTAAAATGACTATGTGAACTCCTAAATCAGTAACATATATTATTCTTTGTGCACCAAAATACCTTGTAAATCATGTATGCGCCCTAAGGTGATTAAATGTCTAAATCTTGACTTGAAATATGACCTAGTATGTATGTTGATATATGAAGCTTTAGTTAAAAGTTCTAGATTGACCCCTAATTAATACATTATAACATAATTGAATTGTGCATTTGTGTTGTTGCCGGTGTTGTTGACTTGTTGTTGATTTGTATATATTTATTCTTCAACCTTCAAGTGATGTATAATATTCTCACTCTCCTAATGTGCCATTAGGCTTCATTTTGATTCAAATCTTTGATATATGGAATCATGGATTATTTACTATTTAGTATTTACTGACAAGAATGATTAAATGATGTTACACAAAACTTAGGCTATGAATGATGAAACTAGGATTGTAGGTATAAGAATGACAACATACATGTATTTGTTGACCTAGAAACCTGTCCAAGATTTACTCATTAGGAGTAAATCTTGGATAGTCCCCAGTTTGGGACTATTCTTGAACACTTAATCTCACTTAGGATGTAAGTGTATAATGTGTATTGGGTTTTCAACAAAATTTTGACAGCATTTTCCCGTTTGTTCTCTAAGTACATATGTACTTGGAGAACAGTGGGGAAATGCTGCCAAAATTTTCTTGAAAACCCAATACACATTATACACTTACTAGTCAGATTAGGTGTTCAAGAATGGGATAGGTGGTACACATTTATTATATATAAGACCTTAAACCCTAAACTTTTAACCATAAACCCTAATCTTTTAACCCTAAACCCTAATATATACTTATTTGCTCTTTGATCATAGAATGGATAGATCATGGATGTCCATTCCAAATCGTTGCACCCGAGAGTTTATTTCTGGTCTTGATCAGTTTATTAGATTTTTTGAGGAACATAGGAAACAACCCGGAGATAGGTTCTACTGTCAATGTAGGCATTGTGGTAACCACTTGAAAGTCAGCACTGGTCACGAAATCAAAAGTCATGTCATATGCAATGGGATTGTACAAGGCTATACAGAATGGCACTGGCATGGAGAGATTACAAACCTAAAATCAGTGGATGTCGATAGCAGTGCTTGTGTGGAAGAAGAAATTTCCTCCGATGACGTAGATGTGAACGAACCAATTCCAATAGACATCGTTGATGCGATGTTGGATAGTTGTGGGGTAGAGCACACCGATCCACCTCCCATGTTTAGAAACATTGTGCATGATGTTGAGATATCGTTATACATAGGTTGTACTAAGTTACCGAAGCTTAGCGTTGTGTTGAGATTGTATAAGCTGAAAGCTAACAATATATGGAGTGACAAAAGCTTCATGTCATTGTTGTCTTTGTTGAAAGAAATTCTTCCTAAAGGAAATGAGCTGCCAATCTCAACATACCAGTTAAATAAATTGTTGTGTCCAATGGGAATGGAGGCCAAGAAGATACACACATGCCCAAATGATTGTGTATTATTTCAAAAGGAGTATGTGGATTTGAAATATTTTCCAAAATGTGGTGCGTCAAGGTATAAATTGATGACTTTGAGGGAGTCCAAAACTGGTTCTCCTTCCAAGGTGATGTGGTATTTCCAAAATGTGGTGCGTCAAGGTATAAATTGATGACTTTGAGGGAGTCCAAAACTGGTTCTCCTTCCAAGGTGATGTGGTATTTATCTATAATATCATGGTTTCAATGCTTATTTTCCAATCTGATAGATGCAAAGAATTTGAGGTGGCATGTAGATGTTAAGAAAAATAATGATGGGATCCTACGACATGCGTTTGATTCCCCACAGTGGAAGAAGATTGATTTATTGTACCCAAAATTTGGTGAAGAAGTCAGTAATCTAAGACTTGGGCTTTGTACAGATGGGATGAATCCATACGGGACATTGAGCAACCAACATAGTACTTGGCCAGTTATGCTTGTTATATAAAATCTTCCTCTCTGGTTGTGTATGAAAAATAAGTACGTTATGTTGTCGTTGTTGATATCGGGCCCTAAACAACCTAGAAATGATATCGACGTTTATCTTGAACCTCTGATTGATGACTTAAAGAAACTCTGGGGTGAAGATGTGATGACCTATGATGCTTCACGAAGAGAGACATTTCGTTTGCATGCTATGTTGTTTTACACCGTTAATGACTTTCCACCATTTGGGAATTTGTCTGGATATAGTGTCAAAGGATCTAAAGTGTGTCCTATATGTGTATAGAACATTAAAACATGGCGGCAAGACTATATATCTTGATCATCAAAGGTTTCTTCCAAAATTCCATATGTGTCATAGGTTGCGCAAAGCATTTAATGGACGGAATGAGGAACGGAGTGCACCTAAATCTATACCAGGGGAGGTTGTTTATGAAAGAGTAAAAGACTTGCTAATGAATTTGGTAAGAGATCACAATGTACCATGGACACACGGAGTGACAAATCTTTATTCAAGAAGAAGTCAATATTTTGGGATCTTCCTTATTGGATTTCTTTGGCAGTCAGGCATTATATCGATGTCATGCACGTTGAGAAAAATGTTTGTAATAGCGACATTGGTACTCTGTTGAATATACCAGGTAAGACTAAATATGGGATAAAATCCAGAATGGACCTACGTGAAATGGGAATAAGGACATATTTAACAAAAGTAGTTAGTAGTGATCGGAAAACATACTTACCTCCCACTTATTACATGTTGTCTAGAAAGGATAAGAAAGCTTTTGTGAATGCTTGGTAAATGTTAAGGTGCCACAGGGTCACTCATCCAACATATGTAGATTGGTATCAATGAAAGATCTGAAGTTGATAGGTCTTAAATCTCATGATTGGCACACTCTAATGCAACAAATATTGTCTGTGGAAATTCGATCTATATTGCTGAAGCCAGTAAGGTTTGCAATCACCAGACTTTGTTTCTTTTTCAACAGTTTGTGCAGCAAAGTTATTGACCCTGATACTCTCGATAAATTGCAAAGAGAAGTGGTTGTTACCCTATGTCAGCTTGAGATGTATTTTCCTCCTTCGTTCTTTGATATCATGGTACACCTTGTTGTCCACTTGACTAGGGAAGTGAAAATGTTGGGACAAGTTTTCTTGCATTGGATGTATCCCTTTGAATGATACATGAGCATTTTTAAAGGTGATGTTTGAAACTGTTATCAGCCTAAAGGGGGTATTATTGAGGGTTATGTGGTGAGAGAGGTTATGGATTTTTGCAATGACTTTTTGAGTGCTAATGACGCTCCTGTTAATGACAAGAATATTGAGGAGCATTTTAGCAAAGGAATTTTAGGATCACGGATGAAAGTAAACAGTTGTGAGCAGTTGGAACAAGGTCACTTGTATATTTTACACAACATCGACGAAGTGAGTGTTTATATCAAATAACATACCAATTTCATCAAGAGACAATATCCTCGAGCCAATTCAATGTGGCTTGTTAGAGAGCATAACAAAATATTTATTAAGTGGTTTGAAGATAAAGTCTTACATCAACTATCTCAAACACCAGATAATATTACTGAAACTATCAAATGCCTCGCCTTTAAACCAAAATTGAATGTTATGTCTTATGAAGGGTTCGACATAAATGGATTCTCATATTACACAAAGCGTCAAGATGATCAGAGTGTCATCCAAAACAGTGGGGTCACCCTTCAAGCATCTTCATTTTTTTTGCATGTGCAAAGGATAAGAGTCCACGTGAAGCAAAAATGTCATATTACGGTGTCATTGAAGACATATGGGAGTTTGACTATGTAGATTTTCAAATTCTGCTCTTTAAATGTAATTGGGTTGATAACACCAAAGGAGTTATAGTGGATGAATTGGGTTTCACATTAGTGAACTCGAAAAGATTGGCGAGAAGGGTGAACCATTCATATTGGCATTACAGGAGAAACAAGCATTTTATATCGATGATCTTGCAAATGATAAATGGTCGGTTATTCTTTATGGTAAAAGATAGTTCATTGAAGATCCTATAGATGAAGAACAGTACTATGATAAGTCTGATGACTCCAGTCCATTCTCAATTGGGTAGCCAACACCACCAAATATTGAAGCTAATGATGACATGTATGTGTGCAGAAATTACAATGAAGGGTTGTTAATTGATAAAAGATCGCAATATTAGAGGCATGCAAGTTTATATTTTTTTATATTTTTTATTTTTCTGAATGTGAACTTTACAATGTTTATTATCTTCTAGCTATGTCAAATGCTAAATGTTTGATTTTTTAATGACACTTTCATATGACTAAGCATGAGCATGATGACCATGATGATGATTATCGTGAGGGTGAGGATATCAATGTGCTACCTCACAATGTAAGTTTTAAAAATATATCCTATATTTCTATCTATATTTTCATTTATAGTTATATCTTGTAAGTGTGTTTTTTTGTCAAATTTTAGGTTGGTGATGTACCCCCTGAAGAAATTAGGGCACTTGATGAGCAGCAAAAAAATGAGAAAGTGAGGGGCATCACAATGATGAACAAGTTACTATAGCAAAGGGGCAATGGACCCAAACTGGATGTGGATTTCGATCATGCAGGAAATCCAGTTGGAGTGAACCGCAACTCATTTATTTCATATCTTGGGGTTCTTACTCACAGTCATTGTATTCCTAACTTAGAATCCTGGCATAAAGTTCCTAAAGGAAAGAAAGACTTAGTATGGAAGGAACTATGCATGAGTTATTATTATTTGCAATTCTATTTTTGTAGATTACTAATTTTTAGGATACTAGTTAATAGGAATTCTATTTTGTAGAGTATATTTGATCTGGATGAAAAGATGCATCATAAATGCGTGATGCAACATTGTGGGAGGGTCCTAAGGAACTATAGGACAAATCTCACTCGAGATTACATACGCGATGTTGAGAACATGTTCTTGATTGATTTCCAATTCTAGACATTGATCACTTTTTGACTAACTCTACACTAATATTTTTTGTTTTTATTCTCTTTAAAAAATAAATTTAGGAAGAAGGCAGCCACTGGGAAATGGAACTACCTGGACCCCAAAGACTGGGAGGAGTTTGTTACCCAAAAAATGGATGAATTCAACGTATTAAGCGTCACTCCCAATTTAATTAATATACATTCTTATGTATTCACCTATTCAATATCAACCTTTAGTGTTACTAACCAAATCAATGTGCTTACTAACAAGGCTATCAGTGATGCTCAACGAGCAAGGCATGCACTAAATGTGCATGACCACACAATGGGTTCAAGAGGATATGCAGGCATTTGCCAAAGACTATAGGCTGATTCTACTACTCAGTCTGCTGCTACTCAGAAGACTGTAGAGTCCTCTACTATTGGTCCCGCACCTCTGCCTCGCCATGCTATGTGGATAGTTGGGAGGCAAAACAAGAAGGGAGATATAACAAAGCCTGCAACTACTGAGGCGGCTGCAAAAATGGTAAAATTCAACTCTTAGAGCAATCGATATTTATTATTGTTATGTTTACTTACCAATTTTTGTTGATGGTGATTAGCGGGAGCTTCACGAGCATAGGAAGGAAGGCAAGTTCAACCCTGAGGGCACAAGTGATGAATTGATAGTTGCTCTGGGTAACCTAGAGCATCATGGACGTGTTAGGGGTGCAGGCACTGGTATGGGCATCAAAGTGTTCTTTGGGCCATCCCAGCACAAACTTGTCCCAAAAGTGGGACTTTCATAAGCTGAGGTAACCTATTCTTTTTTTAGAATGTTATTGTGAAAGAGAATTCAATAATTATAAGCTAGCATTTCTTTTATCCATGTATAGGTAGATCAGTTAATTGATAGGAGAGTCGAGCAAGCACTTGATAGGAAAGTCAAGGAAGCACTTGATAAGAGACTCAATGAAGTAATTAGCAAGTGGCAGGTGTCTCAGCCTGCCACTTAGATAGTACATGTGGCATGCTGCTCTTCTCTTACTATAGAGGTGGTTGGGAGTAATCATGTAGACCCACCATAGGATGTTCATTGTAAGTACTTTTATGACATATATAGTAGCAAGTCTTTTCAAGATGATATGTTTATGTATATATGTATATAACATTCTTTACATAAATTTGTAGGGGTTGAAGCCATGCCATCTAAAAAGTCAAGAATATATTGTTACAGAGGCACAGGCTTGCCCAGCCCTTCCAGGGGACATGTTTCATGGGACTCCAGTACCAACTGGTGTGGTTCGTGTGAGCCTGATACATGTACTCCCCAATTGGAGGGATCTTTCATTGCCATATGCCCACCCAAATTCTAAAATGCTTGGTGAGGCAGAAGGCAGAGTGAAAATGTGGCCCAAAGAGGATGTCATCTATAATAATATTGTATGGTAAATTTACATAATGTTAATTTGTTAGTGTGTATATATGATTCAATTGATCTGAAATTATATATACAGGTCAATAGGAAGACACCCGCTACATCTCGGCCTCCACCTCCACCTCCTAAAGTACCAAGTTGGCTTCCAAGAGACCTACATGCCTCGTTAGGTCCTAATTGTAGGGGTATGGTAGTATGGATAGGCGAACATGATCCAAACTTTCCTATAAATGTTTCTATTCTGGAGGATGTTGTAGGTCAATCATATGATAACAAGCTATTTATACAAGATATTTTGGAGTTGTTTCATTATGATTGGCTGAATACATCTATGATAGAGCTATGGATATGGTGAGATCTTCTTTATACATCCATACACCTTGTTTTATAAACGATGATCTAGTTTCTTATATATTAATGCATACGTAAAACATGTTTTGCACCTACTTACACACGATATGTACAGATTTTTCATTTTCCCGTGTGGGATTTTTGGTTCCATCTTTGATTAGTCTTATAGATAAAGACTCTTCTTCAGCCACTTCATACTGTTGTGTTGCTTTTAAATATTTTGGCAAAAAAAAGAATACGGTGATAATAGCTCCATTCAATGTCGAGTAAGTTTACTTTGCTTATAAGTTGGACTTAATAAAATTACATTTTTATTATGGATTTTGAGTTATTAATTTTTAACTTTCTTATCTGTAGTGGTACGCATTGGTAGTTACTAGTTATTATCCCCAAGACATTTACTGTCTATTATCTAGATCCTACGGGGAATGAATTTAATACATTATATGGACACACAATAAAAAATCCATTATTCCCGTGAGAAATATTTCATATTTTTATATTCGTTAACATCTGCTATTACATTACTATTTAATTATGCAATTTAATGTGTTACATTAACATGTAGGGCTTTAAATGAGTTCAAAAGAGTTGGAGGAAAGGTCCCTAAGAAAAAGAATCAGCCAACTAATTTGGGAGAATGTGAAAGTAATTTCCAGACTCCAATGTATATATTATTAATGTGAAATGTGCTTATTTTTATTTTTGAATATTTTTTATGTTTCAATTTATAGTGTGCTACACAAGACAGCGGTTGGGCATGTGCATACTATGTGATGTGATTTATGGACCTAATCATCAAACATGCCGCAATGGAAATCGATACTATACATAAGGTATCATATATAGTCTCATTAGATAATATGAAATATATCAATCATATTATATATTATTAATTATATATATACGTCATTCTCTTTGCAGGTGTTTAAAACTGACTTGACTACAGGTGGAAAATTATTAGATGTACATACTCCCTATACGAGGGAAGGATTAGATGATGTAAGAGAAGAATTGGAAAAAGCCCTACAAGTGGTAGGAATTTTTAAATATAATTGGGATACTGATGGCAATAATGACGATGATGAATAAAGAATGATATTTCTAAACTTTATTCTCATAATTTTTTTTGTGTGAATGTGAATGAATTTTTTTGAATTGTCATATGTGTGAATGTGACGATGATCAATACATGAATGTTTCTACATGTGTCTGAATGCGAAAAGTGATGAAATGAATGGAACTGCAGGTTGCTAAATGTGTGTGAAAATGGAGGAAATTTGAAATGGAACTACTAGTTTCTACATGTGTGTGATGAAAAATAATATGAATTAAATGTGCTTATACATGTGTGTGATCATAAATTCTAGTCCATCTTGTTAATTTTGCAGGTTTGTGGCATGTTGTTGGCTGATATCAATGGATGCTATAAACCTGCAGTTAAAACTGAATTGTAGGTTATGCATCCTGCTAACCAGCCATACAGCAGGCCTGCAAATTGATAAGAAAAAAATCAGCACATAGGCATCGGTTATTAGTATAAAACTGACAATAAAGACATACAACGTCAGTTATTAGCAAAAAATGACATTGATGTGTCTATGGGTGTCAGTTATATATAAAATCTAACGCTGATGATGCCCTTGCTGGCGCATTTTATTGGTGGTGGGAAGGGTTATATAATGTCGGTTTTTGTGAAACGCCGACGTCTTTGACCTATATATAGTGTCAGTTTTATTAAATAACGGACGCCTATAGTGCCCTTGCTGGGAATTTTTGGTGGCGAGAAGGGTTATGGCGTCGATGTTAAAACTGATGCTGAAGGTTTGGACTTTTAGCGGCGCCCACTTGGGTTTCGCTTTGAAACCGATGCCAAAAGCCTTAAATAACTGACACTAAAGGTCGGTTCTGTACTAGTGCTACTAAGATGTATAAAAGTAATAGGGCATCAACTAATAATTTCCGTATTTGATTCCTTAAAAAAATACGCTACACAGATGATTACATGTTCACATTCACACTTATGCCCAGAGGAGATGAGATATACCGCTCGTACTCCAACCGACCACTAGTAAGTCAAAATTGGTACCATACAAGGTCAATGGCAGAGCCGACTGTCAAGATCTCACCTTGTCTCAGTCAGTACAAGACCACTTAGATTTAGCATGTCATCTTGTGTCTGCCATAATTAGCTATGCTAGGATATAGCGGTATCTTTGCTATAGAGATACAGCTGTAGCATGTACTCTCTTCGGGAGAAGACCGCTAAGCTTTCCCAGATAATCAGGATGACCACAGAGCGATCATGGTTTAATTTCATCGAGAAAACACTGAGCACCCTTATATAATTATCACATATTCAAAAATATACATTCTGAGTAGAACTCGTTTCACCATTCAGCAATGATGACACTAAATAGAACTATGGTTTGGGCAACTATATGATAACATTTATCTTGCTTAACTAAATGCATTACTATATATTTATCATCAATCAAGTTACAAATAAGAATTATATCAAAATCTACAAAGAAAATCATAAATGTATTTATCAGATATTTTCATGTTCTTGAAACATATAATTCACTTAGAATCTCAATCTTCTATTATCATCATACTTGGGTATTTAAACCCTTAATTTATCACTGAGTATGGTCACCACTTAGCAAGAAACAATTATCTCTAGGTCACCAGACCAGGGTATTTATCCACATAGTTCACATAGCTCATTAAATATCTATTAACCTTTCATTGAGTAACAACTACCTCTCAAAATGTTAGATTACATAACCATTTATACTTGTTGTATAAATAATTCTTATAGCTCACAAAGCCCATTTAAATAACTTATCACTTCTTATTAGGCAAGGACTATTCACTTAGCTCACAAGGCCTATTAAACATCTTGTCATTTCTCACTAGGCAACAACTATTCACTTACCTCACACTGTTGGGTTTTAGGGGAGGCAGAGAAGGCAGCAGAAACAAAAAAAATTCTCCCCCAAACCCAGAACAAGGAAATGTGTCAATGTCTATACAATAGGAAAGGATAGTTTGTGGAATCATACCTTGTCACGAGGCTTGCTCGGCGACAATACCTTACAGCTTGCGCGGTCTTCACCTCCGGTCTTGGACGGTATCTGTGCAGCTCCTGGTCACACCGGGACTAATGACTCCTAGTCTCACCGGGACTGTCGGGATTGGTAGCTGTCCTCCTAGCGGCAGAAACCTCCCGCCTCTGAAGTAGTCCACACGGACCACCTGGAACTCCAATCTCCTTGTCCCACAAGGAATTGAAAGGAGTCGCACACTCCTGTCAGCGTACTAGTCGCCAACACACTCTCCTGCCACCATTTGCTTTCTGTAGTTTTCTTTCCCTTATTGTGCCTCCCTTATCGGGTAGCACTTGCTCAGGCTCTCTCTCGGTTATCAAAACCAGAGAGAATGACAACTTCACAAAGCAACTGGTTGCACTGAGTTGTACTTTGAGAAGCCCCCAATACCCCTATATATAGGAGGGTCATGGGACAGGGTTCTCCATCCCGGGCAATGTGGGACTAAAAGTAGGAGTAGAAGGGTTCGAGATTTTCCACAAAACAATCAACTCGCAAACTGAACTGATCATTTCACAACTGAAACGGTCGGTCGGGGACCTGAACCGGTCGGTTGACACCTCAACCGGTCAGTTGGGACCCATGAAATGGTCGGTTCACATGTGAACCGATCGGTTCGTGGTCCTGATTAGTTCCCGATTGACTTTCCATCTTTTGTTTCTAATTGGTATCGAATACCAATCCCTTTTCCAATTTGGACAAGTGAAATGAAAGGAAAATTCTCACCAATCCTACTTTCCCAATTTGCTCGGTTGCACCAGTTGAATCGATTGTTTCAACACTTGAAGCAATCGTTTCACCCTGATCATGAGTCGATCGACTCACCACCTAAGTCGACCGGTTCACCAAGCTGAGCCGATCGGTTCATCTCATGAGCCGAACAGTTGGGAGTGCAGATTGTGCAGAATCAGTCAATTGCGGTTTCAATCAATCCGATACTCTAATCAATCAGTCCAACACCTTGAACATTATGATATTGAGCTATCATTTGATTGAGTGTTTAATTGAACTACTAAACTCCTTTAGCAATCAATCTAAACATTGTTTGTGGACAAAACTTCTCTTCCAGGTTAAATCTTATGTGTGTGACCCTGCAGGTCCATTTCACGTAGGCAGTGAAAGTTCATAACACTTATGACTTCACAAGCAAAGAGCGGTTCCTAGTCACACATCAGTGCTACCCAAGTGAAAGTAGAAAGTTGGGGAACAACTTTCAATCCTACAATTCGTGAATGATATTATAGAGAATGTATAATTCCTTTGTCACTGATATCCCGAATGAACTCGAGGCATGGAACAGTCATCCTGTCAACGTTCATTCACTTTATTGATCTCAGAGCAGATTGGAAGAGATATGTATGACATCAATATCACATACCGATTCACACATGCGTGCGCACACCTATTTCAATCCTACTCATCAAGTGGCCTTGGATATCAAACTCCCTCAGGATGGACAAATCCCATATCTATCACTCACCCCTCAAAAGCCACCCAATCATCACCTTTATAACAACCCATGTTTCAGGACTGTGTTTGATGATGTCAAAGTGTGCCCAATGACATGTGTTGAGTGTAGTGATTTCAGGTCAAAGAATCACACTCACCACCATCACTGTGAGTACTGACTGTGACTACCATGTCATGGTTCCATGTGTCAAACTCACGGTGGGTCTGTCTGGTACACTTGTTCTCTAACAAGTACCTATGTGTTTGGTTTGATATCTCTATATCATGACTAATGAGATTTTGTCATCAACTAACACCACAATCTAGTCTTGTGTGTCATTGCAGTCTATCCACCTTCCACAATGACATCCGACTAGGGACATAATAAGAATGTACAAACTCTTAGCAACCATATGATCTCATCATTCAGGTCCTTAACCTGAAAGCATACGTCATTGAGTACTGTCATTCTCTAGACATTCAATCTGTTCTATCACTATCTCATATGACTGAACCAGAAAGAATTGGAAGCTTGCCTTTGATGTTTATCAAATCAATATTAATGTATCCCACCAATCATCCCATGATTGGCTCTCAGGGCATACATACCAACAGACTCCCACTTGCAATGCGAGCCAATCACCCTTGAATCATATTCATAGTGATCTTCAAACATGTCCCACATGTTACTGTGCTCTAGTACGAACATAGTGAGTAATGGCAACACCTTGCCAAAGTCATTATAAATTGCATGTCTCACATCTCTTCATTGTACGTCACACGTATGAAATGGAGTTGCCATAATATGCGATGTAGTATTCCTTTGCTAACCTTTAGCCACATTGCATGATCAAGGATTCCATACTTGTCATCAATGAGAGGAATATCTATAAGTTCATCTCATGAAATTCCAGATCCATATAGTATCCACTGTTGTTCTCTAACACATAGATACTCGGCATTTCCTTTTAAATGGTTTTATTGGAACACTTCCAATTATCAACAAACTTTCACTTATATATATATATATATATATATATATATATATATATATATATTGCTATTAATTTTTTGTCCCTTCGGAAGTTCGCATCAATGTAAATCTTTACATTGAACTCTTCCTTTTCTCCATAGAAATAGTACTTCTCAAGTACTTATCAAGTTCTCATGGTATTCCAGTAACCCTTACTGGAAGTAGACAGACATCCACTCGTCATGTCTCACATACGAGTTATCAGGATGAGCACATCATATTTCCATTTCCTACATACAAGATGATGAATGCTTTTTTTTCTTGCCATTTCGATACATGCAAGATAATGGGATGATTACATACATAATAGATCCATATCTATTCTTAGTGTTCCCATTCTTCATAAGAACCGGACACTTGGCCTTGGGATACCGACTCCATGTAACATGGACAAGTTTTCTCCCACTGAATCTGTGCATACTAAACCCTTTAGTACAGATTGCCAATGTATGCTTTCTCTTTTCAGGTCAAGAGGTTTTCAAGAACTATCTCTATAGATCTCTATTCCTATCACATAGGAAATATCTCTATCTTCCTTAAAGATAATTTCCACTTTTGGATTTCCATTCTAGAACATTTTCATTTCACATCAACATGTGGAATGTGAATACGCTCCCACTAAATCACAGATCCCTTCTTTATCTTTAACATATCAATCAAACCCTTTGACTATATCATCAAAATAAAGATCCAATTTTGAGTTGCTTGAACTCAATCAATCATATTGATTGGTCCATTGTAACTTATAGACTTCATTTGCATTATTGGATTCATAAACCTTATAGGTTGTGTCACGTACACATCCTTGTTTTATTCCTTATAGGAATGCGGTTTTAGTATCCATATGCCAAATGTCTTAGTCATTAAGTTGCAATCAACAAGCATCATCCTTCTCAAAATGTTATCCATGTATCTTAACCTTTAAGATTCATTTGCACTTATGGATTTCATCCAATGGGTGCTACCATCAAGGTCATACCTTATGGTTCACATGGATGTCATTTAGGATGTAATGGTCATAAACCATAACTCAAAATTCGGTTCCTCATATTCATCTAGATAGTTGACTCATAATATGAACAACTCATCACATAGATAAACGAGGTGTGTCTGTCAAGGATATAAGAACTTACAACTCCTTGTGATTCTTAATGTCCTTTATTAGTGTGGGGTATTCTTTTATTAAGAAGAATTCAGTTATTTGATAATCATTCTCTAACTCCTTAGACTATGATTCCTTCTTGATTTAGACATCACCATGCCTTAATCATGAGTTCACTATGATACACTATCATAATCACTCATAATGATCTCAAAATTTGGTCCAAGTATTTCATTCATTGATCTCATGAAGAATTAACACTTTACCAAATTTGTACTTCATCTATGATAATCTTGAACACTTCAAGATATTCATATTGGTATTTCTCCAAACACCATTTGAAGTATTAGCATTTGTTCCAATAGGTATGTAAATACATCACATGTATCATACCTAATAGGATAATCATTCTCCCACTACCATTAGTGAAGATTGATTAATCATGTCTAAGATATTCATGTCTCTTACTGGTTCTCTAACCAAAAGAGTCTAGATTTATCCATCACATGGAAAGTAGAAATGAATTTCTCATGATTTATGCTAATTAGATTGTTTGAGTTATCTATAACTTTTAGGTATCATTTTATCTTTTGCATATCAAATACCACAAGATAAACAAGGCACTGCCACAAAGATCATATCTTTATTGATTGCTATCATTGTCATACAATATGCAAAATAAAGTGTTTCTATCTATTGGCAAATATGAAATAGCCGTTCATAACTGTATTACATGCCTTTTAGGCTGAAAATAAACTAAAGTACTCCTATCTATGGCGGTAACACTTTCCCCATTTATTGAGTGCTTTACACTTTACATCTTGGTATCATATACCTCAAAAAGTGTTACAAGTTTACTTTCATGACACCTTTAAGTAGAGACGGTTGTTGCCTCCTTCTTCTTTTGTTCTTCCAGATAGAGAGGACA
Source organism: Alisma plantago-aquatica (assembly GCA_963693085.1). Classification (NCBI taxonomy): domain Eukaryota; kingdom Viridiplantae; phylum Streptophyta; class Magnoliopsida; order Alismatales; family Alismataceae; genus Alisma; species Alisma plantago-aquatica. The sequence continues at coordinate 999,453,502 of OY856412.1, forward strand.
ATTCCTTTTCCAATGTCCTGGCTTTTGACAATGGTGGCAATTTCCTTTCTTGGTCACACCTCCCTTGGCCTTGAGAGCTGAAGACGACTTGGGCTCCTGGCTAGAATCAGAACCTTTCTTAGCTTTGCCCTTGCCCTTGCGCTTGGACTTGCATTTCTTTCTCATGATCACCATCACAGACTTAGGCTTGTCTTTCTTCATATGTGTCTCGGCTGTCCTCAACATGCCCAACAACTCTGACAGTGGTTCTTCATCTGTGTCTCAGCTGTCCTCAACATGCCCAACAACTCTGACAGTGGCCTATCAAAGTTGTTCATGTTGTAGTTCATCACAAACTGACTGTAGGATTCTGGCAACGATTGTAGTATCACGTCAGTAGCCAACTCTTAGCTCAGTGGAAATCCCATTCTTTGAAGGTTCTCCACATACCCAATCATCTTGAGTGTGTGAGGACCAACTGGATCTCCTTCTGTCATGACGCACTTGAACAGTGCCCTTGAGACATCATATCTCTCTTGTCGTGCTTGATCTTTATACATGTTCCTGAGATGCTGAATCATCTCAATGACACCCATGTTCTCATGTTGTCTCTGCAACTCTTGGTTCATGGAGCACAACATCAAGCACTTTGCATCAATGGCATCATCAGAATGCTTCTTGTAAGCGTCCCTTTCTGCCTTTGGTGCATTAGGAGCAGGTTCCTCTAGAGTTGGGGTATCCAGGACATAGAGCTTTCGCTCTTGAGTGAGAACAATTCTCAATGTCCTATACCAGTCGTGGAAGTTTGTCCCATTTAGCTTGTCCTTTTCAAGGACCGATCGCAAAGAAAAGTGATTGTTGTTTGTTTTCATTTGTACTACAAAAGGAAATATGCAATTTTAGTCCAAAAACTCATTTTTGACTTATTTGATTGATTTGAAAAGTTGACGATATAATTAGGCCTTTAATTAATTATCGCTCCCACTATTTTACTTCAAATTGATAGCCCTCACCATCAATTCAGAAGATTGCAGCATACAACCTTCTAGTGGGCAAGATCCTGAAATCCTCTAAGTCATGGACCAGCTAGGGCTATCACCCACAACTTAGATCTCCCAGGTAGGCAACTCTTGCCAATTGCATCATATGCAACTCTTGATAAGATATCATATGCAACTCCTTGCCATGATCATCTCCATGCCTCAAGGTACTAGATCCCATCTAGATAACCTTGTTAAGTCTGACCCAAAGCAAACATGATGAATATGCACCCTGCTAGGGCAGACCCACACATTCATCCTTCATGCTTCCACGAGATAGACGGTGCACCACGCTAGGGCATGCCCACACTTGGTCGATCAATATTTTCACGTGTGTCGCATTTGGAAGGCATCTAAAACTTAATATTTAATGAGGGATTTGGTTTTATATACATATACATATTCAATTACCACAATACATAGTATGTATCATATGCATGCTATATCCCACAGAAAACATGCAAAACGATAAAAGCGATGATTGTGGCCATCCTAATGTGATTCCTCGAGCCAAGAGGAATCATGATCATCTACATCACATGCAACCTGTACAAGATGAACTTTGTGCTTTGCCTTTCTGGGTTTGATCAACTCATCACATGACTTATCGGCTCGCCATCAGGCTGGTCGGCTGGATGCCACCAGCCAATTGGTTGGCTCCTCCAACCGATCGGTTCGCCTGGTTATCGTGCATCTCATCATGGCCGCCATCCGCTCGTCTCGCTCCTTGAATCGGTCATCAACCGATCGTCTCACTCCTTGAACCGATCGTCTGGAATGTCAACCGATCGGTTCACGCCTTGAACCGATCGTTTCAGCTGTCGTCTCGATGTCCTCCGTTCTTTGACATAATAGGAAATAAAATCTATCCTATTTTACATTGCAAAAAGAGAAACCTCGAGTTACATTTGAGGGGAGCAAAGGTAGGAAAGAAATCTCAAATTATTTTGAGTTACATCAGGAAAAGGAGAAGGAACATCAGTGCACAGACCGAGATGCAAGCAACCACATACAACCATACACAGATAGGCAACAACTATTCACTTAGTTCACACTGTTGGGTTTTAGGGGAGGCAGAGAAGGCAGCGGAAACAAAAAAATTTCTTCCCCAAACCCAGAACAAGGAAACGCGTCAACGGCTACACAATAGGAAAGGATGGTTTGTGGAATCATACCTTGTCCTGAGGCTTGCTCGGCGACAATACCTCGCGGCTTGCGCGGTCTTCACCTCCGGTCTTGGACGGTGTTTGTACAGCTCCTGGTCGCACCGGGACTAATGAATCCTAGTCTCACCGGGACTGTCGGGATTGACAGCTATCCTCCTAGCGGCATAAACTTCCCGCCTCTGAAGTAGTCCACACGGACCACCTAGAACTCTAATCTCCTTGTCCCACTAGGAATTGGAAGGAGTCGCACCCTCCTGTCAGCGTACTAGTCGCCAACACACTCTCCTGCCACCAATTGCTTTCTGCAGTTGCCTTTCCCTTGTAGTGCCTCCCTTCTCAGGTAGCACTTGCTCGGGATCTCTCTCGGTTACCAAAACCAGAGAGAACGACAACTTCACAGAGCAACTGGTTGCACTGAGTTGTACTTTGAGAAGCCCCCAATACCCCTATATATAGGAGGGTCATGGGACAGGGTTCTCCATCCTGGGCAATGCGGGACTAAAAGCAGGAGTAGAAGGGTTCGAGATTTTCCACAAAACAATCAACTCGCAACCTGAACCGATCGTTTCACAATTAAAACGGTCGGTTGGGGACCTGAACCGGTCGGTTGACACCTCAACCGATCGGTTGGGACCCATGTCCTGATCAGTTCCCGATTGACTTTCCATCTTTTGTTTCTAATTGGTATCGAATACCAATCCCTTTTCCAATCAAATTGGACAAGTGAACGAAAAGAAAATTCTCACCAATCCTACTTTCCCAACTTGCTCAGTCGCACCAGTTGAATTGATCGTTTCAACACTTGAAGCAATCATTTCACCCTGATCATGAGTCGATCGACTCACCACCTGAGCCGACTGGTTCACCAAGCTGAGCCGATCGGTTCATCTCATGAGCCGATCGGTTGGGAGTGCAGATTGTACAGAATTAGTCAATTGTGGTTTCAATCAATATGATATTCTAATCAATCAGTCCAACACCTTGAACATTATGATACTGAGCTATCAATTGATTGAGTGTTTAATTGAACTACTAAACTCTTTTAGCAATCAATTTAAACATTATTTGTGGACAAAACTCCTCTTCCAGGTTAAATCCTATGTGTGTGACCCTACAGGTCCATTTCACGTTGGCTGTGAAAGTTCATAACACTTATAACTTCACAAGCAAAGAGCGGTGCCTAGTCACACATCAGTGCTACCCAAGTGAAAGTAGAAAGTTGGAGAACAACTTTCAATTCTACAATCCGTGAATGGTATTACAGAGAATGTATAATTCATTTGTCACTGATATCCCGAATGAACTCGAGGCATAGAACAGTCATCATGTCAACGTTCATTCACTTTATTGATCTCAGAGCAGATTGGAAGAGATATGTATGACATCAATATCACATACCGATTCACACATGCGTGCGCACGCCTATTTCAATCCTACTCATCAAGTGGCCTTGGATATCAAACTCCTTCAGGAGGGACAAATCCCATATCTATCACTCACCCCTCAAAAGCCACCCAATCATCACCTTTATAACAACCCATGTTTCAGGACTACGTTTGATGATGTCAAAGTGTGCCCAATGACATGTGTTGAGTGTAGTGATTTCAGGTCAAAGAATCACACTCACCACCATCACTGTGAGTACTGACTGTGACTACCGTGTCATGGTTCCATGTGTCAAACTCACAGTGGGTTTGTCTGGTACACTTGTTCTCTAACAAGTACCTATGTATTTGGTTTGATATCTGTATATCATGACCAATGAGATTCTATCATCAACCAACACCACAATCTAGTCTTGTGTGTCATTGCTGTTTATCCACCTTCCACAATGACATCCGACTAGGGACATAACAAGAATGTACAAACTCTTAGCATCTGTATGATCTCATCGTTCAGGTCCTTAACCTGAAAGCATACGTCATTGAGTACTGTCATTCTCTAGACATTCAATCTGTTCTATCAATATCTCATATGACTGAACTAGAAAGAATTGGAAGCTTGCCTTATTTGTTTATCAAATCAATGTTAATGTATCCCACCAATCATTCCATGATTGGCTCTCAGGGCATACATACCAACACACACAACTTATGCAATAAGAGACATACAACCTTCCCATTATTAGGGTTAGGGTTTTCCTTCATAGCCAAATAGGTGTTTCAAATTCATATTTGATAACCTCCTATTTTAGTCAATTATCTTAGTCCTTTTCTTTAAGTTTCCATACTCTTTCTAAGTTTAAACTATACATAATCCTAATTTTACCCTTTTTTGTAAATATATCATCAGATTAACTTTCCTTTCTATATATGCAGAAAAAGCACAAAAAAAATCATAAAAGAATAACTCAACCTCAAGACCGCATGGATTCAAATGGTCCCAAGGCCGCATGAAGCCAATCCGTCTTGAGACCGCATGGAGTCAAACGGTCCCAAGACCGCATGAAGCCAACCGGTCCCGAGACCGCATGGAGTCACACGGTCCCAAGACCGCATGAAGCCAACCGGTCCCGAGACCGCATGGAGTCACACGGTCCCAAGACCGCATGAAGCCAACCGGTCCCGAGACCGCATGGAGGTCAAACGGTTTCAAGACCGCATGAAGCCAAACGGTCCCGAGACCGCATGGAGTTCAAACAGTCTCAAGACCGCATGAAGCCAACCGGTCCTGAGACCGCATGGAGTTCAAACGGTCTCAAGACCGCATGAAGCCAACCAGTCCCGAGACCGCATGGAGTTCAAACGGTCTCAAGACCGCATGATGCCAGATGGTCTCAAGGTCCAAACGGTCTTGAGGTCCCAAACGGTCTCGAGTCCAAACGGTCTCCAAACCATTTGGACTTCACTCAAGGCCTATAAATAAGACCCTAAGGGTCCTCCATCAAATCATCGAGTTTTCAGACGTCCAAAGGCTGCCTGAATTGTGCCAGAGCTCTTGCTACTTCCATCCTCCGCCCTGGGCCTGCCGGTCTGAAACCCATACTCCATCCTGAAGCTGCTTTCTCCTTCTTCGCCAAAGAAGGTGGGAAGGGGAGACCTCCTCATCGTGCAACCTACGAAGACTGGTGGATCGTTTTTCTTTCTCTCCAAGGGGTTGACTTTCCTCCCTCCTTTGTGGGGATGATGCTCTCTCTCTCTTCTCGCCTCCTTCTTTGTCCTAGTTATGAGGAAGTAGTCTTCTTCACTAGGGTGCGAGGAGTAGCCCCGCTACCCATGCTTTCATATCATGTAAATGTAATCCTTAGGTTGTAATATAGAGTTCTTATCGTTGTCAGTTCGACATCAAACGATTAATGCATACATGTTGCTTGATCTCCAACTTGTGTTATCTTTTATCTTTTAGTATGAATTGTCTACGTTTGTACTATTAGATACGAAACTCGTTTGTATGTTGGTTCTTGGTGCATGTATCCACCATGCATCTGTTTCGGTATCTAGAAGTGTATCTCAAGAAGTGGAGTAAACTCACTATCATCCGTTGCACTTTCATACTATGAAATGGAATCAGTTGACGTATGGAAGTGCAACCTTGGTAAGTCGAGGAACGCACTTTGCGAGGGGAATGATGTAAAGCAATGTGACCATTTGATCGGGAATGGCTGGCGTTGCAACATTCCCGCACTTCTCGTAGTTAGATTCTCCGAAAGGAGGCTAAGTCTACAAGGATACTAACTGACCGGACTCTTTTTGCAGGTTAAGTTTTGCTTTGCATGTGTTGATCGATGTGTAGTGGTGGTGAAAAACCGATCACACCCTAGTGATCTTTTATCATAGTTTAACTCATTAGCTGTACTTGCTTTCTTTACTTTTTATGTTCTTAGTATAAAACCATCGAAATCCAACTTTCGATATAAGTGCCTGCTAGTAAGTGACTAAGTGAAATTCCATACGTTTTCTATCTTGTTGCTTGCAACAAGACCGTTGTCTTTTGGGTTCGATCCTAAATATGTACTACGATAAGGCTTCCATACTCTTATGGGGTTGGAGCATTTATCTAAGCACCAGTTCTAGGTAAACCTAGGGAAGACATAAGCTCTCTAGGGTTTTTGGTGCATATTTGGGACTCCCATTGGAAGAGTAATCTTTTGGTGTAAGTCCCAGCTCCATCAAAAAATGGCGTCGTTGTTGGGGACAACGAAACATTGTAATTTCACTCAGTACCTTTCTAGCTGGTTAGGATTTTACACTTTCTTTTTAATCATAACTCTATATCTTCTTGAAACTTTCATATTTTCACTATTATCTAAAGGTGTTCTCTTTTCTCTACTCAGATAGAACACGTGTATGCAATCATCGCATAATCGCGGATTCTCCCCTGATCCAGAGTTCGACTCCGAGGTAGAGAGAAGTTTCCATCGCTGAATCCGTCTCAATTGCCAACGAGCCAGACAAATGGCTGACAAACAGCGCCAGGATGCTTTGGTGATGGAGAGGGTAAATGCTGCCATCACCGCACAATGGGCACAACTTATCGCAGATACCCGTGCCCAAATCCAAGCGGAGATACGTGCATAAGAGCAAGCCCGCATAAGAGCTGAGACTGAGGCAGCAACCCAAGCTGCTCATCTGGAGTTAAGGAACAAACAACTGAGGGACTACGCTGCCCCGAAGAACTATGAGGATAACCACCCGGTCCGACCTCCGATTATCAATATCCCAAACTTTGAGATTCGGACCCAGTGGATCCAGATTATGTAAGGCACCTCCTTCTCCGGAGGTTCAAGAGATGATTGCATGGACCATTTGAAAAGGTTTAAGGCGTTATGCCGCCTAGTCCCGCAAGCTGGTGTCGCTTTTGATGTGATAATGCTCCATCTATTCCATTTCACCTTATCTGGGAGAGCCCTGAGTTGGTACAACTCACTGGATAGAGATCCCATAATAACCACTTGGGCCCCCCTAGAGGAAAAGTTCTTAGAGAAGTTCTTTCCACCCTCATTGACCTATGAAATCAGAGGGCAAATCAATCACTTCTCTCAGCTGCCTGGAGAAACCCTTGCTGAGGCATGGGAAAGATTTAAAGAACTTCTGCGCTAATGCCCCCATCATGGAATCTCCCAGAATCAACTGATAGAAACCTTCTATCGGGGAGTGAGCGATGATATTAAATAGTTCTTAGATTCCTCATCTAGAGGAAATTTCATGAGGAAGAATTACGAGGACGCATGGAAGATTGTTACTCTTGGAGCTGAAAACCAGTCCAACTGGGGACGGTCAGCCGGTAAAGGTGTTCTCAAAGTTTTCAAAGCTGAAGAATCTATAGAAATGAAGGCAATAGTTGAGGCCTTGAAAACAATTGCTCATAAATAGCAAGCTCTCGAGACTTCTCTCGGAGAGATTTATAAGAAGAAAACTCTGCTAGTTCAACAAGTCAAAGCCGTCACAGGATCCTGTGAGGCTTGTCATTCTTCTGAACATCCAACTCTGTCCTGCGGTATGCTGTATAATGTGATGATGGATCTACATCCACCACCACAACTTTATGAATCTATCACTGATCAATCTGGAGATCAAATTCCGGAACAAGTCAACTCCATCCACACTATTCCTGGACAAGTCTACTACAATCCCAATCAACCAAGGAATCACCCTGGATTCCAATATGGGAACCCTTCTGGAACTGCGAATCCACAGCATCAGACACAGGGGGGATCTGATAGTAGGCTACCACCTGGGTTCTCAAACAATTTCAACCAAAATCAAGGGAACTCCAGGAACAACTTCCCTAGGGCTAACTACCCTAGGAACCAATCAGCCTACTACCAGTACACTCATCCCCCGCTCCATCCACAGCTGCATACTCAGCAACCTCAACAAACCCAACAACAAAGTCTTATGAAAAATACTCCTGCCCAACCGGAAGATGAAATATCCCTAATAAGGCAGATGTTACAATCTCAGCAAACTATGCTTGCTAACCAACAGGCTCAGCAGAAAGCAGTGGAAGCCCAACTTGCCCAGATTGCTGCACAATTGAAGCCTCTGGCAGGCACATTTGCTGGGCAGCCTGAATCAAATCCTAAATAGGGGCAGAACAGACATGAACAGTTGAATGTCGTCACCACAAGGTTGGGACGCATTCTTCCTGAGACAACCAAGATCACTCTGGATGATGATGATACGCCTGTTTTTACAAAAGAGAGCGTGCAACAAGGAATTGAGAAACCCTCCGAGGGCACAAAGGACAAAAATAAAGAACAAGTGTCTGCAGAATCTGAAGACTCGCAATTTAAACCGAGGATTCCATATCCGGGCAGACTGCAAGAAACAAAAATGGACACCATATTTCAAAAGTTCAAGGAGGCAATGAAGAAAGTGTACATTGACAATCCGCTCCTTGACACTCTGTCCGAAGTGCCAGCTTGGGCAAAGTATCTCAAAACATTGCTATCAAGAAAGTATATCACCAAGGAGCAGGAAACTGTCAAGCTTGCTCAGACCACTTCTGACATTATCCTAAACAAATTGCCCAAAAAGAAGAAAGACCTCAGTTCCTTTGGAATCCAATGCTGCATTGGAAATGCATCCACGAAGAAAGGATTAGCTGACCCTGGGGCCAGCATATCCATTATGCCTTACTCAATGTGCAAACGTCTGGGTTTCACCGAATTGTTACCTACAGCAATGACTATTCAACTTGCTGATTCTACCATAACCGCACCCATGGGGATCATTGAAGATATTCCGGTGAGAATAGGCAAAGATGCTTACGTACCATGCGATTTCGTTATCATGGATATTAAAGAAGACCTAAGGTACCCAATCATTTTTGGCAGACCATTCCTCGCTACCGCCAAAGCGCTTATTGACGTAGAAGCTGGGACCATCATTCTTAGGCTCGGAAAAGAAGCAATCCAATTCCGAGTCCTTGATAGCATGAAAGGTCCCAGCATCCAAGAAGAAGTCTTTCTTTTGGATGCGATTCAACAAATGTCACAATTAGAAATCTCCGAGCCGATTGACGAACTTGAGAATGCTCTTATCAATCCGGCGGTTGAATTTTCCGCAAATGAACTAGTTCAGCAATTTCTCCAATATCTAGAAAAGATCGAAGAAGCGCCAAAGGCCACTTTTGAAGAGCTTAAAGCAGTTACTATTATAGAAGCAGCCGAGCAACCGAAAGCCCCCGAATTGAAGACTTTACCTACAGGGCTTAAATGTGTTTTCCTAGATGAGGAAGAGCTATGCCCAGTCATCATCAGCTCCACCCTTACCGAAGATTAAGAAGTAAATCTTCTGGATGAGCTGAGGAAGCATAGAAAGGTCATTGGATATAAAATAACTGACCTTACGGGCATAAACCCGGCTTTGTGTATGCACAGGCTTCCTATGGTTGAAGAATTCAAACCCTCTCACGAACATCAAAGAAAACTGAACCCAAATCTGAAGGAGGTAGTTCATCTGGAAGTCCTTAAACTACTCAAAGCTGGCATGATCTATCCTATCTCTGACTCTCAGTGGGTCAGCCCGGTTCAGGTTGTTCCAAAGAAAGGGGGCACTACCGTAGTGATCAACGATAAAAATGAGTTAGTTCCTACCAGGACTGTAACAGGATGGCGGATGTGCATTGATTATAGGAAGTTGAACAAAGCCACAAGGAAAGACCACTACCCTCTGCCTTTCCTTGATGAAGTCTTGGAACGCCTGGCTCACCAAAAATATTTTTTTATCTCGATGGTTACTCCGGGTTCTACCAAATACCCATACACTCAAAGGACCAAGAAAAAACCACCTTCACCTGTCCCTTTGGGACATGCATTCAGAAGAATGTCGTTCGGGTTATGTAACGCGCCCGCCACTTTCCAACGTTGTATGTCTGCTATCTTCGCCGGTTTAACTGAATCCGTTATGGAAGTGTTTATGGATGATTTCTCAGTTTAAGGAGATTCCTTTGACAACTGTTTAATCAATCTTGGACGAGTTCTGCAACACTGTGAGGAAACGAACCTTATCTTAAATTGGGAAAAATTCCATTTCATGCTAACAGAAGGTGTCGTCCTCGGACATAGGGTAAGTGATAGGGGAATCGAGGTTGATAAAGCAAAGATCGATGTTATCTCAAAGCTGTCACCTCCAAAGGACATAAGAGGAGTTTGAGCTTTCCTGGGTCATGCAGGATTCTATAGAAGATTCATCAAAGATTTCTCAAAGATAGCTAAACCCATGACCCAACTCCTGACCAAAGATGCTGAGTTCATATTCAATCAGGAGTGTATGCAAAGCTTCTCCACCCTTAAAGATGTGTTAATCTCCGCACCTATTCTAAGGGCTCCATATTGGTCGCAGCCCTTCGAAATCATGTGTGACGCAAGTGATTATGCCATAGGGGCTGTTTTAGGACAGCGGATTGATAAGAAACCATATGTTATCTACTACGCATCCAAAACGCTAGACGAAGCACAGAAAAACTGCACCACCACGGAGAAAGAGTTTCTGAATATCATCTACGCGTTTGAAAAATTCCGCTCCTATCTGATTGGCTCTAAAGTCATCGTTTACACCGACCATTCTGCTATCCGATACCTGATTCAGAAACAGGATGCCAAACCCAGGCTTATCCGCTGGGTGCTAATGCTTCAAGAATTCGACTTGGAGATCAAAGATAAAAGTGGCGTGGAGAATGTTGTGGCCGATCACCTCAGCCGGATCGAGGTTGAAGAAAAAGATAAAATCCCTATTAGGGATTCTCTTCCTGATGATCAGCTTATCAAGGCCACTCATGGTTTCCCTTGGTATGCTGACATTGTTAATTATCTGGCCACAGGGATTATCCACCCATCTTCTTCCTACCAGGATAAAAGGAAGTTCCTTCACGACATCAAACGCTATCACTGGGATGAACCCTACTTGTTCCACCTTTGTGCCGACAGACTTTCCCGTCGCTGCCTGCCAGAAGAAGAAATAACCCCAGTCCTAGAACATTGCCATTCCGGACCCACAGGGGGGGCATATGAGTGCCAAGAAAACTTCCATAAAAGTTTTACAATCTGGTTTCTTCTGGCCCACCATATGAAAAGATTCTTATGATTTCGTAAAAGCCTGCAACAAATGCCAATTTTTGGGTAACATATCAAAAAGGGACGAAATGCCCCTCGCTATGTGGTAGGAAATTGAACTCTTTGATGTATGGGGGGTAGACTACATGGGCCCTTTCCCCTCATCTTATGGCTTCTCTTATATTTTGGTCGCAGTGGACTACGTCTCAAAGTGGGTCGAAGTTATACCCACTATGTCCAGCGATTCCAAGCCTGTTATCAAATTATTCAAAGATATTATTTTACCAAGATTTGGAGTTCTAAGAACTGTCATATCAGATGGTGGAACCCATTTCTTGGAGCGAAGTTTTGAAGCCTTACTGAGAAAATACGGAGTCCATCACAAAGTCACCACGCCTTACCACCCACAAACTAGTGGCCATGTAGAGGTATCCAATAGACAATTGAAGGCGATTCTTGAAAAAACGGTGAACAAAAACCGTACAGATTGGTCCACCAAACTTTCTGATGCCCTTTGGGCATACTGAACTGCTTATAAAACACCAATCGGAACAACCCCGTTCTGTTTGGTGTACGGGAAGTCTTGTCATCTCCCAGTCGAGCAGGAACATAAAGCCTGGTGGGCCATCAAGCAATTAAACTTTGATCTTAAAAGTGCGGGAGAGAATAGACAACTCCAGTTACAGGAGTTAGAAGAACTCCGAATGACAGCCTATCACAGTGCCATGATCTATAAGGAGCAAACAAAAATGTGGCACGATGGTCATATTAAGAGAAAAGATATAGTCGTTGGCGACAAAGTGCTCCTTTTCAACTCCAAACTCAAATTATTTCCCGGAAAACTTAGAACAAAATGGTCCAGGCCCTTCACTATAAAACATATCTACCCAACTGGAGCTTCCATTATTATCGACAACAACAGCAGAGAAAGGACGGTCAACGGTCACCATTTAAAATGATATTACACTCCAGAAAACAAAATGCCTGGACAAACCATCGATATCAGAGATGCTACGCCAACAGCATAACAACTCTATAGCTTCGTCGAGCCAGTGACGTAAAACCAAGGCGCTACTTGGGAGGCAACCCAAGACTTCACGATTACGTTTAGCCGCAGCCCTTGTCCTAATTACTTCTCACCCTATCACTTTGAAACTCTGAGGACATAGTGAGTGATAAGTTAGGGGGTACATTAGACAAGGGCAAGGTATCTTTTTTTTCTAAAAACCCCTCTTTCTCCAGTTTCTCCTTTCTTTAACCCTTTTTGAGTAGAATCACCCTCATTTAACTCTAGAATCATGATTAGTCCCCAAAAGTAAATAGCACTTAGACATTTAATGGCAATTTAATAAATATCACTCCACTATTGATTTTCATGCTTTTGCTTCAATTCTTTATCTGACTCTCCACAGGTCAAAAATCAAGGCAGAAATAAGCCAAGCTCTCAAGGATGAGAGGGGAATCAGGCAACTTCCAAATCAAGAAGTTCTGCAAGTGGACCACAAACCAAATAAGTGCATGTTGAAAGACTCTAAGAACAGCTTTCCTCTCTTCAAAATAAAAGAGGCTTGGCCGCCCAAAATAATTTCCCAAATAAAACCCCAAATCCCAAGCCTACGAGTCATCGAATAAAAGCCAGAGAGTCGAATAAAATCATGAGAGTTGTGCCATGAATAAGGATCTATATAAAGAACCGATGAAGGTTTCACCCGGCCGGCACATTCCGCTGCCCTCACAAAGGCAGATGTGTCGTGCCCGGTAGTGAAACCCTAAGGTCTCTAAATATATGTAAGGCTCATAAAGGACTCACCCGGTCAGTACATTCAGCTGCCCTCACAAAGGCAGATGTGTCGTGCCCGGTAGTGAGATCCCAAAAGCATAGATAGCCCCTCCCCCACTTGAAGAGGGAGCTACACCTCAAGCCTTTGGCCAACCCTCATACCCTCTCTAGCTACCAGTAGGTCTTTTAGAGAGGTATAAAGCTGATTAGAGTCAACAACATGCACAAAATAAAGGTGGCCCCAATGCGAACTGCGAGATACGGAAAGAACCTGACACCCAAGAAACTCTCAAAACCTGAAAGAGTCAAGGCAAGCAATAAGACTTGATATGACCTCAGGGGAACTCAGGTTAAGAATTGAAGCAAGAGTATGGAAATCCTAATTAAATAAGATCGCCTCGCCATTACATGTCTCATATCTATCTAACTTGAGGACAAGCTAGACTCTAAGTTCGGGGGGTGATAACCTCCTATTTTAGTCGATTATCTTAGTCCTTTTCTTTAAGTTTCCATACTCTTTCTAAGTTTAAACTATACATAATCCTAATTTTACCCTTTTTTTGTAAATATATCATCAGACTAACTTTCCTTTCTATATATGCAGAAAAAGCACAAAACAAATCATAAAAGAATAACTCAACCTCAAGACCACATGGATTCAAACGGTCCCAAGGCCGCATGAAGCCAATCGGTCTCGAGACCGCATGGAGTCAAACGGTCCCAAGACCGCATGAAGCCAACCGGTCCTGAGACCGCATGGAGTCACATGGTCCCAAGACCGCATGAAGCCAACCGGTCCCGAGACCGCATGGAGTCACACGGTCCCAAGACCGCATGAAGCCAACTGGTCCCAAGACCGCATGGAGGTCAAACGGTTTCAAGACCGCATGAAGCCAAACGGTCCCGAGACCGCATGGAGTTCAAACGGTCTCAAGACCGCATGAAGCCAACTGGTCCTGAGACCGCATGGAGTTCAAACGGTCTCAAGACCGCATGAAGCCAACCGGTCCCGAGACCGCATGGAGTTCAAACGGTCTCAAGACCGCATGATGCCAAACGGTCTCAAGGTCCAAACGGTCTTGAGGTCCCAAACGGTCTCGAGGTCCAAACGGTCTCCAAAGTGTTTGGACTTCACTCAAGGCCTATAAATAAGACCCCAAGGGTCCTCCATCAAATCATCAAGTTTCCAGACGTCCAAAGGCTGCCTCAATCATTCCAGAGCTCTTGCTACTTCCATCCTCCCCCTGGGGCTGCCGGTCTGAAACCCATACTCCATCCTGAAGCTGCTTTCTCCTTCTTCGCCAAAGAAGGTGGGAAGGGGAGACCTCCTCATCGTGCAACCTACGAAGACTGGTGGATCGTTGTTCTCTCTCTCCAAGGGGTTGACTTTCCTACCTCCTTTGTGGGGATGATGCTCTCTCTCTTCTCGCCTCCTTCTTTGTCCTAGTTATGAGGGAGTAGTATTCTTCACTAGGGTGCGGGGAGTAGCCCCGCTACCCATGCTTTCATATCATGTAAATGTAATCCTTAGGTTGTAATATAGATTTCTTATCTTTGTCATTTCGACATCAAACGATTAATGCATACATGTTGCTTGATCTCCAACTTGTGTTATCTTTTATCTTTTAGTATGAATTGTCTACGTTTGTACTATTAGATTCGAAACTCATTTGTATGTTGGTTCTTGGGGCATGTATCCACCATGCATATGTTTTGGTATCTAGAAGTGTATCTCAAGAAGTGGAGTAAACTCACTATCATCCGTTGCACTTTCATACTATGAAATGGAATCAGTTGACGTATGGAAGTGCAACCTTGGTAAGTCGAGGAACGCACTTTGCGAGGGGAATGATGTAAAGTAATGTGACCATTTGATCGGGAATGGTTGGCGTTGCAACATTCTCGCACTTCTCATAGTTAGATTATCCAAAAGGAGGCTAAGTCTACAAGGATACTAACTGACCAGACTCTTTTTGCAGGTTAAGTTTTGCTTTGCATGTGTTGATCGATGTGTAGTGGCGGTGAAAAATCGATCACACCCTAGTGATCTTTTATCATAGTTTAACTCATTAGCTTTACTTGTTTTCTTTACTTTTTATGTTCTTAGTTTAAAACCATCAAAATCCAACTTTTGATATAAGTGCCTGCTAGTAAGTGACTAAGTGAAATTCCATACGTTTTCTATCTTGTTGCTTGCAACAAGACCGTTGTCTTTTGGGTTCGATCCTAAATTTGTACTACGATAAGGCTTCCATACTCTTATGGGGTTGGAGCATTTATCTAAGCATCAGTTCTAGGTAGACCTAGGGAAGACATAAGCTCTCTAGGGTTTTTGGTGCATATTTGGGACTCCCATTGGAAGAGTAATCTTTTGGTGTAAGTCCCAGCTCCATCAATATTATCAATCCAAACCAATGGTTAGGGAAAAAGAACTTACCATCTCCTTCATTTTCCTTCTTATTTTGGTCTCGAAGCAACACACAATCTCTACTTTGATGTTATTGAGAATTTTCCTTAGCCTGCTTTGTGAACCAGGCAACGAAGCTCCTCTAACATTCCAAGCAACAATGGTCATCTTTATTTTATTTGGTTGGTCGACCCTCCTCCAACAACTTTGGATTTGGGTCTGCCCTTGGGCTTGGCTGCCGAGCTTCTGGTGTTTCTGGGGCTATGACTATGGGTACCCCATGTATTGCCATCAGCTTTGACCTCTTGATCCTAGTTAAGGACCGTGAATTGATTACCAATTGTTAGCTCTGTGGTTGTTCCAACCGAGTCATTAGTCACTACAGCCTGCTCAGCCGTTGGTTTGTCAGCCAGCAAGTCAACAGAGTCGTTGCCTGAGTCCGCCGCAGTGTCTTTTGATCCATTGGGTTCCGCCTCGTCATGTGGGATTTCACCATCCTCGATGAACACAAGGACTTCTTTGTTCCTATTGGTGGTAAACACCTTCTCCGATCGCCTCTCAAGGTTTGCCTGAACCCTTTGAAGGTTGGCATTCCTCTTAGGGGGTTGTTGTCTCCTTTTCTGTGGTTGCCTTGTTACAGGGGCAACGATGGGGTGATAGGAGTGGTGAGGCCCGCCTCTCCCCCAGGCATCCCCCATTGCTATGCCCAAACACCTTGCAAGTATCACAGCGATCTGGCAAGGCCTCATATCTGACTTTGACCTCCCATTCACCATCGTCAGGTAATTCAACCATGACCTCAGGTGACAGCTCCTCATCAATAGATATATCTACATAGAACCAGGCGCAACCAAGCAGCGAGCCATCCACCCACCTCTCTATGGCCCGTGGTTCCCCAATGGCATGCACAATAACATTAATTGCATGTTCCGACTAGTGCTTCCCCACATATGGCAATGACACCCAAACCGGGCCATCTTCCGAGAAGTCTGTCGGATATCCACATCAGGGGTCCAGTGTCTGACCATCACCAGCTGATCGTCGAAAAACCATGGTCCCTTGCTTATAGACACTTGGAGATCCTTCCCATTAACGAACCTTGCGATAATGAGCCCATCTGTCAAGGTGAACACCTCCAGCTCACCCTTCATCCGCCATGACTTGATCATCCATCCTTTGAGTTGCATCACATTCACTGAGGTCCCCACAATCTGAACGATCGCAGAGAACTTATGATACTCATCCATCTCCTTCATGATTGGTCATGTGAACCTAGTCCACCTCAGCTTGTCACCCTCTTTGATAAACGGCTTCTTAGGATCAGCAGCGACGCTGCCCCGGATTTGCAAAGTAGGTCGTTCAACTGCATTGGCCCGATCCCTAGCCACCATGACATCAGCTCCGGGAGCACTCCACTTGTCCATCCCAGCTCCTCCGATCACCTTTCCAGGAGGAACGGCAGCTTCCATCCCTCCCCCGCCATGTCGCCCTAGGTTTAGAGATGGATCAGAGCAGATTTAGAGTGGATTTAGAGAGAGAAACCCTTATTGCTATTGAGAATTTCATGTCATTTGGACATTCCTACAGTTGTTTATGAATTTTTGAAGATAATGCATTGAAAATGCCTTTATTTGCCTTTTTATGGGCTTTTCCTCATCACCTGTCTATTGCAAAGGGAGGGGGTGAACCCCATCCCTTAGATCCTATCCATGCAGATCCAGGCCAGATCAAGTGGCCACTAACCCATCACCTACCTCCCACAATCAGTGGGGAGGATGGTTGTGAAGTCGAACGCGCCATTGACCCATCGTTGATTGTGTTTTGAAAGTCAAATGAACGAAGATGTACCTCCCGCCAATACGAACTCATCCAACCCTTTATATTCTACTTTTCCACTTGTTTTGAGGGCAAACGAGATGCCCGATCGCACCTCTCAGCCGCCGCCATGGATGCCCACTTGAAACCCTAACCCTGGCCCCCATCCATCTATAAAAACCCAACCTCTGCATTCGATTTTCTCCCACGAATCTCACTGCACCTCATCTCTCCTCACTGTCCCTCTCCCTCATTTCCCTCTTTTCTTCAACCGCCACTCTGCTGTGGTGTCTCCGTCCTATGTGCAGCCCTGAGCGGGCGCCGTGAGCATTTGTGATTGTTAGATCACGATCAGAACTTGACCAGGTCCCAGATGCACGGTCTGCGAAGCCCGAGCCCACTACTCCCTCTTCCCTTACCAACGTAGGTGCGTGAGGGGTCATCCCAATCTCAGTCATTGATCCTCCAAGGAAGTCAAAGTTCATAAAGGATACAACGGTCGACGATTTATCCTCAGCTACCTTTTCTAGTAATTCTTCTACTCTCTGCTCAAAATTTTGATAAATAGTCAGATCTCTATTTGATCATAGAAAATGCATCCTGACTCTAAATAATTCAATTAAATAGTCCATTTTGATCACAAAAATCCAATGAACCCATTAAAAATATTGTTGAAGCCTAATTATAGATATATTGCACTGATAACCCTATATCTTAAACTCTTTCTCATTTATTTTGTCATATAGTTCAATAATGATTTTCAATCTCTAGAAACATTACTATCTGACTCTAATGTTTCTATTTGAGACTCTAAAATCATTCTTGATTCGTTAGTGAATCTAGATCTAAAATTTTGACTTATTCAAATCTTGAATATTATTTCATGCCATAAAGCGATGACAAATCTTGATTCTGACTCTAGAATTGGCATATGGTGAATATAAGTGTACTATATCTTGTGACCTACCTGATCTAGACCCTTGAACTTATTTCCTTGATGAAGATCTCGAAATTTGATTATGACTTGGTTAATGATCATAAATTAGGGATAACACATATGTTCCTAGAAAATACTTGGCACTTGAACTTGGCACTTCAAATAATGTTGGACATATTGGAATATTGGTTGATTATAAGTGAATGACCCAACCCTAAGGTTGACATAGGAAAAGTGTGACCCTAATCTTGCATATTAAAACATGATATTATAAACATCATGATCTTGACCTTTGATCCAATATGATTTAGGATCTGACTCGAAGGGTTGACCTATTGATTTGGATATTGATTATACTCGAAATCCTCGATGAAAGGTATGCTATTATACCTTCTCTTTAGTTATAATGAAGATAATTTTTATGTATCTCTTTATTGTGTCCTTGGCTATATACTTGGTTGAGCTATTGTTCCGTATTGATTAGGATTTCGTATTCTTATATTATATTTTGAGACAAACTGGAAAATATAAATGACATGCCCATTATGACTGCCCGTATACGATAATGATGATGATGACGTTGATAATGTTGATAATGTTGATATTGAGTGCAAGCAACCCCTCCTTCAGAGGTGTACTTGTACATGGATGTAACACCCTGACCTGGGTTATGGCTTAAACTTAGGAGTTTTTCTTGAGTAAGTTGCTTACAAATTTGTTCTTATCTTTTGAAAAAGTAATTTAAGTCCCTTTGTGAAGTTTATTTTCAAAATTGAGCTTATATGCAAACTATGTGTGCATTTTATGATAATCTAAGAGAAAAGTGCAATTCACCCAAGAAGAAGGGTTATACTGAAAATATCACATGTCGAATGTATTCTGAGTGTTTTAATGTCTTGAAAGAGAATATGATGCTAAGTGGTGGCTTGTGCAAAGCCTAAATTCTAAGTGAGAACTTGTGCAAATAATGCTAAGTGCTTGGTGCATCAATTGTAGTACAAATTGTAATATATACAAAATGTAGGGTTAATGTGTAAATTATCACCTTTAGATTGTTCTTACTCTTACCTAGTATTGTCTATAGGAGAGACAAAGAAGAAGACAATATGTTTGAACCATCTTAAAGTGTTAGCACTCTTAATAATGAAGAAACCAAGAAAAATATATAAGTAGAAAGTTATACATATGAGCATATCGAGTTGTGGACTTAGGAAGGGAGTCCCTATCGG
The DNA here is from genome assembly GCA_963693085.1 of Alisma plantago-aquatica. Lineage (NCBI taxonomy): Eukaryota > Viridiplantae > Streptophyta > Magnoliopsida > Alismatales > Alismataceae > Alisma > Alisma plantago-aquatica. Next base: position 999,472,853 of record OY856412.1, read on the forward strand.
CCATAAAGTCATAAGAGAGCCTCCTATTGTTTTTTTGAGTTTTAGCTTGGCCCATAATGGGCAAGGCACTTCAAAGAAGAAATAAAGCATTGATTTGCAACTTGTCTTGGAAAAGATAGAGTTGAATATTATAATATAGTAAGTGGAAGAAGACTTGCACTAGAAGATAACTCAAGAGCCAACCCTTATCTTCTATATTATTCTTGGACTTTTATTTTTGCATGGCAAGATAATAATGACATGCATGCAAGTGTAAGTGTTGACCTTGCATGGCTAGGTGGCATGAAGTAACGTAAGCTAATGACACCTCTTACACTCTTTTCCATAAAACCCAAGTATAAATACCTTGCCCTTTACTTGTTAGTAAGATTTTTGAATCTTATTAGTACCCTTCCCTCTTGTATCATGCATACTCTCTTGTGTCGTCCATAGTGAAGAGAGTTGAGTGGTGAAGCTTGATATAGGTCTTAACAACCAAGTGAAGTGATATCGTCCATTTGGATTGGAGGTACCGTGAAAGAGCTTGGAGCTCAAGTCTTGGAGCTTGGAGAAGGCTCATATTCAACTTTGGAATGTGTGGAGTTGAAACTTGAAGTTTGGAAGCAATTTGAGAGGCGGGCCATATAACTTAAACCCATCAATATTATTATTTTTCTTCAATATTGTTCAATTTGTTTATTATTGTCAATTTGGATTTCCTTTGTGTTATTGATATAATCATGAGTTCCAATAAGTAATTAGGACTGTTATCCATGGTTTTGAATGGTTAGATAATGATCTTGAGGTTGATGATGATGACAACATCATTGAACCACCCGATATGGGTTGAAGACTTTTTGAAAACCGATATGGAATCTGATATAGAGGTCTACCCGATATGAAGGTAGGTCGTACTTTGTTAAATTTGGTTCTATGAATGATATGGCAGATTCCTATCTATAACCTTGTACACGATACAACGGTAAATCAATACCTTTACCTGATATGGGCCAAACCCTAGATGAGGATATGGAAATCCGATATGTTGTGAAACCAATTTATTTTGAAAACTCGATACAACTTACTATGTTGAGATGAGTTGATAAGTAACTAAGTATTTAGCCTGACATGCAACTATAGAAGATGAATAGAACCATTGAAATGGTTAAGGACAAAAAGGAGGTTTGCCTAAGAGAGGTCAACCGATGTGGTGTCCAACACATATAAACTGATATGATGTTCAAAGGTGTAACCCGTTATGTTACCCAATATAGGTAAACGGATATGATAGCTAACATGGGATCACGATATGATATCTAACATGGGATCATGATATGGAAAATCCAATATGGGGACATGATATGGTAAACCCAAGATGAAATCTGATATGGAAATCCAAGAGGAAAACTGATATGATGGAAAACCGATATGGAAGTTTAAAATGAAAATTGATATGATCAACTAAGGTAAAGAACTAATATAATATTATCTTAAATGATGTATGGTAAAGCCATAATGACATACCCGATATGATGTACTCTTATACACGATATGAGAATCCAATATTCTTCTATACCCGATATGAGGGTAAAAGTCTAACCTATACACGATATGAGGTTGACTAAAGATGATAAAAGTTAAAGTAATAGCTAACCCATTATGACCACACAATATGGTGTTAAAGGGATATTCCCTAAACCTGATATGATGATGTGGTTTCATCACATGATTAATATGGATATTTGTTATAATAGTATATACATTTTCAAGCAAGGTAGGATAACTTTATCCACCATGCTACCAGATATGGTAGACATGCTCTAATTCATTAGGCTTGTCTATGTGATGAATATGATTTATGCAATATTGAGGCACAATGAGTTTAATTCAATTTGATAATAATAAGCTAGTAGACCTTAAAGAGGAGGATTAAGTTAAAACTTAATGAAGTAAGGTGTGGGCAATACCCTTAAGTGAGATAAGGATGTACACCCAAATATGAACAAGGTGATACACCATATGACTGGTAAGATTAAATACCTTAATGATTAAGTGATGGAAGAAATGATGATTCCTAGATTGATATACACCTAATCTAATACATGCATTCAACTTTAGATACATGATTCAACCCAATACACCATGTAAAGGTGAGGGCAAAACACTCTTATTAGTAATGAGTGTAATACCAAGTAGAGATAAGGCTAATACTTGGTTAGGTGGAATACCTGAAGTATTTGATAATGTTCAACTCTATATCAAATTATCAATAATGCCTTAACCCGAGATGCATTCATACCACTTGATGAAAGATGAGTAATTCAGCTGTGTGACTTATGACTAATACACTGTAGGGAGAATGTTATGAGTTAGTGCATAAAGTATTAGGATGGGAAATACCCTTGTACAAGATAAGTTGATGAACTTAAGTAAGTTAAAAAGTGATGAGGGAAGTAATGAGCCAAGGCATGTCAAATATCATATCCAGCACCTTAGGGTTAATACACCTTGGTGCACCTCAAATCCAATATACTTGGATAAGTAAAACATGAAGTGTGGCATGTCAATTGTTATATTAAGATGTAATAATTTTAAAGCACTTTGATAAGTGTAGGCTAACCTACCGTGAGAAAAGGGGTTAAGCCAAGAGGATGAAATCAATATCCTACTAAAGATGAGAGAGAAACTCATCCTTTGTGTTTACAATCATTTAATGATAAAATGATGAGAATAAATAAGTATGATTGAATACTTATGATATCAATGTATGCTCCCAGATGTCTGGAGCAATGAGTTATGTATTTAACCTGGATAAAGCGGATGGAGGAAGAATTGCCATAGGTTGGGATACTAACTAATGGCAGATCGATTTGATCAATTCCTCATACCAAATCATCACAGTGAGCTGCTTCAATAACGGGGGGTTTTCTTATATACTGTCTGCGGTATATGGTGAAAATCTGGAGGAGGATCGGGATAGATTGTGGCCTTCTATTGAGGCCACAACACAAGACGAAGTTCCCTGGTTGGTTTTGAGGGATTTCAACACTACAAGGAGCGTCAAAGAGAAGATGGGAGGTAAGAGGCTCCCTGACAGAATCCTAAACAAATTCAACTACACCATGGACAAGGCGGGTCTGCACCAACTCAACACCATTGGTGGGCTGACAACCTGATCTAATAAGTAGGCACCACGAGGACGAATATCAAGCATGCTGGATAGAGGTCTTGTGAACACAGCTTGGCTGGACATGATTCATAATGTGGCCATCAAGCTGGGGTCACACCACTTCAATGACCACGCCTGGATGTAGGTACATATTAAAAACTCCTTCGAACCTAATCACCCTTTCATATTCCTCAACTTGTGGTGTGAATGGGATGGCTTCAAAGAAATGGTAGAGGAAGCATAGAAAACATATATAGAGCATAATCCTCTTTATGTTGTGTTGAAGAAACTTCAGTGTACAAAGAAAGAAATTAAGAGATGGTCGAAAGAGAAGGTGAACCTACCTAATCTTCTCCATAAAGCCAGAGGCGATTACGACAAGGCCGCACTGGATCTGAGGTTGAACCCTACGTCCCAGATGGCCATGGAAGAATAGATGAAGATGGAGGACAGAGTAAAGAAACTTGAGAAAGAGGAGGAACTTCTACTCTAGCAGAGGAGTAGGCTAAAGTGGATTGCAGACGGTGATCGCAACACCAAGGCGTATCATGCGACCATTAGGAAGAAAGAACTGCAGGACACAATTTATGAGTTGATTGATGAAAAAGGTGAAGTGGTCAATAGTTGGGTGGAGATTGCTAATAGGGATACTCTCTTCTTCAATAGCATGCACAATAAAGACTCCATCCACATGCTTTCTTCTGGCATTGATGATGGAAACCTGAGTAGGAAAGTTACAGATGACATGAATGAATCCCTGTGCAAAGAGGCCACTTATGAGGAAATCAAAGAGGCCACCTTCTCAATTCACCACTCAAAGGCCCCAGGGCCAGACGGCTTTAATGGTCAGTTCTTCCAAATAATATTGACAACAATAAGATATTACATGAGCAAGGTAGTGAGATGATTCCTTTGAGGAGCGGCCATGGTCAGGGTTGTGAATCATTCTTTTATCAAGTTGATACCCAAGACCAGAAACGCTAGAGAGATAACTGATTACAGGCCAATCGCCTACTGCTCTGTACTTTATAAGGTCATAGCCAAGCTCCTGTCCAAATGACAGAGTGGGATTTTACCCCATATTATATCCTCGAACCAGAACGCTTATATCAAAGGAAGGAGTATGGTTGACTACTCCCTTTTAACCACGGAGTTCTTAAATGACTTCAACAGGAAAGACTCTACATCCAAGGCATGCATGAAGGTCTATATTAGCAAAGCCTATGATTATTTGAATTGGGGCTACCTCTGGAAAATCACAGAGACAATGGGGTTCAACCCTGGTTGGATCTCGGTGATCAAACAGTGTGTCACAACTTGCTCTTTTTCAGTGTTGGCGAATGGTTCTCCTGCAGGTCTATTTACTTCATCCAAAGGGTTGCGCCAAGGTGGCCCTCCATCCCCCCCTCTTATTCACTTTAGTTATGGAGGGGTTGATAGGACTGATTAACCGAGAAGAAGAGAGTGGGAACATCAAAACATACAAAGTTAAGGGAGTGAAGGTGATGACACATATTGTTTTTGCAGATGATGTTCTACTATTCTCTATGGGTAATGTAAAGAGACTCAAAGAATATAGCTTGGTTCTACACAAGTTTGGTAGGATCACATGGCTAGACATCAGTGCCATTAAATCATGTGCCTTCTACTCTAAATCTTGTGACAATAGAAGGGGCAGGCTTAAGGATGACATTGGCATGGAGAGTGGGTATTTCCCTACAAAATATTTGGGATACTCCCTCATGGCGGGCAGGGGCTCAATGTTGGACTTTAAAGACTTCCTCGACAGTGTTATACACAAAGTTGACAACTGAAGTGGGCTGCACATATCGATGGTTGAACGTTTGGTTCTGGTTCAAACTGTGCTTCAGGCTACGGTTAGATTTTGGGCTAGTTTAGGGGAGATGCCGTCATCGATGGCACAGACAATAAGGGCCATCACCACAAACTTCATATGGATAGGTAAGACTCATTCCATTTCTTGGAACAAGATCGCAAGACCGCAGGTAGAAGGAGGCCTTCATATCATGGGACCCAAGGAACTCATGTACATGGGGACTAGGAAAAGAAGAGAAAGAGAACAACTAGGTTAGTTGGATGAGTAGATGGTATGGGAAGAGCTTGCACAGTTAGGAGAACACCAGACCTTCTCGAGTTTGGAGGGTGATGTGTAGGTTGGTTTAGGATAATCGGGACCAGTATGTTGTTGATTCTATTGGTGAATGGTCCTTCTGTGACATCTCAACATTGATCAACACCAGTACTAGCACCATTCCCACCTCTAGGCAGACCGGAAGCCTTTGGAGCTCTTCCCTCTATCCTAAATGGTGTGTTTTCTACTTTAGAGCCATTCTTGATAGACTACCAATGAAAGATAGAATGATCAAATGGGGCTCAGAGGTCAATGAAAAATGTGTTCTGTGCAAGGTGGCTGCTGAAACAAGATCACATCTTTTCTTTGAATGTAGCTAGACCAAATGACTTTGGAAGATCGTCTGCCTCAGAAATGGGTAAGGGCAGGATGTGCCATCCTCTCTAGAGGAGTTCTTTGAGTGGACAATTGGTCAAACTAACTGGACCAAGGCAGTTAGAAGCTTCGCCAACCTGTGTATAATAGGTACTAGCTACCTCATGTGGTATGAAAGGAACAATAGGATTCATGGGTGTAAGGAGAACAAGCTCGAGGATCTGCTTGATCGCTTGGCTAAAGAACTAAAATGGTGCATTTTTTATAAACCTACGATTTTACGTAATATCGAGGTTAACACTCGCCTCTACTAGGGTTTTGTAGTTAGTCCCCATGTATAGCTCTTAGGGCCCGTTTCAAGGTGCCTTGTTTTGTTGTATAGTTGACTATACACCCCCTTTTTGGTTTAATATATTTACCTTACTCCAAAAAAATGACATGAAATTTGGACCATAGATTCACAAATATGTTGAGAATATTTAGAAAAAGTTTGAGAACCATATGATGAAGTTTGATGCATCAATTTGATTCTTTGTACAAGATGATGAATTAATCAAACTTGTGATGTTATAATGTGTATAAAGTCCACATTGATCACCATATTCCAATTTTGAGTATCAATATTAATTATGAAACCAAGAAAAATGATTTGGCACCATGAGCAAGCATAAGGAGGGTCAAATTGGAATTAGTTCATATTAATGCTAAATTTCACTTGGTCATAATGATGTTGTTGAGCCTTGTTATAAGGCATGCAAAGATAATGATGATCTTGTAGGGAATAATATGATGGTCTTAATGACCTTTGGGCATGGTTGAGCCCTGAATGAGGTGTAATCCTCTTGTGTTGATAAGGGTTGATACCCAATGATATTGTGAAATGGATTTATATCATGTGATAGTATGATGGTCTTAATGACCTTTGGGCATGGTTGAGCCTTGAATGAGGTGTAATCCTCTTATGTTGATAAGGGTTGATACCTTGTGATATTATGAAAAGATTTATATCTTTTGACAGTATGATGACTAGTGTGGTCTCATGAATGGCAAGTGAATAGTACCATGTGATGATTAGATGAGAAATTATGTTTCACACATTTTATATCTTTTCAAAGTTGTAATGTTTATATGCTTCTTAGAAGATAATTAGGGTTTGTATGTACACTTGTTTGATACAGCCTTAATTCACCCAATTAGCATAACTAATCAAGTGGAACTCTAATCATGTAGTGACCTATGCCATAGATCCATCTGAGTGTTAGAAGTTACAAGATGGTGAAAGGAGTATTCCTAAGGGAAACTCAGAGCACATACTGATGAGTATGCGGGGTGCTTTTCATGTTGAATTCAAGTGTTTAGGGAGGATGACTGCGGTCATACCTAGACCTTAGTTTGAGAACAGTTGTGGTCGTGTCTTGGTGATTATATATGTGATGATATTCGAGGACAACTGCAGTTGTACCTCAGATGGTAGGGTATGCATACTCACCTCCTTTCACTAGTGTCGTGACCTATACCAAGGACACACTAGGGAGTAGCAGCTTGACCTTATGTGTCACTATGGTGGACCCGTACTGACCGAGGGCAGAGAAGATCTTAGGAGTCCGGATTTTCCTAGATCTTGTATGGCACTAATTTTGACTTAGAAGTGGTCAGTTGGATTTTGAGTGATATCCTCAATTTCCTTAGGGCATAATAAAAGATGTAATACATCCGTGAAGCATATTTGTTTAGAGTTATACATGATGTTTCCAATTGGATGATAACCCTTGTTTGTTATCTTTACATAAAGATGATGCTTAGTGCAATTAAGAGATAGTAGATATACTTAGGTTGTGGATATGCTTAAGATTGAAGATGCATACATATAGTAGCTATGCTTGTGTTGATAACTATACTTCTACTACTGATTATAATCATGATGCTAGCTATCTAATGTTGTTAGTTATGTTTAGCATGCTAGCCATGCCTTTATAACTAGAGATGCATATATTGTTAATCATTCTTATCCAGATAGTTGTGCTTATGTTGTTAGCTCTTCTTATGATGTTGATATGTTCAACCAATTAGACATGATCATGTTGTTAGCTATGCTATGTTACTAGACTTGCTCATGATGCTAGATATGCATATACTACTAAATTACTTATATTGTCAATAAGATAAAGGATGATATCTAGCTAATGATGATAGTTATTATCTGCTTATTTATGTATTTTGTTAATTAACAATACTACTGATCGTATTTGTTATATTTGATTAAACTGCTTCACTGTTTAATTACTTAAAAATGTTATAATCAATAAACGTTGTTGGAGGTTATATCTCTTGTTGGGGCATGGGTCTCACCCTTGTGGTTTGCCACATTTTTTAGGTAATCAAAAGTGACGAAAACAAACATGTGGAAGCAAAGAGGAGCTATAGTAATGAATCTTTGAGAAATTTGATTAGATGTCTAGTGTGTCCTAGAGTCGTCCCTATACTCCCAGGTCCGGGCAAAAAAAGTTTGTATATGGTGTTTCAAATTAATCAAACTTTTTTTAGCATATTAATGCTTGTTTGTGTGGCGTATATGAATATTATTCTCATGTGTATATATGTTGTGGCTAAGGTGATAGAATAATTTGTATCAATTTTTTGGCATAGTATGGGTACAAGAAAGATGTTGGGCTCTTATGCAAATGTTTTGAGCGGGTGTTTATGTTGAAATTGGTTTTACTTTACCCATATTTTGGGGTATGTGATTAATTAGTGATTGATTATGTTTTATGTTTTGAGTAATCTCATTTAGTGTAATGGGTTCTCACAGTTTACATTAGTTTCTTATGTTTATTATGTTTTCTCTTTTCCCCTCCATGTATGAGGCAGTAGAAAGTTTGTGGACTAATCCCCTTATTCCTTAGGATGCGGGAGTAGCCCAATTTTTGCATTGTAATTTATGCTATGATTATATATATATATATATATATATATATATATATATATATATATATATATATGTGTGTGTGTGTGTGTGTGTGTGTGTGTGTGTGTGTGTTATTAAATTCTATACATAAAGATATGGTTTCTTAATGAATCACAAGTGCTTGATCACCACACTGAATTGTCTAGACCATTAATTTCTTCAAAAAAGGGATTAAGGGTTGGATAAGTCATATATTTACACAACTTATATTGTGCCACGAAGATGACTTACAGTTGTTAATGTAATAACCTAGATGTATCACTAATACGTCCATATAAATCTTAAATTGCTAAGAAAGTGGGGTTTGTTTGAGTATAGGTAGTGTATTACCTACGGGAGCGGGTAATACTTACTAAAGGTCCCTTGGTCCAGGGTTTAGGATGCATTAGTATTAATCAAATGGGGCTAATTTCAATATGAACTGTGGTGAAACTATAATCCTAAGGAATCCATTCATCTTTAATCACATTCTACTTAACTCAGATTTCAATTATCGCAATTAGTTGTAATAAAACAACCAATCACATTTTCCTTAGGCCTAGTTGATTGTGTTATAGTTAGTAGCAGTCTATGGAATGTGTTTCCATGAGTTCAACATTCGGGACATATAGGCTTATACTACTCGACATGTATACTTGTGTATTGCACGCACATTATACGTGTGTCAGGTGATTCCACATGAATTATGTCATGAAGCTATTTAGCCAATAAGGCATTTTACAACCAGTTCACAAAGTGATTACAGCCCTTATTCATAACATGTCAGAATGTATATAAAACTCGAACAACTATTGGTCAGAGAAACTCAAAAAGGCAACTATATAAGCATGCTTTCACTCAGGTATCAACATTTAATCTTCACTTTAAGCATTCCATGACACTGTCATGTTGATGTTTCACATTAAACACCTAGATTAACCAACTGTTTCAGGACAAATAGGAAGAGAAAGTCAATTTGGTTAATCAAGTGTCCATTACTTCTTACATTGGCCATATGTATTAAGTTTTTGTACTTTGAAGAAGAAAAGATGACAAATAAGAAAGGCATTGATTTCTAATGTAGTTAAAATTCTGATGTGAAACCTAATGGAAACAATCTATTGTTACTAAAACATCTACCTCGCTGGAAAAATAATGTATCATTTACAATCATCAAGCATGCTTATTGTAGATGTGGACAAGCCTACTATATTGGACCCTCCCTGGACACTTAAACGTGAAGCAGCCAATTAAGTGGGCATTTTATGTGTAGCAAACATTGTAGATATTTGCATTTCTATCATACAATATTACTAAATGATTGAATAATCACTCAATAACCAACAAACAAGAGTAATATTTATTGAAATATGATAGGTATATATGTATATTATGGGTCATTCTTTGGACATTTATAGCTTGCAACACGACTGGGAATTCAAATAATCATTTTTTAATATTTTATTGTTGACTAGCCTAAACCATGTCACAATTAAGTGGCTCTAAGCATCAGATTAGGTGGGACATACAAAGTGTATGAAATGGAATGAAGTAGAAAAAGGTGTCAGTTAGAAAAGAAAAAAAAGCTTCACCAACTGCGTCAATCACGATACCCTAGATATGTGAACAAAACAACTTAACAGAACACCTAAGGGGCCACTTTCAAAATCATTATTGACACCTACAACTAATAGATATTGGTGGAATCCACTATGGGACTAAACCACTTCTTAATGAAAGTCCAAAATAGAGGTATAGAAAAGAAAAAAGTATGACACAAACATCAAAGATGGGAAAGAACTCCTATATAGCCATACAACCAGTTGTGTTCTTCCTGTGGGATCCTAGATGGGTGATTGGATGCTCTAGAGGGGGGGTGAATATAGTTGAATGCACTTAAAAAAAATTCATTAGACCTTCAAGATATATCACAAGATAAGGTTTCTAAATAGGAAGTTTGAGTGCAACTAAAACATGCATAGGAAGGAAGAGAGAGATTGAACATACACCAATTGACAATCTATTTAGAGTGGTTCCACACTTCAAACTAGAAGTGAGTCAGTCAACTACCTAGAGAGGTCAACCTATAGTATTTCTCAACCATTGCACTCTTATATTCATTCATAAGACTTACAGTACATGACCAACCAAAGGACTTACCTATCCAAAACAAAGAGTCTTCAACCTTACCAAGGACTTACCCACTTTGCAAGAGTCATCTTCCTTCTTTCAAGGACCTACCTACTCTTGCACAAGTCTTCATCCTTCAAGGGATTACCCACTCTTCTTGGATCTTTAACCTTTGACTTCATCTTCACTCGGAGAAGCTTCCACCTAGGTCTTACCCACTTGAGCAAGGAGTCTTTTACCTTCATCAAGGTCTTACCCACTCTTGCTCCAAGTCTTTAGCCTTGATCTTCACCAAGGGACTCCTTCCCCTATTCTTCTTCACCTCTCTTAACCAAGAGAGAGAACCTTCATCTTCATGGTTGAAATGAGAGATTGGGGGTGGAAGAAGTGAGAGCTTCACAAGATATACGTGAAGGATGAGCTCTCTTACAAATCTCATACTCACTCTAATGGATGTAGCAAGTGATTAAGCTTAGAGAGTGGAAGGAGAGGCTCAACTATAGATTGAGACCTTCATAGTGCTTGGCTAACCAAGGGATGAAGCCCATGGGGTCCTATTTATAGTTGAGGATGCCTTCTATCAAGTGGGAACACTTGGGGACGAAAAATAGCTATTTTGCAACTTGCAACGGATCTATTTTGGGTCCCAACAACATTCCAATGGTTGAAAAAACTTTTTTTGCATTTCCAATACAGTCCAATCGGTCTCATAAAGGTAACTCGGCCGATCCACTATCTGACAAAGCTGATTTTTGAACTGTTGGTTGAGTTGTCTGAGGAAAACTCAACTGATTAACTAAAATCAGTTTTGGCCGAATGGTCAACCGGTCGAGTTCTGTGAAGTGTAAACTTGACCAAATCATCCAGATTCCAAAATCCACACAGATCGATCAAGTTGGTATCTCGACCGACAGAGTGTCTGTGATAAATTTTAAGGAATGTGATTTGGATGATCAAACCGTGGATTTTTGTGTCCCAATCAATTTTCTAAGCTTAATTACAAGTCATACAATCATTACAAGTGATTACAAAAATAGTTCTAGGTCATTTGGACTTATTTCTCAAATTGGTCACTTGTATGACTTCGACTTGTCTTTTCTCCAACTTAGGATGTGCAAGTTAGGGCATTTGGAGTGTGTCTATACCTAATCTAAAAACACTCAAGTAGAATCATTAGACACCAATATGTGGAATGGTTAGTCATCATCAAAACAAGGGTTTAGTCAACTTTGACGTGAATCAACATTGACCTAATTGACCTTAAGTCAACACTTCCTTCATGAGATGCATTGCACAAAGACAAACTACTGATAAAATGCTAAATACAATAAAGGGTGATTTCATAACAAAAGGGAAATCTATATCTTGAGAAAATAGTGGTCCCACATGACACAAACTATAAGAGATCTAGACCAGGCATGTTCAATGTGAATTATCACCATATTGGTACCATGGAACCTTTGAAAGTAAGATTTAGTTATTGGATCTACAATAAATTAGATCATCTGATGGGTAATGTTTCTTGTGCATCAAATATCTTCCTTCTCATGCATACCTTATGTTCAAATGATCAACAATTAAAAAATATGTCATGAAAAGGGTACACTGATACAAATAGAGATATACATATGTCTTAGAAGATAGTAAGGCACATATAAAGATATAAATGGCTTGGTGGATAGTAAGGCACTAAGAGAATAAAAAAAAGGATGTATCCTTATATAATGTCACATTTTATCTGATTTAAGAATCTATGTCCAACTAAGCGGTGATTGTTCATCTAAAATTTGAAGGTAACCAAGAAAGATATAATTAATTGCACAAGAATATAGTTTCTCAAGAATACGACACATAAACACATTGGAAAATTGCATAGTTTTGGTGGTGGTGAACATAGTGTCGCATGCGGATTTTGAAAAAGGAACTTGATTTTGAATCATAGATGAGGCTATGTAGTCTATAAGTTAGATGGTACCAATCATGCCAAAGTGAAAAGTGGATGTGTTTGAATAAGAAGTCTATGGGAAACATATTGTAAGTGGTTACAACCCTACTTTATTAAGGATTGTGAGAAGTGTGATGTATAATCTCGTTGAAGAAAGAAAACTATCAAAACCATATTAAACACATCCAAGAGTGATGTAAGAATGAATAGAGCAAACAGGAAAATAAAGTTGAATTTACTTCCACTATGAAAAAATTAAGCATCTCAAAAGCCATAAAGGAACTCTAACAAGTTAGCTTAAGATTCTCTAGACCACCATACCCAATTCCATATTTATTTGAAACCAAACACAATGTACTATTCAAGCATCTACCATAGCACCACCAGCATTGAATATTTCCAACATCTTAACATTTTTCTTCATCAAAAATACTAGGCAATTGTTTTTATAAACACCTTTAGAGATTCATACTTAGCTCACACCTCTCTCCAAAATTTTAGTGTCAACAATAAAATAATAAAACAATTAAGATCTATTATACAACAAGATGTACACAATATTCAATAAATTCTTAAGTTGGAATGCATCCAAGTGAGCAAATGTTTACAAATCTATTAAAGAGAACTTGAATACGGCCAAGGCCCAAATTGGGATTATTAATATTTCATCTTCAGTCTAATATTTAGATTGAATGTTTTACCATTCAAATTTGTTTAAAGTTACATGGAAGGAATATGGTTGATTATATATTGTTGTACTCATCTAAGACTCGGTCGTAACCATGTTGGGGTTGGCTACAAGGATCCCTCTTTTCCATGCAGCACTTTTTGGGGTTATATTCTCATTGAGATGCAGAAAGTCTGTATATTTTCTTATTTTCTTCTTCTCGTGTTTATATAGGTCCACCTCTTCCTTTTTTAATTGTGTCTAACTATGTGCATTACTTTGAACTAGTACACAACACGATCTTCACCGCATGTGTAGAAACCATGTAAGGTAGGCCTATCATGATTTTTCCTCAATGATAACCACTCTAAATTCATCTTCATGTAATCATTTCTAACACAATCTTTCCTTATTTCTCCACACATCCAACTTACCATTATCAATTTTCCAACATCATATTTAAATATCTTGTTTGTTCACATCAAGTTTACTGTCATACATCATTGTTGGGCATTGAGCTATTTTTAGATCAAAAATATCAATATGGAATCCAACTTCTAGAGAACATTAAAATTTCTTCAACCCAATTCAATGTTTCTGCACTTTCTAACAAGACAATCAAAATGAGAAGTCTTGGAAATAATTCCTCTAATTGTTGAAATATCCTAAAAATCACCAAAACATCCTCAATCCCTAGTCCAATGACATGTTTCGAGGATTTGCCCAATGGATACTTAGGGAAATTGAAATTTTCATAAAGTCTTGAATATTTTAAGCCAAGCAATCACAATTGCACTCTATTCAACAAAAAAGTAATTTCGTATGTAATAATGCTGGAACAAAGATCTAGGAGACCACACTGCCTTGGTTCTCAATGCCCTTGGATCAAATCCAACATGCATGCTATCTCATAGTAGTAGAAATCATTATGCAGAAAGCAATTGGAAGAGATTCACTTTGTAGATACATAATAAAAGATGGAAGGTAGTAGCTTGTTTGATGTTGTAGAGTGAACAAAGAACCTTTCTTTAATGGTTTCTATAACCCATAGATATAATTGTTAAAACCTCATTTCATTCCAAAAGATGTGCTCTCTCTTCTAATGGATATAGTCCAATTTCTACCATGACAACAAGGTCATTGAAGAAGCAATTCAAGTAGGACTCTAGTGGTGTGGCCAAATAGCATGCTCTAGTTTATGAACTACTAAGCAAGTAGGCTAATAGAAATCTGATTTTTATTCAAATACCAACTAAATCTAGGTCTATAAGTTCGACCCTTTTTATTGGTTGGCATTCATTCATTGAGAGGCTTGTCAAATCTTCTACTCATGTATACTTCACTCTAGCCTATACATATACATTCCAGAGTATGCATATCTAATTAGTACAACAACTTTATGTATTTATAAAAAGTTGAATAGAGAATTTACTTCCAAATGTGATGAAGTCCCCTTCCTCGACATATAAGATTTTACCATTTGATCAACCAGGATCACTTACTACCTGAAGTATAGGTTGGATGATATACATCACCTTTTACATTGAGGTGATAGAAAGTGACATTATGAAGCACTTTTTATATTTCGTCCCTCCTATGATTATATCTCATCACAAGCTTCTTTGTCACATACATAAACCCATCTCTGCATTTTTTGTATGTTATGAGAAAATGTGACTTACATCACTCATACAATCTTTGGATTAACTTGATTTTCTTTGAGGTGTAATTAATTAATTATCTTGTATACATATGGATATCCTTATGCCCTTGCGTAATTAATTCAACTAATTTCTAACATTGGTTTACATATGCAAGTTGGAATATCCTTATCCTAAATTTCTGAAGCTAGTATGTCTCGCCATGTATACTTGTTGATTATTCTACACCCATAAAATATATAACATACAATTCAACTTCATGTATACCAATATGTAAACATTCTTTGTTCAAGATGCAAGTTACCATAGGTAGAGTTATATATCTCCACAAATTTTCTAAAATAGATAACTAATTGTAGCGTGATCAACTTAACATAATGTGTACTAGAAAACAACTCCTAAAAGTAACATCAAATTAAGAGAAAAAAAATAGAAACATTGAACTTGTTCTTCCTAGAATGTTGTCCTTAGTCTACTTCCATAATAAAGACACTCTCTAATAGACTTGTACCTGAAGCATCGATTGTCTAAACTTGCTTTAACCAATTAACTAGTAACTTTTAGTCCTCCACTGATCTAAATGAGTGCTAAGCCACTGACGTCCATTTTAAAGGAGATAGCTAGAGTTTTTTTAACAAAGGAAGGATCAGTCTTATTCATCCTACTATAGAATCACCCTTGAGGAGAGAAAGAGAAATGAAAAAAGAGGATAATAAGAATGGACTGTCAACATAGAGTCAAGAGCCACTGAAAGTGGAGAGGGTCTAGGTTGAAGCAAGGAAATATTTTTTATGGGGGAAACAATCATGATGGTATACACTGGTATATAGTAGACAATGAAGAATATTTTTTATGAGAAGGTAAAAACATGATAGGACAATACACCTGAAAGGATCTCAAAACAACAAAAAATATTACAACTATCACTAAGTATCATATCCTATCCCGATGATGTTCATCAAAAAATGAAGAAGAAACTATACCAGAAGAAAGAAAAAAATAATTTATATTTACAAATAGAACACATGGACCATTCAATGCCCCAACCCCTACCTCATTCTTTGACGCCCT
The DNA here is from genome assembly GCA_963693085.1 of Alisma plantago-aquatica. Lineage (NCBI taxonomy): Eukaryota > Viridiplantae > Streptophyta > Magnoliopsida > Alismatales > Alismataceae > Alisma > Alisma plantago-aquatica. The sequence goes on from OY856412.1 coordinate 999,488,886, forward strand.
GCAAAAACAAAGTTGGACTAACCTTTTTCTTCCTAGAAGGTATCTTTTGTTGTATTTCCTTGAGTCATCCCCTGCTTCCTCAATGAAAATGTTTTCTAAATTATGACGCCAATTTCCAATCAGTCTATCATCAGCTTATGTGCAAATCCAAAGTGGTGACCTAAATTTGGCATCTCATACCTTCCAAATCAAAGGAGTAGCTAATTTATCTGTGACATTTTGTTTGGGGTTTGAGATCTAGTGGAAGGATGGAATCGTTCTGACTAGAAAATCAGAAGAGGGAGAGGAGGAGTCGCCATGATGAAAATTAAAGAAGGAGTAGTTTCCAGAGATAGGGAAATAGGGAGTGGTGACCGTGAGGGCATTGGTGCATTTTGCTTCACCTCAAGGTATATACACCTAAATCCATTGAATTTTGATTAGATGCACACCTCAATGGCTCAAACATGCTTGGATCTTTCAATATATATATAGGCCTACACGAGCACACCCACTTAGACTAACACACTAGCCCACAAGAACACATGGTCGTGTTATAGTATAGGCAAGTGGAAAGAATAGGGTTGATCCACAGGGACAGGGGGCACTTGAGCTTAGTTAGGTTAACTAGGTTTCTAATGTAGAGTCTAGGGTTTTTAGGGTTTGATGTTTGGTTGTTGGATTAAAGTAGATGGTTCAAGAAAGTAATTAAAGGAAACAAGCAAACACAACCTAAGCTAATCCTTGACAAGTTAGTTCTAATGAGCAAGGAAAGCAAAGCAAGAGCTACATTATACTAATTAACAATTTAGGCAATCAGGGCAATTACAGAACTAGACAGAACTACCTAGCTAAGTTTAACACAAACAAGCTCAATAGAGAACTAGATACACTAGCAAGACCTAACTATCAAGAACAAATCAACTAGCTAGGAAGGCAACTAAAACAAGTGATGAAGCAAGCATGAACTAGTAAGAAAGGCAATTGGGATTTTAAGCAATTAATGGAAGTGTGGGCTATTTGGGGGAATGTAACCAGGATTCAAGTTGGGGGGTCATAGCATACAAATTCTAACCATTCATTTTAGATTCTTAAACCAAACAACAAGGAAAATGCTATTGAATTACTCTAAGGCTCTGATTGGTTTGTCGTAACTCGTCTGGAAAACTTATGAACTGGAGTTCCTTGAGTAGTTTTTCATGATTGGTTTAAAGTAAGTGTTGGAACTTGAGTTTCGTGACTTCCAGTGAGTTACAGACTTACATACAAAATACAGTTCATGAGTTCCCTCTTAAAAAGAGCGGAAAATGAGTTCTGGGACAACTAACAACATTTCTTATACAATTATATTCTTCATTCCTAATAAATGACACGTAAAATATTTATGACTAGAAATATTAGCGGTGTGGATATAGTTCATTGCTAAAACCACAACATAATATGAAAAAATATCATACACTATAATCGCACTATGAAAAATATTTTACACTATAACCACCATAATGAGTACGATCTACAAAATAAAAAAATATAAACATCATGAGAAAAAAACACTGCACCATGTGAAAACAATGCAATTTACATAATATATTTTTATTCTTCATGTTTAAAAAATATGATGTGAAATATGATAATTAAGTGTTACGTTGCACGAATAAATGGTAAATGTTTCCTACAGAAATAATGTAAAAAATAATATTTTACATTGCGCTAAACAATTATGAACCAAAACTTATATTTATGAACACATTGAATGTGAATATTATTATAATAGTTCGTATACAAAAGTGAAATAAAAATATTGTGATGTGATTTTTATCATAATATTTTTATTAAGATTTTTATTGTACCACAATAAATTATTTTGGAGGAGTAAAATATACACCATAATCATTTGTTGTGGTTATTATGATTTAAGAATGTTATCTTTTTACGAATATGATTTTTATGTCATTGTCAACCTCATTTATTTATATTATACAATAAAAATTAACAATATTTTTAATGATTTCCATATTTACCATTACAACAAACCAATCACATGGAAGTCAATGGAACTTAAGTTCCATAAACTGAACTATAGTTCCCTGAAAATGTGTTCCACTGAACTTATGACTTACACCAAACTAATAGGAGCCTAAGTTACTAGTTGACCATGATCGATATAATGTGTGTGAAGGGGTACTACACCCTTGCACACCCTATCTAACCTTATGAGGCTCAATTAAACTAGGGGCTAGGTGAAATTCCAATAGGATTTAGCAAGACTAGATTTTTAAACTAAGTGTCCTTAGGGAAATTGAGAGTTAAAGGTAGGAATGAAGAGTGGAGGTGAGGGTGTTTCACCTCATATCAATCACTAGTTAGATTTTAGGAAACTCCTAGGAAATTGTACTAAGAACTCCTATACTGGCTGCCTAGATCTTCCAAATAGGAGTAAGAGAGAGGATATATATGTCGAAAGATAGGGTGATAGCTAGGGATCTGCTAGTTGGACCTAGGAGCAATTCCTAAGATAGCTAGATACAAGTCATTCTCTCCCATAGTCTAAGTGATTTCAAGCATAAAACAACAAGTAATTCATGTTTTTAAGCACAAACCACAAGGGAATCATGGAAAATAAGATAAAAGTACAAGGCAATAATAATAAAATAAATATAGAAATTTATAAGTTATATTCTCCCAACATGGTATCAAAGTAATATTTTTACCCCAAAGAACCCACCAGAAAGGGCTTAGACTAGATATAAAAGAAGAAAATAAGAAGAACGAGTAGAGGAGTAGGAGTAGGAGGCCATGAAACATGGTGAAGACTCCTCCTTCTTCACCTCATAGTTGTCGGAGCATGTACTTCTTCTCCCACGCAGGATGGATGGCATGGAATGGTGGTGGATGGTGGTCAAAACCCTAGAAAACTAGGGTTTTGAGGTAGAGAAAGGTGGAAATGAAGGGGATGTAGGTGGGATCTCTTTCAATGATTAAGGTGGGTGGAAATGAATGTTAGGAGAGTGTAGTCTCGTGCTACAATTGTCACCTAGGTATATATAGGTGGGAGGGGAACACTAGGTTAAGTGGGGGTAGTTTGGGAAAATCAATGCTAAATAAAATAGGTTTTGGATGGCAACATGGCCGTGGTGGGTAAAGGGCAGAACGACCATTGTTATGACCCATTCTGAGTTTAATTAGTAAGTATAGTGATTAGTGCATCACCATGTTGATTAAGTTAATATAAATGTACATGATGTGATTAGTGCTTTGATTAAGTTGAGTCAATCTAGTTAGTGTTTGTTCATGCTTTGAGGTTGTAGTGGATCTCGCGCTTGAAAGTTTGCAAAAAGAAATCACTTGAATCGGACCTCCGAGGCAAAAGATATGACATTTTAAAGTTCCTTGGACCTAGACTACAAATTACCCATTAGTATTACCCCCCTTTTTCTTATCCCCTTCCTCTTGATCGGTGCAAAGCACCGCTTGAAGCGGGTACACAGCAGTTGTGGCCCGATCGGCCAGTAGAGGAGAGGTGTGGGCAATTTAGGGCTAGAGAGAGAGCCAGCAGACATCGTCTTCCTTTCTTCTTCTTCCTCTCTTCCTCACCCATCTGCAGCGCCCTGACCTGCTAGGGCAGTACCGGACAGGGGCCATTTTGGCACGGCCAGCACCTCGAATCGATGACATCGAGTCCAGCCTTGAGGCCCAAGTTAAAATCCGCAGCCACGAGCAACGATGACTAGCCGAGCTCCTCTCCTTCATGTGCATGTGAAGCTGCTGCTTGCAGTAGGCCCGAATCCAGGGTAGAACCAAGGTTGAAGATGACCCCACAGACGCCCAGAAGTGAGTTTTGGGAGGATTCCAGTTGATTTACGGCCACCTCGATCCTCTATGAGTAGAATTTCACTCATTAAGCAGTACTAACTTCATGAAACGGACAATTTCGATTAGATTTGTGTTTTTCACGGGTAACAGTGATTACCCAAGTGTCGGGCACTCTTGGCGTCGCCCGACTTCTCATTGCACGTTTTTCTTCTTCATGCTTTGTATGACCCTAGTTATTTTAAACTGATTTGTATGATTCAGATTATTCGAACTATATGGTTGAATAAATCCTAAATTGCTCAGTATAGAGGTTGAAGACAGTAGCACACGACCCAAATTTGTAATAGTTGTATGTTTGGGTATAAACCCAGGTTGTACGATTCTAGTAATTAACTAATTGCATGTTTTCAAAGAAAATGACGATGACCTACAATGTTTTAATGACCTGATTGCACGCTCTAAGTTATAGTTAATATGTGTGGTTAGTATTAACACGGATTGGCACCTTTCTCGAGGACATCATTAGAAATTCTCAAATTTTTATTAATAAATCTTTCCATGTTAAGCAATTAACTCTTAATTAAGTTATGAGATGCACAACTCAGGATTAGGGTTGATGTGCACGTTTTCCAAGAAAGTACAAATAATTTACAGGTGCAAATGATGATTACTCGTATGTCAAGTAATTAACTCTTATCAGTATATTCAGAAGTTCAATTGCATGATTATAGTGCATAAAGTGCCAAGTTGACATGTATTCTATTTATTTAAGAATTTTAGTCTGCCTGTATGTATAGTATGATGATTACTCAGAATATCACAGTGTTTTGAATATACTGCTCTACCAAGTTTAGAATGATATACATGTTGTATTATAAACTTAAAATAAATAGACGTGGTACCATAGAGATACCAGAGTCAAGTATAAGTAAGGAAAAGATACAATATAGTAAGAGCTTTCCAAGAATATTAAAATAATAGACTTAGGGGCCCTGAACACCATAGATTCCCTATGAGAGATTTGCGCCATAGGGATGAAACGACCTAACCCTGGCAGTGTCCAATATACGGGGGTCAGAATGTACTAACAGGTGGTACGGGGGACGAAGCCCTAGTGGAAGTCTCCTTAAAAATATAGTATGTGGTATCCAACATCAACCAGAGATCTTGGTGGCATTAGAGTATAGACAAGTCAATAAGTGGCTTGACACTCCGCTTGTGTGCTCAAGTTAGAGGAGGAGTCTATTTTTTATGGCCCACAGGTGTGTCGAGGCCAGAGAGCCATTTTCCTGTTGCAGACCAGCGACGTTGTCAGGCTTAGCATCCCAGGTGTGTCAGTTAAGTCTTGTACGGTGAGATCGTATTTTGTTACAATTCTTCATATGTAGAGTACACTACATATGATCAGGCAATAAGCTAAAATATGATAATTATAGTTTTAAAGAGTTTCTTATAAGTAAGAAAGGCTAAGAAAGATTCAAGTACAGTTTTACAGTAGTTGTTCTTTAAATGTAATTTTGGCATTCTATGTTATTTAACTGTATTGTTTTAGATATTAGTGTGGTAATTCTTGTATTTTATTTCAGTTTAATAAACATAAAATGAGTTATTTGCGATAGTTGGGTGAAATTCTATTCAATGAGCCAGTAGCTCACCAACCTACTGGAAAAAAATTCAGGTAAACGTCAGTACGAGGAAGCTAAAGAACCTTATCACCCAGACTCTTAGAAGGTAGTTCATAGTTAGAATAGAGGTATCTTAGTCCTTTCCCCCTCGGTTCTTGGGGAATGTTGTGTGATAGAGAGAGAATGTAATGTAATATGTAGTTTAGTTTTGAGTTATCTGTTGTGCTTTATATTCCACATGAAAAATGTAATATGTTACGTAAAACTGCTTTACCTACCTAGTAAAGTAAATAGTAGTTGCTTCTGCAGTTTAGTAAGATTTCAATTTATTCCAAGGTATAATATTTTCCTTTAGGTTAATTTTAAGTGATTAAGAAAAGAAAAAGTTAAGTGTGGTTTACCATAGTTGACTCTCCAGTCTTTGAGGTCATTAGAGATGGAACGGGGATTGGGGCATCACAACTGTGTTGAGAGAGAACAGTCGTGCTGGGTGGAGGTAAAAAATAGTGAAAGTGGGAAAACGTTGAGGTTGATAGCATGGATGTGTTGGGCGACACGACTGTGGTGAGGTCTAGGTAGAACGGCCATGCTAGATAGCATGACCATGATGAGTCAAATGGGACTAGGTCATTGTTTCTAGATCGGGCATTCTAACTCTAGTTAGCATCGCTGCTCTGGATGGCACGGTCCTGTGGGGTCTTCTTGGTATGCCATGCTTGCTGGCACGACCGTGGTTGTGGCATACAAATCACAAAATCATGATTTACTTAAGCGGAAGCGTTCATTCGTAGCGGATTTACTGAAAATCACTAAAAATTAAAACCATTTACAAAGAGATCCATACACTGGAAAACTCTTTCAAAAAGAACCAAAGTAATTCAATTACATTCTGGTTCACAAGTACATATCTTGTACCATTCCTTCTTGTGGATCACATACGTCAACTGCCCTATTAAAACTGTACACAGGCAGCATTAAAACTTTGAGGCATCATGCCAAAATTGCAGATCGATTTACTAAACTAACTAGTGACTCCGAGGACCTGAGAGTACAGAGATGACACATAGGACTTTCTATATACAAGGCATGACAGCCAGTGTCTCCACCTGAGAATTCACTATTGTCCCTGGTGTTGCTGTTGCTCTTCCCCTGCAATAGGATTTCTGCCTCTTCCTCTGCATCTACCTAAAAAGTCAGATCCCACGGGGGTGAGACAATTGAAATTGTCCCAGCGAGAGATATAACTCTTCGCCAGAAACATTATTATTGCAGTTTATTTAAAATAAAAATGTACAGAGGAATCATATATATTCAACAGCAGATGATTTATTGTCTAAAAGGATTAGAGCAATATTCTTATTCAAAGCATTTCAGCTATAACTTGGTAAAGTAGCATGTCACTTATCCAATAAGGAATATGAAGAACATGTATAACTTTTATCCGATATAGTAAGCAAGATAACATCAACCAGTGATTCTTGTATTTCAACCCTAAGAAAATACGCTGCATGGCTGATTACATTTTACAATCATACTTAATGCCCTGAAGAAATGAAGTATATTGTTCATGCTCCAACCGACCATGATTACGTAAAGCATCGGTACCACACAAGGTCAATGGAAGAGCCGGACTCCAAGACCTCAACCTTCTCGGTCAGTACGAGATTATTAGGTAGAGACATCTCATGTCAAACTGCAATTATCTTGCCAGGGTATAGTGGCATCTTCGGTATAGAGTTTTAGCCCGAAGCATATACTCTCTTCAGGGTTATGGCCTGTAGCCAATGCATGGTATCATATCATGGAGTCATGGCCCATAGCCATACTCAAACTGGGGTATGGTCTGTAACCAATCTCGTACATAGGACATAACCCGCAGCCATTCCTATGGGGCATGAGGTTATAATTGCCCAATTACCCCCACATATTCAAAAATATGTGCTGCGAGATAAACTTGTTTCACCATTCAGCAAATTTTGACGTTGATGGATCTGTGGTCAGGGAAACTACATTATATGATATCACTTGATTAATTAAGTGTATTATCATATTCTTTTAGCATCAAACAAGTTTCCAAACATCAATTATTTAAACAATTGCAACAAAGAATGTGTAATACTTCCATCAAGTTCAAACTTTTAATAAAACATTGGGATATCAATCCCTCATCTCATCAGGAGCATTCTCATCTTTTCACAAACTCATCATCATGATTATAGAATATGGGTATACAAACCCCCAGTTCATCAAAGAACATTTTTATCACTTATCAGGTAACTAGAACACCTTCAGGTTATCTAACCAAGGTAACATGATACTTGCTACACAAGCATCTCATATGGCTCACAAAGCCCATTTCATCATTTATTACCTATCACTAGGCAACAAAGCATATTATGGCTCATAAGGCCCATTAACAATAATAAATTAAACATCATAGCTCATACCTGGCTATGCTCATCGTCTCATAATACTTGTATGGTTAGTAATCATGACAGAAGCTATATCAATTACATATCAGCATCATGCTATACAAGGGTAACACCACTAATCCTTTATTAGGGTTAGGGTTTCTCAATTCATGTCAATTAGAGATACTCATCCCATTATCCATCATTAGGATCATGGTTAATCATCTCATTGCCCAAAATTAGGGTTTCATGTTCTATAACCCAAAATTAGGGCTTCTCATACCTTTACCCTGTATTAGGGTTAGGATATCAAACTAGGGTTTCATATAGTAACACATAGCATCACCCTGGATTAGGGTTTCATATCACATTACCCCTATATTAGGGTTTTGCACATCATTACCCTGAATTAGGGTTTCTTACAACATTTCCCCAAATTAGGATTTCATGAAGCTTTACCCGAATTTAGGGTTTCATGAAACATCCTCTTTTAAATTAGGGTTTACCAATAAAATACCATGAATTAGGGTTTATCATATCATTACCCTAAATTAGGGTTACACCATCACCCTAGATTAGGGTTTCACTTAGCATTGCCCTAAATTAGGGTTAGAACTCATCAACCTTTTCGATTAGGGTTTCATGATCTCATCGTCATGGATTAAACCCTAATTACATATTTTATTCATGTTGAAAGTGTTGAAGATAAATCACCACATGAGTATCACTCATGTATAAGTTCCTTTCTCTCATCCTCTCTAGGAGGTTATTTATTTTAATCTCAATTAGAATTGATTCAACTTGAATGAAGGGTTTACATAGTGTATTAGGTCATTGATTCCATAAGCATCAAATGTCAATTATTCTAAGAATAATTACTCACTAAGTCCCTTAGTGATACTTTTATTGTAAGCAACCTTAAGATACTTTATGATCACACATTTAGGGTTGAGATTAATTGATCTTTCAAACAATCTTGGGGTACTTGACCTCCATTCGGTCTTGAGGTGCTTGACCTCCATTCGGTCTTGAGGTGATTGACCTCCATTTGGTCTTGAGGTGATTGACCTCAATAATCACCTCAATTTGGTCTTGAGGTGATTTATCTCCATTCGGTCTTGAGGTGATTGACCTCCATTCGGTCTTGAAACTGAATGCTCATCAATAGTTTTGAAACCGAATACACAATCCAACATTGAGATCGATTGAACCTCAAACGGTTTGAGATCGTTTGATCCAAAATGATCAACACCTCCATTCGGTCAACATTTTCATTCGGTCAACACTTTCATTCGGTCAACACTTTCATTCGGTCAACCTATTCAAACGGTTTGAAACCATTTCAATCATCAATTAGAGTTTTGAACCCAATTGAATTAGGGTTTAAAATTAATGGACCACCGATTGTGGAAACCTTTTTATCTTAATCATATATAACCATTGAACCTTCCTCCAATCATAACATTACTTGACCATAAACGATCTTGGGCCCCTTATGACCTCAAACGGTCTTGAGACCGTTTGATCACCAAAAAGAAAAACTGTTTGCACATGCTCTATGTTGAGGTGTGTGCTTAAGGTGACATCATCATCTTCAGGCTTGCAACTATCGAATCCATTGTGATTCTTGTGGTGAAATCAACAATTAATCAAATGGAATTTCAAAAATGAAGAAAGAATCAACATATGATAAAGGAATGAAATCAATAACAATGTTTAAGGGTTCAGTTATATAACCCGCCTTCAAAATCGAATTCAAGCTTCAACCTTCACACCTCCAATGGTGAATGAAGCTTTCTCAACCTCCCAAGGTCTGTCCTCAAGATTTTTAGTGAAAAGAATTGGCTAGGATTGAAGATTGAATGGAGAAAAGAAGAAATCAAGTATTGATTTTCGATTTCCACCATGAAATCAAGGTTGAAGATGATTAAGGAGCTTACCTACATGTTGGATTTCGTCCTCCTGTTGCTCCTAATCTCCCTTGTTCTCAACAAAAGCAAGGAAAGAAAGAAGGGTTGAAAAAGCCTTTCGTTTGAGTTGGAAATGGGATGTTTATAAGGAAATTCCAATGAGAGAGAAAATGTTAATTAATTCCTTCAACTCCCAAAATTGATGCCAGTTAACCCCCTCACTTTCTTGCATATGAAGTTATCAACTCCACCTTCGAATTCCTCTTCATTATCCATGAATTAAAGGAAAGCAAATTAAGCACCTTAACCATTATAATAATAATATCCAAAATTGAGTGGATATTACTTTTCCTTTTACTAATGTGAGCGGGCTCTCCACTCACTTTAGATATTATGTGGCCTTTGCAAGGCACAAGGACGTCCACTCTTATCCAAATTCAACCTTCACATATTTGGTTGAAGGGCACTTCAATTAATATATTTATTTTTGCATTAAATTGAATTAGGGTTTCAATTATGCTTAAATCTTGATTATTTTAATATCAAGATTATCTCTCCTCCAAAGTGATTCCAATGAGGCGCACCTCTCATTTTATTTTCTCTAAATGATGCCAAGAAACATGACGGACTCTCTAGAAGTGGTATTTTGCATATTGAATCCTAGGTTTTGGGTAGATTGCACATTACACCAAAACTAGATTTTAATGCACAAACATATGTCAATAGGCTATTTCTTGGTGCTCAAGATATCATAAGCCATAACTTTGCATCATTCTCTTTCTTATGATGCTTCAACATCTGAGGAACATTTTATCATGTACAATTTGCAAGTTAACCCCTCAACTTGGGTAATTTACACTTTAGTCCAAAACAGACACAATATTATTTCAACATTATTCAAAAAGGACTAAAATTGAAACATAAGTTCCTCTTGAGCCCTAATTATTTTTCAAAAGATAAGACCAAGCATCTAATGAACTTTATTAAGTAAAACATCTAGGGTTAAAACATAACCCAGGTCAGGGATGTTACAAATTATCCACCCCTAACAGGGATTTCGTCCCCGAAATCATCAAGAGAAAAGAGAAGGGTACTTCCTCCTCATCTCTTCCTCTAGTTCCCACGTACCTTCTTCAATTCCACGATGATGCCAGAGAACTTTCACAAGACATATGTCTTTCTTTTTCATCTTTTTAATTCTTTTATCAAGGATCATCACAGGTCCTTCAACATATGATATATCATCATTTAATTCTACCTCCACAGGTTGCAAAACTAACTCGGTGTCAGGATGACACTTTCTCAACATGGAATATGGAACACTGGATGCAATTTATGCAACTCAGGTGGCAACTCCAGCTTATAGGCTACCTTTCCAATCCGTTCAATGATTGGATAAGACCCCATAAATCTAGGAGCTAACTTTCCTTTCTTCCCAAATCTAAGGACACCTTTCCAAGGCGAGACTTTGAGATATACTTTGTCTCCAACTTGGAATTCTAAAGGTCTACGTCATTTTTCGGTGTATGACTTCTGTCTATCCTATGCAGCCTTCAACTGTTGTTGGATTACTTTAATCTTCTCAGTTGTCTGTTACACTAGCTCAGGACCCAGAAGTTGATATTCTCTAGTTTCATACCAACATAACGGAGATCTACAATGTCTACCATATAATGCTTCATATGGTGCCATGTCAATACTGTGTTGATAGTTATTATTATAAGCAAACTCTATTAAGCTCAGGTGTAGATCCCAACTTCCTACAAACTGAAGGACACATGCCCTAAGCAAATCCTCCAAGGTTTGTATGGTTCTCTCAGATTGTCCATCTATTGTGGGTGAAAGGTTGTACTAAACCTTAATTTCTTACCCAAAGCTTTATGTAGTCATTCCCTAAAACAACTCGTGAACTGGGGACCTCTATCAGAAACAATAGTGGCTGGAACCCCGTGCAACCGCACTATCTCATTTATATATATCTGTGCAAGCTTCTCAGCAGGGTAGGTTGTTTTGACAGGAAGGAAATGTACTGTATTAGTCAACCTATCAACTATCATCCATATGGAATCACGACCTTTGGTTTTTCTAGGCAAACCAACCACAAAATCCATGGTCACATGATCCCATTTCCACTGTGGTATAGGCGAAGGTTGCATTGTTCCTGTGGGCTTTTGATGTTTAGCTTTTTTTTGGTGACACACCGGACACCGCATAACAAACTCAGCTACATCTTTCTTCAATCCGGGCCACCAATACATATCTTTCAAGTTATGATACATTTTGGTGCTCCATGGATGCATTGCATACATCGAAGAATGAGCTTCTTCCAAGACTAACTTCCTTAAGTCATTGGCATCAGGTACCACCATCCTACCATGGTAACAGACTACCTGATCCTCTGACTCATGAAAGCCATCCCGTTTCTCACTACCATACTCTGACCTGATTTGCTAAACCACAACATCCACTTGTTGTCCTTCTCTAATCTGCTGTCTCAGAGTAGGTTTCACTTGCATCTTAGCTAACAGACCAGCTAACAATGATACTTTAAGCTATATATTGCTTTTCCTCAAGGAAATAAGCATATCTCTTCTAAATAACACTAAGGAGTTCAATTGTGTTTTATTTAAGGTTGGTGATGATGATTTCCTTCTTAGTGCATCAGCCACTACATTGGCCTTCCCTAGATGATAAACAATTGTACAATCGTAGTCCTTGATTAACTCCATCCAGCGGCATTGTCTCATGTTTTACTCATGTTGTGAGAAGATATATTTTAGGTTCTTATGGTCTGTGAAAATCTGGAATATTATTCCATAGAGATAATGTCTCCAGATCTTCAAAGCATGGACCATAGCAGCTAGTTCTAGATCATGTGTCGGATAATTCTCCTCTTGTTTCTTAAGCTGTCGAGAAGCAAAATAAATCACTTGATTGTCCTGCATCAATACACAACCTAAACCACTCTTAGATGCATCACAGAAAACTATGTACCCCTTCCCTTGCTCAGGTAACACCAACACAGATGCACTTGTTAACCTTTCTTTTAACAGCTGGAAAGAATGTTGACACTTATCATTCCAGACAAAAGGAATCTCCTTCCTGGTCAACTTGGTTAGGGGTAAAGCTATAGAACTGAAGTTCTTAATGAACCCCCTGTAATAGCCTACCAGTCCTAGGAAATTGTGTATCTCCGTTGGTATCTTTGGTTGTTCCCATTGCAGGATAGATTCTACCTTCTTAGGATCAACACGGATACCTGAGGAAGATATTATGTGTCCTAGAAAAGAAACTTCTGGTAACTAGAACTCACATTTGCTAAACTTAGCATACAGCTTATGCTCTCTTAGCAAGGTTAAAGCCTGATGGAGGTGTTGCTCATGTTGTTGAGCATCTCTACTGTATATCAAGATGGCATCTATGAAGACTACTATCAACTGATCAAGAAGAGGTCGAAAGATTCTATTCATGAGTTCTATGAATGCAGCTGGTGCATTAGTTAGTCCAAATGACATAACTATGAACTCATAGTGACCATACCTTGTCCTAAAGGTAGACTTAGATATGTCACTCTCCTTGATACGCAACTGATGGTATCCCGATCTCAGATCTATCTTAGAGAAGATAGTTGCACCACACAATTGATCAAACAAGTCATCGATCCTTGGCAAAGGATACTTGTTCTATATGGTTACTTTATTCAACTGTCTGTAATCAATGCATAGCCGCATCGATCTGTCCTTCTTCTTAACAAAGAGAACTGGAGCACCCCATGGTGAAGTACTCGGTTGGATAAAACCTTTCTCAAGCAACTCCTGCAGCTATTTTTTTAAGCTTTGCCATCTCAACAGGTGTCATTCGATACGGTGTTTGTGCTATTGGTTGTGTGCCCGGAATTAGATTAATCTCAAAATCAATCTCTTGGGGAAGAGGTACACCTAGAAGTTCCTTAGGAAACACATCTTCAAACTCCCTAACTATCATAACTTCAGAAAGATTAGAGCTCTCCATTGTGGTATCTATCACATGTGCCAAGAATGTGAAGCATCCTTGTCTCATCAGCTTCTCAGCTACCATAGCTGACACAAGATAGGTTGGAAGAATCTTTCTATCTCCCTAAAAGATCCATGTGTCACTATCATCAGTGAACATAGCCTGCTTGGAAACACAATCCAAAACAACCTTATATTTTTCTAGGGTGTCCATTCCAAGAATTGTGTCAAACCCGTGCATCTCAAGTGGAATAAGATCCACCTAAATGTGATGTTTAGAAAAGGAAAGAATGCAGGGAGAACATACCTCCCGCAACACTGTAGATCCCAACAAAGGTGTTTGCAACATCAAACTCTCTGCCCTATGACCAACTGTCATATTACAGTCAAGAATCACTTCTCTAGTGATAAAGGAATGTGTAGCACTTGGATCAATTAAAATATATACGAAGCAGGATGAAGACATATAAGAATGAAATAGTTCCATCTGATCTATCACAACCTGTGGGTTGACTACTGCTTCTGGTTGATTCATCGCATAGAATCTAGTCGTTGTTTGGTGTTGACCCAGTGCTCGGTTGTTGGGTGCCGACGAACCAGCTTGGGACGCTTGTCCACGTCCTCTAGCACCACTCAAAAAGTGCCTCCTCTGGGAGCCTTGCTGACTCTACCTCTGGGGTTGAGTCACCATTGTGTTTCTGACTGGGCAATCCCTTGCCAGATGTCCCACTTATTTGCACTGATGACAAATCCTGGTCTCGGGATAGGGTTTATGAGGTCCAGTCACCAATGTTGAAGTTGTGTTGGGGGCTCTATTTGGAACAAAACTACAGCCCCTACCCTTACTTGGCGTCCATTGCATATGGGTATTGAATCTGGATGGTGTTGCCGGTGCAGAAAACCTCAGCTTCTTAAAGCTCTCGGACCTTTGTCCTTGAAACTAAGTGCACACCTTCTTACCACTGGTCTGCCTCTTCTCGATTACTGACCTTTCTATTTGTCTTACGGACTCTACGAAGGTAGCAAACCTCTCCCTATTCTCTAGAGTAGATAAAGGAGTGGTCAATTTAGAGTTCAACCCCTTCTTGAAATGTTGAATTCTTTCCTCATCAGTAGTTGTCATATGCGGACAGAACTGCAAAAGCTCCATGAACTTAGCCTCATACTCGCTAATGTTTATCGGTCCTTGTCTTATCTTCTCAAACTGAGATATCTTTTCATCTAAGTAAGTCTTGGGGGAAGTATCTAATGATGAATTCATATCAGAATTCTTCCCATCCGACTTCGACACCTGGCCTTTTTCCTTCTTCAATAGTCCACCAGTGACCAGCACTCCCTTTCAGCAGGTACACTGCATGCCTCACCTTTTCGGCTTCAGGAATATTGAGGATTCTAAAAGCCTTCTCTAGCTCAGTCAAGCATAAGTCAGCATATGTTGGGTTAGCTCTACCAGCATACTCTGTGGCTCCTACCTGGCGAAGCCTCTCAAAAGTCTTACCAGCTCCCTATCCCTCATTATGGGTTGGTGCCCTAGGTACATGTGGTGACATCCTATCTATCATGTGTGTCATAACTGCCATGAATTTCCCAAATAGAGCGTCGAAGTTAGATTCTCTATCATGGCTGGGTAAAACTGGGGCTATTCAGGTACAGGTTCCTCTCTAGTCTGGTCTGTTGCACCTCCCCCTAGTGCAGCAACATTGCTCTCAACAGCGTGTTCTTCATGTAATCTAGACATCTTCAAGTTCTTCTTCTCCTCCTATATGAGCAGAATTCACTATCAGACGAAATGGAAGACACTAGAACAGACTCAATGACTCAATCCTATGTCTCTGTAGACTCAGCGAACCTAGAGCTCTGATACCACTAAATTGTGGCATACAAATCACAAAATCATGATTTACTTAAGAGGAAACGTTAATTCGCAGTGGATTTACTAAAAATCACTAAAAATTAAAACCATTTACAAAGAGATCCATACATTGGAAAACTCTTTCAAAAAGAACCAAAGTAATTCAATTACATTCTGGTTCACAAGTACATATCTTGTACCATTCCTTCTCGCGGATCACATACATCAACTGCCCTATTAAAATTGTACACAGGAAGCATTAAAACATTGTGGCATCAAGCCAAAATCTCAGATCGATTTACTAAACTAAGTACTTACTCCGAGGACCTGAGAGTACAGAGACGACACATAAGACTTTCTATATACAAGATATGACAGCCAGTGTCTCCACCTGAGAATTCACTGTTGTCTCTGGTGTTGTTATTGCTCTTCCCCTGTAGTAGGATTTCTGCCTCTTCCTCCACGTCTACCTAAAAAGTTGGATCCCACGGGGGTGAGACAATTGAAATTGTCCCAGAAACATTATTATTGTAGTTTATTTAAAATAAAACTATACAGAGGAATCATATATATTCAACAGCAGATGATTTATTGTCTAAAAGGATTAGAGCAATATTCTTATTCAAAGCATTTCAGCTATAACTTGATAAAGCAGCATGTCACTTATCCAATAAGGAATATGAAGAACATGTATAACTTTTATACGATATACTAAGCATGATAACATCAACCAGTGATTCTCGTATTTCAACCTTAAGCAAATATGCTACATGGCTGATTACATCTTACAATCATACTTAATTCCCTAAAGAGATGAAGTATAACGTTCATGCTCCAACCGACCATGATTACGTAAAGCATCGGTACCACACAAGGTCAATGGAAGAGCCTGACTCCAAGACCTCAACCTACTCAGTCAGTACGAGATTATTTAGCAAAGACATCTCATGTCGAACTGCAATTAGCTTGCCAGGGTATAGTGGCATCTTCGCTATAGAGTTATAGCCTGTAGCATATACACTCTTCAGGGTTATGGCCCGTAGACAATGTCTGGTATCATATCATGGAGTCATGGCCCGTAGCCATACTCAAACTGGGGTATGGTCTATAACCAATCATGTACATAGGACATAGCCCACATCCATTCCTATGGGGCATGAGGATATAATTTCCCAACTACCCCCACATATTTAAAAATATGTGCTCCAAGATAAACTTATTTCACCATTAAGCAAATTCTGATGCTGACGGATTTGTGGTCAGGGCAACTACATTATATCATATCACTTGATTGATTAAGTGTATTACCATATTCTTTTAGCATCAAACAAGTTTCCAAACATCAATTATTTAAACAATTTCTACAAAGAATGTATAATACTTCCATCAAGTATTGTTCAAACTTTTAATAAAGCATTGGGATCTCAATCCCACATCTCATCAGGAGCATTCTCATCTTTTCACAAACTCATCATCATGATTATAGAATATGGGTATTCAAACCCTCAGTTCATCAAAGAACATTTGTTACCACTTATCAGGTAACTAGAACACCTACATGTCATCTAACCAAGGTAACATGATACTTGCTACACAATCATCTCATATGGCTCAGAAAGCCCATTTCATCTTTTATTACCTCTCACTAGGCAACAAAGCATATTATGGCTCACAAGGCCCATTAACAATAATAAATGAAACATCATAGCTCATACCTGGATATGCTCATCATCTCATAATACCTGCATGGTTAGTAATCATGATAGCAGCTATATCAATTACATATCAGCATCATGCTATACAAGGGTAATACCACTAATCCTTTATTAGGGTTAGGGTTTCTCAATTCATGTCAATTAGAGATACTCATCCCATTATCCATCATTAGGGTTATGGTTAATCATCTCATTGCCCAAAAATAGGGTTTCATGTTCTATAACCCAAAATTAGGGTTTCTCATACCTTTACCATGTATTAGGGTTAGGATATCAAACTAGGGTTTCATATAGTAACATATAGCATCACCCTGGATTAGGGTTTCATATCACATTACATCACCATGTATTAGGGTTTTGCACATCATTACCCTGAATTAGGGTTTCTTACAACATTTCCCCAAATTAGGATTTCATGAAGCTTTACCTAAATTTAGGGTTTCATGAAACATCCTCTTTTAAATTAGGGTTTACCAATAAAATACCATGAATTAGGGTTTATCATATCATTACCCTAAATTAGGGTTACACCATCACCCAAGATTAGGGTTTCACTTAGCATTGTCCTAAATTAGGGTTAGAGCTCATCAACCTTCTCGATTAGGGTTTCATGATCTCATCGTCATGGATCAAGCCCTAATTACATATTTTATTCATTTTGAAAGTGTTGAAGATAAATCACCACATGATTATCACTCATGTATAAGTTCCTTTCTCTCATCCTCTCTAGGAGATTATTTACTTTAATCTCAATTAGAATTGATTCAACTTGAATGAAGGGTTGACATAGTGTATTAGGTCATTGCTTCCATAAGCATCAAATGTCAACTATTCTAAGCATACTTACTCACTAAGTACCTTAGTGATACTTTTATTGTAATCAACCTTGAGATACTTTATGATCACACATTTAGGGTTGAGATTAATTGATCTTTCAAACAATCTTGGGGTACTTGACCTCCATTTGGTCTTAAGGTGCTTGACCTCCATTCGGTCTTGAGGTGATTGACCTCCATTCTGTCTTGCGGTGATTGACCTCCATTCCGTCTTGATGTGATTGACCTCCATTTGGTCTTGAAACCGAATGCTCATCAATAGTTTTGAAACTGAATAGACAATCCAACATTGAGATCGATTGAACCTCAAACGGTTTGAGATCATTTGATCCCAAACGGTCAACACCTCCATTCGGTCAACATTTTCATTCGGTCAACACTTTCATTCGGTCAACACTTTCATTCGGTCAACATTTTCATTCGGTCATCTTCATTCGGTCAACCTATTCAAACTGTTTAAAACCATTTCAATCATCAATTAGAGTTTTGAACCCAATTGAATTAGGGTTTAAAATTAATAGACCATCGATTGTGGAATCATTTTTATCTTAATCATATATAACCATTGAACCTTCCTCCAATCATAACATCACTTGACCATAAACGGTCTTGGGGCCCTAATGACCTCAAACGGTCTTGAAACCGTTTGATCACCAAAAAGCAAAATTGTTTGCACATGCTCTATGTTGAGGTGTGTGCTTAAGGTGACATCATCATCTTCAAGCTTGTAACCTTCGAAATCCATTGTGATTCTTGTGGTGAAATCAACAATTAATCAAATGGAATTTTGAGAATGAAGATGAATCAACATATGATAAAGGAATGAAATCAATAACAATGTTTAAGGGTTCAAGTTATATAACCCACCTTCAAAATCGAATCCAAGCTTCAACCTTCATGCCTCCAATGGTGAATGAAGCTTTCTCAACCTCCCAAGATCTGTCCTCAAGCTTTTGAGTGAAAAGAATTGGCTAGGATTGAAGATTGAATGGAGATAAGAAGAAATCAAGCATTGGTTTTTTATTTCCACCATAAAATCAAGGTTGAAGATGATTAAGGAGTTTACCTACAGGTTGGAGTTCATCCTCCTGTTGCTCCTAAGCTCCCTTGTGCTCAACCAAAGCAAGGAAAGAAAGAAGGGTCGAAAAAGCCTTTCATTTGAATTGGAAATGGGATGTTTATAAGGAAATTCCAATGAGAGAAAAAATGTTAATTAATTCCTTCAACTCCCAAAATTGATGCCACTTAACCCCCTCACTTTCTTGCATATGAAGCTATCAACTCCACTTCGAATTCCTCTTCATTATCCATGAATTAAAGGAAAGCAAATTGTAAAGAAGTGGGATAAACCACCCTCTACTAAACTACAATGGTAAACCAAACACCATTGGAAAGCAGCGGAATAAAAAAAATTTTGACTGTATTCAATTTCATAAACAATTATACAAAAATACATCAAATTCTCCCTTTTAGGGTTACATCATCATACACAACTAGGATCTAGATAGAGGGAAGTCTAGACTACTCCACTTTTGTCTCCAAGCAACATATCCATCAGCTAAGTCCAAGCCAAGCTAAGATCTTCAAGCTTTATCCATCACCTTACTCCACATCTGGGTGGTTGGGAAGGCACCCAGCAAAAGGAAAAGGAAAAACAAGTATGTGTTACAAAAACTATTCTAATGCAACAAGATAAGCAAACAAAATATAAACATTATAGGGTTCATCATATGATGAAGATATCAAGAGAATGAGGCCAAATATATATAAAAGAATATTTCAATAGATGCTTGCCATAAACAATATATAACCAATGATTGCATGTATGATTAATATTGACTATCTTAACTATGTAGGGTTGAGGCACCTACCGGACCTTCAACCAAAAGGGTGAGGGGAGAATAACACATTCCCAGTCACCTACACACATTTTGTGTGGGGGGGAGAGTAACACGTTCCCCAGGGGAGAAATAACACATTCCCCAACTATGGGTAGTTGTACATACAAGTGCCACTACACTAGTTAATTAGTCTAATAAAATCAACATGCTAAAAACTATGGCAAGTAATAGAATCTCATATGTAGAACATGGCAGTGGGGTACCAAGACCCAAGAACAATATTCCAAACTGATTATGAGGCAAGTATAGCAATAGAATCAAGAGAGTAGAATATAAGGTGCAAATAAGCCTCATTATGAAAAGCATAGGTTAAGGAGCAAATAATTCCCAACTGAAGTGTATTAAGCACATACCTTATCATTAGAGCCCTAAAACCACTTTTCATAACCTTTACACGAGATCAGATTCACTTGCCCTAATTTCATCATTATATCCATGTATTAGGTCTATGCATATTCATTAAAGGATTAAAACCTCAAAACCATTGACTTTTTTCACAAATGATTGAATTAGACTCTGAAAACCTCACTACTGTCTTAGTTAGGATTTTCTGATACAAATAACATATAGTTTTGTATATTTTTGAAATACTGACTTTTTAGGCTATTTTCCATATTTTTAAGTAATTTAATTCATCCTTAAAAGCACATATTCGAAAACATCATAGTCAAACCACGAAAGTATTTTTGTTAGATATATTATGTTCTTCTGATTCCAAAACATATTTTGTTTCTATTTTTGGACAAACGAGTAAAAAGATATCAATTTTACAATATCAGCC
Organism: Alisma plantago-aquatica; assembly: GCA_963693085.1. Taxonomy (NCBI): domain Eukaryota; kingdom Viridiplantae; phylum Streptophyta; class Magnoliopsida; order Alismatales; family Alismataceae; genus Alisma; species Alisma plantago-aquatica. The sequence goes on from OY856412.1 coordinate 999,509,701, forward strand.
AATGAGAAAATTAGAAATTTTGATTTTTCATTTTGAAAAGTAGAGAAGGTGGGACCGGGCCCACTGCTTGGCCCAATAACAGGCTGCTGCGCGAGCAGCGGTCAACACCGGTCAGAGGCTGGTCAAATGAGCAAAAGTCGAGGATACCCTCTGGTCAGAACAGAGAGAAGAAGAGAAGATCGCGGGGGCAAAAGGGTCATTTGACCAGCGACCTTCTTCTCCACCTGAGTCGTGCCATGGCCGGCGGGGTGGAGGTTGCGATTTGGGTGAAATCGCTATAGGCGATGAAAATCTACGCACAAGTAGTCGAACTGAAGCCCATAAGAACCTGAACTAGATAGTACCTTTTATTTGGCCGAAGGTGGAGAGAGTAGAGAGCTATAGGCGCTGCAAGATCTGGTGCTTCGGCCGCCATTAGGGGTCAAAACGTCGATGGAACGAGAAATTAAAGGGTGCTTTGAGTTGCAAAGATGATGGGGGTGCTAGGGGTATATGTATTTATAGGCAAGGGAGAACATGCTAGGGTTTAGCTAGGTAGATGTAGAGGGAGGCGGCGCCCAAGTTGAGCGGTTCTCGAATCTCTGCCAAAACCCAGAAATTTTAGGATAATGTGGTGTGGATTCTCGCAAGGAATTTGTAGGATCAAAAATTATTGAATTTCATTGAGTAAAACTCGAGATATTTGGATTTGAAGTTTGCCAACCAAGCAACCTATTTCCCAAAATGGATCGAGGAAGAAGAAGATCCGTGGATCGTCGGATCGTGATCCAACGGTCAAGATTTAGCACCAACATACAGTTGTTTATTTGATTCCTATACAAAATCGATTAAAGGGCATATTCATTTAAATGTTTTTCTCTCTCCTCATTTGGAGGCCCAAACGTTATTCAAAAATTACCAAATTTTATATTCTGACTTACTTTGACACGTAGAATCCAAATATAGAATTAGTTTTACCTTTTCAGAATCTTTACTGTGTTAAATAATTCAAAACATATTTTATCTTTCCTCATTTATTTATGACTCTATGATTATACAAAAATTGTAAAACTTCACCCAAAAGTCATATTAAGTATAGTGGATACGAATTTGCTATTATTTACATTTGTTGAAATTGTTTATTATTTTAAATAATGAGTTGAAAGTTTTGTACACTTTCTCTCTCTTGAATTTATCTTCTTATAAAATATTTTCCAAATTGATTCAAAATTCATCCAAAGGATTATTTTAATAGGTAGAACACGAATTTGACATCATTTTATTTTTTGGAAGACTTTTATTATTTTATTTAATTCATTTACATTTTACCACTTATTTATCCTTTTAATTTATTAGAGGTATCTAGAAACTTTCTAAAAATATAAAACGTGGCCTATAAGAAATACTAAACGTTTGAAACACGATTTTGCCATTAATTAATTTTTTTCAACATATATTTAATATTTTTGGTCTTTAAGTCATTTTCTCTCTCCAAAATAAAATAAGATATTAAACATTGACCAAATTAAATACGAATTCACACATAGACTAATTTTGATACATAGATTACGAATTTGGAGTTATTTTTTCAATATGAGGATATTAGATATTTTATTTCACCTTATTGGCTTATTTCCCATTATCTTATAATAAAGGCTTTTATATATTTATTTATTATCAAATTAGATGATACTTGGCCATTAAGCAACTTTTAAGTCAAGAAAGAGAAATTGATATATTTATTATCCAAATTATCTTCTTGGGTTTCTATTTAGGATTTTTGGAACAATATATTCCTCATTATCTTCTTTTATCCAAAATATTCCATAATATCCCCAATTATTGCATTTATCATCTCCTTTATTTATATTTCGGGATTTCCTTTATTTTTCATATTCTAAAAAGCACTAGAAAGTTCTAGGACGAATTTATTTATTCTTTTTCTCACTTAAGTGGATATTTTACATATTAAACCCATTAATAAGCTTTCACTGAGGTATTTGTGCATAAAACCCAAATATTGAGAGAAAAGGTGAACAAATGTTCATTAAACCATCATATTCTCCACAAATTAAACAAAAAGGCCAAAGAGGATATAAATAGAAGGAGATGGAAAAGAGGGCCAAAAGGCAAAATGCCCAGAATTCGGTATGTTACAGCACTCCACCCCTTAAAGAGGATTTCGTCCCCGAAATTACAAGCAAGAAGGGAAGGGTGAGTGTGCAACCTCTCATCACAAAACTTCAAGTTGCCTTCAACCATACAACTGCCACCAAAACTTATACTTCAACTACTTAACTTGAGAGTTCAGAAACTTCACAAGCAACTTCTCCTAGGTTAGGTTCTCAAGGACCACCTAGGATTTCACTATTAAGATATTCCTTTTTAGGATCATATTCATTATGATATCACATTATCATCACTATTTTAATTATGTCATGTCATTTTCACTTTATTATCAAAAAGGTTATATTTCATTATTATGCACAATTAGAGGTTACTCAATTATCTCAATACATTTGATCATCAATAATTTTGATTTACACTTCATTATCCTCATATTATCACTTTATTGAGTTATACAAATTATTTTACATGAATATAAGACATTCTATCCAATTTGTGGTCAAGCATATAATTATTCCAATTAATATCACATTAGTTACTTATATTCATATTAAACATGTTCACATCATCACATTATCTTTATGGCCCACGTTAATGTCATCATTAATCATTCCCTTATATTTATTCATTTATATTATTAATTTTGTGCAAATATGTGGACTCAATCATTTCATATTCTTATGGAAGCCATTACATGTATTTTAATGATCAAGGTGAGAAATATTATATATCAATGAATTGATTCACATTAGGTGACTAATCACATGTGTATTAGATAACAAGGTAACTTGCATTTTATATTGATGACTTGATTAATATGTGATTAGATGATTATATATATACATAATTTATGTGTATCAAAGTATGTTAACTGATTATGGCTCTTAACATCTTTAATGTATCATAAAGGCATTAAAGATGTATAGATTAGGGTTAGATTATTGCAACTTAGGGTTTAGGTCGACATGACCATTTCATTTCACTTATTCATCCTTAGCATGCATTAATTACGAATTATAACCTTACTCATCATATCATTAGGGTTTATTAGTTCATGACATTATTAACATCTTACTTATTGACAATTAGCATTGATATTCATATTATGTGCATTGGATGTACATTAGGGTTCAAGCACATGCATTATTCCTTAGATGATCATTTAATATATAAACAATCATGTTAGGGTTACAACTATTAACTTGTTTGGTCAAAACTGAAGATCTAACCTCCTATCCATGGAGTTAGGGTTTCTAAAGATAGATTAGATAGACTTCAAGATGTTATAGGGTTCCTCCCCCTAAATAGGATTTCATCCTCGAAATCTAACCACTCAAACATCCAACCTAACCATACTCCACCCCTTAAAGAGTTCGACCTATCAAGCCAAACTAACTAGGGTTCAAGGATAAGTCTAACCAAACCATTCTCAAGATTCATCAAGCTTCCACTGCGCACTCTAATATCTTTCCAAACACCCAAACTCTAAGGTCTAGGTTCAAAGGACATAATAAATTATCTTGGTAACCATCCTCAAACAAATCATCCTACACATGAAACTTAGGGTTCCCAAAGATATACAACACATAAGTCTAAGGTTACTATTGTCTAAAAGCAAACTATTTCGGGCAATTTGTATCAGAACAGGCCAGGCCGGTATCATATGGGCACGGGAGTCCTCGTATACCAAGATAGTGATGTGGAGGAAAACTTTTCCAGCCCCTAAATCCCTAATCCTTTCTAGACACCCTTGCTTCAATTGCATGCCATAATAGTTGCCTAAAGGCAAACCTAAACAACATCAAGTTATGCATATTTTAATTATAAGTATTTTAGGATTTTATTCATCAAGGTTCTAATGTGGAACTATTGGTTCCTAAGTCAACCTATCATCAAGGTAGATCAAATCTAGGGTAACCATGTCACCTATAGGAACTATGCAAATCTAGGGTTCTAACTAGGGAGACAAACTGAAATAGTCATATTTCCGACAACCATGGGCTCTGATACCATGTTGTAAAGAAGTGGGATAAACCACCCTCTACTAAACTACAATGGTAAACAAAACACCATTGGAAAGTAGTGGAATAAAAATTTTCTAACTATATTCAATTTCATAAAAGATTGTACAAAAATACATCAAATTCTCCCTTTTAGGGTTACATCAACATACACAACTAAGATCTAGATAGAGGGAAGTCTAGACTACTCCACTTTTGTCTCCAAGCAACATATCCATCAGCTAAGTCCAAGCCAAGCTAAGATCTTCAAGCCTTATCCATCACCTTGCTCCACATCTGGGTGGTTGGGAAGGCACCCAGAAAAAGGAAAAGAAAAAACAAGTATGTGTTACAAAAACTATTCTAATGCAACAAGATAAGCAAAGAAAATATAAACATTATAGGGTTCATCTATGATGAAGATATCAAGAGAATGAGGCCAAATATATATATAAGAATATTTGAATAGGTGCTTGCCATAAACAATATATAACCAATGATTGCATGTATGATTAATATTGACTATCTTAACTATGTAGGGTTGAGGCACCTACCGAACCTTCAACCAAAAAGGTGAGGGGAGAGTAACACATTCCCAGTCACCTACACACATTTTGTGTGTGGGGGAGAGTAACATGTTCCCCAGGGGAGAAATAACACATTCCCCAACTATGGGTGGTTGTACATACAAGTACCACTACACTAGTTAATTAGTCTAATAAAATCAACATGCTAAAAACTATGGCAAGTAATGGAATCTCATATGTAGAACATGGAAGTGGGGTACCAAGACCCAAGAATAATATTCCAAACTGATTATGAGGCAAGTATAGCAATAGAATCAAGAGAGTAGAATATAAGGTGCAAATAAGCCTCATTATGGAAAGCATAGGTTAAGGAACAAATAATTCCCAACTGAAGTGTATTAATAACATACCTTATCATTAGAGCCCTAAAACCACTTTTCATAACCTTTACACGAGATCAGATCCACTTTCCCTAATTTCATCATTATATCCATGTATTAGGTCTATGTATATTCATTAAAGGATTAAAACTTCAAAACTATCGACTTTTTCCACAAATGATCGAATTAGACTCTGAAAACCTCACTACTATCTTAGTTAGGATTTTCTGATTAAAATAACATATAGTTTTGTATATTTTTGAAATACTGGCTTTCTAGGCTATTTTCCATATTTTTAAGTAATTTAATTCATCCTTAAAAGCACATATTTGAAAACATTAGAGTCAAACCATGGAAGTATTTTTGTTAGATAGATTACGTTCTCCCGATTCCAAAACATATTTTGTTTCTATTTTTGGACAAACGAGTAAAAAGATATCAATTTTACAATATCAGCCAATGAGAAAATTAGAAATTTTGATTTTCATTTTGAAAAGCAGAGAAGGTGGGACCGGACCCACTGCTTGGCCCAATAATTGTTGCGCGATCAACGGTCAACACCGGTCATAGGCTGATCAAACGAGCAAAAGTCAAGGATACCCTCTGGTCAGAACAGAGAGAACAAGAGAATATCGCGGGGGCAAAATGGTCATTTGACCAAGGACCTTCTTCTCCACCTGAGTCGTGCCACGGCCGGCGGGGTGGAGGTTGCGATTTGGGCGAAATCACTATAGGAGATGAAAATCTACGCACAAGTAGTTGAACTGAAGCCCATAAGAACCCGAACTAGATAGTACATTTTATTTAGCCGAAGGTGAAGAGAGTAGAGAGTTATAGGCGCCGCAAGATCTGGTGCTTCGGCCGCTGTTAGGGGTCAAAACGTCGATGGAATGAGAAATTAAAGGGTGCTTTGAGTTGCAAAGACGATGGGGGTGCTAGGGGCATATGTATTTATAGGCAAGGGAGCACATGCTAGGGTTTAGCTAGGTAGAGGTAGATGGAGGCGGCGCCCAAGTTGGGCGGTTCTCGAATCTCCGCCAAAACCCAGAAATTTTGGGATAATGTGGTGCAGATTCTCACAAGAAATTCGTAGGATCACAAATCATTGAATTTTATTGAGTAAAATCCGAGATATTTGGATTTGAAGTTTGCCAACCAAGCAACATGTTTCCCAAAACGGATCGAGGAAGAAGAAGATCCGTGGATCGTCAGATCGTGATCCAACGGCCGAGATTTAGCGCCAACATACAGTTGTTTATTAGATTCTTATACAAAATCGACTAAAAGGGCATATTCATTTAAATGTTTTTCTCTCTCCTCGTTTGGAGGCCCAAACGTTATTCAAAAGTTATCAAATTTTATATTCTGGCTTATTTTGATGCGTAGAATCCAAATATATAATTAGTTTTGCCTTTTGAGAATTTTTAGTGTGTTAAATAATTCAAAACATATTTTATTTTTTCTCATTTATTTATGACTCTATGATTATAAAAAAAATTATAAAACTTCACTTGCAAGTCATATTAAGTATAGTGGATACGAATTTGCTATTATTTCCATTTTTTGAAATTGTTTATTATTTTAAATAATGAGTTGAAAGTTTTGCACACTTTCTCTCTCTTAAATTTATCTTCTTATAAAATATTTTCCAAATTAATTCAAAATTCATACAAAGGTTTATTTTAAAAGGTAGAACACGAATTTGACATCATTTTATTTTTTAGAAGACATTTATTATTTTATTTAATTCATTTACATTTTACCACTTATTTATCCTTTTAATTTATTAGAGGTATCTAGAAACTTTCTAAAAATATAAACCTTGGTCTAAAAGCAATAATAAACATTTGAAACACGATTTTGCCATTAAAAAAAAATTTCAACATATATTTAATATTTTTGGTCTTTAAGTCATTTTCTCTCTCCTAAATAAAATAAAATATTAAACATTGACTAAATTAAATACAAATTCACATGTAGACTAATTTTGATACATAGATTACGAATTTGGAGTTATTTTTCCAATTTGAAGACATTAGATATTTTATTTTACCTTATTGGCTTATTTCCCATTATCTTGTAATAAAGGCTTTTATATAGTTATTTATTATCCAAATTAGATGATACTTGGCCATTAAGCAGCTTTTAAGTCAAGAAAACGAAATTGATATATTTATTATCTAAATTATCTTCTTGGGTTTCTATTTAGGATTTTTGGAATAATATATTCCTCATTATCTTCTTTTATCCAAAATAGTCCATATTATCCCCAATTATTGCATTTATCATCTCCTTTATTTCTATTTCGGGATTTTCTTTGTTTTTCATATTCTAAAAAAACACTAGAAAGTTCTAGGACGAATTTATTTATTCTTTTTATCACTTAAGTGGATATTTTACATATTAAACCCATTACTAAGCTTTCACTGAGGTATTTGTGCATAAAACCCAAATATTGAGAGAAAATGTGAACAAATGTTCATTAAACCATCATATTCTCCACAAATTAAACAAAAAGGCCGAAGAGGATATAAATAGAAGGAAAAGATGGAAAAGAGGGCCAAAAGGCAAAATGCCCAGAATTCGGTATGTTACACAAATTAAGCACATTAACCATTATAATAATAATATCCAAAATTGAGTGGATATTACTTTTCCTTTTACTAATGTGAGTGGGCTCTCCACTCACTTTAGATATTCTGTGGCCTTTACAAGGCACAAGGACGTCCACTCTTATCCAAATTCAACCTTCACATATTTGGTTGAAGGGCACTTCAATTAATATATTTATTTTTACATTAAATTGAATTAGGGTTTCAATTATGCTTAAATCTTGATTATTTTAATATTAAGATTCTCTCTCCTCCAAAGTGATTCAAATGAGGCGCCCCTCTCATTTTATTTTCTCTAAATGATGCCAAGAAACATGAGGGACTCTCTAGAAGTGGTATTTTGCATATTGAATCCTAGGTTTTGGGTAAATTGCACATTACACTAAAATTAGGTTTTAATGCACACACATTACTCAATAGGCTCTTTCTTGGTTCTCAGGCTATCACAAGCCATAACTTTGCATCATTCTCGTTCTTATGATGCTTCAACATCTGAGGAACATTTTATCATGTACATTTTACAAATTAACCCCTCAACTTGGGTAATTTGCACTTTAGTCCAAAATAGACAAAATATTGTTTCAACATTATTCAAAAAGGACTAAAATTGAAACATAAGTTCCTCTTGAGCCTTAATTATTTTTCAAAAGATAAGATCAAGCCTCTAATCAACTTTATTAAGCAAAACATCTAGGGTTAAAACATAACCCAGGTCAGGGATGTTACAGTGGTGCTGAGATTATTGTAGCTTGACCAAGTCTGGGATTCCACTATTTTTTGATGTTGACAACACGGTCGTTTTGTGTCACCACAGTCATGTTGGGGTCCTTCCATGCACTTTGAGATTCAACTTTAGACATCAATGGACTTCTTTGCTTCAACTCGACAGTTGCCCACTAGGGTTGATTGGGGGAGATCTAGGACATTCTTTGGACTATCCATATGGGTGGGGGAGCTCTAGAACATCTTCCTTCTCTCCCATCCATCCAAGGGGTGGTTTAAATACCTAAAATATATGCAAAGAGTGTTCATAAGTGCATTTAATATAAAATCAACTATTATGAGAAATATCTTATCATCTAACATGTCTAGATGTGATTAAAATGTAAAAAGACACAAGATGAAGCTCTAAATAAAGTGAGGCATCGAGGATGTTGTAAGGATTCGTGGGTGCAATGTGTCGAGGATGCTATGTGGAGTCGGTGGACAACTGGGTTGGTCGTGAGTAATTGGAGCTCGTTGTTGCACGGGGGCGTTTGCAGCATTCTCCTTCAATCTCACATTTTTTTCCTCTAACGGAAAGTATACATGTATTGAAAGGTGTGGGGGGGCGGACAAAAGTGTGACTTATACGGCCCGTGTGTTGTAGTAATTTTTCTTTTTGTAGAGTGAGAACAAATGAAGCTAATGAAGTGCCTAGCCTCAACCATGAAGGAACAGAGACAAGCCTTTCTCGTCCAAACTCACATCATTTAAACTTCGATTTCTCTTATGAGATGACAATTTGAAGGTCAACGATAATTGTTTCCAAAATCAGTTAATCAAGTTTTTTTTTATAGATGCACACCGTTGCTCATCCTTTCTCATGTGTTTCCAAATCTGGACGAGTGAAAACTGTTGGGGATGTTGTACCGATACAGTCCCGGATGTGACGAAAAGTTGTCACGGAAGCGCTACCAACAAGCGTATAAAACCCAAAGAAGAAAAATACCAGATTTAATGTGGAAAACTCTCCCCTCAATAAGGAGAGAAAAACCACGGGGCAATCCCGCTAATAAGCACTATGTAATAAAAATTACAACTCACACCTCCCAGATTTAATTACCCCTAAATCCGGGTAGCAACCGCCAACCGCTACTTTGCTTCAAGGCAAAGTCACTGGCCCTCTCTTATAAACCAAGAGAGCTTTTCTACCAGTTGTTCTTGTTCTCTGGCACCCTCTACCACAGAAGGCACCAACAAGCAACTGGAGAACTCACACCTCAACCGGTGGATAATCCAAAGGCCTCCCCAGGAGCCTCTATTTATAGGCCTCCATGCATGTGATTGCAACCAGGAATTCTAGTCCTAGTTCGAATCCTAGTCCAACTGCATGTTGCACATAGGAAGTCATATTCCTACTATTCAAGATTTGACTCCTATTAGGATTGGTAGCACAAACCAACCCTCCCAAGTCTAAATCCCACTAAGACATGGGCTGGATTATATTTCTAATCCCAACAATCTCCCCCTCCGGCCCATGAGGGAGATGTGGTCTTCAGCAATCATCACTGGGAATGTACACCGCAGAGCTTCTTACAAAGCTCTAGCTTGTCTCGTGTCACCACCTTGGTCATCATATCAGAAGCATTCTTCTTAGTATGGATCTTTTTCAGAGTCAACAACTTCTTCTCTATAACATCACGAAGCCAGTGATATCTCACATCAATGTGCTTTGTCCGTGCATGATGCATTGTACTCTTGCTCAAGTCAATGGCACTCTGACTATCATAGAAAATAGACTGGTCAATCTGAATCATCCCCAGCTCCCTTAGAAATCTCACCACCCAGAGAATTTCTTTTCCTGCTTCCGCTGCTGCAATGTATTCTGCCTCTGTAGTTGAAAGTGCAACACACTTCTGCAACCTGGACTGCCAAGATATGGCTCCCCCTGCAAAAGTGAAAATATATACCCAGAAGTAGATTTCCTGTGATCTATATCACCTGCCATGTCAGCATCAACGAAGCCCTTTAGAACTGGTTCCGAACCACCAAATATCAAACATGTGTTGCTCGTGCCTCGTAAGTATCTGAAGATCCACTTGACCGCCTCCCAGTGATCTTTTCCAGGATTTGAGAGAAACCTGCTCACAACGCCAACTGCATGAGCAATATCAGGATGGGTACACACCATTGTGTACATCAAACTCCCTATAGCAGAAGAATAGGGAATCCTTGCCATCTCCTCCTTTTCCTCATCAGTAGATGGGCATGACTTCTTACTCAGCTTGAAGTGACCTGAAAGTGGAGTCCCCACGACTTTGGCTTTGCCCATGTTAAACCGCTCAAGTACCCGTTCAACATAACTCTGTTGTGACAACCACAACTTGTGCTGTGTCCTGTCACGTGTGATCTGCATCCCCAAAATCTATCGTGATGGTCCCAAATCCTTCATCTTAAAGGCTTTGGAAAGCTCTGTCTTCAATTTTCTGATCAAACTGAGATCCTGACCCACTATCAACATGTCATCCACATAGAGTAGTAGAATAATGAACCTGTCATTGGGAAACCTCCTGATGTAGACACATGGATCTGCACTTGTCTTCTGGTACTCGTGACTTTGCATGAAAGAATCAAACTTCTTGTACCACTGTCTAGGAGCCTGTTTCAACCCGTACAAACTCTTCTTTAATTTGCAGACTAAGTGGTCTTTCCCCTTGACTTTAAAACCTTCTGGCTGCTCCATGTAGATCTCCTCTGTAAGGTCACCGTGAAGGAAAGTTGTCTTCACATCCATCTGCTCAAGCTCCAGATCTAGACTAGCAACCAAGCCTAGAACCAATCTGATAGAACTCATCTTTACAATCGGAGAAAATATCTCATCAAAATCCACTCCTGGTCTTTGACCAAAGCCCTTGACAACAAGTCTGGCTTTGTATCTAATATCACTACCAGTGCCGTCATTCTTCATCCTATAGACCCACTTGTTCTTTAGTGCTCTCCGACCCTTGGGAAGTGCCACAATCTCATAGGTGTCATTATTCTGCAAAGAATTCATCTCCTCCTGCATCGCCTGATGCCACTGTACTCTGTCTCTATGAGTTTGTGCCTCCTGAAAAGTCTCTGGCTCCCCTTGATCAATAAGCAAGATATACTGAGATGCCGGATATCTGGATGAAGGATGGCGTACTCTGTCAGACCTCCTCAGCTGCTGCTCTGAGGACTCTGCCTGGTCCTGATCCTGCTCCCCCTGCCCAGAAGTCTCTTCCTGTGAAGTTGAATCACTCGTCTGTGTGTCTGGAACTGGACCACTTGATGTGCTATCACTCTGCTGCTCATGGTGATTATGTTGCTCTTCTTCATCATCAGAAGACTGCACCTGTGAAGAAGCTGAATCATCCTCATACTCATCGTCTGAAGAACTGTCACCTGATCCCGCAGCCTCTGCATCATCAACCTCAGGCTCTGTCACTGTCTGACTCTCACAGAAAGTCACATCTCTGTGTCTGGTCATGGTCTTTTTCACTGGATCCCATAACCTATACCCAAACTGTTGATCTCCATAGCCAAGAAAGATACATGGCACCGCTTTATCATCCAGCTTTTGCCTCTTTTCCTTGGGAACATGAGCATATGCCTTGCATCCAAATACTCGGAGATGTGAGTAGGATGCATCCTTACCTGTCCATACATGCTCAGGTATATCAAACCCCAAAGGAACTGATGGAGATCGATTTATCAGATAGCAGGCAGTTCTCACTGCCTCACCCCAAAATGTCTTTGGCAACTTTGCAGTCTTCAACATGCATCTGACTTTCTCGACAATAGTATGGTTCATCCTTTCAGCTGTACCATTGTGTTGTGGTGTGCCGGGCTCTGTCCTCTCATGCCGTAGGCCATGCTGCGTGCAGTACACCTGGAACTCCCTGGAGGTGTACTCTCCTCCATTGTCCGTTCGGAGACACTTTAATTTTTCACCGGTCTCCCGCTCTACCATGGCATGGAACTTTTGAAACATTGAAAAACCTGATCCTTGGTCTTCAGCAAGTAGACCCACACCTTCCTAGATGCATCATCAATGAATGCGACAAAATACTTATTGCCTCCCAGTGAAGCCATCTCAAACGGACCGCAGACATCTGAATGAACCAACTGTAGAAGCTTTGACTTCACCGCAGACCTTGTCTTGAAAGAAACTCGCCGTTTCTTTCCTGTCTGACATGCATCACATGAACTGAGACCACTATCCTTGCCACAAGGAATCAACCTCTTCTTGGATAGAAGATTCAAGCCCTTCTCACTCATGTGTCCTAACCGTTTGTGTCATAGATCTGTCTGGTTATCCTCAACTGCATGTATACTGCCGTCTCTAAGTACTTTGAGCTTGGTCTTGTATAATGTGCGAGACAGTTTGCCACGTACAATAACCAAAGCCCCCTTGGTGATCTTGCATTTGCCGCCACCAAAATCAAGATGACAACCTTCTCTATCAAAGAAAAAACCAGAGATCAAACTCAGCCGCAAATATGGAACGTGACGAACATCCTTCAGCGTGAGCGTGCAACCAACACTTGTCTGAACACAAATGTCACCAATCCCGAAAATTCTAGAGAAGCTGGAATTTCTCATGTTCACCCTCCCAAAGTCTCCCCTCCTGTATGAAGTGAAGAACTCCTTACTTGGTGAAGCATGATAAGAAGCTGCAGTATCCACCACCCACTCAGAATCATCCTCATCAGCATGCAAATACTGTTCTTGGACTGTTAAGACCACATCGTCATCATCGCACCTATCATCTGAGATCGTCGCTGTAGTATTCTTGTCGTCATCTTGCTTGTCTTTGGCTTCAGACCCATGTTTCTTTTTCCAAATCTTGCAATCTCTTTTGAAGTGACCTGGCTTGCCGCAATGGAAGCACCCTCTACCATTCTTTGACTTGGATCTACCACGAGACTTCTCGCGGTCTTGGGATTCACCGCAGCTCTTAGATCTACCACGGTCTCTCGCTCTATCAACGCCTCTGCCCTCTGTGAAGTGCACCTCTGATCCACTGTCGCCTGAGGCTCGTCGTCGAGTCTCTTCATTCAGTACACTGCTCTTCACCTAGTCAAGTGTCAACTTGCCCTCCTGTGCAGAATTGCTGACTGTCACTACGAGTGTCTCCCAACTGTCCGGTAGCGATCCTAGAAAAAGTAGAGAGCCTGAAGTTCATCATCAAGAACCATCTTCATGGACCCCAACTGATTTACAAGGCTTTGGAATTCATTCATATGCTCGGCGATGTTTGTACCATCCCGGTATTTGAGGTTCACCAACTTTTGGATCAAGAAAGCTTTATTTGTGGCAGTCTTCCGCTCATATAACTTCTTGAGCTTTTCCCACAGATCTTTGGCATTGGTCTCTTCTGAGACGTGATGGAATACGGAGATGTCGAGCCACTTCCGCATTGTTCCGACGGTTTTCCTGTTTAGCTTCTTCCAATCTGCATCAGATGTAGTCTCTGGCTTTTGTCCCTCTATCGGATCGTATAGATCTTTGCAATAGAGAATATCCTCCATCTTGGGTTTCCAAATCTGCCAATTTGTGCTTGTCAACTTTATCATCGTCGCATCTTCATCTTTCCCCATCTGGACTTGTATCTGCAACCTCGCTTTGATACCACTTGTTAGGGATGTTGTACCGATACAGTCCCGGATGTGACGAAAAGTTGTCACGGAAGCGCTACCAACAAGCGTATAAAACCCAAAGAAGAAAAACACCAGATTTAACGTGGAAAACTCTCCCCTCAATAAGGAGAGAAAAACCACAGGGCAATCCTGCTAATAAGCACTATGTAATAAAATTACAACTCACACCTCCCAGATTTAATTATCCCTAAATCCGGTTAGCAACCGCCAACCGCTACTTTGCTTCAAGGCAAAGTCGCTGGCCCTCTCTTATAAACCAAGAGAGCTTCTCTACCAGCTGTTCTTGTTCTCTGGCACCCTCTACCACAGAAGGCACCAACAAGCAACTGGAGAACTCACACCTCAACCGGTGGATAATCCAAAGGCCTCCCCAGGGGCCTCTATTTATAGGCCTCCATGCATGTGATTGCAACCAGGAATTCTAGTCCTAGTTCGAATCCTAGTCCAACTGCATGTTGCACATAGGAAGTCATATTCCTACTATTCAAGATTTGACTCCTATTAGGATTGGTAGCACAAACCAACCCTCCCAAGTCTAAATCTCACTAAGACATGGGCTGGATTATATTCCTAATCCCAACAAAAACAAGAGACAATATCTTCGTGCCAGAAACATCATGTATTTAGAATACATTGTCTCCAAGTTTCCGGTAAATTCCATTCCGTTGAGCAGCTTTCTCTTTTAAGGTTTAATCAGTCCGTGTTTAGTAATTTAGCAAAGGCGCATAGTGAACCGTGTCAACTGATGAGAAAAGGAACAACCTACTGCTTATTAAACCAGGTACGGCGAATCCGAACTCCATATCATGTGCCATACGACAGATTCAACCGCTTGGTGCGTGTGACACTTTCCATTTATCAACAGAAAAATAAGTCTTATATATTTGATGCCCATCCAAACAGACTTTGCAAAAGGTGATGCCAATGGCGGTGGAAGTAAACACTCATTCTACGACCTACGTCTTTCTTCATCGAAGTGACTGCAGATGAGATTCCCTGTTTGGTGCCTGGTCACATCCAGCGTGCAAGGTGGCATAAACCAGTTTCTTCAGTTTTTTGTGGGTTTCCATATGCTTTTTATCTCTTAAAGCTCCACTGTCCCCGTCGCCTTTTCAAATGTTTGAACGTCGGCAAGCGCTAGATTCCCCACATTAATAGCCGTAAACCATTTTCATTTAGAGCCTGTTTGGTAGGATGAAGTTGTTTAGAGTGATGTTCGAATGTTACAGTTTTTCATTTAACTTTTATTTGGTACGATGCAATGGGGTGCAGTTTGATGAATATCAATTGCTTCTGACTGCACAGTTTATATAAAAATCCTGGAGTTTGTACCACTCCCAAATCGGGGGTGGTCGGGTGTAGAAGCCAGGCTGGGCAACAAAAACGGTCTGACAGCTGGCCACAGATTAACTCAGCATCGCGATGCACATGCTTTTACCGTTCTCTAACCATCATCCGCCAGAAAAAAATGACCCCACGGAGGTAATAGCAACTAGCAAGGACACAGCCTATCAAGTATCAACCTTCCCAACATGCATACAACGCACAGCGGTACAGAAAAAGCAATGTATACAACGAGCATGGACCATCATTCACATAAAAACGTGATGTACCAAACAGCAGAAAATAAACTTGAATAGTTCTATCAGCATCTAACCAAATGAAACTAATGCAGTTACACATCCGTATTTTTGACATCTGTGTTTTTTAGTTCTTCCTTCTACCTCCGACAACACCCTACCAAACAGGGCCTTAGCATGGTGGGATCCTACTGGCTATGAGTCGTGGGGGCAATTCTCTTTTCGTAAATCCACACGTAGAGTAACAAGGAGTACTGATAGGTCAGCAGTTCCCTGTTTCAAAAAAAAGGAGCGGTATCGTTTGCATTTGTTGTGTCAGTTCTTATTTATCTGCTTAGCAGCAGGCAAAGCCATCTAATAAACAAGTTAACTTAAGTCTAATATGTTTGTTCCATTTCTTGAACTACTAATCTGTTTGGGCGCTATCTTATACATGCGACATTTATTCCATGATCTACTACCATATAGCTTGCTTGCGCTGTCAATATCCATTGATGTTACCACCGTTTTCTTTAGTATGCCCTCCTTTTCCTTGCTATTGCACATGTAGAGAGGGGTTTTTCCTCGATTATCTATGATGTTACACATGATTAGTAGAGAGAATTATGCTGAATTTTCCCTCATGTTTACGAACATGCTATATACATAGCCGTCATGATTAATCCCTCGCTTCACATGGCTGTCGTGTGTGCTTAAGCGAGGGAAGTTGTGCCACTTCGTATCCATGATGTATACTTACCGCAGATGTATAAATACGGGACTGAGAATCAGCTACTTGAAGCGAGGGATATTTGCACAATTGTACTTCTATTATTCATATTTTGATAATGACTTAACTATTTCATTTTTATGTATCGAATATATTTGTTCAAGATTGATTTCAGGCTTTAGGTACATGAAAATGATCAAATTACACAAGTCCTAACATGTTCAAGTTCAAGTCAAATGCAATGCAAGTGCGCGTTTTGGAAAATTGCTCCAAACGATCTTAGAAGAATTTTGTAATCACTTGTATTGATGATATGAGTTGTATCTAAGATGAAAAAAAATATAAGGGACACTTTATACCAAGGTTTAATCACTCAAAAGTCAACTTAGAAAATTTGTCACAGGCTATTCATCGGTCGAGTTGGAAACTCGACCGATCCTATGATGGATTTTCTGAAGATGACCCATCGATCGAGTTGTACACTCACAGAACTCGACCGACTGACTCACTGAGCAAAAATAATTTTTGCTCATCGGTCGAGTTTATCAGAACAAACTCAACCGATAGTTTGAAAATTGGCTTTGTCTTTTAGTTGATCGGTCGAGTTACCTTTTTGAAACTCGACCGAATGTACTGTACGAAAACTACGGAAAAAGTGATTATAAATGTTGGTGATTTGTTTTGGGTAAAAATAGATATGTTATATTGTAGAAAACGGCTATATTTTGACTCTAAGTGATCCCCAACTCAAAGTCCTAAAGGTTGACCTCTCTAGGTAGTAGACTGACTCTCTCCTAGTTTGGAGAGTGGAACCACTCTACATGACCTTGTTAAGTGCTTGCTATCAATCTCTCTCATCCTTGGTTTGCTTGTTAGTTAGGACTTCAAACGGCCCTTAAGCTATTGGTTTCAATTTGATATAATTTGAAGGTCTAATCTATCTTGTGAAAATTTTTGTAGCTCTATTCACCCCCCCCCTCTAGATCCCTACACTAGTACATAACCGGCCTTTAGTGTCGGTTATTTAAGGCCTTTAGTGTCAGTTTTTAAGCGACACCTATGTGGGTGCCGCTAAAAGCCCAATCGTTACGTGTCGGTTCTCAAATCGACGCCACAACCCTTCACGTGCCACCGAAAACACGCCAGCAGAGGGGGTATAGGCGTCGGTTATTAGCTTTGAAACTGACGCCATATACCTTCGGGCCACAAAAAGGGCGCCATCTGGGGCACTATCGGCGTCGGTTTATTAGTGATAACCGACGCCATCTCACCCGCTGCCACGATCATGGTGTCTGGCCGCTGCCACGGCCGTGGTGTCTGGCTCGCTGCCACGACCATGCTGGTCAGCACGGCCGTGGTTTCTGGCCTCATTAGGGAAATCGACGTCGGTTACTAGTAGGGAAACCGACACTACAACCATATGTCATCGATTTTATACAAATAACTGACGCCTATTTTATGTTTTTTTTTCTTTCAGTCTGCAGACCTGTTGTGGCTGGTCGCAGGATGAGAAACCTGCAGTTCAGTTATGAACTGTAGGTTTTACGACATCCATTGATATCAGCCAACAACAGGCCACAAACCTGCAAAATTAACAACATAAATGTTCACACATTTAGCAACCTGCAGTTCCATTCGATTTTCACACATGTAGAAACATTCATGTAGCAATCTGTAGTTCCATTCATTTTCACATTCACACATGTAGAAACATTCATATAGCAACCAACAGTTTCATTCATTTTCACTCAGACACATGTAGAAACATTCAGACATGTAGAAACATTCACTCATATTATAATTCAGAAATTCATTTATAAAATATCATTCTTAGTCATTATTCACTATCAACATCCCAATTATATGTTAAAACCCCCACTACTTGTATGGTTGTTGTCCATTCTTCTCTTACATCATTTAATTCTTTTGTCGTATAGGGAGCATGTACATTTGGCGGAGGCAGAGGGCAGGAGAGAAGGAGACGTCGGTGGCGAGCAGAGTAGGAGAGGCGGCGGCGCGGCGGCAAGCAGAGAAGGCAGGCGGCAGCGGTGGCAAGCAGCTACAGCAGTAGCAGGCGGCGGCGCAGAGGCAGGCGGCAGGTGATGCAGCAGCAACAGCAGAAGCAGGCGGCGGTGACGGTCGGGAACAGAAGAAATCAATCGATGAAACAGAAGAAAGGGGGAGAGTTTGCTCTGTGTGGGGGCTATAAGTTACTAAAAGGTGTCGGTTATCCATAACAACTGATACCTTTATTATTAAGCGTCGGTTATCCAAATACAACCGACGTCAATTGGACATTCTTTTATCCTAATTTTTTTTGCGGGGACGGCGTGCGCACCCTTATCACGTCGGTTATGCTAAGAAAACCGACGCCCATATTGGAACTTTTGGCGTAAATTTTATCTTCATTCAACATCGGTTATTATGTAAAACACCGACGTTGTATCTGATACTTTGACGCAATTTTTTTTTGCTCGAAAAATTGGATTTTGCGGGCTACTTTAGGTGTCGGTTTCATTTCTTCAACCGACACTGAATGAAAAGTGATACCCGTATCTGGATGGTCTTCAAATATAAAAGTCGGATGTCCTTATTGTTAACAGCGTCGGTTTGACAAAACAACCGACGCCTATAAAAGCGATGTTGAACGTTGTTTCTATAGTAGTGCTAGATCTAACAAGTGGTATCATAGACAAGGATCTTCTCCAACAATCTCTCACGAGACCAGAAGATGGGCGATAACCTACTTGGTTCTCTCAACCTAGAGGGAGGCTTCTCCATGTGTCCCCTAGTTTTTGATGGTACCAACTTCCTCTATTGGAAGAGGAGATATGCAATTCTACATTCGAGGCATGAACTTTGACATGTGGAAGGTGATGGTCACACCTTACAAGGAGCCAACTGGAGTTGTGGCAACATAGAGTGAAGCGCACTCAAAGAAGCCCAACTCAATGCCAAAGCCATAAGCATCCTCTATTCAGCCCTCACCCCAACGGAGTTCAACCGGATCTCATATTGGGATACCGCCTATGAGATTTGAGAAAAATTGTGAATCACCTATGAAGGCACAAAGAAAGTCAAGAAGGCAAAGATCTACATATTGAACAGCCTTCTAGAGAACTTCAAGATGGGTAAGCAAGATGGGATTGTGAAGATGTACTCAATACTCAATGTCATCATCAATGGGCTGGCTGCTTTGGACAACACTTTGGATAGAGGTGTAATCAATTCCAAGATCTTGAGGACTCTACCAAAGAGATGGAAGTCAAAGTTCACCTCCATTGAAGAAGTGAGGAGCCTTGGTGACATCCCAACCAAAGAGCTCATTGGCAACCCCCAAGCCCATGAGCCTAGACTTGACAAGCAAGAAGAAGAAGCCAAGCAAGAAGAGAAGGAAGCCAAGAAGATCAAAGATAGTGCTTTCAAAACACAAGTGGAGGCGGTCATCCTTCAACAACAACTTACTTTCCAGACTTCTCCCTCCTCTTGTGAAGATGATGGCCCAAGTGAGCATGAAGCCAACTACATCAAGGGCAAACACTTCAAGGGAAAGAAAGCCTCATCCTCTTCTACTCCGAGATGCTACAAGTGTGGGCAAAAGGGACACTACAAGAGTGAATGTCCCAGTCAAGAAAGTCACAACACAAGGGAAGCTCAAAGAAGGAAGAAGAGTACAAGAAGGAGAGAAAATACAAGAGGAAGGGCAAGAAGGAGAAGAGACACAAGAATACAGCTCATGCAGCTTGAGAAGCTTCATTTTCAAGCAGCTCAAGCTCCGAAGAAGATGGAGAGTGCCACCTTGCACTCATGGCCTCTACTAGTGAAGAAATCGGTGAGGCAAGTGAGGTAAGCTAGGTAATCTTGCATGAGTTATCTAAGGAAGTTGTTATTGACATGCTTATCTCTACCTGTTCATCTTTTACTAAGTGTAAATCTAAAAGAAAATAGTTACGAAAATCATTGATGATCTATTAAACTTGAAATTCTTGAATTGAATGAGAAAGCTAATCTTGAGAGTATTGATAATTTGCAAGGGAAATACCTTGATATTGAGCTCCAATACAATGGGGTTGAAGTTTAAAATGGTATCTACCTTAAGAACATTTAGAATCTTAATGAAGAAAACCAAAATTTCCTTGAAAAGCTTGAAATAGTTAAAACTAAAAATGCTGAATTTAAGCTCCTTATTGATGCTCGTAGAGAAGAAAGAGATGTTTATCTTAAAGAAATCCAAATGATTAAATCTAAAAATGTTATGTTACTTGGTTAAGTAAATGATCTATATTCTAGGCCTTCATTTCCTAGTGTTAATGTCACTTCTATCTCTCTTGAAAATGATTCATATTTAACTAAAGCCTTATATCTTGAGGCTGGTCTTGTGCATGCTAGGGATGACATATCTAGCTTATCTTCTATCATTATTTTCTTAAATGATGATAACCATAGATTGAGATCATCCCTTCAGAAATTCCTCAAAGGGAAGAACTTCCTAAATGAAATCCTTGACCATTCTGCCAAACAAAGTGGTACTAGTGGTTTGGGATTTATAGGGGGGGCATCAAAGGGCAAGAGCAAAGTCAAAGGTAAGAAAAAAGCAAGGAGACCTCTTTCTTTGTAGAAGAGTCTTCCGGCACTAAGAATTTTATGATTTTTTCAAATTGCAAATGTGATGATCATTACTCTATATATTGTCCTTACAAGCCTAAAGGGACCAACCCAAAGATGAAATGGGTTCCCAAGCTAACTCAGGATCCCAAAGTTTGAGTTGGAAATCAACATTCTCCTTTCTTGCAGGAAAAAGGAAGATGGATTATTGATCGTGGCTACACTAAGCATATGACAGGTGATATAAGCCATTTCAACAACTTCACCAAAAAGAAAGGAGTATTTGTCACTTTGTGGACAACAAGAAAGGTAAAGTCAAAGGTGAGGGTGATGTAGGTGAATCCTTGTATATCAAGAATGTTCTCTTTGTGTATGGCCTACATAACAATTTAATTAGTGTTAGTCAATTATTTGACAATGGTTACCTAGTGTTATTTACTTCCTTTGAATGCTTGATTCTAGATTCCCTCTCCTACCAAGTTATATATAAGGGAACTAGAAATGATATTTTTTATGTTATTGTTCTTGACTTTATTAATCTTGTTGTTGGTAGATGCCTAGTAGTCAACTCGAATGATATTTCTCTTTGAGACTGTCGGCTTGGTCATGTAAATATTCATCAGTTGAAGAAGTTTGTAAAAAAGGACTTAGTCAAGGGACTTTCCAAATTGGATTTTGAAAAGGATGAGGAATTCCAACCTTATACCCAAGGAAAGCAAACCAAGTCCTCCTTCAAATCCAAAGGAGTCCTTAGCACCAAGAGAGCTCTTGAGCTTCTTCACATTGATCTATTTGGACCAATTTGAACTCAATCGCTTCATGGTTCCAAGTATTGCCTTGTTATTGTTGATGATTTCTCTAGATATACTTGGACTTTCTTTCTCATTTCTAAAAGAGATATGCTTGATTTTTTCTCGAGATTTTGTAAACGAGTTGAGAATGAAGCTTCTTGCCGCATTGTTTCCATCCGTAGTGACCATGGGAGAGAATTTGAAAATGAACTTTTTGAACATTTTTGTCAAGAATCTAGTTATGCACACAGCTTCTCTTCACCTCTAACACCTCAACAAAATGGGATTGTAGAGAGGAAGAATAGGTCTTTACAGGAGATGGCTAGGACTATGCTTCTAGAGTATGATACTCCAAAGAAGTTTTGGACTGAAGTTGTCAATATCTCATGTTTTGTGCAAAATTGGGTTTTTACTCATCCTTCTTTGAAGAAAACCCCATATAAGCTATGGTGTGGTAGGAAACCTTTCATCAAGTATTTCCATGTTTTCAGATGTCCTTGTTTTGTTTTGAATACAAAAGATTCTCTCGACAAGTTTGATCCCAAATCTTACAAGGCTTTCTTTCTTGGCTATAGCACTACTATCAAGGCTTATAGAGTTTTTAATGTTGATCTTGCTAAAGTAGAAGAATCCATTAATGTAAAATTTATTGAGACTAACCACTCTATTTCCAAAGATATTATTCAAAATGATGATGTTGTAGGTGAAGTAATTCCTATTCTAAAAGAGCTCAACATCACCTAAAAGGGAAAAGAGATGGCCACTCAAGAAGAAGAGAAAGATGATGAGAAAAAGGATACAACCCTCAGTTTTTAAAGAATCATCCAAAGGATTTGATTTTAGGTGATCCATTTGAAAGAGTGAAGATGCAGGCTGCATTCAACAAAGAATAAGCCAACAAAGCCTTCATCTCACAACTCGAGCCTAAGAATGTCAAGGAAGCTCTTGGGGATGAAGAGTGGATCCTAGCTATGCAAGAAGAGTTGGAGCAATTTGAAAAGAACAAATTTTGGACCCTAGTGCCAAGAACAAGTGATAGAAAGATCATTGGTACCAAATGGGTCTATCGCAACAAGCTTGATGAAAGCGGAAAAGTGGTAAGGAGCAAAGCAAGGTTAGTGGCTCAAGGCTACAATCAATAGGAAGGTATAGATTTTGATGAAACATATGCACATGTAGCTAGACTTGAGTCCATTTGAATATTGCCAACCTTTGCTAGTTATAAAGACTTTCTTATATATCAAATGGATGTTAAAAGTGTGTTTTTGAGTAGTACAATTGAGGAGGAAGTCTATGTTGCACAACCTCCGGGCTTTGAACATGATAGTTTACCTAACCATGTTTATTTGTTGCAAAAAGCTCTCAATGGACTCAAACAAGTACCAAGGACTTGGTATGAGAAATTAAAGAATTTTTTGTTAGATCATGGGTATATTATGGGCAAAGTGGATTCTACCTTATTTCTAAAGCACACTTCTAACAATTTTCTTATCATACAAATATATGTTGATGATATCATTTTTGGAGGAACTAACATTGATCTTTGACAAGAATTTAGTGATCTTAAGCAGAGTGAATTTGAGATGAGTATGATGGGTGAACTCATGTTCTTCATTGGCTTTCAAATCAAGCAAACAAAAGATGGAAACTTCATCAACCAAGGCAAGTACACAAGTGAACTACTAAAACACTTTGGGATGGAGAACACCAAGTCGATGGACACACCTATGTCAAATATCGCCAAACTTGACAAAGATGAAGAAGGTGAGAAGGTAGATGAGAAGCTCTATAGAGGTATGATTGGAAGTTTACTTTACTTAACTGCCTCTAGACCTGATATAATGTTTAGTGTTGGCTTGTGTGCTCGATTTCAATCAAATCCTAAGAAATCACATCTTATAGTTGTTAAGAGGATTTTAAGGTACTTAGACAAAACCCCAAATTTTGTACTATGGTATCCCAAGTCAAGGGACTTTACTCTTATTGCTTATAGTGATGCATATTATGCAGGGTGCTTGATTGATAGAAAGTGCACAAGTTGCACTTGTTTCCTCCTAGGACCATGTTTGGTGTCTTTTTTCTCCAAGAAACATAGCACAGTAGCATTATCAACCACCGAGACTGAATACATTACAGACGGGAGTTGTTTTGCCCATGTTCTATGGATGAAGAAAATGCTCCAAGACTTTAACATTCATTCTGATGCTTCTCCTATCTATTGTGATAATACCAGTACAATTAACTTGTCATATAATCCTATCTTTCATAGTAGAGATAAACATATAGAGGTCTGACATTATTTTCTCCATGATCACATTGCCAACAAGGATATCTATATCACGCATGTGGACACAGAAAATCAATTGGCAGACATTTTCACAAAACCTCTAGCTATAGAGCAATTTAACTTTATTAGATCAAAATTGCTTATAACTTCTTTGATTGAATCTGATATGCCTTCTAGCTAGTTGTCATCTTTCCTATATGTCTTGTCTCTATTTTGATCATATTTGCTTGCTAATTTGCTAAAACCCATTTTTTATGTTCATTTTTCCTTGTTTTTCTCTTTTTTTGGGTATTTTTCGCAAATGTTGTTTTATCGCAAAATAGTACCCAATGATGAGTGATATGTGCCTAAGTGTGTTCAATAAACATAATGGACTTGAAAAATAAATTTAATTAGCACTCAAGTGGCTAGAAACTAAGTTGGTTAGTTTTAGGTCAGGTTTACCATCGGTCGAGTTGCCAACTCGACCGATCGATGGCCGAGAGCTTTTTTAAAAAAGCCTATCGATCGAGTTTTCAAGTTCACAGAACTTGACCGATGATCAGGCTGGAGCGTTCTTAAGTTGGGTTCAGCCGACCATTCTCCCTCTCAACTAGAGAAAAGTTGACTGGTTCTACCTTCATATGCCCTAAGCTCTCTACCCTTGCCCTTCCCTTCCTCAACCTAGCCCTAATTCGACCTAGTTCTACCTTCCTAGACCTTCCCCCTTTATAAACCTAGGTATGTGGATGTTTTTAGTGGTGAGCTTTAGATCGTGATCTCTCTTTCCTCTCTTATTCATCTCCATGGAATCCAATAGGAGGAAGAGAGCCGCCCCAGCTAATGCACCATCCTCTTCATCCTCCTCCCACTTGATTTCATTTGATCACACTCTTTTTGTCTCAAATGAGGTTGTAAATAGGTATAGGACCTCCTTCCCCAGAATCCTTTCCCTTTTTGCACCCTCTTTGAGCCTATACCTAGATGCCAAGAGGTCATAGATCAAGTAGCAGAGTTGCTTAACGTTAACCATCTCTCAACCATGGGTGTTGAACGTGCATGCTACAACAATTCCATAAGTAGTACGAAATTGGTTCACAAATTTTATGCTAACTTGCATAGGAATTATGAAACCCATGTACCCCCTCCTAATACTCAAGTAGTCCTAATCTCCATGATAGCTGGGAAGAAAGTCTAAGTCTTGGAGGATACCATGAACATCTTCTTCTCAGGTACCGATGAGATTGACACCTGGCGTAAGGATTACCCCGAGTATTTTGACCTAGTTGAGCTTGAGGCATTCTACAAGCAATATGATCTCACTCTTCTTGACATTCATAGATACTTGAAGAAGCCTCAATTCTCGTACAAGAAGAAGTGCACCTTTCCCTCCTCTACCTTGGATCTCAAGAGATGCATCCTCACCCTAGTCATCAATTGCAATATCCATCCAAAGAAAAATCAAACAGAGATTGCAGATAACACTGCGGTGATTATGTATTGTCTCTTAGAGAATGTCGGAGTCAAGTAGTCCAAATATATCCTCCACCATATGACCTATTTCGACTCAGGAAAAAACCCTTGTGGCACCCACCCTCCCTACCCAGTCCTGATATGTGGTCTATTTCAGCTTGCCACTGACAAATCTCTTTTCCACAAATTCCATTATAAACCTGCCTGAAAAGGAGTTTGCATCAGTGATACCACTATTCAAAAGTTCATGCCTATCCTCTCCTTCACCACACCTGGTGCCTCTACCTCTACCTGAGCACCTCCACCACCTTAGCCTACCTGACCTGCCCATTCCTCGTTCCATGTATCAAATGAAACCCTTATGGGCTACATGATGCATCAACATGCATACAACCTTCAAGTTCAGGAGCACCTGCATCAGGACCTATGTTCCATCATGTCCAACATGAACATGTCATGTGCACATCCCTACCCAGCCTACCAGTCCTACCCGGGAGGTGATTATGCATCCTATGCATACAATCACTTTTACCCATCCCCTCCACCTGCACCTTCTCCTGCTGCTACACCCTCTGCTACTGGTGGACCTTCCCTCATTGTGTTGCCTCTACCTATTGGCCCCTTGGCCACTCTGCTTGCCAGCCTTGATAGTTCTGCTCCTTCCTTCCAACAGGCCAATGAGCTCCATGCTCTTGGTATGTCTTGGGATGAGCAGAATGCCCATTGGCCCAGTCGTGGTTTCGGTCCCTCTACTGATGAAGATATGTTGGACGAGGATGATGAGGATGTTGTTGATGCTGACAAGGATGCTAATGATGATGAGGATGATGGTGCTTCATATGATGATGATGATGATGGCTCTTATGGCTTCACTGGTGACTCCGGTGACGAAGGCGATGTTGCTGCACCTTCAGACGGAGATGACGACGATGAGGATGATGATGTTGTTGATATAGATAGCTCAGATATCTAGTTTCTCTTAGTTTTTAGTCTAGTTACTGATCGTATCTCTCTTTCTAGGCTATTTTGTATTAGAAACATATGGGCACATGATCTGAGTTGTACTATTTTATCATCTTAGCTTTTATCACTTTTGACTTGTAGTTGTTTTATGAGAACTTGCTTTTTGAGTTGTAATCTACATCCTATGCACACTTACTCTTTGATTTACTATATCTTATGAGTTGGTGCCATGTTTTACCATATTTTGATTATGACTTAGTTTGTTTGTTTCTCTCATCTCTGTTTGGTGTATGTTTTGAGATTGCATGTTATGGATATATAGTGGGTTGTTCTTAGAGAAGACATATTTTTATACTCCTCTACCCCCCTTCCGTTTTGATAATGTCAAAAGGGGGAGAGAAATTCAATATCTTGAAGCTCAACCATATTGCTTTTACTGCCTATGTGATCGTTTTCTTGTTCACTATATGATTTATCATGTGACTTGCTAAAGGACCATATAGTATATGTATGTTATGTTGCTTTGTGTAGATAGACTAACTATGAATATTGAAGTAAGCATAGATTGAGGGGGAGCAATTCACATTTTTCAAATCTTGAATCCCCTTACAATTCACAAGGAAAAGGTATAATTTCAATATCCTTTGCAATATGATTGAGGAATGGTTTGTCATTGTCAAAAAGGGGGAGAATGTTGACTTGAGAGTTATACATTGTCCATATTTTGATAATGACTTAACCATTCCATTCCTATGTATCTAATATGTTTCTTCAATATTGGTTTGAGGCTTTAGGTACATGAAAATGATCAAATTATACAAGCCCTAACTTGTTTAAGTTCAAGTCAAATGCAATGCAAGTGCACATTTTGGGAAATCACTCCAAACGACCTTAGAAGAATTTTATAATCACTTGTATTGATGATATGACTTGTAACTAAAATTGGAAAATATGAGGGACACTTTATACTAAGGTTTAATCACTCAAAAGTCAACTTAAAAAATTTGTCACAGGTTGTTCATCGGTCGAATTGGAAACTGGACCGATCCTATGATGGATTTATTGAAGATGACCCATCGGTTGAGTTGTACACTCACAGAACTCGACCGATCGACTCACTGAGCAAATCTAATTTTAGCTCATCAGTCAAGTTTTCCAGAACAAACTCGACCAATAGTTTGAAAATTGGCTTTGTCTCTTAGTTGATCGGTCGAGTTACCTTTATTGAAACTCGACTGAATGTACTGTATGAAAAATGCAGAAAAAGTGATTATAGACTTTGGTGAGTTTTTTTGGGTGAAAATAGATTTGTTGCATTATAAATAATGACTATATTTTGACCCTAAGCAATCCCCAACTCAAGGGAACACCCCCAACTATAAATAGGACCCCTTGGAGCTCATTCCAAGTTTGCTCATTCATTCTATTCTAAGTCCTTGCTATAGTTGAGTATGTTGCAACTCCTTGATCCCCTTTCTCTCTTTAGTTTACACCTCATTTCATGATTATGAGTGAGATAGGCATGTTGTAAGAGAACTACTCCCTTGTGCATGTAAAGCTCTCATCTTCTCCATCTTCCCTACCCCTTTCCTACATGAAGCAAAGGTGAAGTAAGCTACTCCGAGTGAAGGTGGAGTTGTTGTTGTTCCTCTTCAAGGTTGATGAAAAGGTGGTGATCTTCTCTAGGTGAAGGAGAAGGTAAAGGTTGAAGATCCAAGAAGAGTGGAAAAGTCCTTGAAGGCGGAAGACTTGTTCTAGAGTGGGTAAGACCTTGGAATAAGGTTGAAGACTCTTGCAAAGTGGGTAAGTCCTTGGTAAGTTGGGATACTCTTTGTTCTTGGATGGGTAAGTCCTTTGGTGGTCGTGTTGTGACTCTTATTGGTGATAATATAGAGAAAAGCACTTGCAAAGTCCTAGAGGTTGACCTCTCTAGGTAGTGGACATACTCTCTCCTAGTTTGGAGAGTGGAGCCACTCTACATGACCTTATTAAGTGCTTGCTATCAATCTTGCTCATCCTTTCGATGTTTGTTAGTTAGGACTTCAAATTGTACTTAATCTATTGGTTTCAATTTGATACAATTTAAAGGTCTAATCTATCTTTTGAGAATTTTTGTCGCTCAATTCACTCCCCCCTCTAGAGCCCTAGATTCAACAGAAGTATTATGTATCTACTATTTACCATACTAAGCATGTGGACTCGTTTCCATCCTCCCTATTACGTGAAATTGTTGGACTCTATATATCGGATACATCCTCTGCACTCATTTCTTCCTCCCTCATTTCTACAAAAAGTTGAACTCTTATCTCATACCACCCATTATAACCACCAGTAGTTTACTTTTGAATAGATACACACGGGCAACACGGACACACCACCGAAATAGAGCACCAATAAAATCACATCCTTTGTTTGATATACTACAGAGCGAGTCTTCGATCTTGCATGCAATGACATTTGCTACACCGTAAACAACTCTACAAGAATACATCATCATCTCCATCCAATTCTATGATCGAAAAGGGATTGGCCAAAGAGTCCTCCAATTATCCTATGTTCCATGTAGGCGTCCAACTCTGTTGGTCCCAATTTGATGGCTTCACTTCTTTGAAGGGAACCCAGATCGTGGATCTCCAAAGTAATCACATGGATGGGTTAATTTCAATACTATTACATTCATTCAGTGTTTTTTATCTATATATGTAGCACGATGACTTACCAATCAATGGCTATTAACACACCATGTTTGTCTTATTCATCAATTGAATCTTGACATCTACAGGTAAAGACAGACCACTCGAGGTTGTCATACTTCCTCAATATACTTGTATGAAGAGGTTAATTAGCCTACATTGTTGTGCACTATTGAGAATGTTGTGCACATGTCCAGACAAAGGGTAGACAATTCCTATTGTTTAGCTACAAGGGTGTTCCTGACGAGGTCTGCAAGGAGCATCAACCTAATCAACAAAGAGTGACTGATGACCTCTATTCCTCTTTGAGGAATAAACTTATGATGGCAGCTGAGTAAGAAACACCATCACTTTAGGTATCATCTTAGATTGATGCTTTATTAAAGATACAAATTATAGTCGTTTCTGCCAAACACTTTCACATTGATCTATGTATATCAACGATGAGATGCCTTCTTACCTTTATTCAGTAAAAAACGTTCAGAGTTGTTTTAAGCACTTATAAAATTTGTTTCCTATCACAGTGTAGATTAATATTGTGTGTGCATTCCCTATTACCATTCCTTGATGAACTGGACACGAACATAGTTATAACAGTTTTTTATTTCATTTCACATCAGAGATAAATCCCTCTTTTAGTTGATCATGAACATTTTATAATTAGTATATGAGTCCAATCCTTGTAGAAACTCAAGTTATTGCATGGAGGCTGGTAATTTTGATAGTTATAAAAGTGTTTATTTATCACAACCCTTAGGACTATAGGACCTACATTTTTAACAGATTACCAATGTTAAGTTTTACAAAAGAAAGGCCCCACAACAATTCTCTTAGACACCTTATTTTGTCCTTATAATACTCTTCTAGGTTCTCTAACACAGACAAGCCTTTTCATTGAGTTCTTGTGTTTACTCTCGTTTGTTATGTTGTAAACCTAACACTTGAATATATTGACTCATAATCACTAACAATCAAACAACCAAGACTGTATGATCTCAGTAATTTCTCACAATCATAGTTGATTAGAGTAACATGTATAATCATTTTCTATGTTAGTTACAACGTCCAATTAACATCACCACCAACAACTATATCATTATGTCAACCCCTATTACCACATTCTGGTTACTAATTATTGTTTCTATTAATATTTAAAAATGAAATCCATATTTCTTCTAGCACAAGTCCCCTAGCATTACAATATTCCTTCATTGGGAATAACTCCTGGAAGAGACACGCCTGCAAATATGCTAGAGTTAAGATACATGAAATCTCATGTTCTTGGTTGAAACAATATGAATGCTTTGGTGTACACACTCTTGAGGTAGAATGAACACCAATATGGAGTGATTCTTCATCGCATTCAACTACAACCAATGACTCTACCTCAATCACTTGACTAGAAATTAACTTTGACTTGGTCGAGTAGCATGTGCAGATTCCATGTGTTCATCTACAGAGATAGAGGTCGAATGTGATAAGAATATTGTGATCAAAATGTATCCACAAGGTATTTAAATCATTGATGCCTAGAACATTGATTACTTCACACATCATCATTATAGATGATAATATCCATTATGTGATCAAGATCAAGCATAAATAGAACAATCATGCTCACAAGAAAGAGATTACTCAACCAAAACACCATGCTACTCCAACATGTCTATTGATAACATTTTTTTAGTTCTATACTCATCCAAAATAGTGACTTGATACCCAAAAAGATCTCATGTTTTTCCCAATGTTATAAGCATTCTCCAACAAATTCTCTAATTGTGTGGTTACAATGTTTCTGACAACAAGGATGACGATGGCGAGTGTGAGGGTGTAATCATATCCAATGACAAAAGTGATGATGAAAAAGATGAATGCCAATGAAAATATTCCCTACATCTACAAATACAAGTTTATTAAGGACATCAACTTTCTCACAAATGACTCAACTTTTGCAAGAAAGTAGAATTGATGTAGGATAAAGGCATCAAAAGATAATGAGTGCCATATTGAAGAGAAAGATAATTAGCATCTCAGAAAAGTATTAATTTAGGATTTTTTTCAGAAGCTTAATACTTGTGAATTTCAAATTATTTTATGTTTTTACAAAATTTCCTGGAGTCCTTACAATTGTGATTTAGTTTAGTTATGAACACTTAGCTAATATTAAAATATGGAACATGTGTCTTATTGGAATATGGACTGACTGTGTACTAAAATTCAAATATATTTTATTTCATTAACTTTTATTTTTTATGTATCTACATTTAATTGGCATTCTTAAAGTTCTCAATCCTTATGTCTCATTCCATATAGTTATATATAATGGATGTTTATATCACAAAACTTCCACAATGTCTTCAATTACATTGAAGCACAAAACATTTTTCTTATGATGCATTGTAACTTAATTGGGTTGATTTTAATATAACCACCATGCAATGAGTCATTGTTACACTATGTATAGAATTAGTACCCATGATTTAGATATCATAACACCAAATAATCTTGTAATTATATTTTGTTATTTATGCATGTGCATGTCTTGCTCACGTGCACCGCACGTGCATTCACTAGTAATCGAGAAAAATCTCCCACTTCACGTAGACTTGTCTCATGAGTCATGTATTTGCACTATATATACATCACAGATACAAAGTGACACAATTTCTCACACTACTACATAATAGGACAACTTTTGGAGTCATGATGCAATCCTATTTTAGGGTTTCATATTGTGTCTTATTGCACTTTAATCACATCTATACATGTTAGATTACATGTTATTCTTTTCAATGTGTATATTTATACCAAATACACTTATGGACGTTCTTTGCATGTTTTTAGGTACTTGGACCATGCTTGGATGGACGAGAGAGAGAGAATGATCCTAGGGTTTCTCTACCCTTAAGAGGCCCAAAGCGAAGCCAAAAGCTCCCTCAACCTAACCCTAGTGGCCAAGACTCAAATGAAGCAAGGTCAAGAAACCAACACAATCGTGGTACCACAAAACGGCCATGTTGGCTCACTCAAATAGTGACAAGGTTGGATATTCAAGTTCAGCCGCACGGCGGTACAACATAGCATGGTCATTCTCACATGACCCAGAACGGATGTGCATCACATCATGGTCGTGATGCCAAGAAGACAGAATGCCCTTGCTGCTCAGAATGGCCAGCACTCCCTCGAGCCAAAACGGCCGTAGTGACCACCACGATCTGTTACCAGTGCCACCAACAGGCCAAAATCCAAATTTTCTACAATTAATTTCACCATTTTCCACCTCACCCGCTCCATCCCACCACAGACATGATGACCCCTACCTACCATAGTCGTATTGTCCATAACTGATAGAGACATGCAAGTCTTGTTTATTGGGCAACAGACAAAAGCATCTTCACTAGATGTAGTGGGAGAGTGACTATTCTATTAGGGATCATACATACTGATGTATATAAACCTTTTAGAATAAATGCTAAAGGTAGTTACCAATACCTCATTATATTTATCAATGCTATCAGTAGATATAGAAGTTTGTATTTAATGAAATAGAATTATAGATCCCTTGAAAAGTTCTAGGAGATTATGAATGAAATACGTAACCAAATTGGTAAAAGTATTAAGACACTTCAATATGATTGATGTCGAAATATTTTAAACCAAAAATTTGAGGACATTATGGAAAACCTGTGATATTGTATCACAATGAACTCCACCTGAGATAGAATGATAAATCAAAAAGAAGGAAACACACCTTATTAAGTCATGATGTGATTATCAATCGATCTAATCTTCCAATTTTGTCTTTTGGCACATGCTTTACACTAAAATGATATACCGTCTAAAATGGTTCGAAAGATACCATATGAGATATGGCATGGGAAGAGTCCCAAAATATCTTTTATAAGTATTATGATTGAAAGTCTCACATCCCAATTTTTATGGTTAATTTAAACTTAGTATGAAGTTTTTCCTAAATAATAATGATTGAGGGGTTTTAATGCAAAATGCCTATAATGATTGTCTTTATACAAATTAGGATAAGAAAACTTAAGATAATTGCCAAAGTCATACTTCATTTTTAAATATGAATTATGTTTGTCTATTAACTCATATTAATTCCTTTCTTTTTCTCTCCCCCATGAAATGACTATTAAGCATGGACAAAGGTTATAATGTGACAAATATGACTATTTGATAAGTAATCTCAGATTTATGGCTCAAGAATTCAATAAAAGGAATCCTTTCAAATTGTATTGCTTTTAAATGCATTTATATTAATATATGGGAGTTATGGGTCCTAATGTGTGCAAACACAAACTCTAATGGTGTAGAAACATTCTAGACCCTCCAATTAGTATATGGTTCAAAACTGAACTCAATTGGACCAAGTTTGACCTTCCAAATGAATTGATGAGATTTCTATAATGTTGAGTAAGGTTTGATTTCATTCAATACGAGCAAATAAGCCTATCGTTCTTATTTAGCCTACTGTCACGCGCCCTTTGGATTTCTGTCCTTTTTCTTACACCATCCAACGATCAGGATCTAAGCGATCGGCGATCTGACGGTTCTTAGACTGTCACTCCTCCCGACGGTTTCACGTACAAGAGTTTCTCTCCTATGTTTCCTTCCTCACCATCTTGCTCCCTCATTACTCCACCATTTCATTCGATTCTTCCTCCCTCATCTTCATTTCTCTCCAATGATTCAAATGAGAAATGACTCATCCATTAACTCCCCTTGTAGGCAAAATGCCCAAATAGGGCTCTTCGCATATCTCTTCCATGAATGTGCAGACACCACTCTCACCTTCCTCGTCTCCATCTAAAGGACCCAAAGGCATCAGCGGACCCCAAGAACCCTTCCTCCTCACAGTCTCTGCAGGTTCTCCACATACCCAATCATCTTGAGTGTGTGAGGACCAACTGGATCTCCTTCTGTCATGACGCACTTGAACAGCACCCTAGAAACATTGTATCTCTCTTCCCGTGCCTGATCTTCATACATGTTCCTGAGATGCTGAATCATCTCTATGACACCCATGTTCTCATGTTGTCTCTGCAACTCATGGTTCATGGAACATAACATCAAGCACTTTGCATCAATGGCATCATCAAAATGCTTCTTGTAAGCATCTCTTTCTGCCTTTGGTGCATTAGGAGCGGGTTCCTCTGGAATTGGAGTATCCAGGACATAGAGATTTCTCTCTTGAGTGAGAACAATTCTCAATGTACGATAATTGTGGAAGTTTGTCCCATTTAGCTTGTCCTTGTCAAGGACCGATCGCAAAGAAAAGTTGTTGTTTGTTGCCATTTGAACTACAAAAGGAAATATGCAATTTTAGTCCAAAAACTCATTTTCGACTTATTTGATTGATTTGAAAATTTGATGATATAATTAGGCCTTTAATTAATTATCGCTCCCACTATTTTACTTCAAATTGATAGCCCTCACCATCAATTCAGAAGATTGCAGCGTACAACCTTTTAGTGGGCAAGATCCTGAAATCCTCTAAGCCATGGACCAGCTAGGGCTGTCACCCACAACATAGATCTCTCAAGTAGGCAACTCTTGCCAATTGCATCATATGCAACTCTTGATAAGATGTCATATGAAACTCCTTGCCATGATCATCTCCATGCCTCAAGGTACTAGATCCCATCTAGATCACCTTGTTAAGTCCGACCCAAAGCAAACACGATGAATATGCACCCTGCTAGGGCATACCCACACATTCATCCTTCACACTTCCACGAGATAGACGGTGCACCACGCTAGGGCGTGCCCACACTTGGTCGATCAAGCTTTTCACATGTGTCGCATTTGGAAGGCATCTAAAACTTAATATTTAATGAGGGATTTGGTTTTTATATACATATACATATCCAATCACCACAATACATAGTACGTATCATATACATGCTATATTCCACAGAAAACATGCACAAACGATAAAAGCGATGATTATGGCCATCCTAATATGATTCCTCGAGATAAGAGGAATCACGGTCATCTAGGTCTACATCACATGCAACCTGTACAAGATGAATTATGTGCCTTGCCATCCGAGTTGATCAACTCATCCCATGAATGATCTGCTCTCTTTTGCCGGTCGTCTGGGTGCCACCAGCCGATCGGTTGACTCCTCCAACCGATCGGTTCGCTTGGTCATCGTGCATCTCTTGATGGCCGCCACCCACTCGTCTCGCTCCTCGAACCGGTCATCAACTGATCGGTTCACTCCTTGAATCGATCGTCTCGAACGTCAACCGATCAGTTCACGCCTTGAACCGATCGCCTCAGCGGTTGTCTGGATGTCCTCCGGTCTTTGACATAACAGGAAATAAACACCCTTAGGGACCCAGACCTACTCCTCCTCTCTCTCCGGCAACCATCGCCTTGCCTCACCAACCCATGCACTCTTCTCTGCAATTTGACGTCTGGTAAGCAACACCACTTCACCCATGTCATTTTTCGGTTCCTAGTTATCTCTGATCTTGTCTGAGTCACCTGGACCTATAGGTCGCCGCTGGGAGTTCATCGGTGCTAGTCGCCATGGCATTCTAGTACACCCGCTACCACGGAAGCAGGTTGTTTGACTTTGCAATACCACCAAGATCATTTTCCAGTCACCTCTTGAAGGTTTCGAGCTATTTTCCTTGATTTTTGGATCAAATTGTTTCCCCTATTTCTCGCTTGCTCCGACAACCTATACTGGGGCCATGACGGTCCCTTCACAACTGAGTTTGTTGCCTACAGCTGAGCGGCCTCTCACAAGTCTTTATCAATGTGATCTCACTGCCCTCCATGTTAGTTCCTCGCTCTGTGCCACCCAGTTGTTGCTTGTCATGGTGGAAGTAATGGAGCTGAGACTACGGTGCAGGCTAAGGCCTTTGGATGGCTCGTTGGCTTCGTTGGATGACAAGAAACTCAACGACACCCTTATATTCATGAGAGTGACTCAGTGTTCCCTGATACTGATCGGAGTTTCATCTCTAGGAGGTATCGAGCACCATGACTTAGGAGTGGAACAAACCAGGTCAGTGAATGGCGTTGGTGTCCCTACCCACTCAATCGAGTTATTGATATCGCATGGGCACTCTGGGAATTTTCCCTTTGTTTATCTGTCCAATGTTGCACATTGCTTAGCCACATGGAGAAATCTGAAAAGGACACGAGGGCACGGGTTTGATCCCAATGTCCTCTTAGTTGGATAATTTGCTCACCTAGCTTTTCTTCGAATTTCCATTTGTCTGATCTTTGTAAAATCATAGTAATTCACCCGATGCTCAAAAAAATACAAGTAAATAGTCAATGGAAAGGGTTTTTCGAGAGGAAGTCGGTTTTATTATTTTCAAGTTCATATTTTCATTTCCATTTTGATGTTTTATTGAAAATCCTCTCTTGGCCCATGAAACCCTAAGTATGTATCAATGTGATTCATGCGACCTTAGTCGATCAAGTTTTTCTATTTTAGTGATGACAATCAGTAATCCTAAACCTAATTCACTCAAACCCGCAAGCCTAAATCAACTTAAGATCAATACAATGTATTGATTAATGATGACTATGAACATGTACTTTGAGTCTTATCAAGACAAGAGGGGGTTTGACCTATACTTGACTCAAAAGGATCTACTTTGCTCCAAGGTAAATGGGTCATGCTACTGAGCACCAATATTTATGGTTTATTGCCTGTTAAGTATAAGTAGACATTATGATTTCATGTTTAAATGTTTAAGCCATGACCACTATATCAAATTGCTTGATGATTGTTATATGTTATGTCCTGTGATTTAAATGTTCATTATGATTAAGGTTATGATTAAGGACTCATGAAACTCATGTTAATGATCAAGAGGGAGAAATCCCATCATGTTAGGACATCATGTTAAGTTCAAGAATCGTGATTATTTTAATGTTAATGTCATGTTAATGATTATGTTAAATGGAATTGAATTAGTTTTTATATGCTCTCGAATCATGGACCTCAAGGGGTCATTAAGGGTTTTCCTAGCAATCAAGGGATTTCCTAGCAATCATGTGCTCCTAATGGGGCGTTATAGAGGGATGCATACAATTACTATTTAATTCTTCATGTTAGTAATTATTCAATAATATTATTCAAATAAATGCTTATAGTCAATTCATGTCACCTTTTTCTTACATGTCAAATATACTCTATTTTGCTTATGTTATAATGTGCCAGTACCGTTGACTGATATGATTGTTTTCCCCCTTTGCATGGATGGGGACACGATGTCCCCAGGAATTGGAGCAATTAAGGACTTTGGAGAAGCAAGACAGGAGTAGAAGACCTTCAAGAACTATTTGGTGGGGTTCCATTCATACTAGGTGATCTGACTATGTTTATCTTTATGCATAGTTTCCATGTGTAGAATTGTTTAGACATTTTATCGTACTCAATTGTAATTTCCTATATAAATAACATTGTATGAATCCCATGGTGAATTATGTGTTTATTTGCTATGATTCCTTAAATGTAACATCCCTCTTCAAAGTGAAAGCTTCTGCTAAGTCATGTTGAATATCATGAGGAGGGGTGTTACATTAATGGTATCAGAGCCAATAAATGGATGGCCACCAAAGATACAATTTGATTCATAGTTCTAACCCTAGGTTTGTATGACCCTTTTTCAGATAGCCCCTAAGAGAGCAGACAAGGGAAAGGGTAAGGATGATGGTGCTAGCTCTTCTAGTGGGGAAAAAGGACCAAGAGGGAACAATGAGCCAACCCTAGAAGAATTGGTCCAACCCCTCACCAATGTCTTAACGCAAGGACAATACCAGCCTGGACATCATGAGCTAACTTTAGTGGATTTCCTAAACATAAGTCCCAAGTCTTTCTCAGGTGAAGGAGAGGTTGATGTAGTCACCAAAGATGAGGATTGGATTAGAGGCATGGAACATTGCTTTCGAGACATGGACTTCCCTCAACACTCTAGGGTTCGCTTTGCAACCCACATGCTCAAAGGTGCAACCCACATATGGTGGGAGAACTACCTCAATTCAAGGGCAGCTGAAGCACCTCCACTCACATGGGAAGGATTCGTTGAAGCCTTTTATGAGCATTATGTGTCTGAGGCTATGATTGAGAAGAAGGAGTTAGAGTTTTCCAACCTCACTCAAGTGGGTGACATGACTGTTACCCAGTACACTATGAAGTTCAGTGTCCTCCAAAAGTATGGATATGATTATGATGAATGTTGTAGGATGAAGAAGTTCATCCAGGGACTCAAGCCTGACCTAAGCTTTGCCTTGTCAAGAAGAGGCCACAGGACCCTCCAGGATGCCTTGGATGTAGCCCTAGAGCTTGAAGATCACCCTAGAAGATCCTACAAGAAGGAATTTCCTTAGAAGAACAACCAATACCATCCTCTCAACAACCCTAAGAGGAAGGTGCCTAAACCTACAGTAGAAGCTAAGAAGCCCCAATGCCTGGCGTGCAAGAAGAACCATGCAAGCCCATGCAGGTATGGTACGGGTGCATGCTACTATTGTGGAGAAATCAGGCACCTCAAGTTAAACTTCCCTAAGCTCACAAAGAAGGACCAGGACCTGAACAAGGGCCACCCTCCACCTACCAAAAGATAAGCTAGAATTACTATGGAAGTAGAGAAGGAAGATGGAGAGTGATGTAATAATTACCTTATGTTCATTTGAACCTTTTATGAAATAAATTCACTTTCTGTGCAAATTTTAGTAATATTTTAATTATGTGGAGAAGTAACATAAATCCTAATGTGGGTAGTACTGTAGGAAATTTTGAGGATGAAATTTGTTTTAAGGTGGGTAGAATTGTCACTTCCCAATTTTTATGGTTAATTTAAACTTAGTATGAAGTTTTTCCTAAATAATAATTATTGAGGGGTTTTAATGCAAAATGCCTATAATGATTGTCTTTATACAAAATAGGTTAAGAAAACTTATGATAATTGCCAAAGTCATACTTCATTTTTAAATATGAATTATGTATGTCTATTAACTCATATTATTTCCTTTCTTTTTCTCTCCCCTACAAAATGACCATAAAGCATGGAGAAAGGTTGTCAGGTGAAAAATATGACTATTTGATGATTAATCTCAGATTTATGGCTCAAGAATTCAATAAAAGGAACCCTTTCAAATTATATTTCTTTTAAATGCATTTTAATTAAGATATGGGAGTTATGGGTCCTAATGTGTACAAACACAAATTCTAATGGTATAGAAACTTTCTAGACCCTCCAATTAGTATATGGTTCAAATTTGAACTCAATTAGACCACGTTTGACCTTCCAAATGAACTAATGAGATTTCTATAATGTTGAGTAAGGTTTGATTTCATTCAATACGAGAAAATAAGCCTATAGTTCTTATTTAGCCTCCTGGAACGCGCCCTTTGGATTTATGCCCTTTTTCTTGCACCATCCAATGGTCAGGATCTAAGCAATTGGCAATCTGACAGTTCTTAGACTGTCACCTTCCTCCCGACAGTTTCACAGACATGAGTTACTCTCCTGTGTTTCCTTCCTCGCCATCTCGCTCCCACATTACTCCACCATTTCATTCGATTCTTCCTCCCTCATCTTTGTCTCTCTCCGATGATTCGAATGAGCAATGACTCATCCACTAACTCCCCTTGTAGGCAAAATTCCCAAATAGGGCTTGTCGCATCTCTCTGCCATGAATGCACAGACACTACTCTCGCCTTCCTCGTCTCCATCTAAAGGACATGAAGGCATCAACGAACCCCAAGAACCCTTCCTCCTTGCTCAATTCTTGCTTTGATGCCCTCAGGAACCCAGACCTACTCCTCCTATCTCTCTGGCAACCATTGCCTCACCTCACCAACCGTTGCACTCTTCTCCAAAATTGGATGTCCGGTAAGCAACACCACAACACCCACTTCATTTTTCGTTCCTAGTTATCTGTGAACTCGTCCGAGTTGCTCGGACCTATAGGCCACCGATGGGTCTTCGTCAGTGCTAGTCTCCATGGTGTTCTAGTATGCTCGCAACCGTAGAAGCAGGTTGTTTGACTTCACAAAACTACCACGATCATTTTCCAGTCATCTCTTGAAGGTTTCGAGCTATTTTCCTTGATTTTTGGATCGAATTATTTCCCCTATTTCTCACTTGCTCCGATGACCTATACTGGGGCCACGACGGTCTCTTCACAACCAAGTTTGTTGCATGCAGTTCAACAACCTCTCACGAGTCTTTATCAATGTGATCTCACTACCCTCCATGTTAGTTCCTCACTCTGTGCCACCCAGTTGTTGCTGGCCATGGTGGCAGTAATGGAGCGAGACTCCGGCACAGGCTAAGGCCTTTGGATGGCTCGTTGGCTTTGTTGGATGATGAGAAACTCGATGACGCCCTTAGATTCATGAGAGTGACTCAGTGTTCCCTGATACTGATCAGAGTTCCATCTCCAGGAGGTGTCGAGCGCCATGGCCCGGGAGTGGAACAAACCAGGTCAGTGAATGTTGCCGATGTCCCTGCCCACTCAATCGAGTTATCGATATCGCATGGGCACTCTGGGAATTCGACCTTTGTTTTATCCGTCTAGCACTACACATTGCTTATCTACATGGAGAAATCTGAATGGTCCATGAGGGCACAGGCTCGAGCCCAGTGTCCGCTTAGTTGGATAATTTTCCCACTTGGCTTTTCTTTGAATTTCCTTTGGTCTGATCTTTGT
This sequence comes from Alisma plantago-aquatica, assembly GCA_963693085.1. Lineage (NCBI taxonomy): Eukaryota > Viridiplantae > Streptophyta > Magnoliopsida > Alismatales > Alismataceae > Alisma > Alisma plantago-aquatica. The sequence continues at coordinate 999,550,498 of OY856412.1, forward strand.
AAAATTGTTGTAATTCAATCGATGCTCAGAAAAATACAAGTAAATAGTCAATGGAAAGGGTTTTTCGAGAGGAAGTCAGTTTTATTGTTTTCAAGTCCTGATTTTCATTTACAGTTCAATGTTTTATTGAAAATCCTATCTTGGCCCATGAAACCCTAATTATGTTTCAAAGTTATTCATGCGACCTTAGTCAACCAAGTTTTTTTTACTTTAGTGATGATGATCAATAATCCTAGACCTAATTCACTCAAACCCTCAATCCCTAAATCAACTTAAGATCAATACAATGTATTGATTAATGATGACTATGAATAGGTACCTAGAGTCTAATCAAGATAAGAGGGAGTTTGACCTATACTTGACTCAAAGGATCTACTTTGCTCCAAGGTAAATGGGACATTCTACTGAGCACCAATATTTATGGTTTATTGCATGTTAAGTATAAGTAAACATTATGATTTCATGTTTAAATGTTTAATCCATGACCACTATATCAAATTTCTTGATGATTGTTATATGTTATGTCCTATGATTTAAAATGTTCATTATGATTAAGGTTATGATTAAGGACTCATGAAACTCACGTTAATGATCAAGAGGGAGCAATCCCATCATGTTAGGACATCATGTTAAGTTCAAGAATCATGATTATTTTAATGGTAATGTCATGTTAATGATTATGTTAAATGGAATTGAATTAGTTTTTATATGCTCCCAAATCATGGACCTCAAGGGGTCTTTAAGGGCTTTCCTAGCAATCAAGGGATTTCCTAGCAATCATATGCTCCTAATGGGGTGTTATAGAGGGATGCATACAAATACTATTTAATTCTTCATGTTAGTAATGATTCAAGAATATTATTCAAGCAATGCTTATAGTCCATTCATGTCACCTTTTTCTTACATGTCAAATATACTCTATTTTGCTTATGTTATAATATGTCAGTACCGTTTATTGATATGATTGTTTTCCCCCTTTGCATGGCTGGGGACGTGATGTCCCCAGAAATTAGAGCAACTAAGGACTCAGGAGAAGCAAGACAAGACTAGAAGACCTTCAAGAATATCTGGTGGGGTGCCATCCATACTTGGTGATTCGATTATGTTTATCTGTATGCATAGTTTCCATGTGTAGAACTGTTTAGACATGTTATAGTACTCAATTGTAATTTCCTATATAAAGAACATTGTATGAATACCATGGTGAATTATGTGTTTATTTGCTATGATTCCTTAATTGTGACGTCCCTCTTCAAAGTGAAAGATTTTGCTGAGTCATGATAAATATCATGAGGAGGGGTGTTACAGAAAGCTTTTATAAGAAATAGTTTCTTAAAAAGCTTTGTCCATAAATCACATAAATGTTATTTTGTTGAATGCTACTTTTATATTCGTATTTGACAACAAAAGTGTTTTGTTTCCAGGATGGCTGGATTCTTGGAAGAGAATTTAATTCGAAAGGAATTAGTGAGAGAAAAGTAGAACTCAAAATGTTTGAGACAAATAAGAAAAATTGAACCAAAAGAGGTACAGTGGGAACAATGAGAATCACTAATTGTTGTTGAATCTCAAGTTCCTTATATAATACAAAACCTCATAGAGTCTAGTAAGAACACGATTGAGTTTGAAAGATTATGATATCTTATAACTCATAAAGGCAGTGAGTTGGTCATAAAATGATGAGTCAACAATCTACCTAGAAAGCTATTAAGGGAGTAGAATACGAGACATGGCTTGAGGCCATGAGATCTAAGATGGACTGCATGTACACCAACAAGGTATGACCTTGGTGGATACACCTGATGGGGTAAAACCCATAGGGTGCAATTGGGTTTTCAAGAAGAAGACCAAAATGGATGGTAGTGTACAAACGTATCAGAGAAGATTGGTTGCAAAGGGTTTCAAACTAGTTCAAAGTGTTGGACATGATGAAATCTTTCACCAGTTGTCATGGTTAAATGCATCAGAATCATGCTTGATATTGGAACTTATGTGACTATAAGATTTGGCAAAGTGGAGATTAAAGACAGATTCCTTAATAAGAATATTGTACATGATGTGTACGTAATACATCCTAAAGGTTTTATAAATCCATATAATGTAAATAAAGTCTATAAGCTAAAAACATCAATCTTTGGATTGAAGCAAGCATCTCAGATCTGGAATCTTCAATTTGACAAGATAATCAAGTTTGACTTGAGTATGAATGAAGATGAAATTTGTGATTAAAAGCTTTAGTGGGAGCATATTTATATTCCACATAATGATGTGGAATAACATCCTTCTACTGTATACATTAAAACCTGGAATGGAAAGTACCTTCTCTATAGAGGGTTTAGGCAAAGCATCCTATGTGGTAGGAATTGTGATCTATAGAGATAGATCTAGAAAACTTATTCACCTAAGAAAGAGCACATACATTGCAAGATGTTGAAGGTGTTCAACATGCAAGACTAAATGATTGAAAACTTATCCATGTCCCATGGAGTTAGTCTCTCAGGAGCATAGTGTCCCCAGTTCTTGTAAAGAATGGGAAAACATGAGTGAGATGCCATATGAATTTTCAATTGGATCTATCATGTATGCAATGTTATGTACTCATCCCATTATCTCGTATGTGTTGGACATGACGAGAGGATATGTACTTATCCAATTGTCTTGTATGTATTGGACATGATGAGTGGATATTTGTCAGATCTTAGTGATAGTCAATTAACTACCATAAAGAACATCCTTAAGTACTTGAGAAGCACTAAAAGGATCAGTTCCTTGGTTATGGTAATAAGGAAGAGTTGGGCGTAAATGGTTACACTGATGCAAGATTCCATAATGAAAAATAAAATTAATGATTGCAATATAAATTTTTGTTTGACCTCAAAATGAGAACGATATGCTAGAAAAAATATGAGCAAGAGACAATTGTTTAATTATACAATAAAAGTCAAGTACCTTGTTGTTTTAAAAAAAACAAAGGATATTGTATGGATCCAGAAGTTCATTTGGATGAACTTGTTGGAGGTTCCAAGCATTAATGACACATTAGAAATATTTTGATAACAATGGAGATATTGGTTAGGCAAGGAATCTCAGATAGCATACTACAAGACTCCCATCTCATACAAGAAGTTGTACATGTACGAGATGTAAAACTTGTAAAATATTGACTAAAAGCAAATGTTGCTAACCAGCTATAAAAGTGATTTCGCAACAGAAACATGATGGACATGTTAAGATCACTTGGAATAATATTGGTGGGTGATTGGATCTAGGTTCAAATGAGAGTTTGTTGGTATGTATAATTAGAGAGCTAATCAGACGATGATTGTAATGGGGCATTAGATACATTCTTTCATAATGATAAAGGCAATTATGTCTATTATGTTTGTCTCAACCATGAGATGATTACACACACATAGTAGATGTCTAAAGAATGATGTTAATCGATGACATATGTCTTTAGGTTGAGGACATGAACAATGAGATGATATGTATTACAAGAGTACATAAATTCTTGTTATGTCCCCAGTCAAATATTACTGCAGAAGAAAAATAGAAAATAGTAATACATAAGACTAGAGTGTATGTTGGTTGATGATAGAATCTCATTAGTCATGATAATAATGTATCGTACACATGTACATGTTATATAATAGTGTATCGTACAGACCCACCTTTAGACTGATACATGGAGACCATGGAATGGTAGTCAGATCAGCTCTCATAGTGATAGTAGTGATTGTGGTTCTTAGACCTGAAACCACTACACTCATCACATGTTGTTCGATGTACTTAGACACCATCCAACATGACCTTGAATAAGGGTTGTCATAAAGGTGATGCTCATGTACATTGCGACACATGGGGATTGAGTATGAGTGATGTTGATGGGATTTGTCCCCCAAATAGGATATTGATATATAGGCCACTTGTTAAGCGAGAATGAGAAACATATGGCCATGCTCATGTGAATCAATATATTATATGTGAGCTCGCATGCATCTCATATAGTCTGCTCTAGTATAAGGAACATGGATTGAGCATTGAGATGATGATGATTCCATGTCCCTATTTCAATCTGGATATCAAAGACAAAGGAATTATATGATCATGATAACACTAATCAAAGATTGTAGGTTGAAGTTATTCTCTAACTTTACAAATTACTTGGTAGCAACAATGTGTTGCTAGATACCACTCGTTGCTTGTAATGTCATATATTGTTTATGGACCTTCACTACCAACGTAACTTGGGACCTATAGGGTCACACACATATGATGCACCTTGAATAGGATTTTATTCATGAATGATGTTTACCTTGATTACTAAAGTGTTTAGGTATTCAATTAAACAACTGACATTGAAAATTGACTGACTGGATTGTGAACTGACCCCTTCAAGTGTTTAACCAATCAATTCAAGTGTCAGGTTAATTCAAACAACATTGGTTGAATATTGCCTGAGTTGGACAAGCGAAATGACCATTTCACATATGAAACGACCATTTCATGATATCATACAATGGTTTCATAATATGAAATGACCATTTCAAGAGTGAAATGATTGGTTCATCATTTGGATTGTTCGGTTCAATGATCATTTGATTGGATCAATGATTGATGTTGATGTCATGATTGTGCATTAATAAAATATGTAATGCCAATGTGTTTGAAAATAGGAAAGCATATGATCCCATCAGTTAAAGGGATGAACCAACCAGTTCACCATTTGTATAGCTTCCAAAAAATTCATGAAATTCCATCTCTTTGACTCCAAGATAGACTGGAAACCCTGGCATTGGCCCTCCTATAAGTAGAGTGGTATTGGGGGCTTCCCAGACACAACAATAAGCTCTGGTAATTATTGTAATTGTTGGTTGTGATAACCAAGAGAGCTTGAGCAAGACTTACCCATCAAATGGAGGGATATGAAGGGAGACACAATTGGGAGAGCGAATCAACTCTAACAAGTTAATGTTCGAAGGGACAACTCCTTCTTGTTGGCTCTGGTAGCACAACATGGAGTTACGAGTGGTACACGTGGACTACTCTAGAGGTGAGGAGGTTTTTGTAACATACCGAATCTTGGACCCTACCCTAGAAATTTGATCTTTTTAATTTGACCAAACATGGTTTGAGGTTAGACTTATAAAAGGTTTAGAATGGCTATTGTGAGCTAATGCATGTAAAATCACCCTAATAAACCTAATTGAATGAGTAATTAAGATAATGGGCCACTAATGGGTCATATGACTTATCTCATAAAAGAAATCCCAAAAATGAAATATAAGTTCAAAAGCATGTTCCTTGGGTCCCAATTGCCTTGGGAATCAAGTTTCAATTTATTCACATAATAATAGTTCATTTAAATCAAATTGGAAAAGAAGATGTGTTTCTCCCCCTAAAATATCAAATAAAATAATAAATTATTACAAAAGAGAAAAATAATCTTAGATTCATAATCTACATAATAAATATAGCCTTTGGGTGAATTTTCATCCAATTTGGAGAAAGTTTGCTTAAAAGGTGAAATCAGGAGAGAGAAAGTGTGTAGGAGCTTCAAAATATTAAATAAATATGCAAACAACTCTAAAATGTTAAATTGATGGCAAATCGTATCCAACACATTATGTATGACTTGTGGGTCAAGTTTCATCAAATTTGGATAATCCTAAAGTCATTAATGCATGAGGAAAGAAAAAATAGGATTTGGTTTATTTAACACATTAAAAGTTCTCAAAAGGCAAATCTAAATTCATATTTGGAATCTACATGCTTTAATTGGTCTCTATGAAAAATTCCAACTAATTTGGGACTCATTTGCACCCTCTTATGAGGAGAGAGAAAATAGAAATGAATTTATTGTCTCACTATATTCGATTTCAATTGGGAATCTTATTTATATTGTCGTGTTTCTCACATCCATTGGATTCAGATCAGACGACTCATGGGTCGTCACCTACCTTGCATTCAAAAGGGGAAACTGGCCACATAGTCTGATCAATTTTGTCATGATTTCTCCCTCTGTACTTGATCTTTTGACAAACTTTCTTTGCCGTCAGTTTCCTAGAATGATAATACACATTATAACCTATATATATGAGTGGTTTTGTTGGCTCATCTCTAGTTGGTTAGGCACCGCCCAACTCTCCCTGCTCATCCCCTGTTTTTGCCATTTCTTCTTCTTTATCATGGATATTAGCCTTCAAACATCTTGGAGCCTCCTCAAACACCTCTGCTGTGTTTTGTAGATTTGTTTTCCTCTAGAGGATCAACCGCGTTCATGCCAGGGCCTGCTCCCCCTTCTCCGGCCACATGCACCGAGGAAACTTGGGTTGTAGCTGAGCCTCCGACCTTCTCGAGTCTCAGTAAGGATAGAGGATGCTTCCTGGCGACCCAATGATGCTTTGGGGCCCCTCAATGGATCAAATTTGAGGTACACTGAGTTTCCCCCTTTTCTCGCTTTGTATGTCCGGTTCTGCAAGTTTAGGTTCTATTTTAAATTTTGTATCTGACCATTATGAAACCCAAATTTGGGGTATTTGAATCCATTTAGTGTTTGTGATCTGGTTTTTGAAATCGCCAACATGTTTTGGCATCTGGAGTTCTAATTTGTGCTCATTGGCACTATGATTTATCGCGGCTTATTTCTTCTCGTGGTTCTGTGAAAACAAAGAAGATGACCAATGGTGATTGGTCTGGTCTGCCCCTCTTTTTCTTTACCTTTTGCTTTTCATTCATGTGCATAACAGTCTTTTCACCATGTTTTGTTTTTCTTTGGATGAGCGAACCTGGCCTCTGACCCTGCGATGCACCCTTCTCTGATTGGGCCATGTACTCTCTCTCACAAGCTTTCTTTGCCTATGTGGCATTATCAGATTTTCTAATTGGTGGTTTTGTAAAATTGATAACTAATTATTTGTTTGGCCAAAAATTACAGATAAATACTCATTGGAATAAAAAAATAATATATAGCTAATGGTATAAGTTTTGATGGCTAAATCCAATGTTTAATAACATGTGTTTTCAATGAATGTAATTAATGATGAATTAACCTATAAAAATCATAACTAAGTATCTGTAAGTTAGAAAAATATAATAAAATATGTTTTCGACTCCTAATGACGTATACTAAAATATGGTATGGTTTTGATAACCTAATTTACATGTTAATAAAAAATTGATTTTTAGGGTTTTGAATAATTAATGGAAACCTAACCCTAATTCCACATAAATGCATCATAGGTTCTTTGGATGTCTAGTCTTGGACCTAGATGTGACTTTGGACTTTAGACTCTAAAGTTGAGATATGTTTATCCCCTATTCCTCAATGTTGAGCAATTAACCTATCTTTTCATTCTTTTGACTTTAGCCAACACATGTCTTTTCTCTTAATATCATGGTTCGTGGGAACTATCTTGCTTGTTATGAACTTGGATATTTTCTTGATATATATCTTGTGCCTTGGTGCATGTTGGTCCCTTATATTGATAGGTGCCACTTTGAAGTGGATGTTTATATGTTTGTGTTGTCCATTCTATGATGGAAACATTGTATAATTCTGACTATACTTTCGACTTGCCTCTACATTTTACATGCTATGTGATTCAGTAGCACAAGAGTAGTGTAATTGCATTGGTTTTTTTTATAGCAGATGTGATATGTCCTGCTCTTTTAGGACGGAAAGGAACCTCATACCCCGAGTTTTCAACTTTATGAGGGTTAGCCCATTTTATATATTTTTGGGAGATTGGTAGTATTCCTTTCTCTATTAGGTTTCAAATTTATGAGGGTTGGCCGCCAATTGTGTTTATATTGTTCTAGGGCTATGCTTATCTCACATGCATGTAGGTTGATGATGTTTTTGATGGGTTATGGGCCCAAATTGATGATGTGTTATGTGCCCAAAAATCTTGATGGGTTATGTGCCCAAATCTTGATATGTGCTTATGTGGCAATCCTTTATTGTTGTTTCATTATGGCAAGTATCTTCTTTTTATATGTGTTGATGATTCTTATCTTTTATGACATCTTTTGGGGTAGTCCTTATCTCTTGCATGGGAAGCCTTTTATTTTGATGTCCCTTACTGTTACAACCCCAAATTTTGGGTTCATTTGGTGAGAAATGTGATTTCTCATATTAAAGATATTTGAACAAATAATGATATAATTTTGTTCGAATAAATGGATTTTGTTTACAATAGCATTGATGTTTGTGTTGTGGGCTTTATTGGCTATTAGGCCCAAATAACAAGAAAATTCAATTAGTGAATGAATAATTGAATATTTGAGAAAAGAAAAATGTAGAAACCTCTAGAAGGCAAATCCAAAGAGGGATTTCATGCTTCTTGGGTTCCTTGGGTTCCAAGCAGTCCAAAGTTGCATAAAGAGTGCAATACGAAAAGAAAAGATCAATTAAGTATTTCTTTATTAAGAAAGAAATTAAAAATATCCATGAGGCATAAATGAGATTTCTTGGTGAATTTTCATATCCATGAGGTTGCTAATATTAAAAGGAATACCAATTGAAAGAAAAAGAAAAAGAAATGAAAAAGGAATTCAATGGGATAATGGAATATATAAGAAAATGAATAAAGGATGGTTAAAAGGCTCAAAGATATTTTCCCAAAATAGAATTTCGAGTTATAAAGGTTCCTTGGGGTTCAAGGAACTCAGGATAATTATATAATAGCAAGGGAAATAAAGAATATGAGGAAAATATGAATAAAAGGGTGTTTTCTTGCAACCAAAGAAAAGGGACCGTTTAATTAAGATAATGACTTCAATTTTTGTATGATGAGCGATAAAAATATGAACGAGCTTTCCTAAAAATTTGAGGCAAAAAGGAATTAAGAGTTGAGAGTTACCGATTTTTCAAGACTATCTTCAAAAAAGGATTTTCCTTGGAATTTAGGAAATCGACTTTCCTTTTTGCAAGAACAGGTGCGATGAGGACCGTTGGATTTTAATCCAACGTGTGTCACTCATCGCCAATATCCCAGTGAGACACGGACTTGGACGAGTTATAGGGGAACTTTCCCCTTTTGATTCTGATCGTTTCAGTCTGTGTGCACTCATGGAAAGAGTCCCATTGAATTCGGGATAAGGAGACAAGTCTTCTAGACCCTATTTTGATGAGCTTTTGTCGTGTCTTCGAGAAACACCCAATTGGGATGAAGCAAGCTTTGGCAGCAGGATCAGAAACCCTAGAGGGGACCCTCCACGTCTATAAATAGACCCTCACCCACTCCTTTACGTCTTCGCAATCTCAAACGGCTATTCCTCGAGCCTCACAGCCCTCTTTCCCTCTCGATTGTCCTTGCTCCGGTGTAGGACCGCCGCGGCGCCACCGCTAGTTTTGATTAGAGAAATGGGGAGGACAATGAGTGGGGACCGTCTGATCGTGGACCACGATGAGCCAGTGTGAGATCTAACGATCTCAGGAGGAGCGCGCATCTTTAGTTTGCTGAGTGGAGCGCTTCGACGCGAGTCGCTGGATCAAGGGTCTATCGTAGACCCAGGAGCATCTGACGATTAATAGCCAATGGCCGCGCACGCTAGCAAGTGAGTGGATATGGCCAGTTAGGAGTGTCAGATCGACCAGGAGGTCCATAGACGCACCAATCCAACGCTCCAGGAATTTCGGTAAATATCTCTCTCTGATCAAAATTGCAGATAATTGCTTTTCCTTGCTAAAATCATAGAAATAGCTAGGAATCTCATATAAAGGAACTTTATATATGAAATTTGGGTAGAAAAATGCAAGGAATCTGATAAAAATGATTTGAGAACCTGGTTCTAGTTCGTTTTGCAAAAGTTCCTTGATTTATTAGAAAAATACATTATAAGTTAATTAGAAATCCTAACTGTACATAAAGGATGATTCTTTGTAACTTAATAGGTTAAATTGAGGATTATTAACCAGTTAATTAATAATATGAAGTTTGCATTCGTTTTGAATACAAAGATGGTTCATTTAGGGTTTTTGTCTATGAATGAAAGATAATGTACATGAAAACCCTAATTTAGGGTAAAACCAGAAGAATACCTTGTTATTTTGATAAATTACTAAATAATGATCCTAAGACTATTAGGAATATGAAAAGGAGAGAATTTAAAGGTTTTAAGTGATTTGAGGAATTACGATTCATGACAACTAAGAATGAAGGCAAAACCCTAGTTTCCAAGAAACCCTGAAATTGGGATAGAAACCCTAAGGGATATGATGAAGTTGGATAAATATTAATAAAAGTAAACTTGTACTTTTACTTCATGGTTTCTATGCAATTTGCTTGATTGATTGGATTTTATCTCTCTCTACAAATTAATTATATATCTAATCTACAATACAGGTATGTGGTTACGCTTATGACTATCCCGATTAGTTTTTTGAGGATTTTATCGACATTTCCCTCATGGCTTGAAATAACTGTTGGATGTTTTAATTCATGCAACTATAGAGTGACTATGACTATCACTAGAGTATACATGTATAACTGGCTAGATCCGAGTCTACCCCTGTGGCTATGCAAAGGCTAAGGATAACCTAGAGCAAGATCTAGGGTATGATGAGTTAGAAACTGGGCTACACATGTGTAGTGCCATGAGACTCTTAGCATATTATGAGTTAAGGAGTGGGCTACCTACGGGTGGTGCCATGTGACTCATCCCTAGAAATTGATTCACCTATTAGGTGAAGTCATGAGGGGTATTATGGGAATCTACCATAAGGGAGGTAGTATCCAGGTCCACTGCAGGGACAGCACAGGGGATAGGGTTCACATGGATCACGTAGTTATACTTAAAACGTAAAATTGTTTGTTAATTGATAATTGAATGCAATACATTGTTACGGATAATTGCATGACTAGTGAATCCCCCACATACCAGCTTTGGCTGACCGAAGTTTTGTTTTTCGGCATTTTAGGTACAAGCCAAAAGGACAAATAGTAAATCGTCATATTGTGAAATACATGAAGTAAAATACAAGGAGGATTAGTTAGAATAGAATCCATAAGTGGATAGAAGTTTAGAGATCCAAGTTTTCAAAAGAGTATGCAAAAGTTTATCTTCTTACAGTTTTCCCGTTTAGTCTATTAAAATTTGATAATTGTTCTTGGTTAATTGTTGAACCTTTGATCCAGAAATTATTGGTGTGGCTTTGACCTCTCGGTCTCCCTTAACTGGGGGTTATCGGGAGGTAGGGTCGTAACATTTGGTATCAGAGCGTAGGTTCCTCAGTTAACCATTAATAATTATTAAATTTTACAAACTCCATAGAACCCAAGGGAGTTATTAGAGGATTATCTGAAAGACTGAGGTGTCTAGAAAAGGATCACGACTGGGGGGTGGAAATATTTTTCTCCACATCGCTAGTTGGAATACGAGGACTCTTGGATCCGTGTGACTGCCTGGCCAAAGTCTTAGGGTATGAATCGAAATAAGATACATTTAGGACTTTCTCATCTTATTCATCCCTTCTCATCACAAATTCTATTAAGGACCATAAGGATTAGGGTTTTCTCTCTCTTTTCCTCGCCCTTTTGAGGTATGGGTAAGGTTAATAAGGTCTAAGGAATCCTCCACCATATTAATAAAAAAGTATGTAAATAAGATGTCATGGACATAAGCTTAATAGATTAAGTGCAAACTAAAGGATAGATACATACTTAGGTCGTATGACATAGGTTGTCATGCCCTCAGAAGAGACCTGAGGCTAGACCTTCTTGTCAGGAGGATAAATAAAGAGAGTTAGTCTTGGAGATAGAGATCTTCATTACAAGTAGAGACCTGAAACATCCTCTGAGGATGATGTTAACCCTAACCCTAAGTGAAGGTTAGAGAGAGATGGCATGATGAGTTAGACCAGGTGTTTGATGGACATACCTTGGATGACGTATGAGCCAGGAGGGGTTGGATGACCCAGTACCTCTGGCGACCCAACCCTGGGAAGGGTCGTGCATGTTTGAGTGAAGGATAGCTCCTTCATTGATGAGGTTAGAGAAGAACATATGAGCTTATATGGGCATGATAGGCACCCAGAATGTATTAGTAGTGCGAGCAATAGGTTGAAACCCTAGCCAGGAGAGTTTGATGGATAGCTTGTCAGAGATATGGATTACCTGGAGAGAACATAAGTTGAACATAGGCTTCATCCAGGTAGGGGCATGCTTTTGAGGTTGATCCTTCATTAGGGGAGGACCTCTAATGGTGAGGTTGGTTGTAGGGTTAGCCCTAGAGAGAGAGCAGGAAACCCAGCAAGAAGGTTGGAATCCTAGACTCCGAGATATGAGGAGAAGTTGGGATTTGAGGATGATGCGACCTAAGTAGATGATAGTGGTCGCCACATGCTTGATCCCTAGAGATTGATGATGTCTTGGTCACCATGGGAGGAACCAAACCATAGAGAGCGGATGAGACTTCTGGCACCTATGTGCCTATGGTATAAGTGTTCACCTTCTGAGAAAGGAAGAAGAAGTTCTGTATACCCTGGAGAGGTTTAGTAACAGGTTATGAGGCCTTGTACCTTGTTGGTTGTCCTTAAGGAGGACTCAACTCTGAAGTGTTGCTTGAGTAGAAGGATGAAAGGAAGTGTGTGTCATACCTTATACATGCTTGATTTGTGGTTAAGAGATTGAGCCTACAGTTGGTCATCAAAAGTGAACCTAGGGTTCCTAGGCCTAAGAGGGGAGAAGGTATACCTAATTCTCATGACGAGAATTAAGTTGCTATAGTTTCGAGCATGGTACTCCTCATGTATAGAGGAAAATGGAAGCCCCTTAAGTTTAAGGTATGTTTGATGAATCCCTTACAGCTAAGTTGATGACAAGGGAAGGTATGATCTTCACCCAATGTTGAAGAATGAGAACCTAGATGACCTAGTCTGGTTTAGTGGTCTGCTTGTGCCTTAATAGCTTACTAGGGTTAATCATATGGATGTAAACCCTAGACCGTAGGGTGTGTGTGACCGTGTTGTCAAGAGATAGTTTCCTCCCATCCTGGGAGAGGGAGCCTTTTAAAGGGGGTACATCGGTTTTTGTGAAAACCTAATGAGGTCTCATAGGATCTTGAGAAGCTAAGTGAAAAGTACATGGTATGAGAATGAGCCTGTAGACCAATCGATAATCATCTCTATGTGCATGTGGATGTGTTACCATGGAGGTAACCAGTATGGGGCCTGACCAAGGTAGGCAAGCTTCCATGACCCCTATGAAAGGATGGATGTCAGCCCATGTATCCAAAGAGAGATGATGAAGGCTTGGGTAAGGTTCTAAGTTGGACATGTACTATGATAGAATCCTCAGTCTATCCTAGGGTCAGGTAGGGATAAGACCTATGGAAGTAGGAGTTGCCTAGTTCCCTAGTTGTACATGACCATAGGGTCGGGAGGTAACAACTATCATTGTCTGAGGTCCATGGGTTAGGAGATTGATCACCTTCATGAACTCAGGGGACCCAAAGGGCAGATGAGTAGGGCACTCTCTGAATGCATAAGGGAAGAGGGATGACCCCAAAAGTGTCGGCACCCTACAGACCTAGAGGAAATGACCAAGGATTGTGTGTAAACCCAAGTAGGTTTGAAACCAGTTTTACATGGAGGTAACTTCGATAGCAAGATGATTGTAATATAGAGGCGTAAACGGCATGTTTCAACTTAGATTTGAAGGTGTACTGGCAAGGTGGGATGTACCATCTCTACCCTTGGAACAGGAAGAACTCTGTATTTGGACGGCCACCAAATGCTTATTTCTTCTTGTTATGGGAGTGAGAGATAGGACAGTACGCATGCCATACACCAAGGATAAAAGATGATGTGAGTTGGAACGTTGCTATGAGGTATGAGGATAGAGAGGATAATATGCCCTGGTAAAGTGAATGATACATGGATGGTTTGCAGACGTTAAAGAGAAATAAGGTAGTCATCTTATAAGGATGTTTTTATCATGAGCTATGTGGAACTTACAAGTTATACCAGGTTGAGTCTGATCACCATGATGATGAAATCAGAGAGTGTTCTTAATGATGATAGACTTAGAGTTGAGATGAGATAATAAGTGGCATACAGGAAGGTGTATGTCATCAACATTACCTAATACATAAGAAGGTGAAGTGGTAATGGATGCTCTGGTTGAGATATATCTGCCTAGTTCGGTTGTTAGACTAACCCTATGTTTGGAAAAGAAGATATGTTTGGCTAACACTAATGTAATGAGATCAGTTAATGGTTGTTTGGTTAGCCAGTCTAGTCCTTGATGCAATAAAAAGGATGGTGGTAGAACCTCAAATGCACTTCTTTGGAAAGGAAGGTGACAAAACTCTGATGAGTTTGGTTTAGGGTTTCTAAGAAATCGATTTTGAGGAATCATGATGTACTGGAAATCATGATTTTAAGATCACCAAACATTGTGATACTACAAGGATAGTAAGTGATAATGACACTTCAGATGCTTAAGACAAAGATGCATGTGGCATGTGGCCATGCAAGCCGAGGGAGAAGGACGAACACCAGATACCCAATGCATTAATATAGAGGATAAAGAGTTCACGAGAGGGAATGGGAGTTCATCACTATGGATGTGGTGATAAGTCTCCCTTAGACCAAGGAAGGTCAAGATGCAATATGGATTGTGGTAGATCGCATTACCTTGATGACATAAGAAAGAAAGAGTTTTGTCAAGGGATAGATTTGGTTGAACTACCCATGAGAGAGATGGTTCAGGTACACCATAATGCGAGTTCAACGATTCTTGAGTATAACCTAAAGGTTTGCTTCCATAAGTGGGAAGTTGGTACATGAAGAACTCGATGTTAGTACAGTTTATCACCCCTGGCTAATGGTTAGTATGATCCAGACTACATGGTCTGATGAGAGCATATGTGCTCGTTCGGGGTGATAGTTAGAGACAGTTCTTATCTTGTGCAAGATGTGAAGATAACTACCATAGCCAGTATCGGGATTTAAAGAAGCTCTATAAGAGAGGTTGTGTCAGTCACCACTTCAGTAAGGTGATGTTGGTGAAAGGACCACGTGATGGTTAGAAAAGGGCCACAGTGTGTGTAGATGAAGTTGCTTTGATCGTGCAATGGCTGAAAGGAGCCTAGAGACGACAAGAGTTGTGAGTAGATGCAAAGTAGACTAACATGCAGTTCACTGTGGGAGAATATGTGACATGAAAATCTGACCCCTCTAAGTTATAGCTAAGAGAGATGAGTCCCCGATGCATGGGTTCTTTTGACATGGTTTGGTGGAGAAGGTTAAGTTTGACCTTACCCCTCAGGATAAAGTAATATGTGATGAATTCCATGTGTCCAATTTAGAGTACTATGTGAGGTACCCGATCATGTGCTGAGCAATGAACCTAGTGAGCCCCAAGGGAGGCTGAAATGGCCTGAGTCACCTGTGCAGTTTATAGATGCCAGGATGAAAGAACTCAGAGAAAAGAATATGTGATGATAAAGGTTCTTTGGAAGCGCCATGAGTAAGGTAAAGCCACATCGGGGCCAATGATGGACATGGAAAAGTCTTATCCTGAATTGTTTATTTGCTTGATAGAATTTTGAGGCCAAAATTCCTATAAGAGGGGAAGGATGTTACAACCCCAAATTTTGGGTTCATTTGGTGAGAAATGTGATTTCTCATATTAAAGATATTTAAACAAATAATGATATAATTTGGTTCGAATAAATGGATTTTGTTTACAATAGCCTTGATGTTTGTGTTGTGGGCTTTATTCGCTATTGGGCCCAAATAACAAGAAAATTCAATTAGTGAATGAATAATTGAATATTTCAGAAATGAAAAATGTAGAAACCTCTAGAAGGCAAATACAAAGAGGGATTTCGTGCTTCTTGGGTTCCTTGGGTTCCAAGGAGTCCAAAGTTGCATAAAGAGTGAAATACGAAAAGAAAAGATCAATTAAGTATTTCTTTATTAAGAAAGAAATTGAAAATAAGGATAAAATGTGGAAAACGAGTGGAAAGAGGCATAAATGAGATTTCTTGGTGAATTTTCATATCCATGAGGTTGCTAATATTAAAAGGAATACCAATTGAAATAAAAAGAAAAAGAAATGAAAAAGGAATTCAATGGGATAATGGAATATATAAGAAAATGAATAAAGGATGATTAAAAGGCTAAAAGATATATTCCCAAAATAGAATTTCGAGTTATACAGGTTCCTTGGGGTTCAAGGAACTCAGGATAATTATATAATAGCAAGGGAAATAAATAATATGAGGAAAATATGAATAAAAGGGTGTTTTCTTGCAACCAAAGAAAAGGGACCATTTAATTAAGATAATGACTTCAATTTTTGTATGGTGAGAGATAAAAATATGAACGATCTTTCCTCAAAACTTGAGGCAAAAAGGAATTAAGAGTTGAGAGTTATCAATTTTTCAAGATTATCTTCAAAAAAGGATTTTCCTTGGAATTTAGGAAATCGATTTTCCTTTTTGCAAGAACAGGCGCAATGAGGACCGTTGGATTTCAATCCAACGTGCACCGCTCATCACCATTATCCCAGTGGGATGCGGACTTGGACGAGTTATAGGGGAATTTTCCCCTTTTGATTCTGATCGTTTCAGTGTGTGTGCACTCATGGAAAGAGTCCCATTGAATTCGGGATAAGGAGACGAGTCATCCAGACCCTATTTTGATGAGCTTTTGCCGTGTCTTCGAGAAACGCCCAATTGGGCTGAAGCAAGCTTTGGCGGCGGGATCAAAAACCCTAGAGGGGACCCTCCACATCCTATAAATAGACCCTCACCCACTCCTTTACGTCTTCGCAGTCTCAAACGGATATTCCTCGAGCCTCACAGCCCTCATTCCCTCTCGATTGTCCTTGCTCCGGTGAAGGACCGCCGCGGCGCCATAGCTAGTTTTGATTAGAGAAACGGGGAGGACGACGAGCGGGGACCGTATGATCGTGGACCATAGTGAGCCAGCGTGAGATCTAACAATCTCAGGAGGAGCACGCATCTTTAGTTCGCTGAGTGGAGCGCTTCGACGCGAGTCGCTGGATCAGGGGTCTATCGTAGACCTGGGAGCATCTGACGATCAACCGCCAACGGCCGCGCGTGTTAGCATGTTAGTGGAGTCGGCCAGTTAGGAGCGTCAGATTGACTAGGAGGTCCATAGGCACACCGATCCAACACTCCAGGAATTTTGGTAAATATCTCTCTCTGATCGAAATTGCAGATAATTGCTTTTCCTTGCTAAAATCATAGAAATAGCTAAGAATCTCATATAAAGGAACATTATATATGAAAGTTGGGTAGAAAAATGCAAGGAACCGGATAAAAATGATAACCTGGTTCTAGTTCGTTTTGTAAAAGTGCCTTAATTTTGTTAGAAAAATGCATCACAAGTTAATTAGAAACCCTAATTGTACATAAAGGATGATTCTTTGTAACTTAATAGGTTAAATTGAGGATTATTAACCTGTTAATTAATAATATGAAGTTTTCATCCATTTTGAATACAAAGATGGTTAATTTAGGGTTTATGTCTATGAATGAAAGATAATGTACATGAAAACCCTAATTTAGGGTAAAACAAGAAGAAAACCTTGTTATTTTGATAAATTACTAAATAATGATCCTAAGACTGTTAGGAATATTAAAAGGAGAGAATTTAAAGGTTTTAAGTGATTTTGAGGAATTAGGGTTCATGACAACCAAGAATGAAGGCAAAACCCTAGTTTCCAAGAAACCCTAAAATTGGGATAGAAACCCTAAGCGATATGATGAAATTGGATAAATATTAATAAAAGTAAACTTGTACTTTTATTTCAGGGTTTCTGTGCAATTTGCTTGATTGATTGGATTTTTTCTCTCTACAAATTAATTATGTATCTAATTTGCAATAAAGGTATGTGGTTACACTTATGACTATCCCGGTTAGTTTTCTGAGGATTTTATCAACGTTTCCCTCATGGCTTGAAATAACTGTTGGATGTTTTAATTCATGCAACTATAGAGTGACTATGACTATCACTATGAGTATACATGTATAACTGGCTATTTCTGAGTCTACCCCTGTGGCTATGCAAAGGCTAAGGATAACCTAGAGCAAGGTCTAGGGTATCATAAGTAAGAAACTGGGCTACACAAGTGTAGTGCCATGAGACTCTTAGCATACCATGAGTTAAGGAGTGGGATACCTACGGGTAGTGCCATGTGACTCAACCCTAGAAATTGATTCACCTATTAGGTGAAGTCATGAGGGGTATAATGGGAATCTACCATAAGGGAGGTAGTATCCAGGTCCACTGTAGGGACACCGCAGGGGATAGGGTACACATGGATCGTGTAGTTATACCTAAAACATAAAATTGTTTGTTAATTGATAATTGAATGCAATACATTGTTACGGATAATTGCATGACTAGTGAATCCCCCACATACCAGCTTCGGCTGACCGACGTTTTGTTTTTCGGCGTTTTAGGTACTAGCCAAAAGGACAAACAGTAAATCGTCATATTGTGAAATACATGAAGTAAAATGCAAAGAGGATTAGTTATAATAGAATCCATAAGTGGATAGAAGTTTAGAGACCCAAGTTTTCAAAAAGGTATGCAAAAGTTTATCTTCTTACAGTTTTCCCGTTTAGTCTATTAAAATTTGATAATTGTTCTTGGTTAATTGTCGAACCTTTGATCCGGAATTTATGGGTGTGGCTTCGACCTCTCGGTCTCCCTTAACTGGGGGTTATCGAGAGGTAGGGTCATAACACTTACCCTTTATAAATTTCTCAATTTGCTTTTTTTTAGTATGCACATACCAGCTTTTGTTGATGTCTCCTATTGTTTCTCTTTTGTTGGGGTATGCTTCCAACCCTAGGTGGAGGACTTGGATGACAAGATGTGATGACCTGTACTTAGATTGAGAAGTTAAAGCTTGGAGACAACCTTGAGGTGGTTTAGATTTCCTCTACATGGATCCTTATGATGTAAGTTTAAGATGTTCACTTGTTTTATAATTGAATATAGTCATATTTTTATTCTAGTGTTATACTTTGGTCTTTTGCTACCATTATATAAAGATTTGAAAATTTTACACCCACTCCATCATACCTTATGAGTGTGTTTGGACTGGAGGTTCTATTGTTCAAATTTTTATTAAGGAGGTGATTTCACTTCTTTACATCATGGTATCAGAGCCCATGGTAGTTGGAATCGACTATTTCAATTTTGTCTCCCTACAGAACCCTTGACTTTGCTAGATCCAAGTGAGATGTTGACTCTTTATGTGATCAATGATGATCTTTTTATGCAACAAAGGTTTGATTTAAGGACGATATTGAGTTATGAGGAAGCATTCAAATGGAAATATTGTGACTTGGTTCTCATATTGATTGTTTTTTCCTGCATGTTGGTTTTACATCACAAAGTTTTTCATCAACAATTTTTTTTCATTATACTACTATATGTACCAAAAAAATTCTCTGGTTTGTCGATATTTCTTGAACTAAGTCACAAAGAAGAGAAAGTCTAGTTTGAGTAGAATCTAATCCTAGTTTTGTAACTATGATTGATTCAATCGTATAGTTGACCTACCCTATTACTTTTGGATGATCATGTAGGGCTGATAGGTTAGAGACACAAGGACCTATAACTCAACCCTAGATGGTGACTTTAGTTGGATACATGAGAAACATAAATCTCTAAAACTTTCACAACCAAGAGATGTGGATAGATCTAAAATGTTGTTTAGTTTGACTTGTGAGGTTGAACCTTTTTAAGGGGTGGAGAGTAGTTGGTTGTTTGATGTTTGGATCAATAGATTTCGAGGATGAAGTCCTTTTTAAGGGGTGGAGTGTTGTAACATACCAAATCTTAGGCCCTACCCTAGAATTTTAATATTTTGAGTTTGACCAAACATGGTTTGAGGTTAGACTTATAAAAGGTTTAGAATGGCCATTGTGAGCTAATGCATGTAAAATCACCCTAATAAACCTAATTGAATGAGTAATTAAGATAATGGGACACTAATGGGACATATGACTTATCTCATAAAAGAAAACCCAAAAATGAAAATATAAGTTAAAAATCATATTCCATGGGTCCCAATTGCCTTGGGAGTAAAGTTTCACTTTATTCACATAATAATAGTTCATTTAAATCAAATTGGAAAAGAAGATGTATCCCCCCCCATAATATCAAATAAAATAATAAATGATTGCAAAATAGGAAATAATCTTAGATTCATAATCTACATAATAAATATAGCCTTTGGGTGAATTTTCATCCAAATTGGAGAAAGTTTGCTTAAAAGGTGAAATCAGGAGAGAGAATGTGTGTAGGAGCTTCAAAATATTAAATAAATATGCAAACAACTCCAAAATGTAAAATTGATGGCAAATTCGTATCCAACACATCAAGTACGACTTGTGGGTCAAGTTTCATCAAATTTGGATAATCCTAAAGTCATTAATGTATGAGGAGAGAAAAAATAGGATTTGGTTTATTTAACACATTAAAAGTTCTCAAAAGGCAAATCTAATTTCATATTTGGAATCTACATGCTTTAATTAATCTCTGTGCAAAATTCCAACTAATTTGGGACTCATTTTCACCCTCTTATGAGGAGAGAGAAAATAGAAATGAATTTAATGTCTCACTACGTTCGATTTCAATTGGGAATTTTATTTATTTTTCTGTGTTGCTCATGGTGGTTGGATTCATATCGAAGACTCTTGGGTCACACCTCCGTCGTGTTTCGTATATTTGTCTTCCTCTAGTGGATCAGCCGCATTCATGCCAGGGCCTGCTCCCCCTTCTCCGTCCATCTGCGCTGAGGAAACGTGGGTTGGGTTGAGGCTCCGGCCTTCTCGAGTCTTAGGAAGGATAGGGGACGCTTTCTGGCGACCCAATGATGCTTTGGGGCCCTTCAATGGATCGAATTCAAGGTACACCGAGTTTCCCCATTTTCTCACTTTGTATGTCTGGTTTTGCAAGTTTAGGTTCTATTTTTTTGTATTTGACCATTGTGAAACCCAAATTCGGGGTCTTTGAATCTGTTTAGTGCTTGTGATCTGGTTGTTGAAATTGCCAACATGTTTTGCAATCTGGAGTTCTGAATTTCATTCATTGCCATCATGATTTATCGTGGCTTATTTCTTCTCGCGGTTCTGTGAAAACGAAGAAGATGACCAATGGTGATTGGTCTGGTCTGCCCCTCTTTTTTTTTACATTTTGTTTTTCAATTAGGGGCATAACAGTCTTTTCACCATGTTTTGTTTTGCATTGGGATGAGCCAACCTGGCCACTGACCCTGCGATGTGCCCTTCTCTGATTGGGCCATGTACTCTCTCTCTCTCTCTCTCTCTCTCGCAAGCTTTCTTTGCCTATGTGGCATTATCAGATTTTCTGATTGGTGGTTTTGTAAAATTGATAACTAATTATCTATTTGGCCAAAAATTACAAATAAATACTCGTTGGAATAAAAAAAATAAGATCTAGCTAATGGTATAAGTTTTGATGGCTAAATCCAATGTTTAATAACCTGTTTTTTCAATGAATGTAATTAATGATGAATTAAACTATAAAAATCATAACTAAATATCTATAAGTCAGAAAAATATAATAAAATATATTTCAGACTCCTAATGACATATACTAAAATATGGCATGGTTTTGATAACCAAATTCACACATTAATAAAAATTTGATTTTAGGGTTTTGAATAATTAATGGAAACCTAACCCTAATTCCACATATATGCATCATAGGTTCTTTGGATGCCTAGGCTTGGACCTAGATGTGACTTTGGACTTTAGACTCTGAAGTTGAGGTATGTTGTATCCCCTATTCCTCAATTTTGAGCAATTAACCTATCTTTTCATTCTTTTGACTTTGGCCAACACATATGTCTTTTCTCTTGATATCATGGTTCGTGGGAACTATCTTGCTTGTTATGAACTTGGATATTTTCTTGATATCTATCTTGTGCCTTGGTGCATGTTGGTCCCTTATATTTATATGTGCCATTTTGAAGTGGATGTTTATATGTTTGTGTTGTCCATTCTGTGATGGCAACATTGTATAATTCTGACTATACTTTCTACTTGCCTCTACATTTTACATGCTATGTGATTCAGTAGCACTAGAGTTGTGTAATTGCATTGGTTTTGTTTATAGCAGATGTAATATTTTCTACTCTTTTAGGACGGAAAGGAACCTCATACCCTGAGTTTTTCAACTTTATGAGGGTTGGCCCATTTTATATATATATCAGAGATTGGTAGTATTCCTTTCTCTATTAGGTTTCAACTTTATGAGGGTTGGCCTCCAATTGTGTTTATATTGTTCTAGGGCTATGCTTATCTCACATTCATGTAGGTTGATGATGTTTTTGATGGGTTATGCACCCAAATTGATGATGTGTTATGTGCCCAAAAATCTTGATGGGTTATGTGCCCAAATCTTGATATGTGCTTATGTGACAATCCTTTATTATTGTTTGATTATGGCAAGTATCTTCTTTTTATATGTTTTGATGATTCTTATCTTTTATGCCATCTTTTGGGGTAGTCCTTATCTCTTGCATGGGAATCCTTTTATTTTTATGTCCCTTACCCTTTATAAATTGCTCAATTTGCTTTTTTTTAGTATGCACATACCAGCTTTTGCTTATGTGACAATCCTTTATTATTGTTTGATTATGGCAAGTATCTTCTTTTTATATGTTTTGATGATTCTTATCTTTTATGCCATCTTTTGGGGTAGTCCTTATATCTTGCATGGGAATCCTTTTATTTTGATGTCCCTTACCCTTTATAAATTGCTCAATTTGATTTTTTTTAGTATGCACATACCAGCTTTTGCTGATGTCTCCTATTGTTTTAATTTTGTTGGGGTATGCTTCCAACCCTAGGTGGAGGACTTGGATGATAAGACGTGATGACGTGGACTTAGATTGAGAAGTTAAAGCTTGGAGACAATCTTGAGGTGGTTTAGATTTCCTCTACATGGATCCTAATGATGTAAGTTTAAGATGTTCCCTTGTTTTATAATTGAATATAATCATATTTTTATTCTGCTGTTATACTTTGGTCTTTTGCTACCATTATATAAAGATTTGAAAATTTTACACCCACTCCATCATACCTTCTCAGTGTGTTTGGACTGGAGGTTCTATTGTTCAAATTTTTAGTAAGGAGGTGATTTCACTTCTTTACAGCATGGTATCAGAGCCCATGGTAGTCAGAATTGACTATTTCAATTTTGTCTCGCTATAGAACCCTTGACTTTGCTAGATAGCTCCAAGTGAGATGTTGACTCTAGATGTGATCAATGATGATCTTTTTATGCAACAAAGGTTTGATTTGAGGATGAGATTAAGTTACGAGGAAGTATTCAAATGGAAATATTGTGACTTGGTTCTCGTATTGATTGTTTCTGTCAGCATGTTGGTTTTACTTTGCAAAGTTTTTCATCAACAATTTTTTTTCATTATACTACTATATGTACCAAAAATTTTCTCTGGTTTGTCGATATTTTCTTGAACTAAGTCACAATGAAGAGAAGCTCTAGTTTGAGTAGAATCTAACCCTAGTTTTGTAACTAGGATTGATTCAATCATATAGATGATGTACCTTATGAATTTTTGATGATCATGTAGTGTTGATAGGTTAGAGACACAAGGACCTATAACTCAACCCTAGATGGTGACTTTAGTTGGATACATGAGAATTATAAATCTCTAAAATTTTCACAACCAAGTGATGTGGGTAGCTCTAAAATGTTGTTTAGTTTGACTTGTTAGGTTGAACCTTTTTAAGGGGTGGAGAGTAGTTGGTTGTTTGATGTTTGGATCAATAGATTTCGAGGAAGAAATCCTTTTTAAGGGGTGGAGTGTTGTAACATACCGAATCTTGGACCCTACCCTAGAATTTTGATCTTTTGAGTTTGACCAAACATGGTTGGAGGTTAGACTTATAAAATGTTTAGAATGGCCACTGTGAGCTAATGCATGTAAAATCACCCTAATAAACCTATTTGAATGAGTAATTAAGATAATGGGCCACTAATGGGCCATATGACTTATCTCAAAAAAGAAAACCCAAAAATGAAATATAAGTTAAAAATCGTCTTCCCTGGGTCCCAAATGCCTTGGGAGTCAAGTTTCACTTTATTCACATAATAATAGTTCATTTAAATCAAATTGGAAAAGAAGATGTGTTTCCCCCCAAAATATCAAATTAAAAAAATAAATGATTACAAAACAGGAAAATAATATTATATTCATAATCTACATAATAAATATAGCCTTTGGATGAATTTTCATCAAATTTGGAGAAAGTTTGCTTAAAAGGTGAAATCAGGAGAGAGAAAGTGTGTAGGAGCTTCAATATACTAAATAAATATGCAAATAACTCCAAAATGTAAAATTGATGGCAAATTCATATCAAACACATTAAGTATGACTTGTGGGTCAAGTTTCATCAAATTTGGATACTCCTAAAGTCATTAATGCATGAGGAAAGAAAAAATAGGATTTGGTTTATTTAACACATTAGAAGTTCTCAAAAGCAATTTCATATTTGGAATCTACATGCTTTAATAGATCTCTGTGTAAAATTCCAACTAATTTGGGACTGATTTTCACCCTCTTACGAGGAGAGAGAAAATAGAAATGAATTTAATGTCTCACTGTATTCGATTTCAATTGGGAATATTATTTATTTTGTCACGTTTCTCACAGTCGTTGAATTCAGATCGTATGACTCTTGGGTCGTCACCTACCTTGCAAGCCACACAGTCTGATCGATTTTGTTGTGATTTCTCCCTCTTTACTTGGTATTTTTACAAACTTTCTTTGCCATCAGTTTCCTGGAATGATCCCATACAATATAACCTATATATATATATATATATATATATATATATGAGTGGTTTTTCTAGCTGATCTCTAGTTGGTTAGGCGTCGTCCAACTCTCCCTGCTCATCCCCTATTTTTGCCATTTCTTCTTCTTTATCATGGCTACTAGCCTTTGGACGTCTTGGAGCCTCCTCGAACTCCTCTCCCGTGTTTCGTAGATTTGTTTTCCTCTAGTGGATCAGCCACATTCATGCTAGGTTCTGCTCCCCCTTCTCCTGCCACCTGCGTGAGGAAACTTGGGTTGGGGCTGAGGCTCCAGCCTTCTCGAGTCTCAGGAAGGATAGGGGACACTTCCTGGTGACCCAATGATGCTTTTGGGCCCCTAAATGGATCGAATTCAAGGTACACTGAGTTTCCCCCTTTTCTCGCTTTGTATGTCCAGTTCTGCAAGTTTAGGTTCTATGTTTTTTGTATCTGACCATTGTGAAACCCAAATTTGGGGTCTTTGAATCCGTTTAGTGCTTGTCATCTAGTTGTTGAAATCACCAGCATGTTTTGGCATCAAGAGTTCTGATTTGCTTTCATTTCCATCGTGATTTATCGTGGCTTATTTCTTCTCGCGGTTATGTGAAAACGAAGAAGATGACCAGTGGTGATTGGTCTGGTTTGCCCCTCTTTTTCTTTACCTTTTATTTTTCATTTAGGGGCATAACGGTCTTTTCACCACATTTTATTTTGCATTGGGATGAGTCAACCTAGCCACTGACCCTGCGACACGCCCTTCTCTGATTGGGCCATGTACTCTCTCTCTCGCAAGCTTTCTTCGCCTATGTGGCATTATCAGATTTTCTGATTGGTGGTTTTGTAAAATTGATAACTAATTATCTGTTTGTCCAAAAATTACAAATAAATACTCGTTGGAATAAAAAAATAAGATATAGTTAATGGTATATATTTTGATGGCTAAATCCAATGTTTAATAACATGTGTTTTCAATGAATGTAATTAATGATGAATTAACCTATAAAAATCATAACTAAATATCTATAAGTCAGAAAAATATAATAAAATATGTTTTATACTCCTAATGACGTATACTAAAATGTGGAATGGTCTTGATAACCTAATTCACATGTTAATAAAAAGTTGATTTTTAGGGTTTTGAATAATTAATGGAAACCTAACACTAATTCCACATATATGCATCATATGTTCTTTGGATGCCTAGGCTTGGACCTAGATGTGACATTGGACTCTGAAATTGAGGTATGTTGTATCCCCTATTCCTCAATGTTGAGCAATTAATCTATCTTTTCATTCTTTTGACTTTAGCCTACACATATGTCTTTTCTCTTGATATCATGGTTCGTGGGAACTATCTTGCTAGTTATCAACTTGGATATTTTCTTGATATCTATCTTATTCCTCGGTGCATGTTGGTCCTTTATATTGATATGTTCCACTTTGAAGTGGATGTTTATATGTTTGTGTTGTCCA
Source organism: Alisma plantago-aquatica (assembly GCA_963693085.1). Classification (NCBI taxonomy): domain Eukaryota; kingdom Viridiplantae; phylum Streptophyta; class Magnoliopsida; order Alismatales; family Alismataceae; genus Alisma; species Alisma plantago-aquatica. Next base: position 999,576,817 of record OY856412.1, read on the forward strand.
TTATGTGATGGAAACATTGTATAATTCTGACTATACTTTCTACTTGCCTCTACATTTTACATGCTATGTGATTCAGTAACACTAGAGTAGTGTAATTGCATTGGTTTTGTTTATAGCAGATGTGATATTTCCTGCTCTTTTGGGACGGAAAGGAACCTCGTACCCTGAGTTTTCAACTTTATGAGGGTTGGCCCAATTTATATATATTTGGGAGATTGACAGTATTCCTTTCTCTATTAGGTTTCAACTTTATGAGGGTTGGCCGCCAATTTTGTTTATAATGTTCTAGGGCTATGCTTATCTCACATGCATGTAGGTTGATGATGTTTATGATGGTTATGTGCCCAAATTGATGATGGGTTATGTGCCCAAACATCTTGATGGGTTATGTGCCCAAATCTTGATATGTGCTTATGTGGCAATCCTTTGTTGTTTGATTATGGCAAGTATCTTCTTTTTATATGTGTTGATGATTCTTACCTTTTATGCCATATTTTGGGTTGTCCTTATCTCTTGCATGGGAAGCCTTTTATTTTGATGTCCCTTACCCTTTATTAATTGCTCAATTTGCTTTTTTTTAGTATGCACATACCAGCTTTTGTTGATGTCTCCTATTATTTCTCTTTTGCGGGGGTATGCTTCCAACCTTAGGTGGAGGACTTGGATGACAAGACGTGATGACCTGGACTTAGATTGATAAGTTAAAGCTTAGAGACAATCTTGAGGTGGTTTAGATTTCCTCTACATGGATCCTTATTATGTAAGTTTAAGATGCTCCCTTATTTTATAATTCAATATAGTCACATTTTTATTCCGCTGCTATACTTTGGTCTTTTGTTACCATTATATAAAGATTTGAAAATTTTACACCCACTCCATCATACCTTCCAAGTGTGTTTGGACTGGAGGTTCTATTGTTTAAATTTTCAGTAAGGAGGTGATTTCACTTCTTTACAACATGGTATCAGAGCACATGGTAGTCAAAATTGACTATTTCAATTTTGTCTCCCTATAGAACCCTTAACTTTGCTAGATATCTCTAAGTGATATGTTGACTCTAGATGTGATCAATGATGATCTTTTTATGCAACAAAGGTTTGATTTGAGGATGAGAATAGGTTATGAGGAAGTATTCAAATGGAAGTATTGTGACTTGGTTCTCATATTGATTGTTTTTGCCAGCATGTTGGTTTTACATCGTAAAGTTTTTCATCAACAAAAATTATTTTCATTATACTACATATGTACCAAAAAAATTCTCTAGTTTGTCGATATTTTCTTGAACTAAGTCACAGTGAAGAGAAACTCTAGTTTTAGTAGAATCTAACCCTAGTTTTGTAACTAGATTGATTCAATGGTATAGTTGACCTACCCTATGACTTTTGGATGATCATGTAGGGTTGATAGGATAAAGACACAAGGACCTATAACTCAACCCTAGATGGTGACTTTAGTTGGATACATGAGAAACATAAATCTCTAAAACTTTCACAACTAAGAGATGTGGATAGCTCTAAAATGATGTTTAGTTTGACTTGTTAGGTTGAACCATTTTAAGAAGTGGAGAGTAGTTGGTTGTTTGATGTTTGGATCAATAGATTTCGAGGACAAAATCTTTTTTAAGGGGTGGAGTGTTGTAACATACCGAATCTTGGACCCTACCCTAGAACTTTGATCTTTTGAGTTTGACCAAACATGGTTTGAGGTTAGACTTATAAAAGGTTTAGAATGGCCATTGTGAGCTAATGCATGTAAAATCACCCTAATAAACCTAATTGAATGAGTAATTAAGATAATGTGCCACTAATGGGCCATATGACTTATCTCATAAAAGAGACCCCAAAAATGAAATATAATTTAAAAATCATGTTCCTTGGGTCCCAATTGCCTTGGGAGCCAAGTTTCACTTTATTCACATAATAATAGTTCATTCAAATCAAATTGGAAAAGAAGATGTGTTTTTCCCCAATATATTAAATAAAATAATAAATGATCCCAAAAGAGGAAAATAATCTTAGATTCGTAATCTACATAATAAATATAGACTTTGGGTAAATTTTCATCCAATTGGAGAAAGTTTGCTTAAAAGGTGAAATCAGGAGAGAGAAAGTGTGTAGGAGCTTCAAAATATTAAATAAATATGCAAACAACTCCAAAATGTAAATTTGATGGGAAATTCGTATCCAACACATTAAGTATGACTTGTGGGTCAAGTTTCATTAAATTTGGATAATCCTAAAGTCATTAATGCATGAGGAAAGAGAAAATAGGATTTGGTTTATTTAACACATTAAAAGTTCTCAAAAGGCAAATCTAATTTCATGTTTGGAATCTACATACTTTAATTGGTCTGTGTGTAAAACTCCAACTAATTTGGGACTCATTTGCACCCTCTTATGAGGAGAGAGAAAATAGAAATGAATTTAATGTCTCACTATATTCGATTTCAATTGGGAATCTTATTTATTTTGTCACGCGGCTCACAGCCGTTGGATTCAGATTGGACGACTCTTGGGTCATCACCGACCTTGCATTCAAAAGGGGAAATAGGCCACACAGTCTGATCGATTTTGTCATGATTTCTCCCTCTATACTTGGTCTTTTTACAAACTTTCTTCGCCATCAGTTTCCTGGAATGATCCTGCATAATATAACCTATATATATGAGTGGTTTTGTTGGCTGATCTCTAGTTGGTTAGGCGTCGCCCAACTCTCCCTGCTCATCCCCTATTTTTTCAATTTCTACTTCTTTCTCATGGCTACTGTCCTTCGGACGTCTTGGAGCCTCCTCGAACACTTGTGCAGTGTTTCATAGATTTGTTTTCCTCTAGTGGATCAGCTGCGTTCATGCCAGGGCCTGCTCCCCCTTCTCCAGCCACTTGTGCCAAGGAAACTTGTATTGGGGCTAAGGCTCTGGCCTTCTCAAATCTCAGGAAGGATAGGGGACGCTTCATGGTGACCCAATGATGCTTTGGGGGCCCTCAATGGATCGAATTCAAGGTACACCGAGTTTCCCCCTTTTCTCGCTTTATATGTCCAGTTCTGCAAGTTCATGTTCTATTTTTTTTATCTGACCATTGTGAAACCCAAATTTGGGGTCTTTGAATCCGTTTAGTGCTTGTGATCTGGTTGTTGAAATCACCAACATGTTTTGGCATCTAGAGTTCTGATTTGCGTTCATTGCCATCGTGATTTATCATGGCTTATTTCTTCTCGCGGTTCTGTGAAAACGAAGAAGATGACCAAAGGCAATTGGTCTGGTCTGCCCCTCTTTTTCTTTACCTTTTGTTTTTCATTCAAGAGCATAACGATCTTTTCACCGTGTTTTGTTTTGCGTTGGGATGAGCCAACTTGGCCGCTGACCCTGCAACGTGCCCTTCTCTGATTGGGCCATGTACTCTCTCTCTCTCTCGCAAGCTTTCTTCGCCTATGTGGAATTATCAGATTTTCTGATTGGTGGTTTTGTAAAATTGATAACTAATTATCTGTTTGGCCAAAATTTACAAATAAATACTCATTGGAATCATAAAAATAATATATAGCTAATGGTATAAGTTTTTATGGATAAATCCAATGTTTAATAACCTATGTTTTCATTGAATGTAATTAATGATAAATTAACCTATAAAAAATCATAGCTAAATATCTGTAAGTCAAAAAAATATAATAAAATATGTTTTAGACTCCTAATGACATTTACTAAAATATGCAATGGTTTTGATAACCTAATTCACACATAAAAAAGGTGATTTTTAGGGATTTGAATAATTAATGGAAACCTAACCCTAATTCCACATATATGCATCACAAGTTATTTGGATGCCTAGGCTTGGACCTAGATGTGATTTTGGACTTTGGAATTTGAAGTTGAGGTATGTTGTATCCCCTATTCCTCAATGTTGAACAATTAACCTATCTTTTCATTCTTTTGACTTTGGCCTACACATATGTCTTTTCTCTTCATATCATGGTTCGTGGGAACTATCTTGCTTGTTATGAACTTGGATATTTTCTTGATATCTATCTTGTGCCTTGGTGCATGTTGGTCCCTTATATTGATATGTGCCACTTTGAAGTGGATGTTTATATATTTATTTTGCCCATTGTGTGATGGCAACATTGTATAATTCTGACTATACTTTCGACTTGCCTCTACTTTTTACATGCTATGTGATTCAGTAGCACTAGAGTAGTGTAATTGCATTGATTTTCTTTATAGCAGATGTGATATTTCCTACTCTTTTGGGACAGAAAGGAACCTCGTACCCAGGGTTTTCAACTTTATGAGGGTTGGCCATCTTTATATATATTTGGGAGATTGGCAGTATTCCTTTCTCTATCAGGTTCAACTTTATGAGCTTTGGCTGCCAATTGTGTTCATATTGTTTTAGGGCTATGATTATCTCACATGCATGCAGGTTGATGATATTTATGATGGGTTATGTGCCCAAATTGATGATGGGTTATGTGCCCAAAAATCTTGATGGGTTATGTACCCAAATCTTGATATGTGCTTATGTGGCAATCCTTTATTGTTGTTTGATTATGGCAAGTATATATTTTTTATATGTGTTGATGATTATTATCTTTTATGCCCTTTTTTGGGGTAGTCCTTATCTCTTGCATGGGAAGCCTTTTATTTTGATGTCCCTTATCCTTTATAAATTGCTCAATTTGCTTTTTTAGTATGCACATACCAGCTTTTGTTGATGTCTCCTATTGTTTCTCTTTTGCTGGGGTATGCATCCAACCCTAGGTGGAAGACTTGGATGACAAGACGTGATGACCTAGACTTAGATTGAGAAGTTAAAGCTTGGAGACAAACTTGAGGTGGTTTAGATTTCCTCTACATGGATCCTTATGATGTAAGTTTAAGATGTTCCCTTATTTTATAATTGAATATAGTCATATGTTTATTCTGCTGCTATACTTTGGTCTTTTGTGACCATTATATAAAGATTTGAAAATTTTACACCCACTCCATCATACTTTTTGAGTGTGTTTGGACTGGAGGTTCTATTGTTCAAATTTTTAGTAAGAAGGTGATTTCACTTCTTTACTGTTGTTGCCTGTCATTAAGCTGACAAAGTCAACTGACGTCTGTGGTGATCAACCAAGAGGTTGATGTTGATGCTGTCAAAGTGCAACTTGAAGAAAGGCACATGCTACTGCAGTAGAAGTTGTCACCAGACTTGCTCTAGGACCATGTATAACTCTTGTTATCCTTTTTCCTAGATACATTATTGTTGATGTGATCTGCTAGTTAGAGAATCATGCATTACATTTTTTTTCTCCACTGCTTCATATGTCCCCTCATTTCCCAATAGGTTCCACATTCTTATACATGAATTGCACTTGCAAGATGATACAAGTACAATCATTGATCATTCAGTATAGGAGAATCACTTTTGCATGAAGTCAAGTAACAAGTGTAATGGTTGGATTGATGATCTAAAGGTAACAATTTTATTAGTTTTATTCTTGCACAAAATAAAGAGATATAGTACTAGGACTATATCTATAATTTGAAACATGTATACCGATAACATTTTCACATAAAGTAAGACACCAAAAAGATGAAAACCAACAACCCAAGGAGGGTTGATGTATAAGGGTAAATTAGGACAACCTAGCGGTGGGGTGTGTATTGTGAAATTTTGTTAAGATGATATGATGGAATCTTGGAAGCCTACTGATGTAGGGTAAGCCATGAGATCGTTGGCTAGGTATGAGTGGATTGTTTTATGAGATGATGTTTTAAACATGAACATGCTAGAAAGAAATAAGCAATCTATTCTAGAGAGTATCCATCAAATATTTCAAGATATAGAGCAAGCAACAATCTAAGAATTTTTAACTCAAGAAACAACCTTAAAGTAAAGAACAAGCGGGAAAACCAAAGTGGACATGAATTTTCCCCTTTTCCTAAAACCTATCCAAGCATGCAAGCAAGCAAACATGAATAGTGTAAAGATAGTAACATCTTGCTCATAATATGATACTTTCCTTTCTCCCTCCCTCCCTCTCTCTCTCTTAGTTTTCTAGAAGCCAAGAAGGAAACAATGCAAGGAAAAAAAGAGAAAAAAAAGGAAAGAAAGAAAGAAATAAAAAGGAAACTTGAAAGTGAAGCAAGGAGAAAACCCTACAATGAAAAAAATCACAAAAATAATGAAACCCTAACAAAATCAAATAGAAAAGCTAAACTAGAAATAACAAAAAAATAAGTAGATTGTATATACTCCTCAATAGAGTGACTTAACTATTTTATGTGTGGAGAAAAATCTGAAGAAGGGAAAGTCTTGACATTCACATGTAAAACTAAGAAGAAGAAACACGAAAATGATAATGATTTGGATTTGTCACCTTATTTAATAAGAAAAACAAGGAAAACTACATGTTATCGTGTAAATCACTAGAAAATTCCAAGAGCCAAAAAATTGCTCCACTCAAGGGTGGATAAAAAATGAAACGTGTAGACAAAATACCAGATCTAGAAACCCTATTATGATTAAGGTTTTAGGTAAACAAAATAGACTAAAAAATTTAGTATTGTTGTTCATATTTTCAACTTCATAAAAACGGGTAACTTGGGTTGGTTAATGAAAATAAAATAAGAAAAAAAATTATATTTGTTGATCTTTGGGGACTAGAGATGACCATGACTTTCCCTTCATCATCCTTGAAGGTTCTAGTTTTTTTAAATTATGAGATCCTAATCACCGTAGGATATCCTACGATGGAGATCCATAGTGAGTGATTGGGATGAAGTTGAGAAACAAAGAGAGAGACAATAGAGAAGAGATAAATTGTGAGTGATAGATACTTTTATATGAGTAAGTCATGCATGAAATGTAGAGAACAAATAGATCACATGACACTTAATCTAGGAGTACGATTATAGTTGAAGCAAAACTAGATAGGTAGAGAAATTTTTAGTTAAGTCGATCGTGATAGTTTCTATTAGATAAGCAGTTTAGGAAAACATATAGAACAATTTTTAATGGATGAGCAGTTCTAGATATCAATTCTGTTACATATGTAGTTAAAGCAGGAGGCCATCTTGCCTCCTTACTGTCTCTACAACCATTCTACATAGGAGAGTAAGTTGTTCTAGAAGAAGGATCATCTAGGCACCTGTGAAATAGAAAGTAAAAAAGAGAAGGGTAGTTCACTCTCTACCTTTAGGAGAGTTATAAGGGGCGACGACTAATGGTCGTTACGGGGGAGGGGTTATAGTGTTGAATTAGAGATCATGGGTTTTATGGTTTCAGAAGATATTTGTGAATCAAACCCTAAAAATGATGCATTTTGGGGGTGGATTCCTCCACATGACACCCTAAAAGCTAGAGTCTGTCAGGCTTCCCCAGACATAAATAAAAGTCTTTACGTATATGAGTTTCTAGAATATTGTGCAATTAACTCTAATAGTAAGTGTTTTGGATCATAATATTGTGTTATATGACAAATAAAAATTAAGAAAGGAAGGGAAGAGAAGAGATAACTTGGGGGTCAACCTCCCCTTTTGTTAAAAATATGGTTTTTAAAACATTTTCCATTAAAATAGTGACAAACGGGAGGCAATTGAATTTCCCATGGAATTAACTGAAATTGAATACTATATTCATAATAACTTAAATGGTAACTAATTTGAAAAAGGTTTTTTAAATAGCTCAATTAAAGGAAAAATTGTACTTTAGTCCAAAGAAAGGATTTTGGTCCGTTGAACCCCCAAACTGTGCAAATGGATGAAATGAGTGCATTAAACACGTACAATATATGAAAAGCATGGAATGAATGATTTGCACTTTGTTATTAGCTAGAGACAAGATCTAATCTAGATTTTTTAATGAATGGAAAAAAGGGGCATCAACACCTCCTTTTATGCTTAATTTCTATATACACCAAAATATATTTTTGATTTGGGTGAGTTACATTTTAGGCTACAATTAATTATTAATTAACTAGAAAATTATGAAATCTACAATTAAATAAATAAACTAATAGGGTTTTCTAGGATATTGTAAAACTAAAAAAAAGGTTTGTAACAAGTATCCTATTAAAAATTCTACCAAACTTCTTCGAAGTTGATAATCACCATAGCTACCCTAACTTAGGATCCTTCCTAGAGTGAGGAATGAATGCATAGGATAATTTTTACTCCAGTTCATATAGATTTTAGTAAAACTATTAGATGATCATTTGAGCTGCTTCGGAATCTTGTCAAAAGGCACAAAAATGAAGTTTTGTCTTTTTCACTAGAACACATAATTGTCATATCTTGAGAACTTGACATCCAAATTAGTATATGCAAAATGTTATTTTCTGCAATCTTATTTTGCAGTTCCTTAGTTACCAAATTTCAGTTATAAGTAGTAAGATTAATTTATGAAATTAACCACAATTATATCATAGTGAGACTTTTTAGGACAAATTTAAGTCAAAAATCACAATTTTAGTTGATCGAGGGTTTACCTACATATATCCTATGTGTAACATCCCTGACCTGGGTTATATACTAACCCTAGGTGTTTTGCCTAATTAAGTTGATTAGATGCTTGTTATTATACTTTGAAAATTAATTAAGGCTTTTAAGGAACTTATATTTCAATTTTAGTCCTTTTTGAATAATGTTGAAACATCGTTTTATTACTTTTGGACTAAAGTGCAAATTACCCAAGTAGAGGGGTAGACTTGCAAATTGCACATGATAAGATTTTCCTATGGTGTTGAGACATCATAAGAATGTATATGATGTGGTGGTATGGATTCCACAAGCTTGGACATCGAAATATAGCTTGTAGAGCAATCCTTGTGCATTTAAACCTAGTTTTGGTGTAATGTGCAATTTACCCAAAACCTAGGGCTCAACATGCAAAATATCACCTCTTGAGGGTCACTCATGTTTCTTGGCATCAAGTAGAGAAAATAAAATGAGAAGGGAGCCTCATTTGAATGATCATGGAAGAGAGAGAATCTTGACATTAAAATAATCAAGATTTAAGCTCAAATGGCTCTTTAATATAATTTAGTGTAAAAAGAAATGAATTAGTTAAGGAGCCCTTCAACCAAAAGTTGAGGGATGTGTTTGCAATGGTTTGGGCGAGCTTTTTCCATGCTTGGGCACCAAAAATATCTTGGTTGAGTGGAAGCTATTCACATTAATATAATACAAAGCAATATCCACTAAAAAGATGGATATTAACACATAACTCTTTAAGGTGTTTAGTTCCTTTTCCATTAAACCTTGGATAATGGAGAAGTTTTGCAAGGTATTAGAAGGTGGATACGTGGCCAAAGAATGGAGAAATCTTTGGAGGAAATTAGTTGGAATTAAAGAAGATAACTCTCTTTTTCTATTTTCCTTGAAACCCATAAATATATATAAGTATTTTTTTTTCAAAACACCAAAAAAGATGATTTCCTTAGTTCTTTTCCTTATCACCTTGCTTTGTCCGACCAAGGGAGAGCTCTGGACCAGAGGAAGGATGACCAAACTAGATTGGTAAGTTTTGATCATCATCTACCTCGAATTCATGGTGAAAACCATAAAACAAGGTTAGATTCATGGTTTTCTTCACTTGGTTTCCTTTTCTAGCCATCTTGTTCATCCAAAGATTGAAGAACAAACCTTGGACAACTACTGGAACTCCATCCACCATTAAAGCCGTGAAGCTTGCAGCTTTGGATCAGTTCTAGAGGCAGGTTTTATAACTCTAAACCTTAAGCATTAGTATTGCACTCTTTTCTATAAGAATCGTTGGTTACTTTTCTTCTTTGCTACTCTTTTGAGTTCTTGCTAAAACTTCTGTGAAGAACAACAACTATTCTTGGTTGAACAGAGTAAGACGAAGATGACACCATCTTAGATGTTTATCCAAAAAATTACTTTACTAAACGGTTTCCAATCCTTGCTCAAACGGTTTCCCAAACTGTTTGGGAGCAAACAGTTTCAAACCATTTGGAATGAAACGATTTCACCCAAACCGCATGAAGGAAAATGGTTTCAAACCATTTGGTGGCGTTGACCAAGGGTTGACCATTTGTAGATCTGTTGGAAATAATCTATATTAATGATCCATTAATTATTGATGATTAACTTCAATTGGTTCACTAGTTGAAGGCCCAACAATCACCAAAACCCTAATCAGGTTAGGTGCTGATTTGATAATTGAATGAGTTTGAAACTTGGGTTGAGTGACCCAAACGGTTTCAAAACCATTTGGGGATCACCCAAATGGTCTCAAGACCGTTTGGTGATCACCCAAGACCGTTTGGAGGTCTAGGGTTAAGTATGGTTGAGCAATTGAAGATCCAAAGGTGCTAAGTTGAAGTACAATCAATTGCTGATTTTGTGATCAATCCAATGGACCAAACCTTAATTGGTTGACTTGGTTTTTGATGTAGACTTGGGAAAACGGTCTCAAGACCGTTTTGAGGTCATCCAAACAATTTCAAGACCGTTTGGGGTCAGGTCATGTCCAAATTGGATGATGGGTCGTTGATTTCAAATCAATTAGACCCACATTGATTAATGTTGATGGGCCATCGATTCCAAACCCTAATTCAATTGATTCAAGCCCTAATTGATGACCAATTGAGGGTTAATTGAAGGTCAAATTAGTTGAAGGTTGACCTAATTAACTCAATTGAATGAGGGTGATAAGTTCAATTGATGATTGGATACATGTACACAATTGTTGAGGGGATCATCATTGGAAACCCTAATTCAATTTGATGGGTTGAGACCATAATTGGTCCTTGCAGTTTTGATGAGGTTTGGACCAAACGGTCTCAAGACCGTTTGGGACCAAAAGATCTCAAGACCGTTTGGGACCCAACGATCCCAAACTGTTTAAGTTCATGCGGTTTCAAAACCGATTGAGTTCATGCGGTTTCAAAAGTCAACTATGGGCAAACGGTCTTCACCACCTACTTTACCAAATAGTTTCAAAGGTAGTCCAAGACCGCATGGAGGTCCAAACGGTCTTAGACCATTTGGATGTTTTTCTACAAGACCATTTGAGGTCTATATGTTCTAGACCGTTTGGTGGTTAAAGGTTAAGTTGGTTAATTGTTTAATACAAGATGTAATCAAAGATGATTATGGTACTTGTATCTTAATTGGATAGTGTGATTAATATCCAATAAGTTATTAATCCTTAATGATAATAATGGTAATGACATAAACCATGATGTCAATTCTCTTTCATGTTGAGTTGACTTAGCTTAATCAAGGCTGAAGTAAACATCATCCTATAAAGGATGAGAGAGAAAGGATTACCTACATAAATGTTAATTATGTTAATGGACTCTTATTATGAATAGATGTCTAATTAGGGTATGATCCATGATGGTGAGATCATGAAACCCTAATTATGAAGGTTAATGAATCATAACCCTAACTAAGGGTATTATTGGAAGTAATCTTAATACATGATGATGGTATGATCTCAATTCATAGTGATGACAGGATAAACCTTAATTCAAGGTAATTTGATGATCACTCCTACTTGGGGTAAACCCTAACCTAGGGTGATGTGATGTAAATAGTAAACCTTAACCTAGGCTGATGTGATGTAAATAGTAAACCCTAACCTAGGGTGATGTGATGTGAATAGTAAATCCTAACCTAGGGTGATGTGCTATAAATAGTAAACCCTAACCTAGGGTGATGTGATGTGAATAGTAAACCCTAACCTAGGCTTATGTGATGTGAATAGTAAACCCTAACCTAGGGTGATGTGATGTGAATAGTAAACCCTAACCTAGGGTGATGTGATGTGAATAGTAAACCCTAACCTAGGGTGATGTGATGTGAATAGTAAACCCTAACCTAGAGTGATGTGATGTGAATAGTAAACCCTAACATAGGGTGATGTGATGTGAATAGTAAACCCTAATCTAGGGTGATGTGACGTGAATAGTAAACCCTAATTCAGGGTATGTTGAACATGAACCATAATCAGGGGTGATGTGATGTGAATCGTAAACCCTAATTCCAAATTAGTATATGAAAGTGTGAAACCCTAATTCTGGGTTATGCTTTATAGCATGAAGCTCTATGATTGGATAATGAAATGATAAGTCATTAATCCTAATTGAGTTTAGGGGATGATTAAACCTAATGGAAATAAAAAGGGGAATCCTAACCCTAATAAGGGCATAGTGGTGCAACGCTTGAATAGTGATGTTATCATTGTTTTGCATTGTGCTGATATGAAATAAATGCATCTATTATCATTTACACTAATCATGCAGGTTTTATGAGATATTGAACATAGCCAGGTGAGTGCTATGATGCTTGTTTACTGAAATTACTTTATAAGTTTTGTAAGCAATCATATGCTATGTTGCCTAGCAAAAAGGTAACAAAAGAGACTGACAGGTTGTATGAGCCAAATGAAATACCTGCATTGCTACTATTATGTTTACACTATCAAATAACCAGATGGCATTATGTTACCTGTTAAGGTGGTAACAAGTGATTTGATGATCTAAATGTTTGTATACCCCTATTCTTGAATCATGATGATGGATTGATAAGGGATTGAGATCCCAATGTTAATAAAATTGTGAAATGAACTTGATAAAATAGTACTCTTCCTTTATAGCATATGTTATATTGGTTTATGCTTGAAAACATGCCTGATGCTAAAAGAATGTTGTAATGTACTTAAATAATCAAGTGAAATGATATCATGTAGAGCCCTGACTATAGATCCATCATCGTCAGAAGTTGGATGATGGTGAAATAGGTTTTCCTAAGGGAACTCCTGGAGAGCATACTTTTGAGTATGTGGGGGTTATGGACGCGAATATCCTTACGTCCTAATGGAGGAATTGATGTGAGATAAACATTAAATCCATCAATCCTTCATTATATGTATATGTTGGGATGATGTATCACTAATCTCCCAATGATGATGTTAATGCCGCATCGATGTGAGATAAACAAGAAATACCTCAATGGCAAAGACAGTACAGCATGCCATTGTAACTCTAATAGTGAAGTTGCTAGAATACCCTGGAAAGCTATTTTAGCAGAGACACAAGATGTCCTGCATATTGTTCCTCACATTGACTGAAGATGATGAGGTCATAGAAATCCGGCTCTTCTGATGGCCTATGTATGGTACCGATTTCGATTTCGCAATGGTCGGTTGGAGTATGAGCGGTATACCTCATCTCCTCAGGGCATAGGTATGTTTGTAAAATGTAATCAACCATGTAGCATATGTGCTTATGGTTGAACTACGAGAATCAATGTTTGATGATACATTGTTTAATATGTCCAAGTTGGATAATTAATATACATGTTCTTCATATTGCTTATTTAAATGAATGACTTGCTGCTTAATCAAGTTATAATTGAAATGATTGCATAGAGAATATTACTCTACATATCTTATTCAATGAATTATCTGCTGTTGAATATTTATAATTTTACTGCTCAGTGCTATTCTATTATCAGCAATAACAATGCTTCTGGCGGAGAGTTATATCTCTCGCTGGGACAATTTTCAATTGTCTCACCCCTGCGGGATTCAAATTTTTAGGTAGACGTCGTGGAAGAAGAAACCCATCAGTGGGTGAGCAGCAAAAACAGTCACAGCAGTAGCAATAACAAGGACAACAGTGATCCACAGGTGGAGACACTGTCTGTTAGGTTATGTACATAGAGAGTCCTATGTGTCGCCTCTGTACTCTCAGGTCCTAGGAGTCAGTAGATGGTTTAATGTAGATCTGAGATTTTTGGCTTAATGCCTCGAGATTTTTGTATACTGCTCATGTATAGTTTAACAGGGCAGTTGATGCTTATGACTCTCGAGATGAGATAATACAGAGATGTACTGATGAATCAGCTTGTAAATAACTTACCTTGTTTCTTTATGGAAGAGATTTACAGTTTGTGGATCTCTTTACAAAAAGTTTTAATTTTTAGTAATTTTCAGTAATTTTGCTGCTAATTAATCACTTCCGCATCGTTAATAACGTTTTGTTCGAACGGGGTATGACACTATGTACTCAACCATAATATGTATATAACATGCTAATAGGATAATAGGCACAAAAGTGATTTGCATACTATTTTTTGTCAAAAGTAGACCATTAAATAGAGAAGTATATATTAAAGGTTAACTAGGGTTTAGGATCTAACTCCAATAAAATGATTTTCCTTATCCCTAACAAGCATTTTTTCAAAAATCAATATGAAGATTATTTTAATAAAAACGCAATCATAGTCGGTATTTAAAACATTTTTTTTGGAGCAAGTACATAACTTCGTTTCATGCATGATAAAGGTAATTACCCATATAGAAAATGATTGCATTTGAATAGAATGAAATAATGTCAACGCTATCCATTCCATCACTTGTGAGACTCGAATTGACGGTTAGATCACAAATAAAAAGAACCCTTTTATTTGGGTAATTAGAGGTGGCTCATTCATCCCACCTCCCCGTCAAACAAAATGTAGCAGGCTTCTACATCATCTCATATCACTCCTTCACAGTACTCAAAAGGACATTGCTGGCCACCAAGAACGAGGTGTCCGTCCAAAAGAAAAAGAAAGACAAGAAAAGCTCTCAAAGATCTAAGTATGAACTGATCTCCACTCTTTTCATATGTAAGGTATACCCCCCTATCTGTACTGCAAAAAACTCTAACACTATGTGGTAGATCCCTAGTGTCCTGTACAACAAAAAAATCAAAACCACCTCATTTGCACCACAATACTATTTCTTTGATCGTAGAATTAGCCTCTTTGGTAATCAAATTGCCCATGATATTGTTATCTTTAGTATGCATCTGTATTTCTCTAATTAGGTTGGTCGATTGCCAAGGAGGAATGATGCTACTCCATACCTCTCTGATTATAACCACAGAGTCAGACTCCACTACTGATGGGTAAATTTTCTTTCCCCTGCATATGCATAAAAGTTACAATAATGGTTTGTGTCGCTGCCGCAAGTCCGTCTTTGCTCTGTAGTTTTTCCCCAAAGGCCAAAATCACATTTGCATCTCTCTTCCTTACTATACCCCCCACAAGGGCTGCCTCACGTATTCCCTCCACCTTGCTAAAACCCACACAAATGTTGAGTTTAGCATTGTGAATATCAGGTGGATGCCATTTTACGAAAAACAAATGTCTCACCATGTTCCTCGCCACCCTGAAGCCCATATCATTGAGGGTTGTTGTGTGTTTTTCTTCATCCCGACATTTGAAAGACTTTGACACTGCAACATGAATAAGCATCAAACTTGATCCCAGGATGCCTGTTGTGGCTTCTCCCCTTAAACCTCCTGCTGCACCTGTCCACCCAAATGGACCACACCACCAACCGTGAAGTGTTTCCATAGAGCCAACCCATCCATGATCTAGCAACAACTCTTTCACAACAGAGGGTTAGCAAGGAGGATGACTTTGTAAAAGATGCTATGTTGATCTCCAGCCCCATCAACTCCAAAGCCTTTCCCCATAGGAAGGATGCTAGGTCTCCTTAGAGAAAGAGGTGTTCACCTGTCCCCATGTTGGGAGATGTACAATAGTTACATTTGGATGCCAGCTGAACATGACAATCCATCACCTTGTCATCTATAGGAAGGGCCCTATCGAGGAGTTTCCCTGGGCAAGCAACTTCTCTAGTAGGGATGTCCTTGACCAGGTCCATCTACTTTGTCGTTGAAGGGTAGGCTTGTTTCATTTTGAAGATGCCTCTATAGTCCGGTTCCCATATAAGCTTGTCTGGAAGTGAAGATATGATCATCTGCTTGGTGCAGATGTAACATACTAGATCTTGGACCCAACCCTAGAACTTTGACCTTTTGGACTTGGCCAAATAAGGTTGAGTTTGAACTTATAGGATAATTAGTATAACCCTGGTAAGCTAATGTATGAGTATATCACCCTAATGTCTTCACATTAGTCTTAGGCCAATAATGGACACATAAAATATGTCAGAATAATTCCTTTTGTGATAATATGAAAATAAGGAACATAATTGGATGGATAATTGGGTTAATGGTGAAATAATCTTATAATGGGCCATAATAAAATATGTGACTTATCTCCTAAAAAGAAATCTCAAAATTGGAATATAAGTTAAGAATCATGTTCCTTGGGTCCCAATTAACTTAGGAGTCAAGTTTCACATTATTTGTATAATAATAATTCTTGCAATTTCTAGGAAAGGAAATATGAGTTTCTATCCAAATAGAAAACAAAATATTGAAAGACTCCAAAAGTGAAAATAATCTTATATTTGTAATCTACATATTAAAGTATGCCTTTGGGTGAATTTTGACTCAATCTGGAGAATGTTTGATTAATATATGAAATCAGGAGAGAGAAAGTGGGTAGAACCTTCAAAATATTGAATAAAGGTACAAACAACTTCAAATGTGAAATCAAGGGCAAATTTGTACCAAGACACTTAATGTGACTTGTGGGTGAAGTTTCATCAAATTTAGAGAATCTTAAAGTCATTAATGCATGAGGAAAGAGAAAATAGTAGTTGATTAATATAATAAATCAAAAGTCTTTAGAATGAAAATCTAATCGCATAAGCAAAATTTGCATTGCCTTAATTGGCCTCTATGCAAAATTTCATGTAATTTGGATAATGTTTGGACCCTTAATCAAAGAGAGAAAATTGAAAATTGATTTAATAAAACTTTAGTTTTAATCAGATTGTCTCTTTGTCACACATTCTATTTCCCAATTTACTTAATGATTTCTCTGTCATGATGCCCAGACTGTTTGCTACTGCAAATTTTTGAATCGGATGGCTATAAAGTCGTCTCCTACCTTGGGTAGGAGACCGGGTTAGTCACACACAGTAACCGCGATGGATATTGCATGATATCTTTCTCTCCACACCATGGTTTTTCACTAAATCACTCCCATCGTGATCGAGAGAAGATTCCTAACCTTCGTATCCCTAAAACGTCTTCTTTCCTTCCCTATTTTGGAAACCCCTAATTTCCCCTTCTATGCCCCTAGTTCTAGAAGCTTGGATAGTTGGCTTTATGTATAAAAGGGGATACCCAGGGTTCTGCAGTCTTTGTTGTAGTTAATTTATTCCCTAAATTTCTTCATATCTACCCCATTCATACCCCTTGTGCTCCATCAACCTCCTAAGGTTCTTGGGTTGGGCATAACATGGTCCCATCACTGCAACTTGATTCCTCTCTCTCTCATACCATTCCTGACCTATTCCAAACTCGAAGGTGGTATCTTTTCATGTTGGAGCTTGGCAGGTTGATCTCCCCAACTCAGGCTTCTGGGTTCATCAGCAGTGCTTCAGAAGATGGTTGTTGGGCTCCTTTTCTTCTTGGTTTCTGTATAGGAAGCAATGAGTTTGCCCAAGGAACCCCTTCCTTCTCTCGTTTGCTTCAGTTCCTGGTAAAACCTTGATTCTTTTCTCTTCCTTTTTTGTCTTGAACCTACTATTCAATTCCTTTCTTTTCTTCACAGTTTTGATGGTTTTTGGGTTCCCTGGGTTTGACTTGGGATTGCGAAGTCACTGGATACCTTCGCAGGTGGTAAGGGGTTGGTTTACTGGGTTTCGTATCTCCAGATTGTGCTCCTAGAGATGTTCCTCATACATGTCGAGGGATCAATGTCAGGGATTGAATCCCCATGTGTTTGGTCTGTGATGCCCTTCTTTTCCTTCTTCTTTTGATTTTCGCACCAATGGTATTTTGGTCTTTTTATGGTTGTTTATTTTCTTTCCGCGTTCACGTGAGTAGCCAAGTTGTGGTGGGGCCTGTAACATCCCTGACCTGGGTTATGAACTAACCCTAGGTGTTTTGCTTAATTATGTAATTAGATGCTTGTGATTATCTTTTGGTATGTAATTAAAGCTTTTGAGGAACATATATTCCTATTTCTGTCCTTTTTAACAATGTTGTAATATTGTTTTGTAATACATGGACCTATGTGCAAATTACCCAATTAGAGGGGTTAACTTGCAAATCTCACATGTTTGGAGGTTCCTCTGGTTATGAGACATCATAAGAGTGAATATGATGAAGTATTATGGATTCTCCAAGCTTGGGCACCAAGATGCAGCTTGTGGAGCAATCCTTGTGCTTTAAAACCCTAATTTTGGTGTAAAGTGCAATTCACCCAAAACATGGGGTGCAACATATAAAATACACCTTCTAGAGTATCTTTTATGACTCTTGACATCAATTAGAGTAAGAATGATGAAGAGGGCACTTCATTTGAATAATCAAATAAGAATGATAACCCTTGTAATTAAATAATCAAGTTGTAAGCAAAATGACCCCTTTTATGTGTACAACTTAGTAGGAGGTTTGGCTTATTATTATTTAGACCTTGGTTTAAGAAATAGTTTTGCTTAAGTTTAGATAAGGAGGGACGTGCCTAGGAGAAGGAGAGAAGAACCTAGTTGAGAATAAGAGGAATAATTATCTTTATCTTAGAAATACCCCCAAAGTATATAGTCACCTTTCTTTTACAAACCAAGGGATCATTTCCCCTTTCTCTTCACTTATCTTCTGCTTTGGCCGACTAAGGACGGAGCTCTGGATCAAAGGAAAACGGCCAAGCAGTTCTAGGTAAGGTTTGATCATCATCTAGCTCGGATTTGTGGAGAAAATCATGGTGCAAGGTTGGTTTGCTAGCTTTTCTTACTTAGTTCTTCTTTCTAGCCATCCCTTCCTACCAATTCTTGGAGAAGCAACCTTGCACAACCTGTGGAGCTCAAGACACTATTACATCTTGGAAGCTTGGAGCTCTAGAGTCGACTTTAAGGTGGGTTTTATAACTCTAAACCCTTAAACTTTGTTATGTATCTTTCTTTCTTGCAAAAGTTGCTTGTTCTTCTCCCCTCCATCCTTCCTTGCACTCTTGCAAGCAAAACCGTGAAGAATAGACCTTCATCTTGAGGTATAAGATGATGGGCATGAATACCGATGTTTCTTTACCAAACGGTCTCCCACCCTTGGTCTAAACGGTTTGCAAAACCGTTTGGAACCAAACGGTTTCAAAACCGTTTGGATTCATGCGGTTTCACAAGACCGTTTAGATTCAAACGGTCACTGTTTGGAAGGTTTGACCAGGGGTTGACCATTTGAGGGTCTGCTGGACACATTATGAATTAATCACCTACAAAGAATCATTAACTAATTGCAAATAAATCCCAAGTTGAAGGCACTTTAATCACCTAAACCCTAATCGGGTTCATTGCTGATTTCAATGGATCAATCATGTTGAAGTTTGGGTTGAGTGGCCCAAACGGTTTCAAAACCATTTGGGGATCACCCAAACGGTCTCAAGACCATTTGGTGATCACCCAAGACCGTTTGGAGGTCTAGGGTTAAGAAGGGTTAATCAATTGAAGGAGCAATCATAATAGGTTGTTGAAACAATCAAAGTGTTGATTTGGTGACCTAATTAGGGTTCAACCCTTAAGTAATTGACTTAGTTTTTATGAGACTTTGGGAAAACGGTTTCAAGACCGTTTGGAGGATGTCCAAATGATCCCAAGACCGTTTGGGGTCAGGTCATGGCCCAATTGGGTGATGGTTCAATGGGTTCAACTTCAATTAGACTCATGTTGATGGATGTTGAAGGTTGATCGATTTCAAACCCTAATACAATTGGTCCTAACCCTAATTGGTGACCAATTGAGGGTCAATTGAGTGTCAAATAGGTTAGGGATAAACCTAATTAGCTCAATTGATAAGTGGGTAACCTTGGCATGAACAATTGAGGGGTTCAACATTGAAAACCCGAACTCAATTGCAGGTGTTGATGCACTTTTGGGTCCATGCAGTTTTGAGGTCTTTGGATCAAACAATCTCAAGACCGTTTAGGGGAAAATGGTCTCAAGACCGTTTAGGGACAAATGGTCTCAAGACTGTTTGGGACCAAACGGTTTCAAAACCATTTGGATTCATGCGGTTTCAAAACCGTTTGGATTCATGCGGTTTCAAAACCGTTTATGGTCATGTGGTTTCAAGGTTGATTTGCTCAAACGGTTTCAAAGTCAAACTTGTCTAAATGGTCAACGTGACCAAATGGTTTCAAGACCGTTTAAGGGCAAACAGTCTTGAGTATGAACTTGTCCATGCGGTCTTGAAAGTCAAAGGTACCAAATGGTTTCAATTAGACTCATGTTGATGGATGTTGAAGGTTGATCGATTTCAAACCCTAATCCAATTGGTCCTAACCCTAATTGGTGACCAATTGAGGGTCAATTGAGTGTCAAATTGGTTAGGGATAAACCTAATTAGATCAATTGATAAGTGGGTAACCTTGGCATGAACAATTGAGGGGTTCAACATTGAAAACCCTAACTCAATTGCAGGTGTTGATGCACTTTTGGGTCCATGCGGTTTTGAGGTCTTTGGATCAAACGGTCTCAAGACCGTTTGGGACCAAATGGTCTCAAGACCGTTTAGGGGCAAACGGTCTCAAGACTGTTTGGGACCAAATGGCAAACGGTCTCAAGACCGTTTGGGACCAAATGGTTTCAAAACCGTTTGGATTCATGCGGTTTCAAAACCGCTTGGGTTCATGCGGTTTCAAAACCGTTTATGGTCATGTGGTTTCAAGGCTGATTTGCTCAAACGATTTCAAAGTCAAACTTGGATAAATGGTCAACGTGACCAAATGGTTTCAAGACCGTTTAAGGGCAAACGGTCTTGAGTATGAACTTGTCCATGCGGTCTTGAAAGTCAAAGGTACCAAACGGTCAACCCTTCCATGCGGTTTCAAAACCGTTTGGAGGTTGAAAGTTCAAAACCATTTGGGGTCTTTTAAGGTCAAGAATGCTTAATGATTTAAAGGATTAGATGGTTCAATGGTTGACTAAACTAAACCCTAATGATACCTAAAGACATTAAGGGAACAAGTAATTAGTTGATTGATGTATACTTTGATCAATGGTGAACATTACTAAGGTACCCTTGAAGGGTTCAAGTATATAACACCTCTTGACTAAGCAAACCCTAATGACCACAATGGTGATGTCATGACTTATGTCAATCACAGTTGATTTGACCTAATCTAATCTAGACTGATGTAAACATCATCTAATAGTGAGAGGAGAGAGAAGACTCCTAATATGGATGGAAATCAAATAAAATACCTTCAATATGTATGAATGCACATAATTAGGGTATGATCCACCAAAGTGAGATCATGGAAACCCTAATTATGGTGATTAATGAATCTTAACCTAATTTGAAGGCATTAATGATAATAATCTTCATACATGATGATGTTATGAGCTCAATTCACTGTGAAGTGAATAGTAAACCCTAATTCTAGGGTAATATCATGTGATGTGAATAGTAAACCCTAATTTAGGGTAATGTGATGAATGGAATAATTTTGGGTTATGCCTTTAAGCATGAAACCCTATTAATAAATCATAACAAGAGGAACCTTCATGCATTGTAAGCTAAAGGGGTTTAATATCCCTAATTGAAGTAAATAAACCATAACCCTAGAAACTAATCATGGTATGTTGTTGATAGCACGACCGTGCTAAGGAGCACGGCCATGGTAGCTTTCCCTTGCACGACCGTGCAAGGAAGCACGGCCGTGGTATTCTATGAATAAATTGAAAGGTTCTGGTATTGTGCTAATACTGTTATATATGCATGTCCTTAATTATATTAGTCATGCATGCTGCTATTATGAGGTGATCATAGCCAGGTAAGGGTTATGATGTCATATTCCTTGAAAACATTTATAAGCTTTAACAGTAATGATATGTGAGAAATATATACACTGCTTCAATCAAGGTCATGTTGTTAGATGACTTGATGCTTATATGTCACTTGGTAGCAAGTGTTATGATAATCTAAGGGTTTGAATAACCATGTTCCTGAATCATATGATGAGATGGTTAAGAATTGATATCCATATGATAACTTATGTGAGTTAAACTTGATACATTTAGTATTCCTCTTTCATAGCAGTTGTTTTAATGATTAATGATTGAAAACATGCCTGATGTTAAAAGAATGTTGAAATGTACCTAAATAATCAAGTATAATCACACCATGTAGAGCCCTGACCATAGATCCATCATTGTCAGAAGCCAAATGATGGTGAAACATGTTTTCCTAAGGGAACTCCTGGATCACATACTTTTGAGTATGTGGGGGATTATGGACATGAATATCCTTACGTCCTAGTGTGGAATTGATGTAAGAGGTACTTTAATCCATCAACCCTTCACTATATGTTTTTACTGGGATGATGTATCACTAATCTCCCGAGGGAATCTTTAATGCCGCATCGATGAGAGATAAATAAGAGATCTTTCGATGACGAAGAGAGTACAGAACGCCACTGTGACTCTAATAGTGAAGTTGCTAGAATACCCTGGAAAGTTATTGTAGCAAAGACACGAGATGTCCTACATGTTGATCCTCACACTGACTGAGGAAGATGAGGTCATAAGAATCCGGCTCTTTTGATGACCTATGTATGGTACCGATGCGATTTAGTAATGATCGGTTGGAGTATGAGCGGTATACCTCATCTCCGAAGGGCATAATAATGTTTGAAAAACATAATCATTCGCATAGCATAACTGCTTAGGTTGAACTATGAGAAACAATGATTGAGGTTACATTGTTTATAAATGTTCTAGTCAAGTAACTAGTATACATGTTCTTCATATCCCTTATTGAAATGATTGCTTAAGTAGAAGTTGCTTTACTTAATATCAAATCTGCTGTTGAATGTCTTAAATCTTATATTGCTTATGTTATTCTTTCTTTGCTATAACAAAGATTCTGGCGGAGAGTTATAACTCTCGCTGGGATAATTATTTAAATTGTCTCACCCCCGTAGGTTTCGACTTTTTAGGTGGACGTCGAGGACGGAGGAACCAATCCGAGGGTGAACAGTATCAGCAGCAACAACACCAGGGGCAGTAGTGAATCTCAGGTGGAGATACTGACTGTCAAGTCTTGTAGATAGTATGTCTTATGTCGTCTCTGTACTCTCAGGTCCTAGGAGTCAGTAGATCTGAAGTTTTTGACTTTAAGCCTCGATATTTTGTTGTATCTTGCCTTGTATAGATAACAGGGCAATGGATGTATATAATCACTCAAGAGGTGATTTCACAGAGATGTAATGTTAAAATATGTTGTAAACAGTTTATATCGTTTTATTATAAAAGAGTTTATGGTTTAAAGATTCCTTTCTAGAAAGTTTTAAATTTTAGTGATTTTTCATATTACTCCCGTGTCTTCCCTAGAGAATCGGGAGAGGTTTGTTACCTTTGTAGAATCTGTCAGAAGGATAGAGAGGTTCGTAGCTGAGAAGAGGAAAACCCATAAGAGTATGTATCCTCAGTTCCAGGGATCTTCATCTACAGACTTCAAGAAGCCTAGGTTTTCTGCGCCTACACCACCACCACCTAGACCTAGTGCTCAAACACAGTGGACACCGAGTAGAGGTAGAGGACGAAGCCTACCACTACAAGGGGCTCGCAGTTCAGCATCTATGTTGGTCACAGGACCACCCAGACCACAGCAACAAGACAGAAGCTGTTACATATGTGGGAAAATGGGGCACCTGATGAAAGACTGCAGAGCTAGACCAGCAAGTGTAACACAACCACAGAGGCAAAGTCATCAAGGATCCCAGAGGAGGCAGTTTCGAGGAGCAGCTAGAGGACGTGGACAAGTGTCCCAATCTGAATCGTCAGCACCGAATCAACCATAGGCAACAACAAGGTTCTATGCAATGAACCCACCTGATGCAGTGATCAACCCTCGGGTTGTGGAAGGTCAGATGGAGTTGTTATATTCTGATATGTCTACATCCTGTGTTGTATCTGTTTTGATTGATCCGGGTGCTACACACTCCTTTATCACTCAAAGAGTGATTCGTAACTACAATATGACAGTTAGCCATAGGGCAGATAGCTTGTTGCTTGAGACTCCATTGAGAGGGTCTGATGTGTTGTAGGAGGTTTGCTCTTCCTGCATCCTCTTCTTTTCTGATCATCGCATTCAAGTGGATCTTATACCACTTGAGATGCAAGGATTTGATATAATCCTTGGGATGGATACCTTGGAAAGGTATAGGGTTGTCTTGGATTGTGAATTTAAGCAAGTTGTGTTTGCTGATAAAAGTGACACATGGATCTTTCAAGGAGAGAGAAAGATTCTACCTACCTGTCTTGTGTCAGCTATGGTTGCTGAGAAGCTGATGAGGCAAGGATGTTATGCATTCCTGGCCCATGTGGTGGATACTACTATGGAGAGCCCTAACCCTGCTGAAGTTCCTATAGTCAGAGAATTTGAAGATGTATTTCCTGAATAACTTCCAAGTGTGCCACCACCTCGGGAAATTGATTTTGAAATCAATTTGATCCCAGATACACAACCTATAGCACAAACACTGTATAGGATGGCGCCTGCTGAGATGGCAGAACTCAAGAAACAACTGCAAGAGTTGCTTGAGAAGGGTTTCATCTGACCGAGCACTTCACCTTGGGGTGCTCCGGTCCTTTTCTTTAAAAAGAAAGACGGATCAATATGGTTGTGCATTGATTACAGACAACTAAACAAAGTAACAATAAATAATAAGTACCCTCTGCCGAGGATTGATGATCTTTTCGACCAGTTGCGTGGTGCAACCGTCTTCTCGAAGATAGACTTGAGGTCAGGATATCATCAACTCCGAATTAAGGACAGTGACATACCCAAGTCTGCCTTTAGGACAAGGTATGGTCACTATGAGTTCAGAGTTATGTCGTTTGGACTAACTAATGCACTGACTGCATTTATGGAACTCATGAATAGAATCTTTCGACCTTTCCTCGATCAGTGTGTTGTTGTCTTTATAGATGACATTCTGATCTATAGTAGATATGCTCAGCAGCATGAACAACATCTTCGTCAGGCTCTAACTTTGCTAAGAGAACATAAGCTATACGCTAAGTTTAGCAAGTGTGAGTTTTGGTTACCGGAAGTATTCTTTCCTTGGACACGTGATATCTACCTCGAGTATTCGTGTTGACCCTAAAAAGGTAGAATATGTTCTACAATGGGAACAGCCGAAGACACCGACGGAGATCCATAGTTTCTTAGGGTTGGCTGGCTATTACCGAAGGATCATTAAGAACTTCAGTTCTATAGCCTTACCCTTGACTAAGTTGACCCGAAAGGATGTTCCTTTTGTTTGGAGTGATAAGTGCCAGCAATCTTTCCAGCTGTTGAAGGAGAGGTTGACAAGTGCACATGTACTTGTGCTACCTGAGCAAGGTAAAGGATACATGGTTTTTTGTGATGCCTCCAAGAATGGACTCGGATGTGTGTTGATGCAGGATAAGCAAGTGATTTCTTTTGCTTCTCGACAGCTTAAGAAACACGAGGAGAATTATCCGACACACGATCTGGAGTTAGCTGTCGTGGTTCACGCCTTGAAAATCTGGAGACACTATCTCTACAGAGAGACATTCCAGATTTTCACTAATCATAAGAACCTTAAGTACATCTTCTCTCAGCACGAACTTAACATGAGGCAACGCCGCTGGATGGAGTTAATCAAAGACTATGATTGTACAATTGATTACCATCCAAGGAAGGCCAATGTGGTTGCAGATGCTTTAAGTAGGAAATCAGCAACACCAGCCTTAGAGCACAACTAAATTCTTTAGTATGCTCTAGGAGAGATATGCTTATTTCCTTAAGGCAAGACAATGTGCAATTGAAGGTGTCATTGTTAGCCGGGTTGTTGGCTGAGATGCATATAAAACCTACCTTGAGAGAGCAGATCAAGGAGGCACAACAAGTTGATGTTGCGGTTCAGCAGATCAGATCGGAGTATGGTGATGAGAAACAAGATGGTTTCTATGATTCAGATGACCAAGTAGCATGTTATCATGGAAGGATGATAGTGCCGGATGTGGATAACTTGAGAAAGTTAGTCCTGGAAGAAGCTCATTCTTTGATGTATTCTATGCATCCAGGAAGCATCAAGATGTATCGAAACTTGAAATATATGTATTGGTGGCCTGGGATGAAGAAGGATGTTGCTGAGTTTGTTATGAGGTGTCCTGAGTGTCAGCAGGTTAAAGCTGAACACCAAAAACCTATAGGAACAATGCAACCTTTACCCATACCACAGTGGAAGTGGGATCATGTGACTATGGACTTTGTGGTTGGCCTACCCAGGACAAACAAAGGACATGACTCCATTTGGGTAATAGTTGATAGGTTGACAAAGACAACACATTTCTTACCTGTCAAAACAACCTATTCTGCTGAGAGGCTAGCACAATTGTATGTTCAAGAATTAGTGCAACTGCACGGAGTTCCAGTCACTATAGTTTCAGACAGAGGTCCCCAGTTTACGAGTCATTTTTGGGAACGACTGCATAAAGCTTTAGGCACCCAGTTAAGGTTTAGTACAGCCTTTCATCCACAGACGGATGGATAGTCGGAAAGGACTATACATACCTTGTAAGACTTGCTGAGAGCATGTGTTCTTCAGTTTACAGGGAGTTGGGATCTGCACCTAAGCTTAATAGAGTTTGTCTATAACAATAGCTATCAACATAGCATCGATATGGCTCCTTATGAAGCTTTGTATGGTAGACATTGTAGATCACCCTTATGTTGGTACAAAACCGGTGAATATCAACTGTTAGGTCCTGATCTTGTATAGTAGACCACAGAGAAGATTAAAGTAATACAACAACAGATTAAGACTACACAGGATAGGTAGAAATCTTATGTTGATAGACGTCGTAGACCCTTAGAATTCCAAGTTGGAGACAGAGTGTATCTCAAGGTCTTGCCTTGGAAGGGAGTTCTGAGATTTGGAAGGAAAGGAAAGTTAGCTCCTAGATTTATGGGGCCTTATCCAATCATTGAACGGATTGGAAAGGTAGCCT
This sequence comes from Alisma plantago-aquatica, assembly GCA_963693085.1. NCBI lineage: Eukaryota > Viridiplantae > Streptophyta > Magnoliopsida > Alismatales > Alismataceae > Alisma > Alisma plantago-aquatica. The sequence goes on from OY856412.1 coordinate 999,603,723, forward strand.
ATAAACTAGAGTTACCACCAGAGTTACAGAGGTTACACCCTGTGTTTCACATTTCTATGCTGAGGAAATGTCACCCTGATACTGAGTCAGTTCTACAACCTATGGAAGTAGAATTGAATGATGATATAACTTATGAGGAAGGACTAGTGTCAATCCTTGATAACAGAATTAAAAAGCTGAAAAAGAAAGATATAAGTTTTGTGAAAGTCCTCTGGAATCACCGTGGTGTCGAAGAAGCCACATGGGAACTAGAGGAAGAGATGAGAAGGAAATACCCTGCTCTTTTCTCTTATTATGTTTTGTTGATTTCGGGGACGAAATCCTTGTAAGGGGTGGATAATTTGTAACATCCCTGACCTGGGTTATGAACTAACCCTAGGTGTTTTGCTTAATTATGTAATTAGATGCTTTTGATTATCTTTTGGTATGTAATTAAAGCTTCTGAGGAACATATATTCCTATTTCTGTCCTTTTTGAACAATGTTGTAATATTGTTTTGTAATACAGGGACCTATGTGCAAATTACCCAATTAGAGGGGTTAACTTGAAAATACCACATGTTTGGAGGTTCCTCTGGTTATGAGACATCATAAGAGTGAATATGATGAAGTGTTATGTATTCTCCAAGCTTGGGCACCAAGATGCAGCTTGTGGAGCAATCCTTGTGCTTTAAAACCCAAATTTTGGTGTAAAGTACAATTTACCCAAAACATGGGGTGCAACATATAAAATACACCTTATAGAGTATGGTTTATGACTCTTGACATCAATTATAGTAAGAATGATGAAGAGGGCACTTCATTTGAATAATCAAATAAGAATGATAACCCTTGTAATTAAATAATCAAGTTGTAAGCAAAATGACCCCTTTTATGTGTACAACTTAGTAGGAGGTTTGGCTTCTTATTCTTTAGACCTTGGTTTAAGAAAGAGTTTTGCTTAAGTTTAGATAAGGAGGGACGTTCCTAGGAGAAGGAGAGAAGTACCTAGTTGAGAATAAGAGGAATATTTATCTTTATCTTAGAAATACCCCCAAAGTATATAGTCACCTTTCTTTTACAAACCAAGGGATCATTTCCCCTTTCTCTTCACTTATCTTCTGCTGTGACCGACTAAGGACGGAGCTCTGGAGCAAAGGAAAACGGCCAAGAAGTTCTAGGTAAGGTTTGATCATCATCTAGCTCGGATTTGTGGAGAAAATCATGGTGCAAGGTTGGTTTTCTAGCTTTTCTTACTTAATTCTTCTTTCTAGCCATCCCTTCCTACCAATTCTTGGAGAAGCAACCTTGGACGACCTGTGGAGCTCAAGACTCCATTAAATCTTGGAATCTTGGAGCTCTAGAGTCGACTTTGAGGCGGGTTTTATAACTCTAAACCCTTAAACTTTATTATGTATCTTTCTTTCTTGCAAAAGTTGCTTGTTCTTCTCCCCTCCATCCTTCCTTGCACTCTTGCAAGCAAAACCGTGAAGAACAGACCTTCATCTTGAGGTATAAGATGATGGGTGTGAATACCAATGTTGCTTTACCAAACGGTCTCCCACCCTTGGTCTAAACAGTTTGCAAAACTGTTTGGAACCAAACGGTTTCAAAACCGTTTGGATTCATGCGGTTTCATAAGACCGTTTAGATTCAAACGGTCTTTAAGACCATTTGGAAGGTTTGACCAGGCATTGACCATTTGAGGGTCTGCTGGACACATTATGAATTAATCACCTACAAAGAATCATTAACTAATTGCAAATAAATCCCAAGTTGAAGGCACTTTAATCACCTAAACTCTAATCAGGTTCATTGTTGATTTCAATGGACCAATCATGTTGAAGTTTGGGTTGAGTGGCCCAAACAGTTTCAAAACAGTTTGGGGATCACCCAAACGGTCTCAAGACTGTTTGGTGATCACCCAAGACCGTTTGGAGGTCTAGGTTCAAGAAGGGTTAATCAATTGAAGGACCAATCTTAATAGGTTGTTGAAACAATCAAAGTGCTGATTTGGTGACCTAATTAGGGTTCAACCCTTAAGTAATTGACTTAGTTTTTTATGAGACTTTGGGAAAACGGTCTCAATACCATTTGGAGGATGTCTAAAAGATCCCAAGACCGTTTGGGGTCAGGTCATGTCCCAATTGGGTGATGGTTCAATGGGTTCAACTTCAATTAGACTCATGTTGATGGATGTTGAAGGTTGATCGATTTCAAACCCTAATCCAATTGGTCCTAACCCTAATTGGTGACCAATTGAGGGTCAATTGAGTGTCAAATTGGTTAGGGATAAACCTAATTTGCTCAATTGATAAGTGGGTAACCTTGGCATGAACAATTGAGGGGTTCAACATTGAAAACCCGAACTCAATTGCAGGTGTTGATGCACTTTTGGGTCCATGCGGTTTTGAGGTCTTTGGATCAAACGGTCTCAAGACCGTTTGAATCCAAACGGTCTCAAGACCATTCGGGACCAAACGGTCTCAAGACCGTTTAGGGGCAAACGGTCTCAAGACCGTTTGGGACCAAACGGTTTCAAAACCGTTTGGATTCATGCAGTTTCAAAACTGTTTGGATTCATGCGGTTTAAAAATCGTTTATGGTCATGCGGTTTCGAGGCTGATTTGCTCAAACAGTTTCAAAGTCAAAACTTGGATAAATGGTCAACGTGACCAAACGGTTTCAAGACCGTTTAAGGGCAAACGGTCTTGAGTATGAACTTGTCCATGCGGTCTTGAAAGTGAAAGGTACCAAACGATCAACCCTTCCATGCGGTTTCAAAACCGTTTGGAGGTTGCAAGTTCAAAACCGTTTGGGGTCTTTTAAGGTCAAGAATGCTTAATGATTTAAAGGCTTAGATGGTTCAATGGTTGACTAAGCTAAACCCTAATGATACCTAAAGACATTAAGGGAACAAGTAATTAGTTGATTGATGTATACTTTGATCAATGGTGAACATTACTAAGGTACCCTTGAAGGGTTCAAGTAGATAACACCTCTTGACTAAGCAAACCCTAATGACCACAATGGTGATGTCATGACTTATGTCAATCACAGTTGATTTGACCTAATCTAATCTAGACTGATGTAAACATCATCTAATAGTGAGAGGAGAGAGAAGACTCCAAATATTGATGGAAATCAAATAAAATACCTTCAATATGTATGAATGCACATAATTAGGGTATGATCCACCAAAGTGAGATCATGGAAACCCTAATTCTGGTGATTAATGAATCTTAACCTAATTTGAAGGCATTAATGATAATAATTTTCATACATGATGATGCTATGAGCTCAATTCACTGTGAAGTGAATAGTAAACCCTAATTCTAGGGTAATATCATGTGATGTGAATAGTAAACCCTAATTTAGGGTAATGTGATGAATGGAATAATTCTGGGTTATGCCTTTAAGCATGAAACCCTATTAATAAATCATAACAAGAGGAACCTTCATGCCTTGTAAGCTAAAGGGGTTTAATATCCCTATTTGAAGTAAATAAACCATAACCCTAGAAACTAATCATGGTATGTTGTTGATAGCACGACCATGGTAGCTTTCCCTTGCACGACCGTGCAAGGAAGCACGGCCGTGGTATTCTATGAATAAATTGAAAGGTTCTGGTATTGTGCTAATACTGTTATATATGCATGTCCTTAATTATATTAGTCATGCAGGTTGATATTATGAGGTGATCATAGCCAGGTAACAGTTATGATGTCATATTCCTTGAAAACGTTTATAAGCTTTAAGAGTAATGATATGTGAGAAATATATACATTGCTTCAATCAAGGTCATGTTGTTAGATGACTTGATGCTTATATGTCACTTGGTAGCAAGTGTTATGATAATCTAAGGGTTTGAATAACCATGTTCTTGAATCATATTATGAGATGGTTAAGAATTGATATCCATATGATAACTGATGTGAGTTAAACTTGATACATTTAGTATTCCTCTTTCATAGCAGTTGTTTTAAGTATTAATGATTGAAAACATGCCTGATGTTAAAAAAATGCTGAAATGTACCTAAATAATCAAGTATAATCATACCATGTAGAGCCCTGACCATAGATCCATCATTGTCAGAAGCCAAATGATGGTGAAATAGGTTTTCCTAAGGGAACTCCTGGATCACATACTTTTGAGTATGTGGGGGATTATGGACGTGAATATCCTTACGTCCTAGTGTAGGAATTGATGTAAGAGGTACTTTAATCCATCAACCCTTCACTATATGTTTTTTCGGGATGATGTATCACTAATCTCCTGAGGGAATCTTTAATGCCGCATCGATGAGAGATAAAAAGAGATCTTTCGATGACGAAGAGAGTACAGAACGCCACTGTGACTCTAATAGCGAAGTTGCCAGAATACCCTGGAAAGCTATTGTAGCAGAGACACGGGATGTCCTGCATGTTGATCCTCACACTGAATGAGGAAGATGAGGTCATAAGAATCCGGCTCTTTTGATGACCTATGTATGGTACCGATGCGATTTAGTAATGATCGATTGGAGTATGAGCGGTATACCTCATCTCCGAAGGGCATAATAATGTTTGAAAAATATAATCAGCCGCGTAGCATAACTGCTTAGGTTGAACTACGAGAAACAATGATTGAGGTTACTTTGTTTATAAATGTTCTAGTCAAGTAACTAGTATACATGTTCTTCATATCCCTTATTGAAATGATTGCTTAAGTAGAATTTGCTTTACTTAATATCAAATCTGCTTTTGAATGTCTTAAAGCTTATATTGCTTATGTTATTCTTTCTTTTCTATAACAAAGCTTCTGGAGGAGAGTTATAACTCTTACTGGGACAATTATTTAAATTGTCTCACCCCCGTAGGTTTCGACTTTTTAGGTGGACGTCGAGGACGGAGGAACCAATCCGAGGGTGAACAGTATCAGCAGCAGCAACACCAGGGACAACAGTGAATCTCAGATGGAGATACTGACTGTCAAGTCTTGTAGATAGTATGTCTTATATCGTCTCTGTACTCTTAGGTCCTAGGAGTCAGTAGATCTGAAGTTTTTGGCTTTAAGCCTCGAGATTTTGTTGTATCTTGCCTTGTACAGATAATAGGGCAATGGATGTATATAATCACTCAAGAGGTGATTTCATAGAGATGTAATGTTAAAACATGTTGTAAACAGTTTATATCGTTTTATTATAAAAGAGTTTATGGTTTAAAGATTCCTTTCTAAAAAGTTTTAAATTTTAGTGATTTTTCATATTCCACTGCCAGTTAAACCGCTTCCGCTGAGTTTATCTCATTTTCCGCGATGGATCGCCACATGGCCGGTCGAGTTGGCCCACCCTGATTGGGTCAACTCAACACGTGTGCCCTCTCTCTGTTCCTCTCTCACTGGTGTATGCTAACGTGGATTTCTTTGATTGACCAATTTTCAAAAATTCGTAATAAATTATCTACTGATAAAAAAATTACAAATAAACAACTGATAAATTCAGAAAAATATAAGCTTTCCAATGGTGTTAGTCTTGTTGCCTAAATCCAATGTTTTATAAAAAGTGGATTTTAATGGATTTTCCTAAATAAGTAATAACTTGCAAAGTTCATAACTAAATATTTAAAAGTAAAAAATATAATAAAATATATCTTAAACTCATAAAAAGATAATGTAAAACATGGCATGGTTTTGATAACCTAATCACTAATATTAAAAAGATGATTTTCAGGGTTTTGAATAATTAATGTAAACCTAACCCTAATTCTATATAACATGTTCAATAGGTGTTTGAAGATCTAGGCTTGGACCTAGGACTGACCTTGGACTTATTTAGACTCTGAAGTAAGGCATGTTTGCATCTCCAATTTTTACTTTGAGCAATTAGCCTATGTTTCTTCTTTCTCTTGGTCCTATGGACATTTACCTACACCATATCTTGTTCTTTTGGAAAATATGCTTCATGTGAAGTACCTTTTTATTTGTTATTGATCTTGTGACCATATTATCATGTTTGGACATTCTCTTGGTCTTTTCTTACATTTTGTTCATGATGGAACTCAATATGATGACGTGTGATGTCTATTTCCCACTTATGAGGTCAAAGTATATGTTGGTCATTTTTGTGGTGACTACTTTGGAAAATCTGACTATACTTTTACTTGCCTCTCTATTAAGAATGTTGTGTGACTCAGTAGCCCTAGAGTAATGTAATTGTATTAGTTTTTGGGTTATGTGCCCTTATTATGCTTTTGGGATGGAGGCTATGTGCCCCATACCTAGGTTTCAAATTTATGAGGTTTGACCCACTTTATATATATTTAGGAGTTTGGTTATGTGCCATTCTCTATCAAGTTTCACGTTTATGAGACTTGGACGACTTTATTTTTATATTGTCTAGGGCTATGTTTATCTCACATGCATGCATGTTGTTATCAGTTTTGTGCCCAAATAATCATGTGTGCTTTTAAGGCACCACTTTTATTATTGATTTTATGGCAAGTATTTCTTTTATCATATGATGGTGATTCTTTCTTCTTATGACCTTTTGGTAGTCCTTTTTTCTTTCATGAGAAGCCTTTATTTTTGATGTCCTTTATTCCATATATTGCTCAATTTCCTATTTAGTAAGCACATACTAGCCTTTGCTGATGTCTTTTACTTTTCTCTTCTTGTTGGGGTATGCTTCCAACTCTAGGTGATGGACATGGAGGACATGACATAAGGATATGGACATAGCTTAGGAGTTAAAGCTTGGAGACAAACATTGATATGATTTAGATTTTCCTCTACTTAGATCCATATGTTGTATCTTACATGTAAACTCTATATGGGAGATTAGGATGTTCTTTTGTAATTTTTTGTAAAGAATTGAATATAGTCTTTATTTTTATTCCGCCGCTACACTTTGGTTGTTTTGATTACCATTAAACAAGATTTGAAAATTTTACACCCAGTCCAAGATACCGTATGTGTGTGTTTGGACTGGAGGTTCTATTCTTCAAATTTTAAGTAGGGAGTGGATTCCCTTTCGGGTCCCACTATTTACAGTAGATCATGTCCAAACTTCAAGATACTGTATGAGTGTGTTTGGACTGAAAGTTTTATTCTTCAAATTTTAAGTAAGGAGTGGATTTCCTTTCGGATCCCACTATTTACAGTAGATCATGTCCAAACTCTCTTCATCGACCCATTGTTTGAGTAGGTCCCATCTCCATCCATTGTCGTCCAATACCTCGCTAGTATGTGTTTGTAACATCATCTGAACCCCGAGTTTGGCATGAGTGGCCATCACCTCGTCGCACCATCGATAAACCCAAAAGAGGGTGCTGCCCGATCCCAAAATCCACCTTGTGTTTTGTGCAACTAGAGGGAAAACCTTCCAAATATGTTTCCAATACGGTGCGGCAAAAGAACCAACTTGAGGAAAGATAGATGTGAAGAATCTAGGGATGAGATAGCTCTCCTGTAATTGCTCCGACAAAAAACTGCCCGCGCTTTAATAAGATACGAGCAGGAAGACACGTGCTAAGCACATGTTGTACATAATACAGTTAATACAATTAACTAATATTGATTTTTCTAGATAGATTGAGTCAAGTTCACTACCAATAGTATACTAATATATACATTAATTTTATATTTAACTTTAAATTAAGACATATTGGAACAAAATGAAAATTACATTTGATCACCTTTTTGTACACATGTATGTTTGTATATAATTAGTACTTGCAATAATTTACATATAATTCGCTAAAAGTGAACATTTTATTGTGATAACTACGTGTATTTCCTTCTTGGGCATGTGCTAGTTGAACGTTAATATATAATTCTTACTCATAATAATATACCTACTACCCGATTTAGGAAAATATAAAACTGGCTAATTACTCCCTCCAACATGTCTTGTGTGTATTCATAACTCTGACTCCCTCCAACACGTTTTGTTTGATTAAAAAAATTATGTGTTCCCCTTCGCACGTATGTGCATGTTGATGGAATAATTACGATCGGTAATCATAATAACTTAAATACAACTTGGTAAAAAAGTGTTATTGTTTCATTACGAAAACTATGTGTGTATTCTTCTTGGACATGTGTTTGTTGACCGTTAATATGTAACTCTTGCTCACAATAATTTACCTACAACCCGTTAAGAAAGGATAAACATGCCAGTTAACTCCCTCCACCATGTCCTGTGTCTATCCATGACTCTAACTCCCTCCAACATGCTGTATTTGATTACTAAAATTACATGTGCTCCCCTTCTTAGTCATGCGCATGTTGATGGAACAATAATGACCAGTCATCATAATAATTTAACTGCAATTCATTAAAAAAGAACAACTCGGTTAAATGCAAGTTGGCTTTATCTAATTTGTAGTCAGTTATCAAAATTATATGTGCTTCCTTCTTAGGCATGTGCACATTGACAACTAATATATAATTAGTACCTATAATGACTTACATATGTCCAGGGAAAAAAATAATCCAACTGACTCCGTACAATTTATAAAGTGTTGCTACTAAAATTACAACTGTTCTTAAACAAAATCAACATAAACACATAGATAAGCTGGACTAATAAACTCACCGACATATTATTGAAATATACATATACATACTACTAAAATATACCAATAGAACTCACATATTGCAATGTTTTAAGATAGTCTATTCAAAAAGAAGAAGAAAAAAACCCACCAAAGCAGCTGCAAATAAAAAAAACACGAAAAGGAACAGCTGCAAGAGAAGCAGCTGTTGTCGATCCGGAAAAGTAGCTAAAAAGACAGCGGAAAAGAGAAGCAGCTGGGAACTCCCTATAATAAACAGCGGAAAAGAGAAGCAGCTGGGAACTCCCTCTTATTATAGGGGTAGGGGATATAGATATAGATGCTCTTTGTGTGTCTCTTAGACTCGGGATCCCCAGGCCACCATTGGTGGTGGGCCTTGCAATAGATGACTTTCTCAACCAGTGTCTCGTGGACATTCCTTTTCTAGACTGCCCAAAAACATAGGCGTTTGGATGCAGTAGTTAACGGGTGAATTGTATTTGAATACTGTAGTCTAAATACCAATAGTTATAAAGACTTTGTTTGGGTATTTATCGATCGCCGGTATTTCTGTGACGGTATTTTGATGTGTACAAATGCGTCCTTCTAAATCACGCCTGTATTGGCGTAATTTCAGAAGTCCGCGCTGTGCCGGTTTCCTCCTGTAACGGCTGACTCCACGCCGTCCAACTCACTCCTCACACGATTGCACCGGACGTGAGGGCGCGCTGACTCTGCCGGCCCGGCCGTGTTCTTCTACGACGGCCGCTTCATATGGAAGCCCAAACCCAACACCTTCAGTTTTCCTCGACCACCTCCACCCTCCGTCCCTTGGAACCCCCAACTTCGCCGCCGCTAGGTTTACGGCCATCAAAGGCTCCTTTCCCACCTTGCAACACCACCACCGTTGCGCCCCTCTGGCTTCCATTTACCCTGCCACCTTTTTCCATGAAGCCGCGTCTGTGTTCCTCGTCTCTTCTCAGAGATGGAAAGAACCTGGGGCGATGGTGCACAAAGGCACAGTTCCCATATCCAAGTTGGTTCATCTGCTGCAAAAATGCCCGCTGTCAATTTCTCTGCTACCCAAACAAAACATTTTCGAACAACAGGATTCGTATTTGATGCACTTGGACTCCCAAAACTCTGAAATACATATGAACTTTAAACTGCCGTACCCAAATTGACTTCTTGGTTCAAAATCAGAAAGTTTTTTTTACCCAAACTAAGATGCCACTTCTTGACACGTTTGCGTACTCTTGGTTGAATTGAAGCAAAGAAAAGGCAAGGCCATGATAAAGCCGAAAGCAAAGTTGAACAATCCGCGATACAAAATTCGCGACCCATGTACTGTCCAGCCCCGCAAGTGCCAAAAGCCGTCCCTCTGCTTTTTAGCAGCTGATCAACCGCCCCCGCACACTGGTATTGGCATGGCCGCCGCTCCTACTCGGGATTCGCCTCCCAAAGTTAGCTACTATGCCACCGCCTTTTAAGCACACCACATGACTGCCACCGTGCCGCTTACAGCCAGCCGGCTAAACGGTTCTTACCGCCGCAATGCACTTCCTCCACCGTCGTCGTTGCCTGCTTGTCGTTCTTCTCTTCCACCTCGTCGTTCTCGCCTCTTCCGTCTCCTCCCTACGTCCGCCGCCACCAGCCTCACCTGCTGGCTCACTCCTCGCCTTCCGCAATGCCCTGCCGAAATCGTCTCGCCGGCTCCTCCCCTGGAATGCAGCGGCACCTTCCTCAGCCACCCGCCGCCACTGCCGCTGGTTGGGCGTCACCTGTTCCAAGGGCACCCCTTTCGTGCGCGCACTTAACCTTTCCTCCCTAGGCCTCTCAGGCACATTGGACGCCGCCGCTCTCCACCTGTGCTCTCCTGCGCTCCAACCGTCTCTCATCACCCTTGACCTCAGCTACAATGCACACTCAGGTTCTATCCCCATGGCTCTCGCCAACTGCACCGCCCTCCACACCCTCGTGCTAAACGACAACCAACTTACCGGCTCAATTCCTCCTCCGCTCTTCCGTCTCCCGCGCCTCGCCGAGCTGAACCTTGGGGATAACTCACTCAGGGGCACTCTACCACCTGAAGTGGGTCGCGCCGCTGCTCTCATGTCTCTCGGGCTCTACAACAACTTTCTATCGGGACAGATACCCCCGGGGCTGTTTGTACTCCCCAGTATCCAATACTTGTATCTCAACACCAACAACTTCACCGGCGCGCTCCCCGGGTTCAAGCCAAACTGCACTTTGCAGGAGCTCTGGGTACACGAGAACGTGCTCACAGGAGAGATTCCGTCCAGTCTGGCCAACTGCCACAGCCTCACGACGTTCTTCGCCTCTGAGAACCGCCTACAAGGGACTATCCCGGACATATTTGGGACCCTACCCAATTTGGAGGCCATCCATCTATACAACAACAACCTTACCGGTAGGCTGCCACCGAGCTTGTGGGAAAGCACAACCTTAACGGAGCTGGTCATCTCGAGCAACAGGCTTAATGGGACTATTCCACCGGAGATCGGACGGTGTAGTTCCCTGACTGTTCTCGCACTCTGGGGCAACCGTCTGGTTGGTACTGTTCCAGCAACTATAGGGCAGCTGTCGAATCTGAACACCCTTCTTCTGCTTGATAATAGGCTCCAAGGTCCTCTGCCTTGTCAGCTCGCGAACTGTACCATGCTCGCTGACCTCCGGCTTCAAGGGAACAGTCTTGAAGGTCCCATTCCGCAAGAGTTTGGCCAGCTGATTAACCTCCAGTACCTCTATCTCTTCAACAACCGCCTTGATGGCGCCATCCCCCTGGAAATCGCCAACATGAGCAGCCTTGTTGAGCTGGAGCTCTACAATAACAGCCTGAGTGGTCAGATCCCCGCTGGAATCGCCTATTTGAGGAACCTGCAACAGCTCAGCTTGGCATACAACAACCTGACAGGATTTGTGCCTCGTGATCTGGGTAAGTTTTCTGAGCTGGTTAAACTGGACCTCACTGGGAATTCTTTCCATGGGCCAATACCTTCTGGTCTATGTACTGGGAATAACCTGACAGTCCTTGACCTCGGCAGCAACTACTTTGAAGGTAGCTTTCCCGTTGAGATTGCAATTTGCACTTCTCTTTGGAGGGTGATTCTTAGCAGTAATCTACTGAAAGGGAATTTACCAGAGAATTTAGGTCGGAATCCTGGGATTTCATATCTGGACCTTAAGCAGAACTTCTTCAGCGGTCCATTTCCTAGAGCTTTTGGCTCTTGGAGCAATATTTCCATGCTTGACGTTGGTAATAACCTGTTTCAAGGGCCTATACCTGTTGAGCTTGGTAACCTGGACAATCTTCAGGTCTTAAGAATGTCGTCAAATCAACTCAATGGCTCCATTCCTCATGAACTGGGTAAATGCAAGAAGCTCATGAAGCTGGACCTTAGCTACAATTTTCTTTCTGGCAGCATTCCTGCGAATGTGGTCAGTTTGGTTGACTTGTCACAGCTTCGTATTCAGGGAAACAAGCTTACTGGCAGAATTCCTGATTCCTTTTCACCTCTTCAAAACCTCGATGAATTGCAGCTTGGGGATAACCTGCTCAGCGGTGACATCCCAAATAGTCTTGGTAATCTTCATCAGCTGTCTGTTTACCTGAATTTGAGCTCAAATAGATTATCTGGTAAATTACCCAGGTCATTAGCGGATCTGGACAAGTTGCAAGTGCTGGATTTGTCGAACAATTCTTTAAGCGGTCAGATTCCATTTGAGCTGAACAACATGATGTCTCTTTCTTCTGTTAATGTGTCGTTTAATCAGCTATCTGGACAAGTTCCTCCGAGATGGTTGGAGCTTTTCTCAGCCTCACCAAATGCCTTTCTCGGGAACCCATTATTATGTGTAATTTGCAGTGGCAGTGGAGCTGAAAAGAGAGAAAGACACTCATTAAGACATAGGTTATTCATTGTTATGGTATTTGCCATAATATTATCCATTTGTGGCTTATTTGTGGCATGCTACTTCGCATGCAGAGCTAGACAAACATGTGTATCACACCAAGCCTTGATTCAAGACTATAATTCAAGCGAAGACCTGCCTGAAGATCTAAAGTTTGAGGATATAATTAAAATCACTGAAGATGAAAGTGAGAAGTATATCATTGGAAGCGGAAGGCATGGTACTGTCTTCCGTATGGATACAGGTATTGGAAAACTTTGGGCTGTGAAAAAGCTTAGCATATTTGAGCCTGGTGCTAATCTAGAGATGAAGATTATGAGTTCTGTGAAACACCGGAATTTGCTGAGGATGGACGGGTATTGTGTCAGAAATGGTTTTGCTTTTATATTGTATGAGTACATGCCTTGTGGCACCCTGTATGATATCTTGCATCAGACAAAACCTTGTATTGCATTGGACTGGGATTCTCGGTACCGCATTGCTCTGGGTGTTGCAGAAGCTTTGTCTTACCTTCACCATGACTGTGTGCCCATGGTCATTCACAGAGATATAAAGTCAAGCAACATCTTGATGGATGCTGACTTCGAACCCAAGATTGGGGACTTTGGGATGGCAAAATTGGTAGAACATTCTAATGATGTCATGGCGTACTCATCGATTGTTGGAACACTGGGATATATAGCTCCAGGTTAGTCTATTACTTCATTTCTATTCCTGGTGAATATGAGTAATAGTAGTTGTTAGCACTTACCTTAGATGTGATCCCTTTAATGATTTAAACTATTAGTTACAGAAAATGTTACTTCATATTATCATATTTCAACCACTTCTTTTGCTGAAAGTTCAGAATTATATTGCGCCGTATTTTAGTTGCATATTTACGAATGTCTGTCAAGCTTTAATCAACTTTAATAGAAGATGTGAAATGTCTATGTTATCAAGCAGTTGCATTTTATTTATACACTGTAACTTGATACTTGCTATCAGCCACTATTATTGTATCGTAAATAGGCATGTGCCTTGGACATAGTTGGGGTGGTTGCTGCATCTGGACATGGTTCTGGCGGCTGTTACACCTGTGGGAGGGATGAAGGTTGGCAGATGAAGTCGTATATGGTTGCTGCATCTGGACATGGTTCTGGCGGCTGTTACACCTGTGGGAGGGATGTAGGTTGGCAGATGAAGTCGTATATGGGAGCTGGAGAGTGGGAAGTGGATTAGGTGGTTAGGTGGTCAGCAACAGCTGCAGTGAATCTGAAAGACTGGAATGATGGGAACGGGGAGAGGAAGTAGAAAGAAAAAAAAGTGACGATTCAGTATTTTTTTTATAGGAATATGGTGACTGTGAATAGTTTTTTCGAAATATTTGCGTAACTATTAACTCAAGTATTATATTGTTGAGTTTTGAAAGCCCATTTTTTATTTATTTAGGGCTATAAGTTTGGGTGCTAGGATGTAGTTATGCTTAGAATGTCTTCAAGGCTAACATTAATATGAAATTTTCCGTGGTAGAAAAGGCATTCTTATTCCTTGCACCCTCGTGTCCACAAAAGCACGCCAGCTGTTAATAGATGTAGAAGGACAGAAGTCGACTACTAGAAAAACGAAACTATGGTCAACTGGTTCAACAATGAGATTAAAGTCAAGATTAAGGAGAGTGCCTCTTTTTTCTACTATGGATCAACCATATTCCTGCTGTAACATATGTTATTAACTCAGACATCCTCATTTTATTTAGAGGGTATGTTTATGGTAGTGAGTGGGTGGTGAGATGATTAAGTTCTGACTTTCTGAGGTATGATACAAACAAATGAGCCATCTCAATGATGAATCCAATATGACTAATTATCCATGCAAAGTGAAGCTCCTTTAATGTCCTGGAGTTCAACTTCCTACGCAGAGTGATTTCTAGATTAATCAGCAACTCTGTCCTGCCAGGCGCCATTGCGGTCATTAATCATTGCTGTAAGGGTGTTCCTATGGTTGGAGGAGGCTACATTAGTGTTCAGCTTTACGCATCCACTAGTAGGTCACTGACACCTGCCTTGTTTTCACGTTGGTTGATCATTGACAAAGCTTTGAAAATATTTTCTATGTCTTAGTGTTTCGGTCAGATAAATTGCACTCGATATTGGACGATGATATCAAGAGCCAATGGAGAAATTACTTCCATAAGCTTTTCAATGGAGATACTGTAAATAATGTTAAGAGACTCGTGTGACAGGGGTACAAGAGATATCATTTACACACAAAGTGTTTCACATTTTGAGGTCAAAAATGCCTTGAAAAAGATGAAAATGAGAAAGGCATGCGGACCGGACGGTATTCCCATTGATGTGTGGAAGAGTATGGGGGGTGAAGGAGTTATGTGGTTAACAAATTTATTTAACAAGATTATGAAGGCAAAGAAGATGCCGGATGAGTGGAGAAATAGTACTATAGTCCCCATCTACAAGAACAAAGGTGATGTTCAGAGTTGCACAAACTACAGAGGTATCAAGTTGATGAGTCACACAATAAAGCTTTGGGAGAGGATTATTGAGCAGAGGCTAAGATCTATAACGCAGATTTCAAACAACCAATTTGGTTTCATGCCTGGTAGATTAACGACAGATGCCATTTTTTTGATAAGGAGGCTTATGGAGAAGTATAGGGAATGAAAAAGAGATTTTCACGTGGTTTTTATCGATTTGGAAAAGGCTTATGATCGAGTACCCAGAGAAGTGTTGTGGATGGTTTTGAGGAAAAAGGGTGTGCCAATCCAATACATTGACTTGATTAAAGACATGTATGCTAACTCTACTGCAAGTGTGAAGACTCATGGAGGAGAGACACCAACATTTCCCATCACAGTTGGGGTACACCAAGGATCCACACTCAGCCCGTATCTGTTCGTTCTTGTTATGAATGAGTTGACAAAGAATGTTCAGGATGATGTTCCTTGGTGTATGTTATTTGCTGATGATATTGTATTGATTGACGAAACTAAAGATGGTTTGAATGATAAAGTTGAACTTTAGAGAAAGGCATTGGAATCAAATGGATTGATGATTAGTAGGAGCAAAACTGAGTATATGCATTGCAATTTCAGCCAATCTTGTAGTGTGAATGGTGGAGCCGAGTTGGACGGAGTAGATATACCAAAGTGTGATAAATTTCGTTACTTGGGCTCTATCATTCAAACAGATGGGGATGTCTAAAATGAAGTTTGTCATAGGATCACTACGGGATGGTTGAAATAGAGGAGTGCAACTGGAGTATTATGTGATCGGAAGATCCCTCTCAGACTAAAAAACAAGCTTTATAAAACTGCTATACGGCCAACCATGCTCTATGAGAGTGAATGTTGGGCGGTGAAGAAATAAGGACTCAACGAGATGAACGTGGCTGAAATGCGTATGTTGAGATTGATGTGTGGGAAGAAAAGAAAAGATCGTTTGAGAAATGACTATATCAGGAATAAAGTGGGGGTGACGAGCATTGAGAACAAGTTGCGGGAGGGCCGACTCAGATGGTATGGACATGTACAACGCAGGCCGACTAATGCGCCTATACGAAGCAATACTATTGAGGCAAGAACAATTAATAGAAGAAGAGGAAGGCTTGAATTAACATGGGAAAAGCTTATAAAGAGAGATTTTAAATCTCTGCATCTCAACCAGAATATGACCCATGATAGAGTTGAATAGAAAAGAAGGATCCATGTAGCTGACCCCAACATAGTTGGGACTGAGGCTTAGTTGATGATGATGATGATTTGGTATGAGGTTTTCCATAATATGGTTTATATAACAGAAGTTCTCATGCTTATCAACATGTTCTGGTGAGAGTGTAGTGGATGTTCCTTGCCTAGAAGCTTGTTTGCTTGTTTTATACAAGTCTAAAGATAGCTGTCAACATATAGTTTTCTAGGTGTAAACTTAGCGTAAGCCACCTATATTGCCGTGCCATCCCGCAAAGCATGAGAGTTATTTTATAGGATGTTGAGTTCAAGTTGACATGGAAAAATGTGGAAGTGGAAGTTGGTGAATAAATTTTCATGGATGGTCAATGCAAGATTACCTAAAAAAATATTTGTTGGAGAAATTCTAATGGAAAACACTCGGTATTGCTAAGAAAAATATTATATATGCTGTATTTATTGCTAAAACACATATTTAAACAAGTATGCAATTTTTTAATTGTTGCTAGTAATACCTAAATGATAATCATCATATTTTTATATAAACTATACAAAATTCATTCGGTGTTGACACTATAATTTCATTAATTTTGATGTAGGTCTACACAAATTTCAGGTTTGTTTTTAGTTGGTCACACACAAATACGCAAGTTATATGTGTAAATTGAAAAAAAAAAGATAGTTAGATTGGGAAAGGGGTTAGATGTAAGAGGTGAAGCGGAGCTAGATTTACATTTAGTTTTCCATGTAAGTGTTGGACCTTATAGAAAAAAAGTACATTATGTGTGTTTATCTTAGCACCTAAAGATGGGCTACATAAACATTCTTAAAGCACCTCTCTGACCATTCTCCTCTATGCACTTGTTGCCACATCCAAGTTGTCAAAGTGCTGAAAGTCTCTTCAAAAGTCAACATATACATATCTTATATTGATGCGACTATACATGATATGAAGTTAGTATAAACATTTTTGGGAATAATCTTGTAATACAAATATATTAAATGTTTTATGTTTTTTATTCAAAGTATTCTCAATGATGATGATCATCATCGTCTAAGACTAAATCCAAGCCATGTTGTAGTCGGCTACTTGGATCCTTCTTTCCCATTCAGCTTGTTATGTATTGCCGACAAGGAGTGACTCAAGTAGTCAAGCACGATGCCTGTTAACAAAGGGACCCGAGTTCGAATCCCAGTTGCCGCTTTGGTTTACCACCTTCCGGACGTTCGACCTCTGCCACGGGCACGGGAGAGGGGGAGAGAACGCCTCTCTTAACCCCTAAAGGTTATGTATCACTCTCCACTATGCACTTGTTGATACATTTGAGTCAGCATATCACTCACATATTACATGTATTTTTGTGATGCGACTACAAATTATATGAAACTATTAAGATTTTTGGGAACAATCTTGTGATATGAATTTGTTCAATGTTTTATGTTTTTATTGTCAAAGAGTTCTCAATGATGATGATGACGATCGTCATCTTCATCGAAGCCTCAATCCCACCCATGTTTGTGTCATCTACATGGATCCTTCATTTTCAACTGGCTCTGTTATCAAGATGTAAAAAAATTCAAAATGTCTCCATATAAATCTCTTCAGAAATAAATTTAGGTCTCTCTTTTCTTCTTTTAACTATGATAGAATCAATAGCATTACTTTGAGTTGGTACATCTATGGATCTGCTTTGCACATGCCCATACCATCTCAAAAGACCCTCGCATAACTTGTCCTTGGTACTTGCCACCCTCACTTTATTCCTTATATAGTCATTTCTCAAACGGTCCTTCCTTCTCCCCGGACATCCATCTCATCATACACATTCTAATGATGATATGTTTCATTATATTGCCATCTTAAATTGTTGACGAGTAGATCATGCACAAGTAGCAGGCCAACATATTTACTAACTACATTACTCTACTCCATTATTTTCCTTAATATAGACTGATAATGTCATGTTCCCAGATCTGACTATAAAGGCTTTGTAGTTATACACTCTGAAGTTAAATAATACTTGCTTAATTAGATCAACATTCCCTTATGCATGTATTCTCTCATTTACAAGTTGTAATGCAATGAAAGACAGTCTGTTACACTTTTACAACATGTTTTTTTCTCGTTCATAGTAGCTATAACAGGGTGGCCATAGTTCAGTTTATTTTGCTTTGTTAAAATTTGTTCAAACCAAATTAATCACTAATTTTAATTAGCATACACGACCATAAAGCCAATATTTTTGGATTCCAATTGCTTTGCCTTTAATGCATGTTAATAATTTATACATATTTTCTATTTGTGTAATATATAACATGAAGACATTGTCTTATTTTTCATCTTTTTTACAATATCTTTTTATATTATCCTATCATTAAGTCGATTTCTGTGTGACTCTTCATTCAAAATGCATTTGAAACATAAACATTAAATTCTTTCAATGGCAGATAATTTAGTACACTACAATTCTTAGAAATATGCTTATAAGCATATAAGGCATCCTTTCGGGATGAATATAGTTTAAACCATGGTAATAAAAAAAACCTGCCTTGAGGCTCCTGAGGCTGTCCCAAATGCGCCTCGAGGCTTACACCTCGATGTCCTAGAATGAGGTTACACTCACAATGTTTGAGGCCCGCCTCAAAGCGTTGAGGCACTGAGGCTTAGCTGAGGCGCACACCTCAACTATAGATGGTAACGTCTTATGTTAACAACCAAATTATCTACTGTTAAGATTATTGCAAACACTTTCTTCAAAAAAATCAGAGTTCTTGTAGCTAATTGTTATTTTTTTTAGTGAACATGTAATCATCATTCTCTAAGTGACATCTTTCAATCTTCATTGTTAAATTTTTCTTTGTTTGCTACCTTCTTATTCACTATGCCAGTGAATTTTATATCATTGTTAACTAATTTTGGTTCCTTGTTCCTACTAATTTGACATCGGTTAAATTTTTCTTCATTGTTAAATTTTTCTCCTTTAGTTTTTTTTTGTTGATGACATCGGTTTATCAAGATACCGGCTTATGAATCCTATAGCAGCAGCCAAGTCAGCTCTAGTAACAGTCAAATAGATAAGTTTGCCAACCAGTCTCCTGAACTGTTGATGATCAACATAAGGAGGAGAATTATCATTATCCCAATCCATATTGGGATCCAAAGGAGTGTTGGCTGGCTTGCAACCCAACATGCCTGTCTCCTGTAAAAGGTCAAGAACATATTTTCTCTGTGACAGGCATAGTCCTGCAGAAGATCTAGCAACTTCAATGCCTAGAAAATATCGTAGTTTCCCTAGGTCTTTGGTGATGAAGTGTTGTGCTAAATACTTTTTGGTTGCCTGTATCCCTGCACTATCACTGCCAGATAGAACAATATCATCAACATACACAATAAGGATGACCGGCCCTGCTGCAGTTTTACGAATAAATACAGAATGATCAGATTGTGAACGTCGAAAGCCGAAGGTAATTAAGATCTGACTAAGCTTGTCAAACCATGCACGTGGGCTTTGTTTCAGACCATAGATTGCCTTTCTTAGTTTATAGATTTTAGAAGCAGACTCCCCCTGAGCAACAAATCCCGGAGGTTGCTCCATGTAGACCTCCTTCTATAGGTCTCCATATAGAAAATCATTTTTGACATCAAGTTGAAACAGAGACCAGTCTTTATTCACAGCAATAGATATCAGAATACGAACAAAATTTAAGCGTGCATCTGGAGAAAAAGTTTCAAAATAATCAACTCTATATGTTTGAGTATATCCTTTCGCAACCAATCGGGCTTTTAGGCGTTCAATGGTACCATCCGGTTGATATTTAATAGTAAAAATCCAGCGACATCCAACAGTATGGCATGAAGAGGGACGATCAACCAGATCCCATGTCTGTTGATCACAAAGTGCATGCATTTCCTGCTCCATAGCATGTTTCCAGGCAGGATGGCGAAGTGCCTCTTCGGCTGATTTAGGAATTGTCACAGCAGACAAAACAGAAGTGAAACAAGCAAAGCTACCACAGAGATTGTCAGATGAACAGAAATTACTGATAGGATGCTGAGTACATGAGCGAACACCTTTCCTTAAACTTATAGGAAGATCCAGGTCAGAAAATACCTCAGTGGATGGTGGATCAACCGCAGACGCATGATTTGGTTCGGCCGGGGCTTCAGAAGCATTGATGTTCTTTGACCGACACCGATAGAATTGCAATGGGCGTTCTTGAGGCACATCAGGAGCTGGTAATTCCTCAACAACTAATGGTAATGGTGTGGTAGCCATAATATCAGCCGACAATTTGTCACCATCAGTAGAATAGTAAGGAATATGCTAAAAAAAGGTCACATCCGCACTAACAAACCATTGTTTCTTAACAGGATCAAAACAGCGGTAGCCTTTCTGAGTACGGGAATATCCCAGAAACACACATTTGACTGAGCGAGCATCAAGTTTGGTGAGGCCAAGACGAAGATGTTTTACAAAACAAGTACTCCCAAAAATGCGAGGAGGCAGAGAAAATAAGGGTTTATCAGGAAACAAAATGGCGTACGGGACCTGATTTTGCAAAACAGAAGAAGGCATGCGATTGATAAGATAGCATGCTGTAGAGACAACTTCAGGCCAGAAGTGATGGGGTAATTTGTAGTGTATGAGAAGGGTACGAGCAACCTCAAGAAGGTGACGATTTTTTCTTTCAGCGACGCCATTTTGTTGAGGGGTGTAAGGGCAAGTGGACTGATGTATGGTTCCTTGGGTAGCACAAAAAGATGTAACAGATTGTTGCATGAATTCCAGTGCATTATCAGTACGAAAATTTTTAATAGGTCGATTAAATAGGGTGTGAATTTCAGCAAAGAAGGTGCGAATAGTATCTAACACAGTATCCCGACCTTTAAGCAAAAACAACCATGTGGTGCGAGAATAATCATCAATAAAGGTCATAAAATATTTCACACCCGAGTGACTGGATACAGAGCACGATCCCCAAATATCAGCATGAACCAGGTCAAAAATATCTTTAGAAGCAATACCTTTCTTAGCAGGAAAAACAGACCGAGTTTGTTTGTCCAAAACACAAGTTTCACAGGAAAAATTATGCTCAGATAAAGTAGGAAATAAATGCTTTAATTTGGCAGCAGATGGATGGCCCAGGCGAAAGTGCCACTGTAATCCCGTCACTGAAGTAGATAGCATAGCCGCAGCAGTAGGAGGTCCATCTAGATAATACAACCCATCTGGTCCTTCACGGCCCGAACCAATCCTCGTCTTCGTACGGAGATCCTTCAAAATACAGCCAGAAGGATCAAATTTAATAGAGCACTTGAGTTGTTTAATCATCTTACTGACGGACAATAAATTAACAGGAAACATTTGGAATATATAAAACCGAATTCAAGTGCAATTTTGGTGAAAGCGGAACCGTGCCAGTGCCATGAACAACAGTTTTGGATCCATTTGCAACAGTAACAGATGATATAGGAGTAGTTTTATGGAGACTCGAAAAAAGATGAAGATCACCAGCCATATGAGTGGATGCACCTGAGTCAATGCACCACTGTTTGTTACCAGTGTTACAATATATGTTTTCTTTGTGAAGACAGAGTGATCCACTTGGGACCGTAGAAAGCCAAAGTCAGAAAGAATCCTGCTTAATTTATCGAACCATGCACGTGGACTCTGCTTGAGCCCATAAATATATTTTTTAAGCCGACACACTTTGTGAGACTCCCCCTGAGCAACAAACCCCGAAGGTTGCTCCATGTAAACCTCTTCCTGTAGATCACCATATAAGAAAGCATTCTTCACATCAAGCTGTAGAAGAGGCCAGTCACAGTTTACAGCTACAGATAGTAAGATTCTGACAGAATTTAAGCGAGCAACAGGAGAGAAAGTCTCAAAGTAGTCAATGCCGTAGGTCTGAGTATATCCTTTGGCAACTAATCGAGCTTTCAACCGTTCAACTGTACCATCGGGTTGATATTTGACAGTGTACACCCAACGACAACCTACAGGTTTGCACTGAGGAGGAGGATCCACCAGCTCCCAAGTGCCTCTATCAGACAGAGCGGTCATCTCATCCTGCATAGCAGAAGTCCAAACTGTACTTCACAGGGCATCCTGAATAGTCTTAGGAACAGTAACAGAAGATAAGGCATATACAAAATCACGCGCCTGAGCAGTGAGATGATCAGTAGATACAAAATTAGCAATACTGTGAGACGTGCAGGAACGAGTCCCTTTGCGAAGCGCAATAGGGATATGTAAATCAGATTGTACCTCAGGTGAAGCAGAACCTTCTGGAGGAGAAGATTGGTCGACTGGGGGGGTATATGTGAAGGAGGTGCTCTATTCCTGCGCTGATAAACACGAAGCTGAGGAGGATCTGGAATCACAGTATCATCCGTCTCAGGGCTGCAGTCAGACAAAATAGGCAAGGGTGGTGCAATAAGATCCGTTTGTAAATCTTCTCCCGCAGATGAATAATAAGGAGTGTCTTCAAAGAACACCACATCACTACTAGTCAGCCACTTTCTCGTAGCAGGATTATAACAACGATAGCCTTTCTGAGTCCTTGAATATCCCAAGAAAATACATTTGACTGCTCGAGGCGACAGTTTATCAGATGTAGGGCCAAGGAGTCGTACAAAGCACGTGCAACCAAAAATCCGTGGAGGGACAGAAAACATGGGAGCCTTCGGATGTAAAACTTGGAAAGGGATTTGGTTACCAATAACCGACGATGGCATACGATTAATGAGAAAACATGCAGTCATAACCGCTTCTGGCCAATAAGTACGAGGTACATGCGCATGTAACATGATAGTGCGAGCCACCTCCAACAGGTGACGATTCTTTCTTTCGGCTACACCATTCTGCTGTGGTGTATAGGCACATGAGGTTTGATGTAAAGTTCCAATAGATTTACAAAAAAGTTCCACATCTTTCTGAACAAATTCCAACGCATTATCAGTTCTAAAAATTTTAATAGGCACACCAAACTGGGTTTTAATTTCAGCAAAAAAGAACTTTATTGTGGATATCACCTCGGATCTACTTTTCAACAGAAATAGCCAAGTAGTCCGCGAAAAATCATCAATAAACAAAATAAAGTATCGATAGCCAGACACGCTCGGTACATTACATGGTCCCCACACATCAGAGTGCACTACATCAAAAATATGCCTGCTACTCACAGAACCCCGCCTCGGATATACCGATCTAGTTTGTTTACCCAGTTGACAAGACTCGCACTGGAAAGAACAACTACTCATGTCTGGAAGTAAATGGCGCAGTTTGTCAGAAGAAGGGTGTCCCAGCCGGTAATGCCACTGTAAAGTAGAAACGGAGGCAGATAAGGCCGAAACCGCAGCAGCTTTGGCAGACCTTGGCATCTCGTCCAAGTAGTAGAGACCATCAGCACCTTCATACCCCCCACCAATCTTCATCCTCGTGAGAAGGTCCTGAAAAATGCAGGAGCCAGGAAGAAAGGTCAGGCTACAGTTCAAATTCCTGACAAGTTTGCTAACAGATAATAAATTCATAGGGAAGTTAGGCACATATAAGGCAGATTTGATAAGAAACTGAGAAACAATGTCCCCAATGCCAGAAACTGGAGATCTAGATCCATCAGCAACCATAACCGTAGATTTATGAGCAGGTTTAGAGATGGACTTAAACAAAGCCCTATTGCCAGAAATATGGGATGATGCACCAGAGTCAATCACCCATTTATTATTACCAGAAGGGGGTGGCAAATGTGAACTCAGAAAAGCAGTATCATAACCAGTATGGGCAGCATGTGCTCCACTCGTGGACGCGTCAGAAGATGATCCAGCACGCTCCAGAAAGAGACGTTCGACTTCAGCCCTGATGTAGTCAGCAGTAGCGCCCGCAGTGTCCGGTGTAGTAGGATGTGCAGCACTCTCGGATGCGGTGGCGGAAGAATCAGTAGCAGTGTTCGCCCATTCTGGTTTGCCATATTTCTCCCAACACTTTTCTTCAATGTGGTTCGTACGACCACAGTAAGAGCACAAGCGCGAGCCGGGCGGAGGACGCGCAGCAGTAGTAGTAGCAGTAGGAGGGGCCCCTCGGCCTGCAGTAGGAGAACGACCTCTCCCGCCACCAAGGGGAGGACGTCCATCAGAAGCGCGGCCACGACCGCGACCACGGCCGCGGCCACCCCAGGCAGCTAAGGCAGTAGAGTCGCCAACATCTGGAGTAGTATGTGGTGTCGGTGAGGAAAGACGCTGAAGTCGCTGGTAGGCACTCTGAAGGGTAGGCAGTGGATCACCGGCCAGAATCTGATCCACAACTCCAGCATAGGAGTCAGGCAAGCCACTCAAGAACTGGATCAGCTGTAGCTCATCGCGCTGCTTTTGCATAATCAGCAGATCTGTGGACAGAGGATGATACGCCTCCAGCTCACCCCACAAACCGGTGAACGTAGAGAAGTAATCGGTGATATCAGTGCCAGTAAAGGTGAGACGACTAAGCTGTTTGTTGATATCAAACACCTTCTTCGGATTCTGGCTGTGGGAGAAGGTGCGAGCAAGCTGATCCCACATCTGCTTTGCTGTAGGCAGACGGAGAATGGTCACACTAATCTTCTCAACTGTGCTGTTGAGAATCCAAGTCATCACTGTGGAGTCGTCACGGACCCAATCATCGTAAGCTTTGACGTCCTTCAAGTCAGCATCATCAGCAGGCTGTGGCGGACCGGCACGAGTGAGGTGGGAATATTTCCCTTGTGATTTGGCATATATCACAAAGGAGCACACCCACAGCTGGTAGTTGCGCCCGTCAAGTTTTACCGTAGTAACCTGACGACGCATATCATCAGTCGAGGACGCCATCAGAAAGGCAAGCACAGCAGGCAGGCAAGACAGGCAGGCAGAAGATCACAGGGGACCTCTCACATACGGGCTACACCAAGTGTAGTAGAAGACCCGGAGGCCGAAGCCTACACGGGCAGGCAGTCACAAACAAACGCGAACCGACGAAGGCTCTAGCCGAACAATGTACCGATCTCCCCCGGAAGACTGAACTAGGCCAGATCTACCAACCCGGCAGCGCACCTGTTGTGCGAACAACACCAACGGTTGCTCAAGCACTAGCGGAGCACCGCGCCAGGAGAGTAGATGGACCTGTGACCGGCGGGAGACGGCTGGCTAGGCCAGCTGTGGCAGCCGGCGAGCAACTGCTGCTGCCCGGAGGCGGCGGCGGCCGGCGGGCTGTAGCTGCCCCGGCGGCAGCGGCGGCTGGCTGCTGCTGCCCGGGCCGGCGGCTGGTCCGCGCGGGGGGGGGGGACGCCGGAGAGGGAGGGAGGGAGGTAGAGACCCTAGGTCTCGACCTGCTCTGGTACCATGTAGATAATCAGGGTTGCAGAGAGCATAGGGTTGCACAATGTGTGCACCCTCATATATATAATACTGAAACAATTACAGAGAGGTCCATACAGAATAAACAAATAACAAAATAAATAACAGAATAAGTAAACTACAGAAAACATATACTGTAACAAAAAACACTATTATCTATACCACTAGTCTCTCAATATGAGGTAAAGTGTACCTTGGTTAGAGTATCGAGCAGAAGTAGATCTTTGGGGAACGAATCTCTAATCAAAATGATCTTGAATCATAAACAAAGTAGGATCCAATGGATCAATTTGTATTATAATCATAATAGTATATACACTTTACTGCTTTTCTATACTTAGTGTATTTTGCTTTATGCTTTTTCTCTTTTTCTATTGTGTACTCTTTATCCCACATGGGTTATCTCTATACCATGTGTACTCTCTTGTCTTATAAAAGAGAGCCCTCTGTACTCTGTTTAATCATCCAATAATAAGCAATCTCGTTGTCGACTTCTAGATGGTATCAGAGCGGGCCGATCCACCTTAAACCTAATCCCTCTCTCACCCCAACCCTAGTCGCCATCTTCTCCACCAACCCTAGCCGCCGACGCCCCCCACCCCCCCTCTTTTTTTTTTCCGCCGACGCTACAGTACCGCCGCCGCTACAATACCACTGCTACAATACTGCTGTCCACCCCTCCAATCTCTCCACCAACCTCCTATCTCCTAGCTACACCTGCTTTTGTGGCCTAATCTATCACAGGCCCCTCCGTCTAGCTCCGTTTCTATTTCCGAAATCTTCGGACAGCCCCGACGTTTTCCAGTTCTGGCACATTGACGGCGTAAACAGAGTTTCTCTCTCTTTCTGCCTGCGCCTCATGGTGGAGTGACTGATCCTCCATGTTGGCGTAGGTTTTTTTTATCTCTATCTACTGTCCTACGTGGGTTTTCTAAGATCCATGCATGGATCTTCTATCTGCTACTACTAGTCCATGCGTTGGACTTCTGCTGCTGCTCTCTGTGCCTGTGCTTCTGCCCCGTCCAATGGTGACACCTGACCTTCCACGCAACTTGTGTGGAACTACTGTGAAGTTGGATAACTCCAACTATCACCTGTAGGCGGCTTCCTTCGAGCTATATGTTAAAGCACAAGGGCGCTATTCTCATCTAACTACCAAAGGACCGGCGGTCCCCGCTACTGATGCTGATGAAAAGACTAAGCAGGCCTACGATCTTTGGTCCAAGGAGGACTACGGCGTTATGACATGGATGGTCAACAACGTCGAGCCCAAGATCAGCCAGTCACTTCTTCGCCTCCAGACTGTGAAGGAAATGTGGGAGCAACTCTCTCATGTATACTCTCATCAGCAAAATCCTAAGAAGGTTTTTGAGATCTTCAAGCAACTTGCCAAATAGGAATTTTCTGCCACTGATTCTATTGAGGACTACTACACCACCTGTTGTGCTCTCTGGGATGAATTTCAGGTGTATCATCCGCTTTCTGCCGACATCACTGAAGTTCAACGTCAACGGAACGAACTTATGCTTGTTCAGTTCCTCGCTGATTTGCCATCTTCCTTCGCTGGAGTTGTGGATCAGATCCTATCCAGTGATCCTCTGCCTACCCTTCGGGATGTTCTCAAAAGGGTTCAGCGTCTACCATCAATTTCACAACACCTTTCTGATACTTCTGATGGAGCAACCCTCGCTGTTCGCACTGGAGATTCCTTCCGTGGCCGTGCTCGTGGTCGGGGCCGTGGACGCGGACGTTCTACTGCACCTGGACGTGGCTAATACTCTAGCGCTGACTCTACTGAGTCTCGTTACTGCACTTTCTGCAAGCGGACAAACCATAATGAAGATCGCTGTTGGATCAAGCGTGGCAAGCCAGCCTGGGCGAATCAGGTCACGACGGATCAGACTGAGACTGCTACTACCTCTGCTCCGCCCTCTGTTGACTGGATACGGTCTGAGTTTGAAAAGCTGCTCCAGGCTCGTCTTGCTTCCTCTGCTGAAGCTTCTACTGATGGTAGCACCACCCTCCTGACATAGTCTGGTAAAAGCTCATGGGTGATTGATTCTGGTGCGACATCTCATAAATCTGGAAATCCTGCTTTATTTTCAAAACTGCACAATACTTCTATTATACCTCCTGTTATACTGGTTGATGGCTCTAAGACACCTGTTACTGGGATTGGTGATATTTGTACTACTGGTTGCCCGCCTCTACGGTCTACACTTTATGTTCCTAAGTTTCCTATCAATCTGCTATTTGTAAATAGAACTGTGAAGAGCCTTCGTTGCTCGATTACGTTTGACCCGAATGGTGTTATTTTTCAGGATCTGCGCATGGGGACGACAATTGGTTCAGGCCATGAGGGACCGGACAGGCTATACTACCTGGACGTTCCGAAGACCGCAACATAGTTGACATCTTCTATGACAGGCATCCAGTGGCACTATCGCTTAGGACATCCTTCTGCAGCAAAGCTGAAACAATTATTACCTGATGTATTAGACTTTGTTTTTCATTGTGAGACTTGCCAATTGGGCAAACAGATCCGAGCATCTTTTTCAAAAAAATCATGTATTAGTTCTAAACAACCATTTGACATTATTCATGCTGATGTTTGGGGACCCTGTTCTGTGCCAAGTACTTCTGGATTTAGATATTTCTTGAGTTTTATTGATGATTTTTCTAGAACCACCTGGTTGTTTTTGCTTAAAGATAGGTCTATCATTCTTGACAGTATCATAGCTTTCTTTGTCGAGATTCGGACCCAGTTTGCTAAACCCATTAAATTTTTTCGCACTGATAATGCCTTAGAATTTGTGCAAGCCTCTGTCAGCAACTTTTGTCGAAAACAAGGCACCATACATCAAATTTCCTGTGCTTACACACCACAACAAAATGGAGTCGCTGAACGCAAAAATCGCCATCTTCTCGAAGTTGCTCGCACTTTACTTTTTCATTATCATGTTCCCCAATGTTTTTGGCCTGAGGCTATCTCTACTGCTTGTTACCTAATTAATCGAATGCCCTCTTCTGTGCTTGGGAATCAAGTTCCATATCAGATTCTGTTTTCGGATGCGCCCCTTTTTACTGTGCCTCCTCGTATCTTTGGGAGCACCTGCTTTGTCAAAAACCTTCGTCCCGGTCTCACCAAACTTGATCCCAGAGCGACTAAGTGTGTCTTCCTAGGGTACTCGCACACTCAGAAAGGGTACCGTTGCTATGATCCTGTGTCAAAGAAATGGTTTGTATCTGCTAATGTTGTTTTCTTTGAGCACATGCCCTTTTACTCTTCTGCCGGGTCGACTCTTACATCAGATTTATTACTGGATACACCTTTACCTGTCATGGATGATACCGCTAATATTACTGATATTGCTGATACTACTTCTCCTACTGAAAAGCCGCCTCTAAAAGTATATCAAAGAAGACAGAAGACATCAACTCCCTCTATGGCCCCTCCAACGTCTTCATCCTCCGTGCCAGATCAAACACCACCGCAGGTATTCTCTGATCTTGATGTTCCTATCAGCTTGAGGAAAGGAACTAGAACTTACACTAAACATCCTATTGGAAATTTCTGTACTACTGATCATCTGGGGACTAATTTTGCTAACTTTACTGCTGCTCTTTCTGCTATATCTATTCTCAAAAATGCTTCTCAGGCTCTTAAACATCCTGCTTGGCGTCAAGCTATGGAAGTTGAAATGCAGACTCTTACTGAACGCAACACATGACAACTAGTTGATCCTCCTGCAGATCGTTCCCCCGTTGGTTGTCGCTGGGTGTTTACTGTCAAATATCAACCGGATGGCACGGTTGAACGACTAAAGGCGAGACTCGTTGCTAAAGGCTATACACAAACTTACGGGGTCGATTATTTTGAGACTTTCTCTCCTGTGACTCGACTGAACTCTGTACGGATTCTTATTTCTGTTGCTATTAATTCTGATTGGCCTTTGTATCAACTTGATGTGAAGAATGCTTTTCTGTATGGGGATCTACATGAGGAGGTCTACATGGAACAATCCCCAAGATTTGTGCTTCAGGGGGAGTCCTCTAAAGTCTGCAGGCTGAGGAAGGCAATTTATGGTTTAAAACAAAGTCCCCGTGCTTGGTTTGATGAACTGAGTACTATTCTTCAGAAATTCTCTTTTAGACGCTCCTAGTCAGATCACTCTGTTTTTGTCAAAAATACTACTGCTGGCATTGTTATCCTTATTGTATATGTTGATGATATCATTCTCTCAGGAAGTGATCCTGCAGGCATTCAGGCTACCAAGTGCTATCTGGAGTGTCAAATAAGAAAAGACGGCTAATTGTTGTATTAGATAAGAGAAACCCTGCTCCTATAAATAGGAGAACAGGGAAGCGTACAGGACATAAGACAACCCTAATGGGCCAAGACGTACTTGGGCCGATAATACAAAACACTTAACAACATAAATAAACGAACTCTCTAACAACATAAATAAACAGACTCTCTAACACTCCCCCTCAAGCTGAAGTTGGGAGAATCCCAAATCAGCTTGCAAATAGAGAGTCAAACACAGAAACAAAACAAAAAAAGATAAACCAAGCCCAAACAAAATTTTTCTCCCCCTCAATATTACATTAAAACACTCAAACACTCAGACACTCCCCCTCAAGTAGATACTCCAAGCAAGCAGGTAGGTCGCAGAAGCTTCTCGATCATCTGGAGCAGAAATAAGCAACATCACAATCATCTGGAGCAAAAGATAGAATAGCTAATAGGCACCAAGGTCTTCATCAAAGTTGTCATCGTAGTAGCCAGAGAGTGCTGGATCACAGTAGTAGAGCCCAGAGAGTGCTGGATCACAGTAGCAGAAAGTCGACGTGCCAAAACACGGACATGCCAGAGAGTGCTTGCGCACGACAGTAGAGAGTCGACGACGTAGGCAGATAGAAGATCGGTAAGCAGAGTAGCAAGCAAATAAATAACTCCAGTATACGAAGCTCCATGTAAAGTCAACAACAAATGTCTTCATCATCTTCCCTCTTTACACAATATCCATCACAATAGCAGACGTCAAGGTCCAGAGAGTGCTTAAACATGGGAGATTTCTGATGCAGCAGAGAGCAATGATGCTCATATACAGTAGCAGGAGCACCTGAAGATCTCAAGGCGCACAGATTTCCAGAAGGGAGCAATTCAAGTCACCACAGCTGGAGAAGCCCAAAGCAAACAAACTCTTATCCAACTTGGAAGGATGGACCAGCAGAACGAAGTAGCTGCAAATCACAAGCTTGGCTAGAGATTCCAGTTGTGGCAGCAGCAAGGGAGTCCGACGACCAACAACGGGTGTAGCAAGGTGGCGGAGCGGCATGGGCGCATCAAGTAGGGCAGCAGGCAACAACAGACTCGGACAGCGGCAGAATGCATGGGCAGTGGCGACATGAGGGGGGAACCAGTAGTGCCGGCGGCACGACGGCAGCAAGGCTGCTTGGCGCCGGCAAGGGGCTGCAGTAAGGGCGACGGAGCAACAACAGGCAGCAGACGGAGCAGGAGCAAGGACAGTGCATGGAGCAACATCGGCGACAAAGGTCAACAGCGGCTGGGTCGGACGCGGGGCAGCAGCAGGTTAGAGGCGACTGTGACAAGAAGGGCAGTGGGTAGCAGGGTTGGTAGCCACGGCAACGCGCAGGGAGTAGGGTGATCGGCGGCTGGGCAATAGGCAGCAGATCCGGCGGCCGGTAGTAAGAGCGTAAAGGAACAAGGAAGAAGGCAGGGAATTAGGAAGGAATTCCCTGTGGGCAGCCAAGCACCGCCAAAGGTGGCGGCCGCCCGCAAGGGGGGGCGCTCCTTTGGTTCTTTCTCTCTCTCACGTAGGGTTTTGGTCCCTAGGACGGCTGCTCTGATACCATGTCAAATAAGAAAAGACGGCTAATCGTTGTATTAGATAAGAGAAACCCTGCTCCTATAAATAGGAGAACAGGGAAGCGTACAAGACATAAGACAACCCTAATGGGCCAAGACGTACTTGGGCCCATAATACAAAACACTTAACAACATAAATAAACAGACTCTCTAACATGGAGAAACACTTTGTTACCAAAGATCTTGGCTCTCTGCGGTACTTTCTCAAGATTGAAGTTTCTCGGTCCTCTTCTGGTCTTTGTTTGTCTCAACGCAAATATGTTCTGGATCTGCTTTCTGAAACTGGGCTTCTAGGTGCTAAGCCTGCTAGCACACCTCTGGATCGAAATACTGACTGGGATGATGAGAACTCTCCTGCCTATCCTGACCATCATCAGTACCGACGCATGGTTGGTAAGCTTATTTATCTGACCGTCACACGATCTGATATTACTTCTGCTGTCGGGCTTGTTAGTAGATACCTGGATAAACCCCGACAATGTCACTGGGACGCTGTTTGCCACATTCTTAAAGACCTGCTATATAAGAAACATGGTCACTGTAAACTCCTTGGTTATTCTGATTCTGACTATGTTGGGAGCAAGCTCGACTGACGCTCCACTTTTGGCTACTGTACATTTGTAGGAGGAAACCTTGTTACTTGGCAAAGCAAGAAACAAACTGTGGTTGCTCGCTCAAGTGCTGAAGCTGAATATCGCGCCATGGCGCATACTACTTGTGAGCTTTTCTGGATTCGAAGCCTACTGAAGGATTTTGGTATTTCTGACTCCTCTCCTATTCCGATGTATTGTGATAACAAAGTTGCTACGTTTATCGCCAGTAATCCCACGTTTCATGAGCGAACTAAACACATTGAGGTGGACTGCCATTTTGTTCGCGAAACTGTATTATCTAGCCAGATATCCACTCCCTACATCCATACTTCTGATCAGGTGGCAGACATCTTCACAAAGATTCTTCCACAGACGAGATTTGCTACTATGATATCCAAGCTGGGCAAGATTGACATCTACGCTCCAGCTTGAGGGGGAGTATTAGTATATATACTTTACTGCTTTTCTATACTTAGTCTATTTTGCTTTATGCTTTTTCTCTTTTTCTATTGTGTACTCTTTATCACACATGAGTTATCTCTATACCATGTGTACTCTCTTGTCTTATAAATGAGAGCCCCCTGTACTTTGTTTAATCATCCAATAATAAGCAATCTCGTTGTCGACTTCTAGAAATCACAAAAGAGGTCTCATAGGGTTTGATTAGGGTTGAATGATTCATACACGATCCTAACTAGAAACCCGTTCAAGGACCATCATTACCATCATTTCCATAGTCATTATGCAAGGGGTTTCATCATTGATTATAACAAGTTAAGGGGTAGTACTTAGATCAGTAAGAATCATTCTAACCCTAATTAAGGATAGGATCAGAGTATAATCATTTATTTGTGTGACATCTGATCATTTTGGATATTTCAAAGTTCACGATAATGGTCATTTCAAAATAGCCAGGGTTTTTGAGTAGGAATTAGATCTTGAAACTTTTAATGGGCTCCTTGGATTTTTCTTAGCAAATGATATATTTACTCAAATTTTCTCAGCAAATGAGTAAATATTTAGCACTTAATTGATCTTGCTGGGTTTTCTAGAATATTGGTGAGAGGGAAAAAACTAAGTATTGGGAAAATGAGCACCGCATGATCTCCAATCTGACGATGGAATTACAACGTGCACAGTGGATCCAAGGTACAACGCTTCTGTGTGGTTGGATGTACGATTTGACGGTCCATGCCCTTCGCTCCACTGAGACAACTCGTATGCAACAACTTAGCTTTTGGCGGCGAGGCTCGCCAACGCGAGAGTCAATTAGGAGTAGGGGGTTGGGTTGAGGCTATGACTTGTCGGTTGAGTCTATAGGTCCTCATGGATCGAAAGGTGGCAAGGATTTTCACTAGGGTGTTGAAGAGAATGGCCGACACGAGGTGTCAGAGCAAGGAGGGTGAGGCAGAGAGCTTTGTGGGTCAATTTGTGCTCGAGGTACGTCAGGGAGAGTTGCAGGTGATCAAGGGAAGGTTGGTGGAGCACAAGATGGGTTTTACAGGGTGTAGTGCTGGCTAGGATTAGGTTTAGGGTAGTGGTTGTCATCGGAGTGGGAGCTAGTGGGATGGGAGAGTTTGAAACTCTTGTTCAAAGTCTCCAGGGTGGTCAAACAATTTGTTCCTAGAGTTGCCTCATTCGAGAGAGAGAGAGAGGGAGGGAAATGAGAGTTGAAGGCGGAGTACAGAGAAATGGTTGGGGGCTTTGCAGCCAGTCTACCCCTCAATTAGCGGAGGTAGATGATGATCGGGTCCCTTGGATCAAGTTGCAATCCGTGGACTCCCTTATCCAACGACCCTTGGTCATTAGGCTATGCCCCTGGTTCTGGGTTCCATGGTGCACCCCTCAAGCCATGTTTCCATTTGATCCCAGATCTAACGAATGACGTTCGAGCAGAAATAGAAAAGAAAGGAAAAGGGAATAGAAAAGGAAGAAAAAAGGATTTTGAGGATTTTAATGTCAAGAAAATTAGTTTCTCACTCATTTGAGCACGAAAAATCATGCTATTTTGGCCATAACTTGGTGATAATGTCATCTTCAAGTAGAAAAAGTTTGAGAATGTTTGGATGATGTTGATGAGGTCTATTG
This sequence comes from Alisma plantago-aquatica, assembly GCA_963693085.1. Classification (NCBI taxonomy): domain Eukaryota; kingdom Viridiplantae; phylum Streptophyta; class Magnoliopsida; order Alismatales; family Alismataceae; genus Alisma; species Alisma plantago-aquatica. Next base: position 999,637,798 of record OY856412.1, read on the forward strand.
ATCTTAGTGTAAAATGAATATTACCATTAGGGTTTCATGTACATTTAAGTGTACATTAGTCATAAAGGAACTCAAGATTTCTAGTAAAGGGTAACATGCAACCCCAATTTATTTTAATGATAGAGTGAAAAATTGTATTGCAAGATACTTGAACTGAGGGATAATATAAATAGGGAAAGTTTATGAGAACTCCATCAAATTCACCCATGGCGGGCTATTTCCATGGGTACCGACAATTTATTCCCTAGATGACATTAGGGTTACACGAGGAATTTCCTACAAAAACAAAAAGGCCATAGGTAACTCCCATGTTCTAAAAACTAACCCTATAGGCCTATTTATAGGCTCCGGAACAACACTCTCAGATAGAGAAAACCCCCAAAACAGGGTTACAAATGCACACAAATTAAGAGTCCTATTTCCAAAATCCGTTTTAGGCAGTGGGACCCCGGTCTTGCATTGGTGTGCAGAGATCAAGCTCAATCCTGGGAATCACAAAAGGGTTAGGATTTAAGGCATATCTAACAAAATCAATAGTTGTTGTGTCTCTCATTCTAATATATCTTAAGTAGGTATGTCATCTAGTTTGAGTGAGATAACCTGTCAGAGGAAACTAATGTTGTTCCAAGTGCATGTATGGAGAGAGAGAGAGAGAGAGAGAGAGAGAGAGAGGAGTAATCTCTCCAGCAACTCCTTACAAACCTTCTCTACTCCATCGCACCCAGCTTCCTCACCCAAGGTTGTCAAGGCGGCTAGGCGGTCAGCATTTCCCAAGGGGCGCCTAGCCCGCCTAGGCGGGCGCCTAGGCTGTTCTGGGCGTTTTTTATATTTTGTATCTTTTTCAGTATGTTAATTTGATTCTTATTATACATATATACTACATATAATACCATATAGGAAACATAAAAAGAGGGCAGAATGAGGTTATGACAGCAGTAGCAGGAGATGGGAATAGGAAGAAAAAGGGGAAGTAATATCAACAAGCTTGCAACAACAATTGGAGCAGGAGACTTAGAAAAGAAAGCAGGGAAAAAGGGTGGCAGAATGAAGCTATGACAGAAGTAGCAGGAGATGGGAATAGGAAGGAAAAAGGGAAGTAATATCAACAAGCCTGCAACAACAATTGGAGCAGGAGATGTAGAAAAGAATAAAAGAAAACAGGGAAAAAAGGGCGGGATGAGGTTGTAACTCAATAGAGAGGAAATGGAGGATGGGAAACAAAACAAAAGAAATATAAACAACAGCAACAACATCACGAGGAATAGGTGATGTAAAAGAGGAAAGTAGAAAGTACAACATCATCAACATTACGAAGCATAGGTGATGTAAAAGAGGATTTCAAGAAAACTGAATAAAAAAAAACACAGCAGTAGTAGAATTTCGGAGTAGGAGGGGATATAGGAGGAATAATTAAAAAAAAATGCAGCAGCAGTAGGATTAAGGACTAAAATGCAGGAGAAAGGATAAAAAAAGAAAAGAAAAAGAAGCAAGAACAACAAACATATGAGGAAGTGATTTTATGACTTACCAATTTGGCCCAAATCAAACATGTTTTCCCTAATTTTCCAAAATTTGGCCTGATTTTGCCTAAATCAGACCTATTTCAGCCATAAATTGACTCAAGCTAATCTAATTCGACCAAATCCAGACTTGATTCATGCTAATTTATCCTTTAAATGACTTAATTTAGGCTTAAAAGGCCTTAGACACCCATATAATGCACATACTAGGCTGGGCGCCTAGTTTGAGCAGCCTTGCCTAGCGCCTAGGCGGGCGCCTTGACAACACTGTCCTCACTAGGGTGTTTCCTTCCGAAAAAAGCTTCAATTATCCTGTATCACCTTTGCCGCTAGCCCTGGCAGAATCAGCAGCAAATGGGCGGCGACGTCGGAAGCGGAAGTGACAGATGCATCTTCGGCGGAGGTAGATAGCCATATCATCACAGGTGGAGATGGATGCTGGCTGTGACTACTCCTCTATGAGCCTCCTCTATGTTCAAAAGCGGGGAACTGTTAGGAGTAGGATGATATGCCTCATGATGAATCTTACTTGGCATATGATTTTGTCAATCCTAGTTTGGCATGAGGTTAGCCACATATTTCAAAATGAAATCTATCATGAGGTTGATTTCGACTCTTTTCTAGAAAGTAGGACTTCCTAGTTGCATCCATGGCATTAAGGTTTGTAAACAGCGACTATGAAAGCTAACTACGGAATCCCTCGATGTATCATAGCTGTCAATTCCATCCCTCAGAGCACTAAGATGTAGAAGCAGCCATCAATGGTGATATGCTTGGACAATGATAGAAGCATGCTGTTACCATTGGCAATAAATCTTTTCCTGACCCATGTGGATAAGTGTGAATTGTAGAGTTTTCTCAGACAAACTAGTATGCACAATACCCTCTTGGGTGAAGGAGAAAGGATTGGTGACTTTGTTCTTGATATAGGGCTAAAAACTAGCGGTTACTATCATTTAGAATGGTGATGATAAACCCAAACAATAATGGAAGCCGTTGACTCTTTGAATGGAGGTGAGAGGTTTGGTGACTTCACATGCAAGGTGAAGAGCTGGTTGATAGCCTTTAACATGTTGGGAGAGGGCCTGGATGGTGGTTACAAACAACGGGAACAAAGATGCATGCAAGCTGCTAGTTCCTAATAATGGCAATGACAATGACAAACATGACCATCAAAGCCGCAAAGAAGTTGCAAAGTAGAGACAAGGATAAGGCTCTGTTGGGTTAGCAAGGTTGTGGGTTAGCATATTGAGTTTTCTTCTGTTTTGTTCTTGAAAAGGGTGTCAACTGGAGTTTTGGGAACTTACAACAGTATAGTGTCGGGTTCAAATCTCAGTTCTCTAAAATTTGCTTCATGGATTGCCAGTAATTTTTTTTCTGTAGTGTTGGGTTATAATCTCAGTTCTATAATGTTTGCTTCATTGACTGTGCCATGATTTTTCTCTACCACAGTGTGTGTGTGTGTTGGGGGGGGGGGGCTTCACATTAAAATCGTTTGCCTAAGGTTTGATGGGTTGGGTTTTTTGGATTGCTTTTCTATTGATCTGCCCGGTTCATCAGTTTCTCTCTGGTAATCCTACCAAGACATGAGTGAGACACACGCAAATCTATGCCGTGGAAGTGGACAAGAGTGTGAACCAAAAAAGTATTCTAGAGGAGGCCTGCCCTTTCGTCAACTAGTCCCTGGGTGGCATAGTTTCTTAACAAATTGTTATTGGGCAGTCAAAATACATAGACTTTGTTTAGGTAATATAGGTGTGCAAATATGAACTTGCCTAATTGTTAGATTTCATTGTATATTTTTATACGACATTCATAATCTTGTATGTAGTGCTAATACAAATATTTCCAAGATATGCATGTGTATGCGTCAATAATAAACATGTGGATGGTTCTAGAAAGTCTGCTTTGCAACATTTTATACATAGGTTTTACTGGTCAGTTGACAAATGATATTGTAGTTACTGTATACGGTTTGACATTATAAAAAACTGTTTTTCAGAAAATGGATACTCTGTTCGATTGACTGAGAAGTGCGATGTATACAGTTACGGAGTTGTTCTCTTAGAACTACTTTGTAGAAAGACCCCCGTAGATTCAAGCTTTGAGGATGATCTCGATATTGTGAGTTGGGTAAAGTTAAAGGTGCAAGAAGATGACGACTGCTGCTCATTCTGTTTTCTTGATGAAGAGATCAGATTCTGGGTCAATGAGGAGAGAGTGAAAGCAGTACAACTGTTGGATTTAGCACTATGTTGTGCAGAGCTGTCATGCGAGGAAAGGCCCTCCATGAGAGAGGTTGTAAGGTCTCTTGTGAAGATAAATGATGCTCAATTAGGTTAATGTGTATTACTGAAGAATAAGCATAAGAAATATACTCTTTCTCGCATGACTACATAATATGAGCAGTCCCAGGATCAACAAATACACTGAAGCATAAGCATAACAAATATACTGTGTCTCGCATGCCCGCTGATATCGGTAGTCTGCTGTGATTTCAAAGTGGCTTTGATGTCAAGGCAAAGAATTCTACAGCGCCAACTTGCAGAGCATTGCTGTAAGTTGCAGGTTCTCATTGCAATAGTGCCATCTACGGAGCCATCTTTGTTATTTGTCCCGCCGCCCAAAACTGCTCCTACAAGGATGAGCCAGTGCAGATGATAAGTTACCATTGTCAGGATTGGCTGGGCATGAATTAATGGAATCAAGGATATTCTATGGTTAGCGTGCTCTCTGTCTTTGAACCAGGAAACCTGGACACGTAAGACATTTCCGCTGGGTTTTAGCACTAAGACGTGATGTACCCTGTTGTCACCAGATCGGTAGGGTAGTTTGGTTGGGTGTAGTGGGCTATAGTTGTGTTAGTTTGTAATGTAAAAATGTAAAGCAAGCTTGCACTTTGTCATCCCGACTATATCATACCAAACATGCTCTCAGTGTAAATTCAGAAGCGTTGGTGGAAATGTACTTATTCTCATTGGATTACGTTTTCAGTACAGTACGCGGTGAAGGAACTGATGCTTGTAATTCTATTAGTTCATTTTGGTGGTGCGGTACCCCTCCTTTGTTCGTGAGGTATTTGCCTCGTGTTTGGAGAACGAGGTCTGTGGCCGTTGTGATGGTTGCTATCGCTTCCTTGCCATTCAACTAGTTACAAGATGGTGGCATGACATAGGTCGCATCTCGAGAAGAGGGCTACCTCCCTGGCGTGTAACGACAGTGATAGTTTTATGTTGCTCCTAGCAAGGAGCAGACGTGGTTGTCTTACTCCTGAGCTTTTACGTGTTGTGAATTGTGTCCTACAAATACTCTACTGTACTCGAGGACTGCTGGCTATGAGCTTTAGCTATTTGCAGGTTTGAGCTAGCTTGACTATCCAAAGGAGGTAATATTTGTTATGTTTAGCTAAAAGGTTTAGTTTCAGAAGTCCAGAGTTGATTATACAAAACTCAGCGGTAGAGTGTGAGTGTCACCTTGATGTGGTGGAAGTCATATCCCTAAACCCAATGTGAGTTTTTCTATATTCTTTGCCCCCCGCCGTGACAGTTCTTAACGTTAGCAAATCATATTCCAGGTTACACCTCTGTGGCATTTTAGTATGTTCTGGTATGTCTTGCAGCCACAAAATCTAGCATTCCATTTACTTTGATAAGCCTTTCAAATAGTTACTGGCATCTAAGCGGCATTCAGTTTACTTTGAGCACGTTTCGTTAGTGGATTTTCTGGAATTATGTATATTGTCAATTTTGTATTAATGAAACGTATATTTTGGAGATCCAGTAGAGTATTATCTAATGTTCGGTTTGTTTGATTTGATAAATTTGGGATTTTTTTTTCTTTGGTCCGTTCGTCTAGTCCAAGTTAAATTTTGGCATTTGGAAGAATTCTGATGAGATTGAAATGCATGGTTTTCATTATGTCTAAAAGTCTATAGATTAGTTCATTTTCCGGATTCCACAAATCAAACATAAAGCTTATACAAAGGATTTCAAAATACAATCCAAGTATGGCAGAATTCAGGTTATTGGACACACCCTTTGGGTTTAACGATATAGCTTTCTGCTGTCCCTTCCAGTATTATTTGTGAAGTGTAGCTGGCATCGCTATTGACGCCAAGGACATTTAGAATGGAGGGCGGCTAAATGCAATTAGAATGTATAAGTGAGGTAACAAATTGTCAAGCCCATGCAGACGACGTAGTGATTGATAATTGAAAGGGGTTGATGCATGCCAAAAAAACGTGTGGACTAGTACACAAAAAATAATATAGTAAACACAACCACAAGAATATGTGGAAGACCCCCACAATGCCTGAGGGAAAAACCACAGGGTCAAAGCCGGATGGAGAATTTAACTAATCAACGATTACAATATTTGTCTCAAGTTTTGACCCAAAACTTGAGGAATATAGCGCAAAAGAAAGAGATACAGATAATACCGAATCAATATGTCACCACACCAAAAAAGTCACCCAAAAAGACACCCTTTTGCAGAGAACACCTGATTGGAACAAGAATATTGGTTGTGATAGAGAACTCGGTGTAGACTGGAGAAGAGAACTAGAGTGGTGCCACCCTCTTTCCTTTCTCTTCTTTCTTCTTTCTTCTTTCTTCCTTAGCCTTTTCTTTCCGTCGTGTACTGGCAATGCAACAACGGTTGCAGTTTTCCTTTTTCTCGGCTCTTGTTCTATTCTTTACCAACGGCGGCTGCTGTCTTCATATAGCGGCAACGTGAGGGCAAGGGATTGAATCCCATTACCAGCCAATGCCATAATGGGCCGCCCAAAGGTGGGCTGGAAAATAAGGATGTAGGCCCAACAATCTCCCACTCCAACCCAAAAGAGACTGTCCTCATGACTCATCAGGTGGAGTCCAATCCGGCAAGCTTCTTACAAGTAGCAAGCTTCTTTGTAGGAACTGTCTTTGTCAGTATGTCTGAAAGATTTTCGTTGGTGTGGACCTTCAGCTTCAACTAGTCATTATTGATAGCTTCGCGCAACCAATGATATCTTAGATCGATATGCTTTGTCCTGGAGTGAAAAAAGGAATTCTTGCTCAAGTCCATGGCACTCTGACTGTCACAATAGATAACATGCTCATCCTGTGTCAAATCCAATTCTTGCAAGAAACGTTAGAGCCAAATCATTTCTTTCCCTGCTTCACAAGTTGCGATATATTCTTCATCAGTAATAGATAAAGCAACACACTTTTACAATTTAGACTGCCCGCTAATAGCTACTCTGCAAAAGTGAATAGAAAATATGAGGTAGACTCCCTGTGATCAAGATCACCAGCTAAATCTGCATCTGTGAAACCTGTAAGAACTGGTGGATCCCCTCCAAAGCATAAGCACACACTAGATGTACCTCTCAAATATTTGAGTATCCATTTAACAACATTCCAATGCTCCTTACCGGGGTCAGATAAAAATCTGCTAGTCACACCAACTGCATGTGCAATATCAAGCCTAGTTTACATCATAGCATACATAAGACTTCCTACTGCGTAAGAGTAGGGTATCTGAGCCATCTCTTATTTTTCCTGCATAGTAGAAGGAGATTGTTTTCTACTCAGTTTGAAGTGACTGGCTAAGGGAGTCTCAATTGACTTTGCTCCCTTCATGTTGAACCTGTCAAGTACATGCTCAACGTATTTCTTCTGTGACAACTAAAGTTTCTTTGCTTTCTAGTCACGCCTGATGTCCATGCCAAGAATCTATCTGGCTGGTCCCAAGTCTTTCATGTGAAAAGACTTAAACAATTCCTTCTTCAATTTGGCAATCATCTGAGCATCCTTGCCAACAACCTACATATCATCAACATAAAGCAAGAGAGTAATGGAACTCTCACCTGAAAATCTCCTGAAGTAAACACAATGATCTGCCTCTATCCTGTGGTAACCTTGTTTCAGCATGAAAGTATCAAATTTTTTGTACCACTGCCTTGATGCTTGTTTCATCCCATAGAGACTTTTCTTCAATATGCAAACCATGTGTTCTTTGCCCACTGCAAATCCTTCAGTTTGTTGCATATAAATCTCTTCTTCTAGCTCACCATGGAGGAAGGATGTCTTCACGTCAAGCTGCTCAATATCAAGGTCCAAGCTAGCTACCAAGCCCAAAACAATGTGAATGGAAGTCATCTTCACCACTGGAGAGAATATCTCATCAAAGTCAATCCCCTGTTTTTGCCCAAAGCCTTTCACCACAAGTCTAGCTTTGTATCTCACAGTGTTATCACTCCCATCCTTATTTAGCGTGAAGACCCACTTATTCTTTAAAGCTTTTCTGCCTTCAGGAAGCTTGCATAACTCATCGGTATCATTTTTCTTCAACGAGTTCATCTAATCTTGCATTGCATGCAACCACTTATATTTTTCTTGATGAGACATTGCTTCCTCATAGCTTTCTGGCTCCCCCATCTTCTGTGATCAATGACCATTCTAAATCAGAATATTTAGTAGAAGCCCTTTTCTCTCCAGTAGACCTTCTCAGCTATGGACCTACTGGATCTACTGGTTGGGGTTGCTCCCCCTGCTCAAGAACCTCCTCAGCATAGACACTATCTGTACCAGGATCATCCTTTGCCATATCATCATGTGGGATCTCATCATCCTCAACATGGTATGCATAATCATTCTACTAGACTGGAGAGGAAACTGACACATCAATCACAATATCATCTTTTACCTGCTCAGGCCCTGTCTTCATTGTATCAAAAAACATTTGGTCCTCAAAGAAAATCACATCTCTGAATCTGATTATCTTCTTATTTTATGGGTCCCAAATCTTGTAGCCAAACGGTTCATCACCATATCCAACAAAAATACAAGGAACATATTTGTCATCAAACTTCTGCATCTTCTCCTTAGAAACATGTGCAAATGCCTTACACCCAAACACTGTAAGGTGAGAATAAGAAGCTGGGTTTCGTATCTACACACTCTCTAGAGTGTTAAAATCTAAAGGAACTAATGGTGACCTGTTAATCAAGTAGCAAGCAGTGTTTGCAGCCTCTACCCAGAACTCCTTGGGTAGCTTTGCATTCTTCATCATGCATCTGTCTCGCTCCATAATGGTTCTATTCATTCTTTCAACCAAACCATTGTGCTATGGCGTACCCGGAACAATCTTCTCATGCTGTATGCCAGATCCTTCATAGTAAGACCTGAACTCCTTGGAAGTATACTCACCTCCATTGTCAGAATGAAAACACTTAAGCTTTTTGCCTGTCTCCCTTTCAACCATGGCATGAAACTTCTTGAAAGTATCAAAGACCTAATCTTTCCTCTGCAAACAATAGACCCACACTGTCCTAGATGCGTCATCAATAAAAGTAACAAAGAATCTGCTTCTACCCAAGGAGTTAACATTCTTAGGACCACAAACATCAGAATAGATCATGTCTAACACATTAGACTTCTTCTCACATTGAGCACTAAATTGGATTTTTTTGCTTCCCAAACAAACAACTTTCACAAGGGTCAAGAATCACATTCTTACCACGGGGGATCAAATCTTTCTTTACAAGCACCTGTAAGCCTTTCTCACTCATGTGCCCAAGCTGCTTGTGCCATAAATCTGGAGAACTAGAGCTGTCCACAACAATGACACTGTCTGTGCAAACCTTTATATTCATCCTGTACAAAGTGTAGCAAACTTTGCCTCTAACCACAACCAACTGTCCCTCGGTGACAAAAGTTTTCACGTCACCAAAATGATATTTAAAGCCCTGAATGTCGATACCATAGCTGGAAATGGTGTTATGATCAACTTCAGGAATATGTCTTAACATTCTTTAGCAAGATGGTATAACCCAACTCGGTCTCAATGCACACATAACAAATCCCATGAATCTTCGCATAGCTTTTAGTAGCCATCTTCGTCATTCCAAAATTCCTAGACTTGTAGGAGCAAAAGAAGTGTCTATGAGGAGTGATATGGTACGAAGCACCGGTGTCCAACACCCACTAAATGTTGTCACTTATATGTAGACAATGTCCCATGGCAACTCCACATGTGAGTACCTCTTCGACATCTGTAATGACTGCAGCTCTGTTGCTATCATCATCATCTATCAATTTATGTTTTCCTTCTTTAGTTTCCTTTTTGCGTTGCCTGCAAAATTTCTATATATGACTTGGCTTGTTGCAGTAATGACAAACTATCTTACTTTTGGACTTTGATATGTGCTTTGACTTTCCTCTGTCACCACCCTGACCACGACTTTGACTCCTCCCCCTATCCTCAACAATAAGAGCATGTGAAATTGATGTCTCTACTGAGCTATGTAGTCTCGTCTCTTCATTCAACATGGTATTGGACACCATGCCCAATGTCAACTTCCCGCCTGGAGAAGAGTTGCTAATAGAATTTCCAAAGTCTCCCAGTTGTCAGGTAAAGAACTAAGAAGTAAAAGCGTCTGCAACTTGTTATCAAGTGACAAACCCATCTGATAACCTCCTATTTTAGTAGTTTATCTTAGTCTTTTTCTTTAGTTTTCCATACTCTTTCTACATTTATATTGTACTTAAACCTAATTTTACCCTTTTTTTGTAAATACATCATCAAACTAACTTTTCCTTTTATAATTGCAGAAAAAGCACAAAAAAATAACAAAAGAATAAACCAGCCCAAGGGTCGAGTGGATCCAAACGGTCCCAAGACCGCATGGAGTTCAAACGGTCCCGAGACCGCATGAAGCCAAACGGTCCCAAGACCGCATGGAGTTCAAACGGTCCCGAGACCGCATGAAGCCAAACGGTCCCAAGACCGCATGGAGTTCAAACGGTCCCGAGACCGCATGAAGCCAAACGGTCCCAAGACCGCATGGAGTTCAAACGGTCCCGAGACCGCATGAAGCCAAACGGTCCCAAGACCGCATGGAGTTCAAACGGTCCCGAGACCGCATGAAGCCAAACGGTCCCAGGACCGCATGGAGTTCAAACGGTCCCGAGACCGCATGAAGCCAAACGGTCCCAAGACCGCATGGAGATTCAAACGGTCCCGAGACCGCATGAAGCCAAACGGTCCCAAGACCGCATGGAGCTCAAACGGTCTCAAGACCGTTTGACGCCAAACGGTCCCAAGACCGTTTGACGCCAAACGATCTCAAGACCGTTCGACGCCAAACGGTCCCAAGACCGTTTGACGCCAAACGGTCCCAAGACCGTTTGAGCCCAAACGGTCTCCAAACCGTTTGGATCTCACTCAAAGCCTATAAATAAGACCTCAGGGCCGTTCATGAAGAGAGAGTCCAGACGTCCAGAGGCTGTCTCTCCACTACCAGAACAACTCCATCCATCACTCGAGGCTGCCGGTCTGAGACTCACGTCCATTGCAAGCTACTTTCTCCCTCATCAACAAAGAAGGTGAGAGGAGAAGATCCGTCATCAAGCAAGCTACGAAGGGTGAAGATCGTTGCTCTCTCCACCAAGGGTTCAACCTTCTCTCCTCAGTGGAGATGATGTTCTTTCTATCTCTTCTTGCCTCCTTCTTTGTTGCTCCCTCTATGAGGAGCGAGTAGTTCCATCCACTGGGGCGCGGGGACTAGCCCCGCTGCCCATGTTTTGTATTTTGTACTATAAAAAAAGATGTTATCATTTCGTTTTAATACTAAATCGTTTCACACATGCTTGAATGGTGGCCACGTTCTTATATGCATTTATTGTCTTTCGTTGTGGTTTGTCTACGACCGCTATCGAGGCTTGAATACCGATTTAGTGTTGGTTTCTGGTGTGTGTATCCACCACGCATCCGTTTCGGTGTCTAGGAGTGTATCTCAAAGAGTGGAGTAAACTCACTACCATCTGGCACACTCCCATCTGTATGGAAGAGACCTTTGGTGAGTCGAGGAACACACTTTGCGAGGGGAATGATGTAAAGCATGTGACCATTCGTTCGGGGATGGCTGGCGTTGCATCATTCCCGCACTTCTCGTAGCTAGGTTATCCCTCACCGGAAACTAGGTCTACAAAGACGCCATTCGATTTGATAATTATCGCTCGCTTGTTAGTTTTAGATGCACGTTTCATGAGGTTGAGTAAGATTCTCTTTTCGGAGACTACATCCTTCAGTGACGCGTAGGATGTACCGTATTAGAGTTACTTAACCCTTGAAGGATGAGATGCATTGCCCTTTTCTTATATGGGCATTGGTCTTGTGGAACATCGAAGGGTGCAATGCATCGCTCTTGTCTTATGTGGGCATCGGTCTTGTGGAACACCTTTGGATGCAACACATCGCTCTTGTCTTATAAGGCATCGGTCTTGTGGAAACATCCATGCATCTAGCTTATAAGTCTTGCTTAGTACATATACAATGCATGTGTAGCGGTGGTAAATACCTGCTTAACCCCAGTGATTCATCACCATTTGTTAACTCTTAAGATTTACTTGCTTTATTTACTTTCTTGCCTTACTTTCTTTGTACTTAGTTTAAAACAACCAAATCAAACTTTCGATCTAAATATCAATCTTTAAGTTGTTAAGTAAAAGCTAAACGTTTTCCATCTTGACTTCGTCAAGACCGTTGTCCCGAGGATTCGACCCTTAACTATACTACGATAAGACTTCCACATGTCTTAGCACATGTGGGTGGAGTTCTTACCATAGTACTAGCAAGGCTAAACTTAGAGACTCATCATCTCTAGGATTTTTAGTGGTGTTGCACAAAAATAAACTCCATCAAAAATTGGCGCCGTTGCCGGGGACAACGGAACTTTTTAGTTTTTTACTTACCAATTTCTTGGTTGATTAGGTTTTTACACTTTTTCTTAATAACCAATCCAATATTTCTTGATCTTTTCATTTCCTTCCATCTTTCCTAACTTGAGATTTTCCTTCTACTCAGGTAGAAAACGTGTATGCAACCCCCGCATAGCATCGGATTCTCCCCTGAACCAGAATACGATTCTGAGGTAGAAAGAAGCTTTCACCGAAGGAATAGACTTAACCGCCAAAGAGCCAGACAGATGGCCGAAGAGCAACGCCTTGTTGCAGAAAGAGTCAACGCCGCCATAGCAGCACAACGAGCACAACTTATCGCTGACACTCGTGCTCAGGTGCAAGCTGAGATCCGAACTGAGGAACGAGCCCGCATCCAAGCAGAGCAGGCTGCTGCTCAACTTGCGTTAAGAAACAAGCAACTTCGGGATTATGCAGTCCCAAAGAATTACGAAGATGATCATCCTGTCCGACCACCGATTATCAACATACCACACTTTGAAATTCGGACGCAATGGATCCAGATCATGCAAGGCATCTCTTTCTCCGGAGCACACGTAGATGATTGCATGGATCACCTTAAGAGGTTCAAGTCACTCTGCCGACTTGTACCCCAAGCAGGCATCGCAATGGAAGCAATCATGTTACACCTGTTCCACTTCACCCTATCTGGAAGAGCACTAAGCTGGTACAACGCTTTGGATAGATACCCTATCATCACTACCTGGATTCCCTTAGAAGAGAAGTTTCTTGAGAAATTCTTCCCACCTTCCCTAACCTATGAGATCAGGGGACAGATTAATCACTTTTCCCAATTACCTGGAGAAACTCTCTCTGAAGCTTGGGAAAGATTCAAAGAACTCCTGAGAAAGTGTCCTCACCATGGCATTTCTCAAAATCAACTAATAGAAACATTCTACAGAGGAGTAAGTGATGATATCAAGCAATTCTTAGATTCCTCATCTGGAGGAAACTTTATGAGAAAGAACTACGAAGACGCCTGGAATATAGTTACGTTGGGGGCCGAGAACCAATCCAATTGGGGAAGGTCATCTAACCAACCTAAAGGCGTCCTCAAGGTTTACAAAGCGGAAGAATCTATGGAACTCAAAGCCATTGCTGAGGCTTTGAAGACTATTGCTAGCAAGCAACAAGCCCTCGAAACTTCTTTCAGGGAATATGATAAGAAGAAAAGCTCCCAGGTTCAACAAGTTAAGGCAGCTACTGGAACTTGTGAAGCCTGTCATGCATCCGATCATCCCACATTATCATGTGGATTGTTGTACAATGTCATGATGGATTTACAACCACCTAGGCCGCAATATGAACCCATCATCGAGCATCCCGAAGACCAAATGCCAGAGCAAGTCAACTCCATATATTCAATACCTGGCCAAATGAATTACAACCCTGATAAACCAAGGAACCATCCTGGTTTCCAATACGGGAATCTTGCAGGGACCGCCAACCCACAGCAGCAGGCACAAGGTGGATCTTTCAACAGACAACCACCGGGATTTCAGAATAACTTCAGTCAAGGGAATTACAAACAAGGTTTTCAAAGACCTAACTATTCCAGGAATCCCTTTTACCAATACACTCATTCAGGACTACACCCTCAGTTGCACCAACCCCAGTTGAAGCAGCCACAGCAACCCCAGTTGCAGCAGCCCCAGTTGCAGCAGCCCCTGCAGCCACAGTTAACCGCACCTCTGCAACAACCAGAAGACGAACTATCTTTGATAAAGCAAATGCTTCAGTCTCAGCAAACTATGCTAGCTAACCAGCAAGCCCAACAAAGGGCAGTTGAAACCCAACTAGCTCAGATTGCTGCCCAGTTAAAGTCTTCGGCCGGCATTTCTGATGGGCAGCCTGAACCAAATGGGCAAAATGAACACGAACAGCTGAACGCCATCACCACAAGGTCGGGACGCATTCTGCCTGAACCCACCAAGATCACTCTAGATGATGATGATGTGCCCATTCTTTTGACGAAAGAGATCTCACAACAAGAGATCGGGAAATCTCCCGAAGACACCGAGGACAAAAACAAAGAGTATGTACCCGCAGAACCCAATGTCCCGCAATTCAAACCAAGGATTCCATATCCAGGCAGACTGCAAGAAACAAAAATGGATGCCAGGTTTCAGAAATTCAAGGAAGCAATGAAGAAACTTTATATCGACATCCCACTCCTCGACGCTCTATCCGAAGTACCAGCATGGGCAAGGTATCTCAAAACTTTGCTATCACGTAAGTATATCACCAAAGAGCAGGAAACCGTCAAGCTTGCCCAAACCACCTCTGACATCATCTTGAACAAACTGCCCAAAAAGAAGAAGGACCCAGGTTCTTTCGGAATCCAATGTTGCATTGGAAACGCATCCACAAAGAAAGGATTAGCTGACCTAGGGGCTAGTATATCCATTATGCCTTTCTCAATGTGCCAACACCTTGGTTTCACAGATCTGCTACCTACAGCAATGACTATTCAACTTGCTGACTCCACCATAACCGCACCTTTGGGAATCATTGAAGACGTTCCAGTAAGAATAGGCAAGGATGCTTACGTTCCATGTGATTTTGTCATCATGGATATTAAAGAGGACTTGAGATATCCGATCATTTTCGGCAGGCCTTTCCTAGCTACAGCCAGAGCGCTAATCGATGTCGAAGCCGGAACCATCATCCTTAGGCTCGGAAAGGAAGCCATTCAATTCCGTGTCCTTGACAGCATGAAAGGCCCTAACATTCAAGAAGAAGTCTTTCTTTTAGACGCAATCCAACAAATGTCGCAGCTAGAAATCTCCGAGCCAATCGACGAACTTGAAAATGCTCTTATCAATCCCGAAGTCGAGTTCTCTGCAAATGAACTAGTCCAGCAATACATCCAATATCTAGAAAAGGTAGAAGAAGCACCAAAGGCTACCTTTGAAGAGCTTAAAGCCATAACGACTATTGAAGCAGCAGAACCACCAAAAACCCCTGAATTGAAGACCTTACCCACATGGCTCAAATATGTTTTCCTGGATAAGGAAGAGCTATGCCCAGTTATTATCAGCTCCACCCTCACCGAAGACCAAGAAGTTAGACTTCTAGACAAACTAAGGAAACACAAAAAGATCATCGGTTATAAAATAACCGACCTCACAGGCATAAATCCGGCTCTGTGTATGCACAAGCTTCCTATGGTTGAAGAATTTAAACCCACTCGCGAACATCAAAGAAAACTGAACCCAAATTTAAAAGAGGTAGTCCGTTTGGAAGTCCTCAAATTGCTTAAAGCTGGTATGATCTACCCTATCTCCGACTCTCAGTGGGTTAGTCCAGTTCAAGTTGTCCCAAAGAAAGGGGGCACTACTGTAGTGATCAACGATAAAAATGAGCTCGTACCTACTAGGACTGTAACGGGGTGGAGAATGTGCATCGATTATAGGAAGTTGAATAAAGCTACAAGGAAAGACCACTACCCTCTACCCTTTCTAGACGAAGTCCTGGAGCGCTTGGCCCACCAAAAATATTTTTGTTATCTCGATGGTTATTCTGGGTTCTACCAAATACCCATACATCCAGAGGACCAAGAAAAAACCACCTTCACTTGTCCCTTCGGGACATATGCTTTTAGAAGAATGCCATTCGGGCTATGTAACGCTCCTGCTACTTTCCAACGCTGCATGTCCGCCATTTTCGCCGGATTAACTGAATCTATTATGGAAGTCTTTATGGATGATTTCTCTGTTTATGGAGAGTCTTTCGATAACTGCCTAAATAATCTCGAACAAGTCCTGCAACGTTGCAAAGAAACAAACCTTATCCTGAACTGGGAAAAATGCCATTTCATGGTAACAGAGGGTATCGTCCTCGGACATAGAGTAAGTGATAGAGGGATCGAGGTCGACAAAGCAAAGATTGATGTCATCTCGAAGTTGTCACCTCCGAAGGACATAAAAGGAGTTCGAGCTTTCCTGGGTCATGCCGGGTTTTACAGAAGGTTCATCAAAGATTTCTCAAAAATAGCTAAACCCATGACCCAACTCCTGACAAAAGATGCCGAGTTTATCTTTGACCAAGATTGTATGCAAAGTTTCTCCACCCTTAAAGAAGCACTAGTTTCCGCACCTATTCTAAGGGCTCCTGACTGGTCACAACCCTTTGAAATCATGTGTGACGCAAGTGACTATGCCATAGGGGCCGTTTTAGGACAACGAATCAACAAGAAACCCTATGTCATCTACTATGCATCCAAAACTCTTGATGAAGCACAGAGAAACTACACGACCACGGAAAAAGAGTTCCTGGCTATCATCTACGCCTTTGAAAAATTCCGCTCTTACCTGATCGGCTCTAAAGTAATTGTCTACACTGACCATTCTGGTATCAGACATTTGATTCAGAAACAGGACGCCAAACCCAGGCTCATCCGCTGGGTATTGATGCTTCAAGAATTCGATCTAGAAATCAAAGATAAAAGTGGCGTAGAGAACGTTGTCGCCGATCACCTCAGTAGAATCGAGGTTGAAGACAAAGATAAAATCCCTATTAGGGACTCTCTTCCCGATGATCAACTTATGAAAGCCACTCATAATTTCCCTTGGTTTGCAGATATCGTCAATTATCTGGCCACAGGGATTATTCACCCGTCTGCTTCTTATCAAGATAAAAAGAAATTCCTTCATGACGTAAAACATTATCATTGGGATGAACCCTACTTGTTCTACCTATGTGCCGACGGACTTTTTCGTCGATGCCTTCCAGAAGAAGAAATAACATCGGTTTTGGAACACTGCCACTCCGGACCCACGGGGGGGCACATGGGCGCCAAGAAAACTGCCATAAAAGTTCTACAATCCGGGTTCTTTTGGCCCACCATATCAAAAGACTCACATAATTTTGTCAAATCCTGTGATAAATGCCAATTTTCGGGCAACATATCAAAAAGAGATGAAATGCCTCTTACCATGTGGCAGGAAATTGAGATGTTTGATGTATGGGGGGTAGACTACATGGGACCTTTCCCCTCATCATATGGTTTCTCGTACATTTTGGTCGCTGTGGATTACGTCTCAAAGTGGGTCGAAGCTGTACCCACTGCATCTAATGACTCCAAACCCGTTGTCAAATTGTTCAAAGATACCATCTTTCCAAGATTTGGAGTCCCAAGAACGGTCATATCTAATGGCGGGACCCATTTTCTGGAACGAAGTTTCGAAGCATTACTAAGAAGATATGGAGTCCATCACAAAGTTGCCACACCTTACCACCCGCAAACCAGTGGCCAAGTGGAAGTATCCAATAGACAGATAAAAACGATTCTTGAAAAAACAGTGAACAAAAATCGCACTGATTGGTCCACCAAACTTCCTGACGCCCTCTGGGCATATCGTACGGCTTACAAAACACCAATTGGAACAACTCCGTTCCGCTTGGTGTACGGTAAATCATGTCATCTTCCAGTAGAACTGGAACATAAAGCCTGGTGGGCCATCAAGCAACTAAACTTCGACCTTAAAAGTGCAGGAGAGAACAGACAACTTCAACTACAGGAGCTAGAAGAACTCCGCATGACAGCATATCACAGTGCCAGAATCTATAAAGAGCAAACGAAAATGTGGCACGATGGACATCTTAGGAGAAAAGATATCACCGTTGGGGACAAAGTGCTCTTATTCAATTCCAAGCTCAAATTATTCCCCGGAAAGCTTCGAACAAGATGGTCCGGACCCTTCACTATAAAACATATCTACCCAACTGGAGCTGCCATTATCATCAACAACAGCGGAGGAGAACGAACGGTTAACGGACACCGTTTAAAAAGATACTACACTCAGGAAGACAAAACACATCAACAAACCCTCGATGTCAGAAACGCTACGCCCGCAATTTCGTCGAGCCAGTGACGTAAAACCAAGGCGCTTCTTGGGAGGCAACCCAAGACCTGAGTATCAATTTCTCCAATTTTCTAGTTTCATTCTCTCTTAATTTTGTTTTGCTTTCTTACAGTTCTTTCATTACTAACTCTAAAAATACAAAAAATCTACATAATAAAAACTACAAAAACAATATATAAAACAAACAACAAACCAAAATACAAAAAAAAAACATAAAAATATACAAATATATATATACTCAAAAACATAAAAATATATTTTTCCCTTTTGTTACCTCCAAACGGTCTTGAACCCGTTTGGAACCAAACGGTCTTGAAACCGTTTGGGACCAAACGGTCCTCAAACCGTTTGGGACCAAACGGGTCTTGAAACCGTTTGGAACCAAACGGTCTTGAAACCGTTTGGGACCAAACGGTCCTCAAACCGTTTGGGACCAAACGGTCTTGAAACCGTTTGGAACCAAACGGTCTTGAAACCGTTTGGGACCAAACGGTCCTCAAACCGTTTGGGACCAAACGGTCTCGAAACCGTTTGGGACCAAACGGTCTTGAAACCGTTTGGAATACGATATGTCACCGCTATAAATACCAACCCCGCATCTCCATCTTCCTCTCTTCGAATCTTCGCACTCTACAGTCTTTTCGTGCGCAGAGCTTCACCTTTTTGCTTCTGTGCTTCCGTGCAAGCTTCTCAATCCACCTCCCACAAGATTGTCCGGCGACTCCAAGCACGCTGCTCACTCCGCGCCACCTTCGCAGTCGTCGTCAAACAATGTTCTTCGTTGCCGTGCCATCCTGTCGCCACTATCGCGCCAGTCGCCGTTTCCTCCACCCACCTTCCAACCCTCGCCCCGTTCCACCTCCCCCCCCTCGCCGGCAACCTGCGGCTCCTCGCTTTCCAAACGGTCCTCCAAACCGTTTGAAACCAAACGGTCTTCAAACCGTTTGGAACCAAACGGTTTAGACACCGTTTGGGAACTTTTGTGTTTTCAAGCAGCACATATCGCAGTGCACCCCTTTGCAATTTTGTCTTGATATTGTCTAGCAAATTCGTTGCTAGAATTGCAGATTTCGTCTACAATATCAATACACAATTGCAAAGGAATGCACTGCGACATCAATAAAGCTCCTGAGTCAGCGCTACAAGGCACCCCAATTCGCATCCACTCTACTCCAATCTCCAGGAGCTACCGCAAATTTCGGCTCAACCTGCAGCCCTTGTTCTATTGACTTCTCAACCTATCACTTTCCCACTCTGAGGACAGCGTGTGTGATAAGTTAGGGGGGGGGGTCATCAGACAAGGGCTAGGTATTAATCTCTATACACCCTTTTCCTTAAAATAAGTCACCCCAACTAACTCTAGAATCATGTTAGTCTCTACAAGTATTTAGCACTTAGACACCAAATGGCGATTTATCAACCCCCATCCACTATGGATCATATATTTTTGCTCAAATTCTTTATCTGACTCTCCATAGGTCAAAATCAGGGCAGAAATAAGCCGAGATCTCAAGGATGAGAGGGAAATCAGGCAAATTCCAAGTCAAAAAGATCTGCAAGTGGACCACAAACCAAATAAGTGCATGCTGAAAAACTTTAAGAACAACTTTCCTCTCTTCAAAATAAAAGAGGCTTGGCCGCCCAAAATAAATCCTCATCCCAAAACCCAAGCCTGTGAGTTTCTGAATAAAAGCCAGAGAAACGAATAAAATCATGAGAGTTGTGCCACGAATAAGGACCTATATAAAGAACTGATAAAGGGCTCACCCGGCCGGCACATTCCGCTGCCCTCACAAAGGCAGATGCGTCGCGTCCGGTAGTGAAACCCTAAAAGTTCCAAGTATATGAAAAGGCTAATAAAGGACTTGCCCGGCCGGTACATTCAGCTGCCCTCATAAAGGCAGATGTGTCGTGTCCGGTAGTGAGATCCTAAAAAGCATAGACAACCCCTCCCCCACTCGAAGGGGAGTTACACTTCAAAGCCTTTAGCCAACCCTCATACCCTCTCTAGCTTCCAATAGGTTTCCAGAGAGGTATAAAGTCGATTAGAGTCAACAGCATGCACAAAATAAATGTGGTCCCAAGGCAAACTTTGAGATACGGAAAAACCTGAAATCCAAGCAACTCTCGAAATCCAAAAGGATCAAGGCATGCAATAAGCCTCGATACGACCCCTGGGGAACTCAGGTCAAGAATTAAAGCAAGAGTACGGAAATTTTAATTAAGATCGCCGCGCCATTTCATGTCTCAGCTCTATCTAACTTGAGGACAAGCTAGACTCTAAGTTAGGGGGGTGATAACCTCCTATTTTAGTAGTTTATCTTAGTCTTTTTCTTTAGTTTTCCATACTCTTTCTACATTTATATTGTACTTAAACCTAATTTTACCCTTTTTTTGTAAATACATCATCAAACTAACTTTTCCTTTTATAATTGCAGAAAAAGCACAAAAAAATAACAAAAGAATAAACCAGCCCAAGGGTCGAGTGGATCCAAACGGTCCCAAGACCGCATGGAGTTCAAACGGTCCCGAGACCGCATGAAGCCAAACGGTCCCAAGACCGCATGGAGTTCAAACGGTCCTGAGACCGCATGAAGCCAAACGGTCCCAAGACCGCATGGAGTTCAAACGGTCCCGAGACCGCATGAAGCCAAACGGTCCCAAGACCGCATGGAGTTCAAACGGTCCCGAGACCGCATGAAGCCAAACGGTCCCAAGACCGCATGGAGTTCAAACGGTCCCGAGACCGCATGAAGCCAAACGGTCCCAGGACCGCATGGAGTTCAAACGGTCCTGAGACCGCATGAAGCCAAACGGTCCCAAGACCGCATGGAGATTCAAACGGTCCCGAGACCGCATGGAGCTCAAACGGTCTCAAGACCGTTTGACGCCAAACGGTCCCAAGACCGTTTGACGCCAAACGATCTCAAGACCGTTCGACGCCAAACGGTCCCAAGACCGTTTGACGCCAAACGGTCCCAAGACCGTTTGAGCCCAAACGGTCTCCAAACCGTTTGGATCTCACTCAAAGCCTATAAATAAGACCTCAGGGCCGTTCATGAAGAGAGAGTCCAGACGTCCAGAGGCTGTCTCTCCACTACCAGAACAACTCCATCCATCACTCGAGGCTGCCGGTCTGAGACTCACGTCCATTGCAAGCTACTTTCTCCCTCATCAACAAAGAAGGTGAGAGGAGAAGATCCGTCATCAAGCAAGATACGAAGGGTGAAGATCATTGCTCTCTCCACCAAGGGTTCAACCTTCTCTCCTCAGCGGAGATGATGTTCTTTCTATCTCTTCTTGCCTCCTTCTTTGTTGCTCCCTCTATGAGGAGCGAGTAGTTCCATCCACTGGGGCGCGGGGACTAGCCCCGCTGCCCATGTTTTGTATTTTGTACTATAAAAAAAGATGTTATCATTTCGTTTTAATACTAAATCGTTTCACACATGCTTGAATGGTGGCCACGTTCTTGTATGCATTTATTGTCTTTCGTTGTGGTTTGTCTACGACCGCTATCGAGGCTTGAATACCGATTTAGTGTTGGTTTCTGGTGTGTGTATCCACCACGCATCCGTTTCGGTGTCTAGGAGTGTATCTCAAAGAGTGGAGTAAACTCACTACCATCTGGCACACTCCCATCTGTATGGAAGAGACCTTTGGTGAGTCGAGGAACACACTTTGCGAGGGGAATGATGTAAAGCATGTGACCATTCGTTCGGGGATGGCTGGCGTTGCATCATTCCCGCACTTCTCGTAGCTAGGTTATCCCTCACCGGAAACTAGGTCTACAAAGACGCCATTCGATTTGATAATTATCACTCGCTTGTTAGTTTTAGATGCACGTTTCATGAGGTTGAGTAAGATTCTCTTTTCGGAGACTACATCCTTCAGTGACGCGTAGGATGTACCGTATTAGAGTTACTTAACCCTTGAAGGATGAGATGCATTGCCCTTTTCTTATATGGGCATTGGTCTTGTGGAACATCGAAGGGTGCAATGCATCGCTCTTGTCTTATGTGGGCATCGGTCTTGTGGAACACCTTTGGATGCAACACATCGCTCTTGTCTTATAAGGCATCGGTCTTGTGGAAACATCCATGCATCTAGCTTATAAGTCTTGCTTAGTACATATACAATGCATGTGTAGCGGTGGTAAATACCTGCTTAACCCCAGTGATTCATCACCATTTGTTAACTCTTAAGATTTACTTGCTTTATTTACTTTCTTGCCTTACTTTCTTTGTACTTAGTTTAAAACAACCAAATCAAACTTTCGATCTAAATATCAATCTTTAAGTTGTTAAGTAAAAGCTAAACGTTTTCCATCTTGACTTCGTCAAGACCGTTGTCCCGAGGATTCGACCCTTAACTATACTACGATAAGACTTCCACATGTCTTAGCACATGTGGGTGGAGTTCTTACCATAGTACTAGCAAGGCTAAACTTAGAGACTCATCATCTCTAGGATTTTTAGTGGTGTTGCACAAAAATAAACTCCATCACCATCATGGCTAGCTGATTCACCATGCTCTTAAAATCATTCATGTGCACTGATATGTTGCCATCTTCTTTGAGCTTCAAGTTGACAAGCTTCTTAATCAAAAACACTTAGTTCCTTGTAGTCTTCCTCTCATACAACAACTCGAGCTTCTTCCACAAAGAGTGGGACACTGGTCTCGTTGGCGATGTGATGAAAGACATACTCGGCAACCCAACGTCGGATGAGGCCCATGCATTTTCTGTTCATCTTTGTCCAGTCTTCCTATTTTGTGCCCCCTGGCTTACTCACATCTCCTTGAATTGATTCATAAAGATCATTGCAGTAAAGTAAATCCTCCATCTTTATCTTCCACGTTGGCTAGTTTGATGCTGTCAACTTTACCATATTATTTGCACCGTCCATCTAGTTTATGTAGCCAACCCACGCTCTGATACCACTTGGAAGGGTGGTTAATAGGTCAAGATATGTGTATCCGGCACACAAGAGAATAGTGGAAGCACCTGCATGTATGGACTAGGCACGCAAACATAATATAGCTAGCAAGCAACCACAAGAACACCATGATTTATGTCGAAAACCCTCACAATGTGTGAGGAAAAAACCACGGGGTCAAAGCCTGACAGAGAATTCCACTAATCAACAGATTATAATGTTTGTCTCAAGTTTTGACCCAAAACTTGAGGAATATAGAGCAAAAGAAAGAGATACATATAATACCAAATCAATACATCAGCACACCAAAAAAGCCTCTCGGAAAGAAACCCTTTTGTAGAGAATAGTCGGTTGGAACAAGAATATTGACTGTGATGGGGAACTCGATGGAGACCGGAGAAGAGAACCAGAGCGGTGCCACCGTCTTTCCTTTCTCTTCTTTTTTCTTTCTTCCTTAGCCTTTTATTTCCGTTGTGTATTGAGAACAATGCAGTGGCAGCAGATGTAGTTTTCCTTTTTCTCAGCTCTTGTTCTATTCTTTACCAACAGTGGCCACTGCCTTCATATAGAGGCAACACGAGGGCAAGGGATTGAATCCCATTGCCAACCAATGCCCTAATGGGCCGCCCAAAGGTGGGATGGAAAACAAGGGCGTAGGCCCAACTATAATCACACCCAAAGTACTGCAAGGTATTAAATAGTAAAGTTTATGTAATGGAGAAGGAGACTTGGTGACCACCATTTTAGCTGACCATTCTTGTAAACTTACATATCATTACACACTAATTCAATTGGATCACAATCCCAATATTACAATCTTAATCTCAGAATTGGTGTCTCACCCTAATACTCGTATTGAATCTCCATGTGGATAACACTTGGACGTAGATAGCATTTGGAAGCATGTGCAAAGACAGCAATATAAATCAACAAATAAATTATCATCTTATTTTCTTGCATACTAGAAAGAAATGTGATTAATCAGGCAATTCCCTTATCGTATCACCTCTGACGTACACTGCAACATGATTTTCATCTTGTATGTATAATAGGAAGCAATGCAAGGATACACGATGAGTATATACATACAAATACATATTATATAACACATAGACATCATACTTGCACATAATCAATAGCACAAATTGCTCTCCACAAGAGACACTACTTGCACATACTTAATAGCACAAAATTTTCTCCACAAGGGGCACCCACACTCCTAGATTTGAGTGTATGGGGACATACTGCTACTAATAACCTCTAGCACCTAACCAGTAAGGGCACCCACCTCACAAGAGGGAACCATTATTGTTTCTTGACTGAGTGGCTTTGTGTACTGTGTAGCCTCTCATCAAGAGCCTAAAAAGGGGGAATATCATTAGACTTTCACAATCCTAATGAGTGAGACGAATACCACTCTAACAAAGTAATACTCATCAAAATAAATAAGGACAAATCATTTTATTTCACTTTGAATATACTAGGAAGATCTCATTTATTAAGAAGCTTGCATTACTAATATCAACTTTGCGTCGATGAATTTAGCTCGTATGTGTGTGACCAGATTCATTAGGGATGACCTAGTCACTCAATAGACACAAATATGGGAAATAAGAATTGAGTTTGTAATTTTACCTTGATGCACCATACGGTTGCCACATTTAGGCGATTAACACCCTGCTACCTACTACCGGTCCCGATATCTATGGAACTGGAAAGGGTGCGGACTAAGAATCATATATGTAGGTGAATGATTTCAGTACATCGATCTACTAGTCACATTATCATAAAAGTTTATTGTAAATTGAAACACAACTCTAAATTCTATAATAGCTCTATAAGTGGTCTTACTGAAGCATGGGCCAACTCCTTTCTAATAACATCCTTTAGATTCCTCGGTAATCCTCTAAATAGACTCTTGGGCTAAGATTCACACTATGGGATCCTTATGACCGGTTATCCATGAACTACTAACTCAATATAATAATTAGGCTTCATTCTTCTCATTTATTTATTTTCTTGTTTTTTTGACAATTGAATCATTTAGGGTGATTTCTTACATATAAATTTTTGTTTACACGTCATACGCATATATGAAGAATTATCCTAAATATCAAGAATATAATGAATAATACATACTAGGTTCATTTTTGACATTTAAAGAAGAATAGAAAGCTTCAATCACAACTAGTGATAATTGTTCACTGGTATCACACTTTGTGATTTTCCATACATCATCATCATGAAGTGTTCAAGCTATTAGATCATTCAATAATCCACATGAAGAGCCAACATTCACAATTCACCTTTATTCAATATCAATGTATAAATTGCATGGTAGATGAAGACTCCTGACATACTCCTGACATAATAACACTTATTACTCAAAACATACCATTTTTGAAGTTTAATTCGCTATGTGTTAATAATGAGATATATCAATGCAAAGCACCAAAATTCATGCATTATTATTACATGAATAACTACATATGTTGACATTTTGAAAATATTGACTTGAGTACAAGGGTGTCTCCTAATTCATCTAAAACCGTTCAATTTGATTCTTCTTAGATTGATTATCAATTAACTAGGCGAGGTCTCATATAAGAGTTGCATAAAGGATTAAATTAGGTGGGATTTCACCTCTCAACAATATATAGGGTTGTCCTAGAGTATCCCTTGTTCCTGAATTACTCCCACAAACCTACAAATAGCTTCAAGCTTCCAATTCCAGGCATTCTTGATGATGTATATATAAAGGAGTAAGGAAGGGGGGATTAGGCAATTGGTTGACCACTTGAGATATATTTGTCCTCAAGGACACTAGGAAGTAGAAATGAAGAGAAAATACGAGGAGATAATCAACTTACTTGACTATTTGGGAAGTCCAATTTAGGTAACATAAGTGGAGTAGAGACAAAAAATCTCACTAGAGCAGAAGCTTCTAAAAGATTGTACATATTTTTACCAAATCTATTATAACCTAGTTTTCACTTGTATTTTACTTAGTTGAAATGTAATTATTTTAACAAAAAGGACATATTGGGAATATGGTGTTTTTTTTAAAAATGTATGGTTTCTTTTGTAAAATTCCCTTTTCTATGAATTTTGTGATCTCTACTATTTTATTAGTCCAATAATGGATATAAAGGAAAAGGAAGAGAAGAAAATTTAATATTACAAAAAAGGCAAAAGATAATAGATAATAAATAATATTTATTTTAGAGTTATGCGGAATTATCTAGAAAATGGCTTGGATGACCACTTGATGCATGGGTTTTTAGTCATTTTCACAGGCATATTTTCCTTGGTTTTATGTATTGATTTGTCATTTATTTGATTAAGTATGCATAAAATGCTATCAATAGCCTGTTCTATCTAAATGCATCAAATTATGTGATTTTTACTTATTGAAATAGTTTAAAGTTGATCCCAAGTGCTTATGTACATTCTTGTGTAATTTTTGGTACAACCAAGTTCCTCAGACTCGATATTAGCGACATACAAAGTCGGTGGTATTGACCTCACGTCAGTCATAGATCAGAAAACTCACACATACTCGATACTACCAACACCCAAAGTCGGTAGTACTTGTTGGCTAAATTGGACATTATTATAATCCCTTTGTTTTGATGATGACAACCATTTCATTCTTGTGGATCTAACGTGCTACTTGAGTATTGTAAGAATTAAGTGGATGACACAACTTTGGAAGATCTAAATGCTCACAATGTTTTAATTTCATGATTGTAATCAAATATAAAAAATTGTACAAGTATATAATGTACAAGTACTTAGATATCATGTAAATCAAGCGTTTAGATCTTCCCTAGCCACTCGCAACACTTAGATAGGTCATCCCCTATAATAGTGTCACAACTGCACACTCATACACACACTTAGTATTCATCTAGAACCACCAAAACAGAGACATTCTCGGTCGAACTATTTGTCGATCGAGACACACTCGGTCGAACATCTTCTCGACCGAGAGTCTCCCGGGTTAATCCTTCTAAAAGATTCTATAGCCGTTAGACCTAGATGACAAGGTGGTTGGGAGTTAGAATCGAATGTTATATACACTTGCTCCAGACCGTCCCTCGGTCAACAAAGTCCTTGACCGACTGACTCTCGGTCGACAAACTTCTCGACCGAGAAGAACTCTGTCTGCACTTTTCAGAATTAATAAACTAGTCATTGCTAAAGCAATTAGTGGATACCTAACAGCTAGTTGAGCACTTAGAACCTCTTAGAAAGTGTCTAGAACGTCCTTAAGAATTCATAGGACATTCCTATAAATAGGACATGCCTTAGGACACCCAAAAACACACTTGTGCAACACTTGAGCATACACACTTGCAATTGAAAATCCATTCTTGTGAGCAATTGAGCAACTTCAACATTTGATATTCATTTCCATTGCTCCAATTTCATGTCCTATAGGCTAGCATCTCCTACCCACTGTACTTATACTTTCATACACATTGGTTAGGAGATCAAAACGCTTGATATAGTAGAATTCAAGCCTTGTGCCAACACTACTATATTTTTGGCCAGTAACGTCGCTGCCCATAACATCATTTTTATTAGAATAACCGACCTAATAGACTATTGCATCCATTTTATCATAAAAACCGACCTTACAGGTTTCCCACAGAAAAAATTCATGCGATTTTGGCTTCGCACGCCGATCTATAGCATCGGTTTTTTCCAAATAACCGATGCTAAAGTGTCAAATAAAAACGCGGGCACCGCTTTGGAACTCTAGGGTCGATTTTTATGGATAACCGACTTTATAGATACTGACCTCTAGGGTCGATTTTTTAAAATTCCCCGACCTTATAGATGGTTTACGAAAATTCGGGCACCACTTAGGCTTTAGCGTCGGTTTTGTCAATTAACCGACGCTAAAGGTCGGGTTGTTACTAAAAACGCGCGACTAGGACCCTATCGACTTCTGTTTCATTTCATTTTGCTCGAAAGCACGACGCTAAAACCCCCTCCTTCTCTGTCATTGTGTCCAAGGAGCCCATCTCCGTGTCCTTCCGACGCCGCCGTCGTGTCCAACGAGCCGTTGTGGCCGCCCTGTCCAAGGAGCCGAGCCATGTTGTGCCGTCGCCTAGCCGTACATGTTGTGCCGCCGCCGCCAACTAAAGGTCGCAAGGTACCTTCTATTAATCGAAAATCGGTCGCAAGCTTCTCTGTTGTACGTGTTGTCCTGCCGTCGAAGAGCCTTCTCGGTTGGAAAGGAGAGGCAGGGCAGGTGGGGGCCGCTGTGGTCGGGGCTAGGGTCCGGTGGTGGGTGGTGATGGGTGCTGCGGTCGGGGCTGGGGTCGACAGTGGGTAGAGATGGGTACTGGTGGTAGTAGCACGATCGCGCCATAACCACAAACGTTTTTCTTCTTATTGTCATGCCGTGATTGAGAAAATGTTCAGAGTGAATTTATTTGTTAGGTAGCACGGCCGTGCTGGCTGTGGCTGAGTGAATGTATTTGTTAGGTAGCACGGCCGTGCTGGGTAGCACGACTGTGTTGGCTGAGTTGCTGAACTGTATTTGTTAAAATCTTTTTGCTCCTCTAATATTGATGTATATTGACCCTAATGCCTTACATTATAAGAGAATTGAATCGTGCATTTGTGTTGTTGCAGGTGTTGTTGACTTGCATATATTTCTTCTTCAGCCTTCAAGTGAGGTATAATATTCTCACTCTCCCAATGTGCCATTAGGCTTCATTTTGATTCAAATATTTAATACATGTACGGTAGCGCTTGGTAGACATTCTAGAAATATGAGGATAGACATTGTGTAGTCTCATATTGAAACTTTAGGGTTTATATATGAGATCATCGAATGCATGATGTTTAACTTAATATATAAATAAGACAATAATACATTTATGCATGTATCAACTTAGAAACCCGTTCAAAATTTACTCATAGGAGTAAATATTGGATAGTCCCCGGTTTGTGACTGTTTTTGGATATTTAATCTCACTTAGGATGTAACTGTATAATGTATGTTTAGTTTTGAAGAAAATTTTAGTAGTATTTCCTCGTTTGTTCTCTGGGTACATATGCGATTGGTTATTTACCATTTACATATGTGTACTTGGAGAACTTAGGGGAAATGCTGTTGAAATTTTCTTCAAAACTAAACATACATTATACAATTACTAATGAGATTAAATATTCAAAAATGAGATAGGTGGTACACTTTAGTATAAAAGTAATTAACTTCCTATCAATAAAAACTTACATCTTATAGTATAAATATTAAATGCTTAGTTTTATAATTAATTTTTAATGTGATATAGAAAATGTATCGAAGTTGGATGTCTATCAAGAACTGTTGTAGTCCAGAGTTTGCCAAAGGTCTTGATGAATTTATCAGATTTGCTGAGGAACATAGGAAACTACCTACAGAAAGGTTCTATTGTCCATGTAGAAATTGTGGTAACAATTTGAAAGTTGATACTGCTGAGGAAATTAAGGATCATGTCATATGCAATGGGATCATACAAGGTTATAATGAATGGTATTGGCATGGAGAGAAAATTAATAATGGATAAGAAAATGTCAATACTAATAGTTGTGGCATAGAAGATATATATAATGATGATAATTTTAATGATGAACCGATTCAGGATGATATGGTTGATGAGATGCTACGTAGTTGTCGGGACAATGTCATTGATCCACCTTCTTTATTTGCAAACATAGTCCATGATGCTGAAAAACCTTTATATAAGGGTTGTACTAAGTTCACGAGGTTGAGTGCTGTGATGCGATTATATACTCTTAAAGCTCAAAACTGGTGGAGCGATAAGAGTTTCACTTCACTGTTGTCTTTGTTAAAGGAAATTCTTCCTGAAGGCAACGAGCTTCCAATTTCAACATATCAAGCAAAAAAAACAATGTGCCCAATGGGAATGGAGGCTAAGAAGATTCATGCATGTCCAAATGATTGTGTGTTATTTCAGAAGGACTATAGTAATTTAATAAATTGTCTAAAATGTGGTGCGTCAAGGTATAAGACCACAAATTCAGCTAAGACTAAAAATGGCTCTCCTGTCAAGGTGATGTGGTATCTACCAATAATACCACGATTTCAACGCTTATTTGCTAATACAGAAGATGCGCAAAATTTGTCTTAGCATGGGGAGTTAAAGGCCAATGATGATGGCGTCCTACGGCATGCATATGATTCACCACAATGAAAGAAAATTGATTTATTATACCCTCAATTTGGTAAAGAACCAAGAAACTTAAGACTTGGACTCTGTATAGATGGAATGAATCCCTATGGTACATTAAGCAGCCAACATAGCACGTGGCCTGTTATGATTGTTATATAAAATCTTCCTCCTTGGTTGTGTATGAAAAATAAGTATGTCATGTTGTCAATATTGATATCAGGGCCCAAGCAACTGATTCACCACAATGAAAGAAAATTGATTTATTATACCCTCAATTTGGTAAAGAACCAAGAAACTTAAGACTTGGACTCTGTACAGATGGAATGAATCCCTATGGTACATTAAGCAGCCAACATAGCACGTGGCCTGTTATGATTGTTATATACAATCTTCCTCCTTGGTTGTGTATGAAAAATAAGTATGTCATGTTGTCAATATTGATATCAGGGCCCAAGCAACCTAGAAATAATATTGATGTTTACCTTCAACCTCTAATAGATGACCTAATGAAACTATGGGAAGAAGGTATTATGACATATGATGATTCACATAAAGAGACCTTCAATTTGCGTGCTATGTTGTTTTGCACGATTAATGACTTTCCAGCTTATGGAAATTTGTCTGGATATAGCATAAAATGTTACAAAGCATGTCCTGTTTGTGAGGAAAATACTGATTCAATCAGACTGAAACATGGTGGTAAAATCATATATCTTGGTCATCAGAGATTTCTCCCACCAGTGCATCCTTATCGAAGGCAATGCAAAACCTTTAATGGGTCAACTGAGGAACGAAGAGCTCCTAAACCTATACCAAGAAATGTTGTATATGATAGGGTGAAACATATTGTTAATGAATTTGGAAAGAGTTCAAGTAGTCATACACTCACATGTGACAAATCTCTATACAAGAAGAGGTCAATATTCTGGGATCTTCCTTATTGGAGATCTTTGGCAATTAGACACTGCATTGACATCATGCATGTTGAAAAATATATTTGTGATAGCATCATCGGTACGCTATTGAACATACCAGGAAAGACTAAAGATGGCATCAAATCTAGAAAAGATTTAAAATTAATGGGTATAAAAAAAGAATTATCAGTGGAGATCAGGGGTCACCGCACATATTTACCACCAGCTTGTTACACTTTGTCAAAGAAGGAGAAAAAGACTTTCTGTGAGTGCTTGTATAATATTAAGGTTCCACAAAGATACTCTTCTAATATTCGTAGATTGGTATCAATGAAGGATCTGAAATTGATAGGTCTCAAATCTCACGATTGGCACACCTTAATGCAACAAATTTTACCTGTGGCTATTCAATCTATATTGCCGAAGCATGTAAGGTTTGCAATTACAAGACTCTGTTTCTTCTTCAATGAAATATACAACAAAGTGATACATTCTGATACTCTTGATAAATTACAGAAAGATGTAATTGTTACCATGTGTCATCTTGAAATATACTTTCCTCCTTCATTTTTTGATATCATGGTTCATCTTGTAGTACATATTACAAGGGAGGTGAAGATGTTGGGTCCAATTTTCTTACACTGGATGTATCTTTTTGAACGCTACATGAGTGTTTTTAAAGGTGATGTTCGGAATCGTTATCGTCCTGAAGGGAGTATTGTTGAGGGTTACGTGGCTAGGGAGGTGATGGACTTTTGCAATGATTTTTTGAATTGCAATGAAACTTTTAGCGATCTAAAAAATTCCCATCACACTGAATCTTATTGTGGCAAAGGAACTCTGGGAGGATGAGTGAAAGGAATCAGTCGTGAGTTGTGGGAACAAGCACAGTTGTATATTTTACACAACATCGATGAAGTTAGTAGCTACATCACAGAACACAATGATCTTATCAAGAGAAATCATCCGCGATCCAGTTCAATGTGGCTTGCAAGAGAGCATAATCGAACATTTATTAGGTAGTTTGAAGAGAAAGTATTTAATCAACTATCTGAATCACCGAATAATGTTGCTGAGAACATAAAATGGCTCGCCTTTAAGCCAAAAATGGATGTCATGTTATATGAAGGTTATGACATAAACATATTTTCATACTACACAAAGCGTCAAGATGAAAGTAGTGTAGTTCAAAATAGTGGGGTCACTGTTCAAGCTTGTTCGTTGTATTTTGCTAATGCCAAAGATAAAAGACCACGTGAAGCTGAGATGTCATATTACGACGTCATTGAGGACATATGAGAAATGGACTATACAAATTTTCGAGTTCCTATCTTTAGGTGTAATTGGGTTGACAACAACAAAGGAGTTTTAGTGGATGAGTTGGGTTTCAAATTGGCGAATTTTGAAAAGATTGGTGAGAAAGATGAGCCATTCATCATGGCAGACCAAGCAAAACAAGTATTCTATATTGATGACCCAACAAATAAAAATTGGTCTGTCGTTCTTGTTGGATCCTAGATGGGTGATTAGATGCTCTAGAGGGGGGGGGGTGAATAGAGCTGAAAGCACTTAAACAAAACTCATCAAACCTTCAAGATATATCAAAAGATAAGGTTGCTAAATAGGTAATTTGAGTGCAACTAAAACATACATAGCAAGGATGAGAGAGATTGAACAAACCAATTAAACAAGCTATTTAGAGTGGTTCCACACTTCAAACTAGAAGTGTGTCAGTCCACTTGCCTAGAGAGGTCAACCTCTAGGACTTCCAACAATTGCACTCTTATATTCACTTATAAGACTTACAATACATGACTAACAAAGGACTTACCTATCCAATACAAAGAGTCTTCAACCTTACCAAGGACTTACCCACTTTGCAAGAGTCTTCGGCCTTCTCCAAGGACTTACCCACTCTTGTAAAAGTCTTCGGCCTTGTAGGAATTACCCACTCTTCTTGGATCTTCCGCCTTTGACTTCACCTTCACTCGGAGAAGCTTTCCACCAAGGTCTTACCTACTTGATCTTGAGTCTTTTGCCTTCTCCAAGGGCTTACCCAATCTAGCTCCAAGTCTTCGGCCTTGATCTTCACCGAGGGACTCCTTCCCTTGTTCTTCTTCACCTCTCTTGGACAAGAGAAAGAACCTTCATCTTCAAGATTACAAATGAGAGATGGGGAGGTGGTGGAAGTGAGAGCCTCACAAGATATACATATAAAACTAGCTCTCTTACAAATCTCCTACTCACTCTAATGGATGTAGCAAGTGATTAAGCTTAGAGAGAGAGAGGAGGCTGTAGGAAGCACTGAACTATAGAATAGGAACCTCACAAGGAGTTTGCAATGAATGCTCTACCTTGGAATGAAGCCCAAGGGGTCCTATTTATAGTTGGGGATGCCTATTAACCTTTAGGAACACTTGTGAACGAAACTAGCCATTTTGTGGCTTGCAACGGATCTATTTTCACTTGTTGCAACTCCACAACGGCTAGAAACACTTTTCTGCACTTTTCCGTACAGTACATTCGGTCGAGTTTCTATATGTGTAACTCGACCGATGCAATCTTTAGAAAATCAGCCCAGGTGGATCGGTCGAGTTTCAGGATGGGAAACTGGACCGATGCAATCTTCAGAAAATCATCCCAGGTGGATCGGTCGAGTTTCAGGGTGGGAAACTGGACCGATGCAATCTTCAGAAAATCAGCCCAGGTGGATCGGTCGAGTTTTAGGGTGGGAAACTGGACCGATCAAGTGCCTGTAATTGATTTTCAAAGTTGCATTAAAAGTGCTCTAATATTTGATCTAAGTGTTCTTAATATTTTTCTAAGCTTAATTACAAGTCATACAATCATTACAAGTGATTTACAACATGATTCTAATGGATATACATCATATTACAAAAACGTGCACTTGTATGACTTTGACTTGTCTTTTCTCCAATTTGAGATGTGCAAGTTAGGGCAATTGGAGTGTGTCTATACCTAATCTAAAATTACTCAAGTAGAAGAATTAGACACCAATATGTGGAATGGTTAGTCATCATCAAAACACGGGTTTAGTCAATTTAGACGTGAGTCAAACCTTGACCTAATTGACCTTGAGTCAACATTCTCCCCCTTTTTGAAGATGACAAACCATTCCATAAATGTATTGAAAGCATTTAAGGAAATTCATACCTTCGGAGAAACCTAGGGGTTTCAATAGAATGGAGTTCATATGCTCCCCCTCAATTGATGCACATGGAGTTTTCATACTCCCCCTCAATTGATGCAATTTCTCCTGCATGGTTAGCTTTCATAACATTTATAGAATACTATGTCTTCTACTCATATATGTTTTACACATATATGTCTTCTCCCCTTTACCTTCTCCCTTTTCATGAACATGCTTCTCCTCTTCATGTAAGACATGCCTTCTTCCTCTTTTAAAAGAAGACATACCTTTCTCCCCCTTTGTCATTTCAAAAAGTGGGGTTATGAAGAAAAAGGAAACATCACTTGTTAAAAAGAAAAGAGATAACACAAATATATATAAGGAGAGTAGAAGAGCACAAACAGGGGCTTGTCCAAGCATAGAAAGAAAAGCAAGTTAAAGCATATACTTGAACAACCAAAAATGCAAGATAAAGTGCTGCAGAAAAACAATAAATCACAAATTTGACCCTCAAGATGATGGAATTTGACCAAAAACCATCGGAGCTCATGGAAAAGCGATGAGTCTTGCTCAGAAGGTCGTTTCTGCATGAAAAGCACTAGTCTTGCACTAAAAACTGAAACTGGAGCAAAATCTGCATAAAAATCTATAAATACTCCAATTCCCACATATCATGTAGATCTATGTACCCTGCATCACAATGTTATGCAAGCAACTCAAGATAGTAGATATTCAATTTAAGGAACAAGCTTGAGCATGTATAAGCATAGCATATAGATGAGAAAAGATGCCAATTGTAAACAGGGTTAGAACTACATGTATATGAACTACTAGTAGATGATATCACAAGTTAGGACTACTAGTAGGATCTAGATCATAGCAAGAGATACCAAAAGATACACAAGATAAAGCAAGCTATGATTAGATGAAGAGATATACCCAAACAAAGAGATATGCAATTTTTGAAGCATGAAAGGATATAACTCACAAGATATGCATCCTTACCAAAAGATGATTGCCCCTAAGAACCTCAAGGTTGTATCAACACAAGATATACACCTAGATAGATGTAGCAAGTTAGAGTACAACGGAAGCAATTTAAGACACAACCAAGAGATCCATAGAGATCATCATCAAAACCTGCAAGACAACTCAAAGCAAGTAATTGCAAGATATAGATAAACCAATTTAGAGCAATTAGAGAGATAGAGTTGTAAGCAAGATAGGCAATTTAGAACATGGCAATATGCATATATAAAGATACCAAGGGAGTTCCAAAGAATAAGGCTATTGGTTGAGAAAATCTAGTTTAGAGAGAAATTCTCATCCAATAAGCCAATTGTGTATTCTGTGCACAGTGTTATCGGTCGAGTTCTGTGCATTGTCAACTCGACCGATGATAGCTGTTGGCAACACTCTTGGTGCCTATCGGTCGAGTTTCAATAGGGCAAACTCGACCGACAGATCAGCTGTCAAGAAGCACATATATTTCATAAAAACATATTTAAAGGCATGGTAAAAATACAAACCATATCCAAATATGTCTAAGCAAGTTAGTAATGCACTATAGAAGCATTAGAAATAGTTTTTGAGCAAGAGTGTGAAGAGAATCACAAAATGCCACTTTTGACTCAAAAACCATATGTATAGTGCACACTAACTTGACAAAACAAGTTAGAAATGGTTACAAGCAATAAAACCATTACCTTTGTACTTACCATTGCTTTTCCACTTGTTGTCACCCTCTACACATCTCACCTTTCTTCTTTCATGTGGATTGAGAAGTCAATTTGCAATTTAGTGGCTCAAGTCAATCCATTTGCAAGTACCTACAAGAAGAAAGATGAAATGGTCCCCAATCATGTTTTTGGATCCGGAGGGGTTAGCTTAGCAACCCAAATCCTATTGCTCTTGGGTGCTTTCCTAAAAAGACAACAATTAGAATAATGACCTAATTCATTGCAATAGTTGCATGTGCCTATAGTCTTGGAACTAGAGGATTCTCTATGGAATATTGGAGGTCCTTTATCTTTGTTGTTCCCTTGACTACTATCATACCCTAAACCATGTCTACCAATTTGTTTAGTAGTATGGTGTAGGATGTCATTAAGACTCTTCTTACCAAGTAAGAATCTTTGCAAAGAAGATATCAAATTATCATTATCATGCTTAAGAGAAGCAATAGTAGAAGAAAATTGATTAATATTATCTCTAGCATGTACAAGATCATTTTCTAGGAAAAGAGCTTTAGTTAAACAAGAATCTCTATTAATATGAAGAGCAGCAACATCATTCTCTCTATTAGTAGAACTAGAACAAGATTCATGCCCATTGATTTTAGCAAGCAAGGAGGCATTTTCTATTTCTAATTCATGCAAGACAAAATCTTTGTCCTTGTTTTCAGATTTAAGAACATCAATATCATGCATGAGAGAATCAATAATTAAAGTATGCTCTTCATTAGAACAAGGCATAAGAGGTTGAGCTTCTAGAAATTTAATCTTATCAAGTAAACTAGCATTTTCAAGTTTAAGAGTGTCTACTTGGCTAAGACAATCATTTTTATCATTAAGCAAGCAAGAATTTGCATGTTCAAGATCATTTAATTCTACATACAAATTATCAACAATTTTAGCAAGCTTTTTCCTTTTCTTTTGAGAAGACTTAAGAGAGGCACAAATATCATGAATGATATCAATCAAGGATTCTTTATCTAAAGAGTCTAGATTTACCTCACTTGAGTCTTCACTTGTTGACGCTATAAGGGAAAAATGGCATTCTCCTTCATCACAAGAGCTTGATCTTGATCCTTCACATGAATCTTCACTTGAGCTTGAGTTGGAGGAGCCACTTGAGCTTGATTGCCATGTCTTCTTGTGAAGATGGGTCTTTTTGCCTTGTGGGCAATCTTCCTTGTAGTGACCCTTCTTTCCACATGTGAAGCACCGGATGGAGGAGGACTTGCCTTTGTAGAGTCTACCCTTGGAGTACATGGCATCTTCTTTAGCTTGAGAGGATGGAGATACTTGTTCCATGATAGCTTCAATTTGAGCCTTTATTTCAGCCTTCTTCATTCTCTTAAGCTCTTTCTTCTCTTGTCTTTCTACTTCCTCCCTCTTGTCAAGTGTAGCTTCATGTGCTTGTAGATTTCCAATGAGCTCTTCAATAGGAATATCCCTAAGAGACCTTACTTCTTCAATGGAAGTCACCTTGGATTCCCATCTCTTGGGGAGAGTTCTAAGGATCTTTGAGTTGATCTCTCCACTAGACATAGGATGTCCTAGAACAGAAAGACCATTCAAGATGGTGTTGAGCCTTGAGTACATGTTGGCTATGCTCTCCTCCTTTCCCATCTCGAAGTTCTCAAGAAACCCTTTGAGCATGTAGACTTTGCTTTCCTTCACTTGATCTGTCCCTTCATAAGTGATGCAAAGCTTTCTCCATACCTCATAGGCCGTCTCACAAGATGAAATCCGGTTGAACTTGGTGGGGGCCATGGAGGCATAAAGGATGTGCATGGCTCTAGCATTCAAGGTTACTTTCATCAAGGTGGCTTCATCCCATTCTTCAATATTTATCTTTGGTAGAATGTATGAGCTGTTCACCAATTGCCACATCTCGAGACTTGATCCTTGGATGTAGAATTGAAGTCTTCTTCTCCAATAGAGGAAATTTCTCCCATCAAAGATTGGAAGGCTGGTCGAGAATCTCCCTCCTAGGTAGTCACCCATCTTCTCCTACTTGTTGAAGTATGCTTGGAGAAGACCTGCTCTGATACCACTTGTTGGATCCTAGATGGGTGATTAGATGCTCTAGAGGGGGGTGAATAGAGATGAAAGCACTTAAACAAAACTCATCAAACCTTCAAGATATATCAAAAGATAAGGTTGCTAAATAGGTAATTTGAGTGCAACTAAAACATACATAGCAAGGATGAGAGAGATTGAACAAACCAATTAAACAAGCTATTTAGAGTGGTTCCACACTTCAAACTAGAAGTGTGTCAGTCCACTTGCCTAGAGAGGTCAACCTCTAGGACTTCCAACAATTGCACTCTTATATTCACTTATAAGACTTACAATACATGACCAACATAGGACTTACCTATCCAATACAAAGAGTCTTCAACCTTACCAAGGACTTACCCACTTTGCAAGAGTCTTCGGCCTTCTCCAAGGACTTACCCACTCTTGTACAAGTCTTCGGCCTTGTAGGAATTACCCACTCTTCTTGGATCTTCCGCCTTTGACTTCACCTTCACTCGGAGAAGCTTTCCACCAAGGTCTTACCTACTTGAGCTTGAGTCTTTTGCCTTCTCCAAGGGCTTACCCAATCTAGCTCCAAGTCTTCGGCCTTGATCTTCACCAAGGGACTCCTTCCCTTGTTCTTCTTCACCTCTCTTGGACAAGAGAGAGAACCTTCATCTTCAAGATTACAAATGAGAGATGGGGAGGTGGTGGAAGTGAGAGCCTCACAAGATATACATATAAAACTAGCTCTCTTACAAATCTCCTACTCACTCTAATGGATGTAGCAAGTGATTAAGCTTAGAGAGAGAGAGGAGGCTGTAGGAAGCACTCAACTATAGAATAGGAACCTCACAAGGAGTTTGCAATGAATGCTCTACCTTGGAATGAAGCCCAAGGGGTCCTATTTATAGTTGGGGATGCCTCTTAACCTTTAAGAATACTTGTGAACGAAAACTAGCCGTTTTGTGGCTTGCAACAGATCTATTTTCACTTGTTGCAACTCCACAACGGCTAGAAACACTTTTCTGCATTTTTCCGTACAGTGCATTCGGTCGAGTTTCTATATGTGTAACTCGACCGATGCAATCTTCAGAAAATCAGCCCAGGTGGATCGGTCGAGTTTCAGGGTGGGAAACTGGACCGATGCAATCTTCAGAAAATCAGCCCCGGTGGATCGGTCGAGTTTCAGGGTGGGAAACTGGACCGATGCAATCTTCAGAAAATCAGCCCAGGTGGATCGGTCGAGTTTCATGGTGGGAAACTGGACCGATGCAATCTTCAAAAAATCAGCCCAAGTGGATCAGTCGAGTTTCAGGGTGGGAAACTGGACCGATCAAGTGCCTGTAATTGATTTTCAAAGTTGCATTAAAAGTGCTCTAATATTCGATCTAAGTGTTCCTGATATTTTTCTAAGCTTAATTACAAGTCATACAATCATTACAAGTGATTTACAACATGATTCTAATGGATATACATCATATTACAAAAACGTGCACTTGTATGACTTTGACTTGTCTTTTCTGCAATTTGAGATGCGTAAGTTAGGGAAATTGGAATGTGTCTATACCTAATCTGAAATTACTCAAGTAGAAGCATTAGACACCAATATGTGGAATGGTTAGTCATCATCAAAACACGGGTTTAGTCAATTTAGACGTGAGTCAACCTTGACCTAATTGACCTTGAGTCAACAGTTCTTCATGGAAAAAGATAGTTTACTGTAGATCCTATAAATGAAGAAGAATACTACAAAAAGTATGATGATTCTAGTCCATTCTCAGTTGGTTTTCCAAGTGTAAATGTTGAAGATAACACCGATGAATATTATAAACGTCAAGACCATGCTGAAGGAATTTTCCTTGACTAACAACTCAACCAATATTAGAGGCATGTATTCTTTTTATTATCACTTGTGCTTTTATTATCACTTGTGCTTTTATTATCACTTGTGCTTTTATTATCACTTATTTATTTTATTATCATTCAAGCTAGTATACCTTATCACTTATGCTTTTATTATCACTTATTTTTTTATCATGTATACTTGTAGGTTCTAAAATGGTGAGTGAAGATGAACATTCTGAGCATGAGCATGAGCACCATGAGGATGGTAGTGGTGATGCTAAGAAAAGTAGAGGTCCCACACTGATGCGTAGGCTGCAGGATCTCAGGGCTAAAGGGGAAAAATTGCCAGTACAGTTTGATATCACAGGAGCACCTGTTGGGGAACATGCTATTGCTTTCAAGCATTACGTAGGGGCGACCGCGCGCAGTAAGGTGTCCATAGAGATAGAAAATTGGCATGATGTTCCTAATGGCAAAAAGACCTCATATGGAAAGATATATCTGCGAGTGGAAGTGATATTATTTTAATATATTTTTTATCTATTGATTCTAATTTAATTTTTTTAGAATTAATTGCTTTTCAAAACAACATTATTAATTGCTTTTTTGTATGTATAGGGTGTTTTTCATCTAAATGAAAAAGATCACAAGAAAAGAGTGCTACAACGTTGTTGTGTACGATGGAGGGGTTTTAAGACATATCTCGCAAGGGAATTTATAGATAATCCTAAACAAAAGAAGAAAGCAACAGATGTATATATTTTTATAGATCCTGAGGTGTGGGAAACATTTGTTGCAGCTAGGAAATCAGAAGAGTTTCAGGTAATAAAGATTGTGATGTATTGTATGAATCTTTAATTTTATACAATTAAGGAGGTGAATCTTTTTATACATGTTTGCCAAGTCTGAATTGCAATATCTCATTTTAAATGATCAGGCTATCCACCAGGATCAAAAGGAAAGACATGCCAAAAATATGTATGACCATCGCTTGGGGCCCGGTGGTTATGCCTTCCGCCACCAACTACAAGTGAAGAAATCCTCTTCTGAAGAAGAATCTAGTACAACTTAAGTTGAGCATCCACCCCGACACTTGACATGGATTGATGCTAGAAAGAATCGAACAGGTGAAATTATCAACCCTGCAACTAAGGAGGTGGCACAAAAGATGGTAGGTTTATCCCAACTAAGTAAAGAGTAACTCCCACAAACTTAGATTTATTTATATCTAATTGATATTGTGATTTAATATTTTTATTAACTATGAATATATTGATCTCCACGAGCAAAGGAAGGAAAGAAAGTTCATCCCAACTGGCCACATGGATGAACTATCAGTTACTCTTGGTACGAAAGAGCATCCTGGCCGTGTTAGGGGACTAGGAGCTGGCATAGGATTCAAGTCTTATTTTGGCCCTTCGTAATCTAAAAGAGGTCCTGTAGGAGGTCTTACACAAGAGGAGGTTGAAGCATTAGTAGCGTAGAAAGTACAAGAAATAATGTCTTCATTTCAGCCTACTCAACCTTCCCAACCTATTCATACTGTGCATCTCTCAAGTGATGAGGTACAAGCTAGCCATGCTCCAGTTGTAGAAGGTCATGGGAGCACTCCCAATGACCCACCACAACAATCTACAGTAAGTTTTTCTTCTATATGTTGTGTTATTAGTATGATATATATATATGATAATATATATAGTTGTAATAGGTATCTGTTCTACTGCTTCTTATATAACCTATATTATTTCAATCTAGGTTGGTATGAACTGTAAACTTGCAGTGGAGGTTTCAGAATATAATATTTTGGCAGCAGGCAAGGTGTACAACTTTGGTGGTACATTGCATTGCCAAAAAATTACTGATGACATTTGTTGTGTGTCCATCCATCTTGTGTATGACGGAATGGGGGACAAACCACTACCCATACCTAATCCTGAATATAGTACACTTGAAGAAGCAGAGGGTGCTATGGTAGGTTGGCCTAGACACTTGGTTATCAATGACAAAGTATACTTGAATTCTACCATGTTTTTCATATTTGACTACATATATGAACTCGTATAATAGAAGTATGTAATTTAATTAACATGTTTGCAAACCAAAAAAGTAAAAATTCAACTAGTCGTCCTCCTATGCCCAAGCCATATATTATTCCAGAATCCACATTCGACGAGTTGGGAAGTAAATATAAATGTTTGTGTCGATACTTAACCAACCAAAGCTCTGGACTACAAATGTTGATCAATTTAATAGAAGATGCAACTGGGAGAGACTTTGACAATTATATTTTTCTTGATGATATTATAGAGTTGTTCAGTTATGATTGGCTAAATACTTCGATATTAGAAGTATGGATAAAGTAAGGATCTATCAATATAGAAAATTCTAATACACATTTTAGCTTATTTCTACATATGAAAATAATTACAAATGTTTAATAGCCATTTATATACCGAGGCCACAAACTTTGATATAAAGAATGTTGGATTCTTAGTTCCTTCAGTCACTAGTCAGGTGGAGACACATATTGAGGAAGTGAGTGAGTACTTCTCTGATGCATTCAAATATTTTGCTACTGTGGGAAAGGAAATTATCCTAATTCCTTTTAACGTCCAGTAAGTATTATTATTCAATATAATTTTAATAATGAACAAATGTATTTATTTTAATGTTTGATTTATTCTTACTCAGATCTAGACATTGGGAATTAGTGGTGATTGTCCCAAAATTGATAACTCTTTATTATCTTGACCCAATGGGAAAAACAACAAGGGGTCACAAACTGAAATTGCCAGCTATGGCGTAAGCATAAATATAGTCAATGCTTCAACATGATATTTCTGTTTAAAATTTCTATTTTACCATCATTTAATTGATAGGGGTATAAAAGCTTTTCGTGAAGGCGGAAGACAAATACCCAC
Source organism: Alisma plantago-aquatica (assembly GCA_963693085.1). Taxonomy (NCBI): domain Eukaryota; kingdom Viridiplantae; phylum Streptophyta; class Magnoliopsida; order Alismatales; family Alismataceae; genus Alisma; species Alisma plantago-aquatica. Next base: position 999,680,637 of record OY856412.1, read on the forward strand.
AAAATTAAAGACATTGACTTTGAAAAATGTCAAGGTAGCTACTTTGACAACTGCTTAGTCTTATATGTATTAATTTTCAACTCTTATATGTCAACTCTTATAGTCTTCTATTTATAGTAGTTACTAACATTAAGTATAATTCGTTATTTGTAGTGTCCTATAAAAAATAATGGCTAGGCTTTTGGTTACTATATAATGAAATATATGCAAGCTATTGTCAAACAAGCATCAAATGACATTCAGATAATAGATCAAGTAATAAAGAATAACATCATAAATTTACAAGTGAGTTGTCGTCATTTTTATAAAATATTAGCATGTGCATTTTCTATTACAGATCTTTACAACTCAGCCTTACACACGTGAGGACTTAAATGAATTCCGAGAAGAGTGGTCAAATGCTTTTCTAAACGAAGTCAATATAACATTGTAATAAATATGTCAGTTACGTTCTATTTATGTATGTGGTTTCAGTACTCTTTCATATTTACTTTTGTATCTGACATTTAATATCATCTCAGACTTGCAATCTATCATTTTGTAAATTATGATGTGACTATGTGTACTCAACTCCATATATGAATGTATGGTTTGGAATGGTGACAGTTGAGCATTAATGCTCCCCTCTCCCATATCTTATTCTTGTTCTTTTGTTTTTGTTCTGTTCAGTTTCTGTAGAAATTTTAAAAAAATTTTGATCCTATAGCGTCGGTTTTCTTAAAAAAACCGACGCTATAGGTGTCTTGGCCATTCCACGTAGAATGTCCGTGCTGCATAAAACGACCGTGTTGGGTTGAGGTAGAACGTCCGTGCTAATATACCCCAACACGGCCGTTCTAGGCGGCACGACCGTTCTACCTCATCCCAACACGGCCGTTTTATGCAGTACGACCGTTCTACGCGGAACGGCCAAGACACCTGTAAGGTCGATTTTTTTAAGAAAACCGACGCTATAGGTTTTTAGAGTCGATTATTTAGTAACAAACCGTCCTTAGAAATAATCTTTAGAGTCAATTATTTATTAAAAACCGACGTTATAGGGTTTAGATATAAATTCATTTCTCATTTGGGTTTAGTTTTTGAGGGACTATAGGGTCGGTTTTTATTATACAAGGTCGGTTTTTATTATACAAGGTCAGTTTTTTTGAGTTAAAAAAATCGACGCTATAGAGCAATTTCTGTAGCGACGACCACTTAGGCATCGACTGAAAAGTGACGATATAGGCTTAAAAAAACCGACACTATAGACCATTTCTGTACTAGTGCAAAGTGGTAATTGTATTTTCCTTTTTCTTTTCTTGTTCCTTCTTATCTGCTTTGTACTCTCCTTGCTACTCCTAGGTTGGAGGCTGCGGATTGGAGTGAGTTTATCTTCTCAGGTGGAGAAGGGTCTTCTTAGGAGGAGAAGGTGGACTTTGGACTACTTCTAGAAGGTCTCAATGGGAAGCTACTTCAAGGAGGAAGGCTACTTCAAGGGGGATCTTGAAGTTACTTCAAGTGAAGGCTGCTTCAAAGTTGGTGAGACGACTTCGGGGTGAAGGCTGTCCAAAGGGTTTGGGAAGGTAGTTGTATTTTATGTAACATCCTTGCGAGGTAATAAAATATAGGTGCTTTCAAAATCCCGGTTGGGAGCAACTGGGTAGTGGACTGACTCCCTTAGTATTTGCTATGGGTGGAACCACTCTAAACCCTGTGTCCCCTTGTCTAATCTTTTCTGGTTGATTGTTTGAAGTATTATTTTTAAAATCTTCATACCCGATCCCACGAGTACGGGGAGCCATCTTCACTGAGTTTTGATCAAGAAGAACTCCTTCATAGAGAATGAGAATTCGGAAGATCTGTAGAGAGATTCAACCAAACCCCACCACCAACACCTCCGCCTAAAGGAACTCAAACACCAGATGAATCATAATCAACAAAAACGGGCGATGGAGCAGAAGAGTAGACGATATGGGAGAGGATCAAAGCCTCTTCCTCTACATATAAAAAAGGACCAATTAAAAGACAAGCAATTAATGTGGGTAGCTAGAAGATCGATCCAGGATTGATCTCATTAGTCAAGTCCAAAGCTTTTCATGGCCACAATTCTAAAGACCGTATTACGCACATTAACAACTTTGTTGAAAATTGTGATATTGTCAAGATAGATAGAGTACTGACAACTATCATATACCTGAAACTGTTCCTATCATCTCTGGAAGACAACACAAAGTATTGGTTTTTTACAATCTCAATGATGAATGTATCGAGACATGGGATCAAATGATTGACGCCTTCTTCGAGCGTTACTTTCCTCCATAGAAGACAAATGACCTAGTGAAGAAAATCCATAATTTCAGACAGTAGCCCGATGAATCATATTCTGAAGAATGGGAAAGATTCCAAAATATGTTACAGAAGGTCCCTTTTCATGGTATTGATTTATTAGGACAGACAAAGATCTTCTATTACGGTCTGCATAAAGGAGAGAGAACTACACTTGACAATGCAAGAGCAAGTTTCTTCCTCAACATCAAACCCACTCGTTGTCATGAAATATTAAAGAACATGTCTAAGAACCAGACATGGGACGACAAGAGATAACTTTTGAAAACCATCAAAAGTGTCGGGGAGTCTAAGGTCATCTCTGTATTAAATGAGAAGCTAGACCTGATTGCCAAAAAGTTGTGTGCTAACGACAGACCACCTTCAGAAGAAGAAGAGGAATGCAAGTTTGTGCGCCAACACAATAGTAAAGGAACAATGATTACTCATAGAGGAAGGATCATAAGTTCTCATGGAAGGATCCCAACAATTTAAAACAAGACCCATCTCAGGCACAACAACCCAAGCCAAAACAGTTTGGTGGCCAAGTACAATATCAACAAGAACAAAAGAAGATTGATCATATTGAAGAAATGATTGGAAAGTTGGTTACCCGGAATGAATTGCTTATTGGTCAAACTTAGAGAGAACTCCTGAACCAATGGGCACGGATCCCAAGCATTAAAACTCAGATCTCTCAAATAGAAGCGGATGTGGGCACATTGAAGCAGCCAAACCAGCAGGGGTTCCCACCAAACACAAATGTGCCTTTTGGAAATCAACACGTCAAGACAATTTTACTCCGCAGTGGTAGGAAGTTGCTGAATGATGCACCTTTAAAGTCAGATGCAGGTGATGTTACAAGAACAACAACTCAGTGTGACAGTGGATGCAGATGAACCAAATGTGTTAGTATAGGAGAAGACAACTGAGGAGAAGGTTGATGAGGTGGAGGGAACAAGAACAAAAACATATATCCCACCTCACCAGAGGACAACAGTGACCCCAATGCCTTTTCCAAATAGCTTGAAGGCAAAAAAAGTAGACCGAAAGTTCAAGAAGTTCTTAGATGGTTTCAAAAAATTATCTATGAATATTCCATTCATTGATGCAATTGAGTAGACACCATCATATGGCAAGTTCCTAAATGAGATAATCACCAAAGAAGAGAAGGATACCTGAAGCTGATGTGGTAGTATTAAAGGAGAAGGTGAGTGCTTTCATTCTGGGAACACTACCTCCAAAAAGACATGATCCAGGTTGTTTCAACATTACTTGCTTTAGAAGCTCTTTGTGATTCAGGGTCAAGCATAAACCTTATGCCCTTGTCAATTTTCAAGAAGCTAGGTCTTAAGGAGTCCAGGAAAAGTAGTATGACTATCCAATTGGCAGACAATTCTGTGGTCAAGCCATACAACATTTGTAAGATATCATGGTGAAAGTAGACAAATTTGTTTTCACTATAGATTTCATGGTAATGGAAACACAAGATGATCATGGAAATGAACTTTTTCTAGGGAGACCATTCCGAGCCATTGCTGATATGACTTTGGAGATGGGTCGAGGATGTCATACCATGGGTATCCAGGATGATAGGTTTGAGATCAAGATGCCTGGACACTGAAAAGCTATGGGGGTTACAACACAATGCAACTTGTTTCAGTAGGTGTAGGGAAAGATTTATTTATTTCTGGGAAAGCCATTCATTGACATGGCCCACATGATGACTAAGGTAGAAAGGGACACTTTAGCAGTTGATATCATGGAAAATACTAAGGCGATCTCATTAGCCAAAGCAATGTGTTATCTAGAGGATGACAAAGATGAGTATGATCCGGCTACCATAGAGGAGGCCACTACTGATTCCTTGCTATAGACATATCCAAAGTTACCTTTGGAGGCATGCTTGATGAATATAGTGGATGATAATACACACAATCACTCTCTAGAAGAGTGAGTGTTGATGTTGAATGTGATGCCCTGTCACTATGCAAGACATTTCAAAGATCTTGGGCCACCTCCTCCGCCATTGGTCCCGTCTCTTCTAAGCCCATCAGAGTTAGAATAGAAGCCCTTGTTGCCACATCTAAAGTATGTCTTCTTGGCCGCAGAAGAGAAGATCCTAGTGTTTATATCATCATCCTTGAGCAGTGAAGAGGGGAGGTAGTTACTTACTGTGCTGAAGAAGCACTGAGCCGCTTTTGGGTGGTCGATAGTAGACATAAAGGGAATTTCTCCTAGCTTGTTCCAGCAAAAAATCCAACTAGAAGAGGGAGCCAAGGAAATAGTTCAACCTCAGAGGTGACTCAATCCTATTATGACTGAAGTAGTGAAGAAAAAAGTTGGCAAGCTCCTATCGACATGCATCATTTATGCTATTTCGGATTCTATGTGGGTTAGCCCAATTGAAGTAGTTCCTAAGAAAGGGGGGGGGTCACTGTCACAACTAATGTTTCTAATGAGTTAATCTCAACTAGGTTAGTGATGGGGTGGCGTGTATGCATAGACTACCGATGTTTAAATGCCGTCACTTTAAAAGAACATTTTCTGTTGTCTTTCATTGATCAAATTTTGGAACGACTTGTTGGTCGTTCACACTTTTGCTTCCTCAATGGGTATTCTGATTATAATCAGATTTTAATTGAGTCAAAGGATCAGGAGAAATTTACTTTCACCTTCCCTTATGGCACATTTGCATATATACAAATGTCGTTCGACCTTTGTAACACACCCACCACTTTCCAACACTGTATGCTTGCCATCTTTTCTGATATGGTAGAGCGATTCTTGGAGGTGTTTATGGGTGATTTCGACAAATATTTACAAAGGTGCGATGACACTCACTTAGTCTTGAATTGGGAAAAGTTTCATATGTGTTGGTATGTATGCCCTGAGAGCCAATCATGGGATGATTGGTGGGATACATTAAGATTGATTTGATAAAAATCAAAGGCAAGCTTCCAATTCTTTCTAGTTCAGTCATGTGAGATAATGATAGAACAAATTGAATGTCTAGAGAATGACAATACTCAATGACGTATGCTTTCAGGTTGAGGACCTGAACGGTGAGATCATACGAATGATAAGACTTTGTACATTCTTATTATGTCCCTAGTTAGATGTCATTGTGGAAGGTAGATAGACAACAATGACACACAAGACTAGATTGTGGTGTTGGTTGATGACAGAATCTCATTAGTCATGATATGGAGATATCAGATCAAATACATAGGTACTTGTTAGAGAACAAGTGTACCTGACAGACCCACCGTGAGTTTGACACATGGAACCATGACATGGTAGTCACAGTCAGTTCTCACAGTGATGGTGGCGAGTGTGATTCTTTGACCTGAAATCACTACACTCAACACATGTCGTTGAGTACACTTTGACATCATCAAACACAGTCCTGAAACATGGGTTGTTATAAAGGTGATGATTGGGTGGCTTTGACACATGGGGCTTTTGGGGGGTGAGTGATATATATGGGATTTGTCCCTCTTGAGGGAGTTTGATATCCATGGCCACTTGATGTGTAGGATTGAGATAAGGCGTGCACACATGTGTGAATTAGTATGTGATATTGATGTCATACATATCTCCTCCAATCTACTCTGAGATCAAGAAAATAAATGAACGTTGACAAGATGACTGTTCCATGCCTCGAGTTCATTCGGGATATCCGTGAAAAAAGAATTATACATTCACTGTAACACCATTCACGGATTATAGGATTGAAAGTTGTTCTCCAACTTTCCTTTTCACTTGGGTAGCACTGATGTGTGACTAGGCACCACTCTTTGCTTGTGAAATCATAAGTGTTATGGACTTTCACTGCAAATGTGAAATGGACCTGCGGGGTCACACACATAGGATTTAACCTGGAAGAGGAGTTTATCCACAAATGATGTTTAGATTGATTACTAAAAGAGTTTAGTAGTTCAATTAAACACTCAATCAATTGATAGCTCAATATCATAGTGTTCAATGTGTTGGACCGATTGATTAGAGTATCGAATTGATTGAAACTGTGATTGACTGATTTGCACAAGTCTGCTACCCCAACCGATCGGCTCAGGTTGTTGAACTGGTCGACTCATGTTGTGAGTCGATCGACTCATGTGTCATGAAACAATCATCTCAATTATTGTCGATTCATGGACCAACCAAGATCGTTTGGAAAGTCAGAAGACCATTTTGCAAATACAATTTGTTTCACTTGTACAAATTCAATCTGGATAAGGATTAATTTTTGATTAGTTGGAAACAAATATGAAAGTCAATTTGAGTTGGATCAGGACCACAAACCGATCAGCTCAGTAAGTGAACCGATCGGCTCTGAGCCCCGGACGATCGGCTCAGGTCCCAAACGATCAGCTCAGGGCCCGAACGATCGTTTTAGGGTGTGAACCGATCGATTCGACTGCCGCATTATGTTAGTTTGTGGAAAATCTTGAACCCTTTTACTCCTACTTTAGTCCCGCATTGCCCGGGGTATAGAACCCTGTCCCATGACCCTCATATATATATAGGGGTATTGGGGGCTTCTCATTAACAACAACTCAAAATACCAGTTACTCAACAAAGTTGTTGTTCTCTCTGGTTGTGGTAACCAAGAGAGCCCGAGCAAGTGCTATCTGATAAGGGAGGCACAACAAGGGAAAGACAACTGCAGAAAAGCGACTGGTGGTAGGAGGGTGTGCTGGTGGCTAGTGTACCGACAGGAGGGTGTGACTCCTTCCAATTCCTTGTGGAACAAGGAGATCAGAGTTCCAGGTGGTCCATGTGGACTACTTCAGAGGCGAGAGACTTCTGCCGCTCGGAGGACAACTATCAATACCGACAGTCCCGGTGAGACCAGGAGCTGCACAGACACCATCCAAGACCGGAGGTGAAGACTGCGCAAGCCGCGAGGTAACGTCGTCGAGCAAGCCTCGGGACAAGGTATGACTCCACAAACCATCCTTCCTACTGTATAGACATTGACGCGATTCCTTCATTCTGGGTTTGGGAGAGAAATTTTTTTGTTTCCGCTGCCTTCTCTGTCTCCCCTAAAACCCAACAATGGTATCAGAGCCATGAAAACTACTCTATACTTTAGGATTATCGATATGATTGATTTTGGTTTGTCACCTTTATTTATTACATACGATGCGAATAAAATTGGCTTTATGCATGCCCAATCCTAAATCCACAAATCCTAAATATACATATATGATATGTAATATGAATGCGCTCAATGCGAGCCACCCTTAAATGAGTTTTATGGTGGATGTATAGCATGGTTATGGCCAATAGACGCTATATGTGTGCTTGGTTGTATGTGGTTGCTTGCATCTCGGTCTGCGCATCGATTCCCTATCTCCTATTCCTGATGTAACTCGAGATAACTCGAGATTTCTTTCCTACCTTTGCTCCCCCCAAATGTAACTCGGGGTTTCCCTATTCAAATGTAAAATATGATAGATCTTTTATTTCCTATTATGTCAAAGAACGGCAGACATCTTGACGACGACTGAGACGATCGATTCAAGGAGTGAACCGATCGGTTGGCGATCCAGATGACCGGTTCGAGGAGCGAGATGATCGGGTGGCAGCCATGAGGAGAAGCACGATGACCAGACGAACCGATCGGTTGGAGGAGCCAACCGATTGGCTGGTGGCACCCAGATGACCGGCCAGGGCGAGCATGTCATTCATGTGATGAGTTGATCAACTTGGATGGCTATAGCTCTTCATCATGGACAGGTTGCATGTGATGCAGACCTAGATGACCGTGATTCCTCTTGGCTCAAGGAATCACATTAGGATGGCCATAATCATCACTTTTATCATTTCACATGTTTTCTTTGGGATATAGCATGTATATGATACATACTATATATTGTGGTGATTGGATATGTATATGTACCTATAAAAACCAAATCCCTCATTAAATATTAAAGTTTTAGATGCCTTCCAAATGCGACACACGTGAAAAGCTTGATCGTCCAAGTGTGGGCACGCCCTAGCGTGGTGCACCGTCTATCTCCTGGAAGCATGAAGGATGGATATGTGGGTCTGCCCTAGCAGGGTGCATATTCATCATGTTAGCTTTGGGTCGGACTTAACAAGGTGACCTAGATAGGATCTACTACCTTGAGGCATGGAGGTGATCATGGCAAGGAGTTGCAGATGACATCTTTCAAGAGTTGCATATGATGCAATTGGCAAAAGTTGCTTACCTGGAAGATCTAAGTTGTGGGTGACATCCCTAGCTGGTCCATGACTCAGAGGATTTCAGGATCTTGACCCACTAGAAGATTGTACGCTGCAATCTTCTGAATTGATGGTGAGAGCTATCAATTTGAACAAAAATAGTGGAAGGAATAATAAGTTAAAGTCCTAATTATATCGTCAATATTTCAAATCAACCAAATAAGTCAAAATTGAGTTTTGGACTAAACTGTATATATTTCCTTTTGTAGTACAAATGACAACAAACAACAATCACTTTTCATTGCGATCGGTCCTTGAAAAGGACAAGCTAAATGGGACAAACTTCCACGACTGGTTTAAGACATTGAGAATTATTCTCACTCAAGAGTGAAAACTCTATGTCCTGGATACTCCAATTCCAGAGGAACCTGCCCCTACCGCACCAAAGGCAGAAAGAGATGCTTATAAGAAGCATTCTGATGATGCCATTGATGCAAAGTGCTTGATGTTGTGCTCCATGAACCACGAGTTGCAGAGACAACATGATAACATGGGTGTCATTGAGATGATTCAGTATCTCAAGAACATGTATGAAGATCAAGCACGACAAGAGAGATATGATGTCTCCAGGGCGCTGTTCAAGTGTGTCATGATAGAAGGAGATCCAGTTGGTCCTCACACGCTCAAGATGATTGGGTATGTGGAGAACCTGACAAGACTGGGATTTCCCCTGAGCCAAGAGTTGGCTACTGATGTGATACTACAATCGTTGCCAGAATCTTACAGTTAGTTTGTGATAAACTACAACATGAACAACTTTGACAAGCTGTTGACAGAGTTGTTGGGCATGTTGAGGTCAGCCGAGGCACAAATGAAGAAGGACAAGCCTATGTCTGTGATGATGATCAGTAGTAAGAAAGGCAAGTCCAAGCGCAAGGGCAAGGGTAAGGCTAAGAAAGGTTCTGATGCTAGCCAACAACCCAAGTCATCTACAAATCTCAAGGGCAAGGGAGGTGTGACCAAGAGAGGCAATTGCCACCATTGTCAAAAGCCAGGACATTGGAAAAGGAATTGTCCACTCTATCTGGAATAACTAAAGAAGAAGGAGGGGACATACGTCTCTACCTGAAGGTGTCATGAAATAAACTTGTAACATTTTTGAGGTATATAATACCAAGATATAAAATTTAAAGCACTCAATAAATGGGGCAAGTGTTTCCTCCATAGATAGGAGTACTATAGTTTATTTTTAGCCTTGAAGGCATGTAATAGAGTTATGAACTGCTATTTCGTATTTGCCGATGAATGGAAACACCTTATTTTTGCATATTGTGTGACAATAATGGCAATTAATAAAGTTGATGTTTCCTTGTGGCAATGCCTTATTTATCTTATGGTACTTGGTATGCATAAGATAAAATGATACCTAAAAGTTATTGATAACTCAAATAATAAAATTAGCATAAATCATGAGAAATTCATTTCTAGTTTCCATGTGATGGATAAATCTAGACTCTTTTGGTTAGAGAACCAGTAAGAGACATGAATCTCTTGGACATGATTAATCAATCTTCACTAAGGTAGTGGAAGAATGATTATCCTATTAGGTATAAAACATGTGATGCATTTACATACCTATTGGAGTTAATGCTAGTACTTCAAATGGTGTTTAGAGAAATACCAATATGAATATCTTGAAGTGTTCAAGAATATCATAGATGAAGTACAAATTTGGTAAAAGTATTAGTTCTTGATGTGATCAAGGCATGAGGATACTTAAACCAAATGTTTGAGATCCTTATAAGTGATTATGATAGTGTATCATAGTAAACTCATGATTAAGGCATGGTGATGTCTAAATCAAAAGGAGTCATACTATAAGGAGTTAGAGGATGATTATCAAATAACGAAGTTCTTCTTCAATAAAGAATACCCTATACTTATAAAAGACATTAAGAATCACAAAGAGTTGTGAATTCTTATATCCTTGACAGATACACCTCGATTATCTATGTGATGAGTTGGTCATATGATGAGTCAGCTGTCTAGATGAATACGAGGAACCGGATTTTGAATTATGGTTTATGACCATTACATCCTAAATGACTTCCATGTGAACCATAAGGTATGACCTTGATGGTATCACCCAATGGGATGAAATCCATAAGTGCAAATGAGTCTTAAGCGTTAAGACACATGGATAACATTTTGAGAAGGATGATGCTTTTTAATTGCAACTTAATGACTAAGAGATTTGGCATATGGATACTAAAACCACATTCCTATGAGGAATAAAACAAGGATGTGTACGTGACACAACCTATAAGGTTTATAAATCCATTAATGCAAATGAAGTCTATAAGTTACAATGGACTAATCAATGTGATTGATTGAGTACAAGCAACTCAGAGCTAGGATCTTTACATTGATAATATAGTCAAAGGGTTTGACTGATATGACAAAGATAAAGAAGGGATATGTGATTTAGTGGGAGCATATTTGCATTCCACATGTCGACGAGGAATGAAATGTTCTAGAATGAAAATCCAAAGTGGAAATTATCTTTAAGGAAGATAGAGAAGCTTCCTATGTGATAGGAATAGAGATCTATAGAGACAGTTCTTGAAAACCTCTTGACCTGAAAAGAGAGAGCATACATTGGCAATCTATACTGAAGGGTTCAGTATACACAGATTCAGTGGGAGAAAACTTGTCCATATTTCATGGAGTTAGTATCCCAAGGACAAGTGTCCAATTATTATGAAGAATGGGAACACTAAGAATAGATATGGATCTACCATGTATGTAATCATCCCATCATCTTGCATGTATGGACATAGCAAGAACAAAACACATTTATCATCTTGTATGTAGGACATGACAATATGACATGCTCATCCTGATAACTCGTATGTGGGACATGACGAATGGATGTCTGTCTAGTTCCAGTAAGGGTTACTGGAATACCATAAGAACTTGATAAGTACTTGAGAAGTACTAGTTCTATGGTAATAAGTAAGGGTTCATTATAAAGATCTACACTGATGCGAACTTCCAAAAAGGACATAAAATTAATCGCAAAATATATATGAGATATATAAAAGTGAATGTTTGTTGATAAATGGAAACGTTCCAATAAAGCTGTTTTAAAAGGAAATGCCGAGTATCCGTGTGTTAGAGAACAACAGTGGATACTATATGGATCTGGAAGTTCATGAGATGAACTCATAGATATTCCGGTCATTGATGACAAGTTAGGAGTGCTTGGTCATGCAATGTGGCTAAAGGTTAGAAAAGGAATACTAGATCGCATATTATGACAACTCCATCTCATACGTGTGACGTACAATGAAGAGATGAGAGACATGTAGTTAATACCAACTTTGGAAAGGTGTTGCCATAACTCACTATGTTAGCACTAGAGCACAGTAACATGTGGGACATGTTTGAAGATTACTAAGAATATGATTCAAAGGTGATAGGCTCGCAGTGCAAGTGCGAGTCTGTTGGTATGTATGCCCTGAGAGCCAATCATGGGATGATTGGTGGGATACATTAAGATTGATTTGATAAACATCAAAGGCAAGCTTCCAATTATTTCCGGTTCAGTCATGTGAGATAATGATAGAACATACTGAATGTCTAGAGAATGACAATACTCAATGATGTATGCTTTTAGGTTGAGGACCTGAATGGTGAGATCATACGGATGTTAAGAGTTTGTACATTCTTATTTTGTCCCTAGTCGATTGTCATTGTAGAAGGTAGATAGACAACAATGACACACAAGACTAGATTTTGGTGTTGGTTGATGACAAAATCTCATTAGTCATGATATGGAGATATCAAAACAAACACATAGGTACTTGTTAGAGAACAAGCGTACCGGACATACCCACTGTGAGTTTGACACATGGAACCATGACATGGTAGTCACAGTCAGTTCTCACAGTGATGGTGGTGAGTGTGATTCTTTGACCTGAAATCACTATACTCACCACATGTCGTTTAGTACACTTTGACATCATCAAACACAGTCCTGAAACATGAGTTGTTATAAAGGTGATGATTGGGTGGCTTTGACACATGGGGCTTTTGAGGGGTGAGTGATAGATATGGGATTTGTCCCTCCTAAGGGAGTTTGATATCCATGTCCACTTGATGAGTAGGATTGAGATAAGGCGTGCATGCATGCATGAATCATTATATGATATTGATGTCATAATATCTCCTCCAATTTATGCTGAGATCAAGAAAGTAAATGAACGTTGACAGGATGACTGTTCCATGCCTCGAGTTCATTCGGGATATCAGTGACAAAGGAATTATACATTCACTGTAACACCATTCACGGATTGTAGGATTGAAAGTTGTTCTCCAACTTTCCTTTTCACTTGGGTAACACTGATGTGTGACTAGGCACCGCTCTTTGCTTGTGAAATCATAAGTGTTATCGACTTTCACTGCCAACGTGAAATGGACCTGCAGGGTCACACACATAGGATTTAACCTGGAAGAGGAGTTTATCCACAAACGATGTTTAGATTGATTACTAAAGGAGTATAGTAGTTCAATTAAACACTCAATCAATTGATAGCTCAATATCATAGTGTTCAAGGTGTTGGACCGATTGATTAGAGTATCAGATTGATTGAAACTGCGATTGACTGATTTGCACAAGTCTGTACCCCAATCGATCGGCTCATGAGATGAATCAATCGACTCAGGTTGTTGAATCAGTCGGCTCATGTTGTGAGTCGATCAGATCATGTGTCATGAAACGATCAGCTCAATTGTTGAACCGGTCGATTCATGGACCAACCGAGATCGTTTGGAAAGTCAGAAGATTATTTTGCAAATACAATTTGTTTCACTTGTACAAATTCGATTTGGACAAGGATTAATATTTGATTAGTTGGAAACAAATACGAAAGTCAATTTGAGTTGGATCAGGACCACGAACCGATCGGCTCAGAGCCCCAGACGATCGACTCAGGTCCCAAACGATCGGCTCAGGGCCCGAAACGATCATTTCAGGGTGTGAACCGATCGGTTTGATTGCCGCAGTATGTCCGTTTTGTGGAAAATCTCGAACCCTTCTACTTGCATTGCCCGGGGTAGAGAACCCTGTCCCATGACCCTCCTTTATATATAGGGGTATTGGGGGCTTCTCAGTAATAACAACTTAGAATACCAGTTGCTCTGCAAAGTTTTCGTTTTCTCTGGTTGTGGTAACCGAGAGAGCCCGAGCAAGTGCTACCCGATAAGGGAGACACAACAAGGGAAAGACAACTGTAGAAAAGTGACTGGTGGCAGGAGAGTGTGTTGGTGGCTAGTGCATCGATAGGAGGGTACAACTCCTTCTGATTCCTTGTGGGACAAATAGATCAGAGTTCCAGGTGGTCTGTGTGGACTACTTCAGAGGTGGGATATTTCTACCGCTCAGAGGACAACTGTCAATCCCGACAGTTCCAGTGAAACCAGAAGCTGCACAGACACCATCCAAGACCGGAGGTGAAGACCGCACAAGCCGCGAGGTAACGTCGCCGAGCAAGCCTCAGGACAAGGTATGAATCCATAAACCATCCTTCCTACTGTATAGACATTGATGCAATTCATTCGTTCTGGGTTTGAGAGAGAAAACTTTTGTTTCTGCTGTCTTCTCTGTCTCCCCTAAAACCCAACAATATGATGGTAAGTGAGGGTATAGTGCTTGGACACAAGGTGTCCCACAAGGGTATGGAAGTAGACCCAATTAAGATAGAGATCATCTCTAGGATACCTCCACTGACATCGGTGAAGGGAGTAAGGAGCTTTTGGGACATGCTGGGTTTTACTGTCATTTTATCAAAGATTTTTCAATAATTGCTAAACCTTTATCAGAATTGTTAAAAAAGGATGCTGAATTTTCTTTCGATGAACGATGCTTGAATGCCTTTGAAGTGCTAAAGGAGAATTTGATCTCTGCACCCATTGTGCAGGCTCCATATTGGAGCCTTCCTTTTGAACTAATGTGTGACGCATCAAACTATGCAGTGGGAGCTATGTTGGGTCAACATAGAGATAAGGCTCCTATAGTCATATATTATGCGTCTAAAACCTTGAATGACGTGCAACTTAATTATAATACCATAGAAAAGGAACTATTGATAATTGTTTTTGTGTTTGAAAAATTTCACCAATACCTAGTTGGGGCTAAGGTGATTGTTTGGACCGATCATGCTTCCATCAAATACCTATTATAAAAGAAAGACGCAAAACCTAGATTAATTAGGTGGATTTTACTATTACAAGAATTTGACATAGAAAAGATTTTTCCATTGATTAAGGCAGGGGTGGAAAATGTGGTATCATATCACCTATCTAGGTTGGAAAGGGTTAATGAAAAAGATTTAGATATCCCTATTGTTGAGGAATTCCTTGATGAAAAACTCTTTTCTCTTAAGACCAAGGATCCCTGGTTTGCAGACATTGTCAACTATCTAGCATGCAAAGAGATGCCTGAAGATTGGGGATACCAAGAGAAGAAGATATTTTTCCATTGATTAATGTTTCACAACTGGGTAGATCCCATTTTGCTTAAATAGTCTAGGAATGAAATTTTGAGGAAGTGTATACCGAAATGTGAGGTTGAGAGCATTTTATCCCACTATCATTCTCTACCTACAGGGGGCTTCACGCCAACTCTAGGACGACAACCAACGTCTTAGAGAGTGGGTTCTATTGGCCAACACCATTTAAGGATGATCACAATTTTGTTCATCATTGTGATGCATGTCAACGTGTAGGAAATATATCTAAACGACATGAAATGCAACTAAACATTTTTTAAGAAGTTGAGGTGTTTGCTCTGTGGGGCATTGATTTCTTGGTTCCTTCTGTGTCGTCTAATTCTAATCTCTACATATTTCTTGCTGTTGACTATGTATCTAAGTGGGTGGAAGCCATTCCAACCTGCACTAATGATGGACAAGTTGTGTATCGGTTTTTTAAAGATAACATTTTCTATAGATTTGGTGTCCCCCAATTGATTATTAGTGATGGTGGATCACATTTCACCAACAGGAAATTTGGATCCTTGTTGAGTAAATATGGGGTGAAACACCGAGTGGGTACTCCCTACCACCCACAGACACAAGGCCAAGTTGAGGTGCCCAATAGAGAGATGAAGAAGATCTTGGAAAGAACAATCTCAACTAACATGATAAACTGGATTTTTATGCTAAATGATGCTCTGTGGGCATATAGGACAGCCTATAAGTCACCTATAGGAACTACACCATTTAGGTTGGTTTATGGGTGTGCATGCCATCTACTAGTGGAGCTTGAGCATAAGACAAAATGCGTGTTGAAAAAGCTGAATTTTAGGCTGGATGAAGCATGTAGGAAGAGACTATTAGAGTTGAATGAGCTACATGAAATGAGGATGGATGCTTATGAGATTTCTAGAATTTATAAGGAGAAAACTAATAGGATTCATGGTAGGCACATCTTGAATAGTGTGTTTCTCCCAGGACATAAGGTTATCCTATTTAATTCTAGACTTAAGTTATATCTGGGCAAGCTAAGGTCCAAATGGAGTGAACCATTTGAGATTGTGTAGGTTTTTCCCCCTGGTGCTGTGAAGATAATGGATGGGACTAGGCAATTCTTTGTTAATGGCTAGAGATTGAAGCATATTTTGGTGAGGAAGTAGTGACAATAATAGAAGAAGTGCAACTCATTGCAATATAGTATATTCTTGCTCTTAGGCACGTCTAGTCTAGGATGTTAAATAATGGCACTTGTTGGGAGGCAACCTAACCTTTATTTCTCCTTATTTATGTTCATTTAGATTTTTAGTTGTTGTTTCATTTTTATTTCATGAAAAAGGTACCTTTACTTATTTGTTGGAGTGTGTAGATCATACAAAGTCGGTACTACCAAGTCCACAAGTTAGTAGTACCAAATTCATGTCAGGGAGACATCCACAAAAGAAAGAGAGAATCGGTACTACTAACTAGACCAGTTGGTACCATCAAGTTTCTGAAGATCTTCACACACCTAACTGATAAGCACCCAATAGTATAGACATCCAAGTCGGTACTACCGACTTTTTAGGCGCTCCCAGGCTCGAGACACCGAGAGGAAATCTTAGAATATCGAGAAAATTTTGTCAGCTCAATACTACTGACTGAAAAGTCGATAGTACCGAATCATGACATCATAAATCTATGTGTGCCAAATACAATGGTTGAGGCGATCTTCATCAAGCGGTTGGTAGTATCAATCTGCGACACAAGTCACTACTACCCACTGGGACTCAGTACTACTGACTCCTAGCGATCTGTGCTTAGGTCATCAGTAAACGTCAGCCGTGAATACATCCGATCCACGATTTGTGCTTATAACTCAGTACTACCGACTTCAAGTCGGTAGTACCAACAAGTTGGTAGTATCGATTCTACCCCAACCCAACTATATAAGGAGGGGTGGTGAATCCATTTTCTTCACACCACCTCCTCTACTCCTCCTACAACTCAGAGCAAAGCTGCATCGGGCACCACCACTCTTCACCGAGCCTCTTTTTCTCCATATTCCTTCTTGCATCATCGCCATGGCACCAAGGAGGGGTGCATCTTCATCGGTGGAGCAAGGAGAATTGGTCCCTCAACCAACCCGCACTCAACATCTAAACCCGAAAACCAAGAAGGTTTATGAGGAGCTTCTGACAAGGAAGATGGTGCCAAAGTAATATGGAGATCGCACCCTGATTGAGCCAGTGGGCTTCACCGACAACCTACGTTGGGTATGTTAGGAGCAGTTAATGGAGGTGGATAATCCATTCTTCAGTGACTGGTCAACCTACCTGGAACTCGTTTGTGAGTTCTTGGCTTCACTGGAGGTCCCTGTCGCTCCCAAGCACAAATAAGGTGAATGGAGGAAAGGCAAAGTTAGTTTCTGCCTCTTCAATACCAACCACTCCATCACCTTATGGGATTCAACCACATCTTCAACTGGCCTCATGTCCCAGAATGCTCTGATCCCTCCAAATTTTACTATGAACTTGCATGGGAGTGGTTGACTGAGGTGCTAGAAGGTTTCCACATCAGTTGGCACATCAACTCCCTCACTGACATCGAGCATCCTTTTTCTTGGATTCTACATCGCCTTTGCACCAACACCATCTTCGCCCGCTCTACCCAAGCCCAAGGGAAGGTCCAAAAGACATACCTCTTCTTCCTCTACAAACTGTTGGAGGGAGATCCCATTAACTTTGTGTCCTTCCTCCTCCTATACATGGTCACAGTTAGGCACATGGTGCGGAGGAAAGTGCTAATTGCTTTTGGGAGACTGATTAACCCTATCAAGTTGCACCTCCATCTTGACCTGTCTACTCTCACACCGGTGGTGTCTTCTAAGAGGTTGGATCTCCAACACTTCCAAAAGGTAGGAATCCTCAGCTTACACTATAACATGGTGTATGCGAGATGCACAGTTGGAGGAAGGTACCGACATGTAGCCTTCCTGACCCTATTTTCAAGCTACAAGGAGTCGAGCATCTTAGGTGGTCAGTCGGTGATGCTGAGGACAACAATCAAGCTGAGGAAGTAGCCCATGACAACACCGAGAAGCCACATGACTCCAAAGACAACATTGAGGAGGTGGAGCCCACCATCCCCATTACACAGAGAGCAGTCCCACACAAACGAACCCACACCTACACTGCCTCGAGTTCATCTTCCCCACCCCCTTATCAAGAGGAGCACGACCCGTATGACATGGCAAATATGTATGGGATGCTGTAGGACATTCAGACAGTAACAACAACAATAGACAATGTTGGCTGGTATACAGGAGATACAAGGACAGATGTACCCAAATTAGCAGGCAATATATGAGAATGAACGTCTTCTCTTGGCCAACCAAGAGGAGGCCCATATGCGCCTGCAGTGAAAGGAGAAATATCAGCAACCATTCTTCGACCATTACTGGAACTAGGGATACTTTGGAGGATACCCGCAGCCACCACAAATGCCACCTTCAGATCTGTCTTTTCAATGGATGTTTCCTCCCCATGACCTCATCATGCCACATCCACCACCTCCTCCATATGGAGCATGGTACCGCTGTTCCACCTCTTAAGTTAGAATGTTGACTATGTGGACATAGTCATATTCAAGCTTGGGGGGGTGCTGGAACAACCATCTATCTTAGTTTTTATTTTCATATTATTTTAGTTATTTTATTTTATTTTAGGTATGCAATTATAGGATTATCTAGTGGAAACGTGGAGCAGTAAATACATGGTTTATTATATCAAATAGATTGTACTCATATGTGTCTTTGCAAGGAAATGGTCACATATTTATAGCTTAATTGCAAATTCTTTCTACACCACCACTTGCGGAAGTGTTTGGATTAGTCAGCTTTAGGATATAGGATATGAATGAACATATAAATCAACCTTGGAATGTGAATGAAGATGTTGTTGAGCCTAAGTTGATCAAACATTTAACGAGATCTTAAATGGAAATCTAAGAAATAATCCTTAAGATTACCCTATACAAATGTATATAGAGAGGGACATATCATAATCTTGTGAAAGGCATCATCTCTTAGCTATGTGATTCCATCCATTTCTTTCATCCATTTTTGACTCACCACCTCAAGATGAACGAGTATTCCAATTTATTTCCTTTGATTGCATGACATAGCATAATAGGTGACATGATAGTTAGCTTGTTCTTTTGCATTTGAGAAAAAAATATAAAGAAAGTTGCATTTGTATGCATGAACAATTTTAGTGCATACCATCTTAGTTGCATAACAATTTCATGTAGATTACATACATTCCACAACATTCAATTATTTTTTCATGTGGATTTTAGTCTCCATTTATGAAGATTGAAGTACAGGGAGATACCTCCACATCTTAGAAAAAATAGTATGAAATGAGAGCCCAACCATAAACTCAATCATGCTGGAAAAACAAGTGGGCTAGAAAAAAATATATGAAGTTTGTCAACGTTCAAATTTTTTGAGGGAGGAAGTATGCCTTAACCTTTCTTGAAGAGACAAACTCATCCACATGGCACATTCTTTTGTTTTCCTTTGTCAGTCTCATTTATTGATGAGATTGCTTGACACATGCATCCTTTGATAAAAAAATACATTAGGCATTAGAATTCACACATGACATTATTTTCACTCATGTAGGGTCATCATACTTTTGCATAAATATGTTGGTAGTACTTGTTATTCTTCAATTGCCATTCAATTTATACCATCAATTGCTCTTATTGGTAGGCCACTCAAATGATTTATCTACTCATCCATTTTTATAAGGAGATCTACTTCCAATTAGTTGATAGTTAGGAAAGAGCAATTTAGAATAGGGAATCACACAATGCACCAAGTGAATGCCTGAATAATTATGATATTAACTGCTTTCTTGATAGTGTTCATTGATCAAAAGGCAGACAACTTTTATGGAAATTTTTGGTCGCTTTATAGCAGTTATTTGTTCGGTGGTCATTGAAGGTTGGTTTAGAGATTGTTTGGTGGACATGATAAAGAAAAGAGTTCATGTGTTATGTCCTTCTGTTGTCTTATATCAAATAGATTCAAGAGTGCTACTTGAGGATGAATAACATTTAATCTTAGAGGAGTTTGATGCATGGGTTTTTAATCATTTTCACATGCATATTTTCCTTAGTTTTATGTATTAATTTGTCATTTATTTGATTAAGTATGCATGAAATGCTATCCATAGCCTATTCTATCTAAATGCATCAAATTATGTGATTTTACTGACTGAAATAGTTTAAAGTTGATCCCAAGTCCTTATGTACATTCTTGTGCAATTTTGAGTACAACTGAGTTCCACAGACTTGATATTATTGACATCTAAAGTTGGTGGTATCAACTTCACGACAGTAGTAGATAAGAAAACTCACACAAACTTGATACTACTGACACCCAAAGTCGGTAGTACCGATATCCCATCAGAGAGGTGCAAGAAGGGATTCACAGCAACTTGGTACTACCGAGTCCACTGACTCGATACTACCGAGATGGAATCAAGGAGGCAGAGTTAGATCGACCCAAATACTCAATTCTATCGAGATAGTTTGATAATACCAACATTGAGGGAGCACACACTTAACCTAACAACTTGGTAGTATCAACTAAAAAGTTGATACTACTGAGTCTGCCCAATCAAGCAATCCAAAGGCATCACTCTAATCCAACAGTTGGCATTATTTTGTACCCTAAGTGGCTTCTATGACTTGAGGGGAGTACGGCCAGACCTGAGGACGTAAACGTTTTCCATTGCACGACACCGAAGAGAGAGGAGATGAGAGTAAGGAACCGAAGGCTTCATCCAGGATGATTCGAGCATCTCCAGTGGGTGATTCTACAACCAAAGGTAGCAGATCACACGTACGTCAAAGGGGATCATCCAGATTGGCTATTCTCTAGGGGTTACCTTAGATTTTCTAATGTTTCACACATTTTTCTCTTTCTCTATCATGTATTCATCAATGAAAACCATGTGGGGCTAAACCCCTTAAATCCATAGGATCGAGGAGTAGCCCGGATATGCATTGTATTTGACTTTCATGCATTAATATAATTTTTATCCCTATTTTCTAGATATAAATCTATGAAATTTTCTTGAACTGTTTATGCTTGATCACCATAGATAGATTATCAGATCCTCAATCATTTTGGGAGAGAGGTTAAGGGTTAGAAAAGCATAGATTTACCCATTTACTATGCCCTTTGGGAAAAGTGGAGTGTAAATGGGAGGAGAAACCCAGAGATTGATCGTAAAGCACCTAACTAGTCAACTAAATGGGATTGGCATTAGAATAGGTGGTGAACTACACTATGGGAGTGGGTAGTTCTTGCTACAAGCTCTTTATCCAGGGATAGGGGTAATCGATATTAGTGTGTGGAGTTAGTTGCAGTGTTATCCGCGGTGAAGCCATGGTCCTGAGGGATTCCTTTTAATCTGAGTAAATCTATCAGTTTATTTTGTTTCTGCATTTTTTTATTTAATCAAACTAATTCCACTATTTTACCGGCCTAGCTGATCAGATCATAGTTAGTAGTAGTATTATGGATTACGTTTCCATGTGTTTGACTCAGGCCTCAAACGACCTATATTACTTCGATATGTACACGTGCGTATGACACACACATTATATGTGTGTCACCACTCATGATTAGATTTCGATTTCACATGGTTCCTAGTAAGAAAAGTTATCAAAATAAAGAATATAGAAAAGATAGAAAGAGAAAAGGGTACTTTTAATGCCTAAAATATGCCTTAGAAGAGAAGGCTTGGATATTAAGAAAAGTATGTTTTCTTTTCAAGTTTTAGTCTAAACCTTGGCCACGATTAGATATAGTCATTATAGACTTTCCCATAAAATTTGGGATTGAAAGGATTAATACATTAATGGATTTTTCTAGAAATCATAAAGTGACTCAATTGACAATGAAATATCTTTAATGTAATGATTAATTTAAAAGGAAATAACATGACTCGACCCCTTTATTCATGTGTGTGGATGACAGTTGTTGGATTCAAGATCCAACGGTGGCTGTGTCGTCAAACACCTCGAGTAGGAAAAGGAAATATGAACAATACATGAAAACCTTCCCGATCTATTTTCTCACCATGCAATTAATGTACAAGTCTAGAAGTTTCTCTAGTGGATTTGAGAGAGGAAACTGCACCATTTCATCCCCGATTTTGATACCTTTGGAAATTTGGATCCCCTCACTGATCTTCCCACCATAGCCATGGGCTATATAAGAGGGTATAAACCCCTAGAAACTTTACCCAAACCTACAGGAGACTCTATTGAACTTGTGGCATCAGTCCTAAATGCTGATTTCACCTCTAGCATTACCCCTCACCTCCACGAACTGAATCTATGCAACCAAAGAATTGATCTTATCATCCTCTTCTATAGGACACTTCTGAGAAATCGAGTGCAACCTTCGAAACCGGCAAGGTATGACAAACGTGGAGGCACCTTTCATTGCTGCTAGAAAGGCTAAGGCCTGAAGTCAACCTTCTAGTTGACTCCCTACTTGCAAAGTAAGGAGCAACGAGGAGGAAGATGGACATGGGGGATATACTCTTCTGCCCTGACGTTCCTTATGAAAGATAAGGGGTATAATCATCAATAGGGATTGGGGCAGTAACCAACCCCAATGGAACAGAAGGAGGCCAACTAAGCTCAATTCCTAGTAGGGAAGAGTCAGTCCTGTCAGAATAATCAAAAAAATAATAGATGTGCTTACCTTCGCAAACTGAGATTGAACTAGATTAGCAACTAAGCAAGCCACATGCCTCTGTGGATCAGTTACAACCACCCGATCTAGTGATCCAATGGCCAACCTTTTTCATAATTAAGGTATTTTACTCCTCTCTACTCAGAAAATTAGTACAATGGTCAAATCTTGCTTAAATCATAAAGAATGCATCCTAACTCCAATAATTTGAGTAAATAGTCGATCTTGGCCAAGGATGGGGTCGAACCGTCATTCCAGGATTTGCAGTCCAATACATTTCCATTATGTTACCTAGACAAACCTACCACCTCATGTGCCAAAGTCGGGTTTTCCAAATCAAGTTTTCTACATATTGATTCCCCCCAAAAATGGCTATATGACCGACGACGGAGGGGAGGAAAACTTTCTTTCCTTCTTTCTGTATCTGGACTGGAGGCCTTGCTCAATCTTCCTTTTCTTCTCCATATTTCTTCGCTCGCCACTCATCTTAACAACATGAACTTGGGTGCTGACGCAAAGAGAGTTGATTGGCTTAATCATGGCCCCATGCTATACTAGAAATGCCTAGTTAGCCGCTAGGTGGCGGCCTATGATTGGCCATAATGTATATATCTTATATAAATTATAGTGAAGTGTAGGATGATTAGATAATGACATATAATATATGAATCTTGCTCAGAAAAATATGAGCAATGCAATAAGAATATACTCAAGACATAATTATGTCTCTAGTTCAAAAAGCACCCAAACTTTCTATCTTTAATGTGTTTAATTCATAAAAATGCTAATTTCTAGGTTTTGATGATCTTTATATGTTCAATTGATCTTAATAATCAAAGATTGATCTTTTTGAATAAAAAAGAAAAATTAGATCTAATTTGAGATTAACAATCTGTAGATTGATGAATTAGGGTTTCCTTGAGTTAAAAATGTATATCATGATAAGATTAGGGTTTGTAAACCAAAAAGGCATGAAAAGCGATAATTGGAGTTTGGGAAGCCAAAACACTAATCAAACCCTAACTTGGAACCCAAATCAATCTTAATGGTATATTTTGGATAAAATAGTAATACATGGGTATTATGTTTTAATTTTATGGTAGTTTCTTGATTGGTTTCTCTGTTAACTTTTTGCTTGGACATCAAGTTACTTTGAAGAAAGGTATGTGGTTACGCCTATGACTACCCACATTAGTTAGTTTGTTTTTTGATATCTGTCGAATAGGCACCTGCCCACTTCTAAACAAAATCAAGTGGATTGTCGACTCCCTGGACCCTGTGAAAGTGCCTGGTCCGGATGGAGTGTTTGGCACCTTCATTCAAAAGAACTAGAGTATAGTCAGTCCTAGCATCACGACCACTATCAGAAATGCCATACTGATGGGTACTGTTGATGATGATCTATGCACATCCACTACTGTCCTCATCCCTAAGGTCCCGGAACCGCAAATGTTACAACCCCAAATTTTTGGGTTCATTTGATGAGAAATGTAATTTCTCATAATAAATATAAATGAACAAATAATGATGTCTTTTGATTGAATGCATGAATTTCATTTAAAATAGCCTTGTTGATTTATTTGTGGGCTTTATTGGCTATTGGTCCCAATAACAAGGAAAAGACAAAAGAAACTCCATTATTAATAAGAAATGGGGAAAAGAAAAATGTAGAAACCACTAGAAGGAAAAAGAGTGTAATCTAAAGGTGGATTTTGTGCCTCTTGGGTTCCTTGGGTCCCAAGGAGTCCAAAGTTACAAATATAAAACAATAAGAAAAAAAGATCAATTAGATATTTCTTTATTAAGAAAGAAATTAAAAACAATGATAAAATGTAGAAAATAAGTGAAAAGAGGTACAATTGAGTTATCCTTGGTGGATTTTCGTATCCAAAGGATTCCTAAGGTTAAAAGGAATGCCAATGAGGAAAATAAAAAGAAAGATAAAGGGAAATCCTTGAAAAGAGACATTTTACTAAAGAAATGAATAAGAAGTGAAATAGAAATAAATAAAAGGATAAAGGCAAGTAAATATTCTCCAATATGGGAGTTCGTGCCTTTAGGTTGTCTTGAGGTCCAAGGGAACCAAAATAACAAAATAATAGCAAATGGAAAAGAAATACCAATTAATTTTGGATTAATTAAGGGATAACTTTGGAGAGAAGGAAGCTTACTCATCCATTAGAATTTATTTCCCAAATTTCGTATATAGATAAATAATGTAAATACAAACGTTCCCTTAAAATTTGAGAAAAAGAGGAGTTATGGTTTGGGAGATATCAATTTCTCAAGTTAGCTCCAAAATAAAGCATTTATTTGACGATTGAAAAAAATGAGTTTCCCTTTTGATGATCGCGTGCTTTGAGGACCAATGGATCTCGATCCAATTCTGGTCGCTCATCTTCTAAGTCCCACACAGACTGGGACTTTGCAAGTGTTAGGAGGAATTTCCAACCTGGATTTCTCATGATCTAGAGAGTATGCCAACCCGTTAATAGTCCCTTTGGAATTGGGAGAAGAAATCACAGGAAATCATCCCTGGTTTGTCGAGGGTTGGTCGTCGTTTAAGGAAGTCCCCAACCTAGCAAGTACCTGCCTCGACCCTATATATAGGGGAGGGTGAAGGAGGGAACATACACATCTTTTTGCTAGCCCAATCGCTGCGGCGGAGTGTCCCAGTACCCTCATTTCTCAAACGACCCTGTCCTAGACTCTCGATATCTCAGCGAGCATTGTCAGAGTCCGACGAGTAGGGGGAAGTCAAGGCGTGTTCTCGGAGAGAAATTGGACCCTTGGTCGTGTTTGACGAAGGGAGGCGGAGCTCCCTGTCCAGTTGGCATGATCAAAGGAGGTTGAAAGATCGAAGTCAACTCCTAGGTTGACCACTGGAGCTGCTGCGCTCGCACAAGGTTGAAGAAGAAGGGACCCAACGAAATTATGCGGCTACCCCTTCGCGCCTTCAGTCAAGATAAGGGAGTTTTCATCCTTTGGTTGCTTTTGATCACAATTAGGCGCACATGATCCCGGTCGCTGGATTTTATGTGGACCAGCGGACCACAGATCAAATGATCCACATTTTTTTGAAAAGTGCTAATAAATCAAATAAAAGGGTATTCTTGATAAAATCGTATCTTTTGATAGAAAACTCGGATGGGGAAAGTTAATACATGACAAATGATCATAAATATATGAGGGATACATTAAAAATATTTGGGAACCTAAATTAGTATCTTTTTGCAAAAGTGTCTAATTTGGACGGAAAAAGTATTAATTTGTGGTTAGAAACCCAAATTGTGGATAAAGGATGGATTTAATCTTGCAAGTGAGTAAATTCGGACATTATTAACTTGTTTAATGATAAAGATGGATATTAACCAATTTTGAAAAGGAAATTGCAAGAATTAGGGGTTTAAACTTAATATTGTGATTAATACCCTTAGAAACCCTAAATAAGGGAAAAAGGGAAGAAAATATATAGTTAATTTGAAAATTAGGGTTTTGTGGTCCAAACCTGATCTTAGGATCTCAATGGAAAATAAGATGAGATAATTACGGTTTGATGGATATTTTAATGAAAGTAAAGTGAAAGTAATAAAAATGAAGTGGAACCCCTAATTATGATCAAAACCCTAAAAAGGGCTAGTAACCCTAGGGCACGATTAGGCCTATTAGACTTGGATACCATGATCCATGATGGAGAATATTGGATGTATATTTCAGGGCCAAATTGTGTGCTTGCTTGCTTGATTCTGGATTACTTGTTTGTTTGGATTAATTCTGCATTCAAGACAGCTTGACAGGTATGTGGTTAATTACGATTAATCGCATTAGTTTTCCTGAAGGTTTCTCAGATGGTTAATCACATTGATTGAAACTAAACAATTTGGATGTTCATACTGCAATTATAAAGTCACTATGGTTATCAAAATTATAAATACATGCGTATCCTCGCACCTACATGCCACCCTAATGGAAGATGCCATAAAGGTCAGGCCCTAGAGGGTAGACCAATGGGCACCATGAGAGGTGGCCCCCAGACACCAAGCTCAAGAATGAGAAGGTGGTCTATGTTGCATGACCAGGGGCACCATGAGAGGTGACCCACAGGCACCAAGCTCAGGATTGAGTAGGTGGCCTTAAGTCATTGACAAAAGAGAAACCCTAAAGGAGTATTCCAGGGTTAGGGCATAAACGATGGAGAATGACACATTGAAAATGTAAATTGGTTTGCTAATTACCCTAATTGTGATAATTAAATTGTTAGCCATATTTATGAAATTTTGGTTGTTGCCACATACCAACATATTCCTATATGCAGACCAACGTTTTGTTTTTCGGCGTTTTAGGTACAACAATTGAAAGAACAAACATTAAAGTGACACATTGTGGAAATAAGAAATAAAGTGCAAGGAGGATTAAATAGAATGAATCCAGGCTGTGGATAGAGTAGTTTACCAAAGTTTTAAAAATGTATGCAAGGTTTTATTTTATACCAATTTATAATTTAGTTGGTAAAATTTCATAATTGTTATTGATTATTTGTCAAACCTTTGATCCTATTAATTGGGATAATGACTCTGACCTCTTGGTCTCCCTTAATTGGGGCTTACCAGGAGGCGGGGTCATTACAGCAAAGCTGCGAGAACCTCAGACCCATATCTCTCAATAATGTTGCTCTCGAGGTCATCTCCAAGTTGGTAGTTGAGAGACTCAAACCTTTCATGGTCGGTCTTTAACCTGTTGATATACATCACACCTTGCAACGAACTCAGCCACACCCTTCTTCAAGCCTGGCCACCAATACATATCCTTCAGGTTATCATACATCTTGGTGTTACCTGGGTGCATAGCGTTCATGGATGAATGCGCCTCTTCCAGAACCATCATCCTTAGGTCATTAGCATCAAGAACCACTATGTTGTCGTGGTAACAAACTATCCCATTATCTGACTCGTGGAAGCCATCACACTTCTCACTGCCAAACTTTGATCAAATCTGCTATATCACAATATCAGTCTATTGTGCCTCTTTAATCTTCTATCTCAGTGTAGGCTTCACTTGTAGATGTTCCAACAAACCAGATAGCAAGGAAACCTCCAACTTAACATTCATCTGACATAAGGAAGAAATCTATTCCTTGTATTCCCTAAAAGTAAGTGGGGTTTGAAACACCATCCATTATGACCAAACCCTAACTTATTCCTTTATTTCTTATATTATATCCTTTATCCAAATAAATTACTTTTCCTTTTCTTTTATTTTGACTACTCTTTCTATTAGAAATCACAGGTAAAAGAAATTTACTCAATTGTGGCCATCAATGCCACTTTCTAGGTATTTCTATACATTTCTTAATAAATGCTCTGCTTAATATTCATTATCATGTTTCTTTTTATAATATTTGGACTTTTCTTCTTTTCTTCTCTTTTACATATATTATTGGATTAATATAATAATAGGATTCACAAAATTCCTATTAAATACATGTATCACTTGGGTGACTAGTTGGAATATATTTTTTAGTTTTATAATCTCTTTATAGTTGAACATCACATCCAACTCTTAAACTATTGATGTTTGTACAATTGGTCAACTTTCAGTTGAAGGTTCTGTCGTACATATTGATGATGAATATTTTAGTTGTTTATAAAAGGATGTATCACATAATAAAATTATATATAATTAGTGGACCCCCGAGTCTATCTTCTTAGCACATCAACTTGGTATGTCAGAGCCATATCCAAATTTGAAACACTAGTTACTATTGACATTATGTAAAACAAACAAAAGAATTGTCTTGAGATGTCTGTGGGATTCAAGAGATGGGATGGTTGGGGTATACGGTTCGACATATGTTTCATGCATTCACCTAGATTGACTTTAAATCAAACATTCTCCATGTGTGTATCATGGGTTCATAAGCACCCATAATACCAATCAAGAAGAAACTATAAGCATCTTCCTCTATCCGTAGATGAATAAATATGGCAATGTCACATGGAATTTTGATTGAGTAAACATAGGAACATTATTATCATCTCAATCCTTTATAATAATTTTGGATTGCCACAATTGCTGCATGTCAATCAAGGATAATTGATTCTCTCACATTTCTCAAGTTCTAGAATATTATTGTCAAATAATCTCATAAAAATCATGGTAACGATGCCAACCATCATTACGATTTCATTTAAAATGGTATTTGTTAGGTGGTCAATGAGGAAATGAGAAACATTTATTTCTAATCATTCTTGGAAAACCATAGAGCATATATATTTGTCTTGTAAAGTGTTAATGATCCTATTTTAATATCTAGAGAAGAAAGCTTATATAAAGATTTTCTAAAGGTACCAGTAGGAGGAACACTAGACCCTAGAGGGTTACCTCCTGTTAATATATGTTAATGTTTGGAATGAACTCATCTAGATTCTAATATATTAGGGAGTATTACCTCCTGTTAATTATTTTTTAAATTATCATATTCATTGTTAGAGAAACTATTAGTATGATATGAGATCCATGCATGGATAGGATTAAGCATGCATAAGCTACTCTTGATAATGACAATGATTTAAAAATTTTGATATTCCTTTTGATAGAGGAATGAGGAGAATTTATCTTGGATTCTTATTGTGTAATGAATATATATTTCAGATGTAGAAGGGATGTTGACGAAGATACTCAAATTTCTCAAGATACTATTGGGCAAAGTGGGGGAATGTTGTACATTGTAGAAAAGGAGAGTGATGTTCTCCCGAAAGGTAGGGGTCCAGTCAAGGATTTTAGTCTCCTATGTCCCTAAACCAATATTTTGCTCAATCTTAAAAGGCTTGTATATTAAAAATAAATTATTTTTGAATTATCATATTTGATCAATCCAGAGTCGAATCTAGATCATATATTGCAATTTGATTGAAAAAGAATCCATTGAATAGTGATGGCATTTTGTCAGACATATTAGATATCAGGCAACCATTCTTCATATGTGATTACTAAGTGGACATATAGCGGTCACATATTATATATACAATAGCTTTTTGAGAAGACTTGGCGAAACATGACAACTTATTGCTGCCATATCTTGGATGAAATCTATATAAATAAATGTATTAGTTTCCCTACAAAAGAGACTGAAGAGAGAAGAGACCTCACCATTTCTAGAAAATTCAAGAGGAAATTCATCCACCTCATATAAATTCAATCTCACGATATTCAGATATACTTTATTATGTGCTTTTATGCAGTTGTAGATCTTCTCTTAGAATCCATGGAATTGTCCTTGTAATATATATAGTATTTGGTTATAATCACTTCCATCAGGGACTACACTTGCTTCTTTCTCTCCTTGTTCTCATGTGAGATTTCTTCTTTATTCATCGCATCCTAATGTTGTGAAATGCCTTAAAAATTTTCATTCCCGTACTCCTTCCATGGGGTGTATTACATAGATCAGTTTGCATCTAGGTGGCTCATTCTTAGGACCTACTAGAATAGATGGGTCCTAACTCACTTGCTGGGAAAAGTGTAGATCTTTTGTACGAACTTGTCTTGTCATAATTGAGATCCACTTCAACCCTCATCATCAGTACATCAACACTACTAATGGATAGTCTAGGATGGTGACTCAATAGTAGGTGTGAGATATATTTGAGCTATTCCCCCACCGAGGATGTGATAAAGTGTTAATTTTTTTTCTCAAAGTAGTAAAATAATTCCTCTTCCCTTAATTCTAACTGTCATTTCTAGTAGAGACCGTTTCCCCAACTGGGAAGAATGGTACATGATGAATTAAATTAGAAATTAGTGAAGAAGATGATCATCATCTATGCATGTTGTTATAAACATGTGAAGAAGGAAAATCATTTTGTTCTTTTTTGTTTATGTTTGTATTATTTCTTATTTTAAATTTTGATCTTTTTCATTTTTGATGAAACAATTAACATCTTATCAATACTAAATGAATCTATTACTAGACAAGGATAACTATTAAACAAAGGAACAACAAACTAAGATTAAAATAATAAGTGAGAAAAGAGAAACAGAAAGAAAGTAGTTGTGTTTTCTCCAAAAAAGCATTGTATTTGAGTACCGACTTCACCCATATTTAGGTACTAAGAAATAACATTCTGTTGTTCTACACATTAGGATTTGAGACCCCTTGTCTGGTAATATTTCCTGAGGGATTTTAATATATTCATCAAGAAACTCTAACTAATGCTTAATGTTTTTATTTTTCTTCTCGACTTTGTAAAGTTGAGTACCCAAAAAATAGATCAAGGTTTATGAACTTTTCTCATGATCTTTTCAAGGTGGGAATTGAGGATTGACGGCTTGTTAAATATTAGGTTAGAAAAGTCTATTTCTGCTTCTAGGAGTGTATTTCAAAAAGAC
Source organism: Alisma plantago-aquatica (assembly GCA_963693085.1). Taxonomy (NCBI): domain Eukaryota; kingdom Viridiplantae; phylum Streptophyta; class Magnoliopsida; order Alismatales; family Alismataceae; genus Alisma; species Alisma plantago-aquatica. Next base: position 999,711,822 of record OY856412.1, read on the forward strand.
ATAGGGAACCTAGAACATTATTTTTCCTTATGTAGTTTATGAAAATCAGCTACTCCATAAATTTTTGATTATTTTGAACATAGGTACATGATTCTAGAGTTTGGGAGAGTCACCAAATAGTTTGCATGCTTTTATCATCTCTACGACAACAAGATGAATTCAACTGATTATAGATCTCAACTTTTATGTCCATCTAATTATAAGATAAGGCCTTGATATTCATACATAATTGATCTAACATAGAACTGGATTAAGCTTTACTCTTAATCTCATATCATTCCTTTATTTGGTGAGATATGGTTTAGATAATTGCATAAGACTAGAATAATTTATAGGTTGGATTTGATTCAACATCAAACTACTTAGTTTTAAAAGATATAGAGGGGGTGAGTAGAGATTTTGGTAATTTGAAATTAATTTAAAAACTTAAATTGTAAGAGAGAGATGGTCATAAGGAGGAGACTAGTAATTTAGAGTAGTTCCACCCTTTGAATCGAAGGATGCTAGTCCACTACCTAATTATCTCCAGTTGAGATTTGTAAGTGATCAATTTTATTGCCTCTCAAGGAATTATAATAAAATATAATCATTTCACCTACACCTTATCTTTACCGAGACACGGAAGAGAACCCATGGATAGGACGACGATCCTCCTCCACCACCTTGACACAACCTTCACCTCCTTGAAGCAGTGCCGATCACCTTGGAAAAACCTTCACACCTTGAAGTAGCTCTGAGCTCCCACAGAAAGCTTCCCACACTTGGAGTAGTCGAGGAGCACAATTACATCAACTTGGAGAAGTAAATTGGAAGAAGGAAGAGTACACCGATGTAATACTTTGATCATATATCAAGCATTTAGACCTCCTATGTGTTGGGTTTTAGAGGAGGCAGAGAAGCAGTGGAAACAAAACATTTCTCCCCAAAACCCAGAACAAAAGGAATCGCGTCAACGTCTATACAATAGGAAAGATGGTTTGTGGATGCATACCTTGTCTCGAGGCTTGCTTGGTGACAGTACCTCGCGCCTTGCGCGGTCTTCACCTCCGGTCTTGTACGGTGTATGTGCAGCTCCTGGTCACAGTGGGACTGAAGACTCCTGGTCTCACCGGGACTGTCGGGATTGACAGTTGTCCTTCAAGAGACAGAGGTCTCCTGCCTCTGCAGTCATCCACATGGACTACCTAGAACTAAGATCTCCTTGTCCCATAAGGAATCGGAAGGAGTCGCACCCTCCTATCGGTGTACTAGTCGCTAACACACTCTCCTGCCACCAGTCGCTTTCTGCAGTTGCCTTTCCCTTGCTGTGCCTCCCTTATCGAGTAGCACTTGCTCGGGCTCTCTCGGTTACCAAAACTAGAGAGAACGACAACTTTAAAAAGCAACTGGTTTGCACTGAGTTGTACTTTGAGAAGCCCCCAATACCCCTATATATAGGAGGGTCATGGGACATGGTTCTCTATCCTGGGCAATGCGGGACAAAAGCAGGAGTAGAAGAGTTTGAGATTTCTCACAAAACAACCAACTGCGTAACCTGAACCGATCGTTTCACAACTGAAACAGTCAGTTGGGGATCTGAGCCGGTCGGTTGGGACTCATGAAACAGTCAGTTCACTTCTGAACCGGTCAGTTCGTGGTCCTGATCAGTTCCCGATTGACTTTTGTTCTTTTGTTTCAAATTGGTATCAAATACCAATCCTTGTTCCAATCAAATTGGGCAAGTGAAACAAAAGGAATTTCTCACCAATCTTACTTTCCCAACTTGCTCGGTTGGACTTGAACCGATCGTTTCAACACTTGAACGAATCATTTCACCCTGCCCATGAGTCGATCGACTCACCAGTTGAGCTGATCGGTTCACCAAGCTCAGTCGATCGGTTCATCACATGAGCCAATCGGTTGGGAGTGTAGATTGTGCAGAATCAATCAATCCCAGTTTCAATCAATCCGATACTCTAATCAATCAGTCCAACACCTTGAACACTATGATACTGAGCTATCAATTGATTGAGTGTTTAATTGAACTACTAAACTCCTTTAGTAATCAATCTAAACATGTTTGTGAACAAACTCCTATTCCAGGTTAAATCCTATGTGTGTGACCCTGCAGGTCCATTTCACGTTGGTAGTGAAAGTCCATAACACTTATGACTTCACAAGCAAAGAGCGGTGCCTAGTCACACATCAGTGCTACCCAAGTGAAATAGAAAGTTGGAGAACAACTTTCAATCCTACAATCCATGAATGGTGTTACAATGAATTTATAATCCTTTGTCACTGATATCCTGAATGAACTCGAGGCATGGAACAATCATCCTGTCAATGTTCATTCATTTCCTTGATCTCAGAGCAGACTGGGTGAGATGTTTGTGACATCAATATCACATGTTGATTCACACGTTCATGCACATGCCTTTCTCAATCCTACTCATCAAGTGGCCATGGACATCAAACTCCCTTAGGAGGGACAAATCCCATATATATCAATCACCCCTCAAAAGCCCCATGTGTCAAAGCCACCCAATCATCACCTTTATAACAACCCATGTTTCAGGACTGCGTTTGATGATCTCAAAGTGTACCCAATGACATGTGTTGAGTGTAGTGATTTCAGGTCTAAGAATCACACTTACCACCATCACTGTGAGAGCTGACTGTGATTACCAAGTCATGGTTCCATGTGTCACTCTCACGGTGGGTCTGTCCGGTACCTTGTTCTCTAACAAGTACCTATGTGCTTGGTTTGATATCACTATATCATGACTAATGAGATTCTGTCATCAACCAACACACAATCTAGTCTTTAGTGTTATTAATGTCTATGGTTATTTACACAATAACAACTGACGAGGGACCAAACAAGAATGTATACTCTTGACATCCACATGATCTCATCGTTTAGGTCCTTAACCTAAAAGCATACATCATTGAGTAAAATCATTCTTTAGACATCTATCATGTTACACTATCATCTCAGAAATAGTTTAAACATATAGATCAGAAATTGCCTTTATTATTATTCAAATCATTTACAAAGTATCCCATTACAATCATCATATGACTTGCTCTATGGGCATACATACCAACACTAACCACTTGGGATGTACATTACTAGGTGGTGGCTAGGGGCTTGTAGCTATGAGACACGAACTTAGAGCTCAAGGAAGATGATGGCAAGTATAATTTAGCCATTTTTCTCTCTAGAAGGATTGTTCAAGTGTAACTTCTATTCTAAGTGTGCAAGTTCTATGTTGGGTGTCCTAGGACCACTTCTATTTATAGGAATGGGTTGCAAGTGGATAGGGTCCCTTAGGATAGTTTATAGAGGGCTCTTGGACAAGAGGTATCCGTTATAGTTGGGTCAAGTTTAATGCAATGACTAATTTAGTCACACGTGGATAGAAAAAATCTAATGCTTGATTTTAGATGATTTCTAGATATTTATATATTATGCACTTGTACAAGTCATTACAAGTAGTACAGACATGAAAATATAAGCATTTGATCATTTTAACTTCATCTATCCATTGAGTGTGATCTCCTTGAACCCTAAAATACTTGAGTGACAAGTTAGATCTACAAGAATGAAATGTTTGTCATCATAAAAATCAAGGATAAGCTAATTTCCAATTTAGCCAACAATCTTCTTTTCAATGATGGCAAATATTTCTCAAATATAAGCAAAATATTGTGAAAAAATAAGTTTCATATCTGAGAAAAACAAATCCTTGAATGTCACAAAAAATGTGAGCTAATATGCTTAGAGAGACATGGAGCATAATATCCACTCTTTACGAAATTTAGCATTAAATTTATGTCAAGCTAAGAGAATATGAAACTCAAGGAAAAATGTTTTTCTTTCTCCCCCTTTGTCATCTCAAAAAGATAGTCATAAATGTGAATCAAGATAACACTCCCTAAATGGGATACTTCCCCTAAAGAATACCCATGTTTTAAGATATATATATCAATGTAAGTACAAAATATAAAAAAAGTCCAATAAAAGCCACAATTTCAAGATGCAAGCTAGAAACCAAGGGCAAGTATAATCAAGAATCTTGAGAAAATATATCAAAGTAAACATATTCTAGCGAAGTAATGAATAACTTCCTTCTAATATATCAAAATTGATGTAAAGGAAGCTGTTTGGTAAAAATATTAGCCAATTGTTCCTCTATATCAACATGATGAAGAGAAATGTTATTCTTGGCAATATGATCTCTTAAAAAGTGATGTCCTATCTCAATGTGCTGGGCATGACTGTGTAGAATGGGATTATGAGCCAAGTTTATTACACTAGTATGTATTATCACAGAAAATCGATGTAGAAGAAAATGCAAAATCACAATCATTCAAGACTTATTTCTATGAAACACTTGAGCACAACATGAACCTGCAACCATGTATTCAACTTCGGTGGTCGATAAAGATACCGTATTTTATTTCTTACTAAACTAAGAAACTGAGACTCTTCCTAGAAAGAAACAACCATCACTTGTGCTCTTTTGCTCAAGACGCAAACCAACATCATCAACATCTGTATAAGCTTTCAAATCCAATGATTGATCATTTGGATACTATAACCCAAAATCTATAGTTCCAGTAATATATCTCAATTTTTTTTGATGATTTGGAAATGAGAATACATAGGGTTCAATTGAAATCTAGCACAAAATCCAACAGTGAACATAATATCAAGTCTAGATTCAGTCAGGTATAGAAGCTATCAATCATTGATCTATATAAGGAATCATCAATGGGTTCCATATTTATCCTTGTCAATTTTAACAAAAGTAGCCATAGGAGTGGTAGCATATTTGTTATTTTCCATGTTAAACTATTTTAAGAGTTCCTTAGTATATTTTGAGGCTTTGAAAAATTCCTGCAGACATTTGATTTATTTGAAAACCAAGAATGAACGTTAGTTCACCCATAAGGTTCATTTCAAATTCCTTTTGCATGATACCATTGAATTGAGTCATAAGGAATCATTTGAAGCATCAAAGATAATGTCATCAATATATATTTGAACAACTATAAAATCTGATTCATATGATTTGAAAAATAGTATGGAATATGATTTTTTGATAGAGAAACCATTATCAAAAATATAGTTCTTAAGTCTTTCATACCAATTTTGGGGTTCTTGTTCTAAACCATAAAAAGCTTTCTTAAGTTTATAGACACCATCAAGTTTATTTGGAATTTTAAAACTAGGTGGTTGATACTATACTTTACGTACTTTCTATATATATTTTACACCACTTTTAGCATGACTTTAGTTAGCTTGTCACATAATTTCTCTATCATTTTAACTAAAGCCTTGTTTAAATGATTTTAGGAATCAAGACAACTTAGGTCGTGATTTATGGGAATCAGGACTGCGATTCCAAAGAACCAGACATCTCGAAGCCTCAGACAATAAGTGGAGACCACGACTGCGGTTATCCAGAGACCACGACCGTAGTTATCTAGAGATTGCAACCGCAGTTATTCAATGACTACAACTGCGGTTATTCAAAGACCGCGACCACAACTATGACAAGAATTGTGACCACGGTTATCACCAGGCCGCGACTGTGGTAATAAGAAGATCGCAACCACAACTATCTCAAGACCGCGACCACGTCTATCTCAAGACTGCGACCACATCTATCTCAAGACCACGACCACATCTATCTCAAGACCGCGAACACGTCTATCTCAAGACTGCGGCCACGACTATCTTAAGACCGTGATCACTGATGGATTCCTGAAGACCACGACCGCAGTTATCCCAACACCGTGATTGTGGATATTAGAAGACCGTGACCAAGCTGGACTACAGAAAGAGATGAATAAGGCACAGACCGCAACCGCAGTCTCACCCTCACTTATCACCAGACCGCGAATGCGGTTCTAAGTCGGTAAAGTGTGCCTCTAAATAGCACACCCATCGGTCTTGTCAAGGCATCTTGGGGGGGGGAGATCAGATCCCAAGGCCACAAAGTGTTGCTGCATTCCAGACTCATCTCTGACCATCCATACATCAGTATTGGATCACCAAGGGTCGAAGCCGGAGAGAGAAGATAGACGTCTACCCCTTCTTCAAGAGGAGAAGGCCACCACGCGGTAGATCTAGATATGAAGAAGTGGTGTGTAGTATCACATTTTTTCTCTTCCAGATCTATCGTTTCATCCTGCTGTACCCCTTTTCCCCCTTTGTGGTATCTTATGGATCTGCCTTTTTGTAACGCGATCATGTTGTCTGCAAACATTAGCGGTTAAACATCTTAACTTGGGTTGGGAGTAGCCACTAAGGCTCTCCCAATATGTATATTGTCTCTTTCTTTTAAATATACATATTCTTATCAAGATTATCTCCATGCACCTATTCTAATACTTCACTTGTATGCTTAGCTACCATCTTGTGATGTTTGATTGTTGATATCTCGAGAGAGTAATATCACTTTTAACTCGTGTCATGGAGTGGTATGATTACATGAGAGTGTTGGACTGCTAAAGCTTTAACCATTTATTCTGCTGTGAGGTTTTTGATTTGTCATCTCGAGAGAGAGGCTTCTTTTAGACTTATATCTATCCTCATCTCGAGAGAGAGTGAAATAGATGTTTGAATGGTTGCTTGTAATCTTGATATGAGTATGCAAGAGAGAGAGATAGTATTATATGTTGGTGAGGTTCTTTAGTTGGTGAACCTGAACCCAAGTTTTCCCCATATACTTGTTTACAGTTTGTTTCTTTTGCTTCTTTTTGTTTTACTGTTCTTATTTATGTGCTACCGTTCCTTAGGGAACATCTCTTTATCCCCTTTTTTGACTGGAGTATAAGAGTGTTTGATTCCTCATTCTTAACACGGCCAACCTTGTCCCTGTGTTCGTTAACCTTGAAGATTCCAGTTTTCTCTCCCTGGATCTCCATTACTCCAGATGGATAGATTTTTACCACAATGAAGGGACCTGACCACATGGTTCTTAGCTTTCCAGGGAAAAGACAAATGATGGAGTTGAAGGGGAGTACCTTGTCTCCTTCATGGATATCCTTGTTTTTTAGGTGGGTGTCGTGCCACACCTTGGTCCTCTATTTGTAGATTATTGCGTTCTCATAGGCATGCATTCTTAATTCTTCTAATTCTTGTAGTTGTAAGTAGCGTCCTTGGCCAGCCTTTTCCATATCCATATTCAGAAACTTTATTGCCTAGAGGGCTTTGTGCTCGAGTTCCAAAGGTAGATGGTAGGATTTCCCATGTAAGAGTCGATAGGGCGTAGTTCCAATGGGGTTTTTATAGGAGGTTCTATATGCCCAAAGGGCATCATCCAACTTCATTGCCCAATCATTTCTTGTTCTGCTAACAGTCTTTTCAAGAATTTGCTTTAGTTGTCTATTTGACACTTTCACCTGCCCTAAAGTTTGCGGGTGGTAGGGTGTAGCAACTTTGTGTCTGACTCCGTACTTTTTTTAGTAACTTTTTAAACTACTTTTCTCTAAAGTGGGATCCTCCATCACTAATAACAGTTTGTGGTACACCAAATCTTGGGAAAATTATTTTCTCAAATAGCCTTATAACAACCTTGGAGTCACATGTTTGGGTGACAACAACTTCCACCCATTTTGAAACATAGTCGACAACAATGAGGACGTATTTATACCCTTGGGATGGTGGGAATGGGCCCATGTAGTCGACTCTCCATATGTCAAAAACTTCTACTTCAACCCATTCCTCCATAGGCATTTCATTTCTCTTCCCAATATTCCATGTCATCTGACATTCCTTGCAAGATTTTACATAAGAAACAATATCTTTGAACAGTGAAGGCCAGTAGAAGCCTGATTGTAGGACCTTAGCGGTAGTCTTTTCACTTCCCAGACGTCCTCCATAGGGTGAGGAATGACATTCCCTTAGAATGTCAGGCCCCTCTTCCTCAAGAATACATCTTCTGTACAAATTATCTGAGCATCTCTTAAAGAGCATAGGATCATCCTAATAGTAATTCTTTATATCTAAAAAGAGTTTCTTTTTCTGATGGTAAGTTATCTCCGGGGGTAACTCCCCACAAGTAAGATAATTGCAAATATCTGCAAACCACGACAATTTTTGTTCTTCAACTTCTATCATGAGCAAAGCCTCATCTACATAGTTATAATTGATGAGTGGCTCATTCTTGTCTTTGACGACAGTCCTTGACAAGTGGTCAACAACTACGTTTTTTGCCCCTTTCTTATCAATGATCTTGTGATTGAACTCCTAGAGTAATAAAGCCCACCTTAGCAACCTAGGCTTAGTGTCCTTTTTATGCATTAAGTATCTTATTGCTTCATGGTTAGTGTAGACCTTTACTTTTGCCCCAATCAGATACGACCTGAACTTATCAAAGGCGAAGACGATAGCGAGAATTTCTTTCTCTGTGGTTGTGTAATTTATCTGCGCTTTGTCAAGAGTGCGGCTAGCATAGCAGATGCCATGGTGTTTCTTGTCTTTCTTCTACCCCAGGTCTGCTCCTACGACGTAGTCGCTAGCGTCGCACATCAGCTCGAAGGGTAGCTCCCAATCTGGAGCTTGAAGAATAGGTGGGGTTACAAACACTTCCTTCAATGTTTGAAAAGCCTTCATACAATCATTTGTAAAATCAAATTCTGCATCCTTAATAAGCAAATTTGACAAGGGCTTGGAAATCTTAGAAAAATCCTTTATAAATATTCGATAATATCTAGCGTGACCAAGAAAACTTCATACTCCAGTCACTGACTTAGGTGGAAGCAGTTTAGAGATAGCCTCGATCTTGCTGATATCCACTTCAATTCCTCTTTTTGAAACCTTGTGGCCCAGGACTATGCCTTCTTATACCATGAAATGGCATTTCTCCCAGTTGAGGACCAAGTTATTCTCTTTACAGATAGGTTTTTCAAACAACCATCAAAATCTCTTCCATAGATAGAAAAATCATCCATAAAGACCTCCACAATGTCCTCTAGAAAATCTGAGAACATCGAGATCATGCAACGTTGGAATGTTGCAGGAGCATTGCACAATCCAAACAACATTCTTTGGAAAGCATAGGTACCATATAGACAAGTGAAGGTAGTCTTTTGCTGATCGTCAGGTAGGATAGGGACTTGGTAAAACCCAAAACAACCATCTAAAAAGGAAAAATATTCATGATGCACTAGTCTTTCTAGAACCTAGTCGATAAAGGGAAGCGGGTAGTGATATTTTTTCATCGCCTAATTTAGATTTTGATAATCTATACACATTCTCCACCTGGTGGCAGTCTGAATGGCTACTTCATCTCCTTTATCACCCTTCACAACTATCATCCCCCTTTTCTTTGGTACAACATGAATATGGCTCACCCAATTGCTATCGCTGATTGGGTAAATAATACATGCGTCTCTTAACTTGATGACTTCCTTCTTTACAACCTCTTTTAACATTTGATTCAGCTTCCTCTGAGGTTGAACCAAGGGTTTTGCTGACTCTTCCAGATTTATGCGATGCATACATAGAGAAGGGTTAAGTCCCTTAATATCTAACACTGAATAGCCTATAGCTTGCCTATGGAGCCTTAGCTCCTTAAGAAGTCTTTCCAATTGCTCTTCAGTCAGACTAACATTAACTATAACAAGGTTTCTCTCCTCGTGATCAAGAAATTCATACTTCAACCCTTCTGACAACTATTTCAGTTTTGGTTCAGGTTTAGGTGTCTTCTCTTCCTTCGGTGCCTGTTCTAGAGAGGCATACTTAACCATCTCGATTACTTCATGTTCCTCACTTAGATCTTCTTCATCTTGATTTAGTAGTCGAGGATCTCAACAACCTCGGGGTCTTCGATTTCCAAATCATGATTGTTTAACACCCTCATAAGAGGGTCTACTACTGCTGTATCTTCGTCTACTTCTTCACAATATTGGTTGTAGCTATCCATAAAGTAAGCAAATTCGAGCAGGGATGGTCCCTTTATGGCGTCTTTTACCTTGAAATCATTGTGGTCATTTCCAACCCTCAGAGTTATGATGCCTTCAGCGACATCAATCAGTTCCCTCCCAGTCGCGAAGAAAGGACGTCCGAAGATGATAGGGCATTTAGGATCTTCAATAGTGTCAATGACAATAATGTCACACGGGATGAAAAATCTTCCCAAGCGAATCAAAACATCTTCAACTACTCCCACGGGCCTTTTGAAGGTATGGTCCGCCAACTCGATTGTCATATTAGTCCTAACCATATCAGTCAGTCCCAATCGTTGTGTAAGGCTTAAAGGCATAAGTCTGATGCTAGCTCCCAAGTCAGCGAGATCCTTCCTTTCGATGTTATCCCCTACAACAAAAGGTATAATAAAGGATCTAGGGTCCTTCTTGGTAGGTAATTCTACCTTTACGAAAGCAGTTGACATAGTGGCAATGTGCACTATTTCAATCCTACCTCCTCTTCTTTTCTTTGTGATTAGGTCCTTGAAAAACTTGGCATATGTTGGCATTTCTTATAAAGCATCCAGAAATGGCACATCGAGGTGGAGCTTTTTCACCGATTCTATAAACTTTTCATACCTCTTTTTGAGATATGCCTTTATGAGTTTGTATGGAAATGGAAATATCGGGGAGTATTGACTCCTTTTAGCTAATATGTCCTCCACAGGTTTTGGTTATCTAACTTGAACATGTTGGTTTTCTCCTTCAGTTGAGTTCTCTGTAATAATCTCTGGCTCCAGTTCTTCAAGTCTTGTCGCCTCAGGGTTCTCTACCATCCTTCCCGATCTAAGGACCACCATCTTGGCAGAATCAATGTTAGATGGTATCTTCCCTGAACGGTTCTTCACCAGCTCGACCAACTGAGCGAGATGTTGGTCTATCTGGCATTGTTGTGTTTGCATATCCGCCATTTGGACCTGCATCATATTCAGGACGCCAGAGTTGGACAGTGCACTTTGTGCTAGTTGATTGTTTATCGTGTTCTATCTCTTGACGAAATTGAATAGTTGGCCCACTAAGTCAGGTTGACTATTGTTCCTTGCCTGACTCTGTCCTTGAGCTTGTCCTTATCCTTGACTTGTGCTTGCAGCTTGGCGGTTTTGATACTTCCCTTGACCTTGATAGTGGGTTTTGTTTGTCTGGAAAGTACTTATTTTGGTGTACTGACCTTGTCTGCCTCTCTTCTCGAAACTTGGTGGTTGCTTGGGTAGATTATTCAGTTGATGTGAATTCTCCGCAGCGTCCTTGTTAGCATAACTGAAACCTGGGTGATCCGGTCTCTTAATGTTAGCATAAGAGACATTTTCAGCTTCCTCCTCCTCATACTTGCTTTCACTTGATTCTTCGGGTCGAGTGTATATGTAGTTATCTATTCTGTGCCCACCTTTGCCGCAAGTGACACATTTCATCACTTTTTCAACGTGCTTCTTCCCCTTTCCTCCTGATTCCTTCAGCTGTCGAACATCAATGGCTATCTTTTGTATCTGATATGTGATTGCCTCGAGAGCCTTTGATTCAATTGACGACCCTTCATTGGTGTCGTTTTTGGCACACTCCCTGTTGATCCTGCCATAATCAACCCCGGATTGTAACTCCTCCATGTTTTTGATGATTTTCTTGGATCTACTGGGCTTTTTACCGAGGAAGTCGCTTCCTTCTATTGCATTTAGCGAGACTCTCTTGTATGGTGTTAAACCATTATAGAATGTCGTGATTAGGAAACCCTTGTTATAATTATGGTGAGGGCAATCTCTTTGATACTCCTGGTACCTTTCCCAGGCTTCATGCAGATTCTCACCTGGTCTCTGTGTGAAAGATGTGATCTTCTACCTGTTATGAACATTCTTCTTTGTGGGGTAGAACTTGTTCACAAAAGCATCACCCAATGCGTTCCATCCATTCAAAGCTTGATGCGGTAATCTAAGGTACCATGATAGTGCCTTATCCTCTAAAAAGAATATGAAACCTTTGCAATAAATAACTTCTGACAGAACTCCCCGCATCTTGATGGTGTCACAAATATTCTTAAAAGTGTCAAGGTGATGATAAGGGTTATCGTTCTTTGAACTCCCTCGAAAGCTTTTGTTCTAGATCATAGAGATTACAGCTGGCTTCAGTTCGAAGTTCGCCGCATCGAACCTTGGGATGATCACATGACATCTTGAAGGGGGAAAAGGGGTACAACAAGATGAAATGATAGACCTGGAAGAGATGAAACGTGATACTACACACTACTTCTTCAGATCTAGATCTACCGCCTGGATGGCCTTCTCCTCTTGAAGAAATGGCGGGCGTCCGTATTCTCTCTCCTCAACTTTCCGCCCCTGGAGATCCAAGACTATTGTATGGATGGTCGGAGATGAGTCTAGAACGCAACAACAATTCGTGGCCTGGGGATCTGATCTCCCCCCTCCCCCCGATATGCCTTGACAAGACCGATGAGTGCACTTTTTATAGGCACACTCCACCAACTTAGAACCACGGTCGCGGTCTGGTGATAAGTGAGGGTGAGACTGCGGTCACGGTCTGTGCCTTATTCATCTCTTACTGCGGTCCAGCTTGGTCACAGTCTTCTGATATCTACGGTCGTGGTCTTTAGGAGTCCATTAGTGATCGTGGTCTTTAGATAGCCGCGGTCGCGGTCTTGAGATAGCCGCTATTGCGGTCTTGAAATAGCCGTGGTCCTGGTCTCTGGATAACCGCGATCATGGTCTCTAGATAACTGTGGTCGCGGTCTCCGCTTATTGTCTGAGGCTTCGAGATGTCTGGTGCTTTGGAATCGCGGTCGCGGTTCCCAAAAATTGTGACCTAAGTTGTGTTGATTCCTAAAATCATTTAAACAAGGCTTTAGTAAAAAAGATAGAGAAATTATGTAAAAAGTTAACTAAAGTTATATTAAAAGTGGTGTAAAATATATATAGAAAGTACATAAAGTACAATGTTATCAACTCCCCCAAACTTAGAATCAAGCATGTCCCCATGCTAAGTGTAGGTTCGAGAACTCAGAGAGAGAAAAGATGAACAATCTTAAAAGACAACATAATAGCATGACTGACATATCTCATCCTTGTATCAAGATTGTTGTTGTATGTATTCAATCCCTTAGGTCTCAATCTTTCCCCTTTAACCGGAGTTGCATAACCTCGTTTTATCTATCATAACCTTCTGTTGTAAAAGGTTTCTCCTTCTCAATTCATCACCCCTCCCCTTAGCTTATGCCCGTACTAATGCCAAATCTTTTTTGAAGGGTAGCTTTCACACCTATTCTTTATTTTCAGCGGGCCCTATGCTAATGTGTATAGGTAGGCTTAATGCTTTTATGTGTTTTCCTCTACTCCCTGAACTTCTCACCCAAAACTGTTGTAAGAACAATGTTGCCACTTTTTTTTTGGGCTTCTGACTTTAAGTCAGGTGGTTTTGTTAGACTCCATTTAGGTTTGGAGGTGTGTGAGCTTGGCTTCAAGTTTCTACTTATGGGCACGACATATCTGCATTCATGAGTGCAACAATATACCGTCCGGGCAGAAACTTTTGGCATCTTTTGAGGCACATCTCTCATATATATTTTTTTCTTTTATTTATTTTTGGCTTTTTATTTCTCCTTTCATGTTTGGGGTTGAGGAGTTTGATTGATTTTCTGGGCGACCAAGCCTCTTTTGGATATTCTTTTTAAATAGGATAACTTTTTCCTTTCTATAGAGACAAGGATACTTTTTTTGGATAAAAGCGTCAGGTGGGGGTGGTTGTTTGGGAGTATGACTGAAGTTCTCTAGTCTACAGGGGTTTCATGATTTAAGGTTTTTACATTTACAATGTCTTATTGCAAGAATGAGATATAGCAGTATTGCTATGACTGTTGTTTTACAAATGCATTCTTGTGTATGTTGCTCATATTCTTCTCTCTCAGAGGACTGGAACACTACATTTAGAAAATTTAGCGAGAGAAAGCGAGCTTCTAAAAGGTTAGTTATAATAAAATTTCAAGATTTCAAAAATTTTTACGGTGTAAAAGGAGTAAAAGGGAAAGTGAATGAAAAGGAAGTAAATGAAAAAGGAAGGTACAAGTACCTCTGTGGCCCGTTTATGACTCCTCCCCCAAACTTATCCTGCACCCCATCCCGGGGTGTCAAAATTTGAGTAAGATGTATAAACATGCCTTCTTTATTTACTTATTTGTTGGGGAATGCCCACTTGGACTCAAGGAGCATGCTTGCGTCAATACCCCTTTATGCATGATATTGCTCGTACATCATGTTCTCCACCTTGAAGCCGATAGTGGTAATGGCTACCATCCATGATAGACAGAAGAATCCACAGTCATTAGATTGGGGTACCTGCTGAGGGCTTCTGTGGTAGTATTGAGTTTTCTTGAAGTCCTTGCCGTTTGTCATAACGTACCCTTTACAGTGCTGCCTTATCATCTCGACTATTGCTTCGACGCATGTATTTGCCTTTTCTTCTGTAGGAGACTTTTCTGTTGTCATGTTGGTCTTTTTGTTGAGTGCAAAGGCTGCGTCAGAGCTGGTATACAGAACTACAGTCCTTTTCAGAAGGTTGACATACAACAAATTCCAGTGATTGTCATGAAGAATTGGCAAGAAGATGTGCTCTGGCGTGGCCACATCAAGTCGTTGCTGCAGTCGTTCCATATGAACATCCTCTTCAAGTCTTCAAGTCGTCACTACTTTAATCCACAGTTGTACTTTTTTTTTGAATAAAAAGATTAAACTTAAACTAATAAAATTTAAAACAAAAATGAATATGTTCATAAAAAGGAAGAAAAACTTAAACTAATAAGAGAAAACAAAGATTCAGAGAAGAAAGAAAGAGGTGAAAACTTAGGTTGCCTCCCAAGAAGCTCTTGATTTAAAGTCTCTTAGCTAGACTTTATAAAACTTCATTCCTTGGGCACCGTAGTAGGGTATGGAAACTCTTCATTGCTTCTCTCCTCTGGCTGGATTGGTTCCTCCAAATCAATCTCAGATCTTCTCACAAAGGCCTGATCTTCATAAAAACTTTTTACCCTGTATCGCAACTGACATCTCGACGCCTCATGATGTGTTAAGACCCTATGTTCTTTATAAGAGTGTTAGCAACCACGACTATCTCACCGCAACCATGGCTATCTCAAGACCGCGACCGCGGCTATCTCAAGACTACGATTGCGGCTATCTCAAGACCGTGATCACTAATGGACTCCTGAAGACCGCGATCACAGTTATTCCAACACTGTGACTGTAGATATCAGAAGACTATGACCGCAGTCTCACCCTCACTTATTACTAGGCCGTGATCATAGTAATCAAAAGACCGCAACCACGATTATCTCAAGATAGCAACTACGAATATCTCAAAACTGTGACCGTGGCTATCTCAAGACCGCGATCACCGATGGACTCCTGAAGACCGCAGTTACCCCAACACCGTGACCGCAGATATCAGAAGACCGCAACCAAGCTGGACCGCGACAAGAGATGAATAAGGCACAGACCGCGACTGCGGTCTCACCCTCACTTATCACCAGACCGCGACCGTGGTTCTAAGTCGGTGGAGTGTTCCTATAAATAGCACACCCATCGGTCTTGTCAATGCATCTTGGGGGGGGAGATCAGATCCTGAGGCCACAAAGTGCTGCTATGTTCTAGACTCGTCTCCGACCATCCATACATTAGTCTTAGATCTCTAGGGGCAGAAGCTGAGGAGAGAGAAGACAGACACCCACCCCTTCTTCGAGAGAAGGCTATCCATGTGGTAGATCCAGATCTGAAGAAGTAGTGTGTAGTATCACGTTTCTTCTCTTCCAGATCTATCATTTCATCCTACTGTACCCCTTTTCCCCCTTTGTGGTATCTTATGGATCTAGCTTTTTGTAACGCCGTCATGTTGTCCGCAAACATGAGCGGATAAACATCTTAACTTAGGTTTGGAGTAGCCACCAAGGCTCTCCCAACATATATATTGTCTCTTTCTTTTGAATATATGTATTCTTATTAAGATTATCTCCATGCACCTATTTTAATGCTTCACTTGTATGCTTAGCTACCATCTTGTGATGTTTGATTGTTGATATCTCAAGAGAGTAATATCACTTTTATCCCGTGTCATGGACTGATATGAATGCACGAGAGTGTTGGAATGCTAAAGCTTTAACCATTTGTTCTGTTGTGAGGTTTTTGAGTTGTCATCTTGAGAGAGAGAGGCTTCTTTTAGACTTAGATCTATCCTCATCTCAAGAGAGAGTAGAATAGATGTTTGAATGGTTCCTTGTAATCTTGATATGAGTATACAAGAGAGAGAGATAATATTACATGTTGGTGAGGTTCTTTAGTTGGTGAACCCCAACCTGGGTTTTCTCCATATACTTATTTACAATCTATTTCATTTGCTTCTTTTTATTTTACTGTTCTTGTTTATGTGCTACCATTCCTTAGGGAACATATCTTTATCCCCTTTTTTGACTGGAGTATAAGAGTGTTTGATTCCACATTCTTAACACGACCAACCTTGTCCCTATGTTTGACCCCAATCGCTACATCAGACTCCATTTATTGTTGCAGGGGTCTGAGAGTCGGGTTATCTCTTTAAAAGTCCGAATACTTTAATCCACTCCTTTTGGATGTGTGATTTAGGCCGGTCAGTGGTTGGGTTGCATAAACTTCTTCTTCTATGATTCCATTTAAGAAGGCCCTTTTTACATCCATTTGGAAATGTTTGATGTCTTTATCAACAACTAGAGCTAATAACACCCGAATGGCCTCAAGTCTAGCTACGGGTGCATAACTCTCGTCAAAGTATATCCCTTCTTGTTGATTATACCCTTAAGCAACCAACCTAGCTTTGTTTCTAGCCACTTCCCCAGCCTCATTAAATTTGTTTTAGAAAACCCACTTACTTCTGACATTGGTTTGCCTTAAGGTCTCAGTACTAAATCTCATACATTATTCTTTGTGAATTGATTTAGCTATTCTTGCATAGAAATTATCTAATAATATTCTTTTCGTGCTTCATTTATCTTTTTAGGTTCAACAATTGATACAAAGGCCATGTTTGTAACATCTCTAAATGATGATTGGGTTTTTACTCTATCAAAAGAATTTCCTATGATTAGGTCTTGTGGATGATCTATGATTGTCCTACAATATCATTATTTTGTTCAATTGCATAATTTTTATCATCTTTTTTTGATATGGTTGAGTCTTCAATTTGGCGTGTAATACCATTCAAGTTTCTATTTTCAATTTTATTTTCAGCACTTTGTGCTATAATTTCATGAAATGTAATATGAATTGATTCCTCAACTTTCTTAGAGATAGAGTTGTAAATCCAAAATGCCTTGCTAGATGTTGAATATTCTAATAAAAATCCTTTTGTGAGTAGGGTCAAATTTATCTCTATCATACTTTGTGTTCAAGATATAACAAGGTGTACCAAAAGAATGAAAGTAGTCAACTCTAGGTTTCTTGTTAAAGATGAGTTCATAAGGAGTTTTCTTAATACAAAAGTGAATTGACATATGATTTAAAACATAGCATGCTGTATTTACTGCTTTGACCCAAAAGGTTTTAGGTGTATTACGTTCAAGTAGCATTGTTCTAGCCATTTCTTTTAAGGACCGATTTTTCCTCTCAACTATCCCATTTTGTTGTAGGGTACGAGGAGATGAAAAATTATGTGTATACCCTTTGGATGTAAAAAAAAACTCTTCAAAGATATGATTTTCAAATCTCCCCCATGGTCACTCCTAATGGTTCATATTTTGTTTTGTAGTTGATTTTCAATCTTAGAGTAAAATTGAATGAATGTTATAATGGTACCATCTTTTGTTGAAATCAAATGCATCCAAGTATATCTACTATAATCATCAACAATGACAAAACAATACTTTTTACCACCAATAGATTGATTCCTCATCAGACCAAATGAATCTACGTGAATAATTTTTAATGATTTAGTAGTACTAAGGAAAGCTTTAGATTTGAAAGAAGTGTTAATTTGCTTGCCTAGAGTACTTGGTTCACAATGTTCAAGTTTATCAAAAGAAAGTTTAAGTAAACCATGAACTAGATCATATTTAAGCAATTTTCTAATAACATGTGAGATTGCATGACCTAGCTTTCTATGCCATAATTATAAAGATTCATCATTTGTAAGAAGAAATTTTCTAATAATATCTTTCACATAATTAGGTCCAAGTATGTAAAAATTTTCTACTCTTTTTCCTTCATAAACAACATCATTATTTTTTTTATGAGTAACTTGCACCAAGATTTGTTAAAAAGAATGTCATAGCCACTTTCACACAATTGAATAACACTAATTAGGTTGTGATGCAATCCATACACAAATAAAACATTTTTTATTTAAAGATTTATACCAATATTACCCATTCCAATGATTTTACCTTTGTCGTTATCTCCAAATGTGTCTGTTCCACTCTTCTTTTCTTCAACTGTATGAAAAGCTTCCTTATTGTCAATCATATTCTTGAAGCAACCACTGTCAACCATCCAATCCTGCAAAATATGAAGGTTTTTGGTACCCATGTGGTGGTCCTTTTTGTTAATAATATTAATATGTGTGCCTTAAAGATTTTATCATTTTGAGTGTTTAAAATGAATCAATATGATGAGCATTTTACAAATTTAAAATATCAATGAAAATTATAAAAAAATGATTTGATTTGCAAGAAAATATTTTTGTTAGGATAATTTTTGATTGACCTTGACTTTGACCAAAAGGCCCCTCGATCGAGTTTCTGGTCGACTGAGAGGCAATTCTATAGATTTTTAGAAAATGCAACATTTCTAGTGTGAACAAGATATATTATTTCAATTATTTTAATTTGAATGACAGAAGTAAACGATCTAATACACAAAGATATTCATGTTAAAGATCATTTCAGTTGAGATAAGACACATGAATTTTACAATGAAGTTTAGGTCAAATCTCAACAATGTATCTCAAAATATCTAGGTTAAGGGTTTTAGAACCCAAACCATATCAATGCCCTTCTTCTTCTTGAAATATCACAAGAGAATGCATAATGTCTAGGACGTTGGCAGTAGTAAGAAGAAACAAAGTCAATTTGGTTTCTCTTCTAACATTTTAGACACGTGCTATATTGTTCTTTGGGCGCATAGATGGTCTTGGTTCTAGGGGCTTGTGTTTTTCTAGCTCTAGGATTTTGATAGTTTTTTCTTTAGGTACATAACCTAGGCCCCTTCTCCCAACCTGTCTGAAAGTGCTTTCTAATATTCTAGGAAGGATATCATCATGCTTTAGACTAACATATTTATGTAATTCAACACAATAAGTTTCTTTATAATATCTAGATTGGATTTAGCTAAATATAAAGTAAGGTATTTTTTTCTCTAACAATGATATAATAATTCGAATGAGTGCATAGAATAGGTTGAGTTTGGTAGTCATTTATCTTAGTAGGTAATTCAACCTTTTCTCGAGAAAGAAGAAAAATATTATTTTCTAAGATAAGGAACTTGGCATTATAGTCATCAATAGAAGCTTTCAAAGTATCATTTTCAGAACTAAATTTTTTATTTTCAGAAGTACGATCAACTAGTTTATCATGCAAGTCATCATTAATTTTAAAGAGATTTTTCAATTTTCTTTTGCAACTAACATATTTATTATGAGTTTCTTCAAGACTATTAACTAGATCAATTTTAGATAATTCAAAAATTTCTACCTCATTTGGATCTTCTTCTTCATCTTTCTTATCCATGAGACATTCTACTTCTTCCTCTCCACTCTCACTGTCATCACTTGACTCATTTCAAGCCACTTTGTAGGATTTGTCTCCCTTGTCCTTCTTCTTGAAAGAAGATTTCTTACCCTTATTAATTTTGGGACACTCATTTTTCACATGTCCCTTCTTTCCGCATTCAAAGCATCTAATGGAAGAAGAGGAAGAAGTATTGGGATTTTTATTACATTTAAGCCTTCTATATTTCTTACCATTTACAATGAGTGCATCCTCTTCTCACTTTCTTGAATGATGACTTTTGATTGAGCTTTAGTTGCATCCTTTAATGTGATATCCTTCCTTCTCCCCTTTTGAAGTTCAGCCTCCACACTTTCTTCTTCATTAAGGGTGACCTCATGTGTCTCAAGTCTTCCAATGAGCTGCTCCATCATCAATTTGGTGAGGTCATTGGTTTCTTCAATGACTGTCACCTTGGTCTTGTACTTTGGGGGTAATGATTTTCATATCTTGGATACTTGATCCTCTTCACTAATGTTCTTGCCCAAAGAATTCATGCTATTGACAATAGAAGAAAACCTAGCATACATCTCACTTATAGATTTATTAGGCACTACTACAGAAATAGCATTCAGTGTCGCTTTTCTGGGCGTCGGTTGTTTACGGAAACCGACGCCGATACTATTAGATGTCGGTTATTTATACAAACCGACGTCTATATTTGAAGACCAGCCAGACACGGGTACCGCTTTATATTCAGCGTCGGCTGTTTATAAAAAACCGACGCCTAACATCACCCGCGAAATCCAAATTTCGAGCAAAAACATTTTAGGTCATCTTTAGCGTCGGTTTTATAGGTATTCACCGATGCCTATTTAAAATGAAAATTTGCACGAAAATGTCCCACTTTTAGCGTCGGTTGTGCCAGATAACCGATGCTGATTATGGTTCCCGCCAAAAAAATTAGGGTACAGGTTTTCTAAACGGGCGTCGGTTTTTTACAGACAACCGATGCTAAAGCGTTAGAGGCGTCGGTTTTCTAAATAACCGATGCTGATTACCAAATTAATAGACCCGATCACCCAGCTCTTCCCCCTTTCTTCCTGTTTCATCCTACTGCTCGCCGCTCGCTCTCTGCCCGATGACTCCAGCTGCTGCTCTCTGCCGCTCGCTCTCCGCTGCTGCTCTCCGCCGCTCGCTCTCCGCCGCTGCTCTCCGCCGCTGCTCTCCGCCGACGTCTCTGCCACTACTGCCACTGCCTCTCCGCCTCCGCATCTCCGCCTGACGACCCCCGCGTCTCCGCCGCCGCTGCCACTGCCCTACGCCGCTGCCGCCTCCACT
Source organism: Alisma plantago-aquatica (assembly GCA_963693085.1). Classification (NCBI taxonomy): domain Eukaryota; kingdom Viridiplantae; phylum Streptophyta; class Magnoliopsida; order Alismatales; family Alismataceae; genus Alisma; species Alisma plantago-aquatica. The sequence goes on from OY856412.1 coordinate 999,732,847, forward strand.
GCCTACACCGCCGCCTCCACTGCTCAACGTCGCCGCCTCCACTGCTCTTCTTCCTTAACGGAGCTCGCTACCGACAGAGCTACTCCTCTTCTTCCTCCACGAGCTTGCTACTTACAGGTTCGATTTTACTCTGTTATAGGATCCTTCAATGTGTGTTCTTTATAAGGTCAGATTGGTTTCTGAGTTGTTGGTCAATCATTTGGTTATGAGTTTTTATACCTAGTTACACAGCTCATTTTTGCTTCAATCATATTCAACATGTTGTTGTTTTTTATTGCAATTTGGTTCATTTTGTCATTTATATTTGCTTGTAATTTTTCAAAGGAGAACGGTTTAATTTTTCAATCATATTTGATTGTGATTGAGAGAACCCCCTCCCCTACCAAACTGCCAGGTCGTCTTTTCCTATGTCGGATTGTGAGATACAAGGATGCTCAAAACGCAAATCTAATTAAAACATTAACTATTAGCAACTGATGGGTCACTTTCCTATACCAAAAAGGAAACCCAAGAAACATATCCTAAACATAAATAAACACTCTCTCTACGAGTACCTATCTATTTGTTCTCCCAAACAAAAAGGAAAACACCGTTTAATCTGTTTGTAATTAGATTTCACAAGTCCTGAAAGTCGCCTCAACGTAGAATCATCCCAACAACATTATTAAATATATTTTTTAAGATGCAAGACGCGCATAATGTATTGAACACAATCATATATGTCTAATTTCGTAAATAATCAAACTAAATTAGTATTACTACTCCGAATTTCACCAAATCAAGACATAACTATTATGTCACAAAGTATCAAGATTAAAATCCACTTATTCACCTATATAAGCACCTCAAGGATGGAAATTTCATACCCTCATATATAATATCTTTTTTATCCATCCAAAAATCTTCAAGATCAGATAGAACAATATTATCAAGATCTCAATCAATACTTAATTTTACTTGAACCTCTATAAAGTCATAATGTGGTCATATACGTTCAGCCCTATGGTCCCTCTAACTAAAAAGGGCTTAAAATATGAGTGAAATATATTATAGTTGGGCATGAATTTCTCAATCTCAACCAACAAAAAATTCATCAATGTCATCATCATTCTGATTTTTGCTTTGACCTTGCCCTGAAAGTTGTTCATGTTCTTCTGATAAGTTGTATTGTGGGTGAACCTAGATGACCGACCTCAAAGATGGACCTTCAACTCAAATTTGTTCATGTTCTTCAACTCAAATTTCACAATGTTAATCCTGGGACAAACGACCAACTTCCTTGTTCATTGGCTCATATGGTAGCCAAGGACTGCAAAGATGGACCTTCATCATCCTAAGATGGGGGGTTATGAGGGTTATGAACTTCTAATTTGTGCATATATTTGTCATACATTTGTGCTTGCATATATGAACAAATCTTTTGCTTGCATATATTTGTCATATCTATTATTGTGTTTGTTGGCCTAGAAACCCGTCCAAGATATACTCATTAGGAGTAAATCTTGGATAGTCCCCGGTTTGGGACTGTTCTTGAACACCTAATCTCACTTAGGATGTAAGTGTATAATGTGTATTGGGTTTTCAAGAAGATTTCGGTAGCATTTCCCCGTTTGTTCTCTAAGTACATATGTACTTAGAGAACATCGGGGAAATGCTGCCGAAATTTTCTTGAAAACCAAATACACATTATACACTTACTAGTGAGATTAGGTGTTCAAGGATGAGATAGGTGGTACACATTTATTATATATAAGAATGACATCAAATGTATTTGTTGGCCTAGAAACCCATCCAAGATTGACTCATTAGGAGTAAATCTTGGATAGTCCCCGGTTTGGGACTGTTCTTGAACACCTAATCTCACTTAGGATGTAAGTGTATAATGTGTATTGGGTTTTCGAGAAAATTTCGGTAGCATTTCCCCGTTTGTTCTCTAAGTACATATGTACTTAGAGAACAGCGGGGAAATGCTGCCGAAATTTTCTTGAAAACCAAATACACATTATACACTTACTAGTGAGATTAGGTGTTCAAGGATGGGATAGGTGGTACACATTTATTATATATAAGAATGACATCAAATGTATTTGTTGGCCTAGAAACCCATCCAAGATTGACTCATTAGGAGTAAATCTTGGATAGTCCCCGGTTTGGGACTGTTCTTGAACACCTAATCTCACTTAGGATGTAAGTGTATAATGTGTATTGGGTTTTCGAGAAAATTTCGGTAGCACTTCCCCGTTTGTTCTCTAAGTACATATGTACTTCGAGAACAGCGGGGAAATGCTGCCGAAATTTTCTTGAAAACCAAATATACATTATACACTTACTAGTGAGATTAGGTGTTCAAGGATGGGATAGGTGGTACACATTTATTATATATAAGAATGGCATCACATTATACGCTTAGGATGTAAGTGTATACCCTAATCTTTTCCTAATATATACTTGTTTCCTAATATATACTTGTTTTCTCTGATCATAGAATGGATAGATCATGGATGTCCATTCGTAATTGTTGCACCCCAGAGTTTATATCTGGTCTTGATCAGTTTATTAGATTTGCCGAGGAACATAGGAAAAAACCTACAGATAGGTTCTACTGTCCATGTAGGCATTGCGGTAACAACTTGAAAGTCAACACTGGTGAGGAAATCAAAAGTCATGTCATGTGCAACGGGATTGTACAAGGCTATACAGAATGGCACTGGCATGGAGAGATTTCAAAATCGAAACCAGTAGATGTCGATAGCAGTGCTTGGGTGGAAGAAGAAATTGCCTCTGATGACGTAAATGTGAACGAACCAGTTCCAGCAGACATCGTTGATGCGATGCTGGATAGTTGTAGGGTAGAGCACACCGATCCACCTCCTATCTTTACAAACATTGTGCATGATGCTGAGATACCGTTATACACAGGTTGTGCTAAGTTTACGAAGCTTAGCGCTGTCTTGAGATTGTATAAGTTGAAAGCTAACAATAGATGGAGCGACAAAAGCTTCACTTCATTGTTGACTTTGTTGAAAGAAATGCTTCCTGAAGGAAACGAGCTTCCAATCTCAACATACCAGGTAAAGAAAATGTTGTGCCCAATGGGAATGGAGGCCAAGAAGATACACGCATGCCCGAATGATTGTGTATTATTTCAAAAGGACTATGTAGATTTGAAAGATTGTCCAAAATGTGGTGCGTCACAGTATAAATTGACGACTTCGGGGGAGTCCAAAACTGGTTCTCCTGCCAAGGTGTTGTGGTATCTACCTATAATATCACGGTTTCAACGCTTGTTTGCAAATCCGAAAGATGCGAAGAATTTGAGGTGGCATGCAGATGTTAAGAAAAATAATGATGGGATCCTACGACATGCGTCTGATTCCCCACAGTGGAAGAAGATTGATCTATTGTACCCTAAATTTGGTGAAGAAGATAGGAATCTAAGACTTGGGCTTTGTACAGATGGGATGAATCCGTACGGGACATTGAGCAGCCAACATAGCACTTGGCCAGTCATGCTTGTTATATACAATCTTCCTCCCTAGATGTGTATGAAAAATAAGTACGTTATGTTGTCATTGTTGATATCGGGCCCTAAACAACCCGGAAATGATATCGATGTTTATCTTGAACCTTTGATTGATGACTTAAAGAAACTTTGGGTGGAGTTTGATAATGGAGGAAATCCAATTGGAGTGAACCGCAATAATTTTGTGAACTATCTTGGGTGTACCACTCGGAGCCATTGTGGTGTTAAGTATGACAATTGGCATAAAGTTCCTCAAGGGAAAAAAGACTTGATATGGAAGGATTTATGCGTGAGTTATTATTATTTGCAATTCTATTTTGTAGATTACAAATTCTATTATTTGCAATTCTATTTTGGATACTAGTTAATAACATTTCTATTTTACAGAATCTGTTTGCATTGGATGAGAAGTTGCATCGTAAAAATGTGATGCAACGCGCTGGAAAGATGCTTAGGAATTATAGGACAAATCTGAACAGAGAATACATAAAAGAGGGTGATAAGAAGAAGAAGTCAGCCCTTGAACAATGGAACTTCTTGGACAAAGAAGATTGGGATAATTTTGTTGCTTCAAGAAAATCTGAAGAATTCAAGGTATTAGGCGTCACTCCTAATTTAATTAATATACATTGTATTCACCTATTCAAGATTAGCATTTAGTGCTACTAACCAAATCATTAATGTGCATACTAACTAGGCCCTCAGTGACGCACAAAAAGCAAGGCGTGCACTGAATGTGCATGACCACACTATGGGTCCAAAAGGCTATGCAAGCGTTCGCCAAAGACTACAGGCGGAGTCTGCGGCTATTCAGGAGTCTGCTCCTACTCAGGAGTCTGCCACACCCATGCCTCGCCATGATATCTGGATAGCTGGCAGGCAAAACAAGAAGGGTGAAATAAAGAAGCCTGTAACTGCTGAGGCGGCTGCAAAAATGGTAAAATACAACTCTTAGAGAAATCGTTTGAATATTGATTATTTGAGGTGTTAACTTACCAATTTCTGTTTATGGTGATTAGCGGGAGCTGCACGAGCAGAGGAAACAAGGCACGTTCATCCCTCAGGGCACAAGGGATGAATTGACAGTTGCTCTGGGTAACCCAGAGCATCCTGGACGTGTTAGAGGTGCCGGCGCTGGTGTTGGCATCAAAGCATTCTTTGGGCCATCCCAGCGCAAACCCAGAGCGGGACTTTCTCAAGAAGAGGTAACCTATTCTTTTTTTAGAATGTTACTGCAAAAGGAAATTCATTAATAAGAAGCTAATGTTTCTTTTATCCATGTATAGGAGAATAAGAGAGTTGAGGATTTAGTTGCTAAGAAGATCAACGATGTAGTTGCTGAGAAGGTCAAGGAAGAATTGCTGCGGTGGCAGGCATCTCAGGCTTCCAATACGCCTATGGCGACCCACTCTTCTCCTGATGCACAGACTGCGAGTAATCCTGGAGACCCATCGCCTAGCACGTCTGCTGTAAGTATTGTTTATGGCATTGTAGTTAGTCTTTTCAAGTTGTTATGTTTTCAAGATGATATGTATATATGTATAATATTCTTTACGTAAATTTGTAGGCATTGAAGCCATGCCGCTTAAGAATGCAAGACTACGTTGTTGCAGAGGCGCAAGCTTACCCGTCCCTTCCTGGGGAAAGGTTTCACGGGACTCCAATGCCACAGGGCTATGTTCGTGTGGGCCCATTACATGTGTTACCCGATTGGAGGGAAGTTGCGTTGCCATATGCCCACCCACATATTGATACACTTGGTGAGGCAGAAGGCGGGGTGATATTGTGGCCCAAAGCAGATGTCGTCTACACGACTGAAATTGTAAGATAAATTTACATTGATTTAGACTGTTAATGTGTATATATGATGTCAACTGATCTGAAATTATATGTACATGTTAAAAAGAAGACACCAGGAGCACCTAGGCCTCCACTTCCACTTCCCGCATTACCCGATTGGGTTCCAACTGACCTAACATACCCGTTAGGTCCTGCTTGTAGGGGAATGGCATGTTGGCTATGGGCACATAATGTACATTGCCCTATAATTATTTCTTTAGATGCAGATTATGCAGGTCAATCATACGATAGCTCTTTATTTATACAAGATATTATTGAGCTGTTTATGTATGATTGGATGAATACATCAATGATAGAGACATGGATAAGGTGAGATCTTGTTTATACATCCATATACCTTGTGTAAGATCCGGTGATCTGGTTTCTTATATATTAATGCATACGCCTATATGTTTTGCAGCTACCTAGTCGAAGATCATTGCAAACAATTTGCATTTGATCATGTGGGATTTTTGATTCCATCATTGATTAGTTTGGTAGCTAAAGACCCTGATAATGTTCAACAATACTGTATAGATGCTTTTACAATTTTTGGTCAGCAAAAGAAGACGATAATAATAGCTCCATTCAATGTCAAGTAAGTTTACTTTATTTATAATTTGGACTTAAGAAAATTCCATTTTTATTTTGCATTTTGAGTTATTAATTGTTAACTTCTTACTTCTAGCAGTAGACATTGGGAGTTACTAGTTATTGTCCCCGGGACATTCACTGTTTATTATCTAGATCCTGCGGGGAGTACATTGAACACTAAAATTGGACACGTAATGAGAATGCCATTATTTTGGTGAGAAATATTTCATTTTTATATCCGTTAACATCTTTTATTACATTAGTATTTACTTATGTAATTTATTGTGTTATATTAACATGTAGGGGTTTAGATGCATTCAAAAAGGCTGGAGGAACGGTCCCAAGGAAAAAGAACCAGCCAATAAATTGGCAGAACGTACAAGTAAGTTCCCGACTCGAATATATATATTATTGATGTGAATTGTGCTTAGTTGTATTATTTTGTATGTTTCAATTTATAGTGTGCTACACAAGACAATGGCTGGGCATGCGCATACTATGTGATGCGATTTATGCAGATGATTATCAAATATGCCGCATTGGACATCGATACCATACATGAGGTATTATATATACTCTCATTAGTTAGTATGCAATATATCAATCTTATCTTATTTTTATATTATTACTTATATATATACATCATTCTCTTTGCAGGTGTTTAAAACTGACAACACTACAGCTAAACGCTTAAAAAATATACATGCTCCATATACGATGGAAGCATTAAATGAAGTAAGAGAAGAATGGGCAAAAGCCATACAAGCAGTGGCAACTGTAAGATATAATTGGGATGTTGATAGCGATAATGAATGATACTATGTAAATGAATATTTCTGAATGTTAATACATGTATTTGAATGTTTCTATTTGTGTGAATGTGAGAATTGAATTGATGTCTGAATGTATGTACTTGTGTAGAATTTTGCTTGTGACTTTTGCAGGTTTGCGGCCTGTTTGTAGGCTGATATCAATGGATGTCGTAAACCTACAGTTCAGTTACTGAACTGCAGGTTCTCATCCTGCTGACCAGCCACAGCAGGCCTGCAAACTGATATGAAAAAAAAAAAAGGCGTCGGTTATTTATAAAAACCGTCAGCAAAGATCTACAGCGTCGGTTATTTATAGATAACCGACGCCTTATGTGGCTAAAGCAGTCCTCTAAATGGCGTCGGATATACGTATCAAACCGACACCTATTTAAATTAGAGGCGTCGGTCTTTTGGTATATAACCGATGCCAAAAGTGTTCGCGCCACAAAAAATGGCGTCATTTAGGACACTTTATGCGTCGGTTATCTACTAAAAGACCGACGCTATAAGTAGTATAGGCGTCGGTCCGTTAGTAAATAACCGACGCAGAAAGTGCCCTAGCTGACGCCGTTTTATGTGGCGCGAACCCCTTTGGCGTCGGTTATCGACTAAACGACCGACGCCGATAGTTTAAATAGGCGTCGGGTAAACAACCGACGCCGAAGTGTTCGACCTTTAGCGGCGCCCACATAGGCGTTGGTCGAAAACCGACGCCAAATGGGGTTAAACGACCGACGCCAAAGGCCACTTCTGTAGTAGTGAGGCTTCATAAAAAATTGTTCAAACTTTTGCTTAAGCATATTGATTTTAGTATTCTTAACTTGAATAGTACCTTCATGTGTAACGGAAAGTTTATGCCAAATTTTGTAAGCGATTTCACAAGAAGGTATGTGATTAAACTCACCAACGGATATTGAGCAATATAAAATGCTTACAATCTTGGCATTAAGTTTAACCTTTTTTATCATCTCCGGATCCCATTTTTCGTACTCTGAAGTTGGAATCTCATATGGATGAGTCACCATTCTCCACAACTCCAAATTTATTTCATGGAAGTAGAATTGCATCTGCCTTTTCCAATAAGCGTAGTTGTGTCACGACCTCTTTTCTAAAACTAACAAAACCATAGAGAAATAATTTTCACATAATGGAGATCATAACAAATCATGAAATGCTATAATTAACCAAGCAAGTTCCATAGAATAAAAATAACCACAATATACATTGATACATGCCATAACTATGAGACTCTATGTCCAACATAAAGAGAGTTTTAAACAAGAAACTTCCACATGAAAAGACTAAAAATTAAAGATAAATATCTAGAATGTCACCCCACCGGGTAGGGTCCAGAAACTATTCTTGAGATTGAGTTGTCCTTGAGGTCTACTTCTTCTCCTTCTCCTCATCTACAGACATCACATCCCCAACCCATGCAAAGAAATGTAATATGACAGGGGAGGGCACTGAGTAGTTATAACTTGAAAATATCATGTAATTGAAATGACATTAGAAAACTTGAAAAACTAGTGACTTAACATGGTTAACATGATTTCTTGAAAACTTAGTAAATTGACATGATAAAATAATGGTGTGTAGTTTAACTTGAGTTAATATAGTCTCTCTCTCTCTTAATGCACTCAAAATGCTCATAAGGCCAATTAAGGCTCACATAAGGCTGGTTAAGGCTCACATAATGCTCCCACAAAGCTCATAAGGCCAATTAAGGGTCACATAAGACCAATTAAGGCTCACATAACATGATTGAGAGAACTATACTAACATAACATGATTTCCTATCTTGCACATGATTTTCATAATTTATTAATTAATGAGCATGGTAGTGGTTCATTATATTTCAAATGAAAGTAGAATCATTAAGTCAATAGGAAACATGAATTGATAGCATGTGCATGATTTTTATAAGAAATTCTAAGTAATAACATAATGACACTTTAATGGAGTAGTCATAAATACATAAAGAAATAATGTAAACCCAGAACCCTATGATTGTACTCAGTGTGCATGATCCACTCACCTAGAGCAAAGGGAATCCTAACGTAGTGTCCGTGTCCTTCAGTCAATCCTAAGTTCCTAAAATTGCATAAATTATATTATTTATCACTTTAACCACCATCCTAAACCCTAATTTGGGTCTTTTAACAAAACATGGTCGGAGAAAACAAAATTAGGGTGTGAAAATCATAAAACCAGATTCTACTAGGAAAATCCTTTCCAACGACTATTTATTCAAATTTTTTCTGATGAATTATTTAATTTACTATGAATATTTGAAAAACAAACCAATCAGAAAAAGGGAAAACCACATATATGATACATTATCTAACTCATTGCACAGTAGGGCCAGGCCCAACACTTTCTTGGCCCAATTAGACTCATCCATGTGGTAGAAAGAAGTGCGTGATTGGTAAAAGCCAGGGTGGCGTCAAAGGTCTAAAATGCCCATACAAAATGAATTGAGTAATTAGGAAACCAAAGGCATATCGGTAAATCTTTCCCCCTAGATCTTCTCCTTTGATCGATGATGATGAGCTCTAACATGGACCAAACTTCTTCTATTCACCATGTCATCGTGCCTCATCTCTCACTGATTCTACCCTAGACGTGATCGCCACACAAGCACGAACCCAATGAGCCATTGCTCGACCTCTGGGGGTTCCTGGCGTAGAAGCTGGCTGGTACAACCATGTCTGATCATGGTTGGGAGGGTATTTACATGCAAAGATCAAAGCATTGGTGAGACAGGCGTAAAAGAACAAGGCAAGGCAAAATGTAAGGATCCAAAGAATTAGATAAGAAATCGTGAGGCTGAAGGACCCTCGTGGCCCAAGCCTACGATGTGAAATAGGGGATACAAATCCCATGTCAGAAACAAACATGTGAAGAGGGGAAAACTTGGACACAGAGACAAAAAAACATCCCTTGAGGCAAGGTGAAACCATTGGACCCCTTTCCGTGGTCAAAGAAGCAATGAAAGGCCCACACAGTGAAATAATGATGAGCACCAAAAGCATATCTATAGGGTACGATGACTCAAGGCATACCAGGGCACGTGGAAGATGGGAAACAAAACATGGGGTAATAATGATGCTTATCGTCACTGTAATTGAGTTTGGGTGATTAGAGCTTCAAGAACTAAATAGTTGTCGCCGGAGATGACTACCGAGTAGGTTGGGGAGTTTGGAAGAAAAAGAGGTGAAATTGGATGAGGAGGAGCAATTGTGGGAGTTTGAAGATGCTTTTGAGTTATTTATATAAGAAATGGGAGTGCTACTATGGTGTCTGCAAGTTGGGGTGGTGGGGGGGTCCTAGACCTAATAGGCATTTTGCCGTTAGGGCATGGAGTCCTATGGAATCTGGGATCGTTAGATTCAGGTGGGAACGACGATCACATTGGTGAAGAAATTTCGTGAAGTCAGGCTCTGAGGAGGGTCATTGGGGTCAGATAGGGAGTCAAGCCTTGGTTTCCTGATTGTGGTCTCCTACTCAAGGTCGGAGACAATCCCATGACCCTATGATAAAAATCTAATGGGTATAAAGGAGTCCATGACAAGTGAAAAAATATATTCCTGTCACGTGATAAGGGACTATAGGCAACATACACGAAATTAGAGGCATGCCAATTTAAAGAAATCTAGAAGTTAGGTTAGATTATCAAATCAATAATATATTACTTACAAACTATATAGAAACCTTATAAATTCATTAAATGCGTTAAAAAAGTCCTAATGACTTCAAAATTGAACCATAGGTTAAACTAGAAGTCTAAAATCTTCCTATACATTTAGATTTAGGTTTTATTGACCTTTTGTGCACCAAACTCACATATGTCATTATTATAGTGTTTATGAATTAAAATATGGAATAAACTGGATTATCCTCCCTTAATGATTTAGATGAGACAAAAATCTGAGGTTTATCGAACATTTCATTATATTTGGATAACTTGCATCAATATATAGGTTTTGACGTTAAAAGTTGAAAATTTTGAGTTGGATTCAGCGAATAGTTGTGGACTTCTTACGTACATCCCTTTGAGGTTGAGGTTTCTAAGCATGTTTTCTCCCATGCTTCAAGACTCATGAGAGCTCCTTGAAGACCCACTATGATACCAATTGAAAAATCTAGAGGGGGGTGAATATAGCTTTTGGTTTAAAATTAATTTAAAAACTTAGATTGTAAGAGAGAGATGGACATAAGGAGGAGATTCACAATTTAGAGTGGCCCCACCATTCAAATCGAAAGATGTTAGTTCAATATCCAATTGTCTTCAATTGAGATTTTCAAGTGATCAATTTTATGACCTCGCAAGGAATTACAATAAAATATAATCACTTTACCTACACGTCTTCTTTACAGGGATGTGGAAGAGAACCCAAGGAGAGGATTACGATCCACCTCTACCACCTTAACGCATCCTTCTGTTGGTATGTATGCCATGAGAGCCAATCATGGGATGATTGGTGGGATACATTAAGATTGATTTGATAAACATGAAAAGGCAAGCTTCCAATTCTTTCTAGTTCAGTCATATGAGATAATGATAGAACAGATTGAATGTCTAGAGAATGATAGTACTCAATGACGTATGCTTTCAGGTTAAGGACCTGAACGATGAGATCATACAGATGTTAAGAGTTTGTACATTCTTGTTATGTCCCTAGTCAGATGTCATTGTGGAAGGTAGATAGACAACAATGACACACAAGACTAGATTATGGTGTTGGTTGATGACAAAATCTCATTAGTCATGATATAGAGATATCAAACCAAACACATAGGTACTTGTTAGAGAACAAGTGTACCAGACAGACCCACCATGAGTTTGACACATGGAACCATGACATGGTAGTCATAGTCAGTACTCATAGTGATGGTGGTGAGTGTGATTCTTAGACCTGAAATCATTACACTCAACACATGTCGTTGAGCACACTTTGACATCATCAAACGCAGTCCTGAAACATGGGTTGTTATAAAGGTGATGATTGGGTGGCTTTGACACATGGGGCTTTTGAGGGGTGAGTGATAGATATGGGATTTTTCCCTCCTGAGGGAGTTTGATATCCAAGGCCACTTGATGAGTAGGATTGAGATAGGAGTGCGCACGCATGTGTGAATCAGTATGTGATATTGATGTCATACATATCTCGTTCAATCTACTCTGAGATCAAGAAAGTGAATGAACATTGACAGGATGACTGTTCCATGCCTCGAGTTCATTCCGGATATCAGTGACAAAGGAATTATACATTCACTGTAACACCATTCACGAATTGTAGGATGAAAGTTGTTCTCTAACTTTCTACTTTCAGTTGTGTAGCACTGATGTGTGACTAGGCACCGCTCTTTGCTTGTGAAGTCATAAGTGTTATGGACTTTCACTGCCAACGTGAAATGGACCTGCAGGGTCACACACATAGGATTTAACCTGGAAGAGGAGTTTTGTCCACAAGCAACGTTTAGATTGATTACTAAAGGAGTTTAGTAGTTCAATTAAACACTCAACCAGTCGATAGCTCAATATCATTTGGTTCAAGGTGTTGGATGCATTGATTGGAGTATCAGATTGATTGAAATCGCAATTGACTGATTCTACACAGCCTGCACTCCCAACCGATCGGCTCAAGTGTTGAACCGGTCGGCTGAGGTTGCTGAACCGATCGGCTCAAGTGTTGAGTTGATCGGCTCATGGTCAGAGTGAAACGATCGGTTCAAGTGTTGAAACGATCGGTTCAACTGGTGCAACCGAGCAAGTTGGGAAAGTCAGGTCGGTGAGAATTTTCCTTGCATTTCACTTGCCCAATTTGATTGGAACAAGGATTGGTATTCGATACCAATTAGAAATAAAAGAAGGAAAGTCAACCAGGAACTGATCAGGACCACGAACCGATTGGCTCATGCATCCCAACCGATCGGTTGGTGATCCAACCGACCGGTTCAGGTCCCCAACCGACCGGTTCACTTGTGAACCGATCAATTCAGGTTGCGAGTTGGTTGCTTTTGTAGAAAATCTCAAACCCTTCTACTCCTGCTTTTAGTCCCGCATTGCCCGGGATGGAGAACCCTGTCCCATGACCCTCCTATATATATAGGGGTATTGGGGGCTTCTCAAACAACAACTCAGTGCAACCAGTTGCTCTACAAAGTTGTCGTTCTCTCTGGTTTTGGTAACCGAGAGAGAGCCCGAGCAAGTGCTTTCCGCAAAGGGAGGTGCAGCAAGGGAAGGACAACTGCAGTTGCAACTGGCAGCAAGAGAGTGTTTTGGTGACTAGTACGTCAACAGGAGGGTGCGAATCCTTCCACTTCCTTGTGGGACAAGGAGTGTGGAGTTCCAGGTGGTCCGTGTGGACTACTACAGAGGCGGGAGGACACTGCCTCTTAGGAGGACAACTGTTATCCGACAGTCCGGTAGGAGGAGGAGTCATCAGTCCCGGTGCGACCAGGAGCTGCACAGATGCCGTCTAAGACCGGAGTTGAAGACCGCGCATAGCGCGAGGTATTATCGCCGAGCAAGCCTCAGGACAAGGTATGATTCCACAAACCATCCTTTCCTATTATATAGACGTTGACCTGTTTCCTCGTGCTGGGTTTGGGGGAGAAATTTTTTTGTTTCCACTGCCTTCTCTGCCTCCCCTAAAACCCATAAGTGGTATCAGAGCCACGTCAACTGCTCTATATTTTAGGAATATTGATATGATCTATTTTGGTTTGTCACCTTTATTTATTGCATACGATGTGAATAATATTGGCTTTATGCATGTCCAATCCTAAATCCACAAATCCCAATTACATATATGATATGTATTATTAATGCACTCGATACACGTCTCCCTTAAATGAGTTTTGTGGTGGATGTGTGTAGCATGATTATGGCCTATAAACCCCTATCTGTGTGTGGTTGTTTGTGGTTGCTTGCATCTCGATCTGCAAACCGATCTTCCCTATCTTATTCCTGATGTAACTCAAAATAATTCGAGATTCTTTCCTACCTTTGCTTCCCCCGAATGTAACTCAGGGTTTTCCCTTTTAAGAAATGTAATAATTAGGATATATTTTATTTCCTGTTATGTCGAAGACCGGTGGACATCAAGACGACAGCTGAATCGATCGGTTCAAGGTGTGAACCGATTGGTTGACGTTCCAGACGATCGGTTCAAGGAGTGAACCGATCGGTTGATGACCGGTTCGAGGAGCGAGACGAGCAGGTGGCGGCCATGACAAGATGCACGACGACCAGGCGAACCGATCGGTTGGAGGAGCCAACTGATCGACTGGTGGCACCCAGACGACCAGCTAGAGAGTAGAGATCATTCATGTGATCAACTCGGATGGCAAGGCACAGATGTTCATCTTGTAAAGGTTGCATGTGATGTTGACCTAGATGACCGTGATTCCTCTTGGCTCGAGGAATCACATTAGGATGGCCATAATCATCACTTTTTATCGTTTGTGCATGTTTTCTGTGGGATATAGCATGTATATGATACATACTATGTATTGTGGTGATTGGATATGTATATGTATATAAAAACCAAATCCCTCATTAAAATATTAAGTTTTAGATGCCTTCCAAATGCGACACACGTGAAAAGCTTAATCGACCAAGTGTGGGCACGCCCTAGCGTGGTGCACCGTATATCTCATGGAAGCGTGAAGGATGAATGTGTGGGTTTGCCCTAGCAGGGTGCATATTCATCGTGTTTGCTTTGGGTCGGACTTAACAAGGTGATCTAGATGGGATCTAGTACCTTGAGGCATGGAGATGATCATTGCAAAGAGTTGTATATGACATCTTATCAAGAGTTTCATATGATGCAATTGGCAAGAGTTGCCTACCTGAGAGATCTAAGTTGTGGGCGATCAACCCTAGCTGACTCATGACTTAGAGGATTTCAGGATCTTGCCCACTAGAAGGTTGTACGCTGCAATCTTCCAAATTGATGGTGAGTGCTATCAATTTGAAGTAAAATAGTGGGAGAGATAATTAATTAAAGGCCTAATTTTATCGTCAACTTTTCAAATCAATCAAACAAGTCAAAATAGTTTTGAACTAAAATTGCATATATTTCCTTTTGTTAAAATAAATGGTTAATCAACAAATCACTTTATTTGTGATGGGTCTTTGAGACCAACAAATTAAATGGGAATAATTCCACGACTGGTTAGGATGATTGATGCGATGATTTTGAGTCGCATTTATAGACCTTTTTCATATGTGTTTTGTGCCTTAATTACTCATTTTCATGGATATTATTGCATAATTCACTTTATTTGGTCTTTGCCATCATTTTATATCAAATCCCCTTTATTTCATTATTTTAAGCATTATTGATCATCTTATCATAAATCGTGTGGATTTATTTGGTCTTGTTGTACAATTTCAGGAAAAACAAGTATCTACATCCGTCGATACCATCGACGGATGTCGATACCATCGACCAAGCCACAGGTTGTCAGCCGAGAAGAGCAATATAGAGTCGATACCATCGACGCCCAAGTCGATGGCATCGAGATGTCTCCAGGCTGCTAGCGAGGATTAAGTCGATACCATCGACGCATGTCGATGCCATCGACACAAGGAGAGCTACAGCGTCGCTAAACGACAACAACCGACGCTAAAGGAGTCGATACCATCGACACCCAAGTCGATGGTATCGAGATCACCACAGGCGCTCAGAATAAAAGAAAGGAAAGCTGCCGCTAATCCGCCGGGTCGATACCATCGACCCGCGTCGATGGTATCGACGCCGGCAGATATGTGTTGGATGTGTTTTGATTCCGATCGGACGGCTGTTGTTATTTGACGACCTAATTAGGGACTTATACCTAATGACGACCGCCCAGACGAAAAGATCATCTCATTTTTGGATTGCACGAGTGCCGAGGAGGAGAGAAAGGAGAACGGAGGCCGAGAAGCTCATACCGGGTGATTCGGACGCTGCCGAAGACAATTTCCACCACCGACAGGCGGGGAAAGCTTGTGTTCTACGCCAAGGATCCACCGGTTCTTCTCCGTTCAGGGGTTTTCCCATCTATTTCACGTTTTTCTTATGAATTCCCCAATTTCTACCATGTATTTGTGTAAGATGAACATGAGAGGCTAAAACCCTCAATCTTTAGGACCGGGAGTAGCCCGGGGATACATTGTATGATGATTTTATATTGATAATTCATATTTTTCTCTCATATCCGTGGTATAAATTCGTTTTCTCTATTGCTATTGTTATGCTTGATCACCATAATAGTAAATTAATGCCCTTAATCACTTCGACAGAAGGATTAACGGTTGAAAAGAAACGAATTCTACATTAATTAATAAAACCCTTGACAAAGGAGTTGTAAAATTAATGGTGGGAACTGAGGGATCGATCTTAATGCGCTTAGTTTAGGGGAATGATTACTATGACGATGGAATCAACCTAAATCTAAGTAGTGGATTACACCACGACAGTGGGTAATTCTCATTTCAGGCCACTACCCGGATAGAGAGAGAAGTGTGAGGAATTATATGAAATCTAATACAATGTTGACCCGCGGGTGAAACCTCCATCCTAAAGATATCCCTTTTAATTGATTAAATTAACCTTTAATCGATTGTTTTCTTTGTTTGATTTTTATTTTCTTTTAATTTGAACAACAAAACCCTACTTTGTTAATCGGTCTAGCTGATTGCGATTAGTTAGTAGAAGTCTCCAATAATTCACGTATCCCTGAGTTCGACTTGGGCCTCACAAGGCCTATATTACTCGACGCCTATACTTGCGTTTAAGCGCGTAGTAAAATACACGTCAAGTTTTTGGCGCCGTTGCCGGGGATACGGCGAATTATTGGCACTTTGAGTGCTAAGAGCGGCCATTCTAGGCCACATTTTTTTTATTTTTATTTTTTTATTTATTTTTAGAAAAATTTCAAAAATTCCTTTATTTCTCTATAATTGTGTTGACTCGTTCAAAGCATTGTACTGAACCCCTATTTCCATTTTTCAGGTACTTTGCATGGTGCACACACGTAGTCGAGACTACGTGAATCACACACCTGAGGTTCCATCTACGGGACCAGAGGACGAGGACAACTACGAGGAGGAACACCACAGTGATATACATTCTGAATCTGAGCCGGAACAAGAAGAAGTAATGGCTGAAGCACAGACAATATGGGAGAAGATCAAGGCGTCTTCTTCCTCGGCATCAAAGGGGCCTATAAAGAAACAAGGGCTAAACATACCTACATACAAGATCGACCCAGCACTGATTAACTTGGTCAAATCCAATGCATTTCACGGACTGAAAAATGAAGATCCAGTGGCACACATTAGTCAGTTTGTGGAGAACTGCGATATGGTGAAGATAGATCGCTTTCCGCAGGATGTGCTCTATCTCAAGTTATTCCCCAGTTCCTTGGCGGGAGTAGCAAGAGAGTGGCTCCACAACCTCGACGACGAGTTTGTTGAGTCATGGGATCACATGGTGGAGGTTTTCTTCGAGAGGTTCTTCCCTCCTGAGAAGACCAATGATATGATCCGAAAGATCCACAATTTCACCCAACAGGCGGGTGAAACCTATTCTGAGACTTGGGAGCGATTTCAAGTCATGTTGAGGAGATGTCCACATCATGGATTGGACAAGGAAACCCAAGTGAAGATCTTCTACTTTGCTCTCTCCGAGCATGATAGAAGCAACTTGGACTCGGCCGGTTCTGGATTCTTTCTAAATAACACTGATACAAGATGCTGGGAAATACTGAAGAATATGGCACGAAAGCAGTCTTGGGGAGAAAGAGAAAGAGGCCCAATTGAGCAAGCAAGAGTTGCCAGTGAGTCAAAGGCAATGAGAGAGCTGAATGAGAAAATGGATCTTCTCGCAAAGAAGTTGCTGCAGAAGGAAGACAATGAGTCCGAGGATGAGGCTCAGGTCAAGTATATGAGGCAACAGCAAGGGTACAGGAACAACGATTACTCATGGCGGAAGGACAAGAAATTTTCATGGAAAGATCCAAACAACTTCCTGCAAGATCCGGACGCCAAACCTGCACCGGTCACGGAGGACAAGAGCACGGAGTTGCTGAATCAAGTCATAAAGCAGAATCAAGAGTTGATGAACACTTTTGGGCAGCAAATAAAGCAGCAGGGTGAATTCATGAACCAGTTCGGGCAGACGTTGCAGAGCCACGGGGCTCAGATGTGGACTATAGAGACTTCAATGGCACAGATGGCAGCGGAGATTGCAAGCTTGAAAAAGCCGGCACATCCGGGTTTTCCGGGGAACACCAATGTTCCCGGGGGAAACCAACAGGCCAAGGCCATATTGTTGAGGAGCGGTAAGAAGGTGCTTAATCCAAGGGCGGATGACACAAGCACACCGCAGGACACAGTAGAAGAAGCAACCGCTAAGGAGCAGCGTGCACCAGTCATAGAGCAAATTGATGACACAACCGAAGATGGTAAGGAAGGACAAGCCAATGAGGTGGAACCACAGAAATTAACCCCTTATGTGCCACCTCATCAAAGAGCACATACCGTTCCGGTTCCCTACCCCAATAGTGCAAAAGCAAGAAAGGTGGATGCACAGTTTAAAAAATTTCTGGACAGCTTTAGAAAGTTATCTGTGAATATTCCCTTGTTAGAGGCAATTGAACAAATTCCGTCTTATGGAAAGTTTCTCAAAGATGTAATCACCAAGAAAAGGAAGATACCCGACACTGAGGTTGTGGTATTAAAGGAGCAAGTGAGTGCTTTTATTATGGGCACTTTGCCGCCAAAGCGACAGGATCCTGGCTGTTTCAATATTTCATGCTTTATCGGGAAGTTCAAATTTGGCGAAGCGCTTTGTGATTCCGGGGCAAGCATCAATCTGATGCCCCTTTCTACATTCAAGAAACTTGGATTAAAGGAGTCAAGGCCAAGCAATATGACTATCCAATTGGCCGATAATTCTGTGGTGAAACCATATGGAATCTGTGAGGATGTTTTGGTAAAGGTAGACCGCTTTGTTTTTCCCGCTGATTTTGTTGTGATGGAGATGCAGGACGAACACGGTAATGAGTTACTTCTTGGTCGCCCATTTCAAGCTACAGCTGACATGATCTTGGAGATGGGGAGAGGTCGCTTGACCTTAGGCATTGCGGATGATCGCTTTGAGATGGTCATGCCCAACAGCAATACATCTACTAAAGCAAAGGCACAGTGCAACATAGTGAAGCATGTGGAAAGCAATATCTCACTTTGTCTTGGGAAGCCATTTTTAGATATGGCCCATGTGATGAGCAGGATAGACAATGGGACCTTGGCGGTAGACCTTATGGAGCAAACGAAAGCTGTCTCTTTATGCAAGGCTGTCGGGTTTCCAAATGATGAGAATGAGGACATTCCACCTTCGTGGGAGGATGATGTGATAATAACTTCTGTCTGTGATGCATATCCGGAATTGCCTCTAGAGGCGTGTTTGTTTAATGTCACTTATGATTGGTTGCGGAGTACTTCACTCAAGGAGTGCGCCAAAATGCTTCAAATGCTTCCATGTTTCTACACGAGGCACTATGAAGATTTGGGTACACTGCCCCCACCGCTACAATCATCCCTTATCTGCCCACCTGATCTAGAGTTAAAGCCATTGCCCCCACACTTGAAGTACGTCTTTCTAGCTGAGGAGGACAAGTTGCCAGTGATTGTTTCTGCATACTTGAGTGCGGATGAGGAGGAGCAGCTACTGATAGTGCTCAAGAACCACCGTGGAGCCTTTGGGTGGTCAGTGGCGGACATCAAGGGGATCTCCCCTACGCTTTGTCAACATAAGATTCGGCTTGAGGAAGGAGCTAAGTCAGTCATACAGCCTCAAAGACGTCTAAATCCAAGCATGATGGAGGTTGTCAAAAAGGAAGTCATTAAGTTGCTTGCTGCAGGGATTATTTATGCCATATCTGATTCGACGTGGGTGAGTCCCACACAGGTAGTCCCTAAAAAGGGGGGAATCACTGTCACTACAAATCTTCTTAATGAACCTGTCACCACCCGATTGGTAACCGGGTGGCGTGTATGCATTGATTACCGCCGACTGAATGCCGCAACTCTGAAAGATCATTTTCCTTTGCCATTCATTGATCAGATTTTGGAACGCTTAGCCGGTCGGTCGCATTTTTGTTTCCTTGATGGTTACTCGGGGTATAACCAGATTTCTATTGATCCTTTGGATCAAGAGAAGTCTACGTTTACATGTCCCTTTGGGACTTTCGCCTACCGCCGTATGCCGTTTGGTTTATGCAATGCGCCGGCGACTTTTCAACGCTGCATGCTCGCCATTTTCTCTGACATGGTGGAGCGGTGTCTTGAAGTCTTCATGGACGACTTCTCGGTTTATGGAGCATCTTTTGATGAATGCCTTTATAATTTAGATAAGGTGTTGTAGCGGTGCGAGGACACACACTTGGTCCTCAATTGGGAGAAATGTCACATGATGGTGACAGAAGGAATTGTGCTAGGACACAAGGTGTCTAGCAAGGGTCTAGAGGTAGACCCCGTAAAAATTGAGGTGATTTCTAAGCTACCCCCACCAAATTCTGTAAAAGGGGTGAGAAGCTTTTTAGGACACGCTGGGTTTTATCGGCGTTTTATCAAGGATTTTTCAAAAATCGCAAAGCCATTATCGGAATTGTTGGAAAAAGACGCAGTTTTTGATTTCAATGAGAAATGTCTTCACGCATTCGAGGTTTTGAAGGAAAAGCTGATTTCGGCTCCGGTTGTTCAAACGCCGGATTGGACAAAGCCTTTCGAGTTGATGTGTGATGCGTCTGACTATGCTGTGGGGGCTGTTTTGGGGCAAAGGGTAGATAACAAGCCTGCTGTGATTTTCTACGCCTCAAAAACACTTAATGATGCTCAATTAAATTACACAACCACGGAAAAAGAGTTACTTGCTGTTGTTTTTGCTTTTGAGAAATTTCGGCAATACTTAGTGGGTTCTAAGGTGGTTGTGTGGACGGATCACGCCGCAATAAAATATTTGATGGAGAAGAAGGATGCGAAGCCTAGACTAATTAGGTGGATTTTGCTCCTGCAAGAATTCGATATTGAAATCAAGGACAAGTCGGGAATTGAAAATGTGGTGGCTGACCACTTGTCTAGGTTAGAGAGGGTGGATGAACAAGGTTTGTATATACCCATTACCGAGACTTTTCCTGACGAACAACTTTTAAAAATTGATTCTAAAGAACCATGGTTTGCGGATATTGTGAATTATCTGGCTTGCGGGATCATCCCGGAAGATTGGTCTTATCAAGAGAAGAAGAAATTCTTCCATTCATTGAGATACTATTTTTGGGATGACCCAATACTGTTGAAGCAATGCAGGGATGGTATTCTTCGCAGGTGCGTGCCGGAGTTAGAGTACGAAAGTGTTCTACATCATTGTCATGCGTCACCTACGGGAGGACATCATGCTAGCTCACGGACAGCAGCTAAGGTGTTGGAGAGCGGCCTTTATTGGCCCACTTTGTTCCGGTATGCCTATGATTTTGTTAGGCAGTGTGACCCGTGCCAGCGCGCAGGTAATATCTCAAGGAGACAAGAAATGCCCCTGAATGTGTTTCAGGAAGTCGAGGTATTTGATTTATGGGGCATTGACTTCATGGGACCCTTTGTGTCCTCAAATTCAAATCTTTATATTTTGCTTGCGGTGGATTATGTGTCGAAGTGGGTGGAGGCAATCCCCACAAGGACTAATGATTCGAATGTAGTGTGCAGGTTCGTCAAAGAGAATATTTTCTGCAGGTTTGGGATTCCTCGAATGATCATTAGTGACGGAGGCACACACTTCCGAAATCAGAAATTCGCTTCACTTTTGAAGAAATATGGGGTCAAGCACAACATTGGCACCCCATATCATCCACAAACGCAAGGACAGGTGGAGGTATCAAATAGGGAAATCAAGAAGATTTTAGAAAGGACCGTAGCATCTACACGGAAGAATTGGAGTGCATTGCTACCGGATGCACTTTGGGCTTATCGGACGGCGTACAAAACACATATAGTCACTACACCTTTTAGGTTGGCGTATGGCCGGGCGTGCCATCTTCCGGTAGAATTGGAGCACAAGGCCCATTGGGCGCTAAGAAGGCTGAACTTGCGCTATGACGAGGCCGGGAGGAAAAGAATGTTTGAATTGAATGAGTTGGATGAGCTACGTATGATGGCATATGAGAATGCCCGCATTTATAAGGAGCGCACAAAGCTGATCCACGATCGCCACATTGAGATGCGCACGTTCAAGAAAGGAGACAGTGTCCTATTGTTCAACTCTCGTCTCAAATTGCATCCTGGGAAACTGAAATCCCGATGGAGTGGACCATTCGAGGTGGAAGAAGTGAGACCGCATGGAGCGATTCTCGTGCGAGATGGAGAGGCCACGTTCTTGGTGAACGGGCAACGCTTGAAGCTGTACTTTGGTGAGAACTATAAGAGGAAAGTGAATGAGGTTAAACTCATTTCACTTGTACATGAATGAAAAGAAGGACCGACGTCTAGCCTAAGACGCTAAAGAAGGGCGCTTGTTGGGAGGCAACCCAACCATTGGTACATTAGGATAGTTTAGTGTTAGGTATAGTTTGCTTTTATTTTGTTTTGTTTACTTTTTAGTTTAAAAATGATACCTTGATCCGTTTGTTAAATGTGCAGGAACAGGCAGGGTCGATACCATCGACACATCAGTCGATGGTATCGACATGGGTTCAGGTTGACACCAGCAGAAATCGCACTGCATCGATACCATCGACGGCCGCGTCGATGGCATCGACATGGTCACAGGCAGGTCGCAATAAAAGTGTCGATGGCATCGACACATCAGTCGATACCATCGAGATCTCTGGAGATTTTCAGACGAATTTTGCTCAGTCAACTCGATACCATCGACGGCCTTGTCGATGGTATCGACATCATCACAGGTTGAATGCAATAAACGGAGGTGTCGCAATAAAAGCAAGTCGATACCATCGACACCCGTCGATGGCATCGACGGACATGTCACCGATCCGTATGAAGACATCAACGACGATCGCAACAGCCACGTCAGCGATCCGGGTGCTGCGTCGATACCATCGACTTATGTCGATGGTATCGACACGTCAGCGATCCGGGTTTCTCGATCCAGCCAACGTCAGCCGTCGATACCAGCGACAGATGCGGCTACCCGCGAGACATGTCGATACCATCGACCCGCGTCGATGGTATCGACGGGTCAACAGGGGCGCCGATCAAGTCTATTTCAGGGGACTTGCAACGTCATATGACATCACACCCTCAGAGCAAGTATCTCCTATTGCGCCGAGCACTCCCCCGAGCCCTCTACACCTGCGGAGAAGCGTCATCAAGCGAAGATCTTCACCGAGCGGAGAATTTCTCTCCATCTTCACCGAGCTCTTTTCTCCCAATCTCATTCTTCTCGCAAGCATGGTGCATACGGGCGGAGCATCTTCATCGAGCACACACCCCAGGGAGATCGAGGAGTTTGTTCCTCCTCCAACCGCTTCCATCTCTCGTCCACGCCTCATTCATGCCAACATGGATGTAAGGAAGGTATACAAAGAAATAATGAAGCGGAAGTTCGAGGCCACCCGGTATGCGGACCGGGGAATGATCAGGGACTTGGGATTCGAGGCCAATTTGGCCTATGTGTTGGCCGGGCAAGCGCGGCACACCGGTCGCATATACGAGATGGACTGTCATGCGGATGGGCAGCCGTTCTTTGGCGAATGGCCCACATACAAGGAACTGGTGGCCGAGTTCATGGCGACTCTTGATATCTGCGTTGTACCAAATGACGTGGTGCCATCGGACCAGACGTGGATCCAGGGAAGGGTGTCCTTCAGACTCTTCAACAACAATTACAACATCACGTTGAAGCAGTTCAACGCCATCTTCAACTGGAACCACAGCCGCCACGATCACCGACGCCCCGACGCCCGCACCGACTACGACAAAATTTTCGCCGAGCTAGTTACAGTGCCGGCAGGGAAGACCGTGAGCTACCACAATGCCGCGGTAGCTGATTTTGAGCACCCGTTCGTCCGGGTGTTGCATAGGATGCTTAGCTTGACCTTCTTCGGGCGGAGCGATCTTGCTTTGAGAAAGTTTCAGGAGAGCGACTTGTTCTTTCTGTACGCCCTCCTGAAACATCAAGAGTGCAACTGGGGAGCATTCTGGTTACAGCGCGTCATGGCGGTGAAGCGGAGCACAAGGAAGGCTCCAATACACTTTGGTGGTCTTGTCACCAAGTTGGCGCTTTACTTGGGGCTGAACTTTCAGTCCATGACTCCGATTTCTACGCGGAGTAAGGTGAACGTGCAACACTTGCACCGTTCAAACCTCATTCTTATCCGGGACGGGTTGGCGTACGCTCATTGCCACGTCAACCAAGCTTACCAGGAGGCATCCCTGCCGGACGACGTCTTCCACATCGAGGGCAAGCAGCATTTCCGATGGCCCATCATAGCCATCGAGTCCTCGGAAGAAGAAGGCAGAGGTGACGACCAAGAAGGCGAGGCGGAGGAAGACGAGGAGGCTTTCACACCTCTTCGAGCACGCGTGGCACCACGGAAGCGTCCTAGGATGCATCCGGGTGCATCTTCATCATCTCACCCCCCGCCGCCATCACCACAGCAAGAACAGCCAGCTGTGGATCCCTACTCCATGCAAGGGATGTATACCATGCTGCAGGACATCCAGCAGACGCAGCACCAGCATATGACTTTGTATACCGGCATCCATGAGACAACGGGCCGGTTGCTTGATAATCAAAGGGCTATGTTCGAGAACGAGCGGCTCATCCTCGCCAACCAAGAACAAATGCACAACCGGTTGCAGCGGATAGAGACGCAGCAGGAGCCCTTCTTCGACCACTACTGGAGTCGAGACTACTTTGGAGGTTATCCACAGCCTCCGCCGAGGACCCACTATGATCCAAGCTTCCAGGGGGAGTACCCGACTTGGGATCCTACGGCACCACTTTACCCACCACCGCCTCCGCAAGATTGATCAGGGTATCACTGTTCCACCCTTAAGTTGGTTTTTGACTATGAGGCCATAGTCGGATTCAAGCTTAGGGGGGTGGCTGGAACATCTCTATCTTTTATCTTTTCTTTAGTTGTTTTAGTTTCTGCTTTGTTATTTGTTTTTGCAATTTTAAGTTTTTATTTAGGATCCACATCTATCTAGTGTAATTGTGGATGTCGTAAAAATTGTCATCTTGCTGTTTTCATGGGGAAATTAAAGGGAATTGAAAATTTTTTCTGTGTCATTTGGATAGCTTTACTTGGTTGTCCTTGGGGAACTTTTTCTATGAAAATGATTGATTATGTCAACTTTGAAAAATATGTCATACCCACACACGCATTGACTCATGAAAAGTGGATAGTAACGGTTGTTTGAGCCTAACCTAATCAAATGGTAATGAGACCTTAATCAGATGTAAGAGAAAGAACCCTTTTTACTACTACACATGTCAATAAGGAGGGACACATAATTTTCTTTTAAGGTTCAGTCACTTAATCTTGTGATCATTCCACCCCATTTCCTATAATCCACCCAAGAATTGGAAGTAAAGTGCAGTTTCAATTTCTTTTGCGTGCATGGCATGTAGATAGGTTTTGCATTGTTATTTTCATGTTTTTGCATAGAATAATAAAAAAATATATAGTGATACATGCACATTACCTTTAGGTGCATGTCATGTAGTTGCACTCACAATTTCATGATTTTCATGCATAAGCACACCATGTATCTCAGTTTTCCTAAATAGGTGATCTAATTTGTTCCATACCCTCGAAATAAAGCAAAGATCTCCAATTGGAAAGAAAATGGCCTTATACATGTATCTCTAAGCAACTATGGATATAGGGGCAAAGAAAGAAAAAAAAAACAGAAGAAAAAAATTCTGGAAATATGAAAAAATGTTAGAAAAAAAAAGAAGAGAATTTAGAAGGAAATGGAATAAGAGGGAGAAAGGAATGATATCACTTGTATAACAGGGGATTTGAGTACATGATGTGACTTGAGTAGATTTCTATCTCATTTTGAGGTAGAAGGTTAGTGCATGCATCATTCCACTCGCTTTTAGGCAGTAGGGCATTCTTAATGTGCATTTGCATCATGTAGGGCATTTTGTTATATGCATTTTGAAACTGTGTAATACTTCCAAATTCTCCCATGAACCATCCATTCCATCCACCCGTTGCTCGGATTGGTAGGCCACCGTGATTCTCTCCTCACTCATGTTTATCAGGAGAACTGCTTCCATGTAGATGGTAGTTAGGGCGAGCAACGTAGAGTAGGTGATCACAAGATGCACCATGGCTGAATCGGCGAACTTTATTATGATAACTGCCTTATGTGATAGTGTTCATCAGTTTGAAGGATAATTTCTTTTATTGATGGTTATTGTCGCCTATAGGGTAATTACTGTTCTGTGATTAGGGTAGGCCGGTTTGAGAACGTCCAGTGGGAGTCATTTGTGAGGTGGGTTGGTGTTTTGATTGTTAGTTGACATTCGCAATTTTATTCTAAGGATTAGTTGCTCGAGGGCGAGCAATGTTTAAGCTTAGGGGAGTTTGATGCGATGATTTTGAGTCGCATTTATAGACCTTTTTCATATGTGTTTTGTGCCTTAATTACTCATTTTCATGGATATTATTGCATAATTCACTTTATTTGGTCTTTGCCATCATTTTATATCAAATCCCCTTTATTTCATTATTTTAAGCATTATTGATCATCTTATCATAAATCGTGTGGATTTATTTGGTCTTGTTGTACAATTTCAGGAAAAACAAGTATCTACATCTGTCGATACCATCGACGGATGTCGATACCATCGACCAAGCCACAGGTTGTCAGCCGAGAAGAGCAATACAGAGTCGATACCATCGACGCCCAAGTCGATGGCATCGAGATGTCTCCAGGCTGCTAGCGAGGATTAAGTCGATACCATCGACGCATGTCGATGCCATCGACACAAGGAGAGCTACAGCGTCGCTAAACGACAACAACCGACGCTAAAGGAGTCGATACCATCGACACCCAAGTCGATGGTATCGAGATCACCACAGGCGCTCAGAATAAAAGAAAGGAAAGCTGCCGCTAATCCGCCGGGTCGATACCATCGACCCGCGTCGATGGTATCGACGCCGGCAGATATGTGTTGGATGTGTTTTGATTCCGATCGGACGGCTGTTGTTATTTGACGACCTAATTAGGGACTTATACCTAATGACGGCCGTCCAGACGAAAAGATCATCTCATTTTTGGATTGCACGAGTGCCGAGGAGGAGAGAAAGGAGAACGGAGGCCGAGAAGCTCATACCGGGTGATTCGGACACTGCCGAAGACAATTTCCACCACCGACAGGCGGGGAAAGCTTGTGTTCTACGCCAAGGATCCACCGGTTCTTCTCCGTTCAGGGGTTTTCCCATCTATTTCACGTTTTTCTTATGAATTCCCCAATTTCTACCATGTATTTGTGTAAGATGAACATGAGAGGCTAAAACCCTCAATCTTTAGGACCGGGAGTAGCCCGGGGATACATTGTATGATGATTTTATATTGATAATTCATATTTTTCTCTCATATCCGTGGTATAAATTCGTTTTCTCTATTGCTATTGTTATGCTTGATCACCATAATAGTAAATTAATGCCCTTAATCACTTCGACAGAAGGATTAACGGTTGAAAAGAAACGAATTCTACATTAATTAATAAAACCCTTGACAAAGGAGTTGTAAAATTAATGGTGGGAACTGAGGGATCGATCTTAATGCGCTTAGTTTAGGGGAATGATTACTATGACGATGGAATCAACCTAAATCTAAGTAGTGGATTACACCACGACAGTGGGTAATTCTCATTTCAGGCCACTACCCGGATAGAGAGAGAAGTGTGAGGAATTATATGAAATCTAATACAATGTTGACCCGCGGGTGAAACCGCCATCCTAAAGATATCCCTTTTAATTGATTAAATTAACCTTTAATCGATTGTTTTCTTTGTTTGATTTTTATTTTCTTTTAATTTGAACAACAAAACCCTACTTTGTTAATCGGTCTAGCTGATTGCGATTAGTTAGTAGAAGTCTCCAATAATTCACGTATCCCTGAGTTCGACTCGGGCCTCACAAGGCCTATATTACTCGACGCGTATACTTGCGTTTAAGCGCGTAGTAAAATACACGTCAATGATGAGAAGTGTTCTCAATCCTAATTATACCAGAACCAGATGAACTCAATCCCACCACATCAATGGCTGAAAGTATGCTTATGGAAGCATACCGAGGATGACATTGATGAGGAGTGCTTAATGTTGTATTATCTGAACTATGAGTTGCAGAGACAACATGAGACATATGATGTCTCCAAGACACTGTCCTAGTATATCATGAAAGAAGGAGATCTAGTAAGGTATTCAAACACTCAATGTGATTGCGTATGTGGAAAGACCTGACTAAGAATGATTCCCTCTGAGCCAAGAGTTGGCTATTGGTATGATACTGCAAATGTTGCGAGAATCATACAGTTCATGATAAACTACAACATGAACAACTTTAACAAGCGTTGACAAAGTTGTTGGACATGTTGAGGATAGTAGAGGCAAAGATGAAGAAGGACAAACCATAATCTTTGATGTGATCAAAGAGAAAGGTAATTCTTAAGGGCAAGGATAAGGGAAAAGCAAACAAGTGTTCTGATGCTATCCAACAATCCAAGCCATCTTCAGCCTCAAGGCACATGGGAAAGGGTGTATGAGGGAATTTCCCTCTATATCTGGAAGAGCAAAAGAAGATGAAGGAGGGGATGGAGATCTCCACCTAAGGTATCATGAAATGAACTGCTTCTTTATCTGAGGTATATGATACCAAGATATGGATCTATCATACATGTCATGCAAGATCCGCAAAGAAGTGATGACCTTTGTGAAAGGACCAAGAAATAAGTACCCATCATTGGAGCAAGTGTTGCTTCCATAGATAGGAGTATCTTTCAGTTTATTTCAGCCTAAAGGGCACGAAATAGAGTTGAGAACTGCTATTTCATATATTGCCAATAGATAGAAACACTTTATTTTTGCATATTGTATGACAATGATGGCAATTAATAAATTTGATGTTTCAATCTTAAAGATATGATCTTTGTGGCAATGCCTTATTTTATCTTGTGATACATGGTATGCATAAGATAAAATGATACCTAAAGTTATAGATAACTCAAACAATCAAATTAGCATTAATCATGAGAAATTCATTTCTAGTTTCCATGTGATGGATAAATCTAGACTCTTTTGGTTAGAGAACCAGTGAGAGACATGCATATCTTGGAAATGATTAATCAATCTTCATTAATGGTAGTGGGAGAATGATTATCCTATTAGGTATAATACATGTGATGTATTTACATACCTATTGGAACAAATGCTAATACTTCAAATGGTGTTTAGAGAAATACCAATATGAATATCTTGAAGTGTTCAAGATTATCATAGATGAAGTACAAATTTGGTAAAGTGTTAATTCTTGATGAGATCAATGAATGAAATACTTGGACCAAATGTTTGAGATCCTTATGAGTGATTATGATAGTGTATCATAGTGAACTCATGATTAAGGCATGGTGATGTCTAAATCAAGAAGGAATCATACTCTAAAGAGTTAGAGAATGATTATCAAATAACTGAATTCTTCTTAATAAAAGAATACCCCACACTAATATAAGAAATTAAGAATCACAAGTGTTGTGAGTTCTTATATCCTTAACAGATACACCTCAATTATCTATGTGATAAGTTGTTCATGTGATGAGTCAACTATCTAGATGAATATGAGGAACCGAATTTTGAGTTATGGTTTATGACCATTACATCCTAAATGACATCCATGTGAACCATAAGGTATGACCTTGATGGTAGCACTCATTGGATGAGATCCATAAGTGCAAATGAATCTTAAGTGTTAAGATACATGGATAACATTTTGAGAAGGATGATGCTTGTTGATTGCAACTTAATGACTAATACATTTGGCATATGGATACTAAAACCACATTCCTATGAGGAATAAAATAAGGATGTGTATGTGACACAACCTATAAGGTTTATAAATCCATAAATGCAAATGAAGTCTATAAGTTACAATGGACTAATCAATGTGATTGATTGAGTACAAGCAACTCAGAATTGGATCTTTACTTTGATGATATAGTCAAAGGGTTTGACTGATATGTCAAAGATAAAGAAGGGGTCTGTGATTTAGTGGGAGTGTATTCACATTCCACATGTTGATGTGAAATGGAAATGTTCTAGAATGGAAATCCAAAAGTGGAAATTATCTTTAAGGAAGATAGAGATGTTTCCTATGTGATAGGAATAGACATCTATAGAGATAGTTCTTGAAAAACCTCTTGACCTGAAAAGAGAGAGCATACATTGGCAATCTGTACTGAAACGTTCAATATGCACAGATTCAGTGGGAGAAAACTTATCCATGTTACATGGAGTCTGTATCCCAAGGCCAAGTGTCCAATTCTTATGAAGAATGGGAACACTAAGAATAGATATGGATCTATCATGTATGTAATCATCCCATTGTCTTGCATGTATGGACATGGCAAGAACAAAATGCATTCATCATCTTGTATGTACGACATGACAATATGATGTGCTCATCCTGATAACTCGTATGTGGGACATAACGAGTGGATGTCTGCCTACTTCCAGTAAGAGTTACTGGAATACCATGAGAACTTGATAAGTACTTGTGAAGTGCTAGTTCTATGGAGATAAGGAAGAGTTCGAAGTAAAGAGTTACATTGATGCGAACTTCTGAAAGGACAGAAAATTAATCGCAAAATATACATAGGATGTATAAAAGTGAAAGTTTGTTAATAATTGGAAGTGTTCCAATAAAACCATTTGAAAGGAAATGTCGATTATCTATACGTTAGAGAACTGCAGTAGATACTATATGGATCTGGAAGTTCATGAGATGAACTTATAGATATTCCGCTCATTGATGACAAGTACGGAATCCTTAATCATGCAATGTGGCTAAAAGTTAGCATAGGAATATAAGATCGCATATTACGACAACTCCATCTCATACGTGTGACGTACAACAAAGAGATGAGAGACATGCAATTTATACTGACTTTGGCAAGGTGTTGCCATTACTCACTATGTTTGCACTAAGAGCACAGTAACATGTGGGACATGTTTGAGGATCACTATGAATATGATTCAAGGGTGATTGGCTTGCAGTGCAAGTGGGAGTCTGTTGGTATGTATGCCCTGAGAGCCAATCATGGGATGATTGGTGGGATACATTAAGATTGATTTGATAAAAATGAAAAGGCAAGCTTCCAATTCTTTCTGGTTCAGTCATATGAGATAATGATAGAAAAGATTGAATGTCTAGAGAATGATAGTACTCAATGACGTATGCTTTCAGGTTAAGGACCTGAACGATGAGATCATATGTATGTTAAGAGTTTGTACATTCTTATTATGTCCCTAGTCGGATGTCATTGTGGAAGGTAGATAGACAGCAATGACACACAAGATTAGATTGTGGTGTTGGTTGATGACAAAATCTCATTAGTCATGATATAGAGATATCAAACCAAACACATAGGTACTTGTTAGAGAACAAGTGTACCGGACATACCCACCGTGAGTTTGACACATGGAACCATGACATGGTAGTCACAGTCAGTACTCATAGTGATGGTGGTGAGTGTGATTCTTAGACCTGAAATCACTACACTCAACACATGTCGTTGGGCACACTTTGACATCATCAAACGCAGTCCTGAAACATGGGTTGTTATAAAGGTGATGATTGGGTGGCTTTGACACATGGGGCTTTTGAGGGGTGAGTGATAGATATGGGATTTGTCCCTCCTGAGGGAGTTTGATATCCAAGGACACTTGATGTGAATCAGTATGTGATATTGATGTCATACATATCTCGTTCAATCTATTCTGAGATCAAGAAAGTGAATGAACATTGACAGGATGACTGTTCCATGCCTCGAGTTCATTCGGGATATCAGTGACAAAGGAATTATACATTCACTGTAACACCATTCACGAATTGTAGGATGAAAGTTGTTCTCTAACTTTCTACTTTCACTTGGGTAGCACTGATGTGTGAGTAGGCACCGCTCTTTGCTTGTGAAGTCATAAGTGTTATGGACTTTCACTGCAGGGTCACACACATAGGATTTAACCTGGAAGAGGAGTTTTGTCCACAAGCAACGTTTAGATTGATTACTAAAGGAGTTTAGTAGTTCAATTAAACACTCAACCAGTCGATAGCTCAATATCATTTGGTTCAAGATGTTGGATGCATTGATTGGAGTATCGGATTGATTGAAATCGCAATTGACAGATTCTGCACAGCCTGCACTCCCAACCAATCGGCTCAAGTGTTGAACCGGTCGGCTGAGGTTGCTGAACCAACCAGCTCAAGTGTTGAGTTGATCGGCTCATGGTCAGAGGGAAATGATCGGTTCAAGTGTTGAAACGATCGGTTCAACTGGTGCAACCGAGCAAGTTGGGAAAGTCAGGTCGGTGAGAATTTTCCTTGCGTTTCACTTGCCCAATTTGATTGGAACAAGGATTGGTATTCGATACCAATTAGAAATAAAAGAAGGAAAGTCAACCGGGAACTGATCAGGACCATGAACCGACCGGTTCAGAAGTGAACCGATCGGCTCATGGGTCCCAACCGATCAGTTGGTGATACAACCGACCGGTTCAGGTCCCCAACCGACTGGTTCACTTGTGAACTGATCGGTTCAGGTTGCGAGTTGGTTGCTTTTGTAGAAAATCTCGAACCCTTCTACTCCTTCTTTTAGTACCGCATTGCCAGGGATGGAGAACCATGTCCCATGACCCTCCTATATATATAGGGGTATTGGGGGCTTTTCAAACAGCAACTCAGTGCAACCAGTTGCTCTACAAAGATGTCGTTCTCTCTGGTTTTGGTAACCGAGAGAGAGCCCGAGCAAGTGCTTCCCGTAAAGGGAGGTGCAGCAAGGGAAGGACAACTACAGTTGCAACTGGAAGTAGGAGAGTGTGTTGGCGACTAGTACGTCAACAAGAGGGTGTGACTCCTTCCACTTCCTTGTGGGACAAGGAGTGTGGAGTTCCATGTGGTCCGTGTGGACTACTACAGAGGCGGTAGGACACTGCCGCTTAGGAGGACAACTGTCATCTGACAGTCCGGTAGGAGGAGGAGTCGTCAGTCCCGGTGCGACCAGGAGCTTCACAGACGCCATCCAAGACCGGAGTTGAAGACCGCACATAGCGCGAGGTATTCCACAAACCATCCTTTCCTATTATATAGACGTTGACGCATTTCCTCGTGCTGGGTTTGGGGGAGAATTGTTTTTGTTTCCGCTGGCTTCTCTGCCTCCCCTAAAACCCATCACCTTCACCTCCTTGAAGTAGTGTCAATCACCTTGGAGAAGCCTTAACACCTTGAATTATTTCCAAGCAAGCTCTCTCAGAGAGCCTCCCACACTTGGAGTAGTCAAGGAGGATGACTACATCAACTTGGAGAAGTATATTGGAAAAAGGAAGGGTACACCAATGTAGTACAACACTTTGATCCTATATCAAGCATTTAGTCCTCCTAACCACTTGGGATGGATTTTGCTAGGTGGTGGCTAGGGGCTTGTAGCTATGGGACACAAACATAGAGCTCAAGGAAGAAGATGGTAAGTATAATTTTTCTATTTTTCTCTCTTGAAGGATTGATCAAGTATAACTTCTATTCCAAGTGCGCAAGTTCTATGTTGGGTGTCCTAGGACCACTTCTATTTATAGGAATGGGTTTCAAGTGACTATGGTACCTTAGGGAAGTGTCTACAGGGTTCTTGAATGAGAGATATCCATTATAGTTGGGTCAAGTTAGATGTAATGACTAATTTAGTCGTTTCTCAAAATTTCAATCCAGAACCTAATTTGGTGTTCAATATTTTTGACTGGTCATGTCTCAGTCAACAATTTCTTTGACTAGGTGTGGTTTGAGTATATAAGTTATCTCTAACAACTAGCTATAATTCAAACTTTGTTAGTCAACTGGGTTAACATTCTACTTCCGGTCGACAATACTTTTACCGGATGTGACTCGGTCCACGAACTACTCAACCAGAATGACTCAAAGTATGTATATTGTAACAATTCTTCTGGTGCACTGAGTCTTCGACCAAGGTTATTGTCGGTTGACAAATTTCTCGACCAAGAAAGTCCCTATAAATAGGTGTGCAAAATTTTGAAAAACCTATCAAATGAATTTTCTAATAAAAGATAATGACTCTAGATCCTAGGGGGGATCCTAACTTAAGGGTTCTGGGTGGATCAAAAATATCTAGCACTTGATTTTACATGGTTTCTAGATATTTGTATATGATGCACTTGTACAAGTCATTACAAGTAGTACATACATGAAAATACAAGCATTTGATCATTTTAACTTCATCTATACATTGAGTGTGATCTCCTTGAACCCTAAAATACTTGAGTGACAAGTTAGATCCATAAGAATGAAATGTTTGTCTTCATTAAAATCAAGGATAAGATAACATCCAATTTAGCCTACAAGTTCCATGTCATCAATCAAGGCAATAATAATTAAAAAAGTCCCCTGTTGTAGTATCTTTTAGAGTTGTTTTCATATCAAGATCTATATAGAATATTATATTTAACAAGCACACACATAAATTTTTATGTTGAAATTCCATTTGGTAACCATTAAATATCTCCCACAATTCATTTAGGTCTCAAAACCTTTGTCTTTAAATTTATAGAGTTGGGATCTACAATGTCCTATTTTTGTAGGGGGTTTATAAGGTCTTGACGAATGTGTCATCTAGTTCTCCCTAGGTTTATATTGTACCTTTAGAGATAGAATTATGGCATGCTTTTACCTTGTCCCATAGAAATAAATTAAGTATATGTCCAAGAACATGTTTATGTGAAACTATATTAGTTCTAGTAGTGTCACTAGAATTCTTGAAGGTCTGGGTTAATTATGTTGGGTTTTCAATGAAAGTGCCATTGATCTTTATGGACTAGATAAGAGTGATTAGGCTAGTTCAAAACTAACTATTATTGATATTTATGGTTGGTTTAACAAATCTTGTAACAATATTGTTTACCTTCTACTTGTTATAATCATTTTGAGATATACACACCATAGGGTTTTTATTCTCATCATCATTACCATTCATCCAATCTTCAAAGTAGGAATTATTATTATCTCCCTTGTCTATAAAAGGTGTTAAGGAGTAATCCTACGTGCTCACATAATTATTCAAAATGCTATGTTAGTTATGGTTAAAAGTCATGGGATGCTAATGGTGCTAAAGAGCTTCTCGACATAAGATACTTTAAAGTACCTATATAAAGAGGGAAAACTGAATGAATAGAGATGAAAAGAACATAAATTTATATAATAAAGAAATATAGTGATAGGACAATTAAGAAAAAAAACCTTTTTTCACCACCACTAAAGCTGCCAAAACATAAAGCAAGCTTAGTGGGCTCGAGTATTCAATACTGATATCTGATCTGATATCAAAACCTAACTTGTTTTTTTAATACTGAAACCTTTAATTTATAAGTCTAATCACTGAACATTCTCTTGCAAGTGCATAAGATTTATAGTAGAGGAAGTTTATGTCATCTTTAGTATCACATGAATGATTTAGAATCTCTAACAGGTTTTCATTACTAACTCAATCAAACATATGATAATGGTTACAAACTAAAATTAGTAAGGCTGAAAGTAGAATTAAATCTAAGTTAACAAATGGAAACATATGAGAATAAATGTTTTGATCACCAGTCACTTCAACCACACTACTTATCTGATCATATCTATAAAAAATTAGATAACAATTAAATACGTGATTGCCAAGGTCACTATACACATCCCAATATTTTATTTGGAAAGAACATGTAGATGTCATGGATAGTGTCACTCTTGGGGATAACTATAGATACATGATTATTATGATCTAACACTCAAATGAATTAATGCGACCATCATCCATTGTGGTCTAGTTGGATCTTCTCTCTCTATATAAGGGTATATTTAAAATGCCATTATTGTCTTTATTTGAGAAATATGTAAGACTAGAAATATAAATGGTCATAGAAAGCATTTGATATGAGTAATGTTTGATAATTACAATCATAAGTAGCATGATCAACAAAAATTTCTCCCAATCAAGAGATGACACTAGCAACTCATGACCAAAATGGCAGTTTGGAGATGGAGCTAAGTTTCATCATAAAGGAAGAAAACATAGACTAGTCTCCATAGAGGAGAATAGATCTCTTTGATAAAGCTTGTACACGATTTTTATATAGACTTTGAACCACTATCATGGGCTTCATAGCAGACCAATAAATGATATCCATCAAGGTGGAATAAACATGATGAGGAAGTGTGTGGATGCATATATGTCAGGTTCTTGTGGACTTTTGACATTGTCACAGACATATAGTAGATGATGAGAAGGAGGGAGAAGTAAAAGTGAGTCATGAGAAAAGGTTAGAAAACATATAATGTATATGAGAGGGTTCTATATATATGCAAGAGTTTGTATGAAGGGTATAAGTTTCTTTTCATCAACTTCCAGGAAGAATATGATTGAGGATAGATCACATCCAAGATTGATAGCTTCCAAAAATGGGTCACTTCTTCTCCCCTTTGGATAATGTTCATCATATGGAATTTGTAACTAATTGGATTGAAATGCATTTAATCAAGTTGGAAAGGAATCCAATGTGCAAATTTGTTTGTATATATATGTGTTATTCTCAATTGGTTGAATTTTCTTAAGGAAAAGGAGATTGTAACTTTTTAGTAAGTCATCAATAATCATTCATGGGCATCATTCCTATGAGAATACGATGCATGTGCTTGAGAGGCTATGTGATTATGAAAAATCAAGATAATTGGATGCCTTCTCATATATGTGAATGCCTTGTTGACTGCATCATGGCCTCATTCTTCTAGACCTGATAGTGTTCATGTGTTCATTAAAGGATTTAGAATAGAAAAATGGAATAAAATCAAATACATACTAAGTAACATACACATTGGTAAAATGTGTATTCTTGCATTTCCTAAAATAACCTAGTGATAATCTAGATATAGGCTATAGAAATAGGCATGTTCAATATTATAAGGAAAATTGTGGCTAATTATATCCAAGATACGAATAAAATATGAATGTTATAATGTATTGTGTAACTAAAAATCATTGTGTAGGTCATGGAGGACATTTCACAACCACAGTTTTTGCTTCTGATTTAGTTATTCTTTCCCATATAAACCACATTTGCATATAAATAAATGGAGGTCTAGAAACTGCATATTACATCACATTGACCTTTCCACACAAACCAGATCTTTGGTCCAACCCACTATTGTTCCTTCACCATCCTCAAGCATATTATATGTTCACTTTGAGGTGAAGGTAGTAGTTTTCTATTCATTCCATCACATAAACACATGAAGAACACAACCAAACATGAGCACAACATGCAATATATTCCCCATATGATGGTAGACCATACCCTCCTCCACATATTCAAAAATAGGCTCTACATTGGCAAGTCAATATTTATACTTTCCTTCCATTTCGGTAGTACAATAATAATGGATCATGATAGATAATGGTTTGCAACTAAATACTTTCAAGAAATTTACATCTAGGTTATTTGACATTTCATGTGGGTCCAATCCCACACCATGTGGTTGCTTAAGATGGAGTTTGATGTTAAGCCTATTGTTTAAAATAAAGCAAAGGGAGGGGGTATGAATAGTTATAGAATATATTAGTTCTTCATTTATTTTATTTTGTTTTTAGTCTTCAATTTGATCATCTAACATACTTATACTTTCTCTACTATCTTTATTGGATCTAAGTTTCTGGTGAGAGGAGCAAAAATAAATTTCAATCCTACACTAGCTCCAACACCTCTAACACAATCAGGTTCACTAGACTACTAAGAGAAAATGACAGGTCATCCCTTTGGCCATGAGGGATGAACTACCTTCTATTCTTTGTATAATGAAGTTCTAAATTGATCACAAATAAATAATAAAGTATTTTAAGGGAAACTTCAATAAGTAAAACAAAAGTTGAATTTTATTAATCATGTTGATAGCTTTACCACTTTTTTGAGAACTTATTTTTTGTGGGATTTGAAAATTTCCTTGAAGGTGTTGTCTGGGCATAAATACACTTCCCATGATGAGATGGACTTCAAATTGATTATATTTTATATTCCTCCTAAGATGAGAAGAGTCGAGCTACCTTGTTTTGGTGACAAATGTTATGACCATGGGTCTCTAATTGCTGGTCGTGACATTCATTGTTCATCCATGTATTCAGACCTCACATATGTTTTCATTTGTTCAATAAAAATGACATGTAATGATAATATCAATAGAACAACAAGATTAACGTGTAGTGGAATTATAATACTTTGAACATCTTAAGTAGTGTGTGGAAACAAAATTTCTTCCATGGCTCTGGGTAAGTAAATGCATATTCTTCAGTTGCAGACTTATGTGTGGTTCACTTTTCCATCCAATATTTGGTGACATTGGTCTTCAAACCTCTACATATTAACAAAATTTTGAAGTACATTGTTGTGATAGATTTTTTCATGTACTATAAAAATGAATTGCATTGAAAAGTAGTTAATTGTTAATAAAAATTGTAATCAAATACTTGTTACTTCATTATAGAACACATGTATGCATCCTTCCATTTAATGGAAACATCATATTTATGCTAAGATTGTATGTTTACTGGAACCTTGCTACGTATAGTTATACCTACACAATTTTTGAAGGCATTTCCATTGTCACCAATATGTGTAGTAGCATCAAAAGGTAAAATGTTAATCCCCTCTATATTAGCCTTGTGACTCTTTCTTTTGTTCATGAGTGTGGGCGTATAGTTTGTCATGTGAATGTGCCAGTCTATCTAGCACATCCAAAGGTGTACTCCAATAGGTGCTCCTAATCTTAGTTCTTCTCCATTATGTGCTTGTCCTTTAAGGCCATGATAATACCATGGTGGACCATGTCTATGTAATTTTACACCATATAGAGAATATTGACATTTATTTTGACTAAACGTGGTATATATCATACAGTTAAAATCAAATCCCAACTGACAATTTTGTTTAATGTGAATCCATATTTCCTCCATGTGATTGTGTTATAGTTAACATTTACATTAGGAAATCAATCTGAAAAGGGATTGGTGCCATCATACATTTTGTAATACTCTTCTTTGTTGATTGAGTCTATATTGATTTCTATTTTACCACTAACAATTAAAAGTAATTTTTGATCTTTGATCACATATATGTAGACTTTTTTCACTATGATGCCATGATGAATGGATCATCTTTCTCCACAATATTTCAAAAGTTTAATAATTAAAATCCCACTGCCATGCCTTTATTATTTTGAATCTAGTTTCACCATAATACATGAACTCAAAATGTTGTAGTCAAATTCCTATACATCTTCGATAACATTTTAATCTGACATCTTAGCTTGTTTTGGTATATTTCCTTCCACACTAGAAAAATCATAGAAGATAATTGTACATTGACTTTGGTATGTTGTAGTATACTCTTGTCATCTCAGTGATTAGTGTAGAAGGAAAATTGATTCATCTCACACCCCTCGTATGAGATGACATACATTTTATGTTAAAGGTGAGATATTTATTCCTTCAACAACATAATTGGTGATTGTGATAGTTGAATAGTTCATTTTTCATACCACTTAATAAATGTTCTATCATGCTCTTCTAAAATCCACATCAAACGTTGTAGGGGATATCATATCTTAATAATAAATGTTCTATCATGCTCTCCTAAAATCCACATCAAAATTTATTATTAAGATATGCTATCATATAAATAATTTACCATTCTCATTGATGTCATAATCCACATCAACATTGTAGGGGATATCATATATGATATCATATCTTAATAATATTGGTGTGGTCAATGCTAGAAGTATTGATTTCATATATGCTATGTAATACTTACAAGTGTGTGTGTTTGCATAACTTAGGAATGATTCTTGCCCCTTATTATCCTAGAATTCCCTTTCCACAATGTTAATGCGGTAAGTGTAAGAGTATGTATATCCAATTTACCATTATAGTGTACAAAATAATTGGAGAAATCCATTACCTCCCTACAAACATAAATCCTATTAATACTCCCTTTAGAGTGATAACCATTTCTGACATCAATTTTAAGAGCCTTATGCAAGTTTGACCTAGCATCTTTGCCTTCATGGTCAAATGAAAAATAAGATGAACTGTGATATTAGAAAATGAAGGGAAATGCTTCACAAACTGGAACAAGGCAATGGTCACTTATTTTTGAAAATTATTGAGATTGGTAGGATGTATCACTTTTCTACATATATCATTGAAACAAAAATATATTCTAGTGATTTAAAATATCTATATGTATATCTTGAAACATTAATGTGTGATAATCATGAGATTTAAGACCTATATTCTTATCCTTGAGCAATACCAATTTTTTTGATATGAATTGAGACCATGTGGTACCTTATGATTATACAAATGATCAAAAAGTACACTTTTTATCACGTCTAGGAAATGTGTAACAAGCAAGGGGTTAGTATGTGGATTGACCCCTATTCTCAAGTATT
Organism: Alisma plantago-aquatica; assembly: GCA_963693085.1. NCBI lineage: Eukaryota > Viridiplantae > Streptophyta > Magnoliopsida > Alismatales > Alismataceae > Alisma > Alisma plantago-aquatica. The sequence goes on from OY856412.1 coordinate 999,773,407, forward strand.
GACAATTATTTCCATATATCTGCTGGATCGATAGTCTTTGGGGAGGTGATTAGAGATATAATACTTACACTATACTTGTTAGAACTTCAAGGTATATACTGGAGTGCAACAAAACAAGCATAGAAAGGATGAGACCGATTGAATAAGCACCAAGGAACGCAATTAATTATAGTAGTTCCAACCTCTAAACTTAGAAATGTATTACACTGCCTAGAGAGGTCAACCACTAGGATTTTGAACTGTGAGCACCACCTTATTTTGAGTTATAAGAGATACACAAAATGGCCACCCTTGACTAGATAAATGGTCAAATTAGCTTCCCTTTTAGGATAAGGGAGCCAAAAACCATCCCAAGCACTTACCTATCAATCTTCCAAGTATCTTCAGCCTTCTTGCAAAGTCTAACCCACTCTTGAAGAGGATATTTCGTCTTAATGTCCACCTCCTTGGTCAAGGATTGAATCATCAATAAAGCTTTGTCAATGAATATTACAAGAGACAACATTAATATTCACATAGGATTACAAATTGTTCTAGCACTCATTTAAATTATAACTCACTCAAAATAAATTAGAGAAGTAATCAAGCTTGATGGAGATTAGGAGATATTGTATCCACAACCACTCAAATACAACATAGAAACATAGAAGGAAAACCTAGAATGAAGTCTAAGGGATAGTTGAGGTTGCTGACTAGCTAATAGAGACATTTAGATTGAACTCTAGCCATTCTGGGGGTTCCAATGGATCTATTTTTTTTTCACCCCTTAAATGCACTTTTTAGCACTTTAGATAGCAAAAAATGCAATTGAGTTACCTTTTGGGAAACTCAATTGATAGTGTCAATCTGATCACACTTGTTGGTTGAGTTACCTTGTCATAAGAAATTTGGTCGATAGACACTCCTATCAAAGCCAGTGACGATTGTCAACTAAGTTATGTCAGGGGAAAACTTGGGTGACAGAGTGTTCTACCAAAGCCCATAAATGGATGTCAGTTAAGTTACCCCAGGAGCAATCTCAGTTGGCAAGCCTTTCTATTTTGGCTAAGATAAAACCCTATAAAGTACATATATTAAATTTTAACTCTAAGTACCCATAAAGCTTAGCTATAAGTATACATTAAACATGAATGATTTATGGACAACTGTAATAGAGAATCTATCTATTCTCAAATGTTGAATTTGTGTTGTATTTGGCTTTTTCTTTGGAAAACTAGGGTTTTTTAATTTCATTCTTTTTGTATACCTATATATCTGAAATATATCTCAAGTAGACATGTTAGATACCCATGACTAGAATGGTTAAGTCATTATCACAATATGGATAATGTATAACTATTAGGTCAATATTCTCCCCATTTGAGTGATGATAAACCATTCCTATAAACATTAAAATGATTGAAGTTTGAATATTTTGCCTTTGAATATTGGGGGATATGAATATAAAATAACAAGTGCCCCCTCAATTCAAGAGTACCTTTACCTATGTGATTAGTTATTACAGACAAGAATAACACATATATGTTGTTTCCAGTCAAGTATTAACACATAGACATACAATGAAATCTATTTCATTATGCAACCAAGCCTTTTCTTCCCCTTCTTCATATTAAAAGAGAGGGGGTAGAAGAGCCAAAACTCAATTTTGTCCAACCATAAGCACCGACATATAATCAAAAGTAAACTAGTTTCAATAGTCATAATCAAAATCTGAATCTAAAAAACTCCAAGTCTCAATAGATACACATTAGAAACAAAGTCTAGAGTATGTAATGTAGAGATTACAACATGATAAAAATGAATTCATGATTAACACAAAATGAATGATGACAACATAAAAGTAAAATAGTTGCATCAAATACAAGTTCCCTAATGTGATCCATGCTAAGATCACAAAATACAAGTACAAGGACACTCTTAATACCTAAGAACACTCTTAATAGACTTCAAAAAAAAAGACACTCTTAATACCTAAGAACTAGTCATTCTAAGCCGGGGCATAGTTTTTCTCACTGAAGTCTTCATGTATGTGTAACATCCCAATATTTGAGGCCTCAGATGAAAAGATCTTAAAAGGAATCATTAGACTACCCATATCACCAAGGTGCAACTCCTTTTCCGGGAGCCCGTCGCTAAAGAACTCCATAGTTAAGCATGCTCAACTTGTAGTAGTACTAAGATGGGTGACCAATCCAGAAGTTGATCCTGACTTGCATGTGAGTGATGATAATGTGTGTAGTTAAGTCTAGTGGTGGTCTATGGGGCCAGTCATCATTCCTAAAATTCTACTAGAGACTTGGGAAGTGGGCCCGAGTGTTACAAATGGTATCAAATCCATAAACCCTATAGTATTTAAGGCCCACATTGGCATGTGGCATGCCACTCTTGAGCTGTATGGTTTAGGCAAGTTGGAAAGAGTTGCCCATGGTTGACGTAGCCACACTTACATTGGTATTCCATGATTGGGAGCTGGGTGTCCATAGGCCATTATGGGTATGTACTAAAATGGGGAAATATTATGAGACCATATAGTTGAGCCTTGACAAAGACGTCAAGAATATAAGTGGGGGAGATTGTAACATCCTAGCATTTGAGGCCTTAGATAAAATGATCTTAAAAAGAATGATTGGACTACCCATATCACCAAGGTGCACCTCCTTTTCTAGGAGCCCATCACTAAAAAACTCCATAGTTAAGCGTGCTCAGTTTGGATTAGTACTAGCATGGGTGACCAAGCGTGCACGTTAGTGATGATAATGCGTGTAGTTAAGGCTAGTGGTGGTATGTGGGGCTAGTTGTCATTCCTAAAACTCTACTAGAGCCTTGAGAAGTGGGCCCGAGCGTTACAGTATGAAGGAGTAGAAAAAGCAACAAGATTTGCCTCAGCCTCATCTTCATCCTCACCATCATTACCATCCTCATCAACATCTACATCAACATCATCTTCTTCTCCTTCCTCAAGGATATCATCAACAACCAAGGTAATGTCTAAAGGTGCAAAGGATTTTGTGGCTGACCATCTGTGGCATTGAATTGGGACCAAGTCATTTAAAAAGTAGATCATGTGCCTTAAAAAAAGGTCGGTGCAACACTTCAATCCAAAGAAATAAGAGTGAAAGAAGCTGGATGGGTGGAAGAGCCAAATGTTGAGTCAAGGAAGGAGATGAGTGAGAGGACGTGAGTGAAGGTCCAATAATAATAAGTGTTGAGAGAGAAGCGGAAGGAGCATATTAAGCTATAGGGTAGAACGGATCACATGCATATATAGAAAAGTCAGTGGCAAAGAATAAGTGTTTGTATGGAAGATAAGGTGAAGGGCATTATAAGTTCATGTTGATCATTATGTGAATTGTATTTAGGTTGAGATGGTCTTGAACCTACAGACTGAAGGCATTCTAATACATCATGTATCCCACGAGAGTCTCATTGGATACAAATAATGAAACCTTACTGGGTTTAGGTGGTGCAAGTGTGGAAAAGGATTGGTTAAATGGAGTTGAATGGGAGGAAGAAGCATCATGGGTGGTAAATTATTTGGAGTTTTGGAAGGATTTCTTAACCGAAGTCTTACTTATCACTACACCTACCCTACTAGCATTATATTTGAAATGAGTAAGGAGCGATTTTCCAGTGAGTTGGCAAAAGAGACCATATATAAGATTGTAATAAGGAGGATGGGTGTTCCTAATGTTCTTATCAAAGTCAAAATATGTCTCTTGGTGAAGAATGTAACAAGACCACTTCATGTTGATCCCCTTTAGGAGGTAACAAAAGATAAATTTAGTGTTTTTCAAAATGTCAGTTTGATTCTTCTTTGGATGGACAATGCAATTTACTAAAAATAATTGAGTTCTTTCCTAGTGTTTAAGGTAGAGGAAGGTAGGATGAATTCTTCCTATAGCGATGACCGTGTTTCTTGAGGAACTTATGGATGTCTGGAAGTGAAATCTTGGGATCAAACCTCTTGTAGAACTTGTCAAGATAAATCAAGTCAAAACATTGTGGGTTGGTTTGCTTCCAATTGCACCCCATCTCATCTCCAATGAAATAAGAGTTGAAGGATTCCTTAGATATTTTGGAATTTAAACCCAAATACCATGGAAGAGAGAAGAACTAGGGTCTCAAGTTGTAGAAAAGTGGTAGAACAGTTCCAATTAAAATTTTCATAGAACTCATCCACTACTCTTTTGTGATAGTGATAATTGAAATAGGTTAGGCATTCAACACACAATTCATCAAGGGATTGTTTCACAACGACATACTACACTTGTGGGTCACATAATCTTAGATCTATTGGGCATAGAGAGAAAAAAGAGTCATAGGAAGAAGTTCCTTATACCCATTCATGGCCTGGATGTTGATGGCTCTAGAACCATCACTGATGGACTCCCTAGACGAGGGAGTGAGCATCTTGTAGGACAAGGATGATTTATCAATAAAGTAAGATATTGATGTTTCTATTTTAAAAGATATGATCTTGCATGGATACACCCAAACATCTAATTATCATTGTATAAAAGACTTTGAGATGAATGTTTATAACGTTGATACCAAAAGATTATAATTGATAACTCAAGACTATCATTCACATTAGTCACATTGGATGTACATATAACAAATGCATGTGTAGAATACATATTGATGTTAATCTAGTTTACCTTATCTATCAAACCTAAGGAATCATGCAAAGCCTTATTTATGCACAAAATGACATAACATCCTTTACTAGATTGAGTGGGAGGATAAGCCTTCCATTAGATCTCATACTTGTGATGCATGAAGATCTTATGGAATGGATGCTATAGATAATTTCTTATACTTCATTTTGTTACTGGTAATATGATGATATGTACTCAGTAAAATAGAAACACAAATCTCTTGGTGTTCAAGAAGATTATAAATGAAGTAGGACCTTGATGAAAATATTAAGAAACTTTGATGAGATCAAACATTGAAATATTTTGCATCAATACCTTGAGTACCTTCAAGAAATAACTATGATAATGTATCACAGATTAAATCCATCTGAGCATGATGATGTGTTAGAATGAAGGAATTACATCATGATGGGTCATGATATAATTATCAATTAATCTAATCTTCTTATACCCTCATAAATATATAATCACTAAATAATGTACCGTCTACATGGTTTATAAGACGTCATATATGATATGATTTGGGAATATCCCAATATGTTTAAAGGATCAAAACCTACATTGATAAAGTCATTTCTTGAAGAAGGTTTATCCAGAAACCATAATTGTTGAATATTACTGTTAATCCCAATCCAATAACAAAAGTGTTTTGTTGATAGGATAACTGAGTTCCTAAAAGATCAGTGGGAGTAAAAGTAGAACTCAAAATGTTTAAGATCAATAAAGAGGTACAATGAGAACTAAGTGAATCATAAGATGTTGTGGAATCTCAAGTTCTTCTTGTGACATAGAATAAAATAGTTCTAGTAGAACACATATGAGATTGGAGGATTATGAATCCAATGATTTAGATAGGTTGGTCATAATAGGATGAACCAACTAATCAACTAGAAGCTATTAAGTACCATGATCTGAGTAAATGGCTCAAGTACATTAGGGAGTCCATGTAAGATAACAAGGTAGGACCTTGATAGCACCACCTAAAGGGGTAACACCTAAAGGGTGCAATGAGGTCTTGTGGAAAAGACCTACATGGGCAACATAAAAGGACAAATTGGTTGAATAAGGTTTTTTGGCATATGAATTTAAAACTGGATTCCTTAAAGGGAATACATCAGAGGCTGTGTATGTGATGCAACCTAAAAGGTGTTATAACTTCATGAATGCAAATAAAGTCTATGAACTACAAAGATCAATATGGTATTGAAGCAACCATATCAGAAAATGGGATCTTTTGATTTGACAAGATAGTCAAAGAGTTTGACTTCAATCAAAATAAAGATGAAATTTGTGATTATAAAAGATTTAGTGGGAGCATATATGAACATTCCACATATGATGAGGAATAACATCTCATTATTATGAATATTGAGATTTGGCACGGAAAACACCTTCAACAAAGAAGGACTATATGAAATAGATTATGAGATAAGGATCAAGACCTATGAGATAGTTCTTAAATATTTCACAATGGAAGTTTGAGTACATACAACAACAATGTGTTGAAAGATTTCAACATATAAGGATTCAATGAGAGATAATCCGGATTAGTCTCTCATGAACCTTATGTTCCAATTCTTGTGAAGAATGGAAATTACATGATAAAGATGCCATAGGATGTAATAATGGATCTATCATGAATGCTATAAGTGTACTTATCCCATATAATCTTGCATGTCTTGGACATGACAAGAAAATAGTAAAATCCAATAAGGGTATTAGGAATGTTATTAAATATATCCATTATCAATTGAGAAGTACTTAAGCATAGTTTAATAGTCAATAAGGATAGCAATATAAGGAAGAGTTGGATGTAAAAGGTTACATTAATGCACTTTTCCATAATGAAAAAGCCACAATAAATGTTTGATTTAAAAGGAGAAATGATGTTGGTTGGAAGGGTTCCAAACTAATAGCCATTAATTATATTCTACAATATATACTGAGTATACTTGTGTTATGAAAATAGAGTGATGCTATATGAATCTAAAGGTTCATATGATGAACTTATAGATATTCTAACCATTGATGGATCAGTAGTGATACTGTGACAACAATGGAGATACTTGTTAGACAAGGAATATCAGATTCCATGTCATGATGGTTTCATATAAGAGAAGAGATAAGAAAGATGCAATATACCAACTTATAAGCAATATGTTTCCAACCCGCTCGATTGAGCACTTGCACAACAGAAACATGGTGGACATGTTTTGATCACTAAGAATGAGATTCATGGGTGATTGGCTCTAAGAGCAAGTGGGAGTCTGTTGGTAATGTATGCCTGTACAACCAATCATGTGATGATTGACATGGCATATACCATAAAGGATTTGATAAATGCTTATAAAGGCAAGCTACCAATTCAATATGTTTTATTTAGTTATGAGATAATGAGGAAACATTATGAATGTCTAAAGAATGACAATACTCAATGACATATGTCTTCAAGTACATTACTTGGAGGATGAGATCATACTATGTTAAGAGTGTGTACATTCTTATTTTGGCCCTAGTTAGTTGTTACTTTGGAAGGTAGATAGACACCAGTAACACTAAAGACTAGAGTGTGGGTTGGTTGATGACAAAATCTCATTAGTCATGATATGGAAATATCAAACCAAGCATACAGATACATGTTAGAGAATAGTGTATCAGACAATACCACCTTGAGAGTGACACATGGAAACCATCATTGGTGGTCATAGTCATCTCTCATAGTGAAGGCAGTGATTGTGATTCTTAGATCTAAAATCATTGCACTCGTCACATGTCATTGCGTACGCTTTGCCATCATCAAACACAATCCTAAAACATGGGTTGTTATAAAGGTGATGATTGGGTGAGTTTGACACACTATGATACACTGTGAGTGATAGATATGGGATTTGTCTCTCCTACTAGAGTATGATATGCTGGCCACTTGATAAGAGAGACCAAGATATGCATGCACATGCACATGCGAATCAATATATGATATTGAGGTCACAATATATCAAATAGTTTGCTCTTGATTCAAGAAACATGAGATGAACATTGAGAGGATGACAAGTCCATGCCTCAAGTTCACTATGGATATCAGTGACAAAGGAATTATACAATCACTGCAACACCTTACACAAATTGTAGGTTGAAGTTGTTCTCCAAATTTCCATTCACTTAGATAGATATGATGTGTGACTATGCACCGCTCCTTGTTTGTGATGTCATAAGTTAGTTATGGAAATTCACTGCTACTGTGATATGGGACCTATTGGGTCACACACATAGGAACTCATTTAGAAGAGGAGTATAATCATGGATGATGATTGGATTGATTACTAAAGTGTTTAGATATTCAATTCATGCAATAGATTGGCTGAATAAACTGCCAAACAACCATATCAAGTGTTGAGACAACTGTTTGGGTAGCTAGACGAGTGTCTCAAGTGTTGATATGGTCATTTGGGTTATCAAGATGATCAAAGATCGAATTGGCTAAGTTCTGCCCAAATTGAGGAGTGAACCGACCAATTCAAATATGCTGAACGGATTGGCTTGACTCTGGCTCACCAGACCACCATCTGGGTGAGCAAGATAGGTGTCTCACATGTGTGAGATGTCTCAATTGGGGCAAATGAAGGTTTTGGATGTTTCCCAAACTTGTTCAATTGCACAATGTTTGTGGTGCAAGGAATTGATATGTAACATTAATTGGAATCGAATTGCCAAATTCATGTGTGATTGGAAAACTACCAAACAACCTTTTGGTAGTGTAAGACAACCATATCGTGTAACCAGATGACTATCTGGGTCACCAGATGACCGTCTCGTGACTCGCAAGTTGAGAATATTCAAGATCTTCTAGTCCCTTCCACTCCCGCACAATCCTGTACAGACTGGGAAACCTGACCCAAACCCGCCTGCAAGTAGAGGGGTATTGGGGGCTTCCAAGACCACAACATCAACACAAATGAGAATTATTTCCTCTAACAATTAGTATACTCTCTTGTTGTAGTAACCGAGAGAGCCCAAGAAAGTGCTACATGACTAGGGGGGATAGCGATGGGAGAGAACAACTAAGAATCGTTGTTGTGGGAGAGCACGTTGGTGACTAGTATGCCAACAGGAGGGGCACATCCTTCCTATCTATTCTAGTTAAACAATAAGTGTTCTAGTTGGTTTGTGTGTACTACTCTAGAGGCAGAAGTCCTGACACCACGACCATGCAAAAATAGAGACATACATCACTAAGAGGAAATATACACATTATAAGAAAATAATATATATATATATATATATATATATATATTATTGACTTAGAGAAAATCTATACATGCATTTTCCTCAAGCATTCTTGAGTATTTAACATGAAGAATTGAGTAATAAATATATGCATCTCCCTATGATGCCCATTTAAGAGCACATGATTTCTAGGAATGTCCTTAATTTATTGGAAATCCCTTGACATTTTTTTGAGGTCCATGATTTGAGAAGTATATAAAAACTAATTTATTGCCATTTATCTTAACATTAACATTATCATGAACATGAAAATAATCTTAAACTTGATGCGATCTCTCCCTCTTGATACCTGGACTTTAAATTCATTCATCATGATCATAGTCTCTAATCTTAGTGATCATGGTAACCATAAGCCATACGATATAACAATAATCAAGCAATTGATAAAATGAACATGATTTAGAACATTTAACTTGGAATTGAAATCATAATTCATAAATCATACATAGCATACAGTTCAACCATTATACATATATAGAGTGGCATGACCTGCTTACCTGGAGCAAGGCACATCCTTAGGTTAGGCGTTCTTAATCATGGTCATCTCCTAAACCACCTAAAACGATCATTTATATATCAAAATTTATCTTAAAATGATGTCAAACCCAAATCTTATGTCTTTAAGAAATCTTGATCTGATTTAAATTGAACTAGGGTTTATAATTAGTGAAATTGTTTTCCTTGTTTTAATAACTTTCTAATGACTCTTTATGCTTTATCTTTTGACAAATTATGTAGTTATTGTGATTGTTCAAAGTAATAACTTAATTGAATTTTTTCACTAAAAATCTCAACCATTTGTTTTGGTTGTACAAGCCTCACCACAGGATCATCAGACCTTGCAACCCACAACCTACTGTCTAGTAAACAAGGAAAGATCCCCTTTCTTTTGTAGAAGCATGAGATGTGAGGTGTGCTCCTCTATTTTGTGAGCCAAGAATAGGGCACCTCCTGGTGGTGTTCGACCAAGGTTGTGAGCAGGTCAATCAAACCTTAAAGAACTCCATGATGCCTTGCAACCCGCAAACCACGAATAGGGTCTGAAGAACTTCTTGACGCATGATCAGGGAGCCACCACTCCCTTATTCTGTGTGACCAGAATAGAGGATCTTTGGGCATGGTCTCCAGCTAGTAGGTGTGGAAATTGATTACACTTCCTCTTTCTCTTGGTAGATGCATCCAAGGCCAATGAACCCTCCACCACCAAAAGGCATGCATGAACTCCTCCATCCATTGAGAACCATCTTGACTGTGATAGATGCTCCTTGTGCTCAATGCGAGACCGAGTTCCACCATTTGAGAAAGAACTCTGGAAAGATTGCATGTCCACTGCCACCTCCACTAAAATCTCTATTCTGCCCTAAAAACCAAACATATTTTGTTGTTCCTCCGACACCCTGGCCTATAGTCCTTGCTCGAGGAATTTTTCCATCTTCATCTCAATATACGAGCTATTTTACCCGATTTGTTGTCTTAAAGTTTGCATTATATATAGGTATAGGTAGGATAGTGTCCTCACTTCACTCTTCCTAATGGAAACATGTATGAATTGGGATTCCCCATATCCAAATGAACTCACAACAAATTTATAGCATTGGGATTCCCCATCTCCAATAGAAAAAAATTTAGGGTCCATCCTATTTACTACTACAAGATGAGATTTCTTAGGGATCGATTGAAATCTAGTATAAAAGTGAACAATAAACTTTATATCTGGTCTAGAAGTAGTAAGATATAGTAAGCTACTGATCATACCTCTATAGTGCTTCTCATCTACTCTTTTTCCTTCTTTTTCCTTATTAAGGTTTCAAATGTTTGGTATGGGAGTGTCAATTGGTTTTGTATTCTCCTTCCCAAAGAAATTCAAGAGTTCACTTTGGTAATTTCCTTGGTTGATGAAGTTTCTATCCCTTGTTTACTTAATTTGAAACCCAAGGAATAATGTAAGATCCCACACCATGATCATATAAACTACACTGTATATGATAAAACTAAACTCCTTTCAAAGATCACAATTAATACCGCTAATGATAATATCATTAACGTAAATTTGAAGAATCAAAAAATTGTTTGGAGCATATTTCAAAAGGAGAGTAGAGTTAAATCCATAACATAGACATAATCAACTATATAGGTCTTTAGCTTTAAAACCAAGCTCTAGGGGCTTCTTTGAGACCATAAAGAGCCACTTTTGATAGATAGACAAGATTAACATGATTTTCATTTTCAAGGCTAGGAGATTGAGATGATAGAATTCCTCCTCCAACTCTCCATTTGGAAATGAACTTTTAACATCCATTTGATAAAGTAAGAATTTATATGAGTAGAAAAGGCAAGTAGCATACGAATAGATTCTACTGTATCAATAGGAGCATACATTTCATTAAAGTTAATACCTTCTTGTTGGTTGTAATCTTATGCTACTAACCTTGCTTATTTCTTACAACTTTTTCATGCTCATCTAGCTTGTTCCTGTAGACCCACTTGGTGCTGATCTTTTTATCCTTTGCTCTTGGCACAAGAGTTTTAAACTACTCTAGTTCTTCTTGTATATCTAGGATCCATTCCTCATCTATAAAATCTTCTTTAACATTCTTTGGATCAAGTTCTAACATGACGACACCATTTCTTGATTTTTTTGTTAGTGACCCGTGTCTTCACTCTTTCAAAGGGATTTCCTATGATAAGCTCTTTTGGATGTTCTTTAGCTAAGTGGGGAGTAGCATCCTTCTTTTCTTATTGTTGTTACCATTCTTATATAACCACATATTTACCTTTTTTGTTGATGTCTCGGTCTTTTAAACTAGGAATAACATCATCTAGCATATCATCACTAAAATTATTGGATGAAGATGGGTTAGTTTCAATAAATCTAACTTAAAAATATTCTTCTACTTTAGATTGATCAATGTTAAAGATTCTATATGCTCTACTAGTATTGTTATAGACAAAAAAGAGAACCTTGTAAAATTTTCCATCAAACTTATCATGAGAATCTTTGGTGTTCAAAACAAAGCATGGACAATAAAACATGGAAGAGTTACTAGTTGGATTTCTTCCACAAAAAACTCATAAGGTGGTTTTCTTAAGCAAAGGATGAGTGAAAACCCAATTTTACATAAAACAAGTAGTGCTAACAACTTTAGCCAAAATTTCTTGGGAGTGTCATACTCTAAGAGGATTGCCTAGATACTTTTTGCAAGGACCTATACTTCCTATATACAACACCATTGTGTTGAGGTGTATGGGAAGGGAGGAGAAAATTTATGCATACAACCGAATTTATCAAAAATCTTTTATTATAGATCATTATCAAATTCTACCTCATGGTCACTACAGATATATACTATTAGGCAAGACACTTCATTTTCACGCCATTTGCAAAATGTCACAACCAAAAGAAAGTCCTAGAATAGTGAGAAAAATCAGTTGTTAATCACCAAACAATACTTCTTACCATGAATTGTTTGAGTCCACATAGGTCCAAATTGATCAATATGAAGAATCTAAATATCTCTTTTATTGCTAAGTCCTCCTTCAGACTTGGAAGGAATATTTAGTTTGCTTCCATTTTGTATAGTTTGGCATTCCTCATCCATTCCAAAGGCCAATTTAGGAAGTCCTTCGACTAATTATTTTCGCTAAACATTTTCAATTGATGCATATTTACATGACCAAGCCTAGGATGCCAAAAGATATGTCATTATTATCAACTACAATGAACTTACCAACAAAAATATTAAGAGTGATAAGAATAATAGTCCAAAAATGACCAATGTTCATTTTCTTACATATGACATTGTAAGTGAGGGAGTTTAGAAGCAATCATTCAAGTGAGTAAATAGAACAAGATAACCATTATCACATAATTAGCTAACATCAATTAAATTGTGATGTAGCCCATATACAAGTAGTACATTCTTTATGTATAGTGACACATCTACATCACCATCATCTACCACGTTACCCTTCTTGCTGGCATAGAAAGTAATGGATCCACCTTTCTTCCTTGTAAAATTTTTGAAGTGGATCTTTTTCTCAAGTCATATGCTTGGAGTATCCACTATTAACTATCCATTTTTAAATATGCCTTCAACCAAAGAAAAGTCTGGTTCCCAATTCAAACTTTGGGAACCTTGGTTATCTTGGGGACCCAAATTATGTTGGTGTTCATCCCCTTCTTCTTGTAAGGACAAAAGGTAGAATAATAACCATTACTTCAATAATGAACAAAAACCATATTGGTGTTTGATCTAGAAGACTCTCCATGAATTGTTGGAGTTGGACACCCTCAATCCCAAACCACTTATACCCACCTGTTGAGTGGAGTTATATATGACTTCACTGAGGGACTTCTTCCCTTTGAGGTTTTCACAAAGAATATCTAAGCATATGGTTGTCATCACTTTGAGTATAGCAACAGAAGAAAGACTAGTATGATCATCTTGAGCATGTAAAATATTGACCTATTTACATAGGGCTTTAATCAGGTAATAATCTTTCTCAAGAGTAATACTAGAAATGTCTTTTGTAGTAAAGAAAAATTTAAAATCAAAATCATTAACTTTAGCAAGAAATCTTGCATTTTGAGTTCTAAGAAAATTGACCAGTTCATTAAGATAAGCTTGGTTATCATCTTTAATCACATTGATATACTTGACAAAAATACCAATTTCATTTTCCACCCATTGTGTTGAAGATAAAGATCATGATTATTTTCTTGCAAAGTATCTATTCTACCTTCAAAGTAGTTTCAATTTGCTCAACTTTTTCTATTCTAGCATGCAAGTCATTAATGATTTTACATATGTTTTCCTTCAATGACTTACATTTCAAATAAGAAGAATTGGAATCATGAATAACATCAATAAGATCATCTCTAGAATATTGATGGATATTTAACTCACTTACCTTAACCACTTCCTCACTTTTGCTTTCCATGAATGCCGTGTGGCTTTCATCTTCACTGGAGCTTGAGTCACTAGAGTAAGACTCATCCCTTGCGATATGGGTTGTTTCTTAGTTCTTACTATCTTTCTTGTCCCTCTTCTTGTGTCTACCCTCCTTGTAGTAGTCATCCATTTTCCTATTTCTACTGTTGTAGTGATGCTTCTTGTCTTTTGGGCATTGCTGCTCTTGTCCTCAATCATAACACTTAGGAGTAGAAGAGGAGGGGTTTCTCTTAAAAAAGGTTTCCCTTTAGAGTATTGGGATTCAAGGTCAGTTGGAGACCCATGTTCACTTGAGGAGGGAGGACATTGGCTCATGACTTGCACAAGTGCTTGAACTTGGGATTTTAAGGCAACCTCATCCTTCTTCTTAGAGTCCTTCATTTCTACTCTTTCTTCTTTATCTTGTGAGTTTAGTCTCACCTCATAGGCTTGAAGATTTCCTCTAAGTTCTTCAATGGGGACATGGGAAAGGGTCTTGGTTTCTTCTATGCTTGTTACCTTCTTGTCCCAACTGCGATGAAGAGAATGGAGGATCTTGCAATTTATCTCTCCTAGATCCATGACATGATCCAAAGATGCAAGACCATTCATAAGCATTTTGAGACTACTTATGTGTCAGTCACACTTTCTTTCTTTCCCATCTTGAAGCCTTCAAAAAGTTGGGTGAGCATGTAGACCTTGCTTTCTTTTACTTGCTCTATCCCTTTACAGGTAACACATAACTACTCCCAAAATATCACAAGATTTGTCCTGAAAGATATGTGGTTGCACTCAGTTGGAGTGAGTGTAGAGTAAAGGATGTTAATTTCTCTATCATTGAATTGTGACTTGTTCCAACTGGTCTCACTCAGTGTTCTCATCTCTCCTTCTGTATGTGTGTAGGAGATGCCTACCATCTTCCACATGTCAACAATCATACCTTGATGTAGCATTTCCTCCTTCTTATCCAATAAAGGAAGTTGGTTCCAACAAATATAGGAGGATGCATTAAGAAGACACCCTCTAGATTGAGAGAACCAACTAATTTATCTCCCATATTCTCATACTCATGGGAGTAAATATGGTGGAAAAGACCTAACTCTGATATCAATTGTTGGGTCAATGAGATCTACATGGTGGGGGTGAATAAAGCTAAAAATAGTTACACAAAACTTGTGAGGCCTTCAAGGTATATTGAAATTTGAGTGCAAGTAAACAAGCATAGAAAGGTTAGAGAGATTAGACAAAAATAACAATTAATTATTGTGGTTTCCACCTATAAACTTAGATATGTACTCCACTACTTAAAAAAGTTTAAGCTCTAAGATTTTGAGCTATGTGGACCACCTAATGTTCAATTACAAGAGATACACTATATGACCACACTTTTCTAGATAAAGGGTTGAGCTATTTTCCCTTTTAGGACAAGAAATCTAATAACCATTCTATGGACTTACCTATCGACCTACCACGAGTCTTCAACCTTCTTTAAAGGTCTGAAACACTCCAAGGTTTTACCCACTCTTGAAAAGGATCTTATGCCTTGATCTTCACCTTCTTAGGCAAGGAGTGTGTCTTCAATCAAGATTTGTGAATGGATATTGGCGAAGAGAGAATGAAAATCTTCACAAAGGATTACAAATGATTCTAGCTCTCTTACAAAAATCTAGCTCACTCAAAAGAAAGTATAGAAGTAATCAGTCTTAAGGAATATTTGGATCTCTTGTAAGCACAACCACTCAACTATATAATAGAAAAATAAAGGCAAATATGAAATGTATTCCAAGTGTTCTGATTTATAGTTGAGCTTTCCTACTATCCAGGAGAGACACTTAGGTTGAATGTCCATTTCTGGGGGTTCAAATGGATCTATTATTGAAGTTTCACCACTTTAAACTTCTACATACACTTTTTAGCACTTTTCAATATAGTGATGTCGATCAAATTACCTTTTTAAAAGCTCAATTAATAGTGCTAACTATCAAGGCAATTACAGTTTTTGGTAAATTTTCCTACTGAAACGAAACTCGGCTGACAAATGCTCCCATCATTCTAGTATTGTCTATCAATAGAGTTACCCCAAGGGAAAACTTGGACCTTGTAGGGCACTACCAAATCCCAAAAAATGGTTCTCAACTAAACTAACTTAGGGGGAATCTCTTCAGACAAACCTACATCTTTTTTCTATGACAAAACCCTATAAAATGAATATATATTCAATTTAAATGACTTTAATTATCCATTAAGATTTATTACAAGTTATATCTTCAACATGAATGATTTACAACACAAATCCAATAGAGAATCTATCTATTCTTGAAATGTTGAATTCATTTTGAATTTGACTTGTTCTTCAAAAAATTAGGGTTTGCATATTTCATTCTTTTAGTGTATCTATATATCTAAAATTGATCTCAAGTATACATATTAGACACACATGAACAAAACAATTAAGTCATCATCAAAATATGGGCAACATATAAGTATTTGGTCATTAATATCAACCTCAAATAAACCCATGAAGGATCTAAAGCCATCTTTTGTCTTTCCTAGTATGTTCAATAGCATAGCATTGCGACTTTTACAAACATTCTTTTCACATGCATGCCATAATTGTGAACGAACACCAATAAAAGATATCCCAAAATTTTGTCCTTTTAATTCATAACAATCTACCACTAGTAAAAGAAGAATGTGGTTCCTACAATTTATATGATTGATGTATTTTTATCTTTCACAAGCATATTCATGTTTAGTTTTTTGGGGTTACTCATTCCTTAGTTGAGATAAATGATTTATGCAACCTTTGGTTAGGATTCACAATGGGAGGAACCTATAATGGCCGAGTTATATCATCTTTCTACCATTATTTAGTCAATTTTATTTAGTGGCTTCCTCACATAAACGACATGCTTTAGATTCTTCCATAATTTGTCAAAAAAGTTACTGTACGATGAAAGTTCATTAATTGTTCAAAACAACATACAACACAAAATTATAGTCTCCTTACATCAATAATCATAAGTCATAAGACCTTTAACCCATGTTTTGATTGGTTCATCAATTAATGGTCTAGGGTAAGTATCAATGTTATTTTTAGGTTTCATGGGTCTTTGATGTGGTTCTTATTGCACTAACAAATTCACGCAGGGCTGAAATCCCTAAGTTTTTACCAAAACCTCATGCCATAATACCACCCGTAAGGGACGAGTCTTATCGTAGTATAGTTAAGGATCAAATCCCAAAGGACAATTTTTTAAGAATCTTGCTAGTCAGATCCAGTCCAAGGAAGACTAATATTTAGAACAAAGAGTTGATTGGGTTTAGTTAAACTAAATGCAAGGAAAGTAAAGAGAAGGATTAAAACAGAGTCTAGATTAATGATGGGTATCACTGGGGTGGAACCAGGTTTCACCACCACTACACATTCAAACACATCCAGACAAGATAAAACCATCCAAATGGAGTTGCAAACCCTCTATACGAAAGTTAGGTTCGTGCAAGCATCACCTATAGGCATCATATTTCTCATCTCCTGCATATCACACACTTACTACTCCGAAGATATCTTTCAGAAGTTCTCATCAAGGCATCAACCGTGTTAAATGATATTAATAAACCTAAGTATTGAAGTTCTCACAATAAAGGGTTATAATAGATCATGTAAGGTAGGTTATTAGTCTACAAGCACACATCAAACGATTAACACGAGATGAAGAGTTATATACAAGCCATGGAATGTTTTAAGATGAACATGTAAGCATTGGCAGCGGGGTTAGTCCCCGCTTCCCAGCGAAGAGGACTAGTCGCTCCTCATGATAGAAATAAGAAAAACAAGAGAGAGGGAAGATTCTGCCATGGTCATGGTGAATAAGGTGGCTAGAGCTCAGTGGAGAAACAATCTTGTACATGATGTTGGGCCAGATTTGGAACAAGGAGGAAGAGAACACCAAGACAAGTGAGGCAAATATTCTCTCTCCTTCTTCCTTCTCTTCTCGTACACTTGCTTGCAGGAGGAGCGGTAGGTGGTTGACGGAGGAGTGGATCTGTAGATCTGAAGACCAACCACTTTCATGGCTAGAAGATAGATCTAGATGGAGTGGCGATGGAGGGGAGGTAAGAACTCCATAGAGGTAGTCCTTGGCGGTGGAGATTGTCTTCCTGAGGGCTGGGCATAGAGTGACAACCTCTTAGCATCGTGGAAGAGATGATTTGACAGGTCAGGTGGTTGGCCTATTTATAGGCACACTCCACCAACTTAACTATGCGGTCGAGGTGCTGGCCGTGGTCAAAGTTGTATACCATAGTCGCGGTCCTTCTTTGCTTTTCCGCAGTTGCAGTGGTGTCCTACAATTGCACTGGTGTGCCACCGTCATGGTGTGGTATATGTCACAGTCGAAGTGAGGCTGTCGAGAGGCAAGATCATGGTCGTGGTCAAGCAATGATTGTGGTTGCGGTTAGCATTGATCACGGTTGTAGTGTACTCAGGTCGCGATCTCCTTCAGGTCGAGGTGTAGGCGTCTTCTAGCATCGCAGTCGCGGTCGAGTAGGTGTGGACCTCGATCACGGTGCACTTTAACTCATGGACGGTCGCGATCTTCTGTAGTTGTGATGTCTCCTTTTGAATCATTGTCATGGTCCTTTTTTGAGATCACAGTCAGGATCATCATGAATCAAACCCACTCGGGGGGTATTACTGAGGGTTGAAAGGCCTGCGTTGATGAATCCTCTGACCCAAGGGAAATCCCATCCCCTACACCTCCTACACTGGCACACATAGCGTGATGTTCAATCCTGTAATGGAGACAAATAGATTTGATTAAAACTCTAAATAATGATATGGAACTGAGGAGCATTTAACGCAAGACTAGGCCAGAAATGGCGACTAAAACTAAGATGAATATGCATTCATTAGTCTTGAAATTAACAATGACAACATGAAATACTTATTCTTTATATATGTCCATGGAGTAAGATTGTATATGATAATATCACATTCCAACTACTATGTTGATGTCATAAAGAATGACAAGTATTCATCTAATTTACTACAAAAACCAAGTCCAAAGTTCATCGCTTCACCAAAATTATGTGACAAAAGATGAATTATTTTCCATATTTGTGATTCTAATGAATGTGGTTGGACCCCATTTCCATTTTCCTTCACATCTCCATGCCAAGATAGATTTAGAGAATCTTCAATATTATAAAATAAATGTTGAAACCTAGGTATTATAGGTATACAATATAATCCTGGTGGGAGAACCCTTCTTAGTTCAATTTCTATATAATATTTTAGATTGCCATAGTAATACATAATCAAATAGGCACATGATTCCCCGCCAACACTCCACTCCCATTGGAAACAATTTTTCTATACATTCTAGGTCAAAGTTGGTAGTTCATTACCTTCAAGAATCTATCAATACGGATAACAATTACACAAACATTTTGTGTACCTACATCTATTTTTGAGACATACAATCTAAACATCGTGTTCAGTTTCTTGTATTTAGTAAAATGATACTATGATTATTTTTGAAGACCATTTACATTTTTTTAATATTTAAGGTGTTGGATCATTTTAGTTATCCCAAAACGAATGTACCCTCCTACTAAGAGTATCATTCTAATTTTTACTTTCATTTCAGCACAAGCCCTTTTATCATCTTCAACAAAATTAACACTATAAACACTTACCTCTCTCAAAACAAGATCATCCACATGCCATACCATTTGGTATAAACTTGTATAATCCTATTGCACATCACATGAATTTCAATTTCCTCAACAATGTTAATGTTTAATTTTTTACCACAACGTCTACAAGGGTGGTACAACCTATCTCTTGTTTGTCTATTTTGTTCTTTAGCAAATCTAAGAAATTCATGAATACTTCTTGTAAACTCCAATATGAAGTGTTTGCAATATATATCCAACTTCTTCCCATTTCTTGTTAAAACCATACTATGATTATCTTTTGAAAAAAGATTACATTTTTTCTAAATTTAATGGTGATGGATCTTTTAATTTATCCCAAAATGAATCTAACTTCCTACCAAGCATATCATTCTAATGTTTTGTGTTCATTTCACCACAGTCCCTTTACCATATTTGACACAATCAACACTATCAATACTTATCTCTCTCAAAATAAGATCATCTACATGCCCATACCATTTGGTATAAACTAGAATGATCTCATTACACATTACAAGAATTTTAATATCCTCGACAATGCCAAAGTTTAATTTGTTACCGTAATATATACAGTGGTGGTACAACCTATCTCGAGTTTGTCTATTGTGTTCTTTAGAAAATATAAGAAACTCTTGAAGACCCCTTGTGAACTCTAGTGTGAAGTGTTTTGTAATGGATATCCAACTTCCTCCCATCATTTGATAAAAATATTCATGTAAGATAGCTAAAATGTAAGTCCAACATATGTAATCAGTAGTTGTGATCGTGTTCATATCAATGATGGGTAACACATGCCAAAATTAGGTTTCACTTATTTGTTGGTATGTATGCCCACATAACCTATCATATGATGATTGTGATGGCATATCTAGTAAACAATTTGATTAATAATAAAGGAAATCTTCTGATCTATTCTGTTTCACTCAGTTATGAGATAATGAGGAAACATAATGAATGTCTAAAGAATGACATTACTCAATGATGTATGTATTCAGGTTGATGACTTAAACAATGAGATCATTCAGATGTCAAGAGTATGTACATTCTTGTTATGTCCTTAGTCGGATGCGATTGTGAAGGGATAATAGATAACAATGACACATAATACTGAAGTGTGTGTTGGTTGATGACAAAATCTCATCAGTGATGATATGTGATATCAGACCAAGCACATAGATACTTATTAGATAACAATGTATCAGACATACCCACCATGAGAGTTACACATGGAAATCATAATTGGTAGTCAGAATCATGTCTCACAGTGATTGCGGTGATTATGGTTCTTAGACCTAAAATTGCTAGACTCATCACATGCCATTCAATGTACTTTGGCATCATCCAATGTGACCTTGAATAAGAGTTAGCATAAAGGTGGTGATTGGGTACATTGTGACACATGGGGATGACTGTGAGTAATTTAGATGGGATTTGTCCCCCCTACTGGAGTTTGATATCCAGGCCACTATATAAGCGAGACTAAGAAATACATATGCATGCGCATGTACATCAATATGTGATATTGAGTTCACATATATCTTAGAAAGTCTTCTCTAGTTCAAGGAAAATGGATTGAACATTGAGAGGATGACGATTCCATGCCTTGAGTTCAATCAAGCTATCAGTGACAAAAGAATTATACAACTAATGTAACACCACTCATAGATTGTAGGTTGAAGTTATCCAGCTTTCTAAATTTCTTGGGTAGCAATGATGTATCACTAGATATCACTCATTGTTTGTGATGTCATAAATTGGTTATGGACATGCACTGCCAATGTAAATTGGAATCTATACAGTCACACACATAAGATAAACTTGAAATAGGAGTTTATTCAAAACTGATGTTTAACTTGATTACTAAAGTGTTTAGGTATTCAATTTAAACAACAATTGACTAAATTCAACTGTAAACCGATTGGTTTATAAACCGGTTCAAGTGTTGAACCGATCAGCTAAAGTGTCAGGTTGGTTGGAATAGTATCGGGTGAATATTGGTTGAATTGTGGCTTGAACCGACCAATTCACATAAGTGAATAGATCGGCTCACGATCCTAGATGATCGGTTTACATGATGAACTGCCTAATTCATGGATCAATTTGATTGCATCAAAGATTTGTGTTGATGTCATGTTATGCATTAATTGAATATTACTTGCCAATACAAAGTTCAAGGGTTGAAATGATTGTGTCACATGCCAACCCATTGGTTCACATGTGAACTGACTATTTTGTTGCTCGTAGGATGTGAAACTTTGTGAAATTATGTACCTTTCCACTCCCACACAGACTGGGAACCTTGACACTGACTCTCTGATAAAAAGAGGGGTACTGAGGGATTCCTAGAAACAACAACATAATTTGCTTTGACAATTATTGTCTTATCTAGTTGTGGTAACCGAGAGAACTCAAGCAAGTCCTACCCAATACAAGGAGGGATAGAAAGGGAGAATGATTGTGGAAGAGCAAGTTGG
The DNA here is from genome assembly GCA_963693085.1 of Alisma plantago-aquatica. NCBI lineage: Eukaryota > Viridiplantae > Streptophyta > Magnoliopsida > Alismatales > Alismataceae > Alisma > Alisma plantago-aquatica. Next base: position 999,795,454 of record OY856412.1, read on the forward strand.
TGCTAATATACCTATAAAAAGGGACAACTGCTTCTTATCAGTTCTTCTAGAATGATAATAGTCCCCAGAGGTCCGTGTGGACTACTATAGAGGCGAGGAGGTTTTTTCCTATCACTAGGAGGACAAGGTCAATCCGATGTCCATGGTGATCAAATAGGAGCTGCTACAGGCATTATCTGAGTGTGAATTGAAGAAAGGCATATACTGCATTGAGGGAATTGTAATTGCACTTGATCTAGGACCAGATATTACCTTTTAACCATCCTTCCCATTATACAATTATTGATACAATCCATTGGAATAAGGGGAAAGTGGCAATCAAATTTTTATTTCTATTGCCTAGTCTGATGCCATATTTCCCTACAGTGGTATCAGAGCCACACCCATATACTATATTTTGGGATTTAATCGATTAGATCGTATTTTAGCTTTTCATATTTTATTTATTACATACAATGAGAATATTTTAAAATAATGGATGGCATATCCGATTAAATACTACATAGAATCCAAACTAATATATATGATATGATATATATGCAATTTACATGAGTCAACCTAAAATTGATTTTGATGGTGGAGTGTAGCATGGTTTTGGTCAATAATCCAATTAACTGTGAATGGTTGTATTGTTTGTTTATTCTTATTTATATTTTGGTCTGCATACCAAGCTTCTTCCTTTATCTTCCGACATATAAAAGTATTATTATTGTCTCCTTCCTATGCTCCACTTAAATGTAAGTTGAGGTTTCTCTAGTACCATGTAATATGTAATGTCATTAGGATAGTTCAATTCCTATTATGACAAAGAACACATTCAACACAAAATGAACCTCTCATTTCATAAGACGAGTCGACCGATTGGAAGACTGAGGAGGATCCAACCTGATTGGTTGGTGGCCCAACCAAGCATTTGGAAGTGTCCATATGTCATTTGGACCAGAGGCCGGATGAGTAATCCGAAGACCAACCAACCGGCCAAGAGGTGAGCCGGTCGGTTTAAGGGTTGAACTGATCAATCTAGATTGGTTCAAGCACATATCTTCACCAACAATAGGTTGATGCATGTGATGTAAACCTTAGGTGGTAGTAATTCCTTGTGGCTCTAAGGAATTACAATAGTATGGCCATTACCATCACTTATGTTTTAATTGCATGTTTCATTTGTGGGATATAGCAAGTATACAATAAGTACAATAGTATGTGTTGATTGGATATGAACACACACACACACAGATATATATATATATATATATATATATATATCTTTCAATAAAACATATTAAGTCTAAAATTCTTTCCATTATCAATACATATGAAAAACTTGATCGATTATGTGTGGGCACACCAAGCGTGGTGTGCTATCCATCTCATGGAAGTGTGATGGTAGTTATGTGGACGTACCAAGTGGGGTGCATTTCTATTGTGTTGGCTCTTGGGTCAGACTTAACTAAGTGTCCTTAAAGAGATGAGGCACTTAAAGGAATGCATATGACTATGGAAAATAGTTGCACATACCATCTATCCAAGAATTGTATGAGATGCAATTGGTAAAAGTTTCCTACCTTAATAATTGATTATGGATACTGGAGTTGGCCATGTAATAATTTAATTATTTTGGATCTTGGCTCACTAGGAGTTTGTACATTGCAATCTTCCAAATTGATATGTGAGGGCTATCAATTTGAACAAAATAGTGAGAGTGATAATTAATTAAAAGGACTAATTAAACATCATCAAATCTTATGCAGTCAAATCAAATCAAAATGCCATGAGATAGTTGCAAATTTCTCTCGTAGATTTTTTTTACAAAAAACAAAACTTTTTCTCTGTGATTAGTCCTTGAGAAGGACAAGTTAAATGGGAATAACTTGCACTACTGGTTCATGACACTAAGAATTGTTCTCACATATGAGAGCAAACTCTATGTCCTAGAGACATAGAGCCAAATGAACCTGCTCCAACTAATCCTAAGGCTAACATGGAGTCTTATAAGAAGCATATTGAAGATGCCATTGATGTCAAATGCCTATTGCTGAGCTCCATGAACTATGATTTGCAATGACAATATGAAAACATGGATGTTTTAGAGATGGTAACACACCTTAAAAACATGTTCTAAGATCAAGAAAGTCAAAAAAGATTTGAAGTCTCCAAGACATTGTTCAAATATAATATGGCAAAAGGAGATCTAGTAGGTCCTCATGTGCTCAAGCTCATTGGGTATATGGAGAACCTTGCTAGATCGGGATTCCCCTTGGGTCAAGAGTTGGACACTGATGTAATTTTGTAGTCTCCGCCAGAATCATAGAATTACTTTGTCATGAACTACAACATGAATGGCTTTGACAAGCTGTTGACATAGTTACTTGGCATGTTGAGAATAGTTGTGACACAAACATAGAAAGACAAGACCAAGTCTGTGATGATGATCATCAAACCAAAGGGAAATTTTAAAGGCAAAGGTAAAGGAAAAGCTAAGAAGTGTTCTAAAGTTGGCCAGAAGCCTATGTCTTCAACACTCAAGGCAATGGGAGGGGTGAACAAGGGAGGCAATTGTCACCACAGTCACCAGCCGAGACACTGGAAAAGGAATTTCCCTCTCAACCTAGAGGAACTAAATAAGAAGAAGGAGGGGATAGAGCACCCACTTATGGTATATACGTTATAAGATAAATTTGATTACTTCTTCATCTTGAGTGTATGATACTAGATGTAGATCTGGCATATCTCTGAATATGTAAGATCTGAAAAGAAGTAAGCCTTTATGAAAGGGCAAGGTTAGGTTGTTCTTTGCAAGTGGATCAAGAGTTGTTTCCACAATAGTTAGGACCTAGAATTTATATTATCCCACATGACATGTTATAGAGTTAATGAACTGCTATTTCATTTTTTCTGATTATGGAAACATTTTACTTTTAGCATCTTATATGGGCAAGGATGATTATGAATAATAGCTAATGGTATGTATCCAAAGATAAGATTTTTATAGTAATGCCTCAAGTATCTTATGGTACTTGTTTGCTGAATCCAAAGATATATGTTTACAATGTAAATGCCAAAAGATTGATAACTCAAACAACAAATGCCTATAACATTGTAATCTACATCACATAAGTGATAAATGCATTTCTAGAATTCAAGATAATGTTTATCTAGACTCTTTGGTTATTGAACCATTAGAGGCATGCATGTCTTACTTATTGGGAAACATGACAAAAGTACTTTCACTAAATTTAGTAGGAGAGCAAGCATTCTATTAAGGCTTATACATATTGATGTATGAAGATCTTTTAGAATAAATCCTAAAGCCAATTACTATTACCTCATTATATATATTAACAATCTTAGTAGATACTGTAATTTGTATTTGGTGAAATACAAATATGAATCTTTTGTAGAGTTCAAGAAGATCATAAATGAAGTACATGATCAACTTAGTAAAAGTATTAAGACACCTTTAATATAATTAAAGTTAAAATATTTTAATCGACAATTTGAGGACCTTCTGGAAAGATTGTGATAGTGTATCACAATGAACTCCACATGAAACATGATGATGTATCAGAAAGAAGGAACAACATCTTGATGAGTCATTGTGTGATTATTAAATGAATTTAACTAATCTTCAAATTTTTCTTTGAAATCTACATTACACTAAATCAATGTATCGTCTAAAATAGTTTAAAACACACCATATGAGACATGGCTTGGGAAGAGTCTCGATAAGTATTATAATGATTAGGATAGAAAGCTTAAGTAAAGAAAATAGTTTCTTTAATAGATTCATCTACAAATCATATAAATATTGGTACCAATCCAATGACAAAGGTGCTTGTTGAAAGGATGGCTGAGTTTCAAAGGAATCAATGGGAGCAAAGTATAACTCAAAAAGTTAGAAATCAACAAGAAACACCTACCTAAGGAGGTACAACATGAATAAGGATATTCACAAATTGTTGTGGAATCTCAAGTTTCTTATGTAACACAAGACTCATAGTTTTAGTATAACACGCTATGAAATTGAAAGATTATGATATCTTATAAACCCATAAAGTCGGTAAGTTGATCATAAGATGATCAGCTAAAAACCTATCTAGAATCTGATGAGGGACCAGTATCTGAGAGATGGCTTGAAGCCATTATATCCAAAATGGAGTCCATGTAAACCAACAAGGTATGACCTTGGTGGTACCACCTAAAGGGGTAAAACTCATAGGGTGCAGTTGGGTCTTCAAGAGGAGGACCAACATGGATGACCTAAAAGAGTAGATTGGTTAGAAAATCTTTCAAACAAGTTCAAGGTGTTGAACGTGATAAAATCCCTCTACCAATTGTCATGGTTATGTCCATTATAATCATGCTTGGCTATGCAGCTCATTGAGACTATGAGATTTGGCAAATGGAAAATTAAAACTACACTTCTTAATAGGAATATCTGAGAGGATGTGTAGACACAGCTTGAAGGTTTGATAACTCCATTAATGCAAATAAAGTCTATAAGATACAAAGAGCAATCTAGAAATTGAAGCAAGCATCTAAAGATGGAATATTTGATTTGACAGGAAAGTCAAATAGTTTGACTTTGATCAAAATTAAAGTTGAAATTTGTGATTACAAAAGATTTAGTGGGAGCATATTAATATTCCACATATAATGAGGAATATCATCCCAATACTATAAGTATTGAAACCTAGCATGAAAAATACCTTCTCTATGAAAGTCTTAGGCAAAGCATCCTATGTGACAGGAGTTGAGATTTATAGAGATAATTTTAGAAAGATTCTAGACCTAAATAAGAGCACATATATTGATTTTTTTTTGAAATAGCTTAGCATAAAGGATTCAATGAGAGAAAGTTTGTCCATGTATATGGGGTTAGTCTCTTAAGAGCTTAGTATTCCAATTCTTATGAAGAATGGAAGAGATGACATATGCATTCACATTTAGATCTATCATAATGTACTCATCCAATTATGTTGTATGTATTGGACATGATGAGATGATAGTAGTCAGATTCCAATAAAGATCACTAGAATACCATATAGAACATCCATTAGTACTTGCGAGGCATTAAGGGTCAATTCATATATTATGGTGATAAGGAAGAGTTGGGTGTAAAGAGTTACACCGATGCAAGCTTCCAAATTGGCAATTAATGGTCGCAATCTAAAATTTGTGTTAAATCTTATAACAGAACTGGTAGTTGGAAAGGTTCCGAACACCAAAAAATTATCTAATTCTACAATATAAGTTGAGCATCCTTGGTGTTGTGAACACATAAGAGGATGTTGTATCGATCTAGAAGTTCATATGGATGAACTTGTGGAATGTTCCAACCATTGATGGCAAAATAGAAATAGTATGACAACAATGGAGCTACTGGTTAGGCAATGAATATCAAATATCATACTATGACAATTCCATCTCATATGAGATGCCATACAATGAAGAGATGTGAAACATGCAATACACAAACTAAAGGAAAAATGTTTCTAACCTGCTGGATTATCACTTAAATGATAGAAACATGATGGACATGTTTAAAGATCACTAAGAATAAGATTCATGGTGATTGGCTCTAAGTAAAAGCGGGAGTCTATTGGTATGTATGACCAGAGAGCTAATCATATGATGATTGTGGTGGCATATCTGGTAAACAATTTGATTAATAATAAAGGGAATATTTTGATTTATTCTATTTCACTCAGTTTTGAGATAATTAGGAAACATAATGAATGTATAAAGAATGACATTACCCAACCTGAAAAATGAGATCAAACATATGTCAAGAGTATGTACATTCTTGTTATGTCCCTAGTCATATGTTATTGTGGAAGGCTAATAGACAAAAATGACAACTAAGATTGAAGTGTGTGTTGGTTGATGACAAGATCTCATCAGTCATGATATGAGATATCAAACCAAGCACATAGATACTTGTTGGAGAATAGTGTATCAGATAGACACACCATGAGAATGACACATGGAAACCATAATTGGTATTCAGAACTATCTCTCATAGTGATGGTGGTGATTGTGGTTCTTAGACCTGAAATCACTACACTCATCATATGTTGTTCAATGTACTTTGACATCATCCACCTTGACCTTGAATAAGGGTTACAATAAAGGTGGTGCTTGGGTATGTTGTGACACATGGGGATGACTGTGAGTGATGTAGATGAGATTTGTCCCTCCTATTAGAGTTTGATATCTAGGCCACTTGATAAGCGAGACAGAGAAAAGCATGCACATGCACATGTGAATCAATATGTGATATTGAGTCTACATATATCTCATACAATTTCCTCTAGTTCCTGGAACATGGATTGTACATTGAGAAGATGATGATTCCATGCCTTGAGTTCAATCCAAATAAGTGATAAAGGAATTATACAATCACTATAACACCAGTCACAAATTGGAGATTGAAGTTATTCTCCAACTTTTTGAATTACTTGGGTAGCAATGATGTGTTACTAGATACCACTCATTATTTTTGATGTCATAAATTGGTTATGGACATTCACTTCCAACATAAATTGGAACCTATAGGGTCACACACATAGGATGCACTTGGAATAAGAATTTATTCATGAATGATGTCTAACTTGATTACTAAAGTGTTTAGGTATTCAGTTTAAACAATAATTGACTGACTAAACTCTAAGATGACTAGTTCAGGTGTTGAACCGATTGGTTGGAGTGTTAGGTTGATTTGAATTACATTAACTGAATATTGGTTGAATTGTGGAATGAAATAACCAGTTCACATAAGTGAACCAATTGGATCATGGTCCCAGATGAACAATTCATGTTATGAACCGCCAAGTTCACAGATCAATTTGATTACATCAAGGATCTATGCTGATGTCATGTTATGTATTAATTGAATATTAATTTCCAACTGATCGATTCACATATGAACCAACCATTTTGCCGCTCACATGATGTGAAATTCCTGAAATTTTGGCCCCTTGTACTCCCACACAGACTGAGAACCCTGACCCTGACCCTCCTGTGAACAGAGGGGTATAGGGGGATTTCTAGAAACATCAACATCAGTTGCTATGACAATTTTATCTTATCTAGTTGTGGTAATTGAAAGAATCTGAGCAAGTCCTATCTGATAAAGGGAGGGATAGCAAGGGAGAATTATTGTGGGAGAGAAAGTTGGTGCTAGTATACCAATGAGAAGGGACAACTCCTTCTTGTTAGTTCTTCTAGAATAAGTGAAGTTTCTGGTGGTCTGTGTGGACTACTATATATGAAAGGAGGTTGTTATTTATCATTAGGAGGGAAAGGTCAAGCTGATGTCTGTGGTGATTAACTAGAAGTTGCTACAGACGTTGTCCGAGTGCAACTTGAAGAAAGGCACATACTGCATCAAAGGAATTGTCACTGAACTTGTTTCAGGACTAGATGTTACCTTAGAGCCAGAAATCCCATTATATAGTTATTGATGCAATCCATTGGAATAAGGGGAATATGGCAATTATATTTTTGTTTCCAGTACCTATTCTGATGCCATATTTCCCTAAATTATTTTCAATAAATTACTAATAATATATGATGAACGTATACTAATAAAAATCCCTATTCTTGAACATTAAACCTGACTATAGAGTGTATTGTGCATTTGAGTTTGAAGTTAATCTTGGAAGTGTTGTTCCCTTAGTTCTTCAAGTATACTGATGTAGATAGGCAGACACTAACCATATATTCATTCTTAGAACAAAAGGGAAGCTATAATAGTTTTTTAGATAGTGATATACACATACTACACTCACATCTTAGGTAAGATATAAGTGTTTAAGAAAAGCCCAATCCAATTACTATCCAGAATTTGATACTAGTGAGTAAATCTAGAATGGGTTATAGGTCAATTATGGTCAAATTAATGATAAAAATAGACCACTCTTAAACTGATGGATTGAACAAGCATCTAGAATCTGGAATATTCTTCTTTATGAATAGGCCAAAGAGTTTGGATTCATCAATCTTGTGTTTACAATTAGGATTGTGGGAGCATTGTAGAATTCCTCTTATAGTATGTGGATGATATAGTACTAATTAAAAAATATATTCTAAATATAAAAAAGGTGAAGATGTTGTTAGGAAATAGTTTCTCAATAAATAACCTAGGTGAAGGCACATGTATTATAAGTATCAAGATCAAGAAGGATTCTTGTCTAGATCCAAAGTGCATATATTGACAAAGTCCTGAATTGATTCAACATGTTGGAGTCTTAGAAAGGGAGCTTACCCATGTCCTAAGGGATAAGTATTTCTAGTGCCACTTTTCCAAAAATAATAGTTAGAGAGGTACCACATGATTAAGATACATACTCCTAAGAAATAAGATCTCATATTAAGAAATGTGATGCACATGTCTAGACGTCTCATGTGCCTTGAGCATGAAGAATGTGTAGCATATTCAGGTAAAGACATTAAACAATAGCAATGCAAATGCTCAAGTAATTCATGAAAAACATAATACAGAGAGGTGAGGAAGAATATGTAGTAAAGAGTTACACAAATTCAAGATTCCAAATCCACAAGGATGATCACTTTTTGTAGGATGGTTCTATGTTTTTCCTCAATGGTGGAATTTTTAATTGAAAAAGTTCCCAACCAAAGATAGTGATCGATGCTCTAGAAAAAGCAATATACACTGATGTATTTGATGCTTCCCTGGATGTTGTATGGATTAGTAAGCTCATTTGATGAACTTGGATTTATAAGTAGCATTGTTGACAAAGTAGAGCTTACCATGGCAACAATGAGGCTATCACACAAGCCAAGGATCCCAGGTGACATATCCATTCCAATAATATTCTATTGAACTTTCATCTCATATGAAAGATAATTCAATGAGGAGATGAGAAGGTTTATAGAGTCCGATTGAAATCATGTTTCTTTACCCCTTAGATATGGACCATGATGGTCATCTTATGTCACTTCCTATAAGATACGTGGGATATTGCCATTAATCCATGTGGGATAGTGTTGGTGTATATGATCCTAGAATCCAATCAAAAAATCATGGATATGTGACTATTGTGTACTTTTTATTTGATTAATGGATGCAATTCCATCTATCAATGTACATTTTATTACTATGATATTAATGTGCATAATAAGTTCCCTTACAACGACTGGTTCAAAACCATGGGACTTCAAGTATGCAAATTGAACATGAATTTCTAATGGATACTAAGAACAATTCTTATATATACCTCATCATGCTTTATTGTAGATTAGAAAACAAAAATGAACATGACACTAGTATGTGTGGTGACCAATGACCATGTATCAAGGGTCATACGTATTGGATACCAAGTAAGATACATAGGAACTTGTTTGAGAAAACTTGTTTGAGAACAAGTGTCCAAGACATTCATGCCTTAAGAGTGATTCATGAACATTATATGATAGACATAATGATATCTTGATGTGGTTTTTACTATACTAAGAAATTAACCTAGGGGTTAAGTTCCCCAAGGTTTTACCAAAACAACATGCTATAATACCACCCACAAGTGGATGAGTCTTATTGTAGTATAATTAAGGACTAAATCCAAAGGAACTGTAATGCCTGTTCCCACTGCCCGAGGCTCTAATAGAGTTTTAGGAATGACGACTGGCCCCACAGACCACCACTAGCCTTAACTGTGCACTTTTTCCTCACTCACGTGCAAGTTGGGGTCAACTTCCCGACTGGTCACCCGTCCTAGTACTACTCCAAGTTGAGCATGCATAACTATGGAGTTCTTTAGTGATGGGCTCCTGGAAAAGGAGGTGCACCTTGGTGATATGGGTAGTTTAATCATTCCTTATAAGATCATTTTATCTGAGGCCTCAAATACTGGGATGTTACAATATCCCCCACTTAGACTCTTGACGTCCTCGTCAAGGCTCAATTATATGGCCTCATAATATCACCCAATTTCAGTGCAGACCCAGAATGGCCCATGGACACCCAACTCCCGATCACGGAATACCAGTGCAAGGGTGTCTATGTCAACCATTGATAACCCTTTTCAACATGCCTGGATCGCACGACTCAATACTGGCATGCCACATGCCCATGTGGGCCCCACCTATTGGAGGGGTTATGGCTCTGATACCATTTGTAACGCCCGGGCCCACTTCCTGAGGCTCTAGTAGAGTTTCAGGAATGACGACTAGCCCCACAGACCACCACTAGCCTTAACTATGCACTTTTTCCTCACTCACGTGCAAGTCAGGGTCAACTTCTTGACTGGTCACCCATCCTAGTAGTACTCTAAACTGAGCATGCTTAACTATGGAGTTCTTTAGTGATGAGCTCTCGAAAAAGGAAGTGTACCTTGGTTATATGAGTAGTCCAATCATTCCTTAGAAGATCATTTTATCCGAGGCCTCAAATACTGGGATGTTATACGAATAATGTTTTTAAGAATCTTTCTAGCTTACATCCAGTCAAACCAAGACTAATATTTAGAACCAAGAGTTAATTTGAGTTGATTTATACTAATTGCAAGGAAAGTAAAGAGAAAATTTAGAATAGGGTCTCGATTAATGATGGAAGTCACTAGGATGGAATCAGGTTTCACAACCTTTACACACACAAACACATACAAAACATGTCCATGATAGATATAACCATTCAAATGGATCAAAGTAAGATCCACTTGTTAGGCGTGGGAAATTGCATAGATATATCCCTTTGGTTGATGTCTCATCACCCACCGGTTATGTACCTACTCCTGTGAAGATATCCCTCTAGAAGTTCTCATTTGTGCAATAACTAAGTCAATTGATATTCAAAATGTAATTATTGAAGTTATCACAACACAAAAATATAATAAATAATGCAAGGCATGTGATTAATATGTAGAGCATGCATTAAACCATTAATATTGAAATAGATAGTTATATACAAGCCATGGAATGTCAAAATATGAACATGTAAGCACGTGCGAAAAGGCTAATCCCTGCAATCCAGTGAGATGGACTACTCTCTCGTCATGATAGAAATAGAGAAATCAAGGAAGAAGGAAGATTCAACAATGGTCATAATGATAAAATGATCATTGCTCGGTGGAACAACGATCTTCTACTCTGATGTTGGGGCTAATCTGGAAGAGGAAGGGAAGAAACCAAGGGCAGGCATGGGTGGTCTTCTACTTACTTCTCTTCTTGTACTCTAACTCATCAGAGAAGGAGTGGTAGATGAATGATGGAGAAAAGACACCACAGATGCATCTATGGTGATGGAGAGGGTGTGTAGGTCAATGAGGACCATCTTCCTTGATTAGGCAGAGCGATTGCCTCCCGACATAACAAAGGAGAAGATATTCCCCAAAATGGGGGCATTTCCCTCCTATTTATAGGCCCTGGCTATGCCGAGAAATTCCATTGGGCATCGAGGCTGTAAAAATTCCATCGGGCATCGAAGTTTAGTAAATTTCACTAGGCATCAATATTGCATAAATTCCATTGGGTACTGAGTTGCATAAATTCCATTAGGCCCCAAGGTTGCATAAAATTCCATTGGGAACGAAGGTTTTAGAAATTCCATGGGCATTGAGGTTGTTAAAATTCCATCAGGCATTGAGGTGGTAGAAATTCCATTAGGCATCGAGGTTGCAAAAATGCCATCGGGCAGCGGGGTTGTAGAAATGCCATTGACCACCGAGGTTGTAGAAATGCCATCTATCATTACAGTTGCAAAATTCCATTGGGCACCGAGGTTGTTAAAATTCCATTAGACATTGAGGTTGCAGAAATTCTATCAGGCACTGAGGTTTAGAAATGACATTGGGAAACAAAGTTGAAGAATTATCATTGGGTATTGAGATGATGGATCTCATTGGGCTGAATTGGAGAGTATGATGCTTCCTTAAGCATGATGCATTATGAAGCTTGATCTTTTCATTAAAACCCATGGATTTTGGGATAAAAAGCTAAATTTTCACATAATACTAGGGAAAACTATATATGAGCAAATTCAAAAGGTAAGTCAAGCGATCTAAGTGATAAAATGGGCTGACAATTCCATTAAAATTGGGATGAATATGTACTCATCAAAATACCCCAAACTTTAAATTTTCTCATCCTCATCAACACAAAATAAAAAATAGTCACCAACAAATACTCTCAACCTTTGTGATTACCTCATCTATACATCATGTGAGTTTCTTTGCTGCTAAATATTGTTGAGCATCTTAACTTCCTAAGATCACTAAATACATATTACAACATCTTCATTCCCTATTTCATTTCCCAAAAAAATTCCTCCCCACTATTTTCAACATCAGGCATGTCTAAAAGCTTCATGAGAGTTTAGAGAGACCTGCAAAACAAGAATTATACATTTGATTTGACACTGGTGTTTGCCAAGAGAATGGTAAATTTTAATGCATTCATTTTGCCTATAGGTGGAAAAGGGAGTAAAAGGGGGTATGGAAGGAAGTAGAAAATCTTTCCTCTATTTTGCTCAAGGTTTTAATTTTATGGTTGAAACTACATTGATTACATCTTTTTGGTATGCAAAATCTCTCCTCTTTTCAACTCGAGATTGCATTATTCTCGTGTGCACACTGGCATCTTTTCTTTTTCTTTTGGTGGTGCACCCATTTTATATAGCAAGGGGTATTAAGGAAATAGATGGGGGGGTGCCACCCCAAACTTAGGGTTGGCACTATTTTGGCTTTTTGTTTCTTTTTGGTGGATGGAGGGTAAAAAGATGGTATAATTGGTGTAGAAGAGAGTTTGTATCATAATGCAACTTAATTTAAAATTCGGTGCACTGGTTTCTTCTCCTTGTCAAACTATAATCAAATAATGACTTGATGGAGATCGATTGGTGATTCCATGCAGTTGTTCCTCTATTAAGTAGGAAGCATGATGCATTTGATCCCTCTCAATTATATATATGCTTGCCATCTTTTTCTATAGAATATGATGTTAGGATTCATAAGCATCACAAACTGATTTCTAGACATTGGTTAATTTCATAAATTGTTCCTATAGGCCTTGCTTCAAATGAAAGGAGTGTAATGATGCAAAATTGCATGGAACAAGAGATTATCCTGCTAGATAATGTCTTTGATTGGAAACATCAAAATTTCATCAAGATTCTATACAATTCTACTTTAGGATAGGAAAAGTTTGAAAATTTTGACTAAAATTGCAATCATGGAATCTTAAGTCTAAAATAGATAAGTGTGGATGAGAAATAGAATGCATACCACCCACCCTCTAGGTCAAACATAGAGATTGACTCATCCTAAGCCAACACTAAATCAGATATGGAGGGAAAAGTCATGTTGGTTAGACCACTAGATGTGATTGCATTCCTATCAACAATGTTTCATACATAAAAAATCTTAAAATAAAAATGGTCAAAAATTAATATTGCATATGGTAATGCATTATCTAGTGGGTGCAAATTTTTCTAATCTAAAATTGAAAAGAGAAACTAAAGTAAAAACCAAGTTGCCTCCCACTTTGTTTTACGTAGTTGACCCAATGCACTAATTTCATCAACATGGAGGGGCTCTAACTGGAGCCTGAATTGGAATAGTATACTCTCCCAATTGTTTCCTTTTTAGCCATTCCTTTATTCTTTATTTGGTTCTTTCTTCTAGTATTCTTCCCTATATGGAGCTAAAAATGTCAGAGTTCATGGAAAAGTAGTTTGGGTTGTGATAGATTGGTCTCTTTTGCTCAATGCAAGGTGATCAATTGTTGTGTGGGATCAAACATGCTTTATTAGTCAAGAAAAACGATTAAGGTGTTGAAGTGAAGTTCATTTGTTGGTATATAATCATTTCATCATAACCTTGCTAGTAATCGATGTCCATGGAGTATAGGTCTGGGGGTTGGTCTTGTTAGAAGTTATACTCCTTGCTACCATATTAATCTCCTTGAACACTTCATGTCATTTCTATATTATAAGGTATGTGGTGGTCCTCACAAATAAAATTTAGTTGTGAAGAGGGTGGCATGTTAGTGTTACGTATTTGTTGGACTATTGCCATATGCGTGTAGACAATTGCATCTAGATGTGGTGGTTCATGGATATTTGGGGAAGGCATTGCATGATTGGTGGTAGAAGTGGGAATTGTCTGGTCAATAGTTGATAGAATTTCACTTGTCTCTAGGTAGACTGGTGCACTCTCAATCCCTTCTACATTATGATCCTCCTAAAGGTGCATTTAAATTCAAGACTGGTGGGGTTTTTGAGTAAGTGAGTTTCTTCTACATTTGAATAAATTGATCAATGCGGTCCAGAAAATAAACTTCTTCTTCTTCAGTGTGTCATTTGGACTTTTAGATGCTAGAAAATCAAAACATTGATTACCTACCCATAGAGTCAAGATTCCTACTTCAACATCAATCAAGGCTCTGGAAGTGTAGAGGGCCTATAAAAAATGAAAGGGTCAAACGTTGGTTGTTAGCCACAGCCACTCTTGACTTTTCACACCATAAAACAAAAGCACCATGCAGGTAGATGCTCTTGACAATGTATGGTCCTGTCCATCGTGAGCGGAGATTTCCTGGGAATAATCTCAATTTTGAATTGATCAGTAAGACTTGGTCTCCCACTTGTATATCTTTTCTTTTCAAATGACCATTGTACCACAACTTTATGCATTCTTTATAGATTCTGGCATTCTCATGAGCCGTAATTCTGAGTTCTTCCAGCTCTTGGAGTTGTAGAATCCTGGCTTGGCCATCTTCTTTCATATCAAAATTCAATTATTTTATTTCCCACCATGCCTTGTGTCCCAGTTCTATCGACAGGTGGCATGCCTTTCCATAGATTAGTCGATAAGGTGTAGTCCCAAGGGGAGTTTTATAAGCAGTTCGGTAGGCCCACAAGGCGTCATTGATTTTTATTGACCAATCTTTTTGATTGCGGCCTACAGTCTTTTCCAAAATAGCCTTGAGTTGACAGTTAGAAACATGTACCTGACCACTTGTTTGTGGATGGTAGAGTGAGGCTACCTTGTGTGTCACACCATACTTTCTTAGTGAAGCTTCAACGCTTCTTTCTAGAAAATGTGACCCTCCGTCGGATATCACAGTTTGTGGTACTCCAAAATGGGGGAAGATAATATCTTTGAATAATTGGATGACGGGTTTGGAATCACTAGTGACGGTTGGTATGGCTTCAACCCGTTTTGAGATGTAGTCCACAACCACTAGGATGTATGAAAATCCATGAGAAGAAGGAAATGGACCCATGTAGTCCACACCCCAAACGTCAAATATCTCAACTTCTTGCCACAAGTTTAGCGGCATTTCATCTCTCTTTGTTTTGTTGCCTGTTCTTTGACATTTGTCACATGATAGGACAAAGTCGTGGGAATCTTTCGATATGGTTGGCCAAAAGAATCCACATTTCAAAACCTTGAAGGTAGTCTTTTTAGAGCTCATTAGTCCTCCAACTGATCCTTAGTGACATTTCTCCAAGATAAGTTGAGCTTCTTCCTCAGCATTACACCGTCTGTATAGACCATCAACACATAGTTTGGAAAGGTAAGGCTCATCCTAGTGATATTGCTTCACATCATGCAAGAATTTCTTTAGTGCATTTTCAGTGCATTGATGATGGATAACCCCAGCAGCAAGGTAGTTCACATAATCCGAGTACCACAGTGTAGCTTCAGAGACTTTCATTAGCTGGTCATCTGGAAGGGAATCATTAATCGGGATCTTCTCTGCATCCAAAGTGTGGATGCGACTGAGGTGGTCTTCTACCACATTCTCTGTACCCTTTTTTTTCTCATATTTCTAGATCAAATTCCTACAATAGGAGAATCCATCGAATTAGCCTGGGTTTTGCATCTTTCTTAGCTTGAAGGTAACATATGGCAGCATGGTCTGTGTAGACAATGACTTTTGAACCAATTAGGTATGATCTGAACTTGTCAAAGGCATACACAACTGCCAGAAGTTCTTTCTCAGTAGTAGCATAATTCCTCTGAGCTTCATCGAGGGTCTTTGATGCATAATAGATCACATAATGTTTCTTTCATATGCATTGGCCCAAGACAACACCCACCGCATAATCGCTCGCATCACACATAATTTCAAAGGGATGGTCCCAATCAGGAGCTCTGATGATGGGAGTGATTGTAAGGGCATGCTTTAATTTGTTGAAACTTTTAACACATTCTTCATTAAAATTGAATTCAGCATCCTTTAGTAATATGTTTGTCAAAGGCTTGGTTATCTTTGAGAAGTCCTTTATGAACCATCTATAGAAGCCTGTATGACCTATGAATGCTCGAACTTCATTTACATTGATAGGAATGGAGAGCTTGGAAATCACTTCAATCTTGGCTTTATCTACTTCAATTCCTCTATTGCTGACCCTATGGCCGAGGACTATGCCTTCCTTTACCATAAAGTGACACTTCTCGCAATTTAGCATGAGGTGTGCTTATTCACATCGTTTAATAACGAGGGAGAGGTGTTTTAGACATGAGTCAAATGAATCTCTGTATACAGAAAAATCATCCATGAAAACTTCCATAATTGTTTCAGGCCAGTGAATATGGCAGCCATGCAACACTGGAATGTTGTTGGTGCATTACAAAGGTCGAAATGACATTCTTCTAAATGCGTATGTATTGAATGGGCAGGTGAAAGTGGTTTTCTCCAGGTCATCTGGATGTATGGGTATTTGGTAGAATCCAGAGTAACCATCGAGATAATAGAAGTATTCTTGATGAGCCAATCACTCTAATACTTGATCATGAAAAGGCATTGGAAAATGATCCTTTCGAGTTGCCTTGTTTAACTTCCTGTAATCAATGCACATCCTCCCCCTGTGAATGTTTGGGTGGGGATGAGTTCATCGTTTTCATTTTGTATCACCGTCGTTCCACCTTTCTTCGGGACTACATGCACTGGGCTCACCCAAGGTGAGTCTGATATCAGATAGATTATTTCAGCAGTTAGTAGTTTAATGACCTCTCAATGGACTACTTTCTTCATGTTCGGATTCAATTTCCGTTGATGTTCAATGGTTGGCTTATGATCTTCTATCATGGGGATCTTGTACATACACATCACTTGACTAACCCCAGTGTGGTCACTCATTTTGTAATTGATGGCTTTCTTTCTCTCCTTTAATTCTTTCAGGAGTTTATCTTCTTGCTCGGTCATTAGATCAGAATTTATAATAACTGGACAAACCTTAAGGTCATCGAAGAACATGTACTTCAGTCCCTCGGGCAGGGGCTTCATTTCGAGGGCTCTTGGTGTTTTTCCAGTTTCTTCAGTAGCTTCTACAACTTTGAGTTCTTCAATCTCAGCTTCTGGATCTTCTTTGGCTGTGTCAAGGTTGAGAACACATTCTTTAACTTGTTCATTGATGGAATTATCAGCGGATGGGTTCGTTAGAGACACTTCTAATAGATCATCTTGTTCATATTCCTCCAGTGTGAGGAGTGACATTTGCTCAATGTTGTCAATCAGATAGACTTCTTCCTACATACTTGGTCTTCTCATGCTTTCAAAAACTTTAAACTCGAGGGTTTCTTTGCCTAATCTGAGTAGCAAGGTTCCTGCTTCAACATCAATCAAAGCTCTTGTAGTGGCCAGGAACGGATGACTAAAAATAAGAGGGTATATGCAGTCCTCTTTTATATCCATGATGAAAAAGTCACATGGGGCATAAGAATCATTTCCAACCTTTACTAGGACATCCTTATTGATTCGTAAAGGAAAAGTCACAATGTTATCTGCAAGTTGTATTGTTATACTAGTTGGGAGTAATTCAACAAATCCTAGCCTCTTACAAAGACTAAGAGGCATGATAGATATGCTAGCACCGAGATCCACCAATCCTTTCTTACACGAGGAATCACCGATATGACATGAAATCCCAAAGGATCCTGGATTTTTCTATTTTTTTAGGCATCTTGCTCTGAATAATGTCCAAAGTGGTTTTCTCCAACTTTACTATCTCATATTCTTCAGTTATATACTTCCTTGTGAGAAGTGACTTTAGGTACTTAGTCCAGGCTGGTATCTCAGCCAGGGCATCAAGAAATGTTATGTTAACATGAAGCTTCTTCATGTCTTCCTTGAACTTGTTGAAATAGGTATCGAGCTTAGTTTTCCTTAGATGAGCTGGAAAAGGTATACAAGGTTTGTACACATGGATATTAGGTTCCGGTGTCTCAGTTTCTTCATCTTCTTGAGCAGGCTTCTCAGAATTCCCTCTGTCTGACTTGCCATCAGTCACTGGTTTCTTTGGTTGAGATTTAAGGGTTGTGGAGTCTTGTATAATCGCGGGTTCATCCTCATCTGTAACAACCACATGTGGCTTGACGGGAGGATTAGAATAATCCTTGCCTGACCTAGTTGTGATGGCCTTCAGTTGTTCTGGGTGCTTAGGATTATTTTTGAGATGGCCACCAAAGGCTCCCACTCGTGGCTTTACACTAGCAGCAAGTTGAGCCAGTTGAGATTCAATAGCTTTCTAATGTGCTTGCTGGTTAGCTATCATATTCTACTGTGATTGTAGCATCTTCTCAATGGTTTTTAGTTTGTCATCATAAGAGATGGGTCCAGTTTGCTACCCTTGTTGTTGATTTTGGTAAGGGACTTGGCTGGGACTCTAGAATTGAGTGTTGTTCCGATAATTATTGAAGTTTCTATTCTAAAAACTACTCCTGAAATTTCCTTGATTCCTGAAATTTTGTTGCTGATTATACTGGAATCTTGGTGGGCCCCTTTGTTGATTGTTTGAACCAAGTTGATGTGGGTTTACTACTCCAGAAGGATTTCCGTATTGAAAACCAGGATGGTTCCTATTCTGATTTGGATTATAGTATCCTTGGTTAGGAATGGTGTTGACGACATTAAGATTTTCTATCTGAACATTATCTCCTTGTCCACATACATTGCTTAGAACAACATCATAAAGAACATTGCATGCTAAAGTGGAATGGTCAGTTCCTTTCCATGCTTCACAGAACAGAGAAGTAGACTTGATCTATTCTTGTTGTTGAGGGAGTGAATGTCCTCTTCCAAATGCAGCAAGAGATGATTCGATATGGTCTTGCTTGGAAACTAAGAGATTGAGGTCTCAGCGATGGACTTGAATTCAGGAATAACTTCAACCATAGCTACTTTCAACACTCCTTTGACTATAGACCTACCCCAATTAGCTTGATTTTTAGCTCCGAGGGTAACGACCTTCCATGCACTGTCGTAACTTTGATGAATGAAGTTCCCTCCAGACGAGGAATCTAAGAATCTCTTAATATCGTCATCCACTCCCTGATAAAAAATCTTGATGAGTTGATTCTTGGGGATGCCATGGTGTGGACACTTGCGTAGAATCTCTTTATATCTATCCCATGCCTCAATGAGGGTTTCTCCTGGGGCTTGAGTAAAATTTGTTATCTGCCCCCTAATTTCATAGGTGAAAGAAGGAGGATAGAATTTTTCTTGAAAAACATTTTGAAGCTGCTCCCAAGTGGTGATGGGTTCACATTGTAGGGAGTTGTACCAACTTATAGCCCTATCAGCAAGTGAATACTTGAAGAGACGAACTCGAATAGCATCATCTGAAACTCCATTTTGCTTTGTCATAGCACATAGATCAATAAACATCAAAAGATGTTCCTAACTATCTTCTCCTTGTTTACCATAGAATGGGTTGTTTTGAAGCAAGGTAATCCAATGTGCTAGTATCTCGAAGTTAGCGACATTGATGGGAGGAGGTTGTACTAGATGATGAACATTCACAGCCTTGGGGATTGAGAACTCTCTAAGATCCTTTTGTAATTCTGCTGCTTGTGTTGCTGCTTGTGCTTCTTGGATTTCTTCTTGAACCGCAACTCTAGCTTCTTGCATGAATCTTTCACTTTGTGTATTAAGGGCTTGAGCGACCCTTCAAGCTATCTCCTCCTCTTGAGCCATTCTTGCTTGGTTTTCTCTATTTTGTTGGTGAAAGATTATGTCAATCTCCGGATCAAAGTTGGCCGCAAGTCTTGGACTGTTCAAATGGTGCTTACACCAGCCTTGCGGGTACCTGAAATGAAGAGATCTAAAGTGAGATTGATGGAGCGGAATGAAATTCAAGTAGATGATCGATTGTATCAAAAGGGAAAAAGAAAAATCCTAAATTAGCCTTAAAAGAAATAGATTTGACTAACTGATTTCGTTGTCCCCGAAAACGGTGCCAGAATTTGACGTGGAAAATTATTGCACTAACAAACTCACTCGGGGTTCAGATCCCCGAGCTTTAACCAAAACCAAAGTGCAATAATACCACCTGCAAGTGGACGTGTCTTATCGCAGTATAGTTATGGATCGAACCCAAAGGACAACATTTTAAATAATCCTTATTAGTCGAATCTAGCTCAAGTAAGACTAATATTTAGAATGATTGATTGGTTGGTTGTTAATTAGAATAAATGCAGGAAAGTAAAGAAGCAGAATTAAAGTTGGTTCTAGATAAAACGATATGGAATTGTTGGGATGGTATCGGGTTTCACCACCACTACACATGCACACACATCCGAACACATAACATCCAGGAAAACATATAACTATCCAACTGGGTCTGTTGTAGACCCTCCACAAGGATAGGCCCACGTAAGCCTCACCTAAAGGATTTGATTGCTCATAACCCTTCAGATGACTTACTTACGGCCCTGAAGATACAACATCCAACTAAGGTTGCAGACTCCCCTCATAGATAGGCACACAGAAGCATCACCGAAGGTTAGATGACTCGTCCCCTTATGGATCACACACTTACGACCTCAAGGAACCCTATCAGATCTAATGTCAAGGAGTCAACCGTGCTACTCAACAAGCATGTAGGTGATTAGTCTGCAAGCAAACATTGATGATTATGAGAAGATACAACATCCAACTAAGGTTGCGGACCCCCCTCGTAGGTAGGCATAAATAAGCGTCACTGAAGGCTAGATGGCTCGTCCCCTTACAGATCACACACTTACGACCTCAAGGAACCCTATCAGATTTAACGACAAGAAGTCTACCTCATTAATTGACATTCTACACTACGAAGATAAGAACAAGATGAAATCAAGCAGGTAATCAACTACAAGCATATCAATTAGCAACAAAATGGAAAGTTATATACATAGCCTTGGAATGTTAAATGTAAAGATATGAATGCATGGGCAGCGGGGCTAGTCCCCGCACCTAGTGAAAAGGAACTACTTGCTCATGATGGAAGAAACAAGAAGAACAAGAGAGAGGGAAGGTTCTGCCATGAGCATGATGAAGAAGATGGTCGCAGCTCAGTAAAGATGATGCGGTCTTCTACGTCATGTCGGGGCAGATCTAGATGAGGAGGAAGCACCACTGAGACAGGCTGGGCAGACCTTCTTCTCCACCTTATTTCTCTTCTTCTCACCTTGCTTGGCACCAAAGGGAGCAGGTGTGGGCGGCGTGACTATGCTGAAGGTGGCGGAGTGGAAGGGAGACCGATCCTTGCCCAAGCATCCTTTCAGTGTCCTAGAATCGATGCCCAAGTGAGGACCCTTGTGGTCCTATTTATAGGCTTGAAAGGGATGATCACATTTTTGCTGTGACCTTCCAAATGGTTTGGAGACTGTTTGGTGGCCAAACGGTCTTGGAGACCAAACGGTCTTGGATTGATCGGTTTCACGCCTCGCCCGATCTTCATTTTCAAATGGTTTTGAGGACAGTAAAGTTTCAATTGATCTGCGGTGTGAACGGTCTTCAGCTCTTGAGTGATCTCGAATCCAAACAGTTTGGGGTCCGACCGGTCTTGGTTTTGATGACAAACGGTCTTGGGACCGAATGGTTCCAAATGGTCTAGGGACCGAATGGCTCCAAATGGTCTTGGGACCGAATGGTTCCAAACGGTCTTGGGACCGAATGGCTCCAAACGGTCTTGGGACCGAATGGTTCCAAACAGTCTTGGGTCTTTGTTGTCCAAACAGTTTCATTGTCCAAACGGTTTCATTGTCCAAACGGTTTCATTTTCCCAACGGTTTCGTTGTCCAAACGGTTTGGCGATGTAAACGGTCTCGAAGACCGATGGGTTTCAAACGGCCTTGAGAACATTTGGCCTCATGCGGTTTTGAGACCATATAAGGGGGAATGATGGAAGGGGGACCTTGCGGGAGAAAGGCTAACACCGAGAGGTCAAGACCGAATGGTCAGACTGTTAGGACAAAACATTAGATGAAACTATTAGGTGAAACCGTTTGGTGAAGACCAAGGTTGGGAGGATCTTTGAATGAATTCCATGTGATGATCGAATCTCATCAAGACCTGCACAGAATCAATATAAATCTAGTCAATAATCTTGATAATTGAATTAGTTAAGAATTATTATATTTGTGATATTTAAGAGATGAAATTGGAAGTATTGAATCAAATTGGTTCCAAAAAGGTGACTGGAAATCATGATGAATATGCATGCATCACAAACTCTTCCCCAATGTTTCCCCTCTCTAATTGTCAAACAAACTTCTTCTATTAATTACACCATATCTGAAATTGAAGGGAAAAGAGTGATTGGGTCTTGATAGTCTTATATTTCACACCCCAGTGCCTCTGATCTTTCCCTTAGTGCATTATCCCCCTCATATGAAGTAAATACCTACCAATTCTAGACCTCATATCTCCAATGCAAAAGATCCATACACTAAATCATCTTACAGTAAATTCATTGACATGATCACAACACACCCTTATTCAATCTAATCATCTTGTTGGTGTCATCCTAACATTTGGAAAGTGAAAATGGATCCATAGAACTGTTATCTGGATGGGCAAGAGGAAAGTGAAAATGGAGATGAGGTTTTGGTCATGGTGTTGCAGTACTAGTTAACATGGGATTTTGGTCCTTTTTCTTCATTGCTTTTATTCCTCTTGGATGTTAGATATTTAAAGTTATATCATTGCTTGGACACCTTTTATTTATGCTCTACTGCTATGTTTTTCTTTCTTTCAAATTGTATAGGCTATAAATGACGTTATGTGGCTTTTAGAAACTTTAATTTTTTTTATCTTCCTTTTATTCACTAGCTGGTGAGTGAGCGGTTCCATATATTCTTCTACCATCATGTGAGGTATTGGCCAATACTAAAGTTTTCTTTTTCCTATGTGCATAGCATGAGTTATATTACCTCTATTTTTATGCTATGTTGTCTTGCTGCAATTTGTGTGATATCAGATCTCTAAGAAGGGTATTGAACTCTTTGTTTTCTATTGTGAGCTTTTGTGAAAATGGGAGCATAAAATCCAAAGATGGTCCCCATATTTAATCTTAGTACCATCACTGATAGAATTAAGGTGCTTGCTAGGAAGGAACATCAAGATGGTAAGTCAAAAGTCGTATTAATCTACTCATATGTAAATATTTTAAATATCTTAATCACACTTAGTTTTGTTTCTCTCCAATGTTGCTCACATAAATATGGCTCAATTTGGTAAAGTGGATATGATAGTGGATAATTGTTTATGGAAACTTTTTCTTTGACTATCTATTTTTTATAAATATTAGATGAATATACAAATACTTATAAGATTTGGCATATTATATTCATGATCGATTGAAGTGGATTTAGACTATGCACTTGTCTTGGAGTATACTAGATGGAAAAGTAGTTGTTCACTTGGTAAGCAAGGTCTAGCTGGTTACATAGATATTTTATATTTAGAGTTGTATGTGGATTGGTCTGTAGTTGGCAATGTATTATGAAGATATGCTTTGTATGTTGTATGGTTTATGCACTCATTTTTTTTGATCAAGTGCATAGTGAAATATTTTCCCTATGAATTTCATATATTGTAAAACTCAGTTAATCATATTTCAATTTCATTGTTTCAAGATGTGTAAAATTATATTGTAATAATTGGAGAGTTCAGCGACAAGTTGTTTATGATGCTAGATTAAAATATATTGCCTAGAAATTGTATACCTGATTTGTAATTTATATTTATTAATAGTTATTGTGATATCTTATTAGGGCATTGTTTTAGTTTAAGTCTATGAGCCATTTCATGGTGGTAGTTGTTGTATGCTGGTGATCCCCTAAACTAGCACTAGTAGGTGTTTTATTTTACTAGGTGTGTTGATTCATTTACGTCAATTAACTCCAATTCTATACACACATGTGAAGTGACACATGTTGCAAATTCAACACCATTGTGCACTCTATTAGCCTAAAGAGTGATTTAGGCAATGTTTGATTTGAGACTTGGTTGGGATTTAGAGTTGTCTTTTTGTGCCAACTGGGCTCAATCTAGACCAGGTTAGTCATTACTGGTGTTTGGTTGGTACGAGAGAAATAGACCTCAAGAAGGGTTCCTAATCCTATTAACCCACCAAAGTGAGTTCCATCTTGACCAGGATTACAAATCCGACCCATGACTGTCTGTAGACGTATATGGATGCATGCCTTTCTCATTTCCTTGTTTTCCACAAGCCAGAGTATTCACGAGAGATGTCTTATCTGCAGTGTTGCTCCCTCTCCTCAATAGTAAGAGGGTTATAGCTATATCTCTCTTCCACAATTCCCTCTCCAGATTTGATGCTTGGTTCTCACACCAGACACTGTGATATTTTCCTTAATCTAGTCTATGTCATAAGCACAAGCTCATCTACGACTAGCATGGCCAAAAACTGCCAAGGCATCATAGATAAAGATGCCTTAGGCAAGACATGTTCACACCGTATCTCATTGGTCATTTCTCCCTCTTGACAACTATGTGAGTTGATTGCATAAGAATTCATGGCCCCAAAACCCCATCTCATGTGAGTTGGAGACTGGCTATAAAATGGTGGACATGCTCATGGACCTCGTCTTAACCCACTTCTCCGTGATCCTATAAATTGTAGTCCAATCTGGCGGTGCTGATCAAAGTGGTTGCAAGGATCTGTCTGATTTCATATCCATGTACTTTTCCCCTTCTTACCTAGTGCATTACCTTGCCACTTATCATCTATTTCTTGATCACATCTATTTTTCTAACCCACTTTTGGTTTCATCTTTTCTTATTGCATGCAATGGGATATGTCATGGCTATTGGAATTGAAATCTCCCTCCAATAGGTACCTTCCCTCTATCAAGGTAGAATCAATTTTTTTGGATCTGAGTTTGTCACTGTTTGTTTGCTAATTTGTGTAGCAGCTATGTACTATTGTAAGTTGAACTTACGTGCAATGCTTTCCCTTCCCGAGCACTATGTTCATGTTTAAATTTGTCCACTACTATCATATGTCATTCTGTATGGTTATCGTTATCACAACTCCATGATAATATGATGTAATGTTGACTCGTGTATTATCATGTACTCATTTCATTTGGACTGAGTTTGGTACATCATGAAAAAATAGACAGTGATGGGGAAGGGACGGTGATTGGGAAAGGGAGTGTGATAGGGATAAGGTAATTATTAAAATGTTTTTCTTGTTAGCATGTGTTTGGTAAAGGGATAGGAATTGGAAGAAACTTTAGAAATGTTGTTTTTGTACACAGATATAGAAAAAAGAGGGGAATAATCTTCAAAAAGAATACCCAACACAAATATGAATCAATTTATTAGAAAATCTTTTTTGCACCTCTATCACCATAACAAACAAACAACATTTTTTATTTCACCATCATTTCCTTCCCCATGATTCACCATGTAAGAAATACTTCCTTATGCTTGTTACAAGCTTGGGTAAGTATTGTGATTGTAGAAAAACATACATTTTTCCAATTACTTATATCCAATGCATTTGAGTTTAAACATCTTAATTCTGAGAAATTTTCAGTCAAACTAGGTCCTTGACTTTGGCCATATTTGTAGCATGTCACTAGATGCATCCTTAATAAGGTATGTTTTATGTTTAGTATGGTGACTGGTTAAGTTTGTTGGTTCACAATTAAATTTTGGTTATGTAGTTAGTGATTGGTGAAGTTTTTTAGGTTAGGCAAGACATTAAATTTCTTATATCCAATTCAACTTATTTATTGAGGTTGTGGTCCTAAATACCTCATCTTCCATTTAGATCATTTATCAGTATCGTTGTTCCAAAGCTATGGTATTTGTCAAGATGTCTTGCGTAGATTGAACTGACATGTTTTATGATTATGCAAATGTGTTTATTTGTTTCTCATTGCACTATTTTTTCACTATGTTTGACCTATATCTTCAAATCTAATTCATTAATATTAGCCATGCATATTTATATGCCCTACTTTTTTTCATCATTCCTCTATTAAGACTCTGTAAGTATTATGGTCTCATGTTCTGAATGCATATACATTTGTTTTATCAGTATTGTTATTCCAAAGTTTTGGTTTTTGTCTCTCTAATGAATTGGACTGTCATGTTTTGTGTTTCTACACATGTGTTTATTTGTTTCTGGGTTTCACCAGCATACTTGTTCCCATGGTTTCCTAGTATGATTAGTGATGTGTTCATGTATTTGGTATGTTTTATCCTAAACATACTTCCAAGCTCAGTAAATGTCAAAATTTCTTATCATGGTTCCATGATAGGTTGTTGTAAATCTAATATGGCCACTTTAGAACATTTCATTACCGTATACTCAACTTTTACCAAAAAATTTGAATGTTTAGACCCAACAATATTTAGGCTCAATTAGTTTGGTATTGTTGGCTAGGCATTGTTAACTACTTGCCCAAAATATTGTACATACATGTTCTTCTGACTTAGATTAATCCCTAAACATGATATGAATTTCTAGATGTATAAATTCCTTATAATGGTATGAATAGTAGTTACTCCCAAAATAGTTTTGTTTAGACTTTGTGTGGCAACTTACTGGTTGGTTCTAGACATGTAACATATCAGAACCTAGACTTATATCTTAACCATCCATTTTCTATGTACCTTTCCAATTATGATTAATATCTAGCTTCACTCCCTTAATTTATTAAACAACAAAGTCTTGGAATCTGAAATCATACCAAGACAAAAAATATTCATTACAAGAGGTTTTAGAATCAATGATATAGTTAACTATCTAATTAGGGTTAATTATATAAATTCATTAATAAATAGAATTTTACCTTGATTTGGATCTTTAGAATCATATTAGGACTTGAGTATGAAGAAAAATGAGAACATAAGAAATTTTATATCAAAATTGACTAAGAAAAGTAATAAATATATTTATTAAGTACTAAACATACAAGCAACAAAATAAAATACAAAATGTGTTGAAAAGGAGAAATTAATGTCAACTAGATTCATCGTATCATAATTAATTGGAAATTTTCAATTTTTATGTCAATTAGACTTTATATACCCATTCAATTTGAATTCCTAGGTTTAATGCACCTTATTGATCCCTATATTTACATTTCAATTCAATTATTGGCTTTTTAGTCTCCCCACATAATGTCTTCTTTCCAAATAATGTGTAACCTCTCTGGTCATATCTATTGTTCATGCTTTTTGTTCCCACGAAATTGATGATGGGTCATTTCTTCTCCTATATTCGTCCTTATATCTATAGTTCACCCTCTTTGTTCCCTTCAAATTGATGATGTGTCATTTCTTCTCCACTACTCATCCTTCCTCTTCATTGCCTCCCCCTCATCCCCATGTTCCTCTCTCTTATATGTCCTTCTCTGTACTTACCTCTTCACATATCCTATCCTCCTATATCTCTTTGTGCCCCTAGTATTTGCAACAGTAACAAGTGCCACCTTTTGTTGCTACCTTTGACAAAGGCTCCTACGACAACCACTACTCATGAGGATATCTGCCTTTTTTGCCACAATAGTCACCACCTCAATATGGAGTAATCACAACCTCCATCCATTTCCTCTCCTTCTTTACCTTCTAAAAGCCACCAACGAAGTTGTTACACCCCAATCTCACAATTACCATTAATCATGAGATTAGGGCATAAATTGAGGATTTATCGTAATACAAAGATCACTCATAAATTTTTTTCTTCTTTTTCAAACTCTTTGTTTTCTCACATTGAATCACAGAAACAAACATTACAAGAGAATTAAACCTTGATTATTCTAATATGATCTCAAAATTAATGATACACATCCATAAATTCATTCTGTTTCTCACATTTTCATGTACATACGGCATGATAATGAAATACATTCTCTCTTATTAAGGAAACGAAGATACAAACATCATTTACAACTCTCTCTCAGATCTATACAAGGACCTAGAGTGACAGGGATCGACTAAACTTAACTATACTCAGACTTAACTCTTGTGAAAGATCTAGTCTGATGCAATGATATCTTCTTCAAGTCCCTGTGATTTCCCAAAAAAAATTGAGTAGAGGTGTGAGCCTAATCACTTAGTGAATGAGTACTTCAAAGAAACAGTCTAAAGCACTGATATAATTATAGATATACTTTTGAGTAATTGATATCAATTATAACAGCAGAAAGCCTTAAAGAGTCTAATAATTGAAAATCATAAATATGACAGGATACTCTAAATCTATATAAGAGTGAATCAATATATGAAATGCTTCATTGATCATAAAGAGAACTAATAATTTAGAAACATATAAAAAAATTGAATAACTATACACACTTGTTTGACCTCTCATTCATTTTATTATTCCCTGATCATATGCAATGTACTCTACATATGAAGACTCATAGTGAACTACGATACCACCGTACAAGACTTAGCCGACACCCCAGGATAGCTAAGTCTGACTGATACCCTGGTCTGCTATATGAAAACTGGCTCTCTGGCCTCGACACTCCTATGGTGCCGTAAACTGGACTCCTCCTCTAGGATGAGTACACAGGAAGAGGGTCTGAGACACTTTGTGGGCCTCAACTTGGTACACTCTGTGGTTACCTCTAGGTTACCACCGGGACGTCCGATTCATGTTGGGTAACTGTTATGACCCCACCTCCCGATAACCCCCAATTAAGGCAGACCGAGAGGTCGAAGCCGCACCCATAACTTCCGGATCAAAGGTTCATCAATTAACCAAGAATAATTATCAAATTTTAACAGACTATACTAAAAAGTTGTAAGAAAATAAATTTTGCATACCTTTTTGAAAACTTGAATCTCTAAACTTCTATCCACTTAAGGATTCTACTCTAACTAATCCTCTTTTTATTTTACTTCATGTATTTCACAATATGACGATTTACTATTTGTCCTTTTGTCTTGTACCTAAAACGCCGACAAACAAAACGTCGGTCAGCCGAAGCTGGTATGTGGGGGAAACAATAAACATGCAACTATGATAACAACGTAATCATTCAATTAATCATTTAACAATCACGATTTCATTTTAAATATAACTCCATGATCCATGAGTACCCTATCCTCTGTGCTATCCCTGTAGTGGACCTGGATACTACCTTCCTTATGGTAGATCCCCATTAAACCACTCATGGTCCCACCTATAGGGGAACCAGTTTCTAGCGTTGAGTCACATGACACTACTCGTAAGTAGCCCACTCCTTAACTCATGGCAGGCTAATGAGTCTCATGGAACTACACGTAGGTAGCCCAGTTTCTAACTCTCGGTAACCTAGACCTTGCTCTAGGATTACCCCCTTTTTAACCTTTTCAAAGCAACAGAGGTGGACCCAGATCTATCCAGTTATATATGCACATTTATAGTGATAATCATAGTCACTTTATAGTTGCATGAAATAAATAGACATTCCACAATTATTTTCAAGAAACCGATTAAAACTTCGGGAATCGCCGTGAAACTAGAGCGATTATTCATAAGCGTAACCACATACCTAATTTGATGAGTCATGTAGATTATTGAACATATACTTCATGTATATACAATCAAGACAATCAACAGATCCAAGAAAGTAATTCAATCATCACATAATTCCTGAAAAGAATATGTACTCTATTTATTACACACTTTATCAAGAATCTACTTTGTTGACTTGGATTCTCTTTCTAGGGTTTCTAATCCACATTAAGGTTTCATTAATATTCATTAGGGTTTCTTAGATCAATTTCTCAAACTTTATCCCTTTTAGGTTAACAAACCCTAAAATACTCTTTTCCATTTATATGAACCTTAATTGCTCAACTAACCATTTTAATAGTCTTTTATACCCAAATTGACTTAGGATCATCATATCCCTATTTATTCATGGATTTGAACAATTAAACAAATTAAAAGATGTATTCTCTTAAATTAGGGTTTTCAATCTCATTAATGCATAATCATGCACGAAACCCAAAAATTAATCCAATTATATAAAAAAAGATCATCTTTTTAGATCCTATTTTCACTTTTATTAACAACAGGTTAATATCAGCTCGAATTATCCAAATAACATCATTAAGTCCATCTATCATCAAATCTAAGGGTTTTTCCTTAATTAAAACATTAAAGATGATAACTTTATACCCTTTTCAAATTTCAAGCATATTTATGCACATAAATTCTAAATTAGACTAATCACGTGCAAAGTTAGTCCTTTTTGAACATAATGTACCTTTTTACATTTAACAGGTTAACATCAACTCTAATTATCAATTAAACCCTACTAATCACTTTGATCATATCAAAATAGGGTTCTTTAAACATTATTACATCCAAAGCTAATAACTTCCATTACTTTTAGAATTGCAAAAGGAATCAGACTTCAATTTAATTTTTATTAGATTCCCCTCATTTTCTAAGAAATTTTCAAATTTTGTATGTTCTCATCGGAGCTACCAATATTTATCTATGAATTTTCCATTAAATCACTTACTTGGCCAATATGGAAGCACCACATCATTAGTTTCCATGCAATGTGGCCTGAATTTAGTTTATAACTAAATTACGTTATTACCCCTATTTGAGTCAATCAACTCTTCAGCCCGCGAAGGGCATATCCATCCACTGTCGCCCTTGCTCTTCTTCCTCACGAGCAGCCCTATGGTGCCGCTACTGTAGGTCTGCTCCGCAGCATTTTGCCTCCCGCCCAAGGCTGTGTAGTTGTCCGAAGAGGTTCCTCGACCTCCACTGCCCTCCGCCAAACCCAGAGCAACCTCTAGCTAGGATGGAGTCAGGGGGAAACAAAGGCTTCATGTCTGTTATCGACAACCTCCTGCAGACGAGTTGCAGGTGACCCAATGATGATCCCCTCGATCACTTTGATCATATCAAAATAGGGTTCTTTAAACATTATTACATCTAAAGCTAATAACTTCCATTACTTCTCGAATTGCAAAAGGAATCAGACTTCAATTTTATTTTTATTAGATTCCCCTCATTTTTCTGAGCAATTTTTATATTTTGTATGTTCTCATCGGAGCAACCAATATTTATCTATGAATTTTGCATTAAATCACTTACTTGGCCAATAGGGAAGCACCACATCATTAGTTTCCATGCAATCCGGTCTGACTTTAGTTTATAACCAAATTACATTATTACCCCCATTTGAGTCGATCAGCTCTTCAGCCCACGAAGGGCATATCCGTCCACCGTCGCCCTTGCTCTTCTTCCTCGCGAGCAACCCTAGGGCACTGCGGCTGCAGGTCTGCTCTGCAGCGTTTTGCCTCCCGCCCAAGGCCGTGTAGTCGTTCAAAGAGGTTCCTCGACCTCCACTGCCCTCCGCTGAACCCAGAGCAACCTCAAGCTAGGACGGAGTCGGCGGGAAAGAGAGGCTTCATGTATGTTATCGATGGCCTCCTGTAGATGAGTTGCAGGTGACCCAATGATGATCCCCTCGAGCTAGCAGCCTTATAGCTGCTCCGCTTGGAAGGGAGGGGTGCTAGAACTCCCCTCAAACACCTTCCATCTCCTTATGGGTCGCCCTATTCCCTGTCGTTAGGGTTTGGACAGAAAAAAAGAAGAGAAAGAGATATAACTGCGTGAAATTCCTATGGATTCACCCCTAAGTCTTACCCCTTATATAGGGGAAGTCAACGAAGCCCTAGGATGGCTTTCCTTAAAGAAACGAAGTCCCTCTTCTAATAGGAATCATTTTCCTTCAAAGAGAAGCAATTCTTCTCTCTCTTCTTTATTCTTGGTTTTTCTCTATTATATGGATATTAGGAATTCGAAATTCCCTTTCTCTTATTCACTTTATGTTTGCTTTTTAATTCTTTGGCACAAATTTCTATCTTCTTTTAATAGAAATCACTTCCTTTTCCATAATGCCACCAAAATCATTAATAATGTATCATATTATCTTTTATTTTGCAAATTTTGGTATTTTCTCTTTCTTTCCTCTTTATTGGAACTCCTTGCATCCCAAGACACTCCATTATTTTGAAATTCTTTTTATTGGACACTTATTATCCTTCTAGATGCCTCTTTATGCATTATCTCACATTATCTTGTTTATTTCTTAATAAAATATCTCTTTTTGAGGATTTCTCTTTATTTCTCTTTTATTTTCCTCATTGGCATTCCTTTTAATATTAGCAACCTCTTGGATACGAAATTTCACCAAGAAATCTCATTTATGCCTCTTTCCACTCATTTTCCACATTTTATCATTATTTTCAATTTATTTCTTAATAAAGAAATACTTAATTTATCTTTTCTTTTCTTATTACACTCTTTATGCAACTTTGGACTCCTTGGAACCTAAGGAACCCAAGAGGCACGAAATCCATCCTTGGATTACATCTCTTTGCCTTCTAGAGGTTTCTAACTCTTCCTTTTCTCAAATATTCAATTATTCTATTACTAATTGAATTTTCTTTGTTATTTGGGCCCAATAGCCAATAAAGCCCACAGCACATACATCAAGGCTATTGTAAACAAAATCCATGTATTTAAAACAAATTATACCATTCTTTGTTCAATTTTCTTTAATATGAGAAATTACATTTCTCACCCGATGAACCCAAAAATTGGGGTTGTAACATCCTTCCCCTCTTATAGGAATTTTGTCCTCAAAATTCTATCAAGCAAACAAACAATTCAAGATAATACTTTTCCATGTCCATCATTGGCCCCTATGTGGCTTTACCATACTCATGGTGTCTCCAAAGAACCTTTATCATCACATATTCTTTTCTCTGAGTTCTTTCATCCTGGCGTTTATAAATTGCACAGGTGGACTCAGGCCATTTCAGCCTCCCTTGGGGCTCACTAGGTTCATTGCTCAGCACATGGGTGGGGTACCTCACATAGTGCTCTAAATTGGACACATGGAACTCATCACACGTTACTTTATCCTGAGGGGTAAGGTCAAACTTAACCTTCTCCACCAAACCATGTCAAAAGAACCCATGCATCGGGGACTCAGCTCTCTTAGCTATAACTTAGAGGGGTCGGATTTTCATGTCACATATTTCCCATAGTGAACTGCCTGTCAGTCTACTTTGCATTTGCTCACGACTCACGGCATCTCTAGGCTCCTTTCAGCCATTGCACAATCAAAGCGACTTCATCTACACACACTGTGGTCCTTTTCTAACCATCACGTGGTCCTTTCACCAACATCACCTTACTATAGTGGTGATCGACATGACCTCCCTTATAGAGCTTCTTTAAATCCTGATACTAGCTATGGTGGTCATCATCACATCTTTTATAGGACAAAAACTGTCTCTAGCTATCACCCAGATCGAGCACATATGCTCTCATCTGACCCTTTTAGTCTGGATCATACTAACCATAGTTAGGGGTGATAAACTATACTAACATTGAGTTCTTCATGTACCTACTTCCACTTTATGGAAGTGAACCTATAGGTCAAACTCAAGAACCTTTGAACTCACATCATGGTGTAGTTGAACCATCTCTCTCATGGGTAGTTCAACCAGGTCTGTCCCTTGACAAAACTCTTTCTCTCTCATGTCATCTGGGTAAGACGATCTACCATACCCCATATCACATCTCGACCTTCCTTGATCTAGGGGAGACCTACAACATCCATAGTGATGAACTCCCTTTCTCTTTCAGGGACTCTTTATCCCTTATGTCGATGCACTTGGTAACTGGTGTTCGTCTTTCACCTTCAGTCATGCATGGCAACATATCACATGCAGCTTCATCTTAAGCATCCAAAGTTCTATTGTCATTTACTATCTTGGTAGTACCACGGTGTATGGTGATCTTCAATCATGATTTCCTATATTTCATGATTCCTCAAGATTGATTCTTCGAAACCCTAAACCACTCTCATCAGGGTTTTATCACCTTCTTTTCCAAAGAAGTGCATCTAAGGTTCTACCACCATCCTTTCATTGTATCAAGGCTAACCAAACAACCATTAACTGATCTCAACGTATCTTGTTACATCTGAGTGTTATCCAAACACCTCTCCTTTCCAAACTTAGGGTTAGCCAAACAACCTCTTTTAGCTTCTAGTCAAACAAGTCAGATGTATCTCAACCAGTGCATCCATTACCACTTCACATCCTTAGGTATTAGGTAACATTGAAGACATACACTTCCATGTATTTCACTTATCATCTCACCTCAAACTCTATGTCTATCTTCATTAAGAACGCTCTCTGATTTCATCATCATGGTGATCAAACTCAACCTCGTATAACTTGTATGTTCCACTTAGCTCATGATAAAAACATCCTCATAAGGTGACTACCTCATTCCTCTTAGTGTTTGCAAACCATACATGTATCATTCACTTTACCAGGGTAGGTTATCTTCTCTATCCCCATTTCTCGTGGCAACATTCCAACCTACATCATCTCTTATCCTTGGTGTATGGCATGCGTAATGTCCTATCTCTCACCCCCATAACAAGAGGAAATAAGCATTTGGCTGCAGTCCAAATACAGAGTTCTTCCTGTTCCAAGAGTAGAGATGGTACATCCCACCTTACCAATACACCTTAACATCTAAGTTGCAACGTGCCACATATGTCTCTACATCACATACATCATGATATAAAAAATTCCTCCATGGAGTACTGGTCTCGAACCTACTTGGGTTACTACACAATCCTTGGTCATCTCCTCTAGGTCTATAGGGTGCCGACTCTTTTGGGGTCATCCCTCTTCCCTCCTGCATCAAGAGAGTACCCTACTCATATGCCCTTTGGGTCCCATGAGTTCATGAAGGTGATCAATCTCCTAACCCATGGCCCTCAGAGAATGATAGTTGTTACCTCCCAACCCTATGGTCATGTGCAACTAGGGAATTAGACAACTCCTATTTCCATCGGTCTTATCCCAACCTGACCCAAGGGTAGACTTAGGATTCTCCATTTATAGTACATGTCCAACTTTAGAACCTTACCCAAGCCTTCATCATCTCTCTTTCCACATTCATGGGCTGACTTTCATCTTTTCATCGGGATCACGACAACCTGCCTACCTTGGTCAAGCCCCATACCGGTTACCTCCATGGTAACAAATCTGCATGCACTTAGAGATGGATATCTATGGGCCTACAGGTTCATTCTCATACCATGTACTTTTCACTTAGCTTCTCAAGATCCTATGAGACTTCTTTAGGTTACCTTAAACTGACAAAACTGACATACACCCTACCAAAGGGGTCCCTCTCCCAGGATGGGAGGAAAACTATCTCTCGATAACAAGGTCACAACCACCCTTAGGTCTAGAGTTTACATCCATATGCTTAACCCTAGTAAGCTATTAAGGCACAAGCAGACCACTAAACCAGGCTAGGTCATCTGGGTTCTCATTCTTCAACATTAGATCAAGGTCATACCTTCCCGTGTCATCAACTTTATTGTGAGGGATTCATCCATCATACCTTTAAACTTAAGGGGGGGGTTTCCCTTTCCTTTATGCATGAGGAGTACCATGCTCGAAACTATAGCAACTTAATTCTCATCATGAGCATCGGGTACATTGCTTCCCCTCTTAGGCCTAGGAACCTTAGGTCCACCTTTGGGTGTCCAACTGCATGCTTAATCTCTTAACCACAAATCAAGCATGTCCAAGTTATGTCATCCATTCATACGAGCAACACCTCAGAGTTGAATCCTCTTCCAGGAAAATCAACTAGGTACAAGGCCTCACAACTGGTTACTTAAACCTCCTCAGGGTCTAAGGCACTCTTTGTCTTATCTCAGCAGGTAACACTTATACCATAGGCACATATGTACCAGAAGGATCATCCTCTCTCTAGGGTTTGGTTCCTCTAAAGGCAACCAATATATCATCAGCCTCCAGGGGTCAAGCATCAGGCAACCACTATCATCCAATTAGGTCGCATCATCCTCAACTCCCCACTGTTCCTCATATCTCGGGGTTTTAGGCTTCCAACCTCCTTACTGGGGTCCTACTTTCTCTCTCTAGAGCTAACCCTATAACTAACCTCACCATTAGAGGTCCTATCTTCGTGAAGGGTCAACCTCCAAAGCACGAAGCCTATGTTCAACTTATGTTCGCTCAAGGTTATCCATAGTTCTTTATGCTTATTTCATAAGCCATCCTTCATACTCTCATAGTCAGGGTTTCAACCCTTTGCTCACACAACTATCGTACCCTGGGTGCATACTATGCCTTATTCGCATAAGCCCATAGGGTCTCTACAGGTCCTTCACTAACATCATCATCGAAGGAGCTATCCTTTACCCTAACATGGACGACCCTTCCCAGGGTTGGGTTGCCAAAGGTGCTAGGTCACCCATGGATCATATGGCATCCCAAAGGCATGTCCCTTCAAACACCTGGTCCAACTCATCTCTCTCTAACCATCACTTGGGGTTAGGGTTAGCATCATCCTCAGAGGATGTGCCAGGTCACTACTTGCAATGGAGATCTCTATCTCCAAGACTGACTTATCCTCCTGACAAGAAGGTATAGCCTCAGGTCTCTTCTGAGGACATGACAACTTATGTCATACGACCTAAGCATGTATCTATTCTTTAATTTGCGCTTAATATACTAAGCTTATGTCCATGACATTTTATTGACATGTTTTTCATTAATTTAGTGGAGGATTCCTAAAACCTTATTAACCTTACCCATACCTCAAGAGGGTGAGGAGAATAAAGAAAACCCTAATCCTTTAGGTCCTTATCAGAATTTTGTGATGAGAAGGGATGAATATGATGAGGAAGTCCTAAAGGTATTTTATTTCGATTCATACCCTAAGACTTTGACCAGGCAGTCACACAGATCCGGGAGTCCTCGTATTCCAACTAGCGGTGCAGAGGAAAATATTGCCAGCCCCCGGTCGTGATCCTTTTCTAGACACCTCTATCTTTCGGATAATCCTCTAATAACTCCCTTGGGTTCTATGGAGTTTATAAAATTTAATAATTATTAATAGTTAAGTGAGGAACCTACACTCTGATACCAAATGTTACGACCCCACATCCCGATAACCCCCAATTAAGGGAGACCGAGAAGTCGAAGCTGCACCCATAACTTCCGGATCAAAGGCTCGGAAATCAACCAAGAATAATTATCAAATTTTAACAGACTATACTGAAAAGCTGTAAGAAAATAATTTTTTGCATACCTTTTTGAAAACTTGAATCTCTAAACTTCTATCCACTTAAGGATTCTACTCTAACTAATCTTGCTTGTATTTTACTTCATGTATTTCACAATATGACGATTTACTATTTGTCCTTTTGTCGTGTACCTAAAACACCGACAAACAAAACATCGGTCAGCCGAAGCTGGTATGTGGGGGAAACAATAAACGTGCAACTATGATAACAATGTAATCATTTAATTAATCATTTAACAATCAGGATTTTGTTTTAAATATAACTCCGCGATCCATGAGTACCCTATCCTCTGTGCTATCCCTGCAGTGGACCTGGATACTACCTTCCTTATGGTAGATCACCATTAAACCCCTCATGGTCCCACCTATAGGGGAACTAGTTTCTAGGGTTGAGTCACGTGGCACTACTCGTAAGTAGCCCACTCCTTAACTCATGGAAGACAAATGAGTCTCATGGCACTACACGTAGGTAGCCCAGTTTCTAACTCTCGATATCCTAGAGCTTGCTCTAGGATTACCCCCTTTTTAACCTTTTCAAAGCAACAGAGGTGGACCCGGATCTAGCCAGTTATATATGTACATTTATAGTGATAATCATAGTCACTTTATAGTTGCATGAAATAAATAGACATCCCATAGTTATTTTCAAGCAACCGATTAAAACTTTGGGAATCGCCGTGAAACTAGAGCGATTATTCATAAGCATAACCACATACCTGATTTGATGAGTCATGTAGATTATTGAACATATACTTCATGTATATACAATCAAGCCAATCAACAGATCCAAGCAAGTAATTCAATCATCACATAATTCCTGAAAAGAATATGTACTCTATTTATTACACACTTTATCAAGAATCTACTTTATTGACTTGGATTCTCTTTCTAGGGTTTCTAATCCGCATTAAGGTTTCATTAATATTCATTAGGGTTTCTTAGATCAATTTCTCAAACTTTATCCCTTTTAGGTTAACAAACCCTAAAATACTCTTTTCCATTTATATGAACCTTAATTGCTCAACTAACCATTTTAATAGTCTTTTATACCCAAATTGACTTAGGATCATCATATCCCTATTTATTCATGGATTTGAACAATTAAACAAATTAAAAGATGTATTCTCTTAAATTAGGGTTTTCAATCTCATTAATGCATAATCATGCACGAAACCCAAAAATTAATCCAATTATATAAAAAAAGATCATCTTTTTAGATCCTATTTTCACTTTTATTAACAACAGGTTAATATCAGCTCGAATTATCCAAATAACGTCATTAAGTCCATCTATCATCAAATCTAAGGGTTTTTCCTTAATTAAAACATTAAAGATGATAACTTTATACCCTTTTCAAATTTCAAGCATATTTATGTACATAAATTCTAAATTAGACTAATCACGTGCAAAGTTAGTCCTTTTTGAACATAATGTACCTTTTTACATTTAACAGGTTAACATCAACTCTAATTATCAATTAAACCCTACTAATCACTTTGATCATATCAAAATAGGGTTCTTTAAACATTATTACATCCAAAGCTAATAACTTCCATTACTTTTCGAATTGCAAAAGGAATCAGACTTCAATTTAATTTTTATTAGATTCCCCTCATTTTCTAAGCAATTTTCAAATTTTGTATGTTCTCGTCGGAGCTACCAATATTTATCGATGAATTTTCCATTAAATCACTTACTTGGCCAATATGGAAGCACCACATCATTAGTTTCCATGCAATGTGGCCTGAATTTAGTTTATAACTAAATTACGTTATTACCCCTATTTGAGTCGATCAACTCTTCAGCCCGCGAAGGGCATATCCATCCACTGTCGCCCTTGCTCTTCTTCCTCACGAGCAGCCCTATGGTGCCGCTGCTGTAGGTCTGCTCCGCAGCATTTTGCCTCCCGCCCAAGGCTGTGTAGTCGTCCGAAGAGGTTCCTCGACCTCCGCTGCCCTCCGCCAAACCCAGAGCAACCTCTAGCTAGGATGGAGTTAGGGGGAAACAAAGGCTTCATGTCTGTTATCGACAACCTCCTGCAGACGAGTTGCAGGTGACCCGATGATGATCCCCTCGAGCTAGCAACCTTATAGCTGCTCCGCTTGGAAGGGAGGGGTGCCAGAACTCCCCTCGAACACCTTCCATCTCCTTATGGGTTGCCCTATTCCCTATCATTAGGGTTTGGACGGAAACAAAGAACAAAAAGAGATATAACTGTGTGGAATTCCTCTAGATTCGCCCCCAAGTCTTACCCCTTATATAGGGGAAGTCAACGAAGCCCTAGGATAGCTTTCCTTAAAGAAACGAAGTCCCTCTTCTAATAGGAATCATTTTCCTTCAAAGAGAAGCAATTCTTCTCTCTCTTCTTTATTCTTGGTTTTTCTCTATTATATGGATATTAGGAATTCAAAATTCCCTTTCTCTTATTCACTTTCTATTTTCTTTTTAATTCTTTGGCACGAATTTCTATCTTCTTTTAATAGAAATCACTTCCTTTTCCATAATGCCACCAAAATCAATAATAATGTATCATATTATCTTTTATTTTGCAAATTTTGGTATTTTCTCTTTCTTTCCTCTTTATTGGAACTCCTTGCATCCCAAGACACTCCATTATTTCGAAATTCTTTTTATTGGACACTTATTATCCTTCTAGATGCCTCTTTATGCATTATCTCACATTATCTTCTTTATTTCTTATTAAAATATCTCTTTTTGAGGATTTCTCTTTATTTCTCTTTTATTTTCCTCATTGGCATTCCTTTTAATATTAGCAACCTCTTGGATACAAAATTTCACCAAGAAATCTCATTTATGCCTCTTTCCACTCATTTTCCACATTTTATCATTATTTTCAATTTATTTCTTAATAAAGAAATACTTAATTTATATTTTCTTTTCTTATTGCACTCTTTATGCAACTTTGGACTCCTTGGAACCCAAGGATCCCAAGAGGCATGGAATCCATATTGGATTACATCTCTTTGCCTTCTAGAGGTTTCTACCTCTTCCTTTTCTCAAATATTCAATTATTCAATTACTAATTGAATTTTCTTTGTTATTTGGGCCCAATAGCCAATAAAGCCCACAACAAAGACATCAAGGCTATTGTAAACAAAATCCATGTATTCAAAACAAATTATACCATTCTTTGTTCAATTATCTTTAATATGAGAAATTACATTTCTCACCCGATGAACCCAAATATTGGGGTTGTAACAGTAACCTATTTTCTCTTAGGAGACTTCCTCAAGAGCTTCGTCTCACCGCACACTCTGTGGGTGCGTTCCAACCCTCGTATACTAGACGCTGCCAGGGTTAGGTCATTTCATCCCTAAGGTGCAGACCTCTCAAAGGGATTCTACAGTGTCAGGGCCCTTAAGTCTATTATTTTATTATTCCTACAAAACTCTTTCTACATTGTACCTTTCTCTTACTCATACTTGACTCCGGTATCTCTATGGTGCCGCATATATTTATTTGAAGTTTATAATACAACATGTATATCATTCTAAACTTGGCAGAGTAGTATATTCAAAACACTGTAATATACTGATTAATCAACTTACTATAGACACTGGCAGACTAGAATTCTTAAATAAATAGAATACATGTCAACTTGGCACTTTATACACTGGAATCATGCAATTGAACTATAAAGCATCACCACATCTCATACAGAGAACATTAATATCACCATACTTGATTCATTGAACAACCTAGCGTTAGGGTTTCATTTACCTCATTCACTTATCACTTGGCTCTCATAAGGATTTAATATGTCATAAACATCCACTAAATACAAATTGCTTTAAACAAGTCATATACAATCAACATATGTATGAAATCCTCAAATTGAGCTAAATTAGGGTTTTCCATGCCATTCATTGAGATATTATGAATCAAGAATAACATTACTTAAATAGAGTCTATGATGCCAAGAAAAACACTTCAAATGGATTTCACCATATTAATTCACAAATATCCAACTTTCCACTCATATAGGGCTTCACCCACTTTACAGAGATATCAAGCAAACACTTATCACATCACATGAAATCCAAGATAGTATCTAACATAAATGTACTATGAATTTAGATAAATAATCATTCATAACCAACGAGATCTAGATAAGAAGTTTTCTCTATTTATTATACAACAAATTTCAGTCATAGACAAATTCCCTATATTTTAGTTTACTCTTATAAACTCTGTGAATAATTAGGGAATTTTCATTAGGATGTATTCTATACATTTCTAATATGATTTTAACATCTAAAATTCATCCAAATAGAGGTACAATCCATTTCATATTATTTTACAACAACTTAGAAAAAATAGACAATTCAGGGTTTGTAGTCGCATACTAGCAATTAAAGATTATAGATGAATTAACCAATTTTCGTGTAATATACTATTTAAAGGAATCTCCCACTCACCCTAAGGTGTGAAAATACCTGAAAAACGTACCTCATCCCTAAAAATCTCGATCTCATATCAAATCCCTAACAATTCACCCAATTCTTCTTCCTTTCAACTCGAAAACCCTAAAAAGGAGGGATTATGAAGAAAGAGAGAGAAATGGGGAAGTTTTGATATCATTTGGATAAAATAAGAGAAGGGATGGAATTTTGACATGTGAGAGAAGATTCACCATGAAACTATATCCAAAGAAGTTAAACTTACATGATTTCATCATTCCTCAGACCGCAAAACCCTAGGTCAACATCTCCATCAATTTCTCCTCTCAAGCCCTAACTCTCCGTCTCTCTCTAGGATTTCATTTCTATGGTTTGAATCATGAATTATGAGAGATTCGTGTGTGTTAGCTTGACCATATAGAGAAATTGAGCTGCTTGGGTGAGTTGCACATTGACCCCTCACTATACTTTTTCTTATTTCAACTGAATTTTTTGTCATAAAAAGGTTTCTATAATTCATGTATTTAAGAGATAAAACATTCTCCACAAATTATGATAATTTGTCGTGCTGTTTATAATTTAGGTACTATGCTTTAGTTAAAATTTGAAATCATTCCAAGCTCCCATTAAATAATTAAAAATCGAATAGTGCACTGCTATCTAGAATTCTATAGAAATGTCAATTACAGTAATTCGTCTACTGATAAGGTCTAAATGCATCCAAAAATTAATAAAATTTTACATGTGAGTTTTAGATATCCATTTGAAATTTCAGATCATTTGGAGTTACAAATAAATAATTAAAAATGAAACACTACACTGCTAAAAAGCACTCTGTCAGCATTTTGGTCAAAGTATAGTTCGACCGAGAACCACATTCAAAGAACACTCAAAAATTCTTAAACTTTTTTCCAATATGAATGATTGAGTTATCCATATCATATCCAAAATTT
The DNA here is from genome assembly GCA_963693085.1 of Alisma plantago-aquatica. Lineage (NCBI taxonomy): Eukaryota > Viridiplantae > Streptophyta > Magnoliopsida > Alismatales > Alismataceae > Alisma > Alisma plantago-aquatica. The sequence continues at coordinate 999,838,215 of OY856412.1, forward strand.
AATTAAATACAAAATTTTTAGAAAATATGAAAAATCATTTACCTACTGCTTTCCTGACCAAATTCCATATTCATGTACTATCAAACCCAATTTGGGCCGATTAGGGTTTTCAAATGTTAACCCTAATTATGTGGATCAAAGTATGATTAAACCTTCTTGTTGTATTTAAAATATAAAAACTTAAATACCATCATTAATCAAGGTTCAAACAATGATCAACTTAATTAAACATACAATCATCCAAGTAAATCCTAATTTTTTCCGATTAGGGTTTACATTTCTCAAATCCTAATTTCTCAAACAATAGAACACTTAATGTTCTTATTTGGTTTAAAACATCATAATTGAATTATCATCACTAATTAGATTTAAGATATGATCAATCCAATTAAGCATATAATCACCCAGGTAAACCCTAGTTTACCTATTAAGCTCGCATACGGTCATAACACAAGTAGTCATTATTGGTATGTATGCCTAGAGAGCTAATAATATGATGATTGTAATGGAATATATTGTAAATGATTTGAATAACAATAAAGGAAATCTTCCAATATATTCCCTTTAATCAGTTGTGAGATAATGATTTAACATAATAAATGTCTTTGGGTTGAGGATCTGAACAATGAGAACATATAAATGTCAAGAGTATATTCATTCTTGCTATGCCCCTAGTTAGATGTTATTGTGGAAGGCTAAGAGACAAAACAATAATACTTAAGACTAGAGTGTGTTTTTCTTGATGACAAAATCTCATTAGTCATGATACATGATACCAAACAAAGCACATAGATACTTGTTGAAGAACAGTGTATCACACAGATCCACCTTGAGAGTGACACACGGAAACCATGATTGGTAGTCACAATGATCTCTCATAATGATAGTGTTGATTGTAGTTCTTATAGCTAACATTACTACACTCATCACATGTCATTCGATGTAGTTTGACATCATCCATTGTGATCCTAAATAAGGGTTTTTATAAAGGTGGTGCTCGGGTACATTGTGACATGTGGGGACGAATGTGAGAGATTTAGATGGGACTTGTCCCTCCTGTAGGAGTTTGATATCTTGACCACTTGATTAGCAAGACTAAGAAATTGCATGGCCATGCTGTTGTGAGTCAATATATGATATTGAGCTTACACCTATCTCACACGGCCTGCTCTAGGTCAATAAACATGGATTGAATGTTGACGAGAATGATGATTCCATGCCTCGAGTTCAATCTAGATATCAAAGACAAAGGAACTATGGAATCATTGTAACACCAATCATAGTTTGTAGGTTAATTTGTTCTACAACTTCTCCAGTTACTTGGGCAGCAGTAAAGTCTTGCTATATACCAATCATTGCTTGTGAAATCATAATATGATTATGAATGTCACTACCAATGTAATTTGGAGCCTACCTAGTCACACACATAGGATGTAATTGAAAAGGAGTATAATTGTGGACATGATTGAAAATGTTCTGAATGAAATTGACTACTAAAATGTTTCAGTAATCTAATAGAATAATATTGAAATATAATATGACTTAATGGGTTAAAATGTTTAAGCCAATTAATTAGATTTTATTGTTAAGTCTGCTGGCTATTCCCAAGCAAATGAGTAGAGTCAGATGATGAAATCTAGGTAAACAATTAATATGATCAATTAATTAATTAATTAATTCTAGAATATTTTTTTAATAGTTCATGAGAGGATTGCTTCAAAAGCAACAACAACCTTTTTGTTTACCCAAGGGTTTTGGGAAACCCTGCTTCCTTTTCTCTACTATTTATGGGGACATGTCAACTAGATTTTGAAAAACAAAACAACAACATGCTCTTGTACGTGAACCCTAACTATCATGGTCCCAAGAAAGAGAGAAGGAGAGTAACTGCAATGTTAGCATGTCATCAAGAAGAAGGCTACACCTTCCTAACATCTTAAGAAGTGCAACATGGAGATTCATTCCATCCACGTCGATGAAGTAGAGACTTAGATGTTGAGTTACCTACTTTCAAAGGACGAATGAGGACCGTTTGAGCATGCGAAGAGCGACACACATCACCGTGCAATGAAACGTCAATGCACTTACTCCGCGACGAGGAATATCCCACGCACCCTCTTTCTGAATACATTATTATCAATGAGATATGCTTGTAGGGTATGTGGAGAAATTTTTTATTATTTTTGTTGTGCTTGCCACCTCCACAAAACCCAATAGTGAATTGCAACCCCTAAGGGTAGCCTGGCGTTCCTACTAAAGATGAAGCTATGTGCTAACCCTCGAAGTCCTATCCAATTTCTACATTTTTCTCTATGGTGCCAAAACCTCATCCGTCTCTTGAGATAGACTTACAAGGGCTGTTGATGATTCTAGTGACAACCGCCTATATGAAATTCACCATGTGTCGACCTTCTTCTTCCTTCTCATCACACCCAACATCCTAGCAGCCAAAGGATTTCCACCACCCATTTTCTTCTTCATCTTTTTTCCCTCCCTAGCATCAACAACCAAAAAATCAAACCTGTAATGGTTGTGCCAAGATCTTCATAAGGTAAAACCTACACCATCTCTGTTTAGACTCTCATCGACTGAAAGATATCTGGTGATTGCCTCTCTCAATTGAGGCTATGTCCAGAATGTGAAGACAATTCAACTACTTTTTATCCATGAGTTGTGATTATCAATGCAGACCACGAACGAGATAAGATCTTCATAGACCACCAAAGACCATGTAACTGGTTGGGAATTATCGAGAGTCTGATTAGACAAGATCCATCTCAACCCATCATATTATAGAATTGATGAGTTCATCCGTAGGACATACTTCAGGTCCATCTCCTCCATCCTTCAAATTTAGTTCTTTTACAGTCAAGTCTACTAGATAGATGGAATAATAGAATGAAGGAATATAATGACTTGGATATACACATTAGGTATCTAAAACCTTATAATCAAATCATATATATAGCATGTTGTCTACAAATCATGTATGATAATGACCCTACTATTGATGAAATAAACAATCAATTAAATAGTAATCACGATATGATGTGTTTATAAACTAAGGTTAAAGTTGATTGTCTAGACTATTTGATAAAGTAACTTGGTATTGATTATATACATCATAACACATCCATGTTAGTAAATAACAGTTGTTGATATCTAGTATAAATCTATTAAGAAATTGTAACATACTAAACATTTTGGTACTAATTTTAATATTGAGCTATTTTGCATAACTCTCTCAAATTAAAATCTCTTTTTCTAAATTATTACACATACTTTCACTTCATTGAAATATCTTAAAAACTGAGCACCAAAAATGAAACTTGTCCTTATTTGGGTTTATGCATCCCACTTGGAACCCACAACTGATAAATTGAACTCAATTAGAAATTTTGTGCTTGGAATCACATTAAAAGGTACTATGAGTATTTAGATATTAATATTTGAGTTAAATGTGAGATTGATTAATCTAGACATTTTAGACTCATGAGAAAGGGTTTTGTGGTATTTTTTAGGGATACAACAATAGCATTTAAACCAATGTTGAAAATTTCAAACAAAACCAAATTATGGGTTAGGAGATATAAATTTTGAAGTTACAATAAAAAGCACTTCAAAATGAACTAAATTCCAATCTTTATAGCTAGTCAAATAGGGTTTGACCCGTCTTCTACCCATGTGTATCCACCCTTGTCCTCCTAGTAGATGTTAATTGTCAGAGAGAAACAACGATCAATCTCTCCCTCCTATCAAACTAACTCTCTCCACCAGGTTCCTACTTCTCTGGATCTGGTTTGCCCTCCAAACAACCGCTGACACCTCAATTCATGAATAGACCTGTCAAATGGTAAGGTCAGGTTGGGTTTGGTTTGGGTCATTGCAGGTGTGGGTCTTGCGAGTATGGGTCAAAAAAGACCCACTTCTAAATGGGTTGTACAAAACATCACCCAAACCTGACCCAATGGGTCACGGGTCAAACCCACGTGTACCCATAGAACTTGTAGTAAAACTCAATGTTCTTGTTATAACACCAGAAATATGTGTTCTAGTTTTTTTGCATGTGATTTTTTTTTACGTATGAAAAAATATACCGTTTACATTATTACATTTTATGTCAATCATAATAGAAAACAACATTTTATTTTTCTAAATTAGTTCAAAAATACTCAATTGTTGTGTTTAAACTCAAATATAAACAGGGAACAATTTGCCAATGCATTGTAGATTTCCAACACAAAAAAGAGTTATTGTAACTAAAAGTTATAAACAAATTAGGATGGTGTTATCATTTCTATCAGTAAAAAGTATATATAATTGTTATCATTTCTTGCATGTATCGACTATTAAAATAACACATGCGGAGTATGTTGATAAAATTGACAATATGGATTGATTCAACACTATATAGATTAGATGTGATTAAAAAATCATAATCATATCTCATATATATCATGAGATATAGATATATATCATTCAATTATTTATGTAATATCTGCAACTTACCGTTGATTACAAAATACAAATTTTCTTTCGTTGGATGATCTATGAAAATCAGATTTGTCATGTTTTTTCATACACATCGTATCTAATGGGTAAACTTTACATCCATAAGGTTGGATTATTCAATATAATTTTACAATCATCATAAAGGAAAGTGGGTACATGTAAGCTACATGTACTCAGGTACACAATTCTTTTAGCTATATATATATATATATATATATATATATATATATATATATATACATGTAAGTTCAAGTCTGTCGAATATCTATTACTTATAGATACAAAAATATTACTTATTCAAATGCCACTAAAGTATACAATCATATCCTCAAATGCTCAAAAACTCACATCTATATAATTTGATGTTTAGTTTCAATTCTATCTAGACAGGTCACCCACGGGTCAACCTGTGAGACTCTCCTAATAAATGGGTTGGATCAGGTTTGACCCATATTTATATGGGTGGCCATAACATTTACCCAAACCCGTATTAAACGGGTCGACCCGTGGGTTTCTATGGGTCAACGACCCGTTTTGACAAGTATATTTATGAGGCAAAGACTCGATTGCCCAAAGCCATGAATGTCCAGGGAATGTAGTAGAAACATCTAATGAGTCGTCTACAAGGCCTCATGCTGCCTCTAGGCACTTGGAACCTCAAGAGACCTTCCAAACCGAAATCCTACCATCATAGACCACGTGTATATATACTCCCTAACCCTACGACAGACCTACAAAGCCACAAAATTCTCCTCTTTCCACTCATTGATCCATCAACCTCCATAGACAGTCCACAATGATCTACTCCTCATCACACTCAGCCTGCGCCTAGTTTTTGCAACCACTATCATGTTACTTTCTGACTACGAGAGAACCCTGGCTCCTCCATCCTTGTCAACTCAGTAGGCCTCAATTAGCCATCAAGGATCTACAAATCTGACTCCTCTTCCTCACACCCTATCACTGCCTACAATGTGTGGTCTGATCACCTACCGTAATTGAGTTCCAGACCTCGTCATGGATGCAAACTACCATAGTTCCTCGCCCTATGACTTAGCTTGGCTTCAAGTTAATTGGAAAGAGACAATCATCACCAACCTCCATGAAAATAACCTTCTCTTATCTGGGAGTTGGATTCGACACTTAGACCTTGCTGCTACCCCTCTAACGAATATCAAGTGTCTACATACTGAAATGATCATAGATGACAAAGTTCAGAAGCCAGAATGCCATGATGGTATGGTGAAGACAATGGTGGCCACCTGGAGAAGGCGGATACACTCCCCTCAAGCCTAACACTTATGAAGGTGAGATGGTAGTTGAATCCCCGCAATGGTCTGAACAAAATCTAACTCTGATGAAGATCTGATCTAGTGACTAATCGTGCCCCTCCACCCTTGTACACAACTCTACAGGTGAGTCTACCATCCCTTTTGATGGAAAATAATTAGAGGAATACTAATATAGATAGTATTTACTTATTAAACTATGAGTAGAAATTAGTGACTAGACTGGGCAATTGTATTATTGTATAACTCTGTCAGCATCACTAAGTAGGTGTAACATGGTTGACAACTTGTCATACATGGATTGCATATAGTAATTGAAACTAGGTAATTCTAAACATATCAGAACATGCATGATCGTTAACTACACTGACAAGTAGACCCTTCACATCTATAATATATACATGGGGATACAAACACATTTATGATTGTCTACATGAGATCAGAAGTAAAAATGTTGATAAATGATAATAACTATAGTACATTAACACTCATGTATATATTGTTATGTAACTATATACATGTGTATATATGATTGTTAATAGGAATAAATAACATGACTGAGATTACGACCTATAATATAGTCTATTGTATCACATAGATTTGTAAATTCTTACGAATAAGAATATGATCTGTTGCATATCAAATATATCCCTAAAATTTATTAGAGTTGATTAAACTCTCCTAGATACTCACCATACTAATATACATATTAATGCATATACATATAGGTCACATGAACTTTGGTAATAAAGAATGTAGTTCCTATGTATTAGTTATGAGTAGTAAGATCGTGACTTGATTAATGCAAAAATGGATATAGGGAATCCAAATGAGATGGTATACCAATGACACATATTAGGATTCAAAAGCATAGGGACATAATGGTAATTTCACTTACGCCCTAAATAGCTTTAATAGTCACAATATTCTATGTTAGAAAGGGAAACATTCATTAAAATAATATCATGGATTCTTTCATAATTTGGAAAAGAAATTAGAAGACCTCACTTATAATCATATGGATTGTTTTCTAAGTAAATCAAAACCTTGTATGAATTGAATGAATGATCATGATGGAATTTAGGAAATAAAATAGAATGAAATGTGGAACCATTGATCAATGTGATAAATATATACATATATATGCATGAATATCATCAATAGGTAATCATGTAGAGGAATGCATATATAATCCACTAAAATTAAAACCCCCAGTCAAATATTGACATGTCTGTGACCAAGGATGACTCTACAAGACCTTACCTTAAAATGGGAAATATGGACATGATGGAAATTCAAAGAATCATGTGCTTGTTGGGATTTGGGGGAGACAGAGAAGGCAGCAGAAACAAAAAATTTTCTTCTCCCCAAACCCATAAGCAAGGAATCGTGTCAACGTCTATACAGTGGGAAAGAGAGGTTTGTGGAATCATACCTTATCCCGAGGCTTGCTCGACAACAATACCTCATGCCTTGCACGGTCTTCACCTCCGATCTTGGACGGTGTCTGTGCAGCTCCTGGTCACACCGGGACTGTCGACTCCTGGACTCATCGGGACTGTCAGGATTGACAGCTGTCCTCCGAGTGATAGATCTCTCCTTCCTCTGAAGTAGTCCACACGGACCACCTGAAACTCCGATCTCCTTGTCGCACAAGGAATCGGAAGGAGTCGCACCCTCCTGTCAGCGTAGTAGTCACTGACACACTCTCATGCCACCAGTCGCTTTCTGTAGTTGTCTTTCCCTTGTTGTGCCTCCCTTATTGGGTAGCACTTGCTCAGGCTCTCTCGGTTACCAAAACCAGAGAGAACGACAACTTTACAGAGCAACAAGTGTTCTGAGTTGTGTGTTCAGAGAAGACCCCAAAACCCCGATATATAGGAGGGTCATGGGACAGGGTTCTCTATCCCGGGCAATGCGGGACTAAAGCAGGAGTAGAAGGGTTCGAGATTTTCCACAAATCTGACATGTGACAGCTGAATCGATCATTTCACAACTGAACCGATCGTTTCAGCCCCTGAGCCGATCGACTGGGACATGAGCCAATCATTTGGGGCTCCCAATCGATCGGTTGGTGCCCTGAACCGATCGGTTCACGGTCCTGATCCAAATCAAATTTATTTTCCATATTTGTCTCCAACTAATTCGATATTAGTCCTTGTACAAATCAAATTTTTACAAGTGAAACAAAAATATATTTGCAAAATAGTCTTCTTATTTTCTAAACACTCTCGGTTGGTCATGTGAACTGATCAGTTCAACGATTGAGCTGATCGTTTGGTGACACATGTGCCGATCGTCTCATCCCATAAGCCGATCGGTTCAACAACCTAAGCCAATCGGTTCATCACATGAGCCGATCGGTTGGAGCAGCAGACTTGTACAAATCAATCAATTGCAATTTCAATCAATCTGATACTCTAATCAATTGGTCAAGCACCTTGAACACTATGATATTGAGCTATCAATTAATTAAGTGTTTATCATTTGTGGATAAAACTCCTCTTCCAGGTTAAATCCTATGTGTGTGACCCTGTAGGTCCATTTCATGTTGGCAGTGAAAGTCCATAACACTTATGACTTCACAAGTAAAGAGCGTCAGTGCTATCCAAGTGAAATAGAAAGTTGGAGAACAACTTTCAATCCTACAATTTGTGAATGGTGTTACACTGAATGTATAATTCCTTTGTCACAAATACCCCGAATGAACTCGAGGCATGGAACACTCATCCTATCAACATTCATTCACTTTCTTGATCTTAGAGAAGATTGGAAGAGATATGTATGACATCAATATCACACACTGATTCACACATGCATGCACACCTTTCTCAATCCTACTCATCAAGCGGCCATGGATATTAAGATCCCTCAGGAGGGACAAATCCCATATCTATCACTCACCCCTAAAAAGCCCCATGTGTCAAAGCCACCCAATCATCACCTTTATAACAACCCATGTTTTAGTACTGCATTTGATGATGTCAAAGTGTACCCAACGACATGTGTTGAGTGTAGTGATTTCAGGTCAAAGAATCACATTCACCACCATCATTGTGAGTACTGACTGTGACTACCATGTCATGGTTCCATGTGTCAAACTCACGGTGGGTATGTCCGATACACTTGTTCTCTAACAAGTACCTATGTGTTTGGTTTGATATCTCTATATCATGACTAATAAGATTCTGTCATCAACCAACACCACAATCTAGTCTTGTGTGTCATTGTTGTCTATCTACTTCCATAATGACATCCGAGTAGGGACATAATGAGAATGTACAAACTCTTAGCATCCATATGATCTCATCGTTTAGGTCTTGAACCTGAAGGCATACGTCATTGAGTACTATCATTCTTTAGACATTCAATCTGCTCTATCACTATCTCATATGATTGAACTAGAAAGAATTGGAAGCTTGCATTTTGATGTTTATCAAATCAATCTTAATGTAACCCACCAATCATCCCATGATTGGCTCTCAGGGCATACATACCAACAGACTCCCACTTGCACTGTGATCCAATCACCCTTGAATCATATTCATGGTGATCTTCAAACATGTCCCACATGTTACTATGCTCTAGTGCATATATAGTGAGTTACGGCAACACCTTGCCAAAGTCGGTATTAACTGCATGTCTCACATCTCTTCGATGTACGTCACACGTATGAGATGGAGTTGTTGTAATATGCGATCTAGTATTCCTTTACTAACCTTCAGCCACATTGGATGATCAAGGATAACATACTTGTCATCAATGATCCGAATATCTATAAGTTCATCTCATGAACTTTGAGATCCATATAGTATCCACTGTTGTTCTCTAACATACAGATACACGGAATTTCCTTTTAAACAACTTTATTGGAACATTTCCAATTATCAACAAATTTCACTTTTATATATCCTATATATATTTTGCGATTTATTTTCCATCCTTCTCGAAAGTTCACATCAGTGTAACTCTTTACAGTGAACTCTTCCTTATCTACATAGAACTAGCACTTCTCAAGTACTTATCAAGTTCTCATGGTATTCCAGTAACCCTTACTAGAACTAGACAGACATCCACTCGTCATGTCCTACATACGAGTTATCAGGATGAGCATATCATATTGCCATGTCCTACATACAAGATGATAAATGCATTTTGTTCTGTCCATGTCCATACATGCAAGATAATGGGATGATTACATACATGATAGATCCATATCTATTCTTAGTGTTCCCATTCTTCATAAGAATTGGACACTTGGCCTTGGGATACTAACTCCATGTAACATGGACAAGTTTTCTCCCACTGAATCCTTGTATACTGAACCCTTCAGTACAGATTGCCAATGTATTCTTTCTCTTTTCAGGTCAAGAGGTTTTCGAGAACTATCTCTATATATCTCTATTCCTATCACATAGGAAATGTCTCTATCTTCCTTAAAGATAATTTCCACTTTGGATTTCCATTCTAGAATATTTCCATTTCACATGAACATGTGGAATGTGAATACACTCCCACTAAATCACAGATCCCTTCTTTATCTTTGTCATATCAATCAAACCCTTTGACCATATTATCAAAGTAAAGATCCCAATTCTGAGTTTCTTATACTCAATCAACCACAATGATTAGTCCAATGTAACTTATAGACTTCATTTGCATTAATGGTTTCATAAACCTTATAGGTTGTGTCACGTACACATCCTTGTTTTATTCCTCATAGGAATGCGGTTTTAGTATCCTTATGCCAAATCTCTTAGTCATTAAGTTGGAATCAACAAGCATCATCCTTCTCAAATGTCATCCATGTGTCTTAACACTTTAAGACTTATTTGCACTTATGTATTTCATCCCAATGGGTGCTACCATCAAGGTCATACCTTATGGTTCACATGGAAGTCATTTAGTATGTAATGGTCATAAACCATAACTCAAAATCTGATTCCTCATATTCATCTAGATAGTTGACTCATCACATGACCAACTCATCACATAGATAATCGAGGTGTATCTGTCAAGGATATAAGAACTCACAACCCTTTATGATTCTTAACGTCCTTTATTAGGGTATTCTTTATTTAAGAAGAATTTAGTTATTTGATAATCATCCTCTAACTCCTTAGAGTATGACTCCTTCTTGATTTAGACATCACTATGCCTTAATCATGAGTTCACTATTATACATTATCATAATCACTCATAAGGATCTCCAACATTTGGTTTAAGTATCTCATTCGTTGATCTCATCAAGAATTAACACTTAACCAAATTTGTAATTCATCTATGATATTCTTGAACACTTCAAGATATTCATATTGGTATTTCTCTAAACACCGTTTGAAGTATTAGCATTAACTCTAATGGGTATGTAAATACATCACATGTTTGATACCTAATAGGATAATCTTTCTCACACTACTACTAGTGAAGATTGATTAATCATGTCTAAGAGATTCATGTCTCTTACTGGTTCTCTAACCAAAAGAGTCTAGATTTATCCATCATATGGAAACTAGAAATGAATTTCTCACGATTTATGCTAATTCGTTGTTTGAGTTATCAGTAACTTTTAGGTATCATTTTATCTTATGCATACCAAGTACCACAAGATAAATAAGGCATTGCCACAAAGATCATATCTTTGAAATTGAAACATCAACTATATTGATAGCCATCCTTGTCTCAACAAGATGCAATAATAAAGTGTTTCTATTGGCAAATTGAAATAGTAGTTCTCAACTCTATTTCATGCCTTTAGGCTGAAATATACTGAAAGATACTCTTATCTATGGAAGCAACACTTGCCCCAATAATGAGTACTTCTTTCTTGGTGCTTTCACAAAGGTCATCACTTCTTTGTGGATCTTGCATATCATATGTGATAGATCCATATCTTGGTATCATATAACTCAGATAAATAAGTGTTTATTTCATGATACCTATGGTGGAGATCTCTATCCCCTCCTTTCATCTTCTTTTGTTTTTCCAGATATAGAGGGCAATTCCCTCGCACACCCCTTCCCTATGTGCCTTGAGACTGAAGATGACTTGGGATACCGGCTAGCATCAGAACACTTCTTTTCTTTGCCCTTTCCCTTGCCCTTGAGACTTACCCTTCATTGATTACATCAAACATTAGGATTTGTCTTTCTTCATAATTGCCTCTACCATCCTCAACATGTCCAACAACTTTTTCAACACTTGTCAAAGTTGTCCATATCATATTTCATCATGAACTATATGATTCTCGCAACATTTGCAGTATCATACCAATAGCCAACTCTTGGCTCAGAGGGAATCCTTCTTAGTCAGGTCTTTCCACATACCCAATCACATTGAGTGTGTGAATACCTTACGAGATCTCCTTCTATCATGACATACTAGGATAGTGTCTTGGAGACATCATATGTCTCATGTTGTCTCTGCAACTCATACTTTAGAGAATATAACATTAATCACTCCATATAAATGTCATCATCATTATGCTTCCATAAGCATTCTTTCATCCATTGGTGTGGTGGGATCAAGTTCATCTGGTTTTGGCATAACTAGGACTTAGAGCTTTCACTCTTTGATTGTGAACACTTCTCAATGTCCTAACCAGTCGTGGAAATATTCCCATTTAATTTGTTGATCTCAAGGACCGATTGCAAATAAAGTGATTATTGTTGATTATGCATATATTTTACAAAAGGAAATATATGTAATTTTAGTCCAAAACTCCTTTTGACTTATTTGATTGATTTGAAAGGTTGACGATATAAATTAGGCCTTTAATTAAATATCGCCCCCACTATTTTAGTTCAAATTGATAGCCCTCACCATCAATTAGGAAGATTGCAGTGTATAATCTTCTAGTGGGCAAGATCCTAAAATCCTCCAAGTCATGGACCAGCTAGGGCTGTCACCCACAACTTAGATCTTCCAGGTAGGCAACTTTTGCCAATTGAATCATATGCAACTCTTGAAATATGTCATGTGCAACTCCTTTCCATGATCACCTCCATGCCTCAAGGTTCTAGATCCTATCTAGGTCACCTTGTTAAGTCTGACCCAAAGACAACACGATGAATATGCACCCTACTAGGGTAAACCCACACATTCATCCTTCACGCTTCCACGAGATAGACGGTGCACCACGCTAGGGCGTGCCCACACTTGGCCGATCAAGCTTTTCACGTGTGTCACATTTGGAAGGCATCTAAAACTTTAATATTTAATGAAGGATTTGGTTTTTAGAGGTACATATACATATCCAATCACCACAATACATAGTATGCATCATATACATGCTATATCCCACAGAAAACATGCAAAATGATAAAAGCAATGATTATGGCCATCCTAATGTGATTCCTCGAGCCAAGAGGAATCATGATCATCTATGTCTACATCACATGCAACCTTTACAAGATGAACTTTGTGCTACAACTGTCTGAGAAGATCAACTCATCACATGAATGACTTGCTCACTCTGGCCGATCATTTGGGTTCCACCAGCCGATTGGTTGGCTCCTCCAACCGATCGGTTCACCTGGTCATCATGCATCTCCTCATGGCTTCCACCCGCTCGTCTTGCTCCTTGAACCGGTCATCAACCGATCGGCTCACTCCTTGAACTGATACTCTCGAACGTCAACCGATCGATTCACTCCTTGAACCAATCGTCTCAGCTGCCGTCAGGATGTCTGCCATTCTTTGACATAATAGGAAATAAATTATATCCTATTTTACATTTGAAAAGGGAAACCCCGAGTTACATTCGGGGGGAGTAATGGTTGGAAAGAAATCTCGAATTATTTTGAGTTACATCAAGAATAAGAGAAGGAAGATCGGTGCACAGACTGAGATGTAAGCAACCAAATACAACCATACACAGATAGGGTGTATTGGCCATAACCACGCTATACATCCACCACAAAACTCATTTAAGGGCAACGCGTATCGATTACATTCATATTACATATCATATATGTATATTGGGATTTGTGGATTTAGGATTGGGCATGCATAAAGCCAATTTTATTTGCATCATATGCAATAAATAAAGGCGACAAACAAAAATCGATCACATTGATAATCCTAATGTATAGAGCAGTTGACGTGGCTCTGATTCCACTGTTGGATTTAAGAGGAGACAGAGAAGGCAGCGGAAACAAAAAATTTTCTTCTCCCCAAGCCCATAAGTAAGGAATCATGTCAACGTCTATACAGTAGGAAAGAGAGGTTTGTGGAATCATACCTTGTCCCGAGGCTTGGTCAACAACAATACCTCATGCCTTATGCGATCTTCACCTCCGATCTTGGACAGTGTCTGTGCAACTCCTGGTTGCACCGGGACTGTCGACTCCTGGTCTCACTAGCACTGTCGGGATTGATAGCTATCCTCCGAGCAGCAGATGTCTCTCGCCTCTGAAGTAGTCCACATGGGCCACCTGAAACTCTAATCTCCTTGTTGCATAAGGAATCGGAAGGAGTCGCACCCTCCTGTCAGCGTACTAGTCCCTGACACACTCTCCTACCACCAGTCGCTTTCTACAGTTGTCTTTCCCTTGTTGTGCCTCCCTTATCAGGCAGCACTTGCTCAGGCTCTCTCGGTTACAAAAATCAGATAGAATGACAACTTTACAGAGCAACTGGTGTTATGATTTGTGTGCTCAGAGAAGCCCCTAAAACCCCTATATATAGGAGGGTCATGGGACAGGGTTCTCTATCCCGGGCAATGCAGGACTAAAGTAGGAGTAGAAGGGTTCGAGATTTTCTACAAATCTGACATGTTGCGGCAGCTAAACTGATCATTTCACAACTGAACTGATTGTTTCAGCCCCTGAGCCAATCAATTGGGACCTCAGCCGATCGTTTGGGACTCCCAACCGATTGGTTGGTGCCCTGAACCGATCAGTTCACGGTCTTGTTCCAACTCAAATTGACTTTCCATATTTGTCTCCAACTAATCCAATATTAGTCCTTGTCCAAATCGAATTTGTACAAGTGAAACAAAAATATATTTGCAAAATAGTCTTCTTATTTTCCAAACACTCTCGGTTGGTCACGCGAACTGATCAGTTCAATGATTGTGCCGATCGTTTGGTGACACATGAGCCAATCGTCTCATCCCATAAGCCGATCGATTCAACAACCTGAGTCGATCGGTTCATCACATGAGCCGATCGGTTGGAGTAGCAGACTTGTACAAATCAGTTAATTGCAATTTCAATCAATCTAATACTCTAATCAATTGGTCCAACACCTTGAACACTATGATTTTGAGCTATCAATTAATTGAGTGTTTAATTGAACTACTAAACTCCTTTAGTAATCAATCTAAACAACATTTGTGGATAAAACTCCTCTTCCAGGTTAAATCCTATGTGTGTGACCCTGCAGGTCCATTTCACGTTGGAAGTGAAAGTCCATAACACTTATGAGTTCACAAGCAAAGGGTGATGCCTAGTCACACATTAGTGCTACCCAAGTGAAATAGAAAGTTGGAGAACAACTTTCAATTCTACAATCCATGAATGGTGTTACAGTGAATGTGTAATCCCTTTGTCACTGATATCCCGAATGAACTCGAGGCATGGAACAGTCATCCTGTCAACATTCATTCACTTTCTTGATCTCAGAGTAGATTGGAAGAGATATGTTTGACATCAATATCACATATTGATTCACATATGCGTGCACGCCTTTCTCAATCCTACTCATCAAGTGGCCATGGATATCAAACTCCCTTGGGAGGGATAAATCCCATATCTATCACTCACCCCTCAAAAGCCCCATGTGTCAAAGCCACCCAATCGTCACCTTTATAACAACCCATGTTTCAGGATTGCATTTGATGATGTCAAAGTGTACCCAATGACATGTGTTGAGTGTAGTGATTTCAAGTCAAAGAATCACATTCACCACCATCACTGTGAGTACTGACTGTGACTACCATGTCATGGTTCCATGTGTCAAACTCACGGTGGGTCTGTCCGATACACTTGTTCTCTAACAAGTACCTATGTGTTTGGTTTGATATCACTATATCATGATTAATAAGATTCTGTCATCAACCAACACCACAATCTAGTCTTGTGTGTCATTGTTGTCTATCTACCTTCCACAATGACATCCGACTAGGGACATAATGATAATGTACAAACTCTTAGTAACCGTATGATCTCATCGTTCAGGTACTGTCATTCTCTAGACATTCAATCTATTCTATCACTATCTCATATGACTGAACCAGAAAGAATTGGAAGCTTGCCTTTTGATGTTTATCGAATCAATCTTATTATATCCCACCAATCATCCCATGATTGGCTCTCAGGGCATACATACCAACAGTGCTCACCTAATAACATTTAAACCTAGAGAGAGAATATGATTTAAAAATGAGTAAACATAATGTATATGTTATCTATATCATAGGATAAATGAACAAGTTAAATTAATGATTAACTCAATTAGAAATATCATACATAAACATAATTGATCTTAGGGAATCAATGTAGTTACTCTATATGTGAGAGATAATAAAATTGTCTAATTTATTGGGAAAATGATAAAGCAATTGAGTATGTGTTGTTGATTTTATGTATTTGACATAGTTATGAATAAGGATAAAGGAAGAAAAATAACCCTAGATGAAAAAGAAAACCCTAATTGAAAATATTCAACAAGTAGTTTATTCTAAGACAAATGATGACACCATTAAAATACTTTGTAGATTTCTCACTCTTTGGATCCATTCTTGGTGATTGTGCAACCTATGGAGAGTTGAATAAATTGAGGTAGTAGATTCTCTATTTCCATATTGAGTTATTAATTTACCTTTTGAATTCTATGTACATTGTTTAGTGGTGAACTCTTTACATTTGTAAATCTTTTCCTTCCTCTTTGAAAGTTCAACACATCAAATTTATTATTGTTGTATTGCATTAAAATTATGGTAACACTTGACTTGATCTATTTGGAGTTTTGACTCCCTAGACTTTGGGCCCTTTGGAATTTAGCCCCATTAGAGTTTTGGATCACTTGTGGTAGGGTTAGTTACGCCGCCCTGTTCATAGGTTGTAATGGTTTAGTCAACTAGTTGCAATGGTAATTAGGGTTAATGTTGTTCTTGTTGGGTTTTATGGGACAAAAAAGGAAGTAGAAACAAAATTTTTATCTAACCACAAGCCCATAACCAGTAGATCACATAAACAACTATACAATAGGAAGGATGGTTTAGTGAGATATACCTGGTCCTGAGGCTTTCTCAGTGACAATAACTTGCAGTTAATGCAATTTTCAACCACTTGATCTTCGACGACGTCTATGCAACTCCTGGTGTAGACCCGGACTGTGGTTGATGTTCGTCCTCCTGAGAAGAAATCTCCCGCCTCTATAGATAGTCCACACAGACTACCGGGAACTCTAGTCATCCTAAAGGACAAACTAGAAGGAGTCATCCCCTTCTGTCGACGTACTAGTCACTGACACACTCTCCCACCACTAGTCACTTTTCTTGTGACGTCCCTGACCTGGGTTATGTGTTAACCCAAGATGTTTTGCCTAATAAGGTTGAGTAGATGCTTAATCTTATCTTGGGAAAAGTAATTAGGGCTCTTGAAAAACGTATGTTTCAATATTGGTCTTGTTTGAACAATGTTGAAGCAATGTTTGCTTATTTTGGACTAAAGTCAATAAGGTCCCTAATGTTTCTTGGCATCATGTAGAGCAAAGAAAATGAGAGGGGTGCCTCATTTGAATTAAGTTGGAGGAGAGAGAATCTTGATAATAAAATAATCAAGATTTAATCCTAAGTGAAACCCTAATTCAATTTAGGGCAAAAATGAATGTATTAATTGAGGGGCCTTCAACCAAAATTAAAATGGTTGAGTTCAAATATGTGTGGTCGTCTTTATTCTTTGCAAGAGCCACAAAATACCTCAAGGAGGTGAAATTCCACTCACCTTATTAAAAGGAAAAGTAATTTCCACTCACATTTAGGATATTAATCTAATAAGCATTAAGGTTCTTAATTTGTTTTTCTTTAAATCATGGATAATTGAGAGGAATATGAGGGAAAAAATATAGACACGTCCCTAAGGAAGTTGAGGGGGATGAGGTTGCCATATTTTTGGGATTAATTGGATTTTTATAAGGCATTTTCTCTCTCATGGAATTTCTTATAAAAAGACCCTTTCCTAGCCCAAACAAAGGCTATTTCGGCCCTTTCTTTTTCCCTTGATTTGGATGAGCTCAAGGGAGCTTAGGAGCATCAGGAGAATGAGCCCCAACCTCTTGGTAAGTTCTTGACCTTGGTTCATCACGATTCCATGGTGGAAATCGAAAATAAATTATGGATTTCTTCATATTTTGATCTCCTCTTCAATTCTAACCATTCCTTTTCACTCAAACCTTGAGGACGAGACTTGGAATGGTGAAAGGAGTTGCATCCACCATTTTTTCGTGAGCTCGGAGCTTTGGTGCTCAATTAGAGGTGGGTTTTATATCTTGAAACCCTAACTTTGTTATTGCATTCAATTCCCCATCAAATAATGATCATTTCTCTATTTACAATAATTGATTCGGTTGATTGATGCAATCTCCATGGAAATCACAGAAGGTTTCATGGGTTTAGAGATTGATGATGATGACATAATCATAATCAAACACCTCACCAAATATCAAAGATAAACAGTTTCATTTATTTGCTCAAACGGTTTCCCAAACCGTTTAGAAGCAAACGGTTTCACCAAACCGCATGAGACCAAACGGTTTCAAAACCATTTGGTGGAGTTGACAAGGGATATACCGTTTGAGAATCCTGTTCCTAATTATTTTGGTTGATAACTCACCAAATTTTATGGATTAATTCCAAAGGAATCATGAGTTGAAGGCTAATCAATTAGGCAAACCTAATTGGATTAAGTGCTGATTTTCAATTTGAGTAATTTAACTTTTTGGGAAAACGGTTTCAAAATCGTTTGAGGGAGTTGAAAAAGGGTTGACCGTTTGATATTCCTGTTCCTAATTATGTTGGTTGATAACTCACCAAAGTTTATGGATTAATTTCAAAGTAATCATGAGTTGAAGGCTAATCAATTAAGAAAACCTAAATGGATTAAGTGGTGATTTTCAATTTGAGTAATTTAACTTTTTGGGCAAACGGTTTCAAAACCGTTTGAGGGAGTTGACCAAGGGTTGACCATTTGATATTACTGTTCCTAATTATGTTGGTTGATGACTCACCAAATTTTATGTATTAATTCCTAAGGAATCATGAGTTGAAGGCTAATCAATTAGGCAAACCTAATTGAAATTAGTGCTGAAATTCCAATGAGTTAATTTGAGATTTTGGGTTGATTAGCCCAAACGGTTTCAAAAACGTTTGGGAATAACCCAAAAGGTTTCAAAACCGTTTGGGGGTCACCAAAGACAGTTTGAAGGTCTAGGGTTGACTATGGTTAAGTGTTTTGAAAATCCAAAGATGTGGTATGAACCCTAATCGGCTAAGTGCTGATTTTGCAAGTGATTGAGATGATGTTTTGGGTTGAGTGACCCAAACGGTTTCCAAACCGTTTGGGGATCATCCAAACGGTTTCAAAACCGTTTGGGGGTCACCCAAGACCATTTTGAGGTCTGGGGTTAAGTATAGTTGACCAATTGAAGGTCCAAAGGTACCAAATCATATTGCAATAAAGTGCTGATTTGTTGATCAACTCAATAGATCGAACCTTGATGAAATTTCACCAATCCAAGGTTTGGATGAGCCAAATGGTCTCAAGACCGTTTGGTGGTCATCCAAGACCGTTTGAGGTCAGGTAATATCATGTGATGATGATTATTCATTTATTTCAATTGATTTGATTCCACAATGTCAACCATTGATGGATCCTTGATTCCAAACCCTAAGTGATGGTTTCTTGATTATCAAACCTAGTTTAATTGGGTTCAAACCCTAAATTGAAGGTCTAATTGAATGGTGATTCAATGGTCCAATTGATTAATACTTCAGTGGTTCAATTTGTAATTAGTTCATGGATTGAAACATTGAGTCGATTGAGTGTTGAAGTGCCTTTTTGGTCCATGTGGTTTTGAGAAGGTTTGGACCAAACAGTCTCAAGACCGTTTGAGTCCAAATGGTCTCAAGATCATTTGGGACCAAATGGTCTCAAGACTGTTTGCGACCAAACTATCCCAAACCATTTGGAGACCCAAAGTGCAAACGGTTTCAATACCTATTTTGTCTAATTTCTTTCAAGTACAACTTGTTCAAATGGTTTTCAGCCAATTGGTTTATGAGAACCAAGATCATTGAGGGTCTAAGTAATTAACTTTGTGAAGATCAGAATGGTTAATTCATTTGAATATCTCATGTAATTGAAGGTCCAATATGGTAAACCTATTTAGATACTTAATGCATTTGAAGATTTCAATGGTTAACCCAATTGATCACTTTGTGGAATTGAAAGTTTAATTGGTCAATTCTTTTAAATTCCTTATATAATTGATGGTTTAAATGATTAGACTATTTGGATATCTAATATGATCAAAGGTCAATTAACTATGTGCATATTAATGATGTAGACCCATGATGATTATGAAGGTTAACCCTAACTTTGTGTACTCAAGTGAAAAGTTGACCTAGATTGATCTTGAGGTATTTAACATCCTAAAGAGGATGAGAGAGAGAGTGATAAAGATGAATGCTTATATAATTAATCCCTAATTATCTCTTTATGAGTAAACTATGTGATAAGGGTTTGATCCATAATAATGAGATCATGAAACCCTAATCAATGAGCCCTAACCCTAATTAGAGCAAAGCTATGTGTGAAACCCTAATTAGAGCAAAGCTATGTGTGAAACCCTAATTAGAGCAAAGCTGTGTGAAACCCTATTTGAGGGTAATTCCATGTAAAACCCTAGTTGAGGGTAATTCCATGTAAAACCCTAGTTGAGGTTAATTCCATGTAAAACCCTAGTTGAGGGTGATTCTATGTAAAACCCTAACTGAGGTTGAATGCATGTAAAATCCCTAATTAAGGTGAACAGTAAACCCTAATTGAGGTTGATTCTGTGTATAACCTTAATTGAGGTTGTTTACATATGAAACCCTATTTGGGATGAATAGTAAACCCTAATTCATGGGTAATTGAATAAAACCCTAATTGGATGATGGCAACCGTGGTGGTGTAACATGGTCGTGGTAATCTTCTGTAGCACGACCGTGCATGGTAGCACAGCCGTGGTGCCTTCCCTTTGCATGGTCGTTCTTGGCTACACGGCCTTGGTGCTCTATGCTTGACTTGGAACTAATTTTCAAGTGACCTAACATGGCCATTTCGTTAGTTCCTAACTTAAGGATGAGTCCATAGTATTGGAAATTGTTGTATTTTCTAAATAGATGAATCATGACCAATACATTGCATGATGAATGTGATGATCTAGTGCATAAATATTAGGATGGGAAATACCCTTTTACAAGCTAAGGGAATAAACTCAAGTAAGATGAAGGTGTTGAGGGAAGTGATACATCAAGGTATGATAGATATCACATCCAACACCCAAATCCTAATATACCATGATGTGTTATAAATCCATTATAAATAGAATGAATGACACATGAGATGTGTCATGTCAATTGTTATTTTGAGATGTAATGAACCTTGATGATTGTAAGCTTACATGCCTTATGAAAAGGTTAATCCAAATCATTATACCATGATACAATCATAGTCTGATAAAGATGGGAGAGAAACTCATCCTTTGTGACTGAGAATAAATCTAATAATGAATGATGAGGATATATAAGTATGTTTGAATACTTATGATATCTATTTTTGCCTATAGCTATGAGAAGCGATGGAATAGGACTGATCATTAATAATATGATCTTAAGAACCCAAGTGGTATTACTTAGTGTTGTATGGTACTGATGTGAAAGAGAAATCATGAACCCTAAAGACGGAATAGTGATATTACTTAGTATTGAATGATACTAATGTGAAAGCATCATAATTATTATCATGAGTACCATTCATGCAGGGATGATGAGATGAGGAGCATAGCCAGGTATGGGCTATGATGCTTTGTTTATTGAGAATGCTTTATAGGCTTTATAAGCCTTCACATGCTTTGTGTAGTATGAATCATTGAACTTTGTGTACTATGTACAATATATTGTGTAGCAAGAATCATGATGTCCTTGGTTAAATGATCTGAAGGTATTAAGTTACCTAATAAGTGGCAATAAGTATCCTATGGTGAGTTATGGGTTCAAATACCCAGATGTTATAATCATGATGATGAACTTGTCCAGAAGAGGAAATATACTTGGTGTGTTGAGGGATTAAGATCCCAACACTTTGTGAAAAGAGTATGGCTACAGGCCATTACTCCACAATGACAATGCCAGGCTTTAGATATATGATCTAAGCCTGAAGAGAGTTAATGCAGTGGTAATGATTCTGTAGTGAATAGATGTTATACATGTTCTTCATATTCCTTAATGAATAAGTGACATGTTCCTCTTTCAAGTTATAGCTACAATGTTTTAGATAAGAATAATATTCTAATCTGTTAGACATTGAATTAAATGCTGCCAAATAAATAAGATTCCTATGTGCATATCTATCTTCGTAAGCTGCAATAATAATGTTACTGGCATAGAGTTATATCTCTCACTGGGGCAATTTTTATAATTGTCTCATCCCCATGGGAACTACATTTTTAGGTAGACATGGACGAGGAGGTAGGTGTTATATCCTCAATTTTGATAAAATTGAATTATATAAATAAAAAGTCACGTTTGGATAAATAATTTCCCAATGATATTATTGGTGAAGTATTAATGTTAAACACCATTGTGGTATGGGTGGTTGTGACACAAGTCGAATAAAAGAATTCATACATGAGTAAATAATAATAGCTTTCGATATGAATTTTCATATAAAAGGAAGAGAGAGTTATGAATATTCTTAAGTAGGGTGAGAATATCCTTTGGCGACCTTTTATAGGGTTAAAAGGCAAGAGTTTCATCAAGCAATATTCCCTTTCCAGGGATTTTGCTGAATAAAAAGAGGCATCTTTGAAATTACCATGTAAAGATGGTAATGTGTATTTCCTGTACACATGAGATAAAGGGGTAAAGGAAACGTAAAAAGAGGAGTTCAATATGAATCAGGAACCTTTCCATATTACTAGTTTTTAACCCAAAACTATCTCCCTCACTCGTAAATATATGGGGAAGGGGATTGTACTTTCCATTAGTCTTTCCCACCCCACAGCCAAATAGGGGAGGCAACCCAAGCCTACCGCATGTGCCTGCCCTTCCCCAGAACCCTAAAGGTCTACCTCCTATATAAAAAGGACATGGGAGGAATCCTTTCCGCCAAGAAGAGGGTAACAGGGTTCGAGATCTCCCCTCCTGCCATAGTTTATCGAGGGTATCTAGATGTTTTACAAAGACGGGTGAACAGAGGTAGGGGTGATAGGGGTCGCATAAAGCGAGGTATGGCCAAAGTTTAGGCAAGATCAATAGGGATGATGAGCCACGATAGAACCTTCCCCTTGACCTGTGTAGCAGCGGCGCTGTGCCACCACAGAAACTCCGTGAATCCAGGCAGTCATGCCGTGAGACCTAGCATGCCGTCCCTTTCGCTACTACATGCCTTGACCACCCAGAGGATGAGATAATAGGCGAGAGCGAGCAGCATCCGGGGACCTGCAGATGACAGAGCCCAAGAGGAGGGCGAGTCGGCCACCTGGTTTGGCGAGTCATGGCCCCTGCAGGTTGACGCCGCAAGTAGGAAGAGGATTGCGGGCTACAGCTGGGGGCATATCTGATGCCAGAAGGTACGACGACTCTACAGGGGAACATTGGCACCCCTATGACTCCCCTGCAAAACATGGTAGCGGCTCTAGCTGGGGATCTTGTCTCCGGCTATGGGTTGAACGTGAGGAGGAAGCAGAGCTTCATCTCCTAGCGTTGGCGGCCTCCGAGGGAGCTACGGGAGTCTTCGCATCTGAAAGGGGCTAAAGGGCGGAGGTAGATCGTGCTCCGGCTATCTGAGGTGCTTGGACACAGAGGGGGGCGCTGGCTGGGCGACCTTTCGCGGCGCCAGAGAGGAAGAACGCGCCGTAGCGCAGGGAACGGGATCGCGAGGAAGAAGATGTTTAGAATCAAAGGACGAAAATACCCCCGCCTGCTTATGCAAGACCCGGGGACTATTAGGTCTTTCGTTCTTAATCCGAGGTAAAATCCTAGTAAGTGAATTTTGTTTCTTTTTCGCTGAGGTGGCGCCTCGCCATTGGCCCAATAATGATGATTTTGCAAAAAACCTAGTAAATGATAGGTAACTCAGAATATAGCGATATTATACATCAAACTGATCAGAAAAGTGAGTAGAATCCAAATAAAATATTACCAGAACCTGATCATGCTTCCTGTTATAAAAGTATGTGCAATACATATTTAGATGTGTTTAATGTAAAGGAAAACCTAGATCTGCCTTAACCTGATGATTAATTGAATAGATTCGTTCGTATTAGGCTAACACATGATCTTGCCATGTATAATGAATAAAACCTTATTAATGATGAGTAATGTATGATTCTAGATTGGTAATTTTATAAATGCTATTTAGGGTGCTAAAATCAATGTCAACATCTTGCTATGATCTAATGATGATAATGTAACCTAGATGTCATGAATAGTTTAATATGCTTAAAGTTGATAATTAGGGTTTCACCTAATATGCATAACTAAAATTGTAATCATAGAAACCACGATGTGATGGAATTAGGGTTGTAACCCTAATCCCTAGTCCAAATGTGAGATAACCCTAAAACCCTAGTTTAGGAGCGAATCTAGATGTACATAATGTAATATGAATACATGGTGACACATACGTAGTATGCTTTGTTTCAGATACTTGTTGATTACTTGCTTGGTTGATTGGATGTTTGGATTGCATTCCTAAAGTACATATGATGTTCTGCATTATTTCTGTGATGGCATAAGGTACGTGGTTACGCTTATGAATACATGTATCGAATTCTGAGATTGCCGATGTTTGTCGATGAGATTAGACGACAAATAAACTGCTTGCTTGTTTATTTAGTTCTTGCAAATTATAAAGTGCATATGAGTATCATGTAAAGTAAATAATAGTATTCTGAACCCTGGGTTAGACTGATCTTAAGGGTAATGCACACGAGCCCTGGAGGGACAGTGATTACACCTGAGGTGGTTGACCAGATATGGGTTAGAATATGGAAAACAAGTTTATATTCCTATATGCAAGATAAGATGTTTGCTTATATCTGTACTTGTGATTATTGTTTGAATCCATGTACCAGTATAGAAATATACTGATCGCGTATTTGTTTGTCGGCGTTTTAGGTATCAGATATACTTGATTCGTGGACATGAGGGTACAGATAAAGAGGTTGAAGACACTACAGTTTAATCATGAAGGTTTAGTCTTAATGGTTTATCTTTACACATAAAAGTTAATTCTGTTTAAAAGTTATGTAACTCCTTAGAGGAGCTTTTTATCTAAACATGTAAATATTCGATCATTAATGGAAATTGTTTACTATTTTGTATTATTTCATGAATCTGATCCTAGAAGTTAAGATTAACGATCTGCGACTTTAAGGTCTTTTAGACACTCAAAAGTGCGGGTCGTTACATTTTGTATCAGAGCACAGATTCATCAACTAATACTTAATAGTTTATAATTTCAAATAATCCTTAGAAATGTTAAGAGAAAAATTAAGTTCCTCATCTCACATTTTCATCTACTTCTCATCTCTTTCTTAAAAATCTTTGAAGAGAAAATATTAATAAGAGAAGTAAAATGTGAAACTTAAAATTTGTAATCAACATGGTGTGGTGGTATGGGACACTACCCATGTGAAACTTAAAATCGGTAATCAACATGGTGTGGTGGTATGGGACACTACCCATGTGAAACTTGAAATCATGAATAAAAAGGATAAGGGATGGTTTGGGTAACCCAATATCCCATGCATATGGGCATGAGGAGCATAAAACTTAAGTGAGAAGTCTTAAGAGACGTAAAAATCCAATAGTTGAATTTATATCATAAAATGAAAAGTTGGAATATAACTTGCTCAAACTCCACATGGTGTCTCTTGAAGTTTAGTGATGGTGGCCAATCCCCTGGAGGGGAAGGTCGAGGTAGCACCAAGCCCTGGAGGGAAGGTGAACCAAGTTCATTGAATGGACAGAGACCATGAGGGGGTATTCCAGAGATTGAGTAAACATGGGTTGATGATAAAAGTTGTCTAATGAAAGAAGAAAAAAAAATATGTCTAAGAAACCTTTAGGGTTAGTAAGCCAACCTGGGGTGGGTCAACCCAAAGAGTGGGAAGATGACCTATGAGGGAGGCAAAACCTTAGATCTTGGGATCAGGTTGTGGCTAGAGAGCCTAACCCCCCTCCTATGAGCCAAGAAGGCACCCTAGGCTAGGACTTTCCCTTAAAAGGTAAGTGAATAAACATATTTAAATATTGAGATAAAATTAATCCTCACCTAGAGGGGTAAAGAGTTAAGGATATAAAAAATGAAAGCACTTAAATTCTTTGAACCTAAGGATGCCAACTCTGAGTGACACAGCTGGTCAAGCCCAGGAGGGAAGACCAGTAAGGCACCAAGCCCAGGAGGGAAGGTGGCCTAAGTGGACGACCAAGCCCAGGAGGGAAGGTCATGAAATGGTCAAGCCCAGGAGGGAAGACCAGGCAGGCACCAAGCCCAGGAGGGAAGGTGGCCTAAGTCCACAATGCAGTTGTTTAGGATCAAGCCCCTGGAGGGGAAGATCACAAAGGTCAAGCCCAGGAGGGAAGACCGACATGGCACCAAGCCCTGGAGGGAAGGTGGCCCGAGCCCAATGATGGGACAGCACTGCATTATGTGTACTCAAAAGAGAGATATGAAGGCAATTCTGGTTAAAGAATTAAATAAGAGAATAAGGTGCTTAAAAGATGTGACATCTCAAAAGAAACCCTTAGGGAGGGTAGAGTCCTAATGCAATCCTAGGGTCAAGTAGGGTGTATTAGAGGTACATAGGACCGATGGGTTGGGAGTTGATAAACCTTGAATGCACACGACCATGTGGTCGGGAGGTAACAGTTGGTTTGCCCTAGGCCCATGTCTCAGGAGGTTGGCCACCTACTTGATGTTCATGTGGCCCAGTAGGGTGAATGTAAAGACACTCCCTTGATGCATGAGGATGAGATCACTCCAAAAGTACCTATACCCCTAGAGACCTTGAGGATTTGGCTAAGGCTCATAATGATACAAGAGGTGTAAATATAAAAGAAGTCATGTAAAACTTAGAGAAGTTGTGTCCTAACTTAAGAGTAAGAGAAGGGACACTTGACTCCATGAGATAAAAGAATGCTATAAAATTAAGAAAGAAAGTTTAGAGTCATATAGAGTATGATTCAACTTAATAGGTGAAATTGAAAGGTAATGTGTGGATGTACCATCTCCACTCTTGGAATGAAATGAACCTTGTGTTTGGGCTGCAGTCAAATGCTTGTTTCATCTCATTATGAGGGAGGGAGATGGGGTAGACACATGTTATGCTTAAAATTGAGAATAAATGTCTTAAGATAAATGTGTAATGACATGAACTAGGGTTAGAGGTGTTACCTCACCCTTATGTGAAAATAATGTGTAATAGGTTGGAAACCTAGGTGAAAAGAGAAATCACCAAGTAGTAATGAAATCACAAAATAAGAATGAAATCATCAAGTGATGATAAGATGTGTATACTAAAGATGTAGATATACATTGAATTGAATTCAAGTACCAATCTTAGTCATAATGTGTGGAATTTGCATAATAACATATGTAAAGATGTTTAAGTAGGGTGCTGACCCGAAGTTTTGAAATAAGTTGAGTTACCATTCACCTAGGCTTAGTAGGCCTGAATTTTGGGGACAAAATTCCTCTTAAGGAGGGGTGAATGTTATATCCTCAATTTTGATAAAATTGAATTATATAAATAAAAAGTCACGTTTGGATAAATAATTTCCCAATGATATTATTGGTGAAGTATTAATGTTAAACACCATTGTGGTATGGGTGGTTGTGACACAAGTCGAATAAAAGAATTCATACATGAGTAAATAATAATAGCTTTCGATATGAATTTTCATATAAAAGGAAGAGAGAGTTATGAATATTCTTAAGTAGGGTGAGAATATCCTTTGGCGACCTTTTATAGGGTTAAAAGGCAAGAGTTTCATCAAGCAATATTCCCTTTCCAGGGATTTTGCTGAATAAAAAGAGGCATCTTTGAAATTACCATGTAAAGATGGTAATGTGTATTTCCTGTACACATGAGATAAAGGGGTAAAGGAAACGTAAAAAGAGGAGTTCAATATGAATCAGGAACCTTTCCATATTACTAGTTTTTAACCCAAAACTATCTCCCTCACTCATAAATATATGGGGAAGGGGATTGTACTTTCCATTAGTCTTTCCCACCCCACAGCCAAATAGGGGAGGCAACCCAAGCCTACCGCATGTGCCTGCCCTTCCCCAGAACCCTAAAGGTCTACCTCCTATATAAAAAGGACATGGGAGGAATCCTTTCCGCCAAGAAGAGGGTAACAGGGTTCGAGATCTCCCCTCCTGCCATAGTTTATCGAGGGTATCTAGATGTTTTACAAAGACGGGTGAACAGAGGTAGGGGTGATAGGGGTCGCATAAAGCGAGGTATGGCCAAAGTTTAGGCAAGATCAATAGGGATGATGAGCCACGATAGAACCTTCCCCTTGACCTATGTAGCAGCGGCGCTGTGCCACCACAGAAACTCCGTGAATCCAGGCAGTCATGCCGTGAGACCTAGCATGCCGTCCCTTTCGCTACTACATGCCTTGACCACCCAGAGGATGAGATAATAGGCGAGAGAGAGCAGCATCCGGGGACCTGCAGATGACAGAGCCCAAGAGGAGGGCGAGTCGGCCACCTGGTTTGGCGAGTCATGGCCCCTGCAGGTTGACGCCGCAAGTAGGAAGAGGATTGCGGGCTACAGCTGGGGGCATATTTGATGCCAGAAGGTACGACGACTCTACAGGGGAACATTGGCACCCCTATGACTCCCCTGCAAAACATGGTAGCGGCTCTAGCTGGGGATCTTGTCTCCGGCTATGGGTAGAACGTGAGGAGGAAGCAGAGCTTCATCTCCTAGCGTTGGCGGCCTCCGAGGGAGCTACGGGAGTCTTCGCATCTGAAAGGGGCTAAAGGGCGGAGGTAGATCGTGCTCCGGCTATCTGAGGTGCTTGGACACAGAGGGGGGCGCTGGCTGGGCGACCTTTCGCGGCGCCAGAGAGGAAGAACGCGCCGTAGCGCAGGGAACGGGATCGCGAGGAAGAAGATGTTTAGAATCAAAGGACGAAAATACCCTCGCCTGCTTATGCAAGACCCGGGGACTATTAGGTCTTTCGTTCTTAACCCGAGGTAAAATCCTAGTAAGTGAATTTTGTTTCTTTTTCGCTGAGGTGGCGCCTTGCCATTGGCCCAATAATGATGATTTTGCAAAAAACCTAGTAAATGATAGGTAACTCAGAATATAGCGATATTATACATCAAACTGATCAGAAAAGTGAGTAGAATCCAAATAAAATATTACCAGAACCTGATCATGCTTCCTGTTATAAAAGTATGTGCAATACATATTTAGATGTGTTTAATGTAAAGGAAAACCTAGATCTGCCTTAACCTGATGATTAATTGAATAGATTCGTTCGTATTAGGCTAACACATGATCTTGCCATGTATAATGAATAAAACCTTATTAATGATGAGTAATGTATGATTCTAGATTGGTAATTTTATTCATGCTATTTAGGGTGCTAAAATCAATGTCAACATCTTGCTATGATCTAATGATGATAATGTAACCTAGATGTCATGAATAGTTTAATATGCTTAAAGTTGATAATTAGGGTTTCACCTAATATGCATAACTGAAATTGTAATCATAGAAACCACGATGTGATGGAATTAGGGTTGTAACCCTAATCCCTAGTCCAAATGTGAGATAACCCTAAAACCCTAGTTTAGGAGCGAATCTAGATGTACATAATGTAATATGAATACATGGTGACACATACGTAGTATGCTTTGTTTCAGATACTTGTTGATTACTTGCTTGGTTGATTGGATGTTTGGATTGCATTCCTAAAGTACATATGATGTTCTGCATTATTTCTGTGATGGCATAAGGTACGTGGTTACGCTTATGAATACATGTATCGAATTCTGAGATTGCCGATGTTTATCGATGAGATTAGACGACAAATAAATTGCTTGCTTGTTTATTTAGTTCTTGCAAATTATAAAGTGCATATGAGTATCATGTAAAGTAAATAATAGTATTCTGAACCCTGGGTTAGACTGATCTTAAGGGTAATGCACACGAGCCCTGGAGGGACAGTGATTACACCTGAGGTGGTTGACCAGATATGGGTTAGAATATGGAAAACAAGTTTATATTCCTATATGCAAGATAAGATGTTTGCTTATATCTGTACTTGTGATTATTGTTTGAATCCATGTACCAGTATAGAAATATACTGATCGCGTATTTGTTTGTCGGCGTTTTAGGTATCAGATATACTTGATTCGTGGACATGAGGGTACAGATAAAGAGGTTGAAGACACTACAGTTTAATCATGAAGGTTTAGTCTTAATGGTTTATCTTTACACATAAAAGTTAATTCTGTTTAAAAGTTATGTAACTCCTTAGAGGAGCTTTTTATCTAAACATGTAAATATTCGATCATTAATGGAAATTGTTTACTATTTTGTATTATTTCATGAATCTGATCCTGGAAGTTAAGATTAACGATCTGCGACTTTAAGGTCTTTTAGACACTCAAAAGTGCGGGTCGTTACAGTAGGAATCCTTCAGTAAGTGAAGGACAACAGCAGTAGTAGGGACAACAGTGAAGTCTCAGGTGGAGACACCGGCTGTAATGCTTTGTATAGATGTAGATAGAGTCCTATGTGTCATCTTTGTACTCTCAGGTCCTCGGAGTAATAGTTGGTGCTTTTGAGATTTTGGCTCAGTGCCTCGAGGTTTTCATAATGTCTGTGTTTAGTTTAACAAGTTAGGTGATGCTTGTAATTCACAGAAAGAGATGATACAAGCTATGTACTTTTGAAAAACAGAATGTAAATGCGTTACTTTTGTTCTATGTGAGAAAGTTTTCATTTTATGGATCTCTTGGTAAAAAAAGGTTTTAATTTTTAGTGATTTTTGGTAATCCGCTGCTTAGTGAACGCTTCCGCATTAGTTAATCATGTTTTTGCGAATTGTATGCCACAATTTAGTGGTATTAGATCTCTAAGTTCGCTGAGTCTACAGAGACATAGGACTAAGGTTGTAGAGTCTGTTCTAAGTGTCTTCCAGTTTATTTGATAGTATCTTCTACTCACATAGGAGAAGAAGAACTTGAAAATGACTGGAGAACATGAGGAACACATTGCTAAGGGCAATGTTGTTGCACCAAGAGTGGGTGCATGGGACCAAGCAAGAGGAGAACAAGTGCCTGAGAATTCCCATCTTGACCTAATCAGGATAGAGAATCCTATGTTATGCTCTTGAAAGGGTAGGTTAGGACAACAATGATGCATAAAGAAGACTGGATACTAGTATTACAGCCTAGTTTACTAGTCCTCAATGCAGAAACTTTGGGCTTTGAAAGGATTCCTGAGTGACATGGTTATGATAGAGCAGTGGAAATGTGGAAAAGGTTATCATATTACAAAAATGTAAACTCTGCCATAAGATTAGACAAATAGTACATCTGTCATGGTAGTGCCCAAAGAGGGGCAATAAGCTGAGATTTAAGGTAAGGACTCTATAATTTTAGAGACAATTGCCTAGTTGTTCTGAAAAGCCAAAGTTTTTGGTGTCACCAATGCAATAAATGCCTAGTGCACTAGGATAGTAGCCACTAAGTGAAGGCAAAAGCAACAACATGAAATAACTAGACACTATGTGTTGAGTCAACCTAAAGTGGTAGATAACCATGAGGGGTAATAGTAAATGAAATTTATTCATTCTGACATTTCATTTCATGATTCTATGTGTTAAAGACATGAAATTAGTTGTTTTTGAATTCCTTAGACTAGTCCTATAAGGACACAAGGGAGATGAGAACTTATATCTTACTCAATATTTATTAAAATGTTTTTATAATCTCTCTTATCTGTGTGTTGAAAGATGAGATATAGAAGTGATGCCTGAAGAAAATTTAAGAATGGAAAATCCTGTGTGTATAATGATATGAAAAGTGAGGAATTTGATAGCAATTAAAAGTGCATACTACCTAATCTCAATACTTGTATACCCTGGCCGGTTATATGGTTATTGTAGATAAGGAAAGTATGGAACTCTTAGATTGTTATCTTTATGATTACTCTGATCAAGTAGTCATTTCGAAACAATCTAGAGAGTATAATGAAACTAATAGGGGAAAGCTATGTGACATCCCCAACTTAAAGGTAAAAGCTATGTGGACATTCCCAACTAATAGGGGAAAGCTATGTGACATCCCCAACTTAAAGGGAAAAGATATGTGGACATTCCCAACTAATAGGGGAAAGCTATGTGACATCCCCAACTTAAAGGGAAAAGCTATGTAGACATTCCCAACTAATAGGGGAAAGCTATGTGACATCCCCAACTTAAAGGGAAAAGCTATGTGGACATTCCCAACTAATAGGGGAAAGCTATGTGACATCCCCAACTTGAAGGAAAAAGCTATGTGGACATTCCCAACTAATAGGGGAAAGCTATGTGACATCCCCAACTTAAAGGGAAAAGCTATGTGGACATTCCCAACTAATAGGGGAAAGCTATGTGACATCCCCAACATAAAGGGAAAATCTATGTGGACATTCCCAACTAATAGGGGAAAGCTATGTGACATCCCCAACTTATAGGGAAGAGCTATGTGGACATTCCCAACTAATAGGAAGAACTATGTGAACATTCCCAATTACATAGAGTTTGCTAAATAAACGTTATGAATAAAGGATTACTAAGTAAATTATCTTTGTTAGATATATTTGTTTTCCCCTTTGATAAATACTCATAGGTGATGATAGATGTATGCTCTTTTATGCTTCTTCCTTTCAATAATATGGACATCATATGTTAGGGGTTTATGATTTGCATAAACAATAAACATTGATAAGGTTGAATTAATGAAAGGAACTTTGTGTGGATTATAGAATCCATGATATCCCCATGATATTAAGATTTTATGTGGAGATTTGAGGGTATGACAACTGAATAAATATGTCCGTCCTTTTCCTGGGATTTTGGGGACGAAATCCTTGTTAGGGGTTTATAATTTGTAACGTCCCTGACCTGGGTTATGTGTTAACCCTAGATGTTTTGCCTAATAAGGTTGAGTATATGCTTAATCTTATCTTGGGAAAAGTAATTAGGGCTCTTGAAAAACTTATGTTTCAATTTTGGTCCTGTTTGAACAATGTTGAAGCAATGTTTTCTTATTTTGGACTAAAGTGCAAATTACCCAGGTTGAGGGGTTAATTTGCAAATTGCACATGATAAAATGTTCCTCTGATGTTGTGACATCATAAGAATGAATATGATGTAGTAGTATGGTTTCCACAAGCTTGGACACCAAGATTAAGCTTGTAAAGCAATCCTTGTGCATTAAAAACTAGTTTTGGTATAATGTGCAATTTACCCAAAACCTAGGGTTCAATATGCAAATTACCACTTCAATAAGGTCCCTAATGTTTCTTGGAATCATGTAGAGCAAAGAAAATGAGAGGGGTTCCTCATTTGAATTAAGTTGGAGGAGAGAGAATCTTGATATTAAAATAATCAAGATTTAATCCTAAGTGAAACCCTAATTCAATTTAGGGCAAAAATGAATGTATTAATTAAGGGGCCTTCAACCAAAATTAAAATGGTTGAGTTCATATATGTTTGTTCATCTTTATTCTTTGCAAGAGCCACAAAATATCTCAAGGAGGTGAAATTCCACTCACCTTATTAAAAGGAAAAGTAATTTCCACTCACATTTAGGATATTAATCTAATAAGCATTAATGTGCTGAATTTGCTTTTCTTTAAATCATGGATAATTGAGAGGAATATGAGGAAAACAAGATAGACACGTCCCTAAGGAAGTTGAGGGGGATGAGGTTGCCATATTTTTGGGATTTATTGGATTTTTATAAGGCATTTTCTCTCTCATGGAATTTCTTATAAAAAGACCCTTTCCTAGCCCAAACAAAGGCTATTTCGGCCCTTTCTTTTTCCCTTGATTTGGATGAGCTCAAGGAAGCTTAAGAGCATTAGGAGAACGAGCCTCAACCTGTTGGTAAGTTCTTGACCTTGGTTCATCATGATTCCATGGTGGAAATCGAAAATAAATTATGGATTTCTTCCTATTTCGATCTCCTCTTCACTTCTAACCATTCCTTTTCACTCAAACCTTGAGGATGAGACTTGGAATGGTGAAAAGAGTTGCATCCACCATTGTTTCCATGAGCTTGGAGCTTTGGAGCTCAATTGGAGGCGGGTTTTATAACTTGAAACCCTAACTTTGTTATTGTATTCAATTCCCCATCAAATAATGATCATTTCTCTATTTACAATAATTGATTCGGTTGATTGATGCAATCTCCATGGAAATCACAGAAGGTTTCATGGGTTTAGAGCGTGATGATGACATCATCATAAGATAACACCTCACCAAATATCAAAGCTAAACGGTTTCAATTAGTTGCTCAAACGGTTTCCCAAACCGTTTAGAAGCAAACGGTTTCACCAAACGGCATGAGACCAAATGGTTTCAAAACCGTTTGGTGGAGTTGAACAAGGGTTGATTGTTAGCGAATCTTGTTCCTAATTATGTTGGTTGATAACTCACCAAATTGGATTGATTATTTCCAAAGGAATCATGAGTTGAAGGCTAATCAATTAGGCAAACCTAATTGGATTCAGTGCTGATTTTCAATTTGAGTAATTTAATTTTTTGGGAAAACGGTTTCAAAATCATTTGAGGGAGTTTAACAAGGGTTGACCGTTTGAGATTCCTGTTACTAATTATGTTGGTTGATAACTCACCAAATTTTATGGATTAATTCCAAAGGAATCATGAGTTGAAGGCTAATCAATTAGGCAAACCTAATTGGATTAAGTGCTGATTTTCAATTTGAGTAATTTAACTTTTTGGGCAAACGGTTTCAAAACTGTTTGAGGGAGTTGACCAAGGGTTTACCGTTTGATATTACTGTTACTAATTATGTTGGTTAATGACTCACCAAATTTGGTGGATTAATGACCAAGGAAACATGAGTTGAAGGCTAATATATTGGGAAAACCCTAATTGAAATTAGTGCTGAAATTCCAATGAGTTAATTTGAGATTTTGGGTTGATTAGCCCAAACGGTTTCAAAACCGTTTGGGAATCACCCAAACGGTTTCAAAACCGTTTGGGGGTCACCCAAGACCGTTTGTAGGTCTAGTGTTGACTATGGTTAGGTGTTTTGAAAATCAAAAGATGTGGTATGAACCCTAATCGGCTAAGTGCTGATTTTGCAAGTGATTGAGATGATGTTTTGGGTTGAGTGACCCAAACGGTTTCAAAACCGTTTGGGGATCATCCAAACGGTTTCAAAACCATTTGGGGGTCACCCAAGACCGTTTGGAGGTCTGTGGTTAAGTATAGTTGACCAATTGAAGGTCCAAAGGTACCAAATCATATTGCAATTAAGTGCTGATTTGTTGATCAACTCAATAGATCAAACCTTGATGAAATTTCACTAGAAACCAAGGTTTGGATGAGTCAAACGGTCTCAAGACCGTTTGGGGTCATCCAAATGGTCTCAAGACTGTTTTGTGGTCATCCAAGACCATTTTTAGGTCAGGTCATATCATGTGATGATGATTGTTCATTGATTTCAATTGATTTGATTCCACAATGTCAACCATTGATGGATCCTTGATTCCAAACCCTAAGTGATGTTTTCTTGATTATCAAACCTAATTTAATTGGGTTGAAACCCTAAATTGAAGGTCTAATTGAATGGTGATTCAATGGTCCAATTGATGAATACTTTAGTGGTTCAATTTGTAATTAGTTCATGGATTGAAACATTGAGTCGATTGAGTGTTGAAGTGCCTTTTTGGTCCATGCGGTTTTGAGAAGGTTTGGACCAAACGGTCTTAAGACCGTTTGAGTCCAAACGGTCTCAAGATCATTTGGGACCAAATGGTCTCAAGACCATTTGGGACCAAACGATCCCAAACCGTTTAGAGACCCAAAGTGCAAATTTTTTCAATACCTATTTTGTCTAATTGCTTTCAAGTACAACTTGTTCAAATGGTTTTCAACCAATTAGTTTATAAGACCAAGATCATTGAGGGTATAAGTAATTAACTTTGTGAAGATCAACATGGTTAATTCATTTGAATATCTCATGTAATTGAAGGTCCAATATGGTAAACCTATTTAGATACTTAATGCATTTGAAGATTTCAATGGTTAACCCAATTGATCACTTTGTGGATTTAAAAGTTTAATTGGTCAATTCTTTTGAATTCCTTATATAATTGATGGTTTAAATGATTAGACTATTTGGATGTCTAATATGATCAAAGGTCAATTGACTATGTGCATATTAATGATGTAGACCCATGATGATTATGAAGGTTAACCCTAGCTTTGTGTACTCAAGTGAAAAATTGACCTATATTGATCTTGGATTATTTAACATCCTAAAGAGGATGAGAGAGAGTGAGAAAGATGAATGCTTATATAATTAATCCCTGATTCTCTCTTTATGAGTAAACTATGTGATAAGGGTTTGATCCATAATAATGAGATCATGAAACCCTAATCAATGAGCCCTAACCCTAATTAGAGCAAAGCTATGTGTGAAACCCTAATTAGAGAAAATCTATGTGTGAAACCCTAATTAGAGCAAATCTATGTGTGAAACCCTAGTTGAGGGTAATTCCATGTAAAACCCTAGTTGAGGGTGATTCTATGTAAAACCCTAACTGAGGTTGAATGCATGTGAAATCCTTAATTAAGGTGAACAGTAAACCCTAATTGAGGTTGATTCCATGTATAACCTTAATTGAGGTTGTTTACATATGAAACCCTATTTGGGATGAATAGTAAACCCTAATTCATGGGTAATTGAATAAAACCCTAATTGGATGATGGCAACCGTGGTGGTGCAACACGGTCGTGGTAATCTTCTATAGCACGACCGTGCATGGTAGCACGGCCGTGGTGGCTTCCCTTTGCACGGCCGTTCTTGGCTGCACGGCCATGGTGCTCTATGCTTGACTTGGAACTGATTTGCAAGTGACCTAACATGGCCATTTTGTTAGTTCCTAACTTAAGGATGAGTCCATAGTATTGGAAATTGTTGTATTTTCTAAATAGATGAATCATGACCAATAGATTGCATGATGAATGTGATGATCTAGTGCATAAGTATTAGCATGGGAAATACCCTAATAAAAGCTAAGGGAATAAACTCAAGTAAGATGAAGGTGTTGAGGGAAGTGATACATCAAGGTATGATAGATATCACATCCAACACCCAAATCCTAATATACCATGATGTGTTATAAATCCATTATAAATAGAATGAATGACACATGAGATGTGTCATGTCAATTGTTATTTTGAGATGTAATGAACCTTGATGTTTGTAAGCTTACATGCCTTATGAAAAGGTTAATCAAAATCATTATACCATGATACAATCATAGTCTGATAAAGATGAGAGAGAAACTCATCCTTTGTGACTGAGAATACATCCAATAATGAATGATGAGGATATATAAGTATGTTTGAATACTTATGATATCTATTTTGGCCTATAGCTATGAGAAGCGATGGAATAGGACTGATCATTAATAATATGATCTTAAGAACCCAAGTGGTATTACTTAGTGTTGTATGCTACTGATGTGAAAGAGAAATCATGAACCCTAAAGAGGGAATATTGATATTACTTAGTATTGAATGATACTGATGTGAAAGAATCATAATTATTATCATGAGTACCATTCATGCAGGGATGATGAGATGAGGAGCATAGCCATGTATGGGATATGATGCTTTGTTTATTGAGAATGTTTTATAGGCTTTATAAGCCTTCACATGCTTTGTGTAGTATGAATCATTGAACTTTGTATACTATGTT
Organism: Alisma plantago-aquatica; assembly: GCA_963693085.1. Taxonomy (NCBI): domain Eukaryota; kingdom Viridiplantae; phylum Streptophyta; class Magnoliopsida; order Alismatales; family Alismataceae; genus Alisma; species Alisma plantago-aquatica. The sequence goes on from OY856412.1 coordinate 999,876,265, forward strand.
CAATATATTGTGTAGCAAGAATCATGATATCCTTGGTTAAATGATCTGAAGGTATTAAGTACCTAATAAGTGGCAATAAGTATCCTATGGTGAGTTATGGGTTCAAATACCCAGATGTTATAATCATGATGAACTTGTCCAGAAGAGGAAATATACTTGGTGAGTTGAGGGATTAAGATCCCAACACTTTGTGAAAAGAGTATGGATACATGCCATTACTCCACAATGACAATGCCAGACTTTAGATATATGATCTAAGCCTGAAGAGAGTTAATGAAGTGGTAATGATTCTGTAGTGAATAGATGTTATACATGTTCTTCATATTCCTTAATGAATAAGTGACATGTTCCTCTTTCAAGTTATAGCTGCAATGTTTTAGATAAGAATAATATTCTAATCTGTAAGACATTGAATTAATTGCTGCCAAATAAATAAGATTCCTATGTGCATATTTATCTTCTTAAGCTGCAATAATAATGTTACTGGCGGAGATTTATATCTCTCTCCGAGGCAATTTTTATAATTGTCTCACCCCCGTGGGAACTACATTTTTAGGTAGATGCGGACGAGGAGGCAGGAATCCTTCAGTAAGTGAAGGACAACAACAACAGCAGCAGGGACAGTAGTGAAGTCTCAGGTGGAGACACTGGCTGTTAGGCCTTGTATAGATGTAGATAGAGTCCTATGTGTTGTCTATGTACTTTCAGGTCCTCAGAGTAATAGTTGGTGCTTTCGAGATTTTGGCTCAGTGCCTCGAGGTTTTCATAATGTCTGTGTTTAGTATAACAGGTCAACTGATGCTTGTAATTCACAGAAAGAGATGATACAAACTATGTACTTTTGAAAAATAGAATGTAAATGCGTTACTTTTGTTCTATGCGAGAAAGTTTTCATTTGATGGATCTCTTGGTAAAAAAAGGTTTTAATATTTAGTGATTTTTGGTAATCCGCTGCTTAGTGAACGCTTCCGCATTAGTTAATCTTATTTTCGCGAGTCGGTCGTTACATTTCTACATTTGTATTTCCCTTATTGTTCCTCCCTGGATGGGTAGAACTTGCTTGGGCTCTGTCAATTACTAAAACCAGAGAGGACAACAACTTTGCAAAGAAAATTATTTTCTGAGTTGTGTGTTCTGAGAAGCCCCTTGTACCCCTCTATTTATAGTAGAGGGAAGGGTCAGGTTTCCCAGACGGTGCGGGAATAGAAGGGTCTAGATTTTCCATGAACTGATTATATTGCGGCTGGAGAACCGATTGGTTCACAAATGAATCGATCGTTTAGGCAGGTGAGCCGACCGGTTCACCTAGTGAACCGATCATGCAATGAATTGATCGTTTCACTTCCCAGACATGCCTACAATTAACTTTCCTTATTCATTTCTAATTGACACAAAGATTAACTCTTGTCCTAATGAACCGGTCGTCTCACTGTCTATGAGCCGATCGACTCACCCATTGAACCGATTGGTTGGTGGTTGAGATTGTGCAGAACACAATCAATGTAGTTCTAAATCAATCTGACACTCTAATTAGTTGGTTCAACACTTGAAGTTGATGATTCTGAGTGAAGTCTATTGATTGAATGTTTAATTGAGTACTTAAACACTTTAGTAATCAATCTAAACAACATTCATGGATAAACTCCTCTTCTAGTTTAATCCTATGTGTAATATGCTATAGGTCCCATTTCACATTGCATGCCCATAACTAACTTATGACATCACAAGCAAAGAGTGGTGCCTAGTTGCACATCAGTGCTACCCAAGTGAAGAGGAAAGTTGGAGACCAATTTTCAACATACAATCTATTATTGGTGTTACAAAGAATGTATAGTTCCTTTGCCACTGAAATCTGTATTGAACTTGAGGCATGGACTTGTCATCCTCTACAAATGTTCAATCCAGGTTTCTTAAACCAGAGAAGACTGTCTGAGATATATGCAAGCTCAATATCATATATTGACTCACTTGTACATGGCCATGTATTTCTCAGTCTTGCTTATCATGTGGCCAAGATATCAAACTCCCTTCGGAGGGACAAATTCCATATCTATTACTCACAGTCAAGTCCCCATGTGTCAAAGTCTCTCAATCATCACTGTTATAACAACCCACATTTCATGACTACATTTGATGATTTCAAAGTTTGCCCAACGACATGTGATGAGTGCAGTGATTTTAGGTCTAAGAACCACAGTCACCACCAATACTATAAGAGATGAACCTGACTAACCAAGTGTTGTTTCCATGCATCACTCTTACAATGAGTTTGTCTGATACACTGTTCTATAACATGTATCTTTGTGCTTGGTATGATATCATATATCTTGACTGATGAGATTTTGTCATCAACCAACACACACTATAGTCTTTTGTGTTATTGATATCTATGGTTATTCCACAATAACAACCGACTAGGGACATAATAAGAATGTATACTCTTCACATTTGTATGATCTCATTGTTTAGGTCCTTAACCTAAAGACATACATCATTGAGTAATGTGATTCTTTAGACATCTAACATGTTATCTCATTATCTCAAAATAGATTAAACATATAGACGTAAATTGCCTTTATTATTATTCAAATCATTTATAAAGTATGACATTACAATATTCATATGAATGACTCTATGGGCATACATACCAATAGACTCCCACTTGCACTTAGAGCCCATCACCCATGAACCTCAGTCCTTGTGATCTAGCATGACCATCATGCTTCTGCCGTGAAAGTGCCTTAGTCAAGAGATCAGCAATATTGTCTTCGATTGGTACTCTACAAATTTTCATATCTCTTCATTGTATGATCACTCGTATAAGATGGAAGCACCACTGTATGTGCTTGGACCGCTGATGTGATCTATGTTCTTTAGCTTGTGCAATAGTTCCATTGTTGTCACAATAAAGATCAATTGCATCATAGATGCTAGAAACCACCCCAAGTTCAGAGATGAACTTCTTGATCCACACAGCCTACTTTTCCACATGGGATGCATCAATATACTTGGCCTCTATCATAGAATCCACAACTGTCTTTCTTGTAACTCCTCCAGCTCACAGCTCCGTTGTTGAGGCAAAACACAAATACTGATTGCAATCTATAATCATCTTTATCGGCTTGGAGGCTTGCATTAGTGTAACCCTTTACCACCAACTCTTCCTCACCACTATAGATGAGGAACTAATCCTTAGTCCTTATCAAGTACATTTGGATGTTCTTTACGCCTGTCCAGTGAGCATCTTTAAGATTTGTGGTATCTGCTCGTCATGTTGAGTGCATACAAGACATCGGGATGTGTGCACAACATTACGTACATGAGGATCCAATTGTTGATGCATATGGAATCCCATTCATACATTCCCTATTTTCATAAGATTTGGGACATTGAATTCTAGAGACGGGAACTCCATGTCTCATGGGTATGTTTCCTCTCTTTGAGTTCTCCATGTTGAACCTCTTTAACACTATGTTAATGTATGTGCTTTGACTTAGTCCAAGAATCTTTCTAGATCTATTTCTATAGATCTTGATTCCTAACATATAGGATGCTTCTCCAAAGTCTTTCATTGAAAATGTATTTCCAAGCCATGCATTTACCTTTTGTAAAGAAGGGATGTTATTCCCCATCAATAGTATATCATTTACATACAAAATGAGGAATGTAGTCATGCTCCCACTAACCTTCTCATACAAACAAGGTTCATCTTCATTTTGACTAAAGCCAAACTCTTTGACTATTTCGTCAAATCAATGATTCCAGCTTTGAGATACTTGGTTCAATCCATAGATTGACCTTTGTAGCTTACAAACTTTATTTGCATCCTTTGGATTTATAAAACCTTCAGGTTGTGTCATGTACACATCCTTGACAATATTTCCTTTAAGGAATGCAGTTTTAACATCCATCTGCCAATTCTCATAGTCATAGTAGGCTGCAATAGCAAGCATGATCCGGATGGACTTAATCATGGCAACTGGAGAAAAGGTTTCAACATAGTCAACACCTTGAACTTGTCTGAAACCCTTTGCAACCAATTTTCCTTTATAAGTTTGCATATTTCCATCCATGTCAGTCTTCTTCTTGAAGACCCACTTGCACCCTATGGGTTTTACCCCTTTAGGTGGATCCACCAAGGTCCATACCTTGTTGGTATACATGGATTCCATCTCAGATCTCATGGCCTCAAGACATTTCTTAGAATTTGGTCCCTGCTTAGCTTCTAGATAGGTAGTTGGCTCATCATCTAAGACCAACTCACCACCTTCTTGAGTAACAAGATATCCAAATATTTCAGGCTCAAGGCGTGTCCTACTTGATCTATGAGGTTCCAGTGTTACTTGAGGAATTTGAGATTCCACAACAGTTTGTGATTCTCTATGTTCCTCTTGTTCATCTATTGGTTCATTGATTCCTTGTTGGCCTTAAACTTCTTCAAGTTCCACTTTCCTCACATTGTTTCCTTTGAAAATAAATTCCTTTTCTAGGAATACAACATTCCTGGAAACAAACAGTTTGTTTTCAGTTGGGTTGTATAAGTATTATCACCTTGTTTCTTTGAGATATCCAACAAAATAACACTTATTGGATTTTGGCCCAAGCTTTTCAGGAAATATTTTCTTGACATAAGCTTCACATCCCCAAACCTTCATAAAAGACACATCAGGTCACTTCCCGTGCCATATCTCATATGGTGTCTTTTGAACCACTATAGATGGTATGCGGCCAATTATAAACACGGAGGTTGTTAGAGCATGTCCCCAAAAAGAAGTTGGAAGATCAGAAAAACTCATCATAGGTCGCACCATATCGAGTAATGTGTGATTCCTTCTTTCTGACACACCATTATGCTGTGGTATTCCAGGTGGAGTCCATTGTGATATAATACCATAGGCTCTCAGAAGGTCCTCAAACTCTTGGCTTAAGTATTCTCCACCTCAATCAGATCAAAGTGCCTTAATACTTTTGCCAAGTTGGTTCTATACTTCATTCATGAAATCCTTAAACCTTTCAATGGTTTTTGATTTATGTTTCATCAACTAAACATTATTTTTCATCAAGTAAACATAACCATACCTACTGAAGTCATCAGTAAAGGTAATGAAGTACTGATACCCACCTCTAGCATTTGTTCTAAAAGTCCCACATACATCAGTATGTATGAGTCCTAATAGATCACTCGCTCTCTCATTTTTACCTGAGTAGGGAGTCTTTGCCATCTTGCCCAACAAATAAGATTCACATTGTCTCTATTGATTCCAAATCAAAAGAGTCCAGATTTCCATCTTTATGGAGTCTACATATGCAATTCTCATTTATGTGCCCTAGACGACAATGCCAAAGACATGTTTGGTTTGAGATATTGAGTTTTAGTCTTTTGGTGTTTACGTTGTGCACACTTGTCTGTAGATCTATCAAATATAGATCATAAGACATTGGGGCATTGCCATAAAAGATCCCATCTTTAGAAATGGAACATTTTCCATTCTTAATAAGAAATTCAAATCCATCCTTGTCCAAACAAGATATAGAAATGATATTCCTATTAATGGTAGGTACATAATTGCAATTCTCTAACTCTATTATCATCCCACTTGGTAGAGATAACTCATAGGTTCCTACTGCACTGGCAGCAACTCTTACTTCATTAGCAACACGTAGTTCAACCTCGCATTTTGCTAATGGCCTACTTCATTTTAGATCTTTCACATTTGAACAAATGTGTGATCCACATCTAGTATTAAGTACCAATGATGAAGAATTAGTAAAGTTAATCTCAATTATGTATACACCAGAGGTACATATCTCTATCTCTTGCTTCATTTTCCTTGATTCCCTTAATTCTCTCCATATTTTGAGTGCAGGAGACTTGGACTTCAGCTTGGCGGGAGAACGCTTATCTGCCTTTCATGTATCCTTGGACTCCATTCCACTGATCACTATCATGGAACTATCCTTCTTCATCTGTGCTCCAACATTTGTCAAAATGTCAAGAAACTCGGACAGCGGTTTAGCCATGTTTCACAAGTAATAATACTTGATAAACATGCTAGATGATTTAGGCAAATATTACAAAATCATACGTGGCCAACTCTTGACCCAAAGGAAATTCTATATTTCTGTAGACGTTCTATACGCCCAATCATATTGAGAAAATGGAGTCTAACTCGATCTCCTTCTTTCAGTTCACATTCAAATAATGCCCTAGGCATACATAGAGTGGATTCTACATCCACTGGTATCTTGGGAATATAAAAAGCACTTCTCATAGTCCTAAACCAGTTATAGAAATATATCTCAATTAAATTGTCCGATTTCAACGATGATTTCTTTGCCATTTTATTCTACAAGAGAAAACATTTGCATTTTGTCAAAACTCCTTTTGATTTGATTTGGATAAAATTTGACGATATTTAATTAGGCCTTTAATTAATTATTGCTCCCACTATTTTGATCAAATTGATAGTCCTCACCAACAATTTGTAATATTGGATCGTACAACCTTCTAGTGAGTAAGATCATGATTTCCTCTAAGTCATGGACCACCTAGGGCTGTCACCCACAACTAGATTCTTTCAGGTAGGAAGCTTTTGCCAATTGCATCTTATGCAACTCTTCATATATGTCATGCACAACTCTTAGTCATGTACATATCCATGCCTCAATGTGCTTGATCCGATCAAGGTCACCTAGTTAAGTCCAACCCACACACCAACACAATGAATATGCACCTTGCTAGGGTAGGCCCACATATTCACTATCACACTTGTACGAGATAGACGGTGCACCACTCTAGGGCGTGCCCACACTTAGTCGATCAAGTTTTTCATGTGTGTTACTTTTGGAAGGCATCTTAAACTTAATATTTATATTGATGGGTTTGGTATTTATATACATATACATATCCAATCACCACATATATAGTATGTATCATATGAATGCTACATCCCACAAGGAACCATGCGAAGCAATAAAGTGATGATTATGGCCATCCTATTTATAAATACTTGAGCCACAAGGAATTACGGTCATCTAGGCATACATCACATGCATCAACCTATTGTTGATGAAGATCTGTGCTTGTGTCATTTTGGGTTGATCAACTCATCCTATGACTGATCGGCTAGCCTCTTGGCCAGTTGATTGATTGTCACCAATCGATCATCAGGAACCTCCAGACGGTCGGATTGTCAGCTCGTCTTGCTCCTCGTTAGGCCACCATCCCCTTGTCTTGCACCATGCACCATCATCCATTCATCTCGGTCCCTCAACTGCTCATCTGGATGCCCGCCATTCTTCGACATAATTGAAAATAAAACTATCCTACTTTTACATTTTTTTTGGGAAAACCCTGAGTTACATTTGGGGGGAGCAAAGGTAGAAGACAAGGCTCGAGTTATCTCGAGTTACATGTAGAATAGAAGAAAGGACTTGATACATAGACCGAGATGCCAACAATCACAACCAACCAAGAACATACATAGGGGTTTATACACCATAACCACGCTACACATCCACCATCAAAATTGTTTTAGGGTGACAAGTATCAATTGCATATATATACCATACCATATATGTATATAGGGATTTGTGGAATTTAAATGAATATGCACATTAGCCAATTAAAGTATTCACATTGCATACAATAAATAAATGGCAAAAAACTAAAAATCAATCATATCGATTTATCCTAAAACATAGTATGTTGACGTGGCTCTGATGCCACTGTTGGGTTTTGTGGGACAGAATAGACAGTGGAAACAAAAATTTTATCCAACCATAAATCCATAATCAGCAGATTGCATCAATAACTATGCAATAGGAAGGATGGTTTAGTGAGATATGCCTAGTCCTGAGGCTTGCTCAGTGACAATACCTCATAGCTAGTGTGGTCTTCAACCACCTGGTCTTTGACGGCGTCTGTGCAGCTCCTGGTGTAGAGCCAGACTACAGTTGACGGTCGTCCTCCTGAGCGGTAGAAATCTCCCACCTCTATAAATAGTCCACACAGACTACCAGGAACGCTAGTCATCCTAAAGGATAGACTAGAAGGAATTGTCCCCTTCTGTCAGTGTACTAGTCGCCGACACACTCTCCAACCACCAGTCACTTTTATCTAGTTGTATTTACCTCGTTGTTCCTACTTGGATGGGTAGAACTTGCTTCGGCTCTCTTGGTTACCAAAACCACAGAGGATAACAACTTTATAGAACAACTGATGTTCTGAGTTGTGTGTTCTGAGAAGCCCCTTGTACCCCTCTATGTATAGGGTAGGGTCAGGGTTCCCAGTCTGTGCCGGAGTAGAAGGGTCTGGATTTTCCAAGAAATTGATTATATAATGGTAGGCGAACTGATCGGCTCAAAATTGAACTGATGGTTTGGGTAGGTGAGCCGATCGGTTCACCAATGAACCGATCATTTCACTTCCCAGACATGCCTACAATTTACTTTCCTTATTCGTTTCTAATTAACACAAAGATTAATTCTTGTCCCAATTGAATTGAACAAGTGAAACGAAAAAAAACTTTTCCCACAAATCGGACAAATCCAACACTGCTTGTTTGGTCCAAGTGAACTGATCAGTTCACCAGAGTGAACTGGCCATCTCATTGACCATGAGCCAATCGGCTCACCCAGTGAACCGGTCGGTTGGTGGTCCAGATTGTGCAGAACACAATCAATGTTGTTCTCAATCAATATTACACTCTAATCAATTGGTTCAACACTTGAAATTGATGATTCAGAGTCAATTCTATTGATTGAATGTTTAATTGAGTACCTAAACACTTTAGAAAGCAATCTAAACAACATTCATGAATAAACTCCTCTTCTAGGTTAATCCTATGTGTGTGACCCTATAGGTTCCATTTCACTTTGGTGGTGAATGTCCATAACTAACTTGTGACATCACAAGCAAAGAATGGTGCCTAGTCACAAATCAGTGCTACCTAAGTGAAGAGGAAAGTTGGATAACAACTTTCAACCTACAATTTATTATTGGTATTACAAAGAATGTATAGTTCATTTGTCACTGATATCCATATTTAACTTGAGGCATGGACTTGTCATCCTCTACAAACATTCAATCCATGTTTCTTGAACATAAACATACTATTTGAGATATATTCAAGCTCAATATCATATATTGACTCGCATTTGCATGGCCATGTATTTCTCAGTCTCGCTTATCAAGTGGCCAGGATATCAAACTCCCTTAGGAGGGACGAATTCATTATCTATCACTCAAAGTCAAGTCCCCATGTGTCAAAGTCACCCAATCATCACCGTTATAAAAACCTATGTTTTAGGACTATATTTGATGATGTCAAAGTGTACCCAATGACATGTGATGAGTGCAGTGATTTCAGGTCTAAGAACCATAGTCACCACCAATACTATAAGAGATGATCCCAACTAACCAAGTGTGATTTCCATGCATCACTCTTACAGTGTGTCTGTCTGACACACTATTCTCTAACATGTATTTGTGTGCTTGGTTTGGTATCATATATCCTGACTGATGAGATTCTATCATCAACCAACACACACTATAGTCTTTTGTGTTATTGAAGTCTATGGTTATTTCCACAATTACAACCGACTAGGGACATAACAAGAATTAATACTCTTACCATATGTATAATCTCATTATTCATGCCCTTAACCTGAAGACATACGTCATTGAGTAATACGATTCTTTAGACATCTAACATGTTATATCATTATCTCAAAATAGAAACATATAGAAGAAAATGTCTTTTTTATTATTCAAATCATTTACAAAGTATGCCATTACAATCATCATATGACTGGCTCTATGGGCATTCATACCAACAGTTCTTTCATAGATGATTGAACATAAGGCATTGTATCCCTTAAAAGGAATGATATGATAATGCTCAACCTTATAATGAAAAGTTGATCATTGAAAATATTTTGATAAGTTGATATCTTGAACTATTTTACATACCCGTGTGGAAATTTGATCTTAAAATACAAACATTGAAATATTGCTATCCATACTTAGATAAATTTAGTCAATAGAATATTCCTTGCCTAGATTTTATATTACCTTGAATCATACTTAGTACCAATATTTTGCAAATATCTTGATATAAGAATCTAGTACTAGCCATGCTGCCCTAAGTTTTCCTATACAGGCTCCATGTCTGGTTTCATTCTCTTTGGGAACTCATGGACGGGTGGTAGATGGAAGTGCTTGAAGAGACATGCATGAGTAGTCCAACATTGAATACTATATAGGAACAAATTCTTATTATTAAACTTTGTAATCATATTTGTATGTTTCCAAGACTCTGATGTAAAATCATGTCTGTAATAAAGATTCTATATACTTTTGATACAATTTTTTAAGTATTTGATCATAAAGATTGAGTCTTTACAAATATCCTATAAATCTATGTAATTCTTGGTAGGCATTAAAACCCAATATACATATACATATATCCAATAGTAACTAGAAACACAATAAGAAGGTAAGTGGTACATCTATCTAAAAATGACATATCCTAAATGGTAAAAGAGAGAAAGGACATATATAATGAACTTTGATTAACATACATGCAAATGACATTATATGTTGACAAGACTGGCACTAGATGACATGTTAATTGGACTACATATCTAAATCTACTATATTTTCATATATATATATATATATATATGTATTATGCTTGTATTTATTATACACATTGAGACCTAAGTTGAAGGAATGGATTACCAACACATATGTGTAACCATGCATACTTCGACTTATTTATCTATAAATGGGTAATATAACTCAAACAAATATTTAATGAATCATATGTCCACTTAGTATGATTAAAGACCATAATATGTCAATAGGTGACTTGGACTAGGACAAGAAAAATATAAAAATCTATATAGGAATCATTGTTCGGGAAATCAGTCCGCACGGCCGCATATACCTCGCTTATACCTATTCGGTCACCCTACCCCACCGCATATTGCCAATTAGTCCACTAAGAGGTCCTAGGCAGCATATACTCCCACTTGGCTGATTAAGAGGCTGATTAAGCTCTGCTTTTAGAAAGCCCACAACATATGTCCATGCATTTCTTACATACATGCATACATTTACATGTTGTAAATTTCACTACATATTAATAGTTAAATGTATAGTCATTGATTTATATGTATAGATTGTAATACATATAACAATTTCCAAAGACAGTTGTACATTTATATGAATACCTTTTGACATATTCATATGTATATATACATATCAAAAATACCTACATGTACAAATACATATCTGTACATGTATATATACATTTTGATTTGTTCACATTTATACACACTCTACACATATTCGTACTTTGATATACATAGATTTTAATATTTTCACACTACATATATTTCAAAGACAACCATATATTGAGTATACATATATGAGCATATCATACATGCATATTAATATGTTTGTGTGTAAATATATGTAACTTCCCAATCTATATATATATATATTTATTATGATCTCAATATATCATTATATATATAATTACTTTATTGAAGAAAAAATCCAAAATCGCATATACTCCCGTATATACTCCCACTTACCGCATATACTCTATGTTGTACCCTCTCCGCCCGTACACCGCATACTACTTTCCTGAACAATGATAGAAATACACACATGTTTTCTTTCATTTAACCAACATATATAATATGTTCCTAGTATGAATGCTTGACTTTGGGAACCAATTATACAATTTGAGTTAACTAGTAGTTGTGAAGACCAAGTATCTACAATCCATATTTACATCTGAGCATTTAATTGATCATAAACCAATTTTCCCATAATGAGGCATGTTTTAACATTTCTCCTTCTTGACATCTACCCGATGAGATATATTTCTGTTGTTGCTTTTCTAATATGAAACTATCCTTGAATGTTGGTTTATTAAACATTTTATTATCTTTACATCATTCAGTGTCTTATTCATGGAAACATTACATCTCACCATATTATATTGCATGCTTGTTATACTCATAATTTAGAGTAGCATACTTTTGCACCACCATACACTTCTTATATATATATATATGTATATATATGCATATATATATGTATATGTATATATATGTATATGTATATGTATATATATATGTATATATATGTATATATATGTATATATATGTATATATATATGTATATATATGTATATATATATATATATATATATATATATATATATATATATGTATGTATGTATTCAAGATTTTGCTTCCCCTTCCATTTTGTATATCGGGATTTTACTCCCCCTTGTCATTGAAGGATCAGGGGTTTACTCCCCACTACTTTCTGACTCGAGATACTATGGTGTCTCGACCTACAACAGATTTACGTAGTCTAAACTACATGCACCATTTTTATTGTTATTGTGATTTATTGAAAAGACCTTTGAAATGATTATGTTGATCTCATAAACTTAACTTCCTCATTCTTATGTTATATACCTTCAAAATATTGCCCCTTGAACCTACCTACCTGATGTACCCCTAATTTCTTTGAGAACTTTCCTCTTTCTTCTTACATACCTAAAAATACTCAAATATTGTTTTCATGCACATATTCAGAAGTGTTATAACCCATATTTTGTTTATCTTTCACTCGGTTTTGTTCCCAAACCCACCAAGGTGTAGGATCTTTAGAGAGAATGGAATCAGGAAGATCCCATACATTACTTGGGACTTAAGTATAGTGTGGAATGGATGGGTTACCCTCCACTACATGCCCTTATTGTTGTTAGTTCAAGCATCTATAATACCACCTTTTATGGTGAGTAACAATTGTTTCCACTTCTTGTTCATTATATTTCTCTGTAATATATACCATTTGGGAAAAATCAAATACCTCCTTTCCTCATTTATGTGGAATTGGATAGTTGTATATTTTTAAATTCAGTGAAGAGTGGATCCCCTTTCAGGTCTCACTCTTTATAGGAAAAACAACCAAGTTTTGTTTATTTTTTAGAGAATGGTTTGATTATTCACACACCTACGTTTAAAGTAGAGGCCTTGAATGAATTACTAATGAATTTACATTTGATCTTGCTCAAGATTTGTTGAGGTTTTACCAAATTTCATGGGTCAATCTCTAATTCGATTTGAGGTGGATATGTAATATTAGAATAGTATTAACATGTATGACTTGCCAGGGAATGATTAATATGTTCTACATATTGAGACTGCTCTTGACGTAGACATTAGGTTCTAATCAAGAAAATGGGGGCCAAATCAGTACATCCATCAAGGTTTTTTATGATCATTTTTGTGTCCAAGGATATTGTTCAGTACATCCAATAAGGCATGATTAATATGTTTGACATATTCAGACTGTCTCTATTTTTAGAATAGTAAGAATTTGTTGATCATGCAATTGTTGTTCATTACAACCACTGAGCCAATTTATATTAGATTTCAATGAAATTTTAAGTTAATATTTACTTTCAAACATTCTAAAATATTTCCAATTAATCTGAACTAACACTTTGTTTCATGCCACATTTTCACGAATTTGGATCATATTCTTGTAGTTGTTGTTTGACCTCATCATCTTGATGAATTCATTATATTGATTTCATCATGATACATTTGTTTTAGTTTTCCAAAACTATGGTTGTGAGTGTGTGCAAACCCTACTAGGGCTTTGTAAGGACCCTGACCCACATTTTGGGATGATCCTATTTCTTTTTCTTAAGCATGCAGCTTAGCACCTTTCTCTTATCATCTGAGATGCAATTAGGGCATGTTAGAAACTTGGATATTCTTGCTTGAGCTTGTTTGTTTGATGCTTGTGTTTTATGGTGAGGTTTTGGTGCAAATTGCAATTCACCCATGATAAGGGTTGATGTGCAAGTTTTCCACCTCTAGTGTGTTCCTTCTCTCTCTTAGAATTATCTAGAGGAGAGAGAGAAGGGTACCTTGTTTGGACCTTGGTTGTGTGGTAACATCCTTGGTGATGTTTTGGACACACGTCTGAGGTGTGCCTTGCACCTACAAGTGTTGTCTCAGGCTTGAGAGCTATGGAGAGTCCTTATATCGGTTTGAGGGTGTCTTGGGTACCACCCTATCAGTTTATGGGTGTGTGGAGATGTGGTATTGGGCATGACCTTGGTAGGTGACCTAGTGGATGAGACCTTATCTCCATGTTTTGTAGGATGGTGTTCATGTGACTCTTTCTTGTGGAAAAGTGGCACCTAAGCTCCTAAGGTGGTGACACCTCTTCCATGATCCCTCTCTCATCTCTCTTATGTATATACACCTTTCTCTCCATGCAAGATAATCCTTTTGGCTATCTTTTCTTTCTCCCCTTGGTGGATGACCTTGAGCTAGAAGATCTCTTTCTTAGAAGCTTGGTGGATGAGTCCCAAGCTTGTGGTGCTCCCTTCTGATGCGATGATTTTGAGTCACATTTATATACCTATTTCATATGTGTTTTGTGCTCTAATTACTCATTTTCATGGATAATATTGCATAATTCACTTAATTTGGTCTTTGCCATCATATTATATCAAATCCCCTTTGTTTTACTATTGTGAGCATCATTTATCATCTTATTATAAATTGTGTGGATTTACTTGGTCTTGTTGAAATTTCAGGAAAAACAAGTATCTGCTTCCGTCGATACCATCGACGGAAGTCGATACCATCGACCAAGCCACAGGTTGTCAGCCGAGAAGAGCAATATAGAGTCGATACCATCGACACCTAAGTCGATGGCATCGAGATCACTTCAGGTTGCTGGCAAGGATGCAGTCGATACCATCGACGAAAGTCGATGCCATCGACACAAGGAGAGCTACAACGTCGCTAGAAGACAAAACCGACGCTACAGGAGTCGATACCATTGACGCCCAAGTTGATGGTATCGAGATCACCACAGGCGCTCAGAATCAAAGAAAGGAAAGCTTCTGCTAATCCGCTGGGTCGATACCATCGACCCGCGTCGATGGTATCGACGCCGGTAAATATGCGTTGGATCTGTTTTGATCTCAATCGGATGGCTGTTGTTATTTGACGACCTAATTAGGGACTTATACCTAATGATGGCCGCCCACACGAGAGAGGATCTCATTTTGGATTGTACGAGTGCCGAGGAGGAGAAAAAGGAGAATGGAGGCCGAGAAGCTCATCCCGGGTGATTCGGACGCTGCCAAAGACAATTTCCACCACCGACAGGCGGGGAAGCTTGTGTTTTACGCCAAGGATCCACCGGTTCTTCTCCGTTCAGGGGTTTTCCCATTTATTTCCCGTTTTTCTTATAAATTCCCCAATTTCTACCATGTATTCGTGTGAGATGAACATGAGAGGCTAAAACCCTCAATCTTTAGGACCGGGAGTAGCCCGGGAATGCATTGTATGACATTTTTTATATCAATAATTCATATTTTTCTCTCAAATCCGTGGTATAGATTCGTTTTCTCCATTTCTATTGTTATGCTTGATCACCATAATAATAACTTAATACCCTTAATCACTTCGAAAGAAGGATTAACGGTTGAAAAGAGACGAAATCTACATTAATTAATAAAACCCTTGATAAAGGAGTTGTAAAATTAATGGTGGGAACTGAGAGACCGTTTTTAATGCGCTTAGTTTAGGGGAATGATTACTACGACGGTGGAATCAACCTAAACCTAAGTAGTGAATTACACCACGACAGTGGGTAATTCTCATTTCAGGCCACTACCCAGATAGAGAGAGAAGTGT
Source organism: Alisma plantago-aquatica (assembly GCA_963693085.1). NCBI lineage: Eukaryota > Viridiplantae > Streptophyta > Magnoliopsida > Alismatales > Alismataceae > Alisma > Alisma plantago-aquatica. The sequence goes on from OY856412.1 coordinate 999,892,024, forward strand.
GAGGAATTATATGAAACCTAATACAATGTTGACCCGCGGTGAAACCGCCATCCTAAAGATATTCTTTTGAATTGATTAAATTAACCTTTAATCGATTGTTTTCTTTGTTTGATTTTTATTTTCTTTTTAATTTGAACAACAAAACCATACTTTGTTAATCAGTCTAGCTAATTGCGATTAGTTAGTAAAAGTCCCCAATAATTCACGTATCCCTGAGTTCGACTCGGGCCTCACAAGGCCTATATTACTCGACGCGTATACTTGCGTTTAAGCGCGTAGTAAAATACACGTCAAGTTTTTGGTGCCGTTGCCGGGGATACGGCGAATTATTGGCACTTTGAGTGCTAATAGCGGCCACTCTAGGCCACATTTGTTTTTTAAAACAAGTTCAAAAATTCCTTTATTTCTCTATAATTTTTGTACTGAACCCCTATTTCCATATTTCAGGTACTTTGCATGGTGCATACGCGTAGTACCGACTATGCGAATCGCACACCTGAGGTTCCATCTGCGGGACCAGAGGACGAGGACTACTACGAGGAAGAACACCAAAGTGATATAAATTTTGAATCTGAGCAAGAACAAGAAGAAGAAATGGCTGAAGCACAGACAATATGGGAGAATATCAAGGCGTCTTCTTCCTCAGCATCAAAGGGGCCTATAAAGAAACAGGGGCTAAACATACCTACATACAAGATCGACTCGGTACTGATTAACTTGGTCAAATCCAACGCATTTCACGGGCTGAAAAATGAAGATCCAGTGGCACACATTAGTCAGTTTGTTGAGAATTGCGATATGGTGAAGATCGACAGGTTCCCGCAAGATGCGTTGTATCTCAAGTTGTTCCCAAGTTCATTGGCAGGAGCAGCGCGAGAGTGGCTTCATAACCTCGACGACGAGTTTGTTGAATCATGGGATCACATGGTAGAGGTTTTCTTCGAGAGGTTCTTCCTTCTTGAGAAGACCAATGATATGATCAGGAAGATTCACAATTTCACCCAACAGGCGGGTGAAACTTATTCTGAGACTTGGGAGCGATTCCAGGTCATGTTGAGGAGATGTCCACACCATGGACTGGACAAGGAAACCCAAGTGAAGATCTTCTACTTTGCTCTCTCCGAGCATGATAGAAGCAATTTGGACTCGGCTGGCTCCGGATTTTTCTTAAATAACACTGATACAAGATGCTGGGAAATACTGAAGAATATGGCATGAAAGCAATCTTGGGGAGAAAGAGAAAGAGGCCCAGTTGAGCAAGCAAGAGTTGCCAGTGAGTCAAAGGCAATGAGAGAGCTGAACGAGAAGATGGATCTTCTCGCAAAGAAGTTGCTGCAGAAGGAAGACAATGAGTCTGAGGATGAGGCTCAGGTCAAGTATATGAGGCAACAGCAAGGGTATAGGAATAATGATTATTCATGGCGGAAGGATAAGAAATTTTCATGGAAGGATCCAAACAATTTTCTGTAGGATCCGGACGCCAAGCCTGCACCGGTCACGGAGGATAAGAGCACGGAGTTGCTCAATCAAGTCATAAAGCAAAATCAAGAGTTGATGTACACTTTTGGGCAGCAAATAAAGCAACAAGGTGAATACATGAACCAGTTTGGGCAGACGTTGCAGAGCCACGGGGCTCAAATGAGAACTATAGAGACTTCCATGGCGCAGATGGCAGCCGAGATTGCAAGCTTGAAGAAGCCGGCACATCCGGGTTTTCCGGGGAACACCAATGTTCCCGGGGGAAACCAACAGGCCAAGGCCATCTTATTGAGGAGCGGTAAGAAAGTGTTAAATCCAAGGGCGGATGACACAAGTACACCGCAGGACACAGTTGAAGAAGCAACAGTCAAAGAGCAGCCCGTACCTGTCGTAGAGCAAACTGAGGACATAGCTGAAGATGGTAAGGAAGAACAAGCCACTGAGGAGGAACCACAAAAATTAACTCCCTATGTACCACCTCACCAAAGGGCACATACCGTTCCGGTCCCCTATCCCAATAGTGCAAAAGCAAGAAAGGTGGATGCACAGTTTAAGAAATTTCTGGACAGCTTTAGGAAGTTATCAGTGAATATTCCTTTGCTAGAGGCAATTGAGCAAATACCATCTTATGGGAAGTTTCTTAAAGATGTAATCACAAAGAAGAGGAAAATACCCGACACTGAGGTTGTGGTATTGAAGGAGCAAGTGAGTGCTTTTATTATGGGCACTTTGCTGCCAAAGAGACAGGACCCCAGTTGTTTTAATATTTCTTGTTTTATCGGGAAGTTCAAATTTGGAGAGGCACTTTGTGATTCCGGGGCAAGCATCAATCTGATGCCCCTTTCTACGTTCAAGAAACTTGGATTGAAGGAGTCGAGGCCAAGTAACATGACCATCCAATTGGCCGATAATTCTGTGGTGAAACCGTATGGGATCTGTGAGGATGTCTTGGTAAAGGTAGACCGCTTTGTCTTTCTGGCTGATTTCGTTGTGATGGAAATGCAGGACGAGCACGACAATGAGTTGCTACTTGGTCGCCCATTCCAAGCAACAACTGATATGATCCTAGAGATGGGGAGAGGTCGCTTGACCTTGGGCATTGCGGATGATCGCTTTGAGATGGTCATGCCCAATAGCAATGCATCCACTAAAGCAAAAGCACAATGCAACATGGTGAAGCATGTGGAACACAATATCTCACTTTGTCTTGGGAAGCCATTTTTGGATATGGCTCATGTGATGAGCAGGATAGATAATGGGACCTTAGCGGTGGACCTTATGGAGCAAATGAAAGTTGTCTCTTTATGCAAGGCTGTTGGGTTTCCAAATGATGAGAATGAGGACATTCCACCTTCGTGGGAGGATGATGTGATTATTACTTCCGTCTTTGATGCATATCCGAAACTGCCTTTGGAGGCGTGTTTGCTAAATGTCACTTATGATTGGATGCGGAGTACTTCACTCAAGGAGTGCGCCAAAATGCTTCAAATGCTTCCATGTTTCTACACGAGGCACTATGAAGATTTGGGTACACTGCCCCCACCGCTACAATCATCTCTTATTTGCCCACCTGATCTGGAGTTGAAGCCATTGCCCCCGCATCTGAAGTACGTCTTTCTAGCTGAGGAGGACAAGTTACCAGTAATTGTATCTGCATACTTGAGTGCGGATGAGGAGGAGCAACTACTGATAGTGCTCAAGAACCACCGTGGAGCTTTTGGGTGGTCTGTGGCGGACATCAAGGGGATCTCCCGTACACTTTGCCAACACAAGATTCGGCTAGAGGAGGGAGCCAAGCCAGTCATACAGCCTCAAAGACGTCTAAATCCAAGCATGATGGAGGTTGTAAAGAAGGAAGTCATAAAGCTTCTTACTGCAGGGATCATTTATGCCATATCCGATTCGACGTGGGTGAGTCCCACACAGGTAGTCCCTAAAAAGGGGGGAATCACTGTCACTACAAATCTTTTGAATGAACCTGTCACCACCCGATTGGTAACCGGGTGGCGTGTTTGCATTGACTACCGCCGATTGAATGCCGCAACTCTTAAAGATCATTTTCCATTGCCATTTATCGATCAGATTTTGGAACGTCTAGCTGGTCGGTCGCATTTTTGTTTTCTAGATGGCTATTCGGGGTACAACCAGATTTCTATTGATCCTTTGGATCAAGAGAAGTCTACGTTTACATGTCCCTATGGGACGTTTGCTTACCGCCGTATGCCGTTTGGTTTATGCAATGCGCCGGCGACTTTTCAACGCTGCATGCTCGCCATATTCTCTGACATGGTGGAGCGGTGTCTTGAAGTTTTCATGGATGACTTCTCGGTGTATGGAGCGTCTTTTGATGAATTCCTTTATAACTTAGATAAGGTATTGTAGCGGTGCGAGGACACACACTTGGTCCTCAATTGGGAGAAATGTCACATGATGGTGACGGAAGGAATTGTGCTAGGACACAAGGTGTCTAGCAAGGGTCTTGAGGTAGACCCCGTAAAAATTGAGGTGATTTCTAAGCTACCCCCACCAAATTCTGTAAAAGGGGTGAGAAGCTTTTTAGGACACGTCGGGTTTTATCGGCGATTTATCAAGGATTTTTCAAAAATCGCAAAGCCATTATCGGAATTGTTGGAAAAAGACGCAGTTTTTGATTTCAATGAGAAATGTCTTCACGCATTCGAGGTTTTGAAGGAAAAGTTGATTTCAGCTCCGGTTGTTCAAAGGCCGGATTGGACAAAGCCATTCGAGTTGATGTGTGATGCGTCCGATTATGCTGTGGGAGCTGTTTTGGGGCAAAGGGTAGATAACAAGCCTGCTGTGATTTTCTACGCCTCAAAAATGCTTAATGATGCTCAATTGAACTACACAACCACGGAAAAGGAGTTACTGGCCGTCGTGTTCGCCTTTGAAAAATTTCGGCAGTACTTAGTGGGTTCTAAGGTGGTTGTGTGGACTGATCACACTGCAATAAAGTATTTGATGGAGAAGAAGTATGCGAAGCCTAGACTAATTAGGTGGATTTTGCTCCTACAAGAATTCGATATTGAAATCAAGGACAAGTCGGGAATTGAAAATGTGGTGGCTGACCACTTGTCTAGGTTAGAGAGGGTTGATGAACAAGGTTTGCACATACCCATTACCGAGACCTTTCCCGATGAACAACTTTTAAAAATTGATTCTAAAGAACCATGGTTTGCGGAATATGTGAATTATTTGGCTTGCGGGATCATCCCGGAGGATTGGTCCTATCAAGAGAAAAAGAAATTCTTTCATTCATTGAGATATTATTTTTGGGATGACCCGATTCTCTTGAAGCAGTGCAGGGATGGTATTCTTCGCAGGTGCGTGCCGGAGGTGGAGTACGAGAGTTTTCTCCACCACTGTCATGCGTCGCCTACAAGAGGACACCATGCTAGCTCACGGACAGCAGCCAAGGTGTTGGAGAGCGGCCTTTATTGACCCACTTTGTTCCGGGATGCCTATGATTTTGTTAGGCAATGTGACCTGTGCCAGCGCGCAGGTAACATCTCAAGGAGACAAGAAATGCCCCTGAATGTATTTCAGGAAGTTGAGGTATTTGATTTATGGGGCATTGACTTCATGGGACCCTTTGTGTCCTCAAATTCAAATCTTTATATCTTACTTGTTGTAGATTATGTGTCGAAGTGGGTGGAGGCAATCCCCACAAGGACTAATGATTCGAATGTAGTGTGCAGGTTTGTCAAAGAGAACATTTTCTGCAGGTTCGGGATTCCCCGAATGATCATAAGTGACGGAGGCACACATTTTCGAAATCAGAAATTCGTGACACTTTTAAAGAAATATGGGGTCAAGCACAACATCGGCACCCCATATCATCCACAGACGCAAGGACAAGTGGAGGTATCAAATAGAGAAATCAAGAAGATTTTAGAAAGGACCGTAGCATCCACAAGGAAGAATTGGAGTGCATTGCTACCGGACGCGCTTTGGGCTTATCGAACGGCGTACAAAACACCTATAGGCACCACGCCTTTTAGGCTGGCATATGGCCAGGCTTGCCACCTTCTGGTGGAATTGGAGCACAAGGCCCATTGGGCGCTAAGAAGGCTGAACTTGCACTATGATGAGGCCGGGAGAAAAAGGATGTTGAATTGAATGAATTGGATGAGCTACGCATGACGGCATATGAGAATGCCCGCATCTACAAGGAGCGCACAAAGCTGATCCACGATCGCCATATTGGGATGCGAACATTCAAGAAGGGAGACAACGTTCTATTGTTCAACTCCCGTCTCAAACTGCATCCCGGGAAGCTGAAATCCCGGTGGAGTGGACCCTTCGAGGTGGAAGAAGTGAGACCGCACGGAGCGATTCTCGTGCGTGATGGAGATGCCACGTTCTTGATGAACGGGCAACACTTGAAGTTGTATTTTGGTGAGAACTACAAGAGGAAAGTGAATGAGGTCAAACTCATTTCACTTGTGCATGAATGAGATGAAGGGAAGACGTCTAGCCTACGACGCTAAAGAAGAGCGCTTGTTGGGAGGCAACCCAACCATCGGTACATTAGGATAGTTTAATTTTAGTCATAGATTGCTTTTATTTCGTTTAAATTTTAGTTTAAAAATGATACCTTGATCCGTTTGTTGAATGTGCAGGCACAGGCAGGGTCGTTACCATCGACACACTCGTCGATGGTATCGACATGGGTTCAGGTTGACACCAGCAAAAATCGCACTGCGTCGATACTATCGACACCCCCGTCGATGGTATCGACATGGTCACATACAGGTCGCAATAAAAGTGTCGATGGTATCGACACCCCAGTCGATACCATCGAGATCTCTGGAGATATTCAGACGAATTTTGCTCAGTCAACTCGATACCATCGACGGCCTCGTCGATGGTATCGACATCATCACAGGTTGAATGCAACACAACGGCGGTGTCGCAATAAAAGCAAGTCGATACCATCGACATCCGTCGATGGTATCGACGGACATGTCATCGATCCGCACACAGACATCGACGACGATCGCAACAGCCACGTCAGCGATCCGGGTGCTGCGTCGATACCATCGACTTCCGTCGATGGTATCGACCCGTCAGCAATCCGGGTTTCTCGATCCAGCAAATGTCAGCCGTCGATACTCGCGAGGGAGGCGGATACCCGCGAGATGTGTCGATACCATCGACCCGCGTCGATGGTATCGACGGGTCAACAAGGGCGCCGATCAAGCCTATTTAAGGGGACTTGCAACGTCATTTGGCGTCACACCTTCAGAGCAAGTATCCTCCTTTGCGTCGAGCACTCCCCCGAGCCCTCCAAGACTGAAGAGAAGCGTCATCGAGTGGAGATCTTCATCGAGCGGATAATTTCTTCTCCATCTTCACCGAGCTCTTTTCTTCTAATCCCATCTTCTCGCAACCATGGTGCACGTCGCCGGAGCGTCGTCCTCAAGCGCACACCCTATGGAGATCGAGGAGTTCGTTCCTCCCCCAACCGCTTCCATCCCTCATCCACGCCTAATTCATGCCAACATGGAGGTGAGGAAGGTCTACGAGGAGATAATGAAGAGAAAGTTCGAGCCCACCCGGTATGTGGACTGGGGCATGATCCAGGAGTTGGGATTCGAGGCCAACTTGGCCTATGTGCTTCATGGACAAGCATGCAACACCAGCATAAGCCTATGCCCTGACGAGCTGCAGTACCATGCGGATGGGCAGCCGTTTTTCGGCGAATGGCCCACCTACAAGGAACTGGTGGCGGAGTTCATGGCGTCTCTCGACGTATGCGTCGTACCAAACGACGTGGTAGCATCGGACCGGGAATGGATCAAGGGAAGGGTGTCCTTCCGACTCTTCAACAACAACTACAATCTCACACTAGTCCAGTTCAATCAAATCTTCAACTGGTTCCACTCTCCACATGATCACCGAAGGCCGGACTCCCGCACCGACTATGCAAAGATCTTCTCCGAGCTAGTTACAGTGCTGGCGGGGAAGACCGTGAGCTACCACAATGCAGCGGTAGCAGATTTTGAGCACCCGTTCGTCTGGGTCTTGCATAGGATGTTGAGCTTGACATTCTTCGCTCGAAGTGATCTTGCTTTGAGCAAGTTTCAGGAGAGTGACTTGTTCTTCCTTTACGCACTCCTGAAGCGTCAACCATGCAACTGGGGGGCGTTCTGGCTACAACGCGTCCTGGCGGTGAAGAGGAGCACAAAGAAGGCTCCAATCCATTTTGGTGGTCTTGTCACCAAGTTGGCGCTTTACTTGGGGCTGAACTTTCAGTCCATGACTCCGATCTCTACGAGGAGCAAGGTGAACGTGCAACACTTGCACCGTTCGAACCTCATTCTTCTCCGGGATGGGTTGGCGTACGCTCATTGCCACGTCAACCAAGCTTATCAGGAGAGCTCCCTACCGGACGACGTCTTCAACATAGAGGGCAAGCAGCACTTCCGGTGGCCAATCATAGCCATTGAGTCCTCCGAGGAAGAAGGCGGAGGTGACGAGAAAGAAGGCGAAGAGGAGGCTTTCACACCTCTTCAAGCACGTGTGGCACCACGGAAGCGTCCTAGGATGCATCCGGGTGCATCTTCATCATCTCAGCCCCCGCCGCCATCACCACAGCACGAGCAACCAACCGAGGATCCCTATTCCATGCAGGGGATGTACACCATGCTGCAGGACATCCAACAGACTCAGCAGCAGCACATGGGTATGTATACCGGCATCCATGAGACTACGAGCCGGCTACTTGAAAATCAACGGGCTATGTTCGAGAACGAGCGGCTCATCCTCGCCAACCAAGAGCAAATGCACAATCGGTTGCAGCGGATAGAGACGCAACAAGCGCCTTTCTTCGACCATTACTGGAGTCAAGACTACTTTGGAGGCTATCCACAACCTCCGCCGAGGACCCAATATGATCCAAGCTTCCAGGGGGAGTACCCGTCTTGGGATCCTATGACACCGCAATACTCACCACCGCCTCCACAGGATTGATCAGGGTATCACTGTTCCACCCTTAAGTTGGTTTTTGACTATGAGGCCATAGTCGAATTCAAGCTTATGGGGGTGGCTGGAACAACTCTATCTTTTATCTTTTCTTTAGTTGTTTTTAGTTTTTGCTTTGTTATTTGTTCTTGCAATTTTAGTTTGTTTAGGATCCACATCTATCTAGTGTAATCGTGGATGTCTTAAAAATTGTCATCTCGCTGTTTTCATGGGAAATTTAAGGGAATTTAAAAATTTCTGTGTCTTTTGGATAGCTTAACTTGGTTGTCCTTGGGGAACTTGTCCTATGAAAATGATTGATTATGTCAACTTTGAAGCAATATGTCACACCCACACCCCCATTGACTCATGAAAAGTGGATAGTAACGGTTGTTTGAGCCTAACCTAATCAAATGGTAATGAGACCTTAATTGGATATAAGAGAAAGAACCCTTTGAACTACTACACATGTCAGTAAGGAGGGACACATGATATTTTTCTAAGGTTCAGTAACTTAATCTTGTGATCATTCCACTTCATATTTTTCCATAATCTACCAAAGAATTGGAAGTAAAGTACAATTTTAATTCCTTCTTGCGTGCATAGCATGTAGATAGGATTTGCATTGTTATTTTCATACTTTTGCATAAAACGAAAAAAAATGTATAGTGATTCATGCACATTACCTTTAGGTGCATGTCATGTAGTTGCACTCATAACTTTCATGATTTTCACGTATAAGTACACCATGTACCTCAGGTTGTCTTAAAAAGTGATCTAAATTGTTCCATACCCTCGAAATAGTACAAAGGTTTCCAATCATGAAGAAAATAGCCTAACACATGTATCTCTAAGAAATTATGGATATGTGGGCTAAGAGAAATTTTTTTTTTCTGAAAATCTGAAAAAATTGAGAAAAGAAAAAAAAAGAGAGAATTTAGAAGGAAATGGAATAAGAGGGAGAAAGGAACATGATATCACTTGCATAACAAGGAAATTGAGTACATGATGTGGCTTAATTAGATTTCTATCTCTTTTTGAGGTGGAAGGTTAGTGCATGCATCATTCCACCCAATTATAGGCATTAGGGCATTTTTAATGTGCATTCACATCATTTAGGGCATTTTGTTTTATGCATTTTGAAACTGTGTAATACTTCCAAATTCTTCCATGAACCACCCATTCCATCCACCCGTTGCTCGGATTGGTAGGCCACTGTGATTTTCTCCTCACTCATGTTTATCAGGAGAACTGCTTCCATGTAGATGGTAGTTAGGGCGAGCAACGTAGTGTAGGCGATCACAAGATGCACCAATGCTGAATCGGCAAATTTTATTATGTTAACTGCCTTATGTGATAGTGTTCATCGGTTTGAAGGATAATTTCTTTTATTGATGATTATTGTCGCCTGTAGGGTAATTACTGTTCTGTGATTAGGAAAGGCCGGTTTGAGAACGTCCAGTGGGAGTCATGTGTGATGTAGGTTGGTATGTTGATTGTTAGTTGACATCTGCAATTCTATTCTAAGGATTAGTTGCTCGAGGGCGAGCAATGTTTAAGCTTAGGGGAGTTTGATGCGATGATTTTGAGTCGCATTTATAGACCTATTTCATATGTGTTTTGTGCTCTAATTACTCATTTTCATGGATAATATTGCATAATTCACTTAATTTGGTCTTTGCCATCATATTATATCAAATCCCCTTTGTTTTACTATTGTGAGCATCATTTATCATCTTATTATAAATTGTGTGGATTTACTTGGTCTTGTTGTGAAATTTCCGGAAAAACAAGTATCTGCTTCCGTCAATACCATCGAAGGAAGTCGATACCATCGACCAAGCCACAGGTTGTCAGCCGAGAAGAGCAATACAGAGTCGATACCATCGACACCTAAGTCGATGGCATCGAGATCACTTCAGGTTGCTGGCGAGGATGCAGTCGATACCATCGACGAAAGTCGATGCCATCGACACAAGGAGAGCTACAGCGTCGCTAGAAGACAAAACTGACGCTACAGGAGTCGATACCATCGACGCCCAAGTCGATGGTATCGAGATCACCACAGGCGCTCAGAATAAAAGAAAGGAAAGCTGCCGCTAATCCGCTGGGTCGATACCATCGACCCGCGTCGATGGTATCGACGCCGGCAGATATGCGTTGGATCTGTTTTGATCTCGATCGGACGGCTGTTGTTATTTGACGACCTAATTAGGGACTTATACCTAATGACGGCCGCCCACACGAGAGAGGATCTCATTTTGGATTGCACGAGTGCTGAGGAGGAGAAAAAGGAGAACGGAGGCCGAGAAGCTCATCCCGGGTGATTCGGACGCTGCCGAAGACGATATCCACCACCGATAGGCGGGGAAGCTCGTGTTTTACGCCAAAGATCCACCGGTTCTTCTCCGTTCAGGGGTTTTCCCATTTATTTCTCATTTTTCTTATGAATTCCCCAATTTCTACCATGTATTCGTGTGAGATGAACATGAGAGGCTAAAACCCTCAATCTTTAGGACCGGGAGTAGCCCGGGAATGCATTGTATGACATTTTTATATCAATAATTCATATTTTTCTCTCAAATCCGTGGTATAGATTCATTTTCTCCATTTCTATTGTTATGCTTGATCACCATAATAATAACTTAATACCCTTAATCACTTCGACAGAAGGATTAACGGTTGAAAAGAGACGAAATCTACATTAATTAATAAAACCCTTGATAAAGGAGTTGTAAAATTAATGGTGGGAACTGAGAGATCATTTTTAATGCGCTTAGTTTAGGGGAATGATTACTACGACGGTGGAATCAACCTAAACCTAAGTAGTGAATTACACCACGACAGTGGGTAATTCTCATTTCAGGCCACTACCCGGATAGAGAGAGAAGTGTGAGGAATTATATGAAACCTAATACAATGTTGACCCGCGGTGAAACCGCCATCCTAAAGATATCCTTTTGAATTGATTAAATTAACCTTTAATCGATTGTTTTCTTTGTTTGATTTTTATTTTCTTTTTAATTTGAACAACAAAACTCTACTTTGTTAATCGGTCTAGCTGATTGCGATTAGTTAGTAAAAGTCCCCAATAATTCACGTATCCCTGAGTTCGACTCGGGCCTCACAAGGCCTATATTACTCGACGCGTATACTTGCGTTTAAGCGCGTAGTAAAATACACGTCACCTTCATCTTCTACCTTGGTAAGCCATGGTTTCTAGTTCTCTTTCTCTCTTTCTTTCTTCTTCTCGGCCATGGATCTTGGTTATCTTCTTTCCATCCCAAACCCTCCTAACCTTGGTTCCATCTTCTTCCTTGGAGGTGTTGTGAAGACCAAGCTTGGAAGATCATCTTATGCCTTGAGCTCGTAAAGATTAGAGTTTGACCTTGGATCTTGGATCTTGGTGGTGATGTTTGAGTCAGCTTATATAACTCTAAACCTTCCTTGTTATTATCACTCCTTACATGATATCTTGTTCATTATGTCTTGAACGTTATCTCTTGCATGTTCGTGGTTCTTCTTGATGGTTTTGTGTTCCATTTTGAAGAAAGGAGTTATGTTAGTTGTTTCCTTTTGTTTTACCTTCTACCTTGATATAGATGAGTGACCTTTTTGATGAATGCATATTCATCAGGAATTTCAATTACCATCTTGGGTCAAATTTGACTCAATGCTTTTAATTTCACTTACTAAATGACAATTGTGCAAAATTACTTAATTGATCCAATTATCATGATTTTAATTGAATTTATATTGATTTGACGCAGGTCTTGATGAAGTTGAACAATCAGCTAGATCCCACCTTCACTCACCCTTGGTCCTGACCATTCGGTCTCACCGAACGGTTTCGACCATTCGGTCTCAAGATAGAATGGACAACTCCATTTCAAGACCATTTGACATATCCATGAAGACCGAATGCATACGAAGACCGAATGCATGCGAAGACCGAATACATGCGAAGACCAAATAAAGGATTGCAGGATCGTTTGCTCAAACCAGTCACAAGACCGTTTGATGCAGCCGCGAAGAACGAATGCATACGAAGACCGAATGCATGCAAAGACCGAATACACACGAAGACCGAATAAAGGATTGCAGGATCGTTTGCTCAAACCAGTCACAAGACCATTTACGGTGAAGACCGTTTGCATGAAAATAATATGAAGATTGTGGGCACATGCTGCGAGACCATTTAATTATCAAATCGATTGGATTAACAGGCATGCAGGCTGCATGGATAACATCCAAAACCATTTGGTGATTAAATGGTTTGAAAATCGTTTGCGATTAATTAAGTACAGCAGCTCACGTGAAGGAAATAATGCATGCAAACCAGTTGCAAAAGCATGCAGGAAGAACATTTGCAAAAGTCAAAAGGGAAGACCATTCGGAGCTGTTGAAATGAAGAACGTTTGCTCCATTTATTGTAAAAATCAAATGGCCACTTGCTGAGGCAAAGAACAAATATATTATCAAATGGATTGGTCTAGATGCACTGAATGCATGCAAATCAATTGTTGTCCATGTGAATACCGAGAATGCAAACTGAATGAGACATGCAAAACCGTTTTGCTAGTATAATCAAACCGTTTGGGAAGAGCGGCCAGCAGCAAACTGAAAGTCACGAGACCATTTGATTGAGCGGCTAATGAGACCAAATGAGCTGTCCACATGAAGACCAAACCAAATGGCGCAGGCATGCAGAGCTGATTGGAAAAGATCACGCAGGACCGAATGGAATTGAAAACTGTTTGATAAGCAAACGGTTTACAGACCGTTTGCTATTGCAACTAATGAAGACCGTTTGATAAATATGCATGAAACCGTTTGTTGTACTTGCCACGTGAAGACATTTTACTAAAGAAGAGTGCGAAGACCGAATGATCACCTGAAGAGAAGACCGAATGCAAAACCGAAATCACACAAAGACCGTTTAAGCATGCAACCAACAACAAACAGTTTGGAAAAGTTGCTAAACTGAGACAATTTGATAAGGTGGAAGCTATGCAAACCGTTTGGATAAGATATTTTCGGACTGGAATCACAGCAAAAATGTGAGGGCTAGTCCAGTGCCTATAAATAGGACCCCAAGGGTCCTCATTTGAGACATCAGTTCCAGGACACCGACAGGCTGCCTGTACACATGTCCGATCCAAATCCAGTGTCATCTGTGCCAGTTTCATTCCACCTACTGCCCGTGTTGCAACTAAGGAGACTGAGAAGAGAAGGAAGATGGAGCGAGGGAAACTGTCCGGTCTATCTTGGCATCTCCCGTTCATGTCCAGATCTACTCTAACACGACATAGAAGGCCGTATCTTCTTCACCGAGCTGCGACTACCTTCTGTACTGAGTTCATGACGGATTTCTCTCTCTTTCTCATTCTTCTTGTTTCTCACATCATGAGCGAGTAGTACCTTTTCACTAGGGTGTGGGGACTAGCCCCACTGCCTATGCAAATCATTTCTTTTGTTAAACTCTCCATGGAAATACATATAACTTTCTATTTCGTTGTTAATTGGTATGTTTGTAGTTGATTATCTACTTGCTTTCATCTCGTTCTTTCCTATATTGCAAAATCTTCTATATGTGGGACGGAATGGAAGTTTACAAAGTTTGAATCTTTGACGAGAACTTCTGATAAGATTTCTTGAGGTCGTAAGTGTATGATCCGTGAGGGGACGAGACATCTAGCCTACGGTGACGCTTCTGTGGTCTAAACATCCCTCAGGGAGGGTCACAACCTTAGTTGGATTTTGTATCGTCTTTGTTTATCGTCGATGTTAGTTTGTAGACCTATCACCTGCTTGCTTAACGATTAATGTGGCTGATTCCCAAACTAGAAATAGAATGTGATTTCTTTGAGGTCGTAAGTGTATGATCCGCGAGGGGACGAGCCATTTAGCCTTCGGTGACGCTTCTGTGCGCCTAACGCCTATATAGGGGGGCCACAACCTTCGTTGGATTTATGTATCTTCGGAGTCGTAACTAAGTGATCTGGTTGGTGATGAGACATATGATGCCTATGGTTATTCTTACGCGAACCTGATGTCCGTATAGGGGGTTCTGCAACAACTCTATTTGGATTGATATATCTTGCATGGATTGTTGTAATTGAATGTGTTTGCGTGTGTAGCGGTGGTGAAACCTGATACCATCCCAGTGATTCCATATCATTGATCTAAACCCAACTTTAATTTAGCTTTTACTTTCTTGCAATTAGTCTAATTAACCTCAAATCAACCAATCGTTTTAAATATTAGTCTTAACTTGAACTAGATTAGACTGACAAGGATTGTTAAAAATGTTGTCCTTTGAGTTTGATCCTTAACTATACTGCGATAAGACTCGTCCGCTTGCGGGTGGTATTATTATGCTTTGGTTTTGGTAAAAGTTCGGGGATTTCAACCCCGAGTGAGTTTGTTAGTGTGATAAAATCCCACGTCAAATTCTGGCATTGTTGCCAGGGACAACGGAATCAGTTAGTCAAATCTAGTTCTTTAAAACTAATTTAGGATTTTGCTTTTTGAAACAATCGATCATCCACTTGAATTTGACTCTACTCTATGGTTCTCACTTTTGAAATCTTTCTATCTCAGGTACAATCCAAGGCATAGTGCATGCACCATTCGGACAGCCCCAGACTCACAACAAGCTTTGATCCCGAGATATACAGAACCTTTCATCGAAAGATCCAACAAAATCAAGCAAGGATGGCTCAGGAAGAGGAAGTAGCCCGAAGAGTTACTCAAGCTATCAATGCACAGAGACGGAGGCTCATGCAAGAAGCCAGAGCTGTGGTACAACAAGAAATCCTAGCAGCACAAGCAACGACACAGGCATCATAACTGTAAAAGGATCTTAGGGAGTTCTCAATCCCTAAAGCTGCTGATGTACATCACCCAGTCCTACCTCCTCCCATCCATGCTATGAATTTCGAGATACGAGCACATTGGATCACCTTGCTCCAAAACAACCCGTTCTACGACAAACAAGGTGAAGATAGTCAAGAACACCTTCTGAGGTTCATCGATCTATGTGCTATGACAAAACAAAATGGAGTGTTCGACGATGCCATCCAAATTTGTCTATTCAAGTATTCTCTTGCCAATAGAGCTATAAGTTGGTACAACTCTATACAATGTGAACCTATCACCACATGGGAACAACCACAGAACGTTTTTTTGGAAAAGTTCTATCCTCCGTCTCTCACTTATAAAATTAGGGGGAAAATAACAATGTTCACTCAAGCCCCTGGAGAAACCCTTGTTGAGGCGTGGGACCGATATAAGGAGCTTCTACGAAAATGTCCACACCATGGCATCCCTAAGAATTAACTCATCGATATCTTCTATAGGGGTGTGGATGATGATATTAAGAGGTTTCTAGATTCCTCATCTGGAGTAAACTTCATGCGTCAAAGCTATGATAGCACATGGAGGGTTGTCACCCTTGGAGCTGAGAACCAAGCTAATTGGGGTAGGTCTATAGGTAAAGGAGTGTTGAAAGTGGCTATGGCTGAAGCGACACCTGAGTACAAATCTATCACTGAAACCTTAAAACTCTTAGTTGCCAAGGAAGACCATATTGAATCCTCACTTGCTGCAATGGGAAGAGGATGTCCACCCCTTCAACAACCAGAACAGATCAAGTCCACTTCACTATTTTGTGAAGCATGTAAAAGTACCGATCATTCAAATTTATCATGCAGTGGTCTCTATGATGTTGTCCTAAGCAACGCATGTGGACAAGGGGACAGTAGTCAAATGGAAAATCTGAATGCTGTCAACACCATTCTTGGTCAAGGGTATTACAATCCAAATCAGAATAGGAACCATCCAGGTTTTCAATATGGAAACCCCTCTGGAGCAGTAAACTCACATCAATTTAGTTCGAACAATCAACAAAGAAGCCCACCAGGATTCCAGTATAATCAGCAACAGAATTTTGGGAATTAAGGAAATTTCAAGGGAAACTTCCAGAATAGGAACTTCAATAATTATCAAAACAACTCATAGTACCAGAATTTCAACCAAGTTCCTTATCAACAATAAGTACAACAAGTAGGTTTAGCTTCACCTGATGACAAGCTATCAGCCATTGAAAAGATGTTGCAAACTCAGTAAACTATGATAGCTAACCAACAAGCTCAGCAGAAGGCTATTGAATCTCAACTAGCTCAACTTGCAGCTAGCATTAAGCCACCAGATGGGGTTTTTGCTGGCCAACCCGAGAATAATCCAAAGTATCCAGAACAACTAAAAGTGGTCACCACCAAGTTAGGAAAACACTATTCCGATCCACCTATAAAGTCGCTTGTGGTTATTGCAGATGAAGATGAACTTGTGATTGTCCAAGAATCAACAACATTAGAGTCTCAATCAAAAGATGATAAGAGAGATAAGGGAAGTCCTGAGAAACCTACTAATGAAGAATCTAAAACATCAGAACCTGATGTTCCTGTATATAACCCTCGTATACCTTTCCCAACTCATCTAAGGAAAACCAAGCTTGATACTTGGTTCAATAAGTTTAAAGAAGCTATGAAGAAACTTCATGTTGATATACCCTTTTTGGATGCGCTGGCTGAGATACCAGCCTGGACTAAGTACCTAAAGTCACTTCTCACAAGGAAGTACATAACGGAAGAATATGAGATAGTAAAATTGGCAACAACTATGTCTGACATCATTTTAAGCAAGATGCCCAAGAAATAAAAAGACTCGGGATCCTTTGGAATTTCATGTCACATTGGTGACTCATCGTGCAAGAAAGGATTGGCAGATCTCGGTGCAAGCATCTCTATTATGCCACTTAGCCTGTGAAAAAGACTAGGGTTTGCAGAATTGCTTCCAACGGGCATGACCATACAACTTGCAGACAATTCGATAACTCTTCCCATGGGGATCATCAAAGATGTCCTAGTCAAGGTGGGAAGGACTCTTATGTCCCGTGTGATTTTTTCATCATGGACATTAAAAAAATGCCATATACCCTCTTATCTTCGGTCATCCGTTCCTCGCCACTGCAAGAGCCCTAATTGATGTTGAAGCTGGAACCTTACTGCTAAGATTAGGCAAAGAAACTCTCGAATTTAAAGTTTTTGAAAGCATGAGAAGACCAAGTATGCGAGAAGAAGTCTATCTGATTGACTGCATTGAGCAAGTGTCACTTCTGACTCAAGAACATCATGAATCAGACGATCCATTAGAAGTTGCTCTAACAAACCCATCAGTTGATGAACCTATTGACGAACAAGTAAAGGATTGCTTCAAATCCCTCGACTCTGCTAAAGAAGATGTTGAAGCCACTAGTGAAGAACTCAAAGCTATAGAAACTACTGAAAAACATGTGAAAAACCAGAGGCTCCCGAAATGAAGACACTGCCCGAGGGACTGAAGTACGTGTTTTTAGATGATCTCAAAGTTTGCCCATTTATTATAAATTTAGATTTAATGGCTGAACAAGAAGATACACTCCTAAAGGAACTAAAGGAAAGAAAGAAAGCCATCGGTTATAAAACGAGTGACCTCACTGGGGTTAGTCAATCATTGTGTATGCACAAGATCCCTATGATGGAAGATCACAAGCCTACTATTGAGCATCAATGGAAATTGAATCCAAATATGAAGGAAGTGGTCCGTTGCGAAGTCATCAAACTGCTCATAGCTGGAATAATCTATCTGATATCAGATTCTCCATGGGTGAGCCCAGTGCATGTATACCAAAGAAAGGTGGAACAACTATTATATGGAATGAAAACAATGAACTTATCACCATTCAAACAGTCACAGGGTGGAGGATGTGCATAGATTATAGAAAATTGAACAAGTCAACTCGAAAAGATCATTTTCCAATGCCTTTCCTTGGTCAAGTCTTAGAAAGGTTGGCTCACCAAGAATATTTCTGTTATCTTGACGGTTACTCTGGATTCTATCAAATACCCATACATCCAGAGGACCAAGAGAAAACTACTTTAACCTGCCCATTCAGAACATACACATTTAAAAGAATGCCATTTGGCCTCTGCAATGCACCTGCAACTTTCCAACGTTGCATGGCTGCCATATTTGTCGGTCTCACCGAAACCAACATGGAGGTTTTCATGGATGATTTTTCTGTATAGGGAGATTCATTCGATTCATGTCTAAAGCACCTCTCCCTGGTTCTCCAACATTGTGAAGAAGCCAATCTTGTGCTAAATTGGGAAAAGTGTCATTTTATGGTAAATGAAGGCATTTTCCTCGGTCATAGTATCAGCAATTGAGGAATTGAAGTAGATAAAGCCAAGGTTGAAGTGATTTCTAAACTGGGTATTCCAACAAATGTAAAATAAGTCTGTGCTTTCCTAGGGCATGCCGGATTTTACAGAAGATTCATAAAAGACTTTTCCAAGATAACGAAGCCAATGACAATTCTATTACTAAATGATACTGATTTTAATTTCAATGAAGAATGTGTCAAAAGCTTCAACACACTAAAGCAGGCTCTCACAACAACACCCATCATTAGAGCTCCCAACTGGGACCACCCTTTTGAAATTATGTGTGATGCCAGTGACTATGTTGCGGGCACTATTTTAGGGCAATATATAGAGAAGAAACATTATGTGATCTATTATGCATCGAAAACTCTCGATGAAGCCCAGAGGAATTATGAAACTACCGAGAAAGAACTTCTAGCAATCATGTATTCGTTTGACAAGTTTAGATCCTACCTAATTGGTTCGAAGGTCGTTGTCTACATAGACCACGCTGCCATTCGTTACCTTCTGGCAAAGAAAGATGCAAAACCCAAGTTAATTAGATGGTGTTGACTCAAGGTCAATTAGGTCAATGTTGACTCACGTCTAAATTGAATAAACCCGCATTTTGATGATGACTAACCATTCCACATATTGGTGTCTAATTTCTCTACTTGAGTGATTTCATATTAGGTATAGACACACTCCAAATGCCCTAACTTGCGCATCTCAAATTGGAGAAAAGACAAGTCAAAGTCAATACAAGTGCACACTTTTGTAATATGATGTAAATACATTAGAATCATATTGTAAATCACTTGTAATGATTGTATGACTTGTAATTAAGCTTAGAAAAATATAAGGAGCACTTAGATCGAATATTAGAGAACTTTAGATGCAACTTAGAAAATGGATCACAGCAACAATTTCGGTCGAGTTTCAAGGCCCTGAAACTCGACTGATTATTCTTGATCGATTTTTTGAAGATTGCATCGGTTGAGTTTGTGTTTACACAGAACTCGACCGATCGAGTGAAAGACCATTCTGAGTTGAATGGTCGGTCGAGTTTCCTCAGAACAAACTCGACCGATCATTTGATATTGGTTTTGTCTTTTACTGGATCGGTCGAGTTACCTCTATATAAACTCGATCGAATGCACTGTACGGAAAAGTGCAGAAAAGTGCTTCTAGCCGTTGTGGAGTTGCAACAAGTGAAAATAGATCCGTTGCAAGCCACAAAACGGCTAGTTTTCATTCTCAAGTGTTCCCAAAGGCTAAGAGGCATCCCCAACTATAAATAGGACCCCTTGGGCTTCATTCTAAGGTTGAGCATTCAATGTAAAACTCTTTATGAGGTTCCTATTCTATAGTTGAGTGCTTCCTACAGCCTCCTCTCTCTCTCTAAGCTTAATCACTTGCTACATCCATTAGAGTGAGTAGGAAATCTATAAGAGAGCTAGTCCTACATGTATATCTTGTGAGGCTCTCACTTCCACCACCTCCATTCTCTCATTTCAAGCATGAAGATGAAGGTTCTCTCTCTTGTTCAAGAGAGGTGAAGAAGAACAAGGGAAGGTGTCCCTTGGTGAAGATCAAGGCTGAAGACTTGGAACTAGAGTGGGTAAGCCCTTGGTGAAGGCAGAAGACTCCTTGCTCAAGTGGGTAAGTCCTTGGTGGAAGAAGCTTCTCCGAGTGAAGGTGAAGTCAAAGGTGGAAGATCCAAGAAGAGTGGGTAATTCCTACAAGGCTGAAGACTAGTGCAAGAGTAGGTAAGTCCTTGGAAGAAGGTAGAAGACTCTTGCAAAGTGGGTAAGTTCTTGGTAAGGTTGAAGACTCTTTGTATTGGATAGGTAAGTCCTTTGTTTGGTCATGTATTGTATGTCTTATGAATGAATATAAGAGTGCAAATAGTTTGGAGGTCCTAGAGGTTGACCTCTCTAGGAAAGTGGAATCACACACTTCTAGTTTGAAGTGTGGAACCACTCTAAATAGCTTGTCTCTTGGTGTATGTTCAATCTCTCTCATCCTTGCTATGCATGTTTTAGTTGCACTCAAATTACCTATTTAGCAACCTTATCTTGTCATATATCTTGAAGGTTTAACGAGTTTTGTTTAAGTGCTTTCAGCTCTATTCACCCCCCTCTAGAGCACCTAAGTCACCCATCTAGGATCCAACAGATGGATCCTCCTATTATAAGAATTTGATTTTGAGATAAGAGATAAATAGGGTACAGAGAAAGTTGTAGCCAACCACCTCAGTCGCATCCACACTCTGGATACTGAGAATATTATGATCAATGAATCCTTGTCGGATGATCAACTAATGAAGGTCTCAGAAGCTGTACTGTGGTACTCAGATTTAGTGAACAACCTTGCTGCTGGGGTTATCCATCCTCAATGCACCGGAAATGCACTGAAGAAATTTATGCATGATGTGAAACAATATCACTGTGATGAGCCATATATTTTTAAGCTCTGTGCTGATGGTCTTTATAGACGATGTATCGCTGAGGAAGAAACCAAACTCATTCTAGAGCACTGCCACTCTGGTCCAGTTGGAGGCCACATGAGTTCTAAGAAGACTGCGATAAAGGTTTTGCAATGTTGATTCTTTTGGCCAACCATATCCAAGGATTCCTACAACTTTGTTCTATCATGTGACAAATGTCAAAGAATAGGTAACATTACAAAGAGAGATGATATGCCACTTAATTTGTGGTAAGAAATTGAGATATTTGATGTTTGGGGGTGGACTACATGGGGCCATTCCCATCTTCTTACGGATTTTCTTACATCCTAGTCGCAGTTGATTACGTCTCAAAATGGGTTGAAGCTATACCAACCGTCACTAGTAATTCCAAACCCGCCATCAAATTATTCAAAGATATTATTTTCCCCCGTTTTGGAGTGCCACAAATCGTGATATCTGACGGAGGGTCTCACTTCCTTGAAACAAGCTTTGAAGCTTTACTAGTAAAAATATGGTGTAACACATAAGGTAGCTTTGCCCTACCATCCACAAACGAGTGGACATGTAGAGGTTTCTAATCATCAACTAAAGGCTATCCTGGAAAAAACTGTAGGCCGCAATCAAAAGGATTGGTCAGTAAAAATCAACGACGCACTATGGGCCTATCGAACTGCTTACAAAACTCCCCTCGGGACTACACCCTTCTGATTAATATATGGAAAGGCTTACCACCTGCATGTTGAATTGGAACATAAGGCATGGTGGGCAATAAAACAACTAAATTTTGACATGAAGAAGGCAGGCCAGGCCAGGATTCTGCAACATCAAGAGCTGGATGAACTCAGGATGACATCTTATGAGAATGCACGAATCTACAAAGAACACACCAAACTTTGGCATGATGGTCATTTGAAAAGAAAAGACATACAAGTGGTAGACCAAGTTCTGCTGTTCAACTCAAGATTGAAGTTATTCCCAGGGAAACTCCGCTCCCGCTGGTTTGGACCGTACATTGTCAAAAGCATCTCCCCACATGGTGCTTTCTCTTTATGGAGCAAAAAGTCAGGTGAATTTGTGGTGAACGACCAACGCTTGAAAAGATATTTCACCACAACAGATATGAGCACCGAAGAAATAATAGATCTCTCCAATCCAAAGGAACCACTGTGAAGTCGAAGATATCAAGTCGAGCCATCGACATAAAACAAAGGTGCTTGTCGGGAGGCAACCCGGTAAATAAATTCGTATTTAGTTTTTAATTTTCAATTAGAAAATTTTCCTTAAATTTGTTTTCACCTTCTAGATAATTTTGCACCAAATAAAATTTGCATCGCGATATGCTATCTTTATTTCTAATTAATCTTTCTTTAGATTTTTAGATAAGAGGATGCTCACTGACTGGAACGCTACCACATCTGGTGGTCGATCAGGCATGAATTTCCCCTCCATCTTGGATTTAGGGTTTTCTTAGGACGAGCAAATATCTAAGTTTGAGGTGGAGGGTGGGTGGTACGTACCTTACTTTCCACCTACATCCATCCTTTTCATACTTAAGTTTTCACTGTCACATTCTTGATAAAAAAATTTAAATTCTTTAATGTTTTTCAAAAGAAATTGAACAGATACTTGATGAAATTTTGACACTTCCTATTTCATTAAAAATCACTCTCTAACCTATTCTGCATTTTAAATCTTTATATCCTCCTTATTCAAAGTAAATCCTCAAAAGGACCACTTTTTGAAACAAATCCTTTGATTGAAATCATCTTGTGAAGCTTATGATTCCTAACGTCATGATACTTTGGAAAAATTGACAAGTGTCTGTCGAACTGATAGGGATCAAACACATCGTGCTTCCTAACTGAATAGTGGAACAATAACATGGAATCTCCACCAGATCCTCATCAAGTCATTATTTGAGCAGAGTATGATAAAGAGAACGACCCGGTGCACTGAATTGTAAACCAAGTTGCATTCTGATCTGAACTCTCTTCTACACTTCTTCTACCATCTTCATATCCCTCCATCCATCAAAAAGAAACAAAATAGCTAAAATAGTGCCAAACCCTATGTTCGGGGTGGCACGCCACTTCCCTCTATATTCGCTTCTTCCATACTCCTCGCAAATAAATTGGGGCGTACCACCAAAAATGCAATCTCGAGTCGAATAGAGGAGAGATTTGCAAACAAAAAGATGCCAAAGTGCACACAAAAAGAAATGCAATCTCGAGTCAAATAGAGGAGAGATTCGCCCAAAAAAATGCAATAAATGAAATTGTAAAGCAAATAAAAAGAAAATCTCAAGTCAAATAGAGGAGAGATTTACTTCTTCCTTCCATACCACCATTCACTCCATTTTCTACCTAATGGCACAATGAATGTCTACCCTATCCTGAAAAACACCAGTATCAGATCAAATGCATAATTGTTGTTCTGTGGGTGTCTTTGGACTCTTACAAAACTCTTTGACATGCTTGTTGTTGGAAAAAGTGAGGGGGAAGTGATTTTGGAAAACAATCTCAGGAACGAAGATATGGTAAGATGTGTTTAGTGGTCTCAGGAGGTTGATATACTGAGTCATATTGAGCAGAAAGAAAATATTCATGATGTGAAGATGAAGCAATCACACTAATTGAAAGTACTCATTTGGCGACTATTTCAGATTTTGTGTTACTCGAGGACGAGCAACGTTTAAGTTCGGGGTGTTTTGATGAATGCATATTCATCAGGAATTTCAATTACCATCTTGGGTCAAATTTGACTCAATGCTTTTAATTTCATTTACTAAATGACAAATTGTGCAAAATTACTTAATTGATCCAATTATCATGATTTTATTTGAATTTATGTTGATTTGATGCAGGTCTTGATGAAGTTGAACAATCAGCTAGATCCCACCTTCACTCACCCTTGGTCCTGACCATTCAGTCTCACCAAACGGTTTCAACCATTCGGTCTCACTGAACGGTTTTGACCATTCACTCTCACCAAATAGTTTCATCCATTCGGTCTCAAGATCGAATGGACAACTCCATTTCAAGACCGTTTGACGCAGCCGTGAAGACCGAATTCATTCGAAGACCGAATGCATGTCAAGACCAAACACACACGAAGACCGAATAAAGGATTGTAGGATCGTTTTCTCAAACCAGTCACAAGACCGTTTGACGCAGCTGCGAAGACCGAATGCATACGAAGACCGAATGCATGCAAAGACCGAATACATGCAAAGACCGAATAAAGGATTGCAGGATCATTTGCTCAAACCATTCACAAGACCATTTGCGGTGAAGACTGTTTGCATGAAAATAATATGTAGACTGTGGGCACATGCGGCGAGACCGTTTAATTATCAAACCGTTTGGATTAGCAGGCATGCAGGCTGCATGGGTAACATCCAAAACCGTTTGGTGATTAAATGGTTTGAAAATCGTTTGCGATTAATTAAGTACAGCAGCTCACGTGAAGGAAATAATGCATGCAAACCGGTTGTAAAAGCATGCATGAAAACCGTTTGCAAAAGTCAAAAGGGAAGACCGTTCGGAGCTGCTGAAATGAAAAACGTTTGCTCCATTTTCTATAAAAACCGAATGGCCACTTGCTGAGGCAAAGACCAAATATATTATCAAATGGATTGGTCTAGCTGCACCGAATGCATGCAAATCAATTATTGTCCACGTGAATACCGAGCATGCAAACCGAATGAGACACGCAAAACCGTTTTGCTAGTATAATCAAACTATTTGGGAAGAGCGGCCAGCAGCAAACCGAAAGTCACGAGACCGTTTGATTGAGGGGTTGAATGAGACCGAATGAGCTATCCATGTGAAGACCGAACCTAATTGCGCGGCAATGCGGAGTTGATTGGAAAAGATCACGCAGGACCGAATGGAATTGAAAACCGTTTGATAAGCAAACGGGTTACCTACCATTTGCTATTGCAACTAATGAAGATCGTTTGATAAATATGCATAAAATTGTTTGCTGCACTTGCCACGTGAAGACCGTTTACTAAAGAAGAGTGTAAAGACCGATTGATCACCTAAAGAGAAGACCGAATGCAAAACTGAAATCACACGAAGACCATTTAAGCATGCAACCAACAGCAAACCATTTGGAAAAGTTGCTAAACCGAGACTGTTTGATAAAGTGGAAGCTATGCAAACCGTTTAGATAAGATATTTTGAATCACACCAAAAATGTGAGGGCCAGTCCGGTGCCTATAAATAGGACCCCAAGGGTCCTCATTTGAGGCATCGGTTTCAGAACACCGACAGACTGTCTGTACATATGTCCGATCCAAATCCAGTGCCGTCTGCGCCAGTTTCATTCCACCTACTGCCTGTGTTGCAACCAAGGAGACTGAGAAAAGAAGGAAGACAGAGCAAGGGAGACTGTCCGATCTATCTTGGCATCTCCCGTTCGTGTCCAGATCTACTCCGACACGATGTAGAAGGTTGTATCTTCTTCACCGAGCTGCGACTACCTTCTGCATCGAGTTCATGGCGGATTTCTCCCTCTTTCTCATTCTTCTTGTTTCTCGCATCATGAGCGAGTAGTACCTTTTCACTGGGGTGCGGGGACTAGCCCCGCTACCCATGCAAATCATGTTCTTTTGTTAAACTCTCCATGGCAATACATATAACTTTCTATTTCGTTGTTAATTGGTATGTTTGTAGTTGATTATCTGCTTGCTTTCATCTCGTTCTTTCCTATATTGCGAACTCTTCTATACGTGGGACGGAATGGCAGTTTACAAAGTTTGACTCTTTGACGAGAACTTCTGATAAGATTCCTTGAGGTCATAAGTGTATGATCCGTGAGGGGACGAAACATCTAGCCTACGGTGACGCTTCTATGGTCTAAACATCCCTCAGGGAGGGCCACAGCCTTAGTTGGATTTTGTATCGTCTTTTTTTATCGTCGATGTTAGTTTGTAGACCTATCACTTGCTTGCTTATCGAATAATGCGGTTGACTCCCAAACTAGAAATAGAATGGGATTTCTTCGAGGTCGTAAGTGTATGATACGCGAGGGACGAGCCATCTAGCCTTCGGTGACGCTTCTGTGTGCCTAATGCATGTATAGGGGGGCCACAACCTTCGTTGGATTTCTGTATCTTTAGAGCCGTAAGTAAGTGATCCGGTTGGTGACGAGACATCTGATGCCTAAGGTGATGCTTACGCGAACCTGACGCCCATATGGGGGGTTTTGCAGCAGCTCTATTTGGATTGATATATCTTGTCTGGATTGTTGTGATTGAATGTGTTTGCGTGTGTAGCGGTGGTGAAACCCGATACCATCCCAGCGATTCCATATCATTGATCAAAACCCAACTTTAATTCAACTTTTATTTTCTTGCAATTAGTTTAATTAACCTCAAATCAACCAATCCTTTTAAATATTAGTCTTAACTTGAACTATATTAGACTGACAAAGATTCTTAAAAATGTTGTCATTTGGGTTCGATCCTTAACTATACTGCGATAAGACTCGTCCGCTTGCGGGTGGTATTATTGCACTTTGATTTTGGTAAAAGCTTGGGGATTTCAACCCCAAGTGAGTTTGTTAGTGTGATAAAATCCCATGTCACTTAGGTCGAAGACAACTTGGACTATATGTTCTGTGGGTGTTTGTCATGACTTGTGATGCCACGGACCGTCACACCTTGTGACAGGTCATCACAACATTGGGTAGGTTTTGGTCGACAGGTCATAATTGCTTAGATTGTCATGCCTTATGTATGAATAGGTCGATATGAGATGTGAGTATTAGTTGTTTCATGGCTATTGAACTGATATGGGGAATAGGTTTTAGGTAGGCTAGCCGTCAGGACTAAAGTATGATGCCTAACCGAGACAAATTGCATATAAGACATGTTACCATCCGGTATGTTTGTGAAGTGTTAGCCCGTCATGGCTTTGGCCCGTCACATCTTGAGAGGCTTCGATGCTCGACGTACCCAACTCATGATGCCCAGCTAACCCTACAACCTATCATAACATGATACCTGACGCCTATCATACCTTGGCCTAGCATTGCCCGACATACACATGGGTTGCCCGTCGATATGTGACGCCCATCACACCTTGAGGAAGTGTCGCCTGACATGCTAGGTAGGTCGACACACTCCTCATAGGTGATGTTGGTCGATACACTCTCCTTAGATGGTAAACCGATACACCTCCTAAGAGGGGAGATCAACACCATGCTTTCTCGTATAATACATCATGTTGATATAAACCGAGAAACAACCCTTGACGTGGTTGCCCGACACTTAGGCCTAGTTTGGATGGGATCATCTCGACTACCAGTAGTTGATGTAATAAATGATACTTAGGACCTCTGTATTAGGTACTTATTATTACCGTAAGATAGTCTTTGATATAGAGTTTTATCAGATTCTAAATCCCGTTAGAAATGGGGTGCTTCTCAACTGCCATTTTGCTCGGGTTGCAGGTGAGGCATGTAGTGCACAACACTTCTTTGCACAATTGGCATCCTTCCATCCCAGTGGAAGGCACTGAATGACTATAGATGACTACTAGGATTTGTGATGGAAGGGGCCAAACAAGGCCTTAGACTTAATCCGATATACTATATGATGGAACTAACTGATATCTTGTGATGGTGTCTATGGTACATCTTATTGATGATAGAACTACATAATAAGATGTAATACCTTTTGGGAGGATGTGTGAGCAATGATAAGAGTTATATTTCTATAACCTTTATCTCATGACATACCTTATAGTGACGATCTAAGGGTGGTTGTTGATCCAACCTTGTAAACCCTAATTGGGTAAAGAAAACCCTAACCCTAAAATGTAATATGTATGGCGTGGATATGAAAAGATGATAGTGTTGATGATGTCTTGTCTTTCTTGTTACAAGTTTATAACTATGCAGGTGTGAGCTTTGATGATTGTAGTATGTTTGAATAAGCCTTATGAGGCACATGTGATATGGTAACATATAAAGAAGAGTAAGCCATTATGACATGATAATGGCTTACTAGATCATATGAGATGATAGTTTTCTCAATGATGATATGAGGGGCTGTCACCCCAAGATATGTGGTCCTTGTGATGGACACACGTTGAAAGACAAGAAGTGATGATGTGATGAAATCACACCTTATATATTTCAATATGTTCTGATGATGTGCCATTCCCTTGTTTATGTAGAACATGTTTTGAGTTTGTATATTGTAACTTGATTGATGCAAAAAGATACTTAAATAACCTAATTAATAAAGTGGAACTGAATCTTGTAGTTTTCCTTTTTCCATAGATCCATTCAGTGTCAGTACTTGTTGAATGGTGAAATGCATTCAACTCGGAAAGAATATTGTTGAATATGTGGGGTGCAAGTTGAGGTATCACCTTGTATCCTGAATGTATAGATATGGGAATGGTTGTGGTCATACCCCAATAACAGTGCGGTTGTGGTCATAGCTCAGTGATATGTGACATGAGATTGGCTGCAGTCATACCCCAATAAGAGTGTGGTTGTGGTCGTAGCTCAGTGATATGTCACATGGGATTGGGTGCAGTCATACCCCAATAAGAGTATGGATGCGGTCATAACTCACTAGCACCATGACTTGTACCAAGGCGGGCTAGATATGTACAACTGGACTATATGTTACTGGAAGTAGTCTGACTTATGATGTCACTGCATGTTCTCGTATTGACCGAGGGGGTGAGGTCGTGGATTTTGACTCTTTCATTAGACCTTGTATGGCACCTATTTTGAGTTGTCAAGTGGTGAGTGGGATATGGGTGGTATGACTCAAATCCTTAAAGCATAATACAATATGTAATTAGTCGTGTAGTATAACTGTATAGGGTAAAAATATGGAAACATTGGATGAGGCCTTACTTGATGTTTATACAATTTTTTGGATAGGAAATATACATGTTCGTCAGATTCCTTTTAAATTGTTAAAATGATTCATAACTCAATAGTTTTGCTCTTCCTGATAATAATGAATACCTGCTTCGCATAGTTGTAATTATAAAACTTCTTAGTTTATCTTACATGTGATAATAATAGAGTTGGTGGAGAGTTATATCTCTCACTGATATTTAGAATCTCACCCTGTGGGTTTCCCACACCCTTTTTAGGTGGACAAGCACTAAGAGGTAGAGATCGTGCAACAGAGGTTGAGTAGTATTAAGAGGAGTAGTAGCTGACCAGGTTGGAAGTGATGTTGGATGTCTTTTTTTGATACAATCCTAGAGTCATCCATGTACACTTGGGTCGTTGGGGATGTTTTGTAGACATTTTGTGGATGTGCTTTCGATATGTGTTTGGCTTGTGTGCCCTTTTGTATACAATTGTAATGGATACATGTATATATGTTCTAGAACAAGTTCCCTGGTAACAAGTTGGTGGCACACCTAGTAAGTTCTTTGAGTCATGAAAACACCGTTATGTAGAAGTTCTCGTTATTTGGCAATTTTATGAAAATGATTTTAACTTTTAGTGTTTTTCCAGTAATCTATTTGTCAATCTCTGTCTGCTATTTTGTTTTGAGTAATCTCACTTTTGTGTAGTGTGGGGCGTCAGAAATAAGGTTGGTATCAGAGCTTTAGGTTTGCTGAGTCTACAAGAACCTAGGACTGGGGTTTGTCTTGTGTCCAATCTGTCTTATAGTGAGTCCTGCTTATGTTGAAGAAGAAGAAAGTGTAAAGATGTATGGAGAACATGAAGAACATGCTACTGAGAGAAGTGTTGATATTCCAGGTGGTGGTGCAAGGAACCAGGCACGAGAATATCGGGTGCCTAAAATCCCCCAGTTTGACACAATCATGGTTGAAAACCCTACCTTTCAATCTCTTTTTGGGCAGGTTATGGCTAATATGACTCATATGAAAGACAGGATGCCTACGCCTCAACCTAGGGCACTGGTTCCCCATACTAAATTTTTGAGTACTGGTAAGACTTTTGAGCAGCTTTGCCGTGTTGGAAAGGTGGAGTATGTTGGGACAGCTAATCTGAGTGATGCAGATATGTGGTTGATCGAGCTTGAGAAGGCTTTCAAGATCATGAGTATCCTCAAATAGGATAAGGTGAAGCATGCGGTGTACCTCCTGAGGGGGAGTGCTGGCCATTGGTGCCATATAGGAGGAGAAGAGACTGGGTGTTGGGATCAGTTGGGAAGAGTTTTCACCTGAGTTCGTTAGTCGGTACTTTCCTCAGACATATCTTAATGAAAAGATCAGCCATTTTTAGAGGATTCGACAATGATCTATGACAATCAATGAGTATGAAGCAAGGTTTATGGAGTTGTTGAGGTTCTATCTTCACATGGCTTCCACAAAGGAAGAGTGATTCATCATTTTAAGAAGCAGTTGAATGTTGAGTTCTCTACCCCAACTACTACCCTAGAGAATTGAGAGAGGTTTTCTGTGTTTGTGGAGTCTGTTCTGAGGATAGAATGATCTATGAAGGAGAACATAGACACAAGTACCAAGAAGAAGGCTGCACAGTCTCAAGGGCATTCGTCAGGAGATTTTAATAAGTTGAGGTTTTCTACACCACTAGCATCACAGAGGTTTAGTGTTTCAACATAGTGGTCACCGAGTAAGGGCAGACTTTGTAGTTTTCCACCTGAGCGAGCCTAGAGTGTCGTGTAAGCATCGGTGACAGGGTCGTATAGGCCGTGGTATGCGACCCAAGCTTGCTATTAGTGTGGGTAGGTAAGACATCTAAAGTGGTAGTGTCCAGTGAGTCATGATGAAGTGGCCCAGCAATTGAGGTAGAGCCACCAGGGCTCGCAACGATAGAAGAATAGAAGTGCCAGAGGATGAGGATGTGGCCTAGCATAACAAGCTGGAGTGTCTACTCAGGGAAGCAGAAGATGGGGATGACAACAAGATACAACTAGATTCTATGCTATGAGTCAGCCAAAGGTAGTGGTCAACCCGCGAGTGGTGACAGGTCAAATGGAATTACTTCATTTTGATTTGTCTTCTTCTTACTTTGTATCTATTTTGGTTGATCTGGGTGGAACACACTCTTTTATCACTTATGAAGTGCTTAGTAGTTTTCCTTTGCCTGTTAGCCGTAAGAAGAATAGTTTATTGTTAGAAACCTCATTGGTTAGTTTTGCAGTGTTGCAAAATGTGTGTCCTTCCTGTATCCTCTCCTATATGGTAAACAACATTCAAGTGGACCTCATACCACTTGACATGATTGGATTCAATGTGATTTTTGGAATGGACACCTTGGAGAAGTATGGAGTAGTCTTGGATTGTAGTTCCAAGAAAGCAATGCTTGTGGATAGTGGTGAGACATGGATCTTCCAAGGAGATAGGAAGATTCTTTTGACATGTCTTGTATCGGCCATGGCAGTAAGGAAGTTTTTTAGACAAGGTTGTGAGGCATTTTTTGGCACATATGATGGATACTGAGGCAAGGAGTCCTAGTATTCATAGGTTCCTATTGTTAGAGAGTTCAAGGATATGTTCCCTGAGGAGTTTCCATGTGTTCCCCCACCCTGAGAGATTGATTTTGAGATCAATATGGTTCCCTACACGCAACTGATTGCTCAGACACCGTACAGGACGGCTCCAATAGAGATGGCTAAGTTAAAGAGACATTTGCAAGAACTACTTGACAAAGATTTCATTAGGTTGGGTATGTTACTATGGAGTGCTCCACTGATGTTCATAAAGAAGAAGGATGGGTCTATGAGGTTGTGCATAGAATACAATCAGTTTAACAAGGTGATGATAAAGAATAAGTATCCCTTGTCGAGAATAGATGACCTATTCAACCAGTTGTGTGGCGTGATGGTGTTCTCATAGATAGATCTAATATCATGATATCACCAGTTGAGGATCAAGGAGAATGACATACACAAGTATGGCTTTAGGATGAGGTATCATCACTATGAGTTTGTGGTTATGCCATTTGAGTTGGTCAATGTACCATCATCATTCATGGATTTGATGAATGGAGTGTTTCGTCTATTTCTTGATCAGTTTGTTGTGGTCTTCATAGATGAAATCTTGATATACAGTCGCCATAGTCATCAACATAAACAACATCTTTATCAGACATTGACCACGCTGAGACAAAACCACCTTTATGCTAAGTTTAGCAAGTGCGAGTTCTAGTTGAAGGAGGTATCTTTCGTAGGGCATGTTATATTTTTTGAAGTAGTGCATGTGGATCCTAAGAAAGTGAAGTTTCTGATAGAGTGGGAACAACCTAAGATGCCGACATAAGTGTACAATTTTCTAGGTTTGATAGGCTATTACAGGAGGTTCATCAAGGACTTCTTTTCTATCTCCTTACCCCTAACTAAGTTAACAAGGAAGAATGTGTTGTACGTTTAGGATGACAAATGTCAATGTGCTTTTCTGACGTTGAAGGAGAAGTTGACAAGTGCACCAGTTTTGGTCTTGCCGGAGCAAGGAAAAGGAGACATCATCTTTTGTGATGCATCTTGGAATGGTTTGGGATGTGTTTTGATGTAGGACAAGCAAGTGGTTTCTTTTGCTTCATGACAACTTAAGAAACATGAGGAGAATTGCCCGACCCACAATCTGGAGTTAGTAGTGGTAGTCCATGCTGTGACGATTTGGAGGCACTACTTGTATGGAGAGAAGTGCTAGATCTTCATAGATCACAAGAACCTAAAGTACATCTTTTCACAATTGGAGTTGAATATGAGACAACATCGTTGGATGGAGTTGATCAAAGATTATCACTGTACGATTGATTATCACCTGGGAAAGGTGAATGCCACAGAAGATGTGTTGAGCTGGAAGTCTTCATCTTTGCCTATGGATAAAACCCAGTTGAGTTCTTTGATGTGCCAAAAGCAAGACATGTTGGTCACCTTACATCAAATGAATGTTAAGTTGGAGGTCTGGCTGGATAGTTTTTTGGCATATCTACAAGTGAAGCATATGCGGAGACAAAAGATCAGAGAGGCACAACTTACAGATAATTTGATTTAGCAGATTTGATCAGATTTTGACGTGAGAAGCGTGATAGTTTCAACAAGTCAGATAATGGGCAAGTTTGTTACCATGACAAGGTAGTGGTTCCTGATGCTAATAACCAAAGGAAGATGGTACTAGATGAAGCTCATTCGTCCATGTATGTTATGCATCCATATAGCACCAAGATGTATCAAATCTAAAGGACATGTATTAGTGACCAAGATTGAAGAAGGATGTGGTTGAGTTCTTTGGAAGATGTATGGTATGTCAGCAAGTTAAAGTTGGGCATCAAAAGCCTGTAGGAACATTGCAACCGCTACCTATACCTCACTGGTAATGGGATCATGTAACTATAGACTTTGTGGTCGGTCTACCTAGGATAGCCAAAGGTTATGACTCCATTTGGGTACTCATTGACAGGTTAACCAAGTCAGCACATTTCCTTCCTATGAAGACAAAATTCACAATAGAGAAGCTTGCCTAGATCTTTGTGGATAAGATAGTGTGTTTATGTAATGTTCCAACAACTATCATGTCTGATAGAGGTCCTCAGTTCACGAGTCACTTTTGGGAGTGAATGCACATAGCTTTGGGTACATAGTTATAGTTTAGCACTACTTTTCACATGCAGACAGATGGTCAATAGGAAAGGACCATTAAGAACTTAGAGGATTTGTTGAGGGCTTGTGTTCTTTAGTCCTAAGGAAGTTGGGATGTACACCTCAGTTTGATATAGTTTCCTTGCAACAAAAACTATCATAGTAGCATTGATATGGCACAATATGAGGCATTGTATGGGAGGCGTTGTAGGTCTCTGTTGTATTGGTATGAGATAGGTGAATATCAAATTCTTGGTCCTGAGCTTGTGCAACAAACGACACAAAAGATCAAAGTGATCCAACAATAGTTGAAGGTAGCATAGAACAAACAGAAATCATATGTAGATAACCGTCAAAGACCCTTGGATTTCCAAGTGGGAGACAAGGTATATTTGAAGGTCTCTCCTTGGAAAGGTGTTCTAAGGTTTGGGAAGAAGGGTAAGTTGTCTCCCAGGTTTATGGAACCTTACCCAGTTGTGGCACGTGTTGGGAAGGTGGCTTACTAATTGGAGTTGCCATTTGAGCTGCAAAGGTTGCATCCAGTGTTTCATGTGAGTATGATGAGGAAGTTCCATCTAGATACAGAGTTAATCTTGCAGCTTGTGGAGGTAGAGCTTGATGAGGATATGACCTATGTGGAGGTTCTAGTGTTGATCCTTGATCAGAGAGTGAAGAAGATGAAGAGGAAGGACCTTGTAATTGTGAAGGTTCTTTGGCATCATCGTGGTGTTAAGGTAGCCATGTGGGAGCTTAAGGAAGAGATGAGGAAGAAGTACCCCTCCCTTTTCTCATAGGATTTTGGGGGAGAAATCCCTTTTATGTGTTTATGGCTTGTAAGAACCCTAACCCATGTTTTGGGATAACCCTATTTGTTTTGTTTAATCATGTTGCTTAGCACCTTGCTCTAATCATCTGAGATGTAATTAGGCATGATGGAAGCTTGGAGTTTCTTTCCTGAGCTTGTTTGGCTGATGCTTGTGATTTGTTGTGGGGTTCTGGTGCAAATTGCAATTTACCCAATATTAGGGTTGATTTGCAACTTTGCCACCACTAGAGTGTTCCTTCTCTCTCTTGGCATCATCTAGAGGAGAGAGAGAGAGGTGGGCACCTTGTTTGGACCTAGAGGGAGGTGAATAGAGCTTTTTGGTGCTTTTAAAAATAATTAAACAATCACACCAAAGAAGGAGGAGGAAAGAAGGAGGACACAAGGATATAGAGTGGTTCCTACCTTTGAAATCAAAGGTTGTCAATCCACTACCCAATTGTTTCCAATCAGGATTTTGAAAATAATTTATTTTATTACCTCTCGATGATGTTACACAATAAACAATCACCTTCCTTCTACACCCTTGAAGTAGCCTTCATCTGAAGTAGCTTCAACCTCCTTGAAGCATCCTTCTTGAAGTAACTCCAAGTCGAAAAACCTTCACCTTCTTGAAGTAGCTTCAACCTCCCTTTAAGTAGCCTTCCTTGAAGTAATTGCAAGCACCTCTTGAAGCAGCCTTCTCCACCACGAAGTATCTCCTAGAAACCTCCTTTCAATAGCCTCCAAATTGAGGAGTAGTTAAGGAAAACAATATACAATATAAAAGAAAGAGATTGGAAGAAAGGAAATACTTCACCAATTTAGTATAACACCAAGATACTATATCAAGCATTAGACCTCTTAATCCACTAAGGATGAACGTTGCTACAAGGTGGCTAAGAGGCTATAGCTATAGAACACGAGATTTGAGCTTGAGGAAATAGGATGGCAAGAGTATCTTTGCTTTGTTGGTCACTAGAATGTGTTCTCAAGTGTAGTTGTGTGTTTCTATGAGTCCTAAGGCCTCTCCTATTTATAGGAATGGTTTGCAAGTACTTAGGACGTTCTAGAGGGTTTCTAGAGTGTTTTTAGTGCTTAACTAGCCGTTAGGTATCCATTAATTGGCTTGCAATGGCTAATTGTTTCGAGCTGAAAGGATCAATCCAGAACCTATCTCGGTCGAGGAACTTGTTGACCGAGATGTGTCTCTAACGAACTTTTCTTTGACTGAGGAGGGGATTGGGGCAAAATTGTTGCAACGACTATTTCGAACCCCAAACCACCAAACACTTGGTCTAGCGGTCATGGACTTTGGGTTGAAGCTTTCTTAGTCGAAGATATTATCGACTGAAAACCTATTTTAGGGAACAAATGTATAAGTTATTGATCAGTGCTTGTGAATTCAACCAAAGTGGTTCTCAGTCGAGAAAATATTAAACTAAGGTGTCTGGGTAAAGAAGTTAGTCGACTGAGAGAGTCCATGTTTCTATTGAATCACCTTCTAAGTGTGTGTATCATGGGGGATGGTGACTCTGACTCTGGGAAAAACCTATCTAAGGGTTGTGAGTGGATGAGGAAGATCTAATGCTTGATTTACATGATATCTAGGTACTTGTACATTATATAGTTGTATAAGTTTTTACATTGAGTGCAATCATGAAAATATTAAACATTTAAGCACATCGATCTTCCTTTTGTGTTGATCTTCAATTATCCAATTCGTTATTTCCTTGGTCCCTAAAATACTCAAATAGCATGTTTGATCCACAAGAATGAAATATTTTTCATCATCAAAACAAAGGGTACATTAATGTCCAATTTAGCCAACAATCTCCCCCTTTTTGAAGATGACAAACATTTCTAAAATATAAACAAAATGATTATATGAGATGAGTTTCATACCTAAGATTTACCTTATATGAATAACATATACTTGTTTTCATTAAATGTGTTCTAATTATTCCAAAAGAGATATGGAACATATTGTCCATCTCTTAAGGAATATAATATCAATTAATGTTAAGCCAACAGAGCATGAAACTCATTTTTTATTTACATTATTTCTCCCCCTTTTATCATTTCAAAAAGATATCCATATAATTATATGTGTAATTCAATAAGACCCCCCTTAATTGATTTCTTCCCCTTAATTTTTTATACTTCAAAAAGAATGTCAAATTTAGCCACAATTTCAAGAACCAAGATTAATTTCTCAACCATTTTCAAGGGATGTTAAGCCCTAAAATGATATGAGATGATTTTAGGCTCATGGTGGGATCAATAAATATATTTCTCAATCATTTACAAAGGATGTTAAGACCTGAAATGATATGAGATTCTTTTAAGCTCATAATGGAATCAATGAATGCATCTCTAATAAAAAACAAGGGATGTTAAGCCCTAATTGGTGTAGAGAAATTAATTAAGAGAAATATATACATTTTATTCAATAATGTTGTAATCTCCCCCTTAATATCATACTCAAATTGTAAAAACAAAGTAATGGAAAAATGTCCAATGAAAGACATAATATAAATTTTGTTATCATGACAAAGAGAACAAGCTCAATTTTATTGAAACAACATATAATAGTAAGATAAACTTCACTAGAGTGATTATAATGAATTTTCCCACTCACTACATAGTTTCACATCACTTAAAACAGCTGAAAATTACATCAACTTTGGGATCTTTCCCAAGAAATGGATTAGCACCATAATATTTGACAAGTGTCTGCCAATCAAGTGCACCTATCTTTGTAAGAGCATATGCCTCCATAATTGTGG
The DNA here is from genome assembly GCA_963693085.1 of Alisma plantago-aquatica. Classification (NCBI taxonomy): domain Eukaryota; kingdom Viridiplantae; phylum Streptophyta; class Magnoliopsida; order Alismatales; family Alismataceae; genus Alisma; species Alisma plantago-aquatica. The sequence goes on from OY856412.1 coordinate 999,929,357, forward strand.
GTGATTGATTAAATTGGAAATGGGCAGCTATATCCTGGAGTTGCATGAATGAATATTGGGTATGAGAAAGATGATGTGAGGGTGGAGGTGGAACTTGGGTATAATTCATTGAAGGATTGTAAGGATAGAGACTCCCCAGGTAGAGTGAATGAGGGTGAGTATCTTGAACATTAGGAGATAGATCTTGCATTCTTTGATTAAGATAAGTCATGGCATGGTGATTTTAATCCAATTAAGTATCTGGAACATTAGGAGATAGAGCTTACATTCTTTGATTAAGATAAGTCATGGCATGGTGATTGTAATCCAATTGTCTCCCAAGATGATAGGTGGCCCCAGTGAGATAGCAAACATTATTGGATAGATTTTCTAGGGAGTAGCTAGGAGGAGTAGGAGGTGGAGTATTATCTTGGGTAGATGTGTCTCCTGTGGTCCTAGGCCTCTTATGACCAAAATCAATGCCCATTTTGTCTATTGTGTTTGTAGTGAGCTTTTGAGGTCACCTATCACACTTGTAATTAATATCCTCTATGTTTTTTTCAAGGCAAAATTGAATTATTTGACATACAAAATCGGCTTAGGGAGGATTTCCAGTAAATTCAGCATGTTGGAAAAAATAATGTGAAAGAAGTTTATTGGAATACTTTCTAAGATAGTATAGATGAGATACATTCTAAATTGTGGGTTTTCCATTTTATTTTATCTAGGGTAGATTTTGTGGGAGATAATGAGGTTTACTACCCTAGCTTCAGGGTTGAGATATGTTTCATAGTAGGTTCCCCTATTCTCATGGCATAAAGTGTTCGGAAGAAAACGGGCCGTTTTGACATCCCCTAAACTATTTGGATAAAAGATTGTTGGTAGTTAGGTCAATGAAATCTCCATATACCTCCTTATCTATATCTAATAGTTTTAGGATATCTTTTTTAGAGAAGTAGAAGGCTAACCCATCAACCATGGAAGTGAAAGAGAAGGGGTTATTGGAGTCCCTAGTAAGATTAGCAAAAAATTCATTTACTACTTGGGTGGACCAAAAATGGAATGATGATTCAAGACACTCTATCAATATTTGCACCTTGAAGAGATCGGGGAGATCAAGGAGCATGATGAAGTCGTTGGTGTCCATCAGGTTTTGAGGAAGAGGAGACTTTGAGGTAAGCTTGAGGTAGCATTCTCCAGCAGCAACGTCATTGAAGGTGATGTCATTGATGATGCTCAAAGATGGAGTGACTTGTCTTCCCTTCCTTGCTATGACTTGCTTCTTTCCTCCATGAGAAGAAAATGAGGCCATCTTGAAAATATATAGGTGGAAGAAGAACTAGGGATTATAGTAGAAGAACATTGCTCAAGAATAGCTCTAAAGAATACTAGAGAGGGGCTTGAGAAGAGAGCAATTGAGTTGTGAGAAGAATGGTGAGATTTGCTTCTATCTATAGCCAAGTCATACACTTTCTTGATCGAAAAATTTGTCGACCGAGAGCCCAATGGCTCTCTGCTAACGTTCCTTAAGTAATGGCTAGTTTGCTCGGTCGAGATTTTTGAAAAAAATAGTCATTGCTTTTTTTTGATCGAAAATTTCTTCTAGAAGAATCAAGGGAGGAGGTCCCACAAAATGGATCTTGGTCAAAATATTTTTAGTCTGAGGTCAATTTTGGTTAGGATACTCCTCAGAATATTTGAGAAATAGAGGTTCCTCCGAGAGGATCTCGGTCAAACAATTTGTCGACCAACTAGACTGTTGTGAGTAGATTTAGTGGAATAATTTTGAGCTTGTTTATGTAGTTGTCATGATAATATTGAGACTTAGTAAAAATTTTATACCTTAAAGATCACATGAATTAAGAATTATCAAGAGTTTTAAGCACATATATAGAAGAAGACATCCTCTAGGGGAGTTTTAATATATTGAAATTGATCAAGTGGAAGCAGTTTGGTAAATATATCAGTGAATTGTTCTTCAATATCAATATGATGGAGAGATACATGATTTTTCGAAATTTGATCTCTTAAGAAATGGCATCAACTTTCAATATGCTTGGCACATCTATGTAGAACAAGATTATGGGCCAAGTTTATTATAATGACCACATTTATGCTTAATTGGTATACTAGGGTTTGTCTGAATGATTACATGCTTGATTAGATTGAACATCATTTAGATTTGATTAATGATAGTAGATTAATTGTGATGTTTCAAACCTAAGAAGAAACTCTAACTATGATTTTAGTTTGAAGAATTAGGGTTTGAGAAATTTAAACCCTAATCGGAAAAAATTAGGGTTTTGATAGTACATGAATATGGAATTTGATCAGGATAGCAGTTTGGTAAATCATTTTTCAAATTTTCTACATATTTTGTATTTAATTTGATTTTGGATATGATATGGATAACTCAATAATTCATATTAAAGAAAAATTTCAGAATATTTGATTATTATTTGAATGTGGTTATCAGTTGAACTATACTTCGATCAAAATGCTGATAGAGTGCTTTTTAGTAGTGTAGTGTTTTATTTTAAATTATTTATTTGTAACACCATATGATATGAAATTTTATCAAGAGAACTAAAACTCAATCATAGACAATAAGTAGATGAATTACAGTAATAGTTTTATGACATAAAATTTAGCTGAAATAAGAGAAAGTATAGTGAGGGGTCAATGTGCAATTGACCCAAGCAACTCAATTTCTCAACATGGTCAACCAAACACACAAGGAGATCTCATAATTCGTGATTCAATCTAGAGAAATGAAATCCTAGAGAGAGAGGGAGAGTTAGGGTTTGAGAGGAGAAAGTGATGGAGGTGCTGACCTAGAGTTTTGCGGTCTGAGGAATGATGAAATCATGAAAGTTTAGCTTCTTTGGATATAGTTTCATGGTGAATCTTCTCACACATGTCAAGATTCCGTCTCTCCTCTGATTGGATCCAAAATGGTATCAAAACTTCCCCTTTTCTCACTCTTTCTTCATAATCTCTCATTTCTAGGGTTTCCTAGTTCAAAGGAAGAAGAATCAGGTGAATTGCTAGGGATTTGATATGAGACTGAGATTTTTAGGGATGAGCTGTGTTTTTAAGCTATTTAACAGCTTAGGGTGAGTGGGTAAAAGAATATTTCAGTCACTTTTACTCAACTAGATGGTTTTAATTTATATTCTTGATTTCTCCCTAGATGACAATAAATGAAAGAATTGCTCTTGAATTCAGTTTATAGAATACTTCAATTCATGTTCCAAATATGATCTAAAAACATTTATATGATGGCATGGATATAGATATACATGTATCTTGAATACTACAGAATTAAGAAGTTTATTGAGAATCTTCTGAAGATCTAAATTTTCAAGTTGTTCGAGTGCTTGAATAACATTATATCTAAAATTAGGATTTATGTTTATATGATCTTACTTATGTTCCTAGTGCATATAATTCTACATGTTTAATCTCTTTGATTTGATATATGGACAAATAGAGTTTCTGATTTTCACAATGCATACCCTGTGAATAGAAAGTAATCGAGGATGGAAACCCAATCTAGTATGCTTTTACAAGTATACATATCTAATTTAGTAGTAAATGGCTGTTGAAATGATTCATGTGATATTGTAGGCTTTTATCTAAATATTATCTTATATGCATACATGCTTTGTTTATGATATTTAGATTTTCTAACTCAAATAATTGTCATGAAATGCATATGTTGTTATGCTATTGCAAGTGGAGATATGACATGCCCTAGATAGGTATGTTATCGATGCCATGCATAAATGTGAGAAATGTTGAATGAGAATATTTATATTAGTAGACATGATATATGTTTGAGTACATGAGAAGTGCTATATGTGCATGAGCAAGGAGAAACCCTAAGAAAAGGATAAACAATATGTTAAGCATTTAGTTTAGTATTATCAGTGTATTAAGAAGTTCAATTGGATGATTCTAGTGCATAAAGTGCCAAGTTGACATGTATTTTGTTTATTTCATAATTTTAGTCGACATGTATGTATAGTATGATGATTACTCATAATATCACAGTATTTTGAATATACTACTCTACCAAGTTTAGAATGATATACATGTTGTATTATAAATTTCAAATAAATAGATGCGGTGCCATAGAGATAATAGAGTCAAGTATAAGTAAGGAAAAGATACAATATAGTAAGAGCTTTCCAAGAATTATAAAATAATAGACTTAGGGGCCCTGAACACTGTAGATTCCCTATGAGAGGTATGTGCCATAGGGATGAAACGACCTAACCCTGGAAGTGTCCAGTATATGGGGGTCGGGTCGTACTAAGAGGTGGTACGGGGGACGAAGCCCTAGTGGAAGTCTCCTTAAAAATACAATATGTAGTGTCCAACATCAACTAGAGATCCTGGTAGCACTAGAGTACAGTAAAGCCAATAGGTGGTTTGACTCTCTGCCTGTGTGCTCAGGTTAGAGGAGGAGTCCAATTTTACGGCCCATAGGTGTGCCGAGGCCAGAGAGCCATTTTCCTGTTGCAGACCAGTGATGTAGTCTGGCTTAGTATTCGCGGGTGTGTCAGCTAAGTCTTGTACAGTGAGATCGTATTTCATTACGATTCTTCATATGTAGGGTACACTGCATATGATCAGGGCATAAACTAAAATATGATAATATAAGTTTAAAGAGTTTTTATAAGTAAGAAGAGTTAAGAAAGGTTTGATTTCAGTTTCGTAGCAGTTGTACTTTAAATGTAATATTAAATATAATGAGGATTATATTTCCATACTTGTTTATTTCTAATGATGTAATCTTTAATGTTATTAGTAAGTTTTTGAATATCTAGTCTTTTAATTTGAAATTACTATCTTGTTTTATTTCAATTATCCAAGAATGATAAATGTCAGATTTAGTACTTTAGACTGATTTATTGTTTTACTCATTCACTGAGCGAGTAGGTTCACCCCTTTACTCAAAATATTTGGGGAAACCGTGGGGATTGAAGTTATCATTACATCAGAGTAGATCTGCCACAAGAGTTAAGTCTGAGTATAGTTAAGTTCAGTCAATCGTTGTCACTCTAGGTCCATGTAAAGAAATAAGAGAGAGTTGTAAATGATGATGTATAATATTATTCCTCTTTTAGCAATATATGTGAATCAGACAGTCTTATGTGCTCAAAAGTATGAGAAACATAATGAATGCTCATACATGCATTTTTACTGTTGAAATCAGATTAGAGAAATCAATGCTTAGATTCCCTTGTAAAGTTTGTTTATGTGGTTCAATGCGATAAAACAAAGAGTTTGAAAAAGAAGAAAAAATTAAGGGTGATCTTTGTATTACGTTAAATCCTCAATTTATGCCCTAATCTCATGATTAGTGGTAATTGTGAGATCGGGGTGTAACATCTTGGTATCATAGCATAGGCTGAGTCGTCAGGGACCATTAGGATAGAAAGTCAGAGTTATAAGTGTGGCATATAGGTAGTGATGTGTCTTTAGCTCTAGGAAGTCTGGGTATTTGGATACGCTGGCCCGATATCTAGATACTTATATTGACTAATATCAAGCTACTCCGTCTATTCTTCTCTAGTTGCCCTGGCTAGGTATGCTGAGGAAGGATGGGCTAGAGAGAAACCCTAGAAATCTTAGCGTTAGGAGACCAGAAAGTAATGAAGGAGTAAGAGATTAAACATATAATGTGATACAACTCTTGCTTTATATTTCTTATTTGATTGGAGATCAATAGAAATGCTCATATATATATATATACATATATATATATATATATATATATATATATATATATATATGAATTCATATTATCATATTGTAGAATATGTATGGTTCATTTATATTATTGTGTACTGTGAAGTGATTCAGTTATTATTTATATTCTTTGTATCAAGTAGACTAGAAGTTATGTTTAAATGAGTTTTCCTAAGTGGATATTCTCTCCACATGTTTGAGATTAATAGGAGTTGGTTAATCTTCAGTAGCTCTTGTCTTCAGGACTGCAAGTTTGGCCTGGTCTGGCTGGCAGGATGCGTTACTAGGATCTAACGATTCCTATTGAAATTATAATAAGAGTAGACTATGGATAGATTTGACTTACATCATAGTGAGAATGTTCATACACGAAAATGTTGAAACATATGTGAAATATTAGAATAGCTAAGAATCAGTTGGAACTGATATCTGAGATCCAACTTTGGGGTCTCTTATGAGAAGCCCTTAATTGGGAATAAAGGAACACGACATAAGGTTTAGATTAAGTTTAATTATTAGTATTATATGAACTCTAAATATTAAATATGGAAAAGATATGAGAAAAGTATGTAAGGGCCAAGATAGTAAGAATCAACCATGAGGAATGGATTATATAATCGAGTACATTGTTTTTATGTACTCCAAAGAAAAGGGAAAATAGAAGAAAAGAGTTAAGTATATGATAAGTACATAGAAATGAAGAGTCTTCAGAAGAGTTAAAGTGAAGAGAAATAGATGAGCATGTAAATCATAAAACTAGGATAAGAAACTTAGTTGAAACAAAGAGAAATATTGGAAATAATGAGCTTGATTAAGGAATGAGGGTTATGATATAATTGAGAGCATGGAATGTATACCTTTATTATTAAGTTTAATGCATTCATACTTACAGCCTTTGGATTCTAAGTCTCTATAGAACAACAAACTAGTTTCTAAAAGAAGTACGAAAGTGTAGCTAAATAAATGAATAAGTCACAAAGGTAGACTATATTCAGGAAGGAAAAACTTTATTGAAAGAGAAACTAAGTTTGACCCATGCATGAGTCGTCTGATTTAAAATGAAGGATATGTAATTTATTAAACATGAGTTGAAACTAGTAGAGGGATTATTGATTTAGAATTTCAACTTCACATTAGTAGAAGGATAAAAATAAATATGTACAACATGGTATACATGATCATACACATGAATAACTAACATGATCATAAGAGAAAATTTGAAGTTAAAGATGATAAGTGGAAGAGTAGTATATGGTAAGAGAATGATGGCAAGTAAGGATGGGTTTGAAACATGATGGAGTAATATATAATATATATTATAAAAGAAAGAGGTTTGGAGATTCAATCAAGTGCTAGTTAGTCAAGTATCCTTGTTGATAACCAATTAAACCTACATACGAGAAATGTATTAAGGGAATATTTGAAGATAAGAATTCTAAGTCTTAGAATTATCTTCTCTTTCATATCTTCCTTAATGAGATCAATGTGGGAATGAACTAATAAGAAAATCAATCATATATGATGCATAACCACCATGGCAGAGACATCTAGTGAATGTAATAATGGCACACAATATGATGATGAAAAAATAGCAGGGTAAATTGAGAATGTAATTTATCTGAATGGCCAAGTAAGAGAAAGGAAATTCAATTGATAAGATAAGGAAGACTTTAGTAAAACTTGTGAGATCCAAAGTTTGACTTTAAAATTAAGGGAGAAAAGTCACACCACAATAACGTCATGCCACTAATAAGGGCCAAACCATAAAATGTTTAGAGTTGTAGTAGTTCAAGGGTTGTCACTAGTGATTTGACCTTGAATACTAGCATCTCTATAAAACAAGATCATGAGATTTGCACTATGAAAAGTAAACTAGCATTGATAGTAATCCTAGATAATCTGAAAGGTTGATGAACAATATGGAAATGATTCGGAGCAAAAAGTAAGATATAAATTTGAAATGTAACAAGTGTGTTTTGAACAAAAGGAGAAATACAATATGAGTGAAGTGCGATATGAGATAAATTCTTGCAGTGATAGCAAGAATGGTGAATAATCTATTTGTACCTTGTATGTTTCAATTTTAGGAATGTATAGTCTACATGATTAAAATGAGAAGGATAAGTAGCAAAAAGTAAGTAGTAGTGATTGAGGAGAGAGATAAGAGATAACAATGGCCTTTAGTAATATGTGAATTTGTTTTTAGAAATATAATTTGTTGAAGGTATACTAAGGGATGTAAAATTGTTTTACATATGATTTCAGTTGTACATGTGCAAGTAATATGTTAATTAAAGGTGTCTGATAATTTAAGTCATTCATACCAGTAATCCATCTTAGTATTGTACAATTGTTGTATGGTGATATGGGTGGAATGATGATGGAACAAATGGAGGGTTACTCTGAATAAAGTAGTCTTACCTATTCACTCATATGAATAGAAGGGATGATAACCATATTGTATTGATATGTAACCCTGATGAGGTATAGGTTTTTATACCTAGCTTTAATATAACTAAGTGATGGTAATTGGGTATGAATAGTCCTTGAATGACTAATACAATCATGGAGTACTTTGTTACTGTTGTTGAAACCCTAGTATGCTATAACCTAATGGTTACACCTTGAATTATGTGTGGGTTCATACTTGAGAATAATATGGAATGTGATGGTAATGCTTCACCTTTTGCATCCTTATGCAATGGGGATGTCGTGAGTAGTATTGTAAAATTGTTATTGAATCTAGTCTTCCAACTCAAGGCTATTTTGCTATTTGAGTAGCACAATAGTAAAATTCAAAACAACATGGTGAACTCTCTTTTGTGACTTAGAGGTAACACAAAACAATAGTACATATTGAGTCGTATGAATTGAGATATTTGGGTCAGATTATCAATGTTGAGGTAACACCTCAAGAGTATGAAAATATTGAAATGGTTATTTCTCTCTCTATCCTATGATTGATTGTGGCATAGAGAATTTGTTGGGTATCATTGGGAACTGTTTCAGACATGTTGTGATTAGAAAAGAAATAAAGGACTTAATGTTGAAAATTGCATTTAAGTATGAAATACAAGAATATAATTTCATGTAAGATTTCAAAAGCTTAAAATATACCTTGAAAGTACTTTGCTTGCATATTTATGTTTCGGGGATGCAACTTTTTAAGGGGGTGAGAATTGTAATGACCATATTTTTGCTTAATTGGTAAACTAGTGTTTACCTAAATGATTACATGCTTGATTAGATTGAACATCGTTTAGACTTGATTTATGATAGTAGATCAATTGTGATGTTTCAAACCTAAGAAGAAACTCTAACTATGATTTTAGTTTGAAGAGTTAGTGTTTTGAGAAATGTAAACCCTAATCGGCAAAAATTAGGGTTTTGATAGTACATGAATATGGAATTTGATCAGGATAGCAGTATGGTAAATGATTTTTCATATTTTATACAAACTTTGTATTTAATTTAATTTTGGAAATGATATGGATAACTCAATCATGCATATTGGAGAAAATTTTCAGAATATTTGAGTGTTCTTTTAATGTGGTTCTCGGATGAACTATACTTTGACCACAATGTTGATAGAGTGCTTTTCAGTAGTGTAGTGTTTTATTTTTATTTATTTATTGGTAACTCCAAATGATGTGAAATTTTAAAAGGAGATATGAAACTAAATCATAAACAACAAGTAAAATTTTCAAAATTTTTGGATGCATTTAGATCTTATCAGTAGATGAATTACAATAATATTTTTATGATAGAAAATTTAGCTGAAATACGAGAATGTATAGTGAGGGGTCAATGTGCAATTGACCCAAGCAGCTCAATTGCTCTATATGGTCAACCTAACACACAAGGAAATCTCATAATTCATGATTCAATCTAGAGAAAAGAAATCCTAGAGAGAGAGGGAGAGTTAGGGTTTGAGAGGAGAAAGTGATGGAGATGTTGACCTAGGGTTTTGCGGTCCGAGGAATGATGAAATCATGTAAGTTTAGCTTCTTTGGATATACTTTCATGGTGAATCTTCTCTCACATGTCAAGATTTTGTCCCTACTCTAATTTGATTCAAAATGGTATCAAAACTTCCCCTTTTCTCACTCTTTCTTCATAATCTCTCATTTCTCGGGTTTCCGAGTTGAAAGGAAGAGGAATCGGGTTAATTGCTAGGGATTTGATATGAAATCGAGATTTTTAGGGATGAGCTATGTTTTTAAGCAGTTTAACAGATTAGGGTGAGTGGGTAAAAGAATATTTCAGTCAATTGTACTGAATTAGAAGGTTTTAATTTATATTATTGATTTCTCCCTAAATGACAATAAATGAAAGAACTGTTATTGAATTCAGTTTATAGAATGCTTCAATTCATATTCCAACTATGATCTGAAAACATTTATATGATGACATGGATATAGATATCCATGTATCTTGAATACTACAGAATTAAGAATTTTATTGAGAATCTTCTGAAGATCTGAATTTTCAAGTTATTCGGATACTTGAACAACATTATATCTGAAATTCGGATTTATGTTTATATGATTTTACTTATGTTCTTAGTGCATATAATTCTACATGTTTGATCTCTTTGATTTGATATATGGACAAATAGAGTTTCTGATTATCACAATACAAATCTTGTGAATAGCAAGTAATCAAGGATGGAAACCCAATCTAGTATGCTTTTACAAGTATACATATCTAATTTAGTAGTAAATGGTTGATTGAAATGATTCATGTGATATTGTAGGATTTTATCTGAATTGTCTTATATGCATATATGCTTTGTTTATGAGATTTGGATTGTCTAACTCAAATACTTGTCATGAAATGCATATGCTGTTATGCTATTGCAAGTGGAGACATGACATGCCCTAGATAGGTATGTTATCGATGACATGCATATATGTGAGAAATGTTGAATGAGAATATTTATATTAGTAGACATGATATATGTTTGAATACATGAGAAGTGTTATATGTGCATGAGTAAGGAGAAACCCAAAGAACGGGGTAAACAATATGTTAAGCATTTAGTTCAGTATTGTTAGAGTATTAAGAAATTCAATTGCATGATTCTAGTGCATAAAGTGCCAAGTTGACATGTATTATGTTTATTTAAGAATTTTAGTCTGCATATATGTATAGTATGATGATTACTCAGAATATCTCAATATTTTGAATATACTGCTCTAAAAATTTTAGAATGATATACATGTTGTATTATAAATTTCAAATAAATAGATGTGGTACCATAGAGATACCAGAGTCAAGTATAAGTATGGAAAAGATACAATTTAGTAAGTGCTATCCAAGAATAATAAAATACTAGACTTAGGGGCCCTAAACACCATAGATTCCCTATGAGAGGTATGTGCCATAGGGATAAAACGACCTAACCATGGCAGTGTCAAGTATACTGGGGTAAGATCATACTAACAGGTGGTATGGGGGACAAAGCCCTTGTTACAACCCCAATTTTTGGGTTCAATTAGTGAGAAATGTAATTTCTCATATTAAAGATAATTGAACAAATAATGATATGATTTGTTTTGAATAAATGGATTCCATTCACAATAGCCTTGATTGGTTTCTTTGTGGGCTTTATTGGCTATTGGGCCCAATAAAAAAGAATTTCAATTGATTAAGGAATAATTGAGAATTTGAGAAAGGAAATATGTGGAAACCTCTAGAAGGCAAATCCAAAGAGGATTTCGTGCCTCTTGGGTTCCTTGGGTACCAAGGAGTCCAAGGTTGCAAAAAGAAAGCAATGAGAAAAGAAAAGATGAATTAAGTATTTCTTTATGAAGAAAGAAGTTGGAAAATAATGATAAAATGTGGAAAATAAGTGGAAAGAGGCATAAATGAGATTTCTTGGGACAATTTCGTATCCATGAGATTTCTAATGATAAAAGGAATACCAATGAGGGAAATAAAAGAGAAATTCTCAAAAAGAGATATCTTAATAAGAAATAAACATGATAATGCAAAATAGTGCATATAGGTGCATTAAGAAAGATAATGAGTAATCCAATAAAATGAATTTCAAATTAATAGAGTGCCTTGGGATCCAAGGAGTCCCAATAAACGGGAAAGAAAGAGAAAATACTAAAAAGGCAAAATAAGAGGATAATATAATACATTATTAAGGAATTATGAGGTATTGTTAAAAAGAAAGTAATTTCTATTAAAGGAAATAGAAATTTCGTGGCCAATAGATTAAAAGGCAAATAAAGAGAGTGAAGGAGAGGCATTTCGAATTTCTAATATCTTAAGAATAAGAAAGATCAAAAGGTCAAGGAATAAGAGAGAGAATCTTGATTTTTTTTCAATAAAGGAATTGGATTCCTAATGGGAAAGAGTCGTGTTGCTTCATGGGCAAGCACCTTAGGGCATCGATACCCTCCCCTATATAAGGGGTAGGGCTTTTGGCTCGAGTTTGAAAAGGATCTCACGCTTCTCTCTTTCTCTCTTGATCTTCATTCCGCGCAAACCCTAATGGATGATGTAGATCCAATCTGAGGACACCAAGGAGCGGTGTCGAGGTTTGGATGGAAGTAGGGCGCTCCCACGACAACCCCAGGTGAATAGGCCAGCTTCCCTTGCTCTGGATCGTGTTCCAACTTCGCTGGTTGGCTGCAAGACGTTCGTAGGTCACGGGACTTTGCACGCTCCATAGATCCAGCTAGACCGCGATCTGGGTGGCGCCCCAAGGACGACGGAGGATGGCAGAGCTGGGGGATAGGTCAGAGGTAGCAATTGGGGACTGAGGAGCCAGAGAAGGGCCGGCGCACCGCTGTAGATCGCAGCTAGGGCGGCGTCGCTGCTACGGCTCGAGGAAGAAGAAGAAGAGAAGGTGCGTTGGACGGAAATAACCTCTGGGGTATGAAGAGCTGGTCGTTTAAGTGGTGGGCATTTCGGTCAATTCAAAATGTTTCCCAAAGCATACGTTGCATGGGAGAGGTTGACGTGGCAGCTTGCCATTGGTCCAGAAAGGTAATTTTTACAAAAATTATAACTCTTAATTGGTAACTCCGATTAGGACAAGTTATATATGTATTTTGATCAGAAAAATGCAAGAAACCCATTAAAAATGGTTTTATAGCCTAAATCTGATCATAGTTAGAAAAGTAGTGTAAATCATCATCTTTAATGAATTAAGAATTAAGAAACCCTATTTTGATATGATTAATGAGTTTAATAGGGTTTAATGGATCATTAGATTTGATGTTAACTTGTTAAATGTAAGAAGGTACATTATGTTTAAAAAGGATGAACCTTGCACATAATTAGTTAATTTAGAGTTTCTTGTGCATAAATATGTTTTAATGAGCCTTGAAACCCTAATGTTGGTAATTAGGACTACTAATGGCCTTAATTATTTGATTTCATGTATAGAACTGAGTTTTCATGATTAAAAGCTATTTAGAGCATTAAAGTTCCTAATTTGTGGATAAATACCCTAAATGTAGTAATTAGGGTTTTCTCATGAATAAAAAGTGGAATTAATAACAAATCGAGTTCATATGTGATTTAGACCATAATGAACTATGAATTGATAATAAAGCGTATAATGATTTTTTCATGAATTAAAGGGATAAAAACAGTAGATTTAATGAAAAAGAAGCTTAATTGATGATTAATGTGCCTGTAATATGAAAATAGGGTTATATGTTGTTAAGATAACCTTGATGTTGAAGAATAGACGAGATAATTAGGGTTTGATGGATATTTTGATAAAAATAAAGGAAAAGTGGTGAAACCTTAATTATGGGCAAAACCCTAAAATGGGCTAGTAACCCTAGGGCACAATTAGGCATATTAGATTTGAATACCATGATTCATGATAGAAATATATTGGATGCCTTTTTCAGGATTCTTGTACTTGCTTGATTGGATGTCTTAATTGATTGGAATATTATGTCTCAAATCTGCATGTACAGGTATGTGGTTACTTATGAATAACTGCATAGTTTTCTGATGGTTTCTTGGATGTTTATCGCATTGAATGCAACTAAACTGTTTGGATGTTTATATTGCAATTATAAAGTGACTATGACTATCACTTAATGTATATGCCTATAAACTCAGATCATGGTTCTCTCTGTGGCATAATAGCTAACCTAGTACATGGCTACCTATGGGTAGGTCCATCAGGTTAGAAAAAGATCTAGTACATGGCTACCTATTGGGTAGGTCCATCAGGTCTATGGATGACCTAGTACATGGCTACCTATTGGGTAGGTCCATCAGGTCTATGGTTGACTTAGTACATGGCTAGCATTGAGGTAGGACCATCAAGTCACAATGAGTTAGATATTGGGCTATCTTCGGATAGTGCCATGCGACTCTATTACCTAAAAGAGAAGGTGATATCCATGTCCACTACAGGGACAGCCCAGAGTTCGAGAATATGTATAGATTGAGTTGTACGGCTTAAAATGTAATCTTGATTGTTAAATGATTAGTTGAATGATTATATTGTTACCATAATTGAACATTATCTGTTTCCTCCACATACCATCTTCGGCTGACCGACGTTTTGTTTGTCGGCGTTTTAGGTACAATGAAAAGAACAAACAGTAAAGTGACACCTTGTGAATTCAAGAATTAAAGTACAAGGAGGAACTAGTTAGAATAGTTTAGCTGAGGTTAGAAGTTTAGTTTTTTCCAAACTTTTCAAAGGTATGCAAAGAAAAATTTTATTACCATTTTCAGTATAGTCTGTTAGAACTTAATAATTGTTTATGGTTATATGTAGAACCTTTGATCCGGGATTAATGGGTGCAGCTTCAACCTCTTTGTCTCCCTTAATTGGGGGTTACTGAATGGTGAGGTCGTAACAGCCCTAGTGGAAATCTCCTTAAAAATACAATATGCAATGTCCAACATCAACCAGAGATCCTGGTGGAACTAGAGTACAGTAAAGCGAATAGGTGGCTTGACTCTCTTCCTGTGTGCTCAGGTTAGAGGAGGAGTCCAATTTTACGGCCCATAGGTGTGCTGAGGCCAGAGAGCCATTTTCCTATTGTAGACCATCGATGTTGTCAGGCTTAGCATTCCTGGGTGTGTCAGCTAAGTCTTGTACGGTGAGATTGTATTTCATTACGATTCTTCATATGTAGGGTACACTGCATATGATCAGGGCATAAGCTAAAATATGATAATATAAGTTTAAAGAATTTCTTATAAGTAAGAAGAGTTAAGAAAGGTTTGATTTCACTTTCATAGTAGTTGTATTTTAAATGTAATATTAAATATAGTGATGATAATATTTCCATACTTGTTTATTTCTAATGATGTAATCTTTAATGTTATTAGTAAGTTTTTGAATATCTAGTCTTTTATTTCTAATGATGTAATCTTTAATGTTATTGAAGATATCATTGCATCAGAGTAGATCTGCCACAAGAGTTAAGTCTGAGTGTAGTTAATTTCATTCGGTCCTTGTCACTCTAGGTCCTTGTAAAGAAATAAGATAGAGTTGTAAATGATGATGTATAACATTATTCCTCTCTTAGCAATATATGCAAATCAACAAGTCTTATGTGCTTAAAAGTATGTGAAACATAATGAATTTCCATATATGCATTTTTATTGTTGAAATTATATTAGAGAAATCAATGCTTAGATTCCCTTGTAAAGTTAGTTTATTTGGTTCAATGTGAGAAAACAAAGAGTTTGAAAAAGAAGAAAAAGTTAAGGGTGATCTTTGTATTACGTTAAATCCTCAATTTATGCCCTAATCTCATGATTAGTGGTAGTTGTGAGATCGAGGTGTAACATTTATAGCACTGGCATTATCATATAAAATTGGCATAGTTGGGAATGTAAAACCATAATCATTCAAAACTTGTTGCATATAAAGTACATGAGCACAATAGGAACCAGTCGCCATATATTTGGCTTAAGTGGAGGAAAGGGTGACTATATTTTGTTTCTTACTAAACCATGATGCTAAGGCTCTTTCTAGTAAGAAACAACCACCACTTGTGCTTTTGCGATCAACTTGACAACTAGCATAATCAGCATCGGTGTAAGCTTTTAAATCTAGTGATTGTTGTAACATCCCTGATCTGGGTCATGCCTTAGCCCTGGGAGTTTTGCTTAAGTAAGTAATTTAGATTCATGTTCTTATCTTTTTAAAAGTAATTAAGACTAAAGGAGAGCTTATCTTTCAATTTTGGTCCTATTTGAATAATGTTGAAGCAATATATGCTTGTTTTGGACTAAAGTGCAATTTACCCAATTTTAGGGGTTACCTTGCAAATATTACATGATAAATGTTCCTTTTGTTTTATAGAATCATAAGAATGAGAATGATGCTGAGTTATGTCTTGTTTAAGCCTAAGTTCCAAGAAGAAGCTTGTTGGAGTAATGCTTGTATATTGAATAACTAGTTTTGGTGTAATCTACAATTTACCCAAAAGATAAGGTTGAATATGTAAAATACCACCTCTAGAATATCCCTACTGCCTCTTGGTATCAATTAGTGAAAAGAAAAAGATAGGGGCATCTCATTTGTGCCACATTTGAGAAGTGATGCTCATAAATATAAAATAATCAAGAAATGAACATAATTGATATCCAAGTTATTTTGTAGCAAAAATAAATAATAATTGAGGTGCCCATCAACTAAAAAGGCTATGGTTGAAATCCTATAGTGGGAGGACGACCAAATTCTTTGAGTGGCACCGAAATATCTTAAGTAGGTGAAGAAATCCACTCACATTTGTTAATTAAAAAGTAATGTCCACTAAAAATGGATAATAGTATTATAATGATTAAGGTGCTTAAGTGGTTGCATTTAATTCAAGGATAATTGAGAGGAAATTGAAGGCAAGGAATATGGCTTCATATATAAGAAAGTGGAGGGGGCATGTGGTAAGCAAATATGAAGATTTCTCTCCTACTTTCTCTCTCTTAAGAAATTCGATTATACATATATATACTGATATATCCACTACTTAAAAGAGTATTTTTGCAAACCACTTTCACTTCTTACTTTGGCCGATGACCAAGGAGCTGAGGAACAGGAGTAAAACGTTCCATAAGCTGAATGTAAGCTCCATGATCATCTTCAACCTTTAATTGATGGTTGAAATCGAATTTCAACACTCATTTTCTTCTCTCTTCCATCCAATGCTCAATCTTGGATATCTTTTGCATCAAAGGAGTTGGAAATGAACCTTGGATAGTTGAAGGAGCTACTTCCACCATTGAAGATGAGAATCTTGAAGCTTTGAAGCTACTTTGAAGGAGGGTTATATAACTTGAACCCATTAATATTATTCATTGAATTCAATCTTGCAATGTATTATGATCTACCCTTCTTCTTGAATATTTCTTGATGCAATTGATGAATCTATGAATATATCAATTTTGTGAACAATGGAAATGGAGGTTGATGATGATGGCATCATCTTAGCACACATTTCTAAAAATAGAAATATCAAACGCTTTTCAAAATAGTTGACGAAGTAGTTTCAAACTGTGTAATGATCAAATGATTTTCAAATCGTTTAAGGGGTCAAACAGTTTTAACCTTTGGATGGCCAAACGGTTTCAAAGGATCTTCATGACCGTTTAAGGTCTAATGGTCTTCGAACCATTTGAGGGATTAGAGACCAAGATCATTTTATGGTCTAAACGGTCTCAAATCATTTGAGGGATTAGGGTTGAAATGGTTTCAAAATTGATTGAAGATCAAAGGGGTCAAAACTGTTTGAAGATTCAATGCTCTCAAAATCATTTAAAGGTTCAAATGGTTTCAAACCGTTTGGAGACCAAATAGCCACAAAACTATGAAATATCAAATAACCCTATGATTGTTTATAATATATGTTAAAGTTGATTTCAATGGAAGTACCTCTAAAGTATATAGGTGATTAATACATTTTGAGTGATTATCACTTGATGCCTATGAAAGGAATAAATTCAATACACTATGTGTAACACCCCGCTTTTCATCACATGTATAAATCACTGAGCAGAAGCACTTTACTCAAGGGGGTGTCACAAACATGATATTCATTTGCAATTTGAATAAATGAAACACTTTGCATTATATAAATATGATTCATACATAGCTTTTTGGCAAAAGAAATCTACATCAAATACACTTAATATATTGTGGGAGCAAGACCATACATGATGTAATGCTATCTAAACTTTGGATCATCTTAGTAAATGGCACCCCACTAGGTCTTTTCTTCTTGAAGATTCCATGAGATATCCATTACACTTCTTGCTCCTAAGCTTTCTCCTTACCTGCGGGCATCACGCCCCCAGCCATGCATAAAACCAATGGTAAGTGGAATTGAATATATTATAATATAAAGAAAACTTGTAAACTGAAAATAGACTTTGAACATCAAACAATAAACATTTAACATTTAACATTAATCATTAAACATTAAACATTTAAAAGACATACAATTACTTTTTAAATTCTCTTTTATTTTGACCAATATAAGGATCCTTGGGTTGTACATCAGTGCCTCTTCTCTTATGCACCGAAGTGCCTCTTGGGTTGCACCAAAGTGCCTCCTAAATTTTGCTCCAAGGAGCCTCTTAATGAGGACCTTATATAAGCTATCTTTTACATTATCTGTCTCTTGAAAAACTCTTACTTTGTTCTTAAAACTTAACTTTAACTTTACTCTTAATATTCATGAAGGTGATAGATAATAAGGACAATAAAAATGTGACATTCAATTCACCATACATTCATTGACTTTAAGCAATTGAAATAGATAAAACATTTGATGACATTCATTGCATTATCATACATACATAAAAATAATAATTAACTATGTTCAATTAGCATGGACCACTTACCTTGCACTTGGGGAAGATCTGATTTCCTTCCTAGGTTCAGTAAATCCTACTCACATCCTTAGGGTATGAAAATCCTAAGCATCCTATTCATAACATTCAACATATCAATCCATGTTCCATTTATCACCTTAAACCCTAATGTTGATACACTTTATTCTTATTCTCAATTTAGGCCTAATATTCTATTTTTATCCAAAAAAAGGTCAGACTTTGACTATTAGGATCGTTTAAACAAGTGATGGAATTAAATCCATGAATCTAGGGTTTGGATGCATTATATCATATTGAAGTAAGCACCTTTATGCATTTTTTAAATAAGAAGCATTATCCATTCTCAATTATATTTTATTTGTATTCCTCTCATTTTTCTGATAAATTTTCATATAAAACTTATTTTGATCTGACCATCCTAGCAATTTCTATGAATTTTACAATATTATAGATCTTGGCCAATCACATGAGGCCACGTCAGAGAAACGTTACTTACCTAGTAGGCCACGCAGGCTCAGCGAAGCCAATGGCTCGTAGTCGCATCGGCAAGGTTCTCCACACGGGCGTCTTTTGCTTAAATCCTAAAAGACAAAAGTGCCCCTGACATCCAAAGTGCGAGTTGAGGGCAGGCTGGTAAATTGATTGAGACTCATCTTCTACCTTTGGCTGCATCGCGAGTAGACCTAGGCCAGTCAACTAAATGGTTGACTTCAAGCTAGGGTTCTCCTGGGTGGAAAATGAGGACTCAAGCCTCTTCACCTCATCCGTCCGAATTGGCCGACGGTCCCAAACTCGCCGAAGGTGGTCAGATTGAGGAGAACGGTGAGGGGAGTTCTCTATACTGTTTGGAGTAGAATCGTAGGAAGGGGACGATGCTGGTAGAGGAATTGATGGTGGTGCGAGGATTCTGGAGTCAAGAAGGGTATTTCTGAATGAGAGGATCGATTGCAAGGGGTACCTACCCTTTTTATTAGTCGGACCCAAAGAGGGTTGGCCAACGGCTGGTCAGAGAATTGGGTGAATTTTGTACAGCCTTCCCTTTTCGATGAAATTGGGGATGAACATGTACGGAAAGTCCTCATGAAATTATTGGAGATATTTTTAGATGTTCTTGTGGACTAGAGAGATATAAGTGTGTGATAGAAAACTCCTTTTACTGTTTTCTTATTTCCTTTTTGGCCGAAGGTGGGAGACGACATGGACGTCGTCGGATCTTAATCCAACGGCCATGGGGACGTGTGACAAACTAATAGACCGGACCGTAGTTTCCTAATCAAATTATAATATGTGACATTTAATGCATTTCCCTCAACCCTTTACACTTTAGGAAATTTATTTAATTGATATCTCTTTTTCCTTAATTCCGATTGGTCCCAAATTTTAAAGAAAAGTTTTTAATATTTAATTCTATCTATGATAAAGATTTGGGGACAAAATATGAAAGTTACGTATCCTTTTCTTGCCCCTTAAGTATTCAACTTATTTAATTGATTAAGACATTAATTAACCTCATTTTCCATCCAAACTCCGCAATCAACTTCAATTTGGTGTATTCTTTGTTTAATTATAAACTTGAACAGAATATAATTCATTAGTTGCCTTTAACACCCCTTTTCTAGAAAATTCCACACTATTCCCATTTTGTCATTTAAATTTAACTTTAATGCATTGATTGATTGGGCATTGTGAAAATGACTTTCCTTTTTGAAATCTAGATCCAAAAATCAAGATTATAATTTATCATCCATGTCATATATATTCTTTACCCTTTTGAGCAACTATCATGGACAGAGAGGGGAAAAGAAAAGAAGAAAAAAAAGAGTAATTGTATTTATGAATCTTATTCTGAAAGCTATCAAATGAAAGAAGGCTTATTAAAATCATCTAACTCTTAATTTCAAAATCTTTGTCTTAGTTTCTCTTTCATCTATTTTTAACATTTTCAAGATTAGGAGAGAGAATAGGGAAGCCATCATTTATATCTTTGAATTACTTGTGACACATAATGCACCTAAAAGAAAGATGCATTATGAGTTATATTTTATTCCTCTCACTTTATTATATTTAATTAATTTTCTTTTATGGCCTTTTTACATTAAGACCCTCAACTATTTCTATTTAAGAAAAACTACATTTTTGAATTTCAAATTATTCTCGAAAATTTGGGATGTTACAATTCTACCCACCTTAAATAAATTTCGTCCTCGAAATTTTTCTTAGGATACTATCAACCTTAGGGTTTTGCTTACCTTTTTGTTCAAATGACAAACAACATTTCAAGATCCATTTATGTTCATAATTTTGCATAAAAAGAAGTATGTTTCAAGTGGCATTTTGATTGCATAAAAACATAAACTAATCATTCCTTTGGTATCCTTCTTAACTTTATTTAGGGCTTATGAAACTAAACTTAGCACTATATTTAAGACTTCTACCTCAACTTTGTCATGTCTTTCTAACATTAGGTGTAGATGACAATCTATTTTAGGTCTTTTGTATTGCCCATCTTTTTGGCTTCCCCAGGTAGGTGTTGATTAGGCACATACCCAACGATGACAGATCCTATTACGCTACCCTTCACCAACCTAATAGTACACATGTCCCATACCACATATACTATTATGAAGGGGAAAGATGCACAATAGTCTAATGCTTATGACATCCCTCCACATTCCTCACATGGTGTGCACCAACCAATGAGATAAGAGAGGATATGTCACTAGCTAAGATTAGGTCAATACCTAAGATCCAAGCTAGACATACACATACCCCTAATGTAAACTTCTACCCTAGGGTTAAAACTCTTGCTATATGAGGGTTTGATACTCTTCCTTGGATTCCTTTCCTATACCTTATTCTCATATCTTCGTTCTAAGGTGACTATGTGAATCATTCTTGCCTAGTGGCCATTTACCAAATTGCTCTGATACGATATTGTAACACCCCACTTTTCATCACATGTATAAATCACTGAGCAGAAGCACTTTACTCAAGGGGGTGTCACAAACATGATATTCATTTGCAATTTGAATAAATGAAACACTTTTCATTATGTAAATATGATTCATACATAGCTTTTTGGCAAAATAAATCTACATCAAATACACTTAATATACTGTGGTAGCAAGACCATACATGATGTAATGCTATCTAAACTTTGGATCATCTTAGTAAATGGCACCCCACTAGGTCTTTTCTTCTTGAAGATTCCTTGAGCTATCCATTGCACTTCTTGCTCCTAAGCTTTCTCCTTACATGCGGGCATCACGCCCCCAACCATGCATAAAACCAATGGTAAGTGGAATTGAACATATTATAATATAAAGAAAACTTGTAAACTGAAAATAAACTTTTTTTAAGGAAGCCAGGAGGCTATTTTATTCATCTTGCCCTCCTCTTGCAAGCCAATATGGGAAAAAAATTCCAACCTTCTAAATAATTTCGGGAAATAAACTTGGAGGTACTACCTCCATTACATTTCTCACTAACTACAATATCTTTAATGCATTCAGGTGGTCTAGGTAATTCAAAACACCCTACCTTGTGTTTTTGGAAATCCCTAGCCAGCCTATCAGCCATTTGATTACATTCCCTTGATATGAACTGTATGCTCCACAGTCTATGCTCCTTAAGAGCTTGCCTGATCCGATTAATGCTTCTTGAATATCTTGGAAACTCCTCCTCGTCTGACTGAAGAATATCCACCAGCACCTTGCAGTCAGTCTCAAGAATGAGGCCCGATATATTGTTGTTGCAGGCCATCGCCACAGCAATATCCATGCCCTGGATTTCCGCCTGAAGCGCATAGCTAGCTATTACACTTCTGACATGTCCATCAATCCACTTACCAGCACAATCTCTAGCAATGATGGCTACTGTTGCTTTGCCAGGTCTTAAAGCTGCATCTGAGTTGATTTTGATATACCCTTGTGTGGGAAACCTCCAGTAACCTTCTTTCTTCTTCATTCGATAATCAGTATTCATGCTCCAGGCCTTGTCAATCAGCAGCATTTCGTTTCTGATCATCTGCACTTGTCTATCCACCAGTATGACATGATCTTCAAACACTTGTTGATTATGCCTCCTCCAGATGAACCAGCATGTAATCAAGAACCGTTTCCTCACATAAGCTTCTTTTTTCATCTGCTTGTTCACCCATGAACTGTCCTCCATCTGATTGAACTCAACTAAATCTTCTCTATTCAGAATACTTGCCCATATCGCTTTAGCTTGATCACAGTCTATGAGCACATGGCAAATGGTTTCGTCTTGGCCTCTGTATCTACTACAAGTTGTAGTCGAGCACATATTCCTTCTATGCCATCTGCAATTAGTTAAAAGAGCCCCATGCATAAGAAGCCACCCAAAGTTTCTGAACTTTGCAAGTAGATTCATCTTCCATAACATATCCCATTCTCCTTCTACATGGATTTCTCTCTCCCTTCTTACAATGTTGTAGGCAGATTTGGTAGTGAACTTGCCATGTGGTGTGCCTGTACATATTCTCACATCTGGTCCTGAGAAAGCATTAGGGGGTTTGATATTCAGGATTTCCCTGACCACTGGCGTGGGAATCCAATGCTTGAGAAACTCAATATCCCATCTCCCATTATCTAGCACTACACTTCCAACAAGCAAATCTTTTATTGCAGCAGGCACTTCCCGCCTAACAAGGTCAATCAACTTCATCTTAGGCTCCACCCATTCCTCATCCCAGAACAGGGTACTCTTCCCATTCAAAATAACCATAACTGAGCTCTCATTGATCAGCTCTTTAATTTAAGTGTGGCAGCAGCTAGTTTGGATGAGTTCGTGATCTTTCCTCCATTTTAATTGTTGTATTTGTCTCTCATGTAATCGCTCCAGATGGATTTTCTGTTAGAGACAATATTCCAAGCATTCTTGGTTAATAGGGAAATGTTCCAGTCTCTCATAGATTTGAGGCCGAGACCTCCATTGTCTTTATGACATGTGACTTTGTTCCAGGCAACCAACGACGTAGGGTTTTCTTTGTGTCCCCCGCTGCATAAAAATCTCCTGATGCATCCATCAATACGATCGCATAAACCTAGTGAGAGAGCCACAGTCTGCATAGTATAAGTGGGGATTGCTTCCCGCACAGACTTAGCAAGACAACTTCTTCCAGCTAAGGATAAACATTTCACAGCCCAACCATTGACTTTAGTGTCAATTCTCTTTAGGATGTCAGTATAGGTTTCCTTTTTAATCCTCTTGTGGATGATCGGTACTCCTAGGTACCTTCCAAGGTCAGCAGTTTCTTTGAACTGACCTATCCGGTTTATAACACGCCTGGTCGATTGAGGGACACTAGTCGCATAAAACACTTGAGTTTTGGATATAGATATCGTCTGTCCTGAAGCTTTCTCGAACAAACTAAAACACTGTTTAATATTCCTCATCTGGTTCTTCGTCGCTTCACCAAATAGGATTAGATCATCCACAAAGCAAAGATGGGAAATGTTTCCTCCTTTTCGCCCTAGTTTGATAGGCTTCGACTGGCTCTCGGCAACATACCTCAAAATAAGCTGGCTGAGTCGTTCTATACACAACACAAAAATATAAGGCGACAATGGATCGCCTTGTCAGAGTCCACGACTAGGTTTAAATGGCTCTTTGGATTTCCCGTTCCATAGGATAGAGCACTCTCCTGTGCGAATAGAATTCATGATGTAGGCTGTAATGCTAGACGGTAAACCAATCTTCTGAAGAGTATCCACAATGAAGTCCCAAGATATTCTGTCGTATGCCTTGGCAAGGTCTATTTTGATTGCCATTGTTTTGGCTGCAGACTTCTTTCTCATTATATAGATGACTTCCTGGGCCACCGCAATGTTATTTGTGATCCGTCGTCCAGGTACAAAAGTGCTTTGCACATCAGAAACCCAATTGGGTAAGTGAATCTTCAGTCTCTCGACAGATACTTTGGATATCAGTTTAAGGCAGAAGTTATTTAAAGAAATCGGCCTCAGCTAGTCACAACTAGTATGGTTCAGTGTCTTAGGGATAAGCACGATAGTGGATCTACACATTTCGTTGCTGAGAGGTACTCCAGCTAGCGCCGTCTTTGCTGTGGATACAACTGACTTCTTGATAGTGTTGCAATGATTCAGAATAAACAAACTGTTAATCCCATATGGACCATTGGCTTTATAAGGATTCATATCTTTCACTATCGTATGACATTCCTCATTAAGATGCGATTGAGCCTGTGAGAGTTTCCTGAACTCTACTGGAATTTGCCTCATTGCCCCTCCTTTGGATCTACCCGTTGTGGACAACAAATTTTTGAAGTGATTGTGCACCATTTGAACAATGTCGGCCTCCTCATGGACCCAGTTGCCATCGTTGTTCTTGAGCATGGAAATGGTACTGGACCTTCGTCTTTGTTTGACATAAGCGCTGTAAAATTTAGTATTACAGTCTCCATTGCGCAGCCAGTCAATATGACTGTTGAGTCTCTATTCCTCCTCTTCCTCCTTTAGAATCCTGTCTAAAGTGGCCTTCATGTCTATGCATATACCATCCGTTATTGGATTGTAACTCTCAGCAAGTTCCTTCTCAAGCTTAGCAATATTCCGCAAGATTTTAGCATTGGTTTTTCTTTTAGTATTGGCACGGACCTTATCCCAATTAGACATATCTTCCTTGGAAAGCTCTAGGGCTTCATAGAACTCCTTCTTGTCTTTCCACTTCTTAGCAAGCATCGTCTTGAAGCTCTCATCTCGTGCCCAACAGGATTTAGCTATGAACCGCCTAGGTCCCCGAGTGAGGCCATTGCTTCTCACCAACAGGGGACTGTGATCCGATTTGAGTCTAGGAAGATGTTCGACATAATAATTATGATACTTTTGTATGAATTCTTTTTTGGAAACAGATCTATCCAATCTCTGTTGGAGAATCCCCCATTTAAAAGTGAACTTAGGACCTGAAAAACCAAGGTCACTAAGTCCAGCAGCAATCAAGGTTTCTTGGAACATGGACGCTTCAGTATAGTTGTAATGTCTGCTTCGCATCTTCTCATATGGGTAGCAGGTAGTGTTGAAATCTCCCAACACTAACCAAGTTCGATCGTACATCTCTCCCATCTTAATGACATGCTTCCATAAAAGCTTTCTAACATTGGTGTGTGGATTAGCATAAACAAAAGTTATGAGAGTGGATTGGTTCACAGAACAAGTGACGAACTGTCTATGGCAGTTGAGGATTTGCACCTTACAATCATGTTCCCTCCAACAAACCCATATTCCATCTGCGAAGCCTTGAGCTTCCACTCAGAAAGAACGATCAAATCCCAGCTTCTTAATAGTACTTGTAGCTCTAGCGCCACTTAGCCAAGGTTCCACTAGGGTAACAATCTTCGGTTTATAAACAGACATTAACTCTTTAAGGTTCAGATGTGTTTCCTTCTTACCTACTCCCCGAATATTCCAACAAAGAATGTCAAGCATCATTAAGAAGAAGATGGGGGTTCCTTGTCGATAGTGTCACCCTCTAGAGCAACATTTTCTTTGTCTTCTTCAAGGCTCACCTCCTCAGTCAAAGTGCCAGTACTTTCTTGGCTGGTGGCCCTTGGATCTTCCTTATCTGGTGGTACAGTAACTGATATACCTAGATCTTTTCTGCGTGCATTGCGCCTTCTGTTCTCCTAAGGTATTATGTGCAATTCTAAGAAATTCTGTTTCATCTTTGACCCACTTCCTTTAGATTTCCTTCCTCCGACACTCCGACACTCATCCGAGTGCATGATAGGTCTTCGTTAATGTCCTGTATAGTTTTAGGAAATTTATGGTTTTTATCCTCCTTTGCAGTCTTCTGGACTTCAGTCATCATTTCCTCTTTTCCACCATCTTCTACAACAATGACTTCAATCACCTCATTGATGTCTGGTGTTGTAATGACATGGTCTATCTTAGACTGGTTCTTTGTGGTGTTTCCTATCCTCACAATGTTTGTTATGTTCTTCAAAACATCTCGGCTTCCTTATTTGTTACCCTCATTGCTGGAAGCTTTCTTCTTTTTTCTCCAGACCGTGGTGGTCTTCTATGCTGATCGTTGGCTATATTAGGCTCACCAGTTTCCTCAGTTACAGGTCTCTCTTCTGTCTGTTCTTCCATCACATCTTCTAGTGTCCCAAATCTAGTCTGATCTCTCGCTGCACTTGGGGACTTATGTTGTCGTGATTGATTCCTTCCACTTTCTATGTGTTTCTGTATCTGCCATTCACTATGTTGGTTTGCTTGTTGCTTTCTGCTCCCCCCTCCTACCTGCTGCTCATGAGTGGCACTGTCATCCATGTTCAGCGGGTGTACAAGGTTGCAACTCTTAGATATGTGACCATCATTGCCGCATATATCACACCACATAGGCATTCCTTCGTATTCAATCTCATACTCTTCTCTGTTGATTAGGATGAAAGGGCTATGTTCCTTTTTGGTATTTAGTTCAACAGCCAGCCGAACAAACTTGCTTCTATTCCTGCTCATGGTATGAGTGTCTACTTTAATCAGCCTCCCCAACGCTAGCCCAATATAGTCGAACATGGTTGAAACGTATAAGTGCAGGGGCAGATTCAGGATGCGCACCCATGAGATGATCAATTCTGGGTATTCCTCCTTAGGTTTGAATGTTGGATACCAGTCCCACACCAGAAGATTCATGCCAAATATTTTCCAGGGGACACCTGTCAAAGCTTCTTCGAAGTCTCTACGGCAAGATAGTTGTATAACAAAATGGCCAAGTTCCATCTCATACATGTTAAATCTACCAGTGATCTTCCACATAAGCTTCATGCGATCTCTAAGGGTCATCTACCCTATGTCAGCACCTAACAGCCTAACCACAACAACAAACTTCCATGGTTTTGCAAGTCATTCTTCGGCTTCATGGACAATCGAGATGGCCGGTCTATTGTCTACCTCCCCCAACGTGACCTCGCCTACAGATAATCCTTCCTCAAAGAGTTTCTCCAGAAAATTGTCGCTGCCGCCTTGGGGTATAACCATGTTGACCATCTCACTGAAGGTTCTTGGCATCTGTTCCTTCTCCTTATGATTTGCATCACCCGAACCTTTCGCTAGTCCCGGTACGGTATTGTCTTCCCCAACATCTCCCTTTTCCGACATATTTCTTCTTGTATTTGTGGTTGCCTTTGATGCTTCGCTGTCCCTGTCAACTGCTTCTCCGCATTGACCACCTCCATAATTGAACTCCAGACCTAGTTCTGGTATGACAAATCCGCTCATCAGAGCCTTTCCCTGGGCTTGGTTTGCCTACTTCTCATTTTCCTCTCAGCGAGATATCTCATCTGCACCTTCAATACTAGTATTTCCTCCACCACGATCCACTTCAGGATTAGGGTTCTCCCTGTCACCGCCAGTGCCGCCAGACCCCCTATGTCCCCTAGGTTTCATCGCCGCTTAACTGAAAATAGACTTTGAACATCAAACAATAAACATTAAACAATAAACATTAAACATTAAACATTAAACATTAAACATTTAAAAGACATACAATTACTTTTTAAATTCTCTTTTATCATGACCTACATAAGGATCCTCAGGTTGCACATTAGTGCCTCTTCTCTTATGCACCAAAGTTCCTCTTGGGTTGCACTAAAGTGCCTCTTAAATTTTTCTCCGAGGAGCCTCTTAATGAGGACCTTATATAAGCTATCTTTTACATTATCTTTCTCTTGAAAAACTCTTACTTTGCTCTTCAGACTTAACTTTAACTTTACTCTTAATATTCATGAAGGTGATAGATAATAAGGACAATAAAAATGTGACATTCAATTCACCATACATTCATTGACTTTAAGCAATTGAAATAGATAACACATTTGATGACATTCATTGCATTATCATACATACATAAAAATAATCATTAACTATGTTCTATTAGCATGGACCACTTACCTTGCACTTGGGGAAGATCTGATTTCCTTCCTAGGTTCAGTAAATCCTACTCACATCCTTGGGGTTTGAAAATCCTAAGCATCTTGTTCATAACATTCAACATATCAATCCATGTTCCATTTATCACCTAAAACCCTAATGTTGATACACTTGTATTCTTATTCTCAATTTAGGACTAATATTCTATTTTTATCCCCAAAAAAAGGTCAGACTCTGACTATTAGGATCGTTTAAACAAGTGATGAAATTAAATCCATGATGCTAGGGTTTTGATGCATTATATCATATTAAAGTAAGCACCTTTATGATTTTTTTTAAATCAGAAGCATTATCCATTCTCAATTATATTTTATTTGTATTCCTCTCGTTTTTCTAATAAATTTTCATATAAAACTTATTTTGATCTGACCATCCTAGCAATTTCTATGAATTTTGCAATATTAATAGATCTTGGCCAATCACATGAGGCCACGTCAGAGAAACGTTACTTACCTAGTAGGTCACACAAGCTCAGCGAAGCCAATGGCTCACAGTCGCATCAGCAAGGTTGTCCACGTAGGTGGCTTTTTCTTAAATCCAAAAAGACAAAAGTGCCCCTGACATCCAAAGTGCGAGTTTAGGGCAGGCTGGTATATTGATTGAGACTCATCTTCTACCTTTGGCTGCGTCGTGAGCAGACCCAGGCCAGTCAACTGAATGGTTGACTTCATGCTAGGGTTCTCCTAGGTGGAAGGCGAGGACTCAAGCCTCTTCACATCGTCCGTCCGAACTGGCCGACGGTCCCAAACTTGCCGAAGGTGGTCAGATTGAGGAGAACAGTGAGGGGAGTTCTCTGTACCATTTGGAGTAGAATCACAGGAAGGGGACGACGTTGGTAGAGGAATTGAGGGTGGTGTGAGGAGTCTGGAGTCAAGAAGGGTATTTCTGAATGAAAGGATTGATTGCAAGGGGTACCTACCCTTTTTAGCAGTCGGACCCAAAGAGGGTTGGTCGACGGCTGGTCAGAGAATTGGGCAAATTCTGTACAGCCTTCCCTTTTTTATGAAACTAGGGATGAACATGTACAGAAAGTCCTCACAAACTTATTGGAGATATTTCTAGATGTTCTCGTGGACTGGAGAGAGAGGAGTGTGTGATAGAAAACTCCTTTTACTTTTTCCTTATTTCCTTTTTGGTTGAAGGTGGGAGATGACCTGGACATCATCGGATCTTGATGCAACGACCATGGGGCCACGCGACAAACTAATAGGATGGACCGTAGTTTCCTAATCAAATTATAATATGTGACATTTAATGCATTTTCCGCAACCCTTTTCACTTTAGGAAATTTTATTTAATTGATATCTCCTTTTCCTTAATTCCGATTGGTCCCAAATTTTAAAGGAAAGTTTTAAATATTTAATTCTATCTATGATAAAGATTTGGGGTCAAAATATGAAAGTTAAGTATCCTTTTCTTGCCCCTTAAGTATTCAACTTATTTAATTGATTAAGACATTAATTAACCTCATTGTCCATCCAAAGTTGGCAATCAACCTCAATTAGGTGTATTATTTGTTTAATTATAAAATTGAACTGAATATAATTCATTAGTTTCCTTTAACATCCCTTTTCTAAAAAATTCCACACTATTCCAATTTAGTCATTTAAATTTAACTTTAATGCATTGATTGATTGGGCATTGTGAAAATGACTTTCCTTTGTGAAATCTAGATCTAAAAATCGAGATTATAACTTATCATCCATGTCATATATATTCTTTACCCTTTTGAGCAACTATCATGGAAGGAGAGAGGAAAAGAAAAGAAAAAAAAAGAGTAATTGTATTTATGAATCTTATTCTGAAAGATATCAAATGAAAGAAGGCTTCTTATTAAAATCATCTAACTCTTAATTTCAAAATCTTTGTCTTACTCTCTCTTTCATCTGTTTTTAACATTTTCACGATTAGGAGAGAGAAAAGGGAAGCCAACATATATATCTTTGAATTACTTATGCACCTAAAAGAAAGATGCATTATGAGTTATATTTTATTCCTTTCACTTTATTATATTTAATTAATTTTCTTTTATGGCCTTTTTACATTAAGACCCTCAACTATTTCTATTTAAGAAAAACTACATTTTTGAATTTCAAATTATTCTAAAAAATTTGGGATGTTACACTGATAATCATAGGTGCATGTACGTAGTGAAAGGTTAAGTAAACT
The DNA here is from genome assembly GCA_963693085.1 of Alisma plantago-aquatica. Taxonomy (NCBI): domain Eukaryota; kingdom Viridiplantae; phylum Streptophyta; class Magnoliopsida; order Alismatales; family Alismataceae; genus Alisma; species Alisma plantago-aquatica. Next base: position 999,960,076 of record OY856412.1, read on the forward strand.
GAATAAGGTATGATGGTGATGTGTGTTCTTGGTACATGGAACAATGATAAGTATGATTTAATACTTAAATAATGCTATGTGCTCTAAGATATGTGGAAGCATTGACTTAGGGCTTAAATTAATGAGGTAATCATAAAACCCTAATCAATAAGGAAAATTACAATACATAAGTTTAATTGAATACTTATGAAGGTATTATGTAATTTTAGACATGTGGAACAATGAGTTAGGTTTTGGATATTAATTGTAATATCAATGCATTCTCCAAGATGCATGAAGTTTTGAATTAGGGTTTGATCTTTGATAATGTGATCATGAAACCCTAATTGAGAAGGATGAGAAACCCTAAACCTAATTTTGGGTAATGGGTTGAGAAACCCTAATTGATATGAAATGGGAAACCCTAACCCTAATATAGGATGATGTTATATGAAACCGTAATACAGGGTGCTGGTATGTGAAACTCTATTTAATAAAGATGGGAAACCCTAACCCCAATATAGGGTGATGTTATGTGAAACCCTAATACAGGGTGATGGTATGTGAGACTCTAATTAATAAAGATGGGAAAACCTAACCATAATGAGGGAATAATGGTGTTATCTTGTATTACATAAGGTAGATACATAATTGATATGGTTGTTATCAAGCATATTAACCATGCAGGTATCATGAAATGATGAGCATAACTAGGTATAAATTATAATGTTAATGGGCCTTGTGATCCATTATTTTATTTGTTGCCTAGTGAAAGGTGACAAGAAGTTTAATATGCCTGGTAAACTATGTGGGATGCTTGTGTAACAAGTATCATGAATATCTTGGTCAAATGACCTGGAGGTAATAGTTACCTGATAGTGGTAACCATGTTCAGTGATGATTTAAGGGTTTGAATAACCAGATCTAGTAAACATGATGATGGTATTGTTGAGGGATGTGAATTCCCAGTAATGAGATAAGGGATTGAGATCCCAATGTTTTATAAAGTTTTGAAAAGTACTTGATAGAAGTATTACATGTTTCTTTGTAGTATTTGTCATAATAATTCTTGTATGAAAACTTGACTGATGCTAAAAGAATATGGTAATGTACTTAAATAATCAAGTGGAATTTTATCATGTAGAGCCCTGGCCATAGATCCATCATCGTCAGTAGCTGGTGATGGTGAAATGAATTCTCCTATGGGTTAATCCAGAGCGTATATTGTTGAATATGTGGGGTTTCTCCTAGCCGAAAAAGGAGGATTAGAGTGAAACATCGGTTGTAGACTCAATATATGTATAAGAGCATGGTGAACAGGCCCATGGCTCAGTGTGATAGAGCATGAATGTGTTCATAGCTCAGAGAGCATGGTGAACTAGCCCGTGGCTCATATTTACTAGCGCCATGACCTGTAATAAGGAGGGCTAGAGAATGGGTAGCCTATGGGAGCTAACCCTCTAGCTAAGGTCACTTAAGCAAGAGACTGCGGTCCTGGTTGTGGTCTCGCACTGACCGAGATGGATGAGATCTTGGAGTCTAGCTCTTCCTTTGATCTTGTATGGTATGGGCTTTGGGTTTTGCAACCGAAGGTTGGATTTGAGAGGTACGGCTCACTTCCTCAGGGCATAAGAGTGATTGTAAAATGTAATTAGCCGTGTAGCATATTTACTTAAGGATGAAATACAAAAATCATTGGTTGACGTTACATTGCTTAATGTATCCTAAATGGATAGATGTTATACATGTTCTTCATATTCCTTATTAAAATGGATAGATGATTTATTGCTTTATCATTCAAAGCTGTAATGCTTCAGGAAAATGTTATTGCCCTATTATACTTAAACAGTGATTCATCATGTTTATAAAAAGAATCCTCTGCTCAGTTATCATTATTTATCTGCAATAATAATGTTTTTGGCAGAGAGTTATATCTCTCGCTGGGACAATTACATTTGTCTCACCCCCGTGGGATCCAACATTTTTAGGTGGACGAGGACGAGGAGGTAGAGACCATACAGCAAAGGAAGGACAGCAGCATCAGGAACAGTAGTAATATCTCAGGTGGAGATATTGACTGTCATGTCATGTAGATATGAGTCCTATGTGTCGTCTTTGTACTCTCAGGTCCTTAGAGTCAGTAGTTAGTGTTTTCATTATCGATCTGAGATTTTGGCTTGAATGCCTTGAGGTTTTATTTTTTTTATGATCTAACAAAGCATCTGTTGTATGTATTCCTCGAGAAGAGATGGTACATGGAATGTACATATGTAATACTTTGGTTCTTGATATAAGAGTTTCCCGAGAATGGATTTCTTTGTAAATGGTTTTAATTTTTAGTGATTTTTAGTAATCCGCTGCTAATGTTTTCTTCCGCATTAATTATCACCTTGCGACGACCTAATTTGAGGTCAGACTGTCTCATAGTTAGAGTGATATCAGAGCTCTAGGTTTGCTTAGTCTACATAGACATAGTATTAAGGTTATTGAGTTTGTTCTAGTGTCTTTCAGTGTATCTGATAGTGACTTTTGCTCATATAGGAGAAGAAGAACTTGAATATGGCTGGATCACATGAAGAACATGATGCTGAAAGTAGTTTTGCTACACTAGGAGGAGGTGCAAGGGATCACGCTAGAGAAGAACTAGTACCTGAACATCCCCAGCTTGACCAATCTACGCTAGAAAACCCAGCTTTCCATGCTCTATTTGGGCAGTTCATGGAGACTATGACACATATGGCGGATAGGATGCCACCACCTGCACCTAGGGCACTAGCTCACAATGAGGGATATGGAGCTGGAAAGACTTTTGAATAGCTTCGACGGGTAGGAGCCATTGATTCTGCCAGTATAGCTGACCCAGCAGACGTAGATTTGTGGCTGACAGAGCTAGAGAAGGCCTTCCGAATTCTTAATATCCCCGAAGTTGAAAAGGTTAGGCATGCAGTGTATCTGTTGAAAGGGAGTGTTGGTCATTGGTGGGCTATAGAAGAAGGCAAAAGGCCAGGTGTTGAAATCGGATGGGAAGAATTTCGATGTGAATTTGTTAGTAGAAACTTTCCCAAGACTTACCTAGATGAGAAAATCACTTAGTTTGAGCGGATAAGGCAAGGACCACTGAATATTACTGAGTATGAAGCTAAGTTTATGGAGCTTCTACGGTTTTGTCCGCACATGTCTGCTACAGATGAGGAAAGGATTCAACGTTTTGAGAAGGGTTTAAATGTTGATTTGACCACACCTACATCTACTCTAGATAATAGAGAGAGGTTTTCCACTTTTGTGGAGTCCGTTATGCGGATAGAAAGGTCTGTGACTGAGAAACGTCAAGCCCATAGTAGGAAAGAGCATACACAATTCCAGGGACAGAGGTCTGAGAGTTTTAAGAAACCAAGGTTTTCTGTACCAACAACACCACCGAGGTTCAATACTCAAACACAGTTGACATCTAGCAAGGGTAGAGGTCATAGTTTACCACCAGAGGGAGCCCACATCTCATCATCAATGTCAGTAATATAGGACAACCAAGGCCACAGTGGGGGAACAAAAGTTGTTACAAATGCGGGAAGATGGGACATCTGATGAAAGATTGTCTTGTTAGAGCTGTGAGTGTAACCCAACCACTAAGGCAGAGTCAACAAATCTCTCAGAGGCGACAGTTTAGTAGTGGCACTCCAGGACGTGGACAAGTGTCTCAAGCTGGTTCATCTGCACCCAACAACAGGGCGAGTGGTCCACAACCAACGACGACAAGATTCTATGCTATGAATCATCCGGAAGTAGTGGTCAACCCATTAGTAATGACATGTTAGATGGAATTGTTTCATTCTGATATGTCTACATCTTGTTTCATATCTATTTTGACTGATCCGGGTGCTACGCATTCCTTTATCACTCGAGAAGTGATTCATGATTACAATATGACTGTTAGTCATAGAGCAGATAATGTGTTATCAGAAACTCCGTTAGTTGGATATGCAGTGTTACGGGAGGTATGTTTTTCCTACATTCTTTACTTTTCTGATCACAACACTCAGGTGAATCTTAAACCACTTGAGATGCATGGTTTTCACATAATCCTTGGGATGGACACCCTAGAAAAGTATAAGGTTGTCTTGGATTGTGGTTCCAAGTAAGCTATGTTCACAGACAATGGTGATACATGGATCTTTTAGGGGGACAGAAAGATCCTTCCAACATGTCTAGTGTCAGCAATGATAGGTGAGAAACTGATGTGACAAGGATGTGAAGCATTTTTGGCACATGTGGTGGATACCAGAGCAAAAAGTCCTAATCTTTGTGAAGTACCGATAGTTAGGGAGTTTAAGGATGTGTTTCCTGAGGAACTTCTAGGTGCTCCTCCACCACGAGAGATTGATTTTAAGATTAATCCAATTTCTAGTACACAACAAATAGCTCAAACCCCTATAAAATGGCACCTGCTGAGATGGCAGAACTCAAGAAATAGTTACCGGAGTTGTTTGAAAAAGGTTTTATTCGACCAAGTACTTCACCATGGGTGCTCCGGTTCTCTTTGTGAAAAAGAAGGGCAGGTCTATGCGATTATGCATTGACTATAGACAACTAAATAAAGTAACCATAAAGAACAAATATCCGTTACCAAGAATAGATGATTTGTTTGACCAATTGCGTGGCGAAACTATATTCTCTAAAATAGATCTGAGGTCGGTATACCATCAGTTACGTATCAAGGAGAGTAACATACCTAAGTCAGCATTCAAGACAAGGTATGGTCACTATGAGTTCATAGTTATGTCGTTTGGACTGACTAATGCACTAGATGCATTCATGGAACTCATGAAAAGAATCTTCTGGCCATTCCTTGATCAATTTATAGTAGTCTTTATCGATGACATCCTGATTTAAAGTAAAGATGCTCAATAGCATGAGCAACACCTCAGTCAGGCTCTGACTTTACTAAGAGAGCACAAGCTATACGCCAATTTTAGCAAGTGTGAATTTTGGTTATCAAAAGTATCTTTCCTAGGACACATAATATCTGCCTCAGGTATCCGTGTTGATCCTAAAAAGGTGGAATATGTCTTGGAGTGGGAATAGCCAAAGACACCAATAGAGATACACAGTTTTCTAGGACTAGCAGGCTACGATAGGAGGTTCATTAAGAACTTCAGTTCTATAGCCTTACCCCTAACCAAGTTGACCAGGAAGGAGGTTCCTTTTGTCTGGAATGACAAGTGTCAACATTCTTTCCAGTTGTTGAAAGAAAGGTTGACCAGTGCACCTGTGTTAGCTTTACCTGAGCAAGGAAAGGGATATATTATTTTTTGTGATGCTTCTAAGAATGGTCTAGGATGTGTGTTGATGTAGGATAAACAAGTGATTTCTTTTACTTCTCGACAACTTAAGAAACACGAGGAAAATTAGCTGACACATGATCTAGAATTAGCTGCAGTGGTTCATGCGTTGAAGATCTGGAGACATTATCTCTATGGAGAGACATTCCAGATTTTCACAGACCATAAGAACCTAAAATACATATTTTCACAGCATGAGTTGAACATGACGCAACGCCGCTGGATGGAGTTAATCAAGGACTATGATTGTACAATTGATTATCATCCGAGAAAGGCTAATGTAGTGGCTGATGCACTAAGTAGAAAATCATCATTGCCAACCTTAGACAAAGCACAGTTGAACTCTATAGTGTACTTAAAATGAGACATGCTTGTCTCTTTGAGGAAAAACAATGTACAGCTTAAAGTATCTTTGTTAGCTGGACTGTTAGCTGAGATGCACATAAAACCTACTTTAAAACAATAGATCAAAGAGGCACAACAGGTTGATACTGTGATTTAGTAGATCAGATCAGAGTACGATAGTGAGAAATGAGATGGTTTTCATGAGTTAGATGATGAAGTAGTCTGTTACCATGGTAGGATGGTAGTACATGATGTCAATGACTTAAGGAATCTAGTTATGGAGGAATCTCATTCATCCATGTATGCAATGCATTCAGGGAGCACCAAAATGTATCATAACTTGAAAGATATGTATTGGTGGCCCGTATTGAAGAAAGATGTAACTGAGTTTGTTATGTGGTGTCCAGTGTGTCAGCAGGTTAAAGTTGAACATCAAAAACCCACAGGAACAATGCAACATTTACCTATACCACGGTGGAAATGGGATCACGTGACTATGGACTTTGTGTTTGGTTTACCCAGAACAGCCAAAAGTCATGATTCCATTTGGGTGATAGTTGATAGGTTGACTAAGTCAGAACATTTTCTTCCTGTTAAAACAACTTGTTCTGCTGAGAAACTTGCACATATTTATATAGATGAGATAGTGAGGTTACACAGAGTTCCTGCTACAATTGTTTCTAATAGAGGTCCCCAGTACACGAGTCATTTTTGGGAAAGACTACATAAAGCTTTGGGTACACAATTAAGGTTTAGTAGTGCCTTTCACCCAAAGACAGATGGACAGTCTGAGAGGACTATTCAAACCTTGGAGGATTTTCTTAGGGAATGTATCCTTCAGTTTGTAGGAAGTTGGGATCTACACTTGAGCTTAATAGAATTTGCTTACAACAATAGTTATTAGCACAATATTGATATGGCACCATATGAATCATTATGTGGTAGACGTTGTAGATCTCCTTTATTCTAGTATGAAATGGGAGAATGCCAACTTTTGGGTCATGAATTAGTACAACAGACAACTGAGAAGATTAAAGTAATACAACAACAGTTAAAGACTACATAGGATAGAAAGAAGTCATACACTGATAAATGGCAAAGACCTTTAGAATTCCAAGTTGGATACAAAGTATATCTCAAAGTCTCACCTTGGAAAGATGTTCTTAGATTTGGGAGAAAGGGTAAGTTAGATCCTAGATTTATGGGGCCTTATCCAATCATTGAACGGATTGGAAAGGTAGCCTATAAGCTGGAATTGCCACTTAAACTACATAGATTGCATCCAGTATTCCATATATCCATGCTGATACAGAGTTAGTTTTGCAACCTGTGGAGGAAGAATTAAATGAAGATATATCCTATGTAGAAGGACCAATGATGATTCTTGATAGAAGAATCAAAATGTTGAAAAAGAAAGACATAATGCTTGTGAAAGTTCTTTGGCATCATCGCGGCATTGAAGAGGCTACGTGGGAGTTGGAGGAAGAGATGAGGAGGAAGTACACTTCTCTTTTCTCTTGATTATTTCACAGATGAAATCCCTTTTAGGGGTGGATAATTGTAACATCCCTGACCTGGGTCATGCCTTAACCCTAGGAGTTTTTCTTAAGTAAGTAATTTAGATTCCTATTCTTATATTTTGAAAAGTAATTAAGACTAAAGGAGAGCTTATGTTTCAATTTTGCTCCTATTTGAATAATGTTGAATCAATATTTGCTTATTTTGGACTAAAGTGCAATTTACCCAATTTAAGGGTTTACCTTGCAAATTTTACATGATAAATGTTCTTTAAGTTTGATAGAATCATAAGAATGAGAATGATGCTGAGGTATGGCTTGTGGAAGCCTAAGTTCCAAGAAGAAGCTTGTTGGAGTAATGCTTGTATATTGAATAACTAGTTTTGGTGTAATCTGCAATTTACCCAAAAGCTAGTGTTGAAAATGTAAAATACCACCTCTAGAATATCCCTACTTCCTCTTGGTATCAATTAGAGAAAAGAAAAAGAGAGGGTTGAGCCACATTTGAGAAGTGATGCTCTTAAATATAAAATAATCAAGAAATGAACATAATTGATACCAAGTTATTTTGCAGCAAAAATAAATAATAATTGAGGTGCCCATCAACTAAAAAGGCTATGGTTGAAATCCTATAGTTGGAGGACGACCAAATGCTTTGAGTGGCACCGATATATCTTAAGTAGGTGAAGAAATTCACTCACATTTGTTAATTAAAAAGTAATGTCCACTAAAAATGGATAATAGTATTATAATGATTAAGGTGCTTAAGTGGTTGCTTTTAATTCAAGGATAATTGAGAGGAAATTGAAGGCAAGGAATATGGATTCATAGATAAGAAAGTGGAGGGGGCATGGGGCAAGAAAAGATGCAGATTTCTCTCCTACTTTCTCTCTCTTAAGAAATTCAATTATACATATATATACTCATTTATCCACTACTTGAAAGAGTATTTTTGCAAACAACTTTCACTCCTTACTTTGGCCGATGACCAAGGAGCTTAGGAGTAGGTGGAAAACTTTCCCCAAGCTGAAGGTAAGCTCCATGATCATCTTCAACCTTGAAATTGATGGTTGAAATCAGATTTCAACACTCATTTTCTTCTCTCTTCCATCCAATGCTCAACCTTGGATATCTTTTGCATCAAAGGAGTTGGAAACGAACCTTGGATAGTTGAAGGAGATACTTTTACCATTGAAGATGAGAAGATTAAAGCTTTTAATTTACTTTGAAGGTGGGTTATATAACTCGAACCCATTAATATTATTCATTGAATTCAATCTTGCAATATATTATGATCTATCCTTCTTCTTGAATATATCTTGATGCAATCGGTGAATCTATGAATATATCAGTTTTATGAACAATGGAAACTGAGGTTTATGATGATGAAATCATCTTAGCACACATTTATTAAAACAACAATATCAAATGGTTTTCAAAATAGTTGACGAAAAGGTTTCAAACTGTTTAATGATCAAACGGTTTTCAAATCGTTTAAGGGGTCAAACGGTTTTAACCTTGGGATGGCCAAATAGTTTCAAAGGATCTTCAAGACTAGTTAAGGTCTAAGGGTCTTCAAACCATTTGAGGGATTAGAGACCAAGACCGTTTGATGGTCTAAACAGTCTCAAACCATTTGAGGGATTAGGGTTGAAACGGTTTCAAAATCGATTGAAGATCAAAGGGGTCAAAATCATTTGAAGATTCAATGGTCTCAAAACCGTTTACAGGTTCAAATGGTTTCAAACCATTTGGAGACCAAATAGTCTCAAAACAATGAGAGATCAAATAACCCTATGATTGTTTATAATATATCTCAAAGTTGATTTCAATGGAAGTACCTCTAAAGTATTTAGGTGATTAATACATTTAGAGTGATTATCACTTGATGTCAATGAAAGTAATAAATTCAATACACTATGATAAGCATAGGTGCATGTACTTAGTGAATGGTTAAGTCAACTGAATAAGGTATTATGGTGATGTGTGTTCTTAGCGCATGGAACACTGTTAAGTATGATTTAATACTTAAATAATGCTATGTGCTCCAAGATATGTGGAAGCATTGACTGAGGGCTTAAATTAATGAGGTAATCATGAAACCCTAATCAATAAGGAAAATTACAATACATAAGTTTAATTGAATACTTATGATGGTATTATGTAATTCTCGATATGTGGAACAATGAGTTAGGTTTTGGATATTAATTGTAATAAATGCTTCTCCAAGATGCATGGAGTTTTGAATTAGGGTTTGATCTTTGATAATGTGATCATGAAACCCTAATTGAGAAGGATGAGAAACCCTAAACCTAATTTTGGGTAATGGGTTGAGAAACCCTAATTGATATGAAATGGGAAACCCTAACCCTATTAAAGGGTGATGTTATGTGAAACCCTAATACAGGGTGATGGTATGTGAAACTCGAATTAATAAAGATGGGAAACCCTAACCCCAATATAGGGTGATGCTATGTGAAACCCTAATACAAGGTGATGGTATGTGAAACTCTAATTAATAAAGATGGGAAACCCTAACCCTAATGATGCAATAGTGGTGTTATCTTGTATTACATAATATTGATATGTAATTGATATGGTTGCTATCAAGCATACTAACCATGCAAGTATCATGAGATGATGAGCATAACCAGGTATAAATTATAATGTTAATGGGCCTTGTGAGCCATTATTTTATTTGTTGCCTAGTGAAAGGTGACAAGAAGTTTAATATGCCTGGTGAACTATGTGAGATTCTTGTGTAACAAGTATCATGAATACCTTGGTCAGATGACCTAGAGGTAATAGTTACCTGATAGTGGTAACCATGTTCAATGATGAAATAAGGGTTTGAATAACCAGATCCAGTAAACATGATGATGGTATTGTTGAGGGATGTGAATTCCCAGTAATGAGATAAGGGATTGAGATCCCAATGTTTTATAAAGTTTTGAAAAGTACTTGATAGAAGTATTACATGTTTCTTTGTAGTATTTGTCATAATAATTCTTGTCTGAAAACTTGATTGATGCTAAAAGAATATGGTAATGTACTTAAATAATCAAGTGGAATTTTATCATGTAGAGCCTTGGCCATAGATCCATCATCGTTAGTAGTTGGTGATGGTGAAACATATTCTCCTACGGGTTAATCCGAAGTGTATATTGTTGAATATGTGGGGTTTCTCCTAGCTAAAAATAGGAGGATTAGAGTGCAACTTCAGTTGTAGACTCAAGATATGTATAAGAGCATAGTGAACAGGTCCATGGCTTAGTGTGATAAAGCATGAATGCGTTCATGGCTCAGAGAGCACGATGAACTGGCACGTGGCTCAAATTTACTAGCGTCGTGACCTATACCAAGGCAGGATAGAGAATGGGTAGCCTATGGGAGCTAACCCTGTGACTGAGATCATTTAAGCAAGAGACTGCGGTCCTACTTGTGGTCTCGCTCTGATCGAGACAGATGAGATCATGGAGTCCGGCTCTTCCTTTGATCTTGTATGGCACCGGCTTTGGGTTTTGCAACCGAAGGTTGGATTTTAGCGGTACAACTCACTTCCTCAAGGCATAAGAGTGATTGTAAAATGTAATTAGCCGTGTAGCATATTTTCTTAAGGATGAAATTCAGAAATCATTGGTTGACGTTGCATTTCTTAATGTATCCTAAATGGATAGATGTTATACATGTGTTTCATATTCCTTATTAAAATGGATAGATGATTCATTACTTTATCATTCATAGCTGTAATGCTTTAGGAAAATGCTATTGCCCTGTTATACTTAAACAGTGATTCATCCTATTTATAAAAAGTATCCTCTGCTCAGTTATCATTATTTATCTGTAATAATAATATTTTTGGCAGAGAGTTATATCTCTCCTTGGGATAATTACAATTGTCTCACCCCCATGGGATTCAACATTTTTAGGTGGACGAGGACGAGGAGGTAGAGACCATACAGCAAGGGAAGAACAGCAGCATCAGGAACAATAGTAATATCTCAGGTAGAGATATTGGTTGGCATGTCATGTAGATATGAGTCCTATGTGTCGTCTCTGTACTCTCAGGTCCTTGGAGTTAGTAGTTAGTGTTTTTATTATCGATCTATGATTTTGGCTTGAATTCCTCGAGGTTTTATTTTTTTTATGATCTAACAAAGCATCTGTTGTATGTATTCCTCGAGAAGATATGGTACATGGAATGTACATATGTAATACTTTGGTTCTTGATATAAGAGTTTCCTGGAAATGGATCTCTTTGTAAATGGTTTTAATTTTTAGTGATTTTTAGTAATCCACTACTAATGTTTTCTTATGCATTAATTATCACCTTGCGACGGCCTAGTTTGAGGTCGGGTTGTCTCAATTGTCCTTTGGGATACCATAATCAATAGTTAGTAGTACCAACGAGATATCTTAAGATTCTTTTAACTGCTTAAAAATGAGATTGCATAGGTTTGGATTGAAATCTAGCGCAACGCCCAATGAAAAACATAATTCCAATCTGGAAGCACTTAAATATATCAAACTACCAATCATGGTCCTATATAAGGAATCATCAATGGGTTCTCCATCTTCATCCTTGTCAAATTTGTTAGAAGTCGCCATTTTTGTTGTAGCATGTTTACAATTATTCATTCCAAAGCATTTTAAGAGTTCATTAGTGTATTTCTCTTGGCTTATGAAAATTTCGATAGACGTTTGTTTTATTTGAAAACTAAGTGAAAATGTTAATTCTCCCATAAGACTCATTTCAAATTCTTTTTGCGTTATGTTGCTAAATTGTTTGCATAAAGAATCATTTGAGGCACCGAATATGATATCATCAACATATATTTGAACAATAAGAAAATTTGATTCGTATGTTTTAGAAAACAATGTAGAGTCTGAATTTCCAATTGAGAAACCATTATCAAATAGATAGTTCTTAAGTCTTTCATACCAGTTTTGTGGTACTTGTTTAAGGCCATAAAGTGCTTTCTTAAGTTTGTATGCGAGATCAGTTTTATCAGGAATTTCAAATCCAGGTGGTTGGGCAACATATACTTCTTCTTCTACGATCCCATTTAGAAAGGCACTTTTTACATCCATTTGGAATAATTTGATGTCTTTGTGTGCAACTATAGCTAATAGAATTCTAATAGCTTCAAGTCTAGTCACGAGTGCATAAGTTTCATCAAAATATATTTCTTCTTGTTGGTTATACCCTTGAGCCACCAATCTACATTTTTTTCTAACTACCTCCCCAGCTTCATTAAGTTTATTTTGAAAAACCCACTTAGTTCCAATGATGGTTTTGTTTTGTGGTTTAGGAACTAAGTCCCATACGTTATTTTTTGGGAATTGATTTAGTTCTTCTTTCATAGCCATTATCCAATATTCATCTTTTAGAGCCTCATTTACCTTCTTGGGTTCAATGATTGATACAAATGCCATATTTGCAACATCTCTAAATGATGATCGAGTTCTTACTTTATCAAAAGGATTTCCAATGATTAAATCTTGAGGATGATCCTTGATTAATCTAGGAATTTGTTGTCTCTCATTTTGTTGATTAATTTCAAAATTTTGATCATTTTTTTAGATATGATTAGGTCTTCAATTTGATGAGTAATGACATTTATATTTTCATTTTCATTTTGAGTTGTTAGTTCATGAATTGTAATATGAATTGATTCTTCAACTTTTCTAGAGATAGTATTGTAGATTCTAAATGCCTTACTAGAGGTTGAATATCCCAAGAAGAATCCTTTATGTGATTTGGGATCAAATTTCTCTCTATCATCCTTTGTGTTTAGGATATAGCAAGGTGTACCAAAGGTATGAAAATAATCAACTCTTGGTTTTTTGTTGAAGATGATTTCATAGGGAGTTTTCTTAAGATGTGAATGTATTGTTACTCGATTTAACACGTAACATGTTGTATTTACTACTTCGGCCTCAAATGTTTTTAGGTGTATTATATTCAAGTAACATTGTTCTAGCCATTTCTTGCAAAGACAATTTTTTTCTTTCTACTATGCCATTGTGTTGCGGAGTGCATGGAGATGAAAAATTATGAGTGTATCCTTAAGATGTACAAAAGTCTTCAAAAATATGATTTTCAAATTCCCCACCATGATCACTGCTAATTGAACATATTTTATTTTGTAGTTGATTTTCAATTTTAGAGCAAAATTCTATAAAAATTATAATAGTATCATCTTTATTTGAAAGAAATTGAACCCATGTGTATCAACGATAATCATCTATAATAACAAAGCAATGTATTTTTCCACCAATAGATTGAGTTCTCATAGGACCAAACAAGTCCATATGAATGAGCTCCAATGATCTAGTAGTGCTAAGCAATGTTTTAGATTTGAAAGAAGATTTATTTTGTTTGCCTACAGTATATGGCTCACAATTTTCTGGTTTATCAAACAATATTTTAGGTAAGACATGAACAAGATCATATTTAATTAACTTTTTGATGACATGTGAGCTTGCATGACCTAATTTTGTATGCCATAGTTGTAAGGATTCATCTTTTGCAAGAAGACATTTTCCAATAATAGCTTGCATAGTATTAGATCTAAGTATGTATAGATTTCCTATTATTTTTCCTTCAGAAACAACATTATTAGTGTTTTCAATTAGTAGCTTACAGTAAGCTTTATTGAATAGGACATCATAGCCACTATCACATAATTGACTAACACTAATTAAATTGTGATGCAATCTATCAACAAGTAGAACATTTTTAATTTTAAGATTTGTACGAATATTACCTATTCCAACGATTTTTCCTTTGGCATTGTCTCCAAATGTGACTGTTCCACTTTTCTTTTCTTCAAATGTTTGAAAAGATTCTTTGTTTCTAGTCATATTCTTGGAGAAACCACTATCATCCACCCAATCCTTTCAAGAGAAAATAGGTTTTGGTACCCATGTGATGGTCCTTTTGGTTAGAAGCATTTTTATATTTTAAATTACATTATTATGGAAGGAGTTTGTAGATTTTAAACAATAGATTGAGTATAATTACATGTTTATTAATTAAATAATTGAATCTGAACAGAACTGTTCTCGGTTGATAATTCTCTCGACCGAGATTGGTTTTGGTCGAGGTATTTGTTAGCCAGATGATTTTCTATAAAGTACAAGTTTAAGATAGAAACTTTCTTGGTCGAGTATTTTCTCAACCTAAGAGTATCTCGATTAAAGATCTTGTCGACTGAGGATGTTTCTGTTTATTTCTAATAATTTTATTTATTTCAAATAGAACATATATAACTTCAATTAGCTTCATATATAACAGCAGACGTGCAGCTCGACATATGACCACTGATTGTAGCTGCCAACGATGCGGAGGACAGGAGGAAAACGTTCTTCATGCACTGAGGGATTGTGCAAAAGCTTCACCTATCTGGAAGAAATTGTTAGATAGAGAGTTATGGAGCCGTTTCTTCAATGAACAAAACCTATGGAAATGGATAGAATGGAGCTTGACACAGGTAACTCGAGTGACTAGCATCATCATTATGGGTTTCTATAGCATGTGGAGATACAGAAATAAGGAAGTGCTTGAGAAGATTATAGTGCCGCTGGATTGTCAGGTGAATCAAATCCGCGCAGAAGCTTCATTCAACGAAGAGGCGCGGGGCGCCAATAATAGCTCTACTGAGCCTGTGCATAAGGATGTTTCATGGAGTCCGCCTGGGTCCAATGCCTTGAAATTCAATGTGGATGCATCTTATAAGAATGGTAAAGCTTGTATTGCGGTGGTTTGCAGGAACAGTAAGGGCCAGTGGGGAGGAGGCTGGAGCAAAAGGATTACTGCTGAAAATGCTCTATTAGCAGAGGTCCGTGCCATAGAGCTTGCAGCCAGTTTAGCTGAGGAGCTGAAAGTGGACCATGTGATTATTGAAACGGATTCCTCAGAAGCAAAGAAAGCTGTTGAAAATCAACCTGCTATGTATCCGAGACTGGCACCTTGGACTGTAGATATCCGGAGGAGGTTGAAGGATAAATGGAAGGTGTCTCATATTAGAAGAGGAGGTAATACAGCTGCAGATAAACTGGCTAAATGCCACCCAAAAACCCGGGATGATCTCTTAATCTATAGAAACATCCCAAATGAGTTAGTGTCTGTCATTAGCTCAGAAATGTGTAATGGTCATAGTATGACCAGGTTTAATTCGTAAAACCCTAGTTCATTTTGTACGACTTCTTTTGATTTAGCTTGCTTGAGGGAGGCGGGATGAATAATAAACTCCCTGACTTCACCCAAAAAAAAAACTTCAATTATGCAAGGTAACAATGGTTTTAGTTGAGATAAGACCTTATGAGTTTCAAAGTAAATTTTTAGATCAAATATCAACTAATCATGTTCACTATTCCTATGTTTGAGGTTTTGGAACCCAAACTAAGTCAACATCCTTTTTCTTGTATGAGCATGAGAATGAGTAATGTCCATGACGTAAGAAATAGTGACAACAGAAGGAGTCAATGTCATTTCTCTTTTTAACATTGTGGTTATGAGTTGAGTTATTCTTAGGTACATACATGACTTTGGTCTTGGGTACTTGTGTTTTTCTAGTTTTGGGCTTTTATTGATAAGATTTATCTTTGGGTACATAACCTAAACCTCTTCTTCCAATTTGACCAGAAGAATTGTTTAAAAATTTATCAAGAATATCCTTTTTAAAGTTACTAATTTCTTTTTGTAATTTTGCAATTTCATCCATTTTCTTTCTAATATTGAAGTTTGCTTGATCTAGTTTAGAAGATAAACTATCTATTTCTTTTACAATAGCATCATAATCCACATGAGTACATAAGATAGGTTGAGTTTGAAGATCATTTATTTTAGCAAGCAAATTAACCTTTTCTTGACCAACAAAATTGTAGTTTGTTTCTACAACACGTAACTTGATATTATGTTCATTTATGGATGAATTTAAATTATTTCTTTCAGATATGAGGCTTTCATTTTCAGTTTATAGAGTATATAGTTTAGCATGCAAATCATCATTTGTTTTTGTGAGCTTCTTTAAAGTCTTCTTGCAGTCAATGTATTTGTCATGCATTTCTTGAAGACTAGTAACTAAATTTTCTTTAGATAGTTTAAGAAGGCTTACCTCATTTGAGTCTTCATTCTCATCTTCCTTGGATATAAAACATTCTACATCTTCTTATCCACATTCACTTTCATCACTTGACTCATCCCAAGCAGCTTTATAGGCTTTATCTCTCTTGTCTTTCTTCTTAAATGAAGGTTTCTTTTCTTTTCTTTGCTTTAGGGCACTCATTTTTTATATGACCCTTTTTGCCGCATTCAAAGAACCTAAGGAAAGAAGAGGAAGAATCACTAGAGTTTTTGTTAGATTTATACCTTCTATGTTTCTTACCATTTACAATGAGTGCATCTTCTTCATCATCTCCTTCACATATTTCATCACTTTCTTGAGTGATGACCTTTGTTTGGACCTTTCTTGTAGATTTTAGAGCCATGTCCTTCCTTCTTCCTTACGAAGCTCAAGCTTCAATCTTTCTTCTTCCTCTAGGGTGACCTCATGAGTCTCTAGGTTGCAAATGAGTTGCTCCATCCTTAATCTGGTGAGATCATTGGCTACTTCAATGGCCATCACCTTTGGCTTGTACTTGGGAGGCAAAGACCTAAGAATTTTAGAGACTTGATGTAACGACCCCGCCTTCCGGTAACCCCCAATTAAGGGAGACCGAGAGGTCGGTGCAAATATCCAATTTCCAGATCAAGGTTCAGCAATTAATTGGTACAATTAATAAATTCTACTAGACTAAACTGAAAAGTTGTAATAAATAAAATTTTTGCATACCTTTGGAAATTTTGGAATTCTAAAACCACTATCCAGAACTCAGACTAACTCACTAATCCTCCTTGGACTTTAATTAGTGTATTTCACAATATGACAGATTACTGTTTGTCCTTTTTGTTTGAACCTAAAACGCCGACAAACAAAACGTCGGTCAGCTAAAGCTGGTATGTGGGGGATTCACTAATCATGCAATTATCTATAACAATGTATTGCATTCAATTATCATTTAACAAACATGTTTAAGTTTTAAGTATGACTACGTGATCCATGTGTACCCTATCCCCTGCACTGTCCCTACAGTGGACCTGGATACTACCTCCCTTATGATAGATTCCCATTTTACCCCTCATGACTTCACCTAATAGGTGAATCAATTTCTAGGGCTGAGTCACATGGCACTACCCGTAGGTAGCCCACTCCTTAACTCTTGGTATGCTAAGAGTCTCATGGCACTACACATGTGTAGCCTAGTTTCTAACTCATGATACCCTAGACCTTGCTCTAGGTTATCCTTAGCCTTTGTATAGCCATAGGGGTGGACTCGGATCTAGCTAGTTATACATGCATACTCATAGTGATAGTCATAGTCACTTTATAGTTGCATGAATTAAAACATCCAACAGTTATTTCATGCATTGAGGGAAACATCGATAAAATCCTCGGAAAACTAATCGGTATAGTCATAAACGTAACCACATACCTCTTATTGGAGTTTCAGATACAGAATCAATACAAAGAGAGAGAATATCCAAGTAAGCAAGCAAATTGTATAGAAACCCTGAAATAGACATTCCAACTATATTTTATCAAAATTTATATAATTCCATCTTATTCCTTAGGGTTTCTATTCCAATTTTAGGGTTTCCTTGGAAATTAGGGTTTTGCCTTTATTCTTATTTATCTTGAACCCTAATTCCTCAAAATCACTTAAAACCCTTAAATACTCTCCTTTTAATATTCCTAAGAGTCTTAGGACCATTATTTAGTAATTTACTTCTTTCATTCACAAATAACATGGGTTTCTTTTTCCTTTTCCCTAAATTAGGGTTTCCATGTACCTTATCTTTCATTTATAGTCATAAACCCTAATTTAACCAATTTTGTATTCAAAACAGATAGAAACTCCATCATAAGCATCAACAGGTTATTACCTTTATAATTAATCAATTATCTTACAAAGATACATATTTTATACACCATTAGGGTCTGTAATTAACTTGAAATGCATTTTACTAGAAAATTAAAGTACTTTTGCAAAACGAACTAGAATCAGATTATACAATCATTTTTATCAGTTTCCTTGCAATTTTCTACCCAACTTTCATATATAAAGTTCCCTTATACGAGATTCCTAGCTATTTCTATGATTTTAGCAAGGAAAAGCTATTTTCTGGATTATTTGGGCAGAGAGGGAAATTACTGAATTTTATCGACCATTGGATCAGTGCACCGCTAGTCCTCCTTTGGATCTGATGCTCCACATCAGTTGATTCCACTGACTAAGTTGCGCGCCCCGCTCCCTCTTCCGGCCCGTTGGATCCTACTTGAGTCCACGATGGAGTCCGATCTGACGATCTGTGTCATTGTGCCCTAACTTAGCCGGCCGCTCCTTAGCACCGTCAGATCCTCATAGAGGATCACCGTGATCCTCGATCGAATGAAGGCTGTATGTCGTCTTCTCCCTTTCTTTGCTGCTTGAGCCACTGCAGCGCGAGGTGGATCCCTCGCCGGAGCTGGTTCAATTGGTCATGAGAGAGGGTGCAGGGGCTTCTGAAGTGGCCGCTCAACATCGTTAGGATGTGAAGACTCGAGCGATGGCCTTTATATAGGGCTAGGGGGGGCTCTTTTAGGGTTTCTGATCCCGCCGCTAAGCCAACCTTCAGCTCAATTGGGTGTTTCATGAAGAATCGACAAAAGGTCGTCAACCCAGGGTCGAGAATCTTTGCCTCACTCTCCCGAACACAATGGGACACCTCCCATGAGTGCACATGCACTGGATCACAAGAAAAGTGATGGGAAAAATCGCCCTATAAATGAGCTACAGTCCCAGTTCTACTGGAACTCGATGATAGGCAGTGCCGGTTGGATCAAGATCCAAAGGCCAGTAATGCTCACGCTCAAACAAATAAGGAAAATGATTTCCTAAATTCCAAGAAAATTCCTATTTTGAGGATAAATTGAAAAAGCAATATTTCCCAATTCGTAACTCCTTTTTAATTCAAATTTTAAGGGAATCTATTTTATGCCTTTATTTTCCATCCTACAAAAATTGGGATCATTATATCAAGGAAACGGTTCATTTTCTTTAGTTGCAAGAAAACACCTTTTTATTCATATTTTCCATATATTCTTTATTTCCTTTGCTAATATATAATTATCCTGAGTTCCTTGAACCCCAAGGAACCTTTATAACTCAAAATTATATTTTAAGTAAATATCTTGTAGCCTTTTAATCATCCCTTATTCATTTTCTTATATATACCATTATCCCATTGAATTCCTTTTTCATTTCTTTTCCTTTTTCTTTTAATTGGGCTCAATGGCTAATAAGGCCCATCAAAAGAGCTTACAAGGCTACGAAATTCATTCAAATCAACTCATCAAATCAATCATTGATTTTATTTATACTTTTAAAAAGAGATTACAAAGTTCATTACAAGCTTTAGAAAATGGGGTTATAACATCCTTCCCTCCTTATAGGAATTTTTCCCTCAAAATTCATCAATCAAACCAACAAATTTCGAAATGAAACATATTTCTCATCAACTTGTTCATTTCTTATTTTTCACATTTTACCATTGTTTTCGATTCCTTTCTTAATAAGGAAATACTTAATTAAACTTTTTTTTCCTTCTCTTATTGCTTTCTTTTTGCAACTTTGGACTCCTTAGAACCCAAGGAACCCAAGAGGCATGAAATCCATCCTTGGATTACATCTCTTTGCATTCTAGAGGTTTCTACCTCTTTCTTTTCCCAAATATTTAATCATTCATTTACTAATTGAATTTTCTTGTTATTCGGGCCCAATAGCCAATAAAGCCCACAACACAATCATCAAGGCTATTGTAAACAAAATCCATTTATTTGAACCAAATTATATCATTATTTGTTCAAATATCTTTAATATGAGAAATTACATTTCTCACCAAATGAACCCAAAAAATTGGGGTTGTAACAAAATTTTATCAAGCAAACAAACAATTCAGGATAAGACTTTTCCATGTCCATCATTGGCCCCTATGTGGCTTTACCGTACTCATGGTGCTTCCAAAGAACCTTTATCATCACATATTCTTTTCTCTGAGTTCTTTCATCCTGTCGTCTATAAACTGCACAGGTGACTCAGGCCATTTCAGCCTCCCTTGGGGCTCACTAGGTTCATTGCTCAGCACATTGTCGAGGTACCTCACATAGTTCTCTAAATTGGACACCTGGAACTCATCACACATTACTTTATCCTGAGGGGTAAAGTCAACCATAATCTTCTCCACCAATCCATCTCAAATGTACCCATGTATCAGGGACCCAGCTTCCTTAGATGTAGCTTAGAGGGGTCAGATTTTTCATGTCACATATTTCCCACTGTGAACTGCATGTCAGACTACTTTGCATCCACTCACGACTCTTGTCATCTCTAGGCTCCTTTCAGCCATTGCACGATCAAAGTGACTTCATCTACACACACTGTGGTCCTTTCACCAACATCACCTTACTGAAGTGGTGACTGACACAACCTCCCTTACAGAGCTTCTTTAAATCTTAATACTGGCTATGGTGGTCATCATTACATCTTTCATAGGAAAAGAACTGTCTCTAGCCATCACCCTGAATGAGCACATATGCTCTCATCAGACCCTTTAGTCTGGATCATACTAACAATTAGTTGTGGATGATGAACTATATTAACATCGAGTCCTTCATGTACCTACTTCCACCTTTTGGAAGGGAACCATTAGGTCAAACTTAAGAACCTTTGGACTCGCTTCATGGTTTAGTTGAACCATCTCTCTCATGGGTAGTTCAACCAGATCTGTCCCTTGACAATACTCTTTCTTTTTCATGTCATCTAGGTAAGGTGATCTACCATAACCTATATTGCATCTCGACCTTCCTTGATCCAGGGGAGACTTACAACATCCATAGTAATGAACTCCATTTCCCTTTCAGGACTCTTTATCCTTTATTTCAACTCATTGGGTTACTGATGTTTGTCCTATTCCCTCTACCACATGCAAATTTATCTTAAGTATCTAAAGTGCTATTGCCATTTACTATCTTGGTAGAACCATGGTGTATGGTGATCTTCAATCAAGATTTCCTGTATGTCATAATTCCTCAAGATCGATTCCTCTGAAACCCTAAACCACTCTAATCGGGGTTTCATCACCTTCTTTCCCAAAGAAGTGCATCTGAGGTTCTACCACCATCCTTTCATTGCATCAAGGACTAGACTGGCTAACCAAACAACCATTAACTTGTTCAACATATTTCTTTACATCGGAGTATTAGCCAAACATATCTCCTTCCCAAACTTAGGGTTAGCCTAACAACCTCTTCTAGCTTCAAGCCAAACAAGTTAGATACATCTCAACCAGAACATCCATTACCACTTCACATCCTTAGGTATTAGGTAACATTGAAGACATACACTCCCATGTTGTTCACTTATCATCTCAAACTCGAATTCTAAGTCTGTATTCATCAGGTACACTCTCTGATCAACATGGTGATCAAACTCAACCTTGTAAGACTCACCTCTCGGTTTTTGAATTCAACCTGGTATAACTCATCGCTCATGCTAAAAACATCCTTATAAGCTAACTACCTTATTTCTCTTTAGCATTTGCAAACCATCCATGTATCATTCACTTTACGAGGTCATGCTATCCTCTTTATCCTCATGCCTCGCAGCAACGTCCCAACTCACATCATCTTTTATCCTTGGTGTATGGCATGCGTACTGTCCTATCTCTCACTCCCATAACAAGAGGAAATAAGCATTTGGCTGCAGTCCAAATACAGAGTTCTTCATGTTCCAAGAGTAGAGATGGTACATCCCACCTTGCCAGTACACCTTTAAATCTAAGTTGAAACATGTTGTTTATGCTTCTATATTACAATCATCTTGATATCCAAGTTACCTCCATGGAAAACTGGTTTTGAACCTACTTGGGTCACCTTCACAATCCTTGTTCATCTCCTCTAGGTCTATAGGGTTCCAACACTTTTGGGGTCATCCCTCTTCCCTCATGCATCAAGAGAGTGCCCTACTCATCTACCTTTTGGGTCCCATGAGTTCATGAAGGTGATCAATCTCCTAACTCATGGCCCTCAGACAATGATAGTTGTTACCTCCTGACCCTATGGTCGTGTGCAACTGGGGAATTAGGCAACTCCTACTTTCATCGGTCTTATCCCTACCGGACCCTAGGATAGACTTAGGATTCTCCATTTATAGTACATGTCCAACTTAGAACCTCGCCGAAGCCTTCATCATCTCTCTTTGTATACATGGGCTGACATCCAACCTTTCATAGAGGTCATGGTGACCTGTCTACCTTGGTCAGGCCCCTTACCGGTTACCTCCATGGTAACACATCTGCATGCACTTACAGATGGATATCTATGGGTCTACAGGTTCGTTCTCATACCATGTACTTTTCACTTAGCTTCTCAAGATCCTATGAGACCTCTTTAGGTTACCTTAAACTAGCAAAAATGATATACACCCTACCAAAGGGGTCCCTCTCCCAGGATGGGAGGAAAACGGCCTCTTGACAACAAGGTCACAAAAGCTCTTAGGTCTAGGGTTTACATCTACATGAGCCTACTTAACCCTAGCAAGCTATTAAGGCACAAGCATATCACTTACTGAACCATACTAGGTCATACTTGTCCTCTTTCTTCGATGCTGGATCAAGATCATACTTTCCTTTGTCATCAACCTAGTTATGAGGGGTTCATCAAACATACCTTAAACTTAAGAGGTTTCCCTTTTCCTCTATACATGAGGAGTACCATGCTCGCTTCTATAGGAACTCAACTCTCCTCATGAGCATTAGATACACTACTTCCCCTCTTAGGCCTAGGGACCCTAGGTTCACTTGTAGGTGTCCAACTACATGCTCTATCTCTTAACCACAAACCAATCATGTAACAGGTATGACATACCCTTCATGTCATCTTTTTCCTTGATCAACACTTTGAAGTTGAGTCCTCCTCAAGGAAAATCAACAAGGTACAAGGCCTCATAACCTGATACTATACCTCTCTGGATCTAAGGAACTCTTCTTCTCATCTATACCATAGGTATAGAGGTACCAGCAGACTCATCCTCTCTCTAGGGTTTGGTTCTTCTCATGGTAACCAAGACATCAGCAAACCCTAGGGATCAAGCATGTGGCAACCACTATCATCCACTTAGGTCGCATCATCCTCGACTCCCCACTGTTCCTCATATCTCGGGGTCTAGGTTTATGAACTTCTTGCTTGGTGTCCTACTCTCTCTCTAACCCTACAACCAACCTCACCATTAGAGGTCCTCTCTTCATTAAGGGTCGACCTCAAAAGCATGCCCCAACTTGGATGAAGCCTATGTTCAACTTATGTTTTGCTCAAGGTTATCCATAGTTCGTTATGCTTATTTCATAAGCTATCCTTCATACTCTCTTGGTCAGAGTTTTAACCCTTTATTCACACTATTAACGTACCCTGGGTGCATGTTATGCCCTACTCGCATAAGCACATAGGGTTTCTAAGGTCCTTCACTAACATCATCATCTAAGGAGCTATCTTTTACCCTAACATGCACGACCCTTTCCAGGGTTGGGTTGCCCAAGGTGCTAGGTCAACCATGGATCATATGGCATCCCAAAGGCATGTCCATTAAAACACCTACTCTAACTCATCTCTCTCTAACCTTCACTTAGGGTTAGGGTTAGCGTTATTCTCAGAGGATGTGCCAGGTCTCTACTTGCAATGGAGATCTCTATCTCCAAGACTAACTTATCCTCATGACAAGAAGTTCTAGCCTCAGGTCACTTCTGATGACATGACGACTTATGTCATATGACCTAAGCATGTATCTATTCTTTAATTTGCGCTTAATCTGTTAAGCTTATATCCATGACATTTTATTTACATGCTTTTCATTAATTTGGTGGAGGATTCCTTAAACCTTATTAATCTTACCCATACCTCAAGAGGGTGAGGAGAAGAAAGAAACCCCTAATCCTTTAGGTCCTTAACATAATTTTGTGATGAGAAGGGATGAATAAGATGAGAAAGTCCTAAAGGTATCTTATTTCAATTCATACCCTAAGACTTTGGCCAGGCAGTCACACGGATCCAGGAGTCCTCGTATTCCGACTAGCGGTGCGGAGGAAAATATTGCCAGCCCCCGGTCGTGATCCTTTTCTAGACACCTCTGTGTTTTGGATAACCCTCTAATAACTCCCTTGGGTTCTACAGATTTTGTGAAATTTAATAATTATTAACAATTAAGTGGAGAACCTTCGCTCTGATACCAAATCTAACGACCCCGCCTTCCGGAAACCCCCAATTAAGGGAGACCGAGAGGTTGGTGCCATTATCCAATTTCCGGATCAAGGTTAAGCAATTAATTGATAACAATTAATAAATTCTACTAGATTAAACTGAAAAGTTGTAATAAATAAATTTTTTGCATACCTTTGGAAATTTTGGAATTCTAAAACCTCTATCCAGAACTCATACTAACTCACTAATCCTCCTTGGACTTTAATTAGTGTATTTCACAATATGACAGATTACCGTTTGTCCTTTTTGTTTGTACCTAAAATGCCGACAAACAAAACGTCGGTCAGCCAAAGCTGGTATGTGGGGGATTCACTAATCATGCAATTATCTATAACAATGTATTGCATTCAATTATCATTTAACAAACAAGTTTACATTTTAAGTATAGTTGTGTGATCCATGTGTACCCTATCCCCTGTGTTGTCCCTGCAGTGGACCTGGATACTACCTCCCTTATGGTAGATTCCCATTTTACCCCGCATGACTTCACCTAATAGGTGAATCAATTTCTAGGGCTGAGTCACATGGCACTACCCGTAGGTAGCCCACTCCTTAACTCTTGGTATGCTAAGAGTCTCATGGCACTACACATGTGTAGCCCAATTTCTAACTCATGATACCCTAGACCTTGCTCTAGGTTATCCTTAGCCTTGGCATAGCCATAGGGGTGGACTCGGATCTAGCTAGTTATACATGTATACTCATAGTGATAGTCATTGTCACTTTATAGTTGAATGAATTAAAACACCCAATAGTTATTTCATGCATTGAGGGAAACATCGATACAATCCTCAAAAAACTAATCAGTATAGTCATAAGCGTAACCACATACCTCTTATTGCAGTTTCAGATACATAATCAATATGAAGAGAGAGAATATCCAAGTAAGCAAGCAAATTGCACAGAAACCCTGAAATAGACATTCCAACTATATTTTATCAAAATTTATTCAATTCCATCTTATTCCTTAGGGTTTCTATTCCAATTTTAGGGTTTCCTTGGAAATTAGGGTTTTGCCTTCATTCTTATTTATCATGAACCCTAATTCCTAAAAATCACTTAAAACTCTTAAATACTCGCCTTTTAATATTCCTAAGAGTCTTAGGACCATTATTTAGTAATTTTCTTCCTTAATTCACAAATAATATGGGTTTCTTTTTCCTTTTCCCTAAATTAGGGTTTCCATGTACCTTATCTTTAATTTATAGTCATAAACCATAATTTAACCAATTTTGTATTCAAAATAGATAAAAACTCCATCATAAGCATCAACAGGTTATTACCTTCCTAATTAACCCATTATCTTACAAAGATACATCTTTTATACACCATTAGGGTCTCTAATTAACTTGAAATGCATTTTACTAGAAAATTAAAGTACTTTTGCAAAACGAACTAGAATCAGGTTATACAATCATTTTTATCAGTTTCCTTACAATTTTCTACCCAACTTTCATATATAAAGTTCCCCTATACGAGATTCCTAGCTATTTCTATGATTTTAGCAGGGAAAAGCTATTTTCTGGATTATTTGGGCAGAGAGGGAAATTATCAAATTTTATCGACCGTTGGATCGGTGTGCCGCTAGTCCTCCTCTAGATCTGATGCTCCATGTCAGTTGATTCCACTGACTAAGTTGCGTGCCCCGCTCCCTCTTCTGGCCCATTGGATCCTACTTGAGTCCACGATAGACTCCGATCTGACGATCTGTGTCGTTGCGCCCTAACTTAGCCGGCCGCTCCTTAGCACCGTCAGATCCTCATAGAGGATCACCGTGATCCTCGATCGAATGACGATTGTATGTCCTCTTCTCCCTTTCTTTGTTGCTCGAGCCACAGCTGTGCGAGGAGGATCCTTCGCCGGAGCTGGTTCAATTGGTCACGAGAGAGGGTGCAGGGGCTTCTGAAGTGGCCGCTCAAGATCGTTAGGATGTGAAGACTCGAGCGATGGCCTATATATAGGGCTAGGGGGGGCTCTTTTAGGGTTTCTGATCCCGCCGCTAAGCCAACCTTCAACCCAGTTCGGCGTTTCATGAAGACTCGACAAAAGGTTGTCAACCCAGGGTCAAGAATCTTTGCCTCACTCTCCCGAACACAATGGGACACCTCCCATGAGTGCACATGCACTGGATCATGAGAAAAGTGATGGGAATAATCCCCCTGTAAACAAGCTACAATCCCAGTTCTATTGGAACTCAATGGTAGGCAACGCCGGTTGGATCAAGATCCAAAGGCCAGCAATGCTCATGCTCAAACAAATAAGGAAAATGATTTCCTAAATTCCAAGAAAATTCCTATTTTGAGGATAACTTGAAAAAGCAATAACTCCCAATTTGTAACTCCTTTTTAATTCAAATTTTAAGGGAATCTCTTTTATGCCTTTATATTCCATCCTACAAAAATTGGGATCATTATCTCAAGAAAACGGTTCATTTTCTTTAGTTGCAAGAAAACACCTATTTATTCATATTTTCCATATATTCTTTATTTTCTTTGCTAATATATAATTATCTTGAGTTCCTTGAACCCCAAGGAACCTTTATAACTCGAAATTCTATTTTGAGAAAATATCTTGTATCCTTTTAATCATCCCTTATTCATTTTCTTATACATTCCATTATCCCATTGAATTCCTTTTTCATTTCTTTTCCTTTTTCTTTCAATTGGTCTCAATGGCCAATAAGGCCCATCAAAAGAGCTTACAAGGCTACAAAATTCATTCAAATCAACTCATCAAATCAATCATTGATTTTATTTATACTTTTAAAAAGAATTTACAAAGTTCATTACATGCTTTAGAAAATGGGGTTATAACACTTGATCTTTTTCACTTATAGATTTTCCTATTGCACTTAAATTGTTGATGATAGAAGAAAATCTTGCATACATATCATTAATAGATTTATTTGGTTGTATACAAAATTGTTCAATTTTTTTTTTAAGCATACTAATTTTAGTATTTTTAACTTGAGTAGTTCCTCCATGTGTTATGGAGAGTTTATGCCATATGTCATAAGCAATATCACATGAAGATATTCTATTAAACCTACTTATAGAAATAGAACAATATAGTATGCTTACCGCCTTAGCATTTAATTGAACTTGTTTTATGGTGTTTGGATCCCACGTTGCATACTCGATTTGAGGAAGCTCATATGGTGTAGACACCATCCTCCATAGATCCCAATTGATTCCTTGGAAGAAGAACTACATCCTTCTCTTCTAGTAGGTATAGTTTCTTCCATCGAACGGTGGTGGATGAGTCACATGAGTTCCCTCCAAGTTGAGGTTGTTGAGTATGCCATCCCCAATTCTTTAAGACCTATTAGGGCTCCTTGAAGACCTACTCTAATACCAATTGTAAGATCTAGAGGGGGGGTCAATAGATCTTTTTGGTGATTTTAAAAATATTTAAAAAATCAAACCAAAGAAGGAGGGGGAAACAAGGAGGACACACGGATGTAGAGTGGTTCCTACCCTTGAAATCAAAGGTAGTCAGTCCACTACCCAATTGTTTCCAATTGGGATTTTAAAAGTGATTTATGTTATTACCTCTCGAGGATGTTACACAAAATACAATAACCTTCCTTCTACACCCTTGACGTAGCCTTCACCAAAAGTAGCTTCAACCATCTTGAAGCAGTCTTCTTGAAGTAACTCCAAGTCAAACAGGCTTCACCTTCTTGAAGTAGCTTCAACCTCCCTTGAAGCAGTCTTCCTTGAAGTAATTGCAAGCACCTCTTGAAGCAGCCTTCTCCACCACGACGTAGCTCCCAGAAGCCTCCTTTCCACATCCTTCAAAGCTAGTAGTAGTTAAGGAGAACAATATAAAATATAAAAGAAAGAGATTGGAAGAAAGGAAATACTTCACTAGCATCGTGACCTGTACTAAGGTAGGTTAGATATGTACAACTGGACTATGTGTCACTGACAACAGTCTGACTTTTGATGTCACTACATGTGCCCATACTGACCGAGGGGGTGAGTTGGTGGGTTTTGGCTCTTCCATTAGACCTTGTATGGCACTGATTTTGACTTGTCAAGTGGTCAGTGGGACTTCGGTAGTATGACTCAAATCCTTAGGGCATAATAAAATATGTAATATGTTGTGTCGTATAATTGTATAGGATCAAAATACGGAAACATTGGATGCGGCCTTGCTTGATCTTTATACAATGTTGTTGATAGGAAATCTACATGTTCTTCATATTCCTTTTAAATTATTAAAATGAATTATAACTCAACAGTAATTTCTCTTCCTGTTAATAATGAATACATGCTTCGCATAGTTGTAACTATATTGTTTCTTACTTTATCTTACCTGTGATAATAATAGAGTTGGTGGAGAGTTATATCTCCCACTAAGATTTGGGATCTCACCTCGTGGGTTTCCCACACCCTTTTTAGGTGGGCAAGCACGGAGAGGTAGAGATCATATAGAGGAGGTTGAGAAAAAACAAGATGATCAGTAGCTGGCCAGGTTGGAAGTGTTGTTCGATGTCTTTTGCTGATAGAGTACTAGAGTCGTCCTTGTACACTCAGGTCGATTGGGATATTTTGTAGACCTTTTGTGGATGTACTTTTAATACGTGTTTGGCTTGTATACCCTTTTGTATATATATGTAATGGATA
Source organism: Alisma plantago-aquatica (assembly GCA_963693085.1). Lineage (NCBI taxonomy): Eukaryota > Viridiplantae > Streptophyta > Magnoliopsida > Alismatales > Alismataceae > Alisma > Alisma plantago-aquatica. The sequence continues at coordinate 999,989,280 of OY856412.1, forward strand.
CATGTATATATGTTTTAGAACAAGTTCTCTGGGGACAGGTTGGTGGCACACCTAGTAAGTGCTTTGAGGCATGAAAGCACCTTTATGTACAAGTTCTCACTATTTGCCAATTTTATGAAAATAATTTTAATTTTTAGTGTTTTCCCAGTAATCTGTTCATTAATCTCCTTCAGTGATTTTGTTTTGAGTAATCTCACTTTTGTGTGGCATGGAGCGTCATAGATTTGATATCCAATTGTCAATTATTTGTTGTCTAACAATTTCTTATGCACATTAGTGGTGATCGTTTTAGGGTTGACCACAATACCATTAAGAAGTTGATTTAACCTATTTTATAAACAAGTAAATGTTATTAACAAAAATATATAAATATAATAATGTGTATATTTGTGTGGCAAGACAAGTTCTCTAACCTACATATAGATATATGAATGCAGGAATATGTATATTATGCATTACTTTTCAGTCTCACAAACCAAATACATTATAGGGTAAAGACCAGTGCAAATGGTTGAAAATGTGTACTGACCCTACCAACATTTAATATCTAGTTGGAAATTATTTGTTGTCCAACAATTACATGTGTGCATTAGTGGTGATTGTTATAGGGCTTACCACAATAACATTGAGAAATTGCTTTAACCTATTTTCTAAGAAAGTGAATGTTAGTAACACAAATATACAAATATAGTAATGCGTAGATTTATTTGGAAAGATAGGTTCCCTAACCTACCCCAAAATATTAAAAAAGTAGGATTAGATATATTATGCATTACTTGTCAGTAACACAAACCAAATACATTAAAGGGTAAACATTGGTACAAATACTTTCACTGGGTAGTTGATCCCCCCCCAACAATGTAATCTCTACAGGATGAGATTAAGTTACTGGGTCATGGATGCAATATGATATGCGGACATGCTATGAACTTTAAAGAATTTGTTGAAATTCATCACAGCATTGAATATGGTTTAAATTGAATTTGTATCAGTATGATCAAATTTACGTCAAAGTGATTAAGTTGGAGGATACTAATCACCCTTTTGAGATTTCTTCACCTCTGATGACACCATACACAAATTGTGTTTGTAGATATTAATGGCTGAATTTAGTCAGTGCAGATGGACTAGTCGATGTTTTTTTGATGGATTTAACTCGATACTCAGAAGAATGATTATGAATTAGTAGATGTAATGTGATATGATATTAGTATCTATTAAACATAACACTTTCATGTTGATGTTAAACAAGCTAACACATACCATTTTATGTGTGTTTCATTTTTATTGTTTGTTTGTTATTATCACGTTATAGGCACAAACTTGTATAAACTTTTCTGTTATCTATTTCACCTTCTAGATGTCGTTCTCTAAGAAGGAAAAAAATTATTGGTCCAAAATTGTGTATTCTTCCAAGGCTACCCACTCTTGTTACCCATCTTCGTGCTAGGAGATGACAGATGCAAATGAACACAAGGATGAGGCTTGGTTAAAGTGTTTGTCAATTGTTGATGTTGTTTGACTAGAAAAAAGATGTCATTACTCGGATGGCCCTACTTGGTATCAGCGTAAACCTTCACAAGTTCCACATACAGGTCAACACGACAGTTTGTCGCAATCTTAGAGTGGTTGTGGGTGTGTTAAGCAAGATATCCACCATGAGCAAACCTTCTGGTTTAATCCTTATGGTAGAGAGAATCTTGACTTTCCTCCAAGCCAGTCATGGTCAAACCTTCAAGGAATAATAAACATATGGTTCACCATGGGCCGATGAGGAAGAACCTGAATCGGTTGTTGAATGTCATGCATGGTAACATGTTGTAGTCTACTTTTGATTGGAAACTATATGGAATGTGATTGTACAGAAAACATTATACTAAATAATGCTACTATTTTCACTGAATTTAACAATCAATATAGGTTCTCTATTGTCAAGACATGGTGAACCATACGACTCCCATCATTCATAGCCTTACTTAGGATGAGTAAGGAGGAAAAGATATGCTTCTCCATACCAGATGGATCCTTTGACAGCATTTGGGCAATACATCAACTCATGGAGAATGTCGATCTCTCTATAAGAGCATATAATATGTTCTCTATAACAACCCGCACTTTTGAGTGTCTAAAATACTTTAAAGTCGTGAATCATAACTCAAAAATTCCAGGATCAGATTCAAGAAATAATACAGAATAGTAAACAATTTCCATTAATGAACAAATATTTACATGTTTTTATAAAAAGCTCCTCTAAGGAGTTACATAAATTTTAGAAAGAATTAACTCATATATATAAGATGATACACCACTATGACTAAACCTTCATGAATAACTTTAGTGTCTTCAACATCTTTATATGTAACCTCATGTCCACGAATCAAGTATACCTGATACCTAAAATGTCGACAAACAAATACGCGATCAGTATAATTCTATACTAGTACATGGGTTTAAACAATAATCACAAGTACACATATATGAAAACATCTTTATCTTTCATATAAGACGATAAACTTGTTTTCATATTCTAACCCATATCTGGTCTACCACCTCAGGTGTAATCATTGTCCCTCCGGGGCTCGTGTGCATTACCCTTAAGATCAGTCTAACCCAGGGTTCAGAATATTATTATTTACTTTACATGATACTCATAGGAACTTTATAATTTGCAAGAAGTAAAATAAACAAGCAAGCAGTTTATCTTTCATTCAATCTCATCGAGAAACCTCGACAAACTCAGAAATCGATATATGTATTCATAAGCGTAACGACGTACCTGATGCTATTGTAGAAATCATACAGGATCTAACATGTACTTTATGATTGCATCCAAACATCCAAGCAACAAGGTATTCAAGCTGAAATATACATACTACATATGTGTCACCATGTATTCGCATTACATAAATAAGATCTATATGCGCTCCTAAACTAGATTTTAGGGTTATCTCATATTTGGACTGGGGATTAGGGTTACAAACCCTAATTCTACCATACCATGGTTTCTAAGGTTACAAACCCAGTTATGTATATTAGGCTAAACCCTTATTATCAAGTTAAGAATATTAGGCTACTCATGATACATACATCACACTATCCACATTAGATCATAGAAAGACATTCACACTGGTTTCAAAACCCTAATTATGCTTGTATGATATTATCAATCAATCATTTATCATCATCAAGTATTTCTTCATTATGCATAACAATATCAGGTATTAACTCAATATAAGCAAATATACTCGATTAAGCATCCCATTAAAGAAAATCGAGGTTTCCCTTAATACTAACCACATTACAACACCTATTGCATATAAATATGGAATGGAAAGAATATTTAGGTTTGGATAATATTTTCTTTATATTCCTCTCATTTTTCTGAGCAAATTTTATATATAACTTGTGTCAATCTGAGCTACCAATCATTTTCTATCGATTTTAGAAGATAAAACTTAATCTGGCCAATAGGGAACTGACACGTATGCAAAAGATCCTATTTTTATTTGTAGAAGGCACCGAGACTAGGATAAAGGTGAATTACCTTTATGCCCTCATACTTTGTGTACATTCCGATGGGTCATTTGGTCATTCGAATGTATCTCTCTCACCTCACGTCAGGGTCTCCTGTCCTACGTGGTTGGGCGATACTTGGTGAAGGGGAGTCAGCGGCGCTTGGCTCCTCGTGGCTCCTCTCCCTCAGTGATAGATGGTCGGATCAAGGTCTCTAGACCTCCATTAGGTGGATGTGGACTCAAAGGGACTTCTAAGCTTAGCTGGATGCCGTGAGGGCTGGCTGGATAAGACTCTTCTTCGAGTCATCATGCGCGGGATCTTGTACGAGTCCCACTCAACCCGGACGTAGCCTGGCCCAAATTTGACTGTCCAACCTCTGCAACACCTTCAGGTTGTACGAACCACCCTCCCAAAGCCACCTAACTACTCAAATCCAAGCACGTCAGGGAGCTCCCTCCCAGTGCACAAGCAGTCTGAAGGACAGCGCCGCCTGTCCATCTAGGTGCCATGACTGATTGTGGTTCAGGTCGCACCTCCCTCATTGCTCCTCGTCGTGGTTCTAGGTCAGTCATTGCATCTCTCTCTATGCATAGAATGAGAAGAACATAGGGGAAAAAGATTATGGAACTTGAGGCTTTGCAGCCTGTTTCCCGTGCAGTCAAGCAGTGTCCCATGCTATATATATATATATATATATATATATATATATATATATATATATATATATATATAGATATGTATGTATGTACGTATGTATATATATATATATATGTATATATGTATATATATATATATATATATATATATATATATATATATACCACACCTAAATACCAATGAGGGGAAGGAGGGTTACATGACTATTAAAGGAAAGAAAGAGATAAAGAGAGAGACCCAATGGTCCCAAAGAGAAATCTAGTTTCCTTTCTCGTCTCCCTTTCTTCGATTTCTCCTTGGGGTTCAAGTAATCCAAATGTGGCAAGGATTATTATGATGGTTCCCTTTAGTTACCATTACCTCCTTTCCTAAAGTATTTCTTCCTCTCACGATTATGGTAATATTTTGTGAAGTATTTATATTTGTCGAAAGCAACGTAATTAAGAGATTACCAATATATAGACACCAATGTACTCTTACACCTCAAACCCATAAAGGAAAGCATGACACATATTGCATAATGGATTCTGCATTATTCATCTATTTCCCTCCTTGGTATATCCTTGCATCAATTATAGGAACTTCTTAATTTCCTTTCCAAATTTATTCTTTTGGGATCTAATGTGATACCTTTCACATACAAAGCTTATTCCTTTTGGACATTAATACCATTATACTATGATATATCCTTTTTCTATAATTTTCCATTCTTTCTCTTGTTCAACATTTTAATGGATTATGGCAAATAATTATCCTTTTATTTCTTTAACTTGTCACAAGGATAATATTATTCCATAAATAGTACTATTCAGGAAAATTATTTATCAGAACATGCTTTATAATCAATTTTACCAAAATTGGGGATATAACATTCACCCCTCCTAAGAAGGAATTTTGTCCCCAAAATGCACACCCATTAAGCTTTAAGGTGAATGATATCTCACCTTAGTTCCAAACCTTAGGGTTAATAACCCAACTTAGATGTCATTAACATCTTTTAATGATATGTAGATTTCATCACATTATAAATAGGATTGGCACTTGAATTCAATTTTAAGGTACACCCACATCCTTAGTATTTACATGATACCATCTTAGTGATTACATCTTCATTTTTACATTTCAATTTCACTTGATGAATATCTTTTCACCTAGGTTTCCCACCTATTACTCATTTATTTCCACATAAGGGTGAGGTAACACCTCTAACCCTATATCATGTCATCAAATTTTCAACTTAGGATATTCATTCCCATGCCTCAATTTTAAGCATAATACATGTCTACCCAATCTCTCTCCCTCATAATGAGATGAAATGAGGATTTGATTGTAGTCCAAATACAAAGTTCATCCCATTCCAAGAACAGAGATGGTGTATCCACACACTATCTTAAAATTTCACATTTTAGGTTGAATCATTCTCAACATGACTCTAAACCATGCATGTTTTAAATTCCACAATATTCTTATATTTCATTAAGCCATAACTACTCAATCCTGACATATCCAAACCTCTTTGATGTCCATGCAGTGGACATGGATACTACCTCTTGCTTATGGTAGATTCTCAATAGCACTTATGCTCTTACCCCAATGGTATACCAAGACTTAAAGCCATATAGTCAAATGATCCTACCCCAAAGGTAGATTAAACATCAACTCATGATAGCATGATTATCCTACCACGAGGGTAGACCAATACCTAGGTCATCGTATATACCCAAAGATACAAAGGAGGACTAGGATCTGAGCTAGATAGGCACATACTCTTGAATCTGTAACAACTCCTTTCATTATTACATGACTTCTTTTTATCTTTTACATTTACACCTCAGGTGTTATAAGGCTTAGCCGCTTCCTTGAGGTCTCTAGGGGTGTAGGTACCTTTGGAGTGATCTCATCCTTATGCATCAAGAGAGTGTCTTTCACATTCACCCATTATAGGCTACATGATCCTCATGGAGGTAGCTAATCTCCTGAGTCGTGTACCTTGGGTAAACCTAGTTGTTACCTCCCGACCGCATGGTCATGTGCATTATGGGCATATCAACTCCCAACCCATCAGTCCTATGTACCTCTAATATACCCTACTTGACCCTAAGATTGCATTAGGACTCTACCCTCCCTAAGGGTTTCTTTTGAGATGTCACATCTTTTAAGAACATTATTCTCTTATATAATTCCTTAACCCAGATCGCCTTCATCTCTCTCTTTTGAGTACACATTATATAGTGTAGTCCCAACGTTGGGCTCAGGCCACCTTCCCTCCAGGGCTTGGTGACATGTTGGTCTTCCCTCCTGGGCTTGACCTTCTATGATCTTCCCCTCTAGGGGCTTGATCCTAAACATCTGTACTGTGGACTTGGGCCACCTTCCCTCCTGGGCTTGGTGCCTAACTGGTCTTCCCTCCTGGGCTTGACCATTTCATGACCTTCCCTCCTGGGCTTGGTCATCCACTCATGCCACCTTCCTTCCTGGTCTTCCCTCCTAGTCTTGACCAATTGTGTCACTCAGAGATGGCATCCTTGGGTTCAACAAATTTAAGTGCTTTCATTTTTATATCTTTAACTCTTCACCCCTTTAGGTGAGGATTAATGTTATCTCAATACTTAAATATGCTTATTCACTTAATTTTTAAGGGAGTGTCCTATCCTAGGGTGCCTTCTTGGCTCATAGGAGGGGGTTAGGCTCAATAGCCATAGCTTGATCCTAAGATCTAGGTTTTGCCTCCCTCATAGGTCATCTTCCCACTCTTGGGTTGGCCCACCCCAGGTTGGCACACTAATCCTAAAGGTTTCATAGATATCCTTTGTTTATCATTACAACCTATCAACCCATGTTTTCTCAATTTCTAGAATACCCCTAATGGTTTATGTCCATTCAGTGAACTTGGATCACCTTCCCCTCTAGGGGTTCGATGCTACATCGGCCTTCCCCTCCAGGGGCTTGGCCACCATCACCAAACTTCTAGAGACAACAAGAGGGGTTTGAACAAGTTATTCAGATTTTCACTTTCACACACACACACACACACATACACACACACACACACACACACACACACACATATATATATATATATATATATATATATATATAGAGAGAGAGAGAGAGAGAGAGTCCGGCTAGAATACACTCCAGTGTACAAATCACATGAATACACTCAAGAGTTTTTGCATATCAAGACTATTTTTTTACAAAATGTAAACCATTGATCTTCACTGTCATACTATAACTAGGATACATACAAATTTTGAGCCCATTTGGATGAGTGTAAGTCACTCATCCAAGGGCAATAAAATTGGAGCACGAAACTAATTTAAAATCCATAATTTTTGCGGTCTTTATAACATGGCCTATAAATGTCCAAATGTGCTCAAATTGTGTGTATGATCTATTCACAAGATATTTAAGAAGATCAACAGATTATATTTTTGAAAATATATTGCATCATAAAAAACTACTTGAGTGTATTCAACTCTGAATACACTCGAGTGTATTTTAGCTTGACTCTCTCTCTCTCTCTCTCTCTCTCTCTCTCTCTCTATATATATATATATATATATATATATATATATATAAACTATTGGGTTTATATATTTCTTAAGACCTCTTACATAAGTGTTATGCTCCTCGTGCACACATGCATGGGAGACTGGGTCACCTAAACCCATCCCTTTATTTTTTTTATTCCTTATTTCAAGTTTCACATGGGTGGTGTCCCATACCACCACACCATGTTCATTATTTACGATTAAGGTTTTAGGGTTAGGGTTAGGGACTATACTCTACCTCTCTGAGTTTCCATATCCCTTGACCCACTAGAGTTTTTATATACTAAACCAATTCTATCCTCTAAGAAAGGGCTTACCCATACATGTCTCTTTCTAGTGTTTACCCACTCTAGATGGACCTACACAAAAGGTTACATCTTTTCACATTTTACTTCTCTAATTAACAATTTCTTTTCAAGGATTTTAAGCAAAGAGATGACAAGTAGGCAAAAATGTGAGACGAGAAACCTAAAAGATACGTCATGCTTTAATATTTTCCCCTTAAATTTCTAAGGATGATTTGAAATTATAAACTATTAAGTATTAGTTGATGAATCTAGGATCTGATACCAAATGTAACGACCCACACTTTTGAGTGTCTAAAAGACCTTAACCTCGTGAATCAATACTCATTAATTCTTGGATCAAATCCAAGAAATAATATGGAATAGTAAACAATTTCCATCAATGAACAAATATTTATATATTTGCATAAAAAGCTCCTCTAAGGTGTTACATAAATTTTAGAAAGAATTAACTCGTATATGTATGATGATACACCACTATGACTAAACCTTCATGAATAACTTTAGTGTCTTTGACGTCTTTATCTATAACCTCATGTCCATGAATCAAGTATACTTGATACCTAAAATGCCGACAAACAAATATGCGATCAGTATATTTCTATACTGGTACGCGGGTTCAAACAATAATCACAAGTACGCATATAAGCATACATCTTTATCTTGCATATAAGAACATAAAATTGTTTTCATATTCTAACCCATATTTGGTCTACTACCTCAAGTTTAATCACTGTCCTTCTAGGGCTCATGTGCATTACCCTTAAGATCAATCTAACCCAGGGTTCATAATATTGTTATTTACTTTACATGATACTCATAGGAACTTTATAATTTTCAAGAAGTAAATAAACAAGAAAGCAGTTTATCTTTTATTCAATCTCATTGAGAAACCTCAGTAAACTTAGAATTTGATACATGTATTCATAAGTGTAACCACATACCTTATGCTATTACTGAAATCATGCAAAATATGACATGTACTTTACAATTGCATCCAACTATCCAAGAAACAAGGTATTCTGTAATACCCCTGACCTGGGTTATGCCTTAACCCTAGAAGTTTTTCCAAAATATAGTTAATTAGATCCTTAATTTGATCTTGTGAAAAATAATTAAGGCCCAATAGGAACTTATGTTTCAATTTTGGTCATGTTTGAATAATGTTGAAGCAATGTTTACTTATTTTGGACTAAAGTGCAAATTACCCAAGTTGAGGGGTTAACTTGTAAATGATACTTGATTAAATGTTCCTCATGTGTTTAAGAATCATGAGAATGAAGATGATGCAGAGGTATGACTTGGGAAAGCCTGAGTACCAAGAAAGAGCTGATAAAGCAATGTTTGTGCATTAAAACCAAGTTTTAGTGTAAAGTGCAATTTACACAAAACATAGGTTTCAATATGCAAATTACCACTTCAAAATGGTCCCTAATGTTTCTTGGGATCATTTGGAGCAAAGAAAATGAGAGGGTCATCTCATTTGTATCTTTTTGAAGGAGAGAGAATCTTGATATTAAAATAATTAAGATTTAAGCATAATTGAAACGCTAATTCAATTTAATGCAAAAATAATCATATTAATTGGATTGTCCTTCAACAAAAATTGTGTTGGTTGAAAATAAACAAGTGTGGATGTCCTTTTGTTCCTTTCAAAGGCAATGAAAATATCCAAAAGAATGGATAACTCACTCACATTAAAATAAATGAAAGTAATATCCACTAACTTGTGGATATTATTATTAAATGAATTAAGGTGCTTAATTTGCTTTTCCTTAAAACATGGATAATTGATAGTAATAAGAGGCAAGTAAGATATCCTCGTATATAAGGAAAATATGGGAGCAAGTGGCAAGGAAATGGAGGAGATAATTCCTACTTTCTCTCTCTTAAATGAATTTTCAATAAAATTCAGATATACTCATTTATCCATAGCTTGGATGGGTAATTTCGAAGCCACTTTCACTTCTTGCTTGAAAAACGACCAAGGGAGATTAGGAGCAATAGGATGACGACTCCCCACCTGTAGGTAAGCTCCATGGCCCTCTTTCATCTTGATTCCATGGTGGAAATCGAAAATAAATGCATGATTTCTTCTTATCTCGATCCCTTCTTCAATTCTAACCATTCCTTTTCACTCAAAGCTTGAGCACGAGCCTTGGGATAGTGAAAGGAGTTGCATCCACCATTTTTTATGTGATCTTGGAGCTTTGAAGCTCAATTGGAGGCGGGTTATATAACTTGAACCCATTTTCATTATTATTCAACTAGCAATCTTGCAATTATAATGATTCCTTCTAATTCTTGATTAATTGCTTGTTGAAATCAGTAATTCCATGAAATCAGAATTACTAAGAGTTACATGAACGAAGGTATATGATGATGACATCATATTGGACAAATTTCCCAAAGAAATTATATCTCATTCGTTTTCAACAAGTTGCTCATTCGGTTTCAACCAAAACCGTTTGAAAGCAAACAGTTTCATCAAACCATTTGAAGTTAAATGGTTTCAAACCATTTGGGAGATTTGACCAGGGTTGACCGTTTGAAAATTTTGATGCTAATGATTATGGTTGATGACCCATCAAATTTGATTAAATAATTCCAAAGGGTTCATCAGTTGAAGGTTGATTAATTAGAAAGCCCTGATCGGGTTAAGTGCTGAAATTTCAATTGAATGATTCAATTGTTTGGGTTGATTATCCCAAACGGTCTCAAGACCATTTAAAGGTTACCCAAATGGTCTCAAGACCGTTTGGAGGTCAACTAAGACCGTTTGGAGGTCTAGGGTTGTGTATGGTTGGGTGTTTGAAGATCCGTAGATATCAAATGGAATTGCAATTAATGGTCCAATTGATGATCAACCTAATGATCTAAACCCTAATTGAATTTCACATATTTCAATGATGGAATGGGAAAACGGTCTCAAGACCGTTTGGAGGTCATACAAATGACCTCAAGACCATTTGAGGTTAGGTCATGCCCAATTTGAATGATGGTCCAATGATTTCAAGGCAATTAGTTCTACAATGTTAACCATTGATGGTTTCCCGACTTCAAAACCCTAATTGATGGGTTTTTTATTATAAATTCTGGTTCAATTGTGTTCAAATCCCTAATTGATGGTCCAATTTAAAGATAATTCAAGAGTTCAATTGATGAATGAATCAAGGGTTCAATTGATAGGTGGTTCATAGATTGAAACCCTAAACTGATAAAGTGTTGAAAGACAATTTTGGTCCATTCGGTTTTGAGAGGGTTTGGTCCAAATGGTCTCAAGACTGTTTGGGTCCAAACGGTCTCAAGACCGTTTGGAGACCCAAACCCAATTGATTTCAACACACTTTGTTCAAACGGTCTCAAGGGCATTTAGCCCAAATGGTTTCAAACCGTTTAAGTCCTGAGAGACCAAGACCGTTTGAGGTCTAATTAATTAAAACCAATTGAGGTTCAACATGGTTAATCCAATTGGATAGCTATTGTAATTTAAAGTTCAATTGGTCAATCCAGTTGGACACCAACGTAATTGAAGGTTCAATGGGTCAATCCAGATGGATACCTCATATAATTGAAGGTTCAATTGATCAGATCATTTGGACACCCAATGTACTTAGATGATTGCTATCCTTAGTAGGATTAATCTTTGATGCATAATGATGAAATACTTCAATACATCATGCTAAACTTAATTGCATGAAATTGGATAAAGAATAGGTTCAATCTAATCAAGAATTGAGTAGTGGACATCTTGAGCTGGATGAGAGAGAAAGATTCATACATAAATGATAACCATGTAGTAATCAAGCCTAACACATTCAAAATGATGTGATATACAGTTAGGGTATGATCCTTGTTAAAGAGATCATAAAACCATAATTGAGTTGATTGATGAACTCAAACCCTAATTTATTGAATTTTGATTATAAACCCTAATTGGGATGAATAGTAAACCCTAATTGTGGGTTATTGAATGTAAACCCTAATTCTAGGGTAAAGTGCATGAAACCCTAATCAAGGATGATTCCATGAGGAACCCTATTGAGGGTGATTCCATGAGAAATCCTAATTGAGGATGATATCATGAGAAGCCCTAATGCAATGTTGGGATGAGAAACCCTAATAGAGGGTGAAGGTATGTGAAACCCTAAACTGGAGTTACAATACATTGAGCCCTAATCCTGGGTAATATGATGATAAACCATAACCCTAATTACTGGGTAATGGTATGAGAGAATCCCTAATGATAAAATAAGGGATAATACCTTATAAAGGTGAAATATCTCAAGTAGTTGATACTAGGCAACCTTATAGTAAGCAATGCCTTAACTTGAGATGAGTCCATATCATTGAAGATAATTGGACAATTCTTATGTGTCACCTCTGCACTTTATGATAAAAGTGATAGGTTAGAGGATGAAAGTATTAAGATGGGAAATACCTTAATACAATATAAGTTGATCAGCTCAAGTTAGTTGGAAGTAATGAGAAAAGTGATACATCAAACATGATAGATATCATATTTAGCATTTTAGGGTTGAAATACCTTGATGCACCTCAAACCCAATATACTTGGATAAGAAACACAAGAAGTGTGTGTTATGTAAACTATTGCAATAAATATGTAATGAGTTTAATGCACTTTGATAAGTGATGGCTAACATATGAGAAAGGGGGTTAAGCCAAGATAATAGGTATGATGTAATCATACCATGTTAAGGATGAGAGATGAACTCATACCTTGTTTTGATAATCATTAATGATATATAATGAGAGTAATATGCATGAGTGAATATTTATGATATCAATGAATGCTCCTAGAGGAGTGGGACAATAAATTAGGGTTGTTTTGATAATATAAACATGAAACCATAATTAATGTGAAATGGGAAATCCTAACCCTAATTTTGGGTAAGCTCTATTTGATGGTAAACCCTAACGCTGGTAAGGGAATAGTGGTGTTACTATTGTATTGCATGGTGTGATGTGAAATTTTCATGACTGTTATCATGTGTATTATCCATGCAGATATCATGAAATGATGAGCATAGCCAGGTTTGAGCTATAATATTTATTTAATAAAAATATTGATTGACCTTGTGCACCATTATGTTGTTGTTTCTTAGTAAGAAGTAACAAGATGTGCATGGGCTTTATGAGCCATTATATTAATTATTTCCTAGTGAAAGGTGACAAAATGTGTAGTGGCCTTGTGATCCATGTGAGATGCTAGTGTAACAAGTATCTTGTATACCTTGGTCAAATGACCTGAAGGTAATAGTTACCTAAGAAGTGGTAATAATTTCCAACCATGAACTAAGGGTTTGAATACCCAGATTCAGTAATCATGATGATGACATTGTTAAGAAATGAGATCTTCCAAGTAATGAGATAAGGGATAGAGATCCCAATGTTTTATTAAGCTTTGAAAAGTACTTGATGGAAGAATTACATGTTGTCCTTGTAGCATTTGTCATAATAATTCTTGATTGAGAACTTGACTGATGCTTAAAGAATATGATAATGTACTTATTTAATCAAGTGAAATCATATCATGTAGAGCCTTGACCATAGATCCACCATCGTCAGTAATTTGATGATGGTGAAACGGGTAGCTCCGCGACAAAACCCAAAATGCATATTTTTTAATATGTGGGGGTAATGGGCGAAAATATCCTTACGTCCTAATGGAGAAATTGATGGAGATAAAAATTAAATCTCTCAATCCTTCATTATATGTGTCGGGATGGATGTATCACTAATCTCCCAATGATTGGGATGGATGTATCACAAATCTCCCAATAATAATAATGTCAGATCGAAGGGAAATAAACATTAAATCCATCGATTGGAGATGAGAGTGCAGTTTCTACTGTAACTCTATAGCAAAGTTGCCAGTATACCCTGGAAAGCTATATTGAGCAGTTGACAATAGTCCTGCTTGTGGTCTCGCACTGACCGAGATGTGAGAGGTCATGGGAATCCAGCTCTTCCTTGACCTATGTATGGTACCGATTTTGACTTCGCAGTGGTCGGTTGGAGTATGAGCGGTATACCTCATCTCCTCAGGGCATAAGTGTGATTGTAATATGTAATCATCCGTATAGCATGTTTGCTTAAGGATTGAATACGGAAATTTATTGGTTGATGTTACCTTTCTTTTATGCATCTCTAGTTGATAGATGTTATTTATATCTCTTTACATTCCTTGCAAAGTAGATAGATGAATTATGACTCTATCATGAGTAGATGCTATGTTCTCCTTAGGAAAGGAGAATACTTTACTCTGTTCATATAGTAATTTATCTGCTGTTAAAAATATAAGATTCCTCTACTCAGTTTTATTTTAATAAACTGCAATAATAATGTTTTTGGTGGAAAGTTATATCTCTCACTGGGGCAATTTATAATTATCTCACCCCTGTGGGATCCAACATTTTTAGGTGGACGCGGGCAAAGAAATAGAATCCTCACAGCAGAGAAAAGACAGCAGCAACAGGGACAACAGTGAGATCTCAGGTGGAGATATTGTCTGTCAAGTTTTGTAGATAGTAGTCATATGTGTCGTCTTTGTACTCTCAGGTCCTCGGAGTTTGTAGTTAGTGCTTTTAATGAGTCAATCTGAGATTTTGGCTTGATGCCTCGAGGATTTTATACTGCTTATGTACAATGGTAACAAGGCAGTTAATATTTGTGATCCTTGAGAAGAGATGGTACAAGTTATGTACTTATGAACCAGGATGTAAATGTTATACATTGGTTCTTGTTGAAGAGTTTTCCTATGAATGGATCACTTTGTAAAAAGTTTTAATTTTTAGTGATTTTCAGTAATCCATTGTTGATGATTGTTTCTACATGTTTTATTGTTCACTTGTTATCTAAATGATAGCGGGTGTTTCATATTCAATCTGAAATATACATACTACATATGTGTCACCATGTATTTGCATTACATTAATCAGATCTATATGTATTCCTAAACTAGGGTTTAGGGTTATCTCGTGTTTGGACCAGGAATTAGGGTTACAAACCCTAATTCAACCATACCATGGTATCTAAGGTTACAAACCCAGTTATACATATTAGGTTAAACCCTAATTATCCTTTTAATCATATTAGACTACTCATGATACCTACATCACACTATCTGCATTAGATCATAGAAAGATATTCACATTGGTTTCAAAACCCTAATTATACATGTATGAGCTAATGTCTATCCATAAACCTAAAGTGCTTGCCATAGTTGAGCCTTAGTTGAGCAGATCCAAAGCAACACAAACGATTAAGAAACCTGGCTTCAAGAAATCGTTCCGGGTGGAGGCTCAAGGTTTTGCTGGGGGCATTTGGGTGTGTTGGAATGAAAGTGAATTTGATATGTCTATCATCAACTATCATCGCCAGTTTCTGACTTGCTACATTAACAATTCCACCCTGGTGACTTTCGTTTATGCAAACTCACACTTTATAGTAAAGCAATTACTTTGGAAACATCTGGTGCGGATGGGGAACACTTTCACAAAACCTTGGATTGTACTAGGCGACTTCAACACTACCTGTAATCCAGGAGAAAAAAGCGGTAGTGTACATTACAATTTCTCTGAAGCTAGGACGTTCCAGGAAACGTTGATGGAGGCAAGCTTGTCTGACCTTGGATTCTCAGGACCCAAGTTCACGTTCAAGAGAGGAATATTACAACAACGATTAGATCGGGCAGTAGCCAATGCAGCTTTCATTCACAAGCATCAACAATTTCTTGTTGAACACCTTCCATGGCTGCAATCAGACCATAGCCCAATATTAGTCAAATGCATCAAACAACAACGAGAAGTAGCCAATAGATTTAAGGCCAAGGCAATATGGGAAACAGATGAAGACCTTCAGAGGATGTTGGCTCGCTGCTGGGACCACGGGGAAGAATTCAATGCAACTCTCAATCAAATCAAAGAAAAGATATGCAAGTGGGACCGAGACAAAACTCAACACAGAAAAAGGAAGAAGACTATATTACAAAACATTCAGAAGATGGAGAAGGAGCTAGACATAAACTACAACCCAATCACTGATGGTATCTATGTGGACATGAAAGCTAATCTAAACGAGATTATGAAAGAAGAGGAAGAAGAATGGAAATTGAGAAGTCACATTAATTGGATCAAAGATGGCGACACAAACACTAAATTTTACAATGCATATGCCAAACAACGCAGTAGACAGAACATCATTCTTCAACTGAAGAACAAAGATGGTGATTGGATTACCGAAGAAGGATAGCTAAAGCAGTTGGTCAGAGCCCACTTTCTTACCATTCTAACTGAACCAGAACACTGCCGTGTGGAAAAGATCGCTTCTATACCGGGCCTCTTCAAGAAGCTCACACAGACACAGCTCAGGAGTATTGTTGAAGAACCTATGAAGGAGGAATGTTTTAAAGTTCTAAAGTGCTCAAACCCATATAAAGCAGCGGGGCCCGATGGCATAAATGGACTCTTTCTAATGAACCATTGGGACATAGTGAAGTATTCAGTGCTGGAGACAGCCAAGAAGGCATTGAGAGGCGACACACTATCCAGAGAGCTATGCGACTCCACTATTGTTCTCATTCCTAAGGTCTGTAAACTGACATCCTGCGATCAGCTTTGATTGATTTCTTTAAACAACCTATGTCTGAAACTCACATCAAAGATAGTCGTGAAGAGATTGAAAATGTTTTTGCCGGGATGGATTTCAGATTCCCAAAGTGCTTTCGTACCGGGAAGACGCATTGCAGACAATATCTCTATCACACATGAAGTGATTCACATGATGAAGAAGAGGAGGGGTCCTGC
The DNA here is from genome assembly GCA_963693085.1 of Alisma plantago-aquatica. Taxonomy (NCBI): domain Eukaryota; kingdom Viridiplantae; phylum Streptophyta; class Magnoliopsida; order Alismatales; family Alismataceae; genus Alisma; species Alisma plantago-aquatica. The sequence goes on from OY856412.1 coordinate 1,000,006,140, forward strand.
AAACATGGCGATCAAAGTGGATCTTTCTAAATCATATGACAAGCTTTCCTGGTCTTTCATGAGTGACACTTTGCATAAGATTGGACTTCCCATTAATATTATCAACTGCATCATGAATTCAATATCCACCGGAGAGTGTTCTATAATCTGGAATGGTAACAACACTAACTCATTCAAACCAAGCCGGGGGATAAGGAAAGGAGACCCGCTCTCCCCATATATCTTAGTATTATGTATCGAGCGATTAAGTCAGATGATCAATGATCTTGTCCAATGTGCGGATTGGGTCCCGATCAAACTGGGCCGGACTGGCAATGAAGTGTCTCATATGTGTTTTGTAGATGACCTGATACTATTCGGAGAAGCTACATGTAAACAGATGCATGTGATCAAGAAATGTTTTACCAAGTTTGAGGAAGCTTCAGGGCAAGCCATCTCCATCGCCAAGACACAAGTATACTACTCTGTTTGTGTGCCTAGAGCTATAAGATCCATGATCAATAAAATATGCAAATTCCAAGAAACTGAGGACTTGGGGAGATACATAGGCATACCTATCATCCACTCTAGAGTGACCAAATAGACCTATACTAGTATCCTTGATAGAATCGAATCCAAGACTAATGGATGGACATCAAGGACTCTCTCGTTGACAGGCCGCTGTTGTCTGGCAAAGTCCACTTTAGAAGCGATCCCAACCTACATTATGCAAACAACAACCCTTCTGTTAAGCCTGTGCGAGAGGATTGATTGTTGTATCAGGCATTTCTTATGGGTAGGGGGCCATAAAGCAAACCCCATGTCTCTAGTGACCTGGCACAAGGTAACTAGCAGGAAACTTAGAGGAGGACTCAGCCTCAAAAGCATGAGGGAGTGGAACACAGTTCTTCTGGCCAAGAACGCGTGAGACATAGCATGCAATAGAGATACAGTTTGGTGCAGATTCATGAAGAAGCGATTTGATGACATTGTGGAGGGGAAAGGGAAAACTTGTCAAGGATTGCCCAAGCTATGCTCATGTGTAAATAAATAATTATGGAGCACTCATACCTGGTGGTGAGAAATGGAAGACAAGTCAATTTTTGGTACAATATCTGGGTGGTACCAGGAATAAAGCTTGTATCAGAGGCGTTACATGTGATCCCAGAAGAAATTTCAGACCTGAAGGTGGCTAGTGTTGTGATGGAGAACAGGGAATGGGATGTAGACTTCCTCTAGTACTGGCTTCCACCGAGGATGGTGCAGATAATTCTTAAGCTGGAAACGCCGACTAGTACGGAAGAGCATGATATTAGAGTCTGGGCAGACACATCGAACGAGACCTTCACTACTAAATCCGCATATACAATCCTAAGAAGGAATCGGGACATAAGTACAGAAGGAGATTGGAGTTTAATATGGGGCATGAAGATAGCTTCCAAGATGTAATTCTTCGCCTGGCTCGCTATGCATGGATCACTCCTAACTAACCAGAGAAGGGTACAACATAGACTAACTAGTAGTGATACCTATAAGAGGTGTTCAAAAGTAGAAGAAACTCTAACCCATGCATTGCACGACTACCCATACTCGAAGGAGGTATGGATGGCCATGCATAATATCAATGGTGCAAACAACTTCTTCCAAATCAATGATGATGGATGGTTCAAGGAACAGGTGAAAAGTTGTGGGTCCAAACTGCCTAAATTCCTTATCACTTGTTGGATGTTGTGGGGTGCAAGAAACAATCAGATTTTTGAAAGAATCACTCTCCCGGTGCACATCCTCGTACAGATAATTGTACGAGAAGTCTAGCTGAATGAAATTGCCTGGGACAGTGAAAAACCAAAACAAGGAATGAAGTCGTTGGACAAGCAATTAATGGACAAGGCTGCCAGAGGGATACTTGAAGATCAATACAGACGCAGCCTGGAAAAAGCATAAGACCACAATAGATATAATTGCTCGGGACCATGAAGGAAGGTGGGCAGGGGGGCACGTGAGAGAAATGGATGTTGAATCAACTCTGTAGGTTGAATTTCTAGCAGTAGACTTGTCTTGCGAAATAGCTCGAAAGAGCGAGATACCCAAACTGATGATAGAGACTGACTGTAAGGTACTTGTAGAAATGCTGCAATGCCACCCGGAAAACAACCCCAGGTTCTCGAGGCTTATTGAAAGAATACAACACAGAGGTCGGGATCAAGGAGCTTGGGTCATTAAATTTGTTATGAGGGATAGGAACAAGGTGAGTGATGCCTTAGCCAGGTTCTACCAAAAACACAAAACAGGTGCCTTTGATTATTCGAGACACCCAGATTTCATCAAGGATGTCTTAGAAGAAGATAAATGTAATGGTAGTAGTACTACCATGTTTAAGATTCCATCAAATGTTGTTCCATGGATTCGTTTTCCCTATTTTCTTGTACGAGGAGGGTGAGTTGAATAAATAGCGTCCTGGCTTCCCAAAAAAAATAAATGAATTACAGTAACGTTTTTATAACAGAAAAATCTAGTGAAATAAGAAAAAGTATTGTGAGGGGTCAGTGTGCAAATTACTCAAGCACCTCAAATTCTCTATGTCAGCAAGCTAGCACCCAAGGAGCTCTCATATTTTGTGATCCATTCTACATAAATGAAATCCTAGAGAGAGAGGGAGAGTTAGGATTTGAGGGGAGAAATTGGTGCAATTGTTGATCTAGGATTTCACATATTGAAATATGACGAAATCAAGTAAGCTTAGCTTCTTTGCATATCCTTTCATAGTATATATTCTCTCACATGTCAATATTTCGTCCCTCATCTGATTTGAATCAAAATAATATCAAGTCTTCCCCTTTTCTCACTCTTTCTCCATAAATCTCCATTCCTAGGGTTTTCGAGTTGAAATGAAGAAGCATATGCTTTGCTAGGGTTTTGACATAGATTCAAGAATTTCATAGATGGGGAGTGGTTTTAAGGTGTTTCCACACCTTAGGGTGAGTGGATACTTCTTTTAAACAATAGATTGTAAGAAATTGGATTAACTCTACTAAAAATCTTGAATTCTCTTGCATGTGACAATAAACCCTAAACTGCCTTTCAATTCTAGCTTTTGTGATATGATTTGAAGTGGGTCATTTCTCTATTGTGATGAATTTTAGATGATAAAATCATATTATAAATGCATATATATATCATCTAAAAGAGAATTCCTAAAGTAATTACAGAGGTTATAAGAACATACTAAAACTTAGGGTTTTCAATTATGTCTAAAATTGTTAAATAATTGAATATAGAATTTTTCCTATTTGAATCTCCTTGTTTATGAATGATTGTTCATATAAATATGTAGTACATACATGTTAGATACTATATTGGATTTCATGTGATGTTGACAATGTTTTTTTGATATCTCAGTAAAGAGGGTGAAACCCTAAATGAGTGGAATGTTGGAAATTTGTGCATAGGCATTGTGAAATCTATTTGAAGAAATTCTCTTTGACATCATAGACTTTATCTATTAAATTTTATTCTTTATGCATGATATCTTAGTGAATGGTGTAGAAACCCTAATCCAGATCAATTCTAGGGTTTCATATAAATGTTGATTGTATGTCAATTGTTGAAAGCAGTCTTTTATTAGTGAATGATTATGTTGAATAAAGTCCTTATGCAAGTTGTGTGATAAGTGGATGAGGTGAATAAAAACCTAAGGATAGGTATTTAGTGAATCAAGTGTTTTGAATTCAATATTCTTAAGAGAGATAAGTGGTGTGGCATAGTTGCTCAGTTTACGATATACATTGTTGATAATTTATCTAAGGGATTGTTTATGAGATTGAATTAAGAAATATTGATGTGAGGATTGAACTATAAAGTTAAAGAGTGAATTAGATTTTTATATGCACTGCACGATCTAGAATCCTTCATAGGAGGCCTGCGCTATGAGGGGGAAATGTGCTTCCCAACCCGAGGTCTTACATAGGTCGAGGTAAGCCGGAGCACATCATTGCGGGGGTCTAGGCCAGTGAGAGGGGACCCCTTAAATGATTGGTATCCAACACCAACTGGGGATGCCAGTGGTACTTGGGATATGAGTTGTGGTGTTCAGTGGAAATATTTGGTAGGTCCGCTGGTGCATAACAAGCCTAAGAGCTTTGACTCATCGCCTAAGTACCCAGTTTGAGAAGTGGAGTCTGAGATATTCGACCACTCCCATTAGCCGTCGAGAGGCAGACGTGTCGAGGCCTGCTATTGACGAGGGTCTTACTCGAGAGATCGGATTAGGAACTCAGGCATTCTTGTAAGATTTAAACAGTGAGATTGTATCTTGTTGTGATTCTTTCATATGCTGTGGTACACCTGATGTGGGTTCATAAATAACCAAATGAATGCGAGGATAATCAAGTGTGTGCAGTTATTCAATTATTCTTTGTATGTTTCTAATTTACTAGTTACCTTTGAGATTATTCAAGTATGTGAAATATTTATTTACTCCTTTTCTTATATAGAGAAATCCTTCCAATTATGTGTGTGTGAAAGATTATTTCCTACATAACTTGTTACTTCTACTTTATATTCAATTTCTCAAATAACATATCTTTGAATATATGTGCTTTAAATTGTTTCTTTGAAGTACTCATTCACTGAGCGAGTAGGCTCACCCCTCTACTCATAATTTTTTGGGAAATCAAGTGGATTGAAGAACATCAATGCCAAATCAAATATACCATAAGAGATAAGTGATAATCATGGGATGTGGGTGTAACATTTTCCCTCTTGCACCCTAGAACACCCTCCTTCACCAACCCCAACCAGGGATGCCACATCGTTTTGTTTATTGAATCTTCTCGGTTTCCACCCCCTTGTGCCCCCTTAGGCAATTTAAGGGTTTGGGTAGGTCAGATAATGAGCTCGAGCTGAGGCACCCTATTCATGGATGCTGAGCATGTCCCTTCTTCGTTCTCACCTTGCTACATAATGAAAAACCTCTACAACACAACCATCCTACCTGCAGGTTTGTGCTTATGAGGGAGAGGATGGTGGATGACCACTAATCTGAGTTATGAGTAGTTGGCAGACCATGACCCAATGGCCACTAGTTTCCAAGCCAGGATTTGGTTGGCGGGCCCTCATTGGACCATGACCCAGAAGCCACCCCTCCTGCACCAAAGAACCACCATGTAATCTGAATGGGACTGTGAGGATGGGTTAAAGAATAAAAAAGTAACACCCCATCCTGTACCTAAGCTATCAATGTGTATTTTGGTTTAATTTTGATATAGTCGGTGAGATTGTAGCTTAGGTGGTAAGGGGATGGGTTCCCTATTGAAGGGACATGGGTTAGAAAACCATGTTGTGTGCCTCAGAAATGAATTATCCTATCACTAATGATGGCCCACTGTATGATCTACATGCCCCTCAGGTGTGTAATAAGTCAAGGCGGGATAGCAGTTTACATTGTCGAGGTGAGGTTGCCAGAGTGTCTCCTCCATGGGCGTGGTTCCCACATCTTAGAAAAAATGGTTTCAACATAAAACATAAAAAATACATACCTCCATCACCTTTTCACCAAATCTATCTAAACAATACATCATTTTTCATCAACTCAAAGAGATCTACAACCTATTCCTAGTTTCATGACCTGAATAGGACACTAGCTCCTCTTTTTGTTCCAAAAAAAATCATCAAATTTATTAATTAGAAACCTAGAATATAACATGGATAAAACCTTAAAATGAATCTAATTAGGGTTAACCATGAGAATCTAATATATGCATGTAGTATTATTGTTAATTAGGTGGTACATGTGTCTATATGGTTAAGGATAGTTATGTTAAGAATCTCAAAATCATGTATGGGACTTTAATAGATATATGGTGATGGCTTTCTTACTTACAAACAGATTTGTATGCATGCTTATTTACTTTTCCAGATATTTTCATGTAGCATTGTAGTACTGCACTTCAACGCTTTGTATTATTGCTTTTATAACTTCAATGCATATATAAAACTCCATTATACAAAGTTGTAATAGGGGCTTTTCCAATGACTTTGGTTATTGAAGCCCCTCATGTAGAAATAGGGTTTCAGTCGAAGACTTTGGTCATTGAGGTCGCTTATGTAGAAATGCATTTATCTATTCTTCAACACCCTCATAGACCCTTCTGATGGGAAGTTAGTCAAAGGTCTTATGATACATGACATTTTTGGTATAAATGGAGTATAAAAAAATAAAATATGGGCTCTCATTTTGTTAAGCACTTAACTTGTTTGTTCTTGTCTGTTTACCTCTACAACTCTTTACGAGTTATGCAAATTATATATATGTATCTTTTGTCTTGTGCTCAACACTTCTACGGTTGACCCTCATATATCACTTATGCTTTAGGATCAGATATGGATAGGGAGTTGAAGGCTTGGTGATTTGTGTTCAGGTGTATTTGATGCATGATCCTATATAGTGTACATAAGCATTCTTGCGTAATTGTACTCTTCAATATGTAATTGAATCTTGTAACAAAAAATGTTTTTATTAATAATACTTGTTAAATGTTGAGATTATGTTGGTGTTTTTATTTTGTTACTTGTTCACGTATGCTAAGATTTTGTGCTTTCACATTTATAATTTGATATTACCATGTTAGGTACATATGCTCATGTCCTTCAACCATTGAATTTCTAATCATTTGGAGGTTGGATTTAAGTAATAAATGGTTTTGTGACAATATGTCTTATTCTTAAAGTGTTGCATTTATCTTCTATTAAGGATTGGAACCCTACAACTATCGATAATGTTGTATATGGGATTATCTCCAAGATTATGGCAAATTGTATACAATCCCCTATATTATTGATCACAATCAGTGTGACTTTGTGAAATGTAGGACCGTTTGGGTCCAAACGGTCTCAAGACCGTTTGGGTCCAAACGGTCTCAAACCATTTGGATACCCAAAGTTCAATCGGTTTCAACACCTTTCTTGTCCAAACAGTTTCAAGGGCAATTTGCCCAAATGGTTTTCAATCAATTGAATTCTGACAACTAAGATCGTTTAGGGTCTAAGTAATCAAATATTTTTGAGGTTCAACATGGTTAATCCATTTGGATACCTCATGTAATTGAATGTCCAATATGGTCAATCCAATTGGATACCTAATGCAAGTGAATATTCAATTGGTTAATCCAATTGAACACCTAATGTAATTAAAGGTTCAATTGGTCAATCCATTTGGATATATCATGTAATTGAAGGTTCAATTGATCAAACCAATTGGAGACCTAATGTACTTATATGATTGATACCCTTAGTGGGATTAATCAAGTCACCGATGAAAACTTCAGAAAACCTTGAAACACTAATTCAAGATATTAAAAAACATAACCACATACATGTCAGGCTGATTTGAGATAGAATAATCCAATCAATCAAGAAATCCAATTAGGCAAGCAAGCTCATAATAAGATCCTAAAATATGCATACAATTCCCTATTATTGATCATGCCATCAAGATTTATAAAATATAGCTCTCTTCCTAGGGTTTCTAGTCCACTTGTAGGGTTTCCATAGCAATTAGGGTTTCACTTCATCTTTTACTATTTTAAACCCTAATTCTATACAATTACTCACAAACCCTAATTATCACATCTATTCTTCATGAAAGATATTAAGGTTATCTTAACAACATATAACCCTATTTTTGGATTGAAGGCACCATTAACCATTAATTAAGTTCATTAATCCTCTTTTACATTAAAACTACTATTTTTGTCCTTTTACGACATGATACGATCATCAGGGTTAATCATCATCTTTGGTTCCTTTGAAACTAGCAACTTATCTTTATTTATTACTAACTTCACCTTTAACCATTAAAACCCTAATTTCCACATTAAGGGTTTTTATTCAGAATTAGGAACTATTTTACTCAAAATAGCTTAGAACTATCATATCTCAACTTAATCATGAAATTGAATAATTAAAGCTATTTTGAGTCACAATGATTAACATTAGGGTTTCAAGGCCCATTAAAGCCCATTTATACACATGGAGTTCTAAATGAAACCAATTACATGCAAAATTCATCTTTTTTTATCTTAATGTATCTTTTTATGATTAATAGGTTGATATCAACTTTAATCATTCATTAAACCCTACTAAATACATTAATCATCTCAAAATAGGGTTTCTTAATCATTAATACATTAAAGTTGATAACTTTCACTACTTATCAAATTGCAAGAAGAATTAGGCTTCCATTATATTTTCATTGTATTCCTTGCATTTTTCTAAAAAAAAGAACTTTTTATTTGTCACGATCATAGATAGAAATAATTTACTATGATTTTATCAAGGTTAATTACCTTTGAGCCAGTCAGTGGCCGCCACATCAGCCAAACAAGTCATTTTTTTCGTTCTCATGCGGGTTGGGCACAAATCATGTCAAAAAGACATTCTCGCCCTCTGGTTTCTTTACTTGTCTGGGGTAGAGGGGACTTTTCCCCTATTCTTCTCCTACCTAGCGTGCAGGCATGCCTCCCACGAGCAGTACCCCGTCCGGTCAACCAAGTTGTTGACTTTGGGCTCTAGGTCATCGGAGACCGAGCTAAGTCATCAACAACTCTGTCGAGACTAGCTAGAGTCAATGGGACTCCTGGATGCATTGATGGTGTACCATATTGTCGGGTCGAAGGAGCTTTCCTCCAGTAGGGTGCGAGGCCAGGTCAAGCTTCTTGGTGGAGGATTTTCTGCAATTTGTTGCTCTCATCGACTTGCTTCATCATCGTGGACTCACAAGGGCGCTCTAGGGCTATGCACATAGTGTGTAGCCCCCCCTATATATAGGCCCTCATATGGCCGTCGAGAAGCCCCAAATTGGGAAAAACACCTAAAGGCAACGAAACACAGGGAAACTAGGGGTAGAGCAACTCAGATTGATCCCCTGGATTCTTTGGAAAGGATTCTGAGTTTGCTTATGGATTTCAATGTAAGAAATCCACTTTGGAAAACTCTGCTCTATGTTTCTAACTTTCATATATGTCCTGAGGTAGGTGATGATCTCTTGATCATCGGATCTCAATCCCACAGTCATAAGCTCACACGATCCATTTATTTTAGGGATTTTTAAAAATCCATATTTCTCAAACCGAGTGTCCAATTAATCCCAAATTTTTTGGGAAAATTAGTAACGATTTAATATACCTCTCTGCCAAATTTGGGCTCATTATCTAAAATAAAACGTTCCTTTTCTTTAGCTACAAGATATTACTCAAATATGTATATTTCTCACCTATTTTCTCTTTCTTATTTTCTTATTTCCCATTATTTTCATTCCTTGTAATCCAAGAAAGAAAGTGGGGTTCGAATTATTACTTATCATGACCAAACCCTCACTTCTCTTTTTATTTCTTGCATTACCTCCTTTATTTCAAATATTCTACTTATTTTTTAATTAAAATATCTCTTTTTGAGGATTTTTCTTTATCTCTCTTTTATTTTGCTTATTGGAATTCCTTTTAACATTAGAAACCTCATGGATATGAAAATCCATCAAAGATAACTGAATTATGCCTCTTTTCACTTATTTCCCACATTTTATCATTGTTTTCAATTTCTTTCTTAAATAAAAATATATTTAATTGATCTTTTCTTTTCTTATTGCATTATCTTTGCAACTTTGGACTCCTTGGAACCCAAAGAACCCAAGAGGCACGAAATCCAACTTTGGATTGTATTCTTTCAACTTTGGACTCCTTGGAACCCAAAGAACCCAAGATGCACGAAATCCAACTTTGGATTGTATTATTTTGCCTTCTAGAGGTTTCTACATATTTCTTTTCTCAATTTCTTATTAATAATGGAGTTCCTTTTGTCTTTTCCTTGTTATTGGGCCCAATAGCCAATAAAGCCTACAAAACAACCAACAAGGCTATTGTAAACTAAATCCATTCAAAACAAATTATATCAGTATTTGTCCAAATATCTTTAATAAGAGAAATTACATTTCTCAACAAAAGAACCCAAAAATTGGGGTTGTAACAATTAGGATGGTGTTCCTTAAGAAATGATTTTGCTTCGATCAAGAAAAACAAGTAAAAGAATATTTAAAAAAGGAAAAAAAATAACAAAAGAAAGAAAACATGATGTATCAAATATGGATGGGAACATGGATTGGTTTTCACCATATAAGGGCTCTCACCAACATGAAATACTCACACCTTTGTATACCCTTAGTGAGATTACATACAATCATCATATATGACTATTCCCTTCTCTCTTGACTTTGGATAGATCTAGATTATACGGATGTTTCTCTCTTGCGATGTCAAACAAACTATCGCAAACATAGCCATACGATTGTTATCTTAAGCATTCCAACATTTTCAAGCATTCATGCAACTCCATAACACTTAAATAGGGTTAGAACTACACTTTCTAGATACTAACAATCAAACATCATAAGATGGTAGCTAATTATGCAATTGAATAAATTAACACAAGTTTATGGAGATAATATTTGCTAAAGCATATATTCAAATGGATGTAAGTGTATACATGTTTGGAGAGCCTCTGTGGCTACTCCCGACCCAAGATAAAAGTTTAGCCACTCATGGTAATGAGTAGAATTATTGATTTACAGATACATAAAAGAATTATGAATATAAAGAAAGTGAATACACATAAAGGAATATAGATATAGGACAGAAGAAAGGGGATAAACCAACTATGATTACAAACAACCACTATTGGTGCACTTTATCTTCATATCAGAATCTGGGATGAATGATGGCATGACACTGAACCTTCTTCTAAAGGATGAGTCAAGGACAATGGCATTGGTGTAGATCTTCTCTCTCCTCAAACTATCACCTTCGCATATCCAAGATCCATGATATGAATTATGGGTGAATATGGGATGCAGCAACACTTCGTTATACCAAGATGTTGCAACCCCCTTCATGAATGAAGTGGGTCCCTATTTATAGGTGTCGGTAACCTACTTAAGAATCATTTAAGTTGTAACACAGACGTGTTATTTGGTTGCTACACAGACTGACAGTATCAATTGTAGAGGCCTTGGGATTCACATCAGTCACAAGGATTGTGCCATGTAGTGATCGCTAAGGTTGTGGTCCTTCAGTCGCAGGCATTGTGGCTTGTGGAGACCTTTGAGAGATAACCCCATTGGTTTATCTGTCACAAAGGATTGTGGCATGTAGAGGATACTAAGGTTGTGGTCCTTCGGTCAAAGGGGTGGTGGCTTGTAGCGACCGTTGAAAGATAACCTCACTGGTCCACCAGTCACAAAGGATTATGACACGTAGTGGCTACTAAGGTTTTGGTCCTTCAGTCGTAGGGGTGGTGGCTGGTAGTGACCACCAAGAAATAACCTTATTGGTCCATCGGTCACAAAGGGAGTGCCTTCTACTTTGATTACTAGGAACAATGAATACTTAGCGACCGCAACATGGACTCAACATTTTCGTCATTAATTGTAAGGATACCTTGAAGTGTACACATTGATGAGGTGTATATTCAGTGTAAAGTAGAGAAAAGGTGAGTTTAGGTAGTCATATCAAGTCTTTCTTAAAGCAATTTGGATTGACTAGATTAAATCATAAATGAGGTGGCACTATGAAGATAAAATACACACACAAATATCCTCAAAATTGGATGTTATCAACTCCCCCAATCTTAGAATCTTACTTGTCTACAATCTAACATATATAATCAAATCATGGAACAATTTTAGATGGCTTTATTGAGTTGTTGTTTTTGTGAGTTAGAAAAATGTGATAACTTCAGCCTCAAGTCAAAACATATTCATCAGGGCAATGGTTTTTAGACCTCAAGACTCACTCTCTTAGGTTGGAGTTGAAGTACTCAAATTGCATGTTACAAACTTCTTTATCAAAAAGCTTTCTCTCTCATGATGGAATGATGATCCTTTTCAAGTCACGCTTGCACAAGGTTCTGGTCGAGGTAGCTTTCACGCCTAACTTCTATTTTTCTTATATATCCTAGCTATTGTGCTTGGGTACGCTTAGGCTGTAGTGTTTTCCTACCTTTCTGAGGTTCACATCAACCATGTTTTCTATCGTAAAGATAGAATAGCCCGGTTAGGCCCTAAATAGTGTTAGGTGGTTGTGTGAAATTTCCTTCAAAAAGTAGGTGTGTAAAATTGGCTTCCATACCTCATTATCGAGCATGACATATCTGCATTTGTGAGTGAAAAAGTGCACTGTACATGAGAGGACCTTTAGCATCTTCTCGGGCACAACTCTCATGACTTTATTCCTCATGGCTTTTCTTTTGCTCACTGGCTTTGGGGTGATGGGTTTTTAAGGGGATTTTTGGGCTTCCATGACTCTTTGGATCCTGAAGTGGGGATTTTTGCACTAGATGAAGTAGTTGTTTCCTCCTTGTCAGGATTATGTAGCTTCCTACCTATACTCGAGGATAGAGTGATCAATTGGGAGCATATCAATATGATTCCTCCTTACTTTGATTATTTATCTTGAGGTATAAGATCCTTGTTCCTTCTAGATCATTTTGAGGTAAGGCAGTCTTAATACATAATCATACTCAAAATTTTAAGAAGATTAAATTGCCCAAATGTGTCGTTCTTGAAGTAATTACGCTAATTGTAGACTGAAGACAAGTAATCCTAAGAGTGGGAGTTATGACTATATCTAGGGAAAAAATATGGGTCTCAAACTGTGCTTGTTATAAACGATCTTAAAGATATTTACAATTTATAAATAAACAAATATTTCAAAATTTTCCTCAAAAAGAGGAAGAGAAGTATGCTCCAAATTGAATTTCAAGGATTAAGATTCATTCATGAGGGAAGGTATTGAAAAGGGGAACCTCACACGCCCATTTATAACTCCCCCAAAAATTATCATACACGCTATCTAGGAGTGTCAAAGATAAAAGATAGAAATAAATGGGCCAGGTTTATTCTGTGTGTGGCATGTCTTATGCCTTCCACCTAGACTGCAACAACATATTCATATATCCCCCTCGCAATATGTGATAGCATTTGTGTTGAAAGTTTTCTATTTTTGCATCCTTTAGGGCTAAAGATGACATCCATTCTAGATAGTGGAAGTCATAGTCATTTGATTGTACGAGGTGTGGTGGACTCTTGTGGCAGAACTGTGTCTTTTTGAAGTCCTTTTTGCTGATGAATTTATAACATTTTACAAACTTACGAATTATATCTATGATTTCTTCCACACATGTGTTTGATTTCACCTCCTTATGGGTCTTTGGTGTAGTCATGTTGGTGTATTTGTTTATGGAAAAGGTTGAGTCATATCTATCATACAAGATTGTAGTCTTTTCCATGACGTTAATCACCAGAAGTGTCCAATGATTTTTGTGGAGGATGGGCATGAATATGAAATTAGGAAGGGAATTCAACATGTAAAGTTTTAGGCATTCTTTTTGTGATGTAATCTTTTTATGTAATATATCCTCCTCAAGTAAGTAATAGGCTGTGTGCATATTCAGCATATTGTCTCCCAACAGTGACTAATATGCATACATCACACCTATAGATAAGTATCACATGTCTATAGAGTTTCTCAGAGGTCATCTTTGAGTATGCATATGCGATCTCTTTCAAAGACAACATCCCCATTGTTGACGTCTTCTTTTAGTATAACTATGATGAGTAAGAGGGAATGCCAAGATAGATATTCACAAGCCCACCTATCGACATTTGGAAATGTTGGTTTTGTTATTCTAGCTGGCCCATCTAGCCTTACCTCATACAGATCTTCATCATGAACTTCCCCCTCTTCTGGTTGTTCCATTGATGTTTGTTGAGTTGGATTCTGATGAATGCATATTCATCTTAGTTTTAGTCGCTATTTTTTGTCCAGTTTAGCACTGAAAGCTCTCATATACCCCCTGAATCTGCTCATATAAAACTTTTCTTAGTTTCAGATGATTATTTAGAGTTTTCATCAAATCCATTCATCTCCATTACAGGATTAACCATCACAATATGTAAACTAGTGTAGGAGATGGTGGTCCCACTATTTTCGATGGTCAGTTCCTTCATCAGAAAGCATCTTCATCAGTCAGAGGATTCATCAACATAGGCCCATCAATCCATAGAAATAGCACCCCCACCAAGGGGGTGGGTCTATTCTATGATGTTGTGACCGCGGCCAAGAAAACAAAGCCATGACCGTGGCTAAGATGTAGTGTCAACCGACACTCGTCATGACCGGGCCCACCTCAGCACAGTCAGGTTGAGGCCAAGGTACCACAATCGCGGAACCCCAACTCGACCACTACACAACACATCGACCACGAAAAACACTCCCTTGAGTGCAACACATGACCTCGAGCATGGCACATGACCTCGACCGACACAAAACGCCTTGACTACGGCAAAGACCTCAACCGCGGTGAACACCTAGGCACAGTCGAGTGCACCTCAGCACAGTCGGGCCGAGTGGTACTGCGACCACTATTGAAGGTCATGAATATGATAGTTAAGTGGGTCTTGTGCAAATTTGTGCCTATAAATAGACGACCCCATCCTTCATTTGAGGAAACTCTTCTACTCCATCCATTTTGACATGCTTCCACTCTATGCCCGACTAAGGAAGACAATCTTTGCTGCCAAAGACTACCTCTATGGTGTCCTTGCTACTCTTCCATCTCTGCTCCATCAACATCTATCTCCTAGCCACAAAGGTGGTTGGATTTTAGATATGTAGCACCTTCATCCATCAACCATCTACCACTCCATATCCTATGAACAAGAGCATAAGAAGAGAATGAAGAAGGAGAGAGAAAATCATCCTTGTCTGTCTTGGTGTTCTTCCCCTCCTCATCCAGATCTGCCCTGCCATCGTGTAGAAGATTGTTTCTCCATAGAGCTATGATCATCTTCTTCACCGTGACCATGGTAGAATATTCCCTCTCTCTCTCGTTCTTTTTGTTTCTATCATGCAGAGCGAGTAGTCCATTTTTCTGGGGTGCGGGGACTAGCCCCACAGCTCGTTCTTACATGTTCATCTTATAACATTCAATGGCTTGTTTATAACTTTCTCTTTCATTGTTAATCGTTTACTACATCCTTTATGGATTGATCACCTACCTTGAATGATCTATTATATTCCTTTGTTGTGAGAACTTCAATATGTAGGATTTGAATATCGATTAGCATGGTTGATGCCCGGATGAGAACTTATGAAGGGATATCTTTGGAGTAGTAAATGTGTGATCTATGGGTAATGAGACATCGAGCCCGTGGCAATGCTTACACAAACTCTATTTCCTAATAGATGGTTTGCTATTCCATTAGGATAGTTGAATCTTGCTTGGATGTGTTTGCATGTGTAGTGGTAGTGAAACCCGATTCCACCGCAGTGATTCCTATCACTAATCTAAACTCAATTTTAATCCTACTCTTTTACCTTCCTTGCAATTAGTTTAACTAAACCCAAACCAACCCTTTGTTCTAAATATTAGCCTTGATTCAACTGTATATGACTAGAAATATTCTTAAAAACATTGTCCCTTAGAATTCAATCCTGAACTATACTACAATAAGACCCATCCACTTGTGGGTGGTACCATTGCACAAGGTTTTGGCAAAAACTTAGGGATTTTATCCCTAGGTGGATTTGTTAGCGCATTAAAACCCACGTCATATTCCTAGCTTCTGGGTATGGAGGAGTCATTGTGGTCCTCTGAACTAGAGGCACCTCTGTCATGCAGATTGGTCTTCTTGGGAGTTTGGTTTCCTTTGTTGTTTCTAGTCAGAATTCCAACCTGCCTTCCAAGATGATGCCCAAGCGGGTTCTAAAGGGTCAAGCCATAGTGTTTGTGGGGTATTGCATCTGGAGGCATTGTTGAATTGTTAAAGAAATGATCATAGATAACTATAATTGCATACATGATACGAAGTACATGGAAGTCTATATGAAATAGATCCTCAAAGGGTATGACATTGGTGACTACTTCAATCAGACATAGCAAGATGAAGGCATAGTCTCCTTATCCTATTTCTTATTGTGGGACTTTTGTGGTGATGTTGTAGTTTGTCCAGGACGAGTTATGTTGAGAGCCTTCTCTCTCCAGGATGAGTTTTGTGGAAGATGTATTGGTATCTTCAAAATGTCATGTACCTCTTTGTTTTTTAAAATCAAGGATGTGTTGGGAAGCTCAGTATCACAACAATTGTAGACATTGATGTGGTGATCGTATAGATTTACTACAACCTATACCCCATGATAAACTAACCTGATGGGTAAGGTGGTGAAATGAGGTTCTACCCTAGTAACAACAACTTACAACTCCTTCATAGAATCCAAGTCAAATATTTCTTTGTACAGGTTCTTTACCAGACTTGTCGTGCAATTCAAAACCGACTACACCTTGTCAGAATGAAGGAATTATTCTAGTAGCTTTGCACAGATCACCTTGAATAGGCATTTGTGCTCTCATGTTTTTTTGTGAACATCCCTCAGAAGTGTTCCCTAGTCATTTCTCTCCCCTTATTGTTGTATATGACATCTATTACCTATAGAATGTCATCCAGGATATCTTCTAGCACAGGAATGTCCCGACAGGAAATACGATATATTGATGACATGTCCATCTCTATCAGATTGTAAGGTAGTGGGGAGGGTATGGTCTCTCTTTGTTCTACTTATTATGGTGGCCTCTATTCTCATAGGGATGATCCTACAAAGAATGAGGCTAGGTACCCTTCATCTTTGTCAGATATTCCTTCTCCTGTGCCTGTTTGGCTTGCTATCGAAACCTGATCTTTTGGGTACATTGCTAAAACTTTGGGAGAGCGTGGCATTATTGTTGTCGTTGTGGCATAAATTAGTGGTGTTGTTTTTTAGTTGTCTCAAACATGGTTACATCTAATGTCACAATAGCAGATGCCATCTTGTCATCATATATTACATCATTGTGCTCTTTAGGATCTTGTAAAAACTCATCACAAATGTCCCTACATCATTGTGCTCTTCAGGATCTTGTAAAAACTCATCACAAATGTCCCCATCAATATTTGTCATGTTCAAAAAGCATTTGAGAGTTGCTTCCTCTGGGGATAGTGGTCTTCTTGTGCTAGAGTTCCCCTATGTAAAGACATAGTCTCTACTAAAAATCATGGTAAACAAAAACACCAATGTGAAGCAGTAAAATTTTAAACTTTGACTATATTCAAATGTATGAAGAGTACATTACAAATTTCCCAATAAATGTGTACAATATTTTAAAAAACAAGATCTAGGTAGAGGAAGACTAGAACCAAATCAACTTGTCTCCAAACAAAGACAACTTAATATATACTGGTAGCTATGTCTAAGTTAGATGTTTGAACTTATATCTCTTAGCCTTAGACAAGTTCACCAAGCTTCCAATGCACACTCTAATCCTATACCTGGGTGGTTGGGATCACCCAGCAAGAGAGAGATAAAAGTATGTGTTAATTAAAAGGAATAAGGTCAAATATAAAGTGCAACATCGCATAAATAAAATGATTCATTATACAAAGAGATTTCAAGAGAATGAGACAAATAATCAAATGAGAAATAGAAGACTGCCATAGATCAATCGACAACAATAATCACAAAGCATGAATGATACTATGACACTAAATCATACCTATGCAGGGTGAGGCACCAACCGGACCTACACCAAGAGGAGAGGGGAACATGCACATCCCAAACCTCAATAATGCGAGGGGAAATTCACATCCCTCAAAAATATGTAAAATAGGGAGAAACTCACATTCCCCTGGGTTCATGCCCAATATGGTAGGTTTGTACTCATGTACACTACATTGTAATTTGGCTAAAAATACATCATCTGAATAATTCACTTGGTAGTAGTGAAAATGTAAATAACATTTGCATAATAGCATTGGGGAATAAAACCCATGAAATAGATCAAGTAAATGAATGGGCCAACATTGGACATAGAATTATTCAAATAATCCAAATAAATGAGCCATAATGGCTATAGAATATTCAAGTAAATAAAGACCAAAATAAAACAAAATAGAGATATTCTAAGGCTAGCACATTATGAATGTAGGGTTGGATAAAAGCCCAAGTGGAGGTGGCATGTGGATGTGTTACCAGGGAGGTAATCAGAATGGGGTCTGACCAAGGTAGGCAGGTCGCCATGAACCCTATGAAAGGATGAAAGATAGCCAATGAATGTAGAGAGAGATGTTGAAGGCTTGGGTAAGGTTCTAAGTTGGACATGTACTATAATAGAATCCTAAGTCTATCCTAGGGTCAGGTGGGGATAAGACCGATGGAAGTGGGAGTTGCCTAATTCCCTAGTTGCACATGACCAAAGGGTTGGGAGGTAACATCTATCATTGTCTGAGGGCCATGGGTTAGGAGATTGATCACCTTCATGGACTCATGGGACCCAAAGGGCAGATGAGTAGGGCACTCTCTGGATGCATAAGGGAAGAGGGATGACCCCAAAAGTGTCGGCACCCTATAGACCTAGAGGAGATGACCAAGGGATGGGTGTGAACCCCAATAGGTTCAAGACCACTTTTCCATGGAAGTAATGTTGATATCGAGATGGTTGTGATGTAGAAGCTTATATTGCATGTTTCAACTTAGATTCGAAGGTGTACTGGCAAGGTGGGATGTACCATCTCTACTCTTGGAACAGGAAGAACTTTGTGTTTGGATGGCTCACAAATGCTTGTTTCCTCTTATTACGGGAGTGAGATATAGGATAGTACACATGCCATACACCAAGGATAAAAAGATGATGTGAGTTGGAACGTTGCTATAAGGTATGAGGACAGAGATGATAACCTACCCTGGTAGAGTGAATGATACATGGATGGTTTGCAAACACTAAGAGTATTAAGGTAGTCATCTTATGAGGATGTTTTTATCATGATCTCAAAGTTTTCTTGATAAAGATAGACTTAGAGTTTGAGATGAGATGATAAGTGGAATACATGGAGGTCTATGTCTTCAACATTACCTAACACCTAAGGGTGAGAAGTGGTAATGGATGCTCTAGTTGGGATGCAGTTGCCTAGTTTATCTAGAGGCTAGAAGAGCTTGAAGTTGTTAGGCTAATTTTAAGTTTGGAAAAAGAGATAAGTTTGGCTAACACTCAAATGTATCAATATCGGTTGATCAAGTTAATGGTTGTTTGGTTAGCCAGCCTAGTCCTTGATGTAATGAAAGGATGGTGGTAGAATTTCAGATGCACTCCTATGAAAAGGAAGGTGATGAAACCCCGATTAGAGTGGTTTAGGGTTTCTAAGGAATCGATCTTGAGGAATCATGACAATACAGGAGATCATGATTAGTTCATCATACACCGTGGTACTACAAAGATAGTAAGTGACAGTAGTACTTTGGATGCCTAAGATGAAGTTGCATGTGGTATGTTGCCATGCATGACAGGAGGTGAGGGATGAGCACCTATAACCCAGTGCATGGATATAAAGGATAAGAGTTCCCGAGAGGGAATGGGAGTTCATCTTTATGGATGTTGTAAGTCTCCCCTAGACCAAGGAAGTTCAAGATGCAATATGAGTTAGAATAGATCTCCTTACCTAGATGACATGAGAGAGAAAGAGTACTGTCAAGGGACAGATCTAGTTGAACCACTTGTAAGAGAGAGAGAGATGGTTCAACTACACCATGATGTGAGTTCAAACGTTCTTGAGTATGACCTAAAGGTTCACTTACATAAGGTGGAAGTAGGTATATGAAGAACTCAATGTTAGTATAGTTTATCACCACTAACTAATGGTTGGTATGATCCATACTAGAGGGTCTCATGAGAGGATGTGTGCTTATTCAGGGTGATACATGGAGACAATTCTTGTCTTCTGTAAGGTGTGATGATAACCATCATAGCCAGTATCAGGATGGAAAGAAGCTCTGAAAGGGACCTCACAAAGGTCAGAAAAAGACCACAGTGTGTGTAGATGAAGTCATTTTGATCATGCAATGGCTGAAAGGAGCCCAAGGATGACATGAGTCATGAGCTGATGCAAAGTAGACTTCCGTGCAGTTCATTGTTGGGGAATATGTGACATAAAATCCAACCCCACTAAGTTATAGTTAAGAAAGTTGAGTCCACGATACATGGGCCCATTTGAGATGGATTGGTGGAGAAGGTTAGGTTTGATCTGACCCCTCAGGATAAATTAATGTGTGATGAGTTCTGTTACGACCCCACCTCCCGATAACCCCCAATTAAGGGAGACCGAGAATTAAACTATTGGATGAATTTAATTCATGCAAACTATAATGTGGATATGACTATCACTTAAGATATGTGCCTACTAGCTCAGATCCTAGTCCCCTTTGTAGCTTAATGGAATGACCTAGTACATGGCTACCTATGGGGTAGGTCCATCAGGTCATTGGATGACTTAGTACATGGCTACCAATGGGGTAGGTCCATCATGTCACCATGAGTCAGGGATTGGGTTACCTTCGGGTAGGGGCATGTGACTCTATAACCCTAAGTATTGGCTACCTATGAGGTAGGGCCATGGGGGTAACGATCTACCATGTGAGAGATGTAGTATCCAAGTTTATTGTAGGGACAACACAAAGATAGGGGATAGGTAAGGATTGAGTAGTATTGCTTAAGAAGTAATCTTGGCTATTAAATGATATTTGGCTGATTACATTGTTATCATAGTTGCACGATTTTTTCCCCCACATATCAGCTTTATGCTGACTGACGTTTTGTTTGTCGACATTTTAGGTACAAGTGAAAACAACAAATAGTAAACTAGCATGTGTAGAAATTAAATGAGAATTAAAGTGCAAAGGAGGATTAGTTAGAATAGACTTCGAATGTTGATATAAATAGTTAACCATGTTTTTAGAAGAAAAAAAAGGTATGCAAAGTTTACTTTTCATACAGCCTTTCAGTTTAGTTTGGTAGAACTCGATAATTATTATTGATTATTTGTCAAACCTTTGATCCAAAATTTGGGATAATGGCTTTGACGTCTTGGTCTCCCTTAATTGGGGGTTACTAGGAGGTGGGGTTGTTACATTTGGTATAAGAGCATCGGTTCCTCATTTAATCTTTAATAATTATTAAATTTTACAAACTCTGTAGAACCCAAGGGAGTTATTAGAGGATTATCTAAAAGACATAGGTGTCTAGAAAAGGATCACATCTGGGGGCTGGTAAGATTTTCCTCCGCACCGCTAGTCAGAATACGAGGACTCCCAAATTAGTGTGACTGCCTGGCCAAAGGCTTAGGATTTGACTCAAAATAAGATACCTTTAGGACTCTCTCATCTTGTTCATCCCTTCTCAACTCAAATGTTGTTAAGGACCTTAAGGGTTAGGGTTTTTCTCTCTTTTCCTCACCCTTTTGAGGTATGGGTAAGGTTGATAAGGTCTAAGGAATCATCCACCAAATTAATGAAAAGCATGTAAATACGATGTCATGTACATAAGCTTAATAGTTTAATCGTAAAATAAAGAATAAACACATGCTTAGGTCGTATGACCTATGTTGTCATGACCTCAGGAGAGACCTGAGGCTAGACATTCTTATCAAGAAGATAAGTAAAGAGAGTTAGTCATGGAGGTAGAGACCTCCATTATAAGTGGAGACCTGGAACATCCTTTGGATGATGCTAACCCTAACCCTAAGTGTTGGTTAGAGAGAGATGACATGATGAGTTAGATATCTTGGTAGACCAGGAGTTTGGATGGACATGCCTTTGGGATGCCATATGATCCATGAGAGGTTGGATGACCTTGTACCTTTGGTTACCCAACCATGGGAAGGGTCGTGTACGGTAGAGAAAATGATAGCTCCTTTATTGATGAGGATAGAAAAGAACCTATGGAAACCCCATTGGCTTATATGAGCATGGCATAGTGATGACAGTAGGCTAAAACCCTGGCTAGGAGAGTATGAAGGATATCTTATGAGATAAGCATAAAGAGCTATGGATAACCTTGAGCAAACATAAACTTGAACATAGGCTTCACCCATGTAGGGGTATGTTTTTGATCTTGACCCACCTTCATGGAGAGAGGACCTCAGGAATTAAGGCTAGCTATAGAGAGATAGAGTAGGACCCATGCAAGAAGGTTGTAAGCCTAGACTCTGAGATATGAGGAAAAGTGGGGAGTTGAAGATGATGCGATCTAAGTGGATGATAGTGGTTTCCTCAGGATTGATCCTTGGAAGATGATGATATCTTGGTTGGCTTCGGAGGGACCAAACCCTAGAGAGAGGATGAGGCTTCTGGTACCTATGTGCCTATGGTATAGGTGTTACCCTCTGAGATAGGAAGAAGAGTTCCTTAGACCCTAAAGAGTTATAGTAACAAGTTGTGCAGCCTTATAACTTGTTGGTTTTCCTTGAGGAGGACTCCACTCTGAAGTGTTGATCAAGCAAAAGGAGCATGGGAAGTGCATGTCATACCATGTACATGCTTGGGACCTGGTTAAAAAGTTGAGATGACATTGGAACGTCAGAAAAGTAAACCTAGGGTTCCTAGGCCTAAGAGAGGAAGTGGTGTACCGAATGCTCGTGATGAGGTTTGAGTTTCTATAAATTCAAGCATGGTACTCCTCATGTTTAGAGGAAAGGAAAACCCCTTAAGTTTAAGGTATGTTTGATGAATCCCTCACATCTAAGTTGATGACATGGGAAGGTATGATCTTGATCCGATTTTGAGGATGAGAACAAGTACGACCTAGCATGGTTTAGTAGGTGGCCTGCTTGTGCCTTAGTAGCTTTATAGGGTTAAGCATGCTCATGTGGATGTAAACCCTAGACATAAGGACGTTTGTGACCTTTGTGTAGTTTCCTCCCATCCTGGGAGAGGGAGCCTTTTGTAGGGTGTATACCAATTTTTTTTTTGGGTTTTGAGGAAACCTAAAGAGGTCTTGAGCCTATAGACCCATAGATAACCATCTCTAGACAAGCATTATTATTCATTCATAAATAGGCATCACATACATAAATAGGGGTCACATACTTAAATAGGCGTCACATACATAGGAGTCACATACCTTATTGGAGATTCATACCCATCATTATCACTGATTAGATTGTATCCAAGATCATTTTCCTTAATTACAAATATTTCACATGAATTAGAATTTATTAAGCATAAAGTATAAAGGAAATACTCATTTTATACCTTATATGGAAACCTTAGATTTAGGACTCAAAACTAGGACCAAAATCTCACTTAGGTTTCATTCATTAGGAAAACATATTTATTTATCAAAATCAGAGTTAGGATGCATTAGTTATCATTTTTAGAATATTTATTAAGATTTATATGATGTACCCAATTAATATTGAAAAATTACAGAGACTAAGTAAACAAAAAACCTTAAAATCTAATTATACATGAAACAAGCTTTTCAGTGAGTATTTATTCGATATTTTTTGATGAAGTATCTATTTTCTATTATTTATTTTCTCTGGGCCAATCAGAGATCAAGAAAAAACCATGTGGGCTAACTTGGCTAGTGTAAGGGAGAGTTAAAAAAAGGCAAAAAGACCAAAATGGACTTGGTGTTAAAATAGGAGAGGAGGCACACGTGGGGGGAAAATGGTAAAATCTCATGGGTCATCTTTTTCCTCTCACGTGAGCCATGGCCACGGGGGAGAAGCTTGCCCGATTGGGCATTCTCTCGATACTCGACCAAATCGGACGTATAGGTACTCAAAACGAAGCCCAAGGTGAGAGGAACTCACTTTGTGCTTTATTGGGGAACTTCTACCACCAAGTAGCTAGGAAAAGGGCCACAAGATCTGGGAGAAGGTGGAGGTGATGGTGGCTAACTATGGAAGATACATGCAAATTAGCAACTGGAAAAGCTTTCAATGGGGTCGAAGGAGGTAAGGGGAGTGCCATATATAGATGAGATAGTGTGAAACGTCGGGATGGTGGTGGAGTTGAGAGGACAAAGCTATATCCATGGGGTGTTTTGGTTGTGGTGCACGGGAGATGATGAGCAAGGGCTAGAATTATGTGGCTTAAGGAGACGAAGCCAACAACGAAGAAATCTCGTGAAATGGCAGAGAGGTGTGGGAGAACAAGGTGGAGGAGCCTAGGCATCATCTTGGTCAATGGGATGGAGGTTGAAGATGAGTTGGATACCATTAGATCGGGATCAGACGGCGATCTGGGGCACGTGACAAGGAAACCAAAGGACAAAACTACATAAATGATGTTCAATTGATATTCTATAGTCACACTGTATTGAAACTTGTAAAATCCATTTGAATGGTTAAACGAAGTCCAAATGACCTCAAATTTTAACCAAAGGTTAATTGTGACTCCTAGAACAATGATATGCCATTAATTTCTCATTTTACACACATTTTGGCCTTTAAATGCTATATTGACTATTAATGCATATTTTAATGTATAAACTGAGTGATTAATATGAAGATTGTCTTTTAATGACATGAGTGAGTGAAATTTGAGACATATCATCATTAAAAGTCATATCACAACATAATAGCATGCTTTCATACATTAATATCATTTTTGAGGAGAGAGAAAGAAAAATATAAATTACTCTCATACATTAACTCAAATACACATTATTAATCATATCTTTATCCAAAAAGATATAAAGGCTCTAAATTAGCATTGTCTGCTTATATTCTCTCATAAAAGACCACATTTCATTATTAGTCCTCAATAATTACATTAAGTGGGTTGTTTGTGCAAAACCCTTTACATTATCATAAATGTGGGTAGATTGTGAATTACATCCTTAAGAAAGGCTCAATTTCAATATTGAGATCAAAGAAGACTCAAAAAGATGGGAAATTTATGAAAAAGGTCAAAAAGGACTAGACAATAAATAAAAGCTCAAAAGTGGTTAAATTGTAGAAAGGACCTTGAGATTTAGTCTGTTACAACACTCCACCCCTTAAACAGGATTTCGGCCCCGAAATTACAATAAGAGGGAAGAGAGGGTGAGTGTCTAACATCCCAATATTAGGCAACTAAGTGGGTACTTAAAAATCTCTACATATAAGCCAAGTCTCACTAAGGTTTCCATTACCTTTTATCAAACCTAATATAATTAACACTTTTGGCTTCTAGCATAAACTCCATCATGAAAAAGCATCATATTTATTATTCCATTACTTGTGCCATATTATTCTCACATTGTTGTAACAAAGAATACATCTCAACATTATGTACCAAAACATATGTATTTCCCACATCAAGGGTTTTAAGCATAATTAGGGTTTACTAAGAAATCTCAATATCTAGTAATTCATTAGGTTACAACCTTAACAACTTAAATCTATTCTCCGTTGTCCTCATAGTAAAATCATATAGGATTATCACAGATTATTTTGTAAGAAAAGACAATATTATCAACAAATAATTAATTCTACAAACTCCCAATAATTTCACATTAGTTTCTTACAACTATATTACACATAATCACATTAATGACATCATAAACCATTTTCTCCTATGACACTACATGATATGAATTATACATATTTAACATCACATTAGGCATGTATGCATATACATGTGAATCCAGTTACTCATAATCATATTTGAGTCCTTATATGTACTTCAGTGAGTAAGATGGAACATAATAAACATTAATGAATTGATTTACATACAAAATCATGATAAGGTGATTAATGAGATGTATATTAGAGAACAAGGTGATATGCCTTACATATTTTGATAACTCAACCTCAATTATGATTAGGTGACTATAATCCACATATATGTTCCAAGTGTGTTAACCGATGATGACACCTAATGTCACTAAGGTATCATAAAATACATGATAATTAAGTCTAGATGATCACATATTAGGGTTTAGGTAAACATGACCATTACATGTTATGCATGCTTAAGGATGCATTAGTTCCATAAGCTTACTAACCATACTATTAGGGTGATGTGGTCAACATTAAGTGTATTCACAATTAGTGATTAATAAATCACTATTATGTGCATGAATAATATGTTAAGATTCAAGCATATGAACTATACCTTAGATTACTTGTAAGGTATATTCCTTAGTATATACACAAACAAGGTGAATTATAATTATAATTTGTTTATCCAACACTAACCATATATAGGCTCACTACTCCCATATCTATGGAGTTAAAGTTTCTAAAATAGAGTAACTAGATTTCAAATGTATTAAGGGACTCCACCCCCCTTAAAGAGGATTTCATCCTCAAAATCAAAAACTCCAAAATCTATAAAGGTATAAAGGCACTAATACTAAGGCCACTTTTTCAGAAGTATTGAGGTAAAACTATGTATGAGATCCAACACTTAGTTGTTATACTAAACACCAAACCACAAAGTCTAGCATAGGGTAGGCTATTCCTAAATAAGGAAATCTAAGGCTCATATAAGGAACTTATGAAACATAAGATGTTTTATTTGGATAACCAATGCATCATATACTAGGTTCAAAAGGTTACTCAACAATAAGATGATTTTCCCAATGGTATACTATTTTGGACAATCAGTATCAGCTCAGGCCAGGCAGTAGTCATATGGATGTAGGAGTCCTCATAAGACAAGCTAGTGGTGCAGAGGAAAATATTGCCAGCCCCTATTCCCTGACCCTTTCTAGACACCCACTACTACAGAAACATCGTTCAACGTCGCTTTTAGAGGCGTCGGTTGTTTAGAAAAACTGACATTTTTAACATTCAACGTCGGTTAATAAGGACAACCGACGTCTATATTTGAAGACCAGCCAAACACGGGTATCACTTTTCATTTAGCGTCGGCTGAAGAAAAGAAACTGACGCCTAAAGTAGCCCGCGAAATCCAATTTTTTGAAAAAAAAATTGCGGCAAAGTATTAGATATATCGTTAGTGTTTTACCTAATAACTGGCACCTAATGAAGATAAAATTTGCACCAAAAGTTCCAATATGGACGTCGGTTTTCTTATGATAACCGACGCTGATAATGGTGCACGTGCCGTCCCCTCCAAAAATTTTAGGGTAAAGGATTGTCTAATTGACGTCTTTTTTCTAGGGATAACTGATGCTTAATATGTAAAGGTGTCGGTTGTTATAGATAACCGACACCATTTAGTAACTTAATAGCCCCCGCACACAACAGACTCTTCCCCTTTCTTTTGTTTCATCGATCAAATTTTGCTCTTGACCCCTGTTGTGTCGCCGCCACCGGCTACTGTGTCGCCTGCCGCCTACCTCTGCACCGTCGCCTACTGCTGCTCACCGCCACCGCCGCCTACTGCTACTTCTCTGCTCACTGTCGGTGCCTCTCCTTCTCTGCTCGTGTAACATCCCTGACCTGGGTTATGCTTTAACCCTAGGTGTTTTTCTTAATAAAGTGGATTAGTTGCTTGCTCTTATCTCTTGAAAAGTAATTAAGGCTCAAGAGGAACTTATATTTCAATTTTAGTCCTTTTTGAACAATGTTGAAAATAATGTTTTGATTATTGTGGATTAAAGAGCAATTTACCCAAGTTGAGGGGTTAATTTGCAAATGTTGCATGATAATATGTTCCTAATGTGTTGAAGCATCATGAGAATGAAGATTATGTAGAGGTATGGCTAGTGAAAGCCTGGGTACCAAGAAAGAGCTGATTAAAAAATGTTTTTACATTAAAACCTAGTTTTGGGGTAATGTGCAATTTACTCAAGACCTAGGGTTCAATATGCCACATTTCCACTTCAAAAAGGTCCCTAATATTTCTTGGCATCTTGTAAAGGCAAGAAAAGGAGAAGGGAATCTCATTTGAGCTATTTTGAAGGAGAGAGAATCTTGAAATTAAAATAATCAAGATTTAAGCATAATTGAAACTTTAATTCAATATTAATGCAAAAATAAATAAAATAATTGAAGGGCCTTCAGAAAAAATGATATGGTTGAATTTTCTCAAGTCTGAACATCCTTGTGCCTTGCAAAGGCCACGAAATATCCTAAGGAGGTGAACACTCCACTCACATTATTATAAGAAAAAGAAATATCCACCAACTTATGGATATTAATATTAAAAGGGTTAAGGTGCTTAATTTCTTTTCCTTTAATTAATGGATAATGAAGAGGAATTCGGAGGTGAGGAAGATATATTTGCATGCAAGGAATTAAGAGGAAAGAGGTGGCACCAATTTTGGAATTGAAAGATTTTTATAAGGCATTTTCTCTCTCATTGAATTTTTATAAAAACACCTTTTTCAACTCAATTCAAAGGCTTTTTCGAATCCACTTTTTCTCTTTTCTTGAAAAAAGACCAAGGGAGCTTTGGGGGATTAGGAGGACGACCCCCAACCTGTTGGTAAGCTTCTTGACTTCCTTTCACCTTAATTCCATGGTGGAAATTGAAAATAAATGCATGATTTCTTCTTATCTCGATCCCATCTTCAATTCTAACCATTCCTTTTCACTCAAAGCTTGAGGACGAGCCTTGGGATATTGAAAGTAGTTGCATCCACCATTTTTGACATGATCTTGAAGCTTTGAAGCTCAATTGGAGGCGGGTTATATAACTTGAACCCCTCTACATTGTTATTCAACTATCAATCTTGCAATTTTGTTGATTCCTTCATCTTCTTGATTAATTGTTTGTTAAAATGGGTAAATCCATGAAATCAGAAGTACTATGAGTTACATGGATGAAGGTAGACGATTATTACATCACCTTGGACACTCTTCCCAAGGAATTTTTTTTCCAATCGGTTTCAACAAGTGGTTCAATCGGTTTCAACAAAACCATTTGGAATTAAAAGGTTTCATCAAATCGTTAGGAACTAAACGGTTTCAAACCGTTTGGGAGGGTTGACCATAGTTGACCATTTGGAGATTTGATGCTAATTTTGATGGGTGATGAACCATTAAATTTAATTTATTAATTCCAAAGGGTTCATTAGTTGGAGGTTCATCAATTACTAAACCCTAATCGGGTTAAGTGCTGAAATTCCAATTGATTTAGATTTTTGGGTTAATTAACCAAAACGGTCTCAAGACCATTTGCAGATCACCCAAACGGTCTCAAGACTGTTTGGAGGTCAATCAAGATCGTTTGGAGGTCTTGGGTTAAGTATGGTTGAGTAATTGAAGGTCCAGAGATACCAAATCAAAATGCAATTAATAATTAATTTGATGATCAATCCAATGATCTAAACCCTAATGGAATTTCACAAATTCCAAGGATAGGATGAGGAAAACAGTCTCAAGACCATTTGGAGGTCATCCAAACAACCTCAAGACCGTTTGAGGTCAGGTCATATCAAAATTTGATGATGATTCATTGATTTCAATTGAATCAGTTCCACAATGTTGATCATTGTTGGCTTCTCGATTTCAAAACCCTAATTGAACCTTACTTTAGTAGAAATCCTAGATCATTTGGGTTCAAAACCCTAATTGATGGTACAATTGATGGATGATTCAATATTTTAATTGATGAAGAAATCAAGGATTCAATTGATAATCGGTTCATCTATTAAAACCATGAATTGTTTAAGTGTTGAAAGAACATTTTGGTCCATTTAGTTTTGAGAGGGTTTGGACCAAATAGTTCTGGTGGCCAGGAATGAAAAGAGACATTGCAGCTTATGTAGCCAGTTGTCTTACGTGCCAAATGGTGAAGGCTGAACACCAATGACCCGGTGGACTTTTACAATCTATAGAGATTCCAGAATGGAAATGGGAGTAGATTACCATGGATTTCATGGTGGGTATACCCTAGACCAAGAGAGGTCATGATGCAATATGGGTTGTGGTAGAT
Source organism: Alisma plantago-aquatica (assembly GCA_963693085.1). NCBI lineage: Eukaryota > Viridiplantae > Streptophyta > Magnoliopsida > Alismatales > Alismataceae > Alisma > Alisma plantago-aquatica. The sequence continues at coordinate 1,000,035,869 of OY856412.1, forward strand.
CTCCTTACCAAGCCAGCACACTTCCTTGCCCTAAAGACCACTGCCAAGGTGTCTGATTTAGCTGAGTTGTATATCAGAGAGATAGTACGCTTGCATGGCATACCCGGTTCCATCATCTCCGATAGAGACCCAAAGTTTACTTCCAAGTTGTGGAAGCAGGTTCAAGAGGAACTAGGTACAAGGTTGAAGTTCAGTACCGCTTATCACCCCCAGACAGATGGTCAGTCAGAAAGGACAATTCAGACCTTAGAGGATCTACTGCGAGCTTGTGTGCTCGATTGGGGTGGATCATGGGAGCAGTACTTGCCTTTAGCTGAGTTTTCTTACAACAACAATTACCAAGCCTATATTGGGATGCCTCCATATGAATCTCTATATGGGAGACCGTGTCAGTCACCACTTCACTGGGATGATGTTTGTGAAAGGACCTTATTGAGGTCAGATGAACTCCAAGTGTATGCTGATAAAGTCACTTTAATCAGACAAAGGCTAAAGAGAGCCCAAGACCGACAGTAGTCGTATGGTGATGCGAAGCGGACTGATGTGCATTTTACTATGGGAGAACATGTCTTTCTGAAAATCCGACCGGTCCGAGCTATAGCTAAAAATAGAGGAAAGTTGAGTCCCCGATACGTGGGTCCGTTTGAAGTGTTAGAACGGATTGGTGAAGCCGCATATCATTTGGCATTACCCCCTCAATGCAGTATGATGCATGATGTGTTTCACGTGTCCAATCTGAAGCGATATGTGCAAGATCCAAGCCATGTGTTGAGCATTGAACCTATTGAGCTTCAAGGAAAGCTATCTTATCCTGAGTTGCCTTTGCAGATTCTAGATACCAAGGTAAAAGAGCTCATAAATAAGAACATCGAGATGGTAAAGGTTCTTTGGAAGCACCATGGAGAGGATGAGGCCACATGGGAGCTGAAGATGGACATGGAAAGGGCATATCCAAATTTGCTTGTTTGATTGTTGAATTTTGAGGGAAAAATTCCTATAAGGAGGGGAGGATGTTATAACTTCATTTTTCCAAAACTTGTAATGATATTTGTAAATCTCTTTTAAATAAATAAATAAGACCAATGTTTGATTTCATGGTTTGTTTTGAATAAATTTCGTGAATAATAACTTTGCATGCTTTCTTGATGGGCCTCATTGGCCATTAAGCCCAATTGAAAGAAAAAGAAAAAGAAATGAAAAAGGAATTCAATGGGGAAATGGAATATATAAGAAAAGGGATAAAGGGTGATTAAAAGGCTAAAAGATAATTTCCCAAAATAAGTTTTTGAGTTATAAAGGTTCCTTGGGGTTCAAGGAACTCAGGATAATTATATAATGGCAAAGGAAATAAAGAATATGTGGAAAATACAATTAAATAAGGGATAACTTGAAACTGAATTAAAGGGATCGTTTCCTTTGGATAATGACTCCAATTTTTGCATAATGAAATAGAAAGGCATGAAGGATCTTTCCTCAAAATTTGAATAAAAATGGAGTTAAGATTTGGGAGTTATGATTTTTCCAAGATTATCTTTAATTTGGGAAGATGATTCGAATATTTGGGAAATCCTTCCTTTTTCTATTTGAACGCGGATGATGGTGACCATTGGATATTAATCTAACCGATCGGGCTCATCGTCCAGAGTCCCAAAGGGACACGGACTGCAGCCGCCCATAGGGGATTTTCCCCTTGCGTTTCCGATCACAGTAGAGTATGAGCGTGTATGGGAGGTATCCAATTAGGTTCGGGAGAGAGAGAGGAACGTTTTCGACCCAAGATTAGGCAACTTTCCTTGTGTATGCACAAAACGCCCAATTGGGATGAAGGTTGTCTTAGCGGCGGGGTCAGAAACCCTAAAGGGGACCCTCTGTACCCTATAAATAGACTACCGCTCGAGTCCTTGTGACCTATCGATCTCGAGCGACTACCTTTTGCACCTCCGAGCTCCCTCTCCCTCTCGATTGCAACTGCTCTGGCAAGCTTCAGTCGTGGCACCGCCATGTTCTAAAGAACAAGGAAGGGAGGGAGATGACAAACAACCACCCTTGAATCCTGGACTATCATGGACTTGAGCTCGATCCAGCGGTTCGGCGGATGGAAGGGGGCGCTCACTCTCGCTAGTGGAGCTGGCCATCGCGGGGCATTGATCAGGGGTCCATCGTAGGCCAGAACGCCATCCAACGAATGACGATCCACAACCGTGCGTGCCTCAGTGCTAATGGAGGCCTTTGACGTGGAACGTCAGATCTGGACGAGGTCCATCGGCGCACCGATCGAACGACCCAGGATTTTCGGTAAATAACCTCTCTGATTAGATAATCAACAAAAATGCTTTTTCTTTCTAAAATCGTAGTAATAGCTAGGAACCTCATATGGAGAAACTTTATATATGAAAGTTGTGTATAAAAATGCAAGGAATCTGTTAAAAATGATTATATAACCTGATTCTAGTTTGTCTTGCAAAAGTACTTTAATTGCTAGTAAAATGCATTTCAAGTTAATTGGAAACCCTAATTGCATATAAAAGATGTTTCTTTGCAACTTAATGGGTTAAGTTGAGGATTATAAACCTGTTAATTAATATTATGAAGTTTTCATCCATTTTGAATACCAATATGGCTAAATTAGCATTTATGTCTAAGAATGAGAGACAATGTACATGAAAACCCTAATTTAGGGTAAAAGAAGAAGGAAATCTTATTATTTTGGTAAATTGCTAAATAATGATCCTAAAACTAATAGGAATATTAAAAGGAGAAAATTTAAAGGTTTTAAGTGGATTTGATGAATTAGGGTTCATAATAATTGAAAATTAAAGCAAAACCCTAATTTTCAAGAAAACCCTAAAATTAGATAGAAACCCTAAGGGACATAATGATATTGGATAAATATTAATAAAAGTAAACTTGTACTTTTATTTCAGGGTTTCTATGCAAATTGTTTGATTGCTTGGATATTCTCTCTCTTCATTTTTGATTCTGTATCTGAAATTGCAATAAGAGGTATGTGGTTACGCTTATGGCTATACCGATTACTTTTTCAAGGATTTTATCGATGTTTCTCTCAATGCATGAAATAACTATTGGATGTTTTAATTCATGCCTCTATAAAGTGACTATGACTATCACTATGAGTATACATGTATAACTAGCTAGATCTGAGTCCACCCCTGTGGCTATGCAAAGGCTAAGGATAACCTAGAGCAAGGTCTAGGGTATCATGAGTTAGAAACTGGGCTACACATGTGTAGTGCCATAAGACTCTTAGCATACCATGAGTTAAGGAGTGGGCTACCTTATGGGTAGTGCCATGTGACTCAGCCCTAGAAATTGATTCACCTAATAGGTGAAGCCATGAGGGGTATAATGGGAATCTACCATAAGAGAGGTAATATCCAGGTCCACTGCAGGGACAACGCAGGGGATAGGGTACATATGGATCGCGTAGTTATACTTAAAACGTAACATTGTTTGTTAAATGATAATTGAATGCAATACTTTGTTATAGATAATTGCATGATTAGTGAATCCCCCACATACCAGCTTTGGCTGATCGACGTTTTGTTTATCGGCGTTTTAGGTATAAAACAAAAAGGAGAAACAGTAATCCATCATATTGTGCATTACACTAATTAAAGTTCAAGGAGGATTAGTTAGTTAGTCCGAGTTTTGGATAGAAGTTTTAGAATTACAAAATTTTTAAAGGTATGCAAGAATTTTATTTATTACTGCCTTTCAGTTTAGTCTAGTAGAATTTAATAATTGTTATCAATTAATTGTTGAACATTGATCTGGAAATTGGATAACGGCACCGACCTCTCGGTCTCCCTTAATTGGGGGTTACCGGAAGGCGGGGACGTTACACATAGATTTTAAAGGAAACTTAAGAAATTTTGTCATCATCCTTCTTACAAAAAAGTGCATTAAAGATTATGTTTTTTCATTTAATAATTCATCATAGAATAAGATATATGTGTTGCATGTTATAAGTAAGAAAAACACAAACTTAAAGTTATATCACTCACTTTGGTAGAGAAGAAACCTATATTTAAGAGAAGAAACTTTGAAATAAGCAACAAAGCACCACATGGTGTCTGCTAAAACTCTAAGAATGAAGTGTATCTAGGATAAGAAGAGAAGAAAAGAGAGTCATTCATCCACATACATGAGTTCTAACATGAACACCACAACCTCAACCAAGAACAAATAGAACAAGGAGGAACACTAAGAAAAATGGTTAAAGAAAGATCTTACATGAAAAATAGATGAAATCCTTCAAATTGTCCAAGTGAAATTATGTATAGCACATGCATCCATGAACTGTAGCTTGACAAGATTTGATGAACCTCTGTCAGTCTCCTTGAAATCTTGTCAGGCTACTCTAGGTACAATGTATGCCCTACTAAACGAATGAAAGGAGAGAAGAAAGGATGGGTATTTATTGGCGGGCTAAAACTGGCTTCTTGTTGGTCAAAAGATCTGTCAGGCTAAAGATCTAATAAGTCATCGATCGACGCCCAGTCATTGATTCAGAACATGCTCACAAAACTTTGTCGACCCAGAAAACTTGTCAATCCACTTGCATGTAATTTTATCAGTCAAAACTGTATAATGTCCAGAATTATTGGCTTTGAAAATCTGTCGGTCAAACATGCATAGAAGTCCAAGTTCATTGTCTAATGATCTATCAAGATCCCTTCAGTCAGCTACCTCGTTCGGCTATCTACTCTAGGATTTTTGTCTGTTAGCCAAAACTTCATCAACCTCAAGGCTCATCGGGCATCGAGGATCCATTGACCCAATGATTTGACAAGATTCTTTCAAAAATGGAAAAACAACACTACTACTTAACAAATCACAGATATATAACCCCATGAAAAGTTCAAAAGTATCTAAAGGAGGAAATTTTTAAGATTCTTAAAAACATCATGAAGACACTCAAGCAATACTAAAATTATCCTTAGATCACTGAGAAAAGGGTAATTTCATAAATGTCCTCAAGTTACATATAATTGAATAACTTGAGCAAATAAGGTCATATGTTTTCCAAGTTTTAAACATAACCTTATTAACTAGTATCACATCATAATCTGAAGTTTAATTTGAAAATTAAGTACCCAGTTAAACCAATTAGTTATGTTTATGAACTAAGAAAAGTTAGTATATGAATTGTGTTTTATTTTGTGTACTTTGACACAAGCCTAACATGACTCTAAATAAGTGTTGCCAAAAAGGCACTGATTGGGTGCACTCTACCACTTGTGGATTATTGTGAAAGAAGTAGATGATATTTTTCCCTACTTTGGAGTGATATCCTAGTCACTTGATAAGCAAGACAAGCGTAGTTTTTAGCCATGGTCATGTGTGCCAATGTATTACATTGAGCTCACAATATCTCAAATATTCTAACTCTATTTCAAGGAAAATAGATTGAATGATAATAGAATGACAATTGCATGCCTTAGTTTCAAACTGGATATGTGAAAAGGGATTATATGGTAATGGTAACATTGGTTACTTTACAGGTTGAAGTTGTTCTTCAACTTATTCTATTAATTGGGTGGAAATAACATGTTTATAGAAACCAAAAATTGCTTGTAAGGTTTTGTAGATCATTGTCAACGTAATTAGAAACCTACTAGGTCACATGCATAATAAGGAAATTTGATTTTGCGATCAAACATATGAGTAGTATGGTTATGAATAATAAACAAGTTGATTTTAGGCCGATTCAGGTGACAAGAGTGTCCAATCATGGATTGGATCAGTCAGGTTAATGAATCAATTGATAGTCAATTGATCAAGTAATTCTTGGTTTAAGAAAGTAATCAGCCGAGAAAATCACGTGCTGAGTTAGGTCATTCGAACCCACTGGTAAAGTGTCCATAAATGATTTGAAATTAAATTTGGAATGCAATTCATATTTGGACCTGGTGAGTCAGATGATTCACAACCGATCTTAGTCCTGGTAGGGACGTAGTGGGCTGACTAGTAGTACCATCGGTTGATTGAGATGGCAGTCTGAGTTTTCTATTTTGAGACTATTTTTGAAATTGCGATTAGGAAAGGGATTGAAATTAAGAAATTCCAAGCCCATGACTCTCATATATTAAGAGGGTTCATACCATTAGGGTTAGAAACACTTGACAAACATTTTGATGCAAGGTAGCCATGAAACTTCTCTCTTAGTGGGAGAGAAACTTTTCCTAAATATGACAAATGAAGATAAGAGAAAAGGGAGTTCTAGGATGACTAGCATGTTGACAACTCTTGTTCTAATTCAACTTGGTGGTCAAGGTGGTGAACCACATTCTCCCTCATTTGTGTGGATGAAGTAAAGGTTGAGGTACTTCTGTGGATTCTTGAAGAAGGCGTTCACAAGACAATAAGAAGAAATTGTGAAGAGCACATTGGTGCAACAACTTGGTGGCTAGTTTATATTTGAATTTGAAGGTTTGAGTTCTTCACTAGAAAAATGCATGTCTAGTTGTTGGACAAATAACGTGTACAAATATATAATCTTTGTCATTTCTATGTCTTTTGTTCGCCTACATTTCATATGAATTTTTTCTTTCGTTGTGTGGTCTTCTAATAAAGTTAATGTTAAGTTAGTTGTGGTCTCTTTTAGGTGTTATGTGATGTTTCATGATGACATTTGTACATATTTTACTCGAAGTGTTTGATAGGCATGCCTTATTCAAGAAAAAAAAATCTACTCGGGTTTTTGGCTCGTCTTAGTTTCAGGCCTTGTTATATTCTAGCATTAAGATTATTTTTATTTAGAGATTTATCCTAATGATCATATTAGAGTTTTGATCTGAAGGATGGTCCTCACCCTCCTTTTGGTGAGCTTTTTTTTACATTTCTTACTGAGGTTCTTGTAGAAGAGGAAGACATAATATTGAATTTGTGGTTGACGATAAACACTTTCGTCATTCTTTCTATGCAAAAGTGAATCTGTAAGCTAAGTACATAAATTGCGTATACTAGAACGCATGAAAATTGAGCGCTAGCTTCAAGCATGATAAATTGGGACAATATTAGCATCATGATATTCATGTATGTTTAATATAAAACGTTAAACCGATATTAAAAATATCAATAAAATTGGAGTAATGAAAATGAAATTATATCCTAGAATTTGGGATAAAACTGAAAAAAAAACAAAAAGTAAAATCTACAAGAGATCTTTGGCATGCCCTAGGTATCTAACCAAGCCCTATAAAACCCATCACTTAAGCTCCATTTGTTGCCAAAGTCAGTCTTAAGGCTAATTTGGTTGGGTGTAGTATGATGTAGTTGTGTGAGTTTGCAATATAAAATTATACATTAAACTCTCACTTTGTCATCTGACTACACCTACTGAACATATCATTACTTTAAAATAATGACTCCAAATCCGCGCCCGAAGTGTGGGTTGTAGCGGAAGCTGAAATAGGGATGTTGAATCCGCTGCCAAAACTGAAGACGAAGGGGGGTCTTCTAGTTTTATGTAGTTAGAAGAAATGTCACATTATGAAATCTGGACTGGGCCATTCTAACTGGCTGTTGTCCATGAATTCGGCCGGTTGAGGACTGTTTACCCAGGTCCAGTTCCAAGTTTAAATTAGGATTTGCGTGTCACGTCCTATCCAAATTGTGGATTATATGTACTTTATCTTAATGGACTGATTTTGGAAGGTCGACCAAGGTTAGTATGAGTGCTCGGATTTCAAACATGGCATCAAAGGGACTCTGCCTTTGTTACTACTATGGCTAATTATGTGAGAGGCGGAAACCAACTTAAGTGATGCAAAATGGTGGAGATGTTAGTGAATAGTCCTGAGATATTAGTGATAAAGTATTGATTAATGATCAGATGACTGCTAATTGGGAGTCAACTAACAGCGTGCTTAGAAGTTCCCATTTCTAGTGGCAATTCCTGCCAAACATGCTTAGTAATTTTAAGATTTCCGTTGTATCATTAGCCAAATAAATGCATTAAGGGAGAGAAGTTTATTCTCTTTGGCCATACATTAATGATTCGTCGGCGAGTGGTAGCTCAACTGGTCGTAACACATGACCCCTCACGAAGGGTCCCAAATTTGAATCTCACTGGGTGCGCTGCTCGGAAATGATTTAGCCCGTCGGGCCAATGTCCTTGCGGGCGGTGTAGTGTCTTCTGAGTTTTACCTTGTCAGGATTTGTCACAAATGTGGCGAGCCCTGAAGAGGGGTTTTCCGATCACACACAAAAAAAAAAAACATCGATGATTCTACTGTATTAGCAACGGCATGCCCCTATCCATCACACATGTGGGTGGATGCTTTTTCTATAGGACTCTAGTAAATATTTGGTAGGATTCGATCAGAGTTTGTTTTAATTTATAGAAATAGTTTCTCTCGATATTATTTTCTGAGGAGGTGGGTTTGGGTGTTATTTACTGGGCTCTGATTGCTTTTTATAGAAAAAGTACTGAATGTCTCCTATACTATCATCATTACATGTGGGTACTTGCGAAGGACTCACCAAATTCTTTTCAGTTTTCATCTCGGACGGTTATTATATTCGGAGTCTTAGTCAGGCGCAGCTTGCGGAAATGGAAGATATAGGAAAAGTGGGGTTTGTAGTCTGTCTCACATAAGGAAAGAGACCCGTGACAAGCTGATCTGTCAAGAGACAAAGTCTTCATCGTTCGACAAAACCATCCAACTACCATTCTTTGTCTTTTATCAGTGTTTCATATCACTTCATTGGTATTCTGTAATACCTTTTTTGCCATTATCAAGCCAGTTACCGTGCGTTGAAAGTTACCGGCCGGCATTTTTTTCTTGGAACCTCATCTCGACCAAGATGCTGCAATGAAGTATTAGTTTCTAGTATTTGTGTTTGCTTGTTTGGCATATGTGGGTTTCTTTTAAGTTGTAACTTGTAAGCGTATCAAATCAGACGATGCACTTAACCTCATCCGTTACTATTGTTGGCTTGGGTCGTTAATGAATAGCCATATAATTATAATCTCTTAATATTTTCCACTGATTATATGACCACATTATACAACCGTATATAGTTTTCGTATTTTTGACATTTCTTGTAAGTGTGTGTCATAAGTAGGACAGTTCAACCCACCACTTGCTTGGGTCCAAATCCAGTTCTTTGCAAAACATGTTTTAGTTTGAAAGGACAATGTTTTATTCTTACCCGTTTAGAAGAAATATCCCCTCAACGTTAAAAGTGAATACACTTGAGAGGTCTCTTTATAGTAACTAACCTAGTTGTGAGGATCCTCGTACAACTACTCCACTAGGCCCAACAGTGAGAATGGAGGCACAACTCTCAATTTGTGCTAACAAGTAACTCAAGACCAAACACCAATAAAAAATAAACTCAAGACCACTATGGTCTTTCATAAGTGTCGGGTCTCACTAAAGCAAGAGATCCGTTCCATTACATGGCTTGATTCCTCACATAATTTTCAATGATGTAGCTTAGTGTGCTCTAGGTTGCTTCCTCCTTATCATTTTTTTTTGGTCAGTACTTCCTCCTTATCTTTATCATTGAAAAGCTCAATTTACCATCCATTGTTCAATTTTTTACAAAGACAGAAGGTTATTCATTCATCACGTCCTCCTCAAGTAGGAACATTCGAGCAAAATGAGAATGGGTCACATTTATACTCATAATTTATGTGGGCGCATCCAGAAAGACCCAACATGTGACAACCACTCATCCCCCTAACAACAAAACACAACTCTTCATCCCATATCAATATGCCCAAATAGCTCACTATACCTTTCTCCATTTGTGTATAATACATGGTATACCTCTCCTCTCCATCTCTATCAGGCCTCTAATCTTCAAAAGAAGATCATGACATTCATGTATCAGGAAAAGTTCATCTGAGTAGGATCAAAGCCCAAATGCCTATCTCCTTTGTCACATCATTTGCTTCACTTGGTATCACTAAGAATGTATAATCCATGCATCTAAGGTATTCTTTATAGTTCCTAGAAATGCTTTCCATCTCTATAAAACCCTCTAATCTTTAAAAGAAGATTATGTCATTCATGTATCAGGAAAAATTCATTTGAGTAGGAAACCCAAATGCCTATCTCCTTTGTCACATCATTTGCTTCACTTGGTATCACTAAGAATGTATAATCCATGCATCTAAGGTATTCTTTATAGTCCTAAGAATTTCTTTCAACCACCATGATGGATCTCCTTAGCCACATGTCATGTCCACCAATGATTTATCTTCCATCCAAAACCAAGAGACATTCAGGTGGTATTACTCCACCAGCTTTAGAAAAACAGCCAAGGCTTTGAGCCCTAGCTTCACTGTGACTCCTCATTCAGCCAAGTATGAATGACCAACACCATCTTGACATGCTTGTTTCTGAGGAGGCTCAACATCCCGTCTCTCTTATGATGGTCTATGCTTTGAGCACCTAGCCAAAAGCAAGTTTCCTTTCTTATTATGCACATTTTGTGGATTCCATTTGAAGAATCCCACATGCTTCAACTTCAGATGACCTCTAAATTTTAACTCCTACAATGCTTGATTAAGTTCAAAATTCCCTGTTATCGGGATGAGTGGTTGTCGCTATACCCGTGATCTCTTTCTAAACAATGGTTGGGCCAGTATATAAGTTCTCATGTCTCACCTTACATCTTTGGTGCCAAATTATCCACATGATGATATTTGTTATCATATCTCCTATCCATCCTCTCATGAGATATTTGATGTCTTATAACAAAAATGGAATAACATTCATTGTATGGAGAAAGAAACTAGTTCTATATCTGTGAGGACTTGGACTTTATCCCCTTTCATGTATAAATTTTAATTGAAAAGGATTATTAAACATGCCAATGTAGATATTTAATTTTTATTTACTTACTCTCAAAACTTTGCGACCTAAATTCAAAGTATTGGTCATTATTCAAGTAAATATCAATTGCTTCAAATCCTATTTGGCTATGCTACTACCTTTGAAAGTTGTCTCAAAGTTTTGATCAATTATGAGATTATAAGTGAAATTGAGACTCATAATCTAACTGATATGAGGATAACTCAAAGGAAAAGAAAAGGATAATTAACCAATAAATTTCATTTCCACAATTTTATAGTAACAAGGTAGAGATAAAAGGCATATTTTACAATTGCAAGTCATTTGACTTTTTCTAGTGGCCTAATAATGTGTTATTTATTCAGTATGGGATATGTATGTATATGCATGCCTTATTGGTTTCAGATGGCTCTATCAATCATTTCACCAATGTGATGAACATGGTACAAGATGATGTTTAGTGAGAAGAAAGTAGTATTTAAATTTTTGTGGTCTCTATAATTGCCAATAAGAGTTATCAATTTTTGAACTTTGAGACGAAGTTATATAGTTATACATTCACTGATTATTTGATTAAATATAGCATGACATTTGATATAATATCATGACTTGATGGGCCTTTGACCCAACCCTTTACACCTATCATGTGACCTATCCACCACATGATCTAGGATCGACGATCCTCAGATCATCACTAATATCGTGGAAGGTAAGGCAACTGGAAGTACATGTTCTCTCTCCCCAGTCGGTTCACTCTCTAACCCTCTCCCTCTCTTTGACTAATCTCTTTCCACAAAAAATACTCCAAGAAAATTGGGAGATCACACTCTCTTCAAAGAACCCTAAAATGAAAATTGTGGAAAAAGACCGGTAAGTGCCCAACTGCTCCTTAAAATCCTTCACCTCCTTGAATTGTAGGTGGCACTATAAGGAATCTCAAGACTACAAGGTTTTGGTAAAAACTCAACAAGCCTATGCAAACACCTCCAACTCCCCATTTCTTTGTCTAATACCCACAACACGCTCCAAGCCCAACTCTGGTGGCTTTGTCCGAGGACCCTTGAACCTGACTAACCCCATCCAATTATTTTGGCCCAAAGCACCATTGTAACCATGCAAAAATCTACTATACTTCAAAAAGTTAATCAGTGAGGTACCTTTCCTATATAATCTTCTTATTCTACTCCAAAATCTAACCTAGGAGATACCCACCTTCTGATGATTCTTCATAACAATCAATTACTCACCGAGTGCGGCAGAGCATGTTGAAGATTCTCGTGGCCTCACCTTCTCCCACCTTCATGCATAATGTAGAATCATCCTTTGAGTTGACTCTCCAAGGTTTCCAAAGTTAAACAAGAGGAGTAAGAAGAAGAATCATTAGGTAGTTTTGACTGAAATACCCTTGGTCATGTAATCATCTAATTAGTGGTGTGTGAGTATAGGAACTCATTTGGCTTGATATTTAATAGTCCCACACACATTGAGTAGGATGGTGAAATTAACACACATGAACTTCCTTGATTGTCTACCTAAAGTCAATATTTCAATAAATATCAAATATTTATTGGTAGCTCAGAAGATAGTCAATACATATGACTTTTTATTAGGAAAATGGGAGAAAGCTAATAAACATGGTGATAAGTCTAATTTCATCCTACTTCAAAAGTAATTTTTGGTACTCTTTTAACATAAATTGTTGAGTATGAGATGCTAGTTTGATAAATATAACATTTTCGACATATCTTCGAATGTTACTTCTAATCATACAATTAAATGATGGAAAACTCTTATATTAATGTGTTTTTTCAAGAATAAGTAATAAACTCTTACATGAAAACATAAGTAAAGGAATTTAGGGTCTAGTATACTGTAGACTGTTTGCTATCAAACGGTTTGGAGTAGAGTTGGGCAAACGGTCTTGGAAACTGTTTGCTATCAAACGGTTAGGAAACCACACAAAATCAAACGGTCTCACAGACCATTTTCTCTTTTCCAAACGATCTTGTGCAAACAGTCTGTAAACTGTATAAGACCAAACGGTCTTGAGCAACAACCGGTTTGGAAATCGCATGAGACCAAACGATCTTGGATACTTAGGCACGAACGGTCTTCAAATCTGCTGCAAACGTCTTCACGTTGACTGATCCAAACCATTTGCTGATGAGATCTCAATCGGTCGAGATCGTGTAGTAGCTGATCCACCGGAAGATGATCTGGAGAAGGGAGAGGGTGAGGTCGGTGAGGCTGAAGGCAGCAGATGTGACAGAGTCGGAGCTGCTACTTGGCGGGGTGGAGCTCTAGGAGCGAGGTGCCACCAGAATCAAAGAAAAAATGTGCTGCTTCGGTGGAGGTTCAGAGGTAGATGATGACGCACCACGGTCGTGGTCATGCTGCGGTCCCACGACCGTGCCGCCTTGCACGGGTGTGGTGAGTGAGTAATCGGGCTCTGATGGCATTGTGCCACGGCCGTGGCATGACACCACGGTCGTGGTGAGGCTACTGCCCCACGGTCGTGCTACCTCGCATGGGCATGGAGGGAGAGAGAGAGTCGTTGTAGGTGGGGTGCCACGGTCGTGGCTCGGCGACCACGGTCGTAGCGAGTGAGAGATCAGGCATTGAGATGGTCTACCACGGTCGTGGCTTCATCACACGGTCATGGTGATGATGGTGGGCCACGATCGTTTTGAACCACCACGGTCGTGGTCCAGGCTCTGCTTCGAGATTTTTGAATTCATGCACTGCTCGATCCCTAGTGGCTGAGTTGTGCCTCCAATCGGCCTCTGCTGGTCTGTCGGTCTTGAGACCGAATGGGCTCAAATGGTCTTGAGACTGAATGGGCTCAAACGGTCTTGAGACCGAATGGATGGATTCACTTGGTTAGATTGATTGGACAAAACCAAGGATGAGTGAGGATGGACCCCAACTGATTGTTAAGCTTTATCAAGACCTGCATTTAGTCAACATAAATTTAGTTAAGACTTTGATAATCGAATTAATTAAGTAGTTTTGCACATTATGATTCATATTGATATTTAATGAGTGAAATATTCTGTATAGAGTTGAATTTGTCAGAAAAAAAGATAATTGAATTTCATGATGAATATGCCTTTATCAAAATACCCTGAACTTAAACGTTGCTCGTCCTCGAGCAACACAAAATCTGAAGTAGTCGCCAAATGAATACTTTCAATTCGTGTGATTGCTTCATCTTCACATCACGAATGTTTTCTTTCTGCTCAATATGACTCAGTATCTCAACCTCCTGAGACCACTAAACACATCTTACCATATCTTCATTCCTGAGTTCGCTTCCCAATATCACTTCCTCCTTACTTTTTTTTTCCAACAATCAAGCATGTCAAAGAGTTTTGTAAGAATCCAGAGACACCCGCAGAACAACAAGTATGCATTTGATCTGACACTTGTATTTTTCAAGATAGGGTAGGCATTAATTGCACTGTTAGGTAGAAAATGGAGTGAATGGTGGTATGGAAGGAAGAAATAAATCTCTCCTCTATTCAACTCGAGATTTTTATTTGCTTTGCAATTTCATTTATTGCATTTTTTTGTGCGAATCTCTCCTCTATTCGACTCGAGATTGCATTTCTTTATGTGTGCACTTTGGCATCTTTTTGTTTGCAAATATCTCCTCTATTCGACTCGGGATTGCATTTTTGGTGGTACACCCCCATTTATTTACGAGGGGTATGGAAGAAGAGGATATAGAGGGAAGTGGCGTGCCACCCCGAACATAGGGTTTGGCACAAATTTGGATATATTTGTTTCTTTTTGATGAATGAAGGGGTATGAAGATGATAGAAGAAGTGTAGAAGAGAGTTCAAATCAGAATGCAACTTGATTTACAATTCAGTGCAACGGGTTGTTCTCTTTATCAAACTCTACTTAAATAATGACTTGATGAGGATCCGGTGGGGATTCCATGCTATTGTTCCACAAATCAGTAGGAAGCATGACGTGTTTGGTCACTATCAGTTTGACAGACACTTATCATCTTTGCAAAAGTATCATGATGTTAGGAATCATAAGCTTCACAAGATGATTTCAATCAAAGGGCTTGTTTCAAAAAGTGGCCCTTTTGAGGATTTACTTTGAATAAGGAGGATATAATGATTCAAAATGCATACCAGGTTAGTTAGTGACTTTTAATGAAACCAGGAAGTGTCAAAAAGTGTCAAAAATTTATCAAGTATCTGTTCAATTTCTTTGAAAAACATTAAAGGATTATGAAAATTTTGATTTTTTTTTATCAAGAATGTGATAGTGAAAACTTAAGTATGAAAAGGATGGGTGTAGGTGGAAAGTGAGGTACGTACCACCCACCCTCCACCCCAAACTTAGAGATTTGCTCGTCTCGAGAAAACCCTAAATTCAAGATTGAGGGGAAAAATCATGCCAGAATGACCACCAGGTGTGGTTGCGTTTTGATCAGCGCGCATCCTCTTATCTGAAAATCTCAAAGGTGAAGGGCAATTAGATCTTAAAATAGCATCTTGTGATGCAAATTTTATTTAATGAAAAATTGACTAGAATGTAAAAACAAAATTGAAGAAATATTCTAATTTGAAAAGAAAAGTAAAACAAATTTATTGATCAGGTTGTCTCCCGATAACCACCTTTGTTTTATGTCGATGGCTCGACTGAGCCCTTTAGTTTTACGGTGGGTCCTTTAGATTGGTGAGTTCCAGCGTTGCTTTAGTGCTTATGTCAGTTGAGGTGAAATATCTCTTTAAGCAGTGACCATTTGTTACAAATTCACCTGACTTTTCACTCCATAATGAGAAAGCACCATGTGGGGAGATGCTCTTGATGATATATGGTCCAGACCAGCATGATTGGAGTTTTCTTGGGAATAACTTCAACCTTGAGTTGAATAGCAGAACTTGGTCTCCCACTTGTATGTCTTTTCTTTTCAGATGTCCATTGTGCCAAAGTTTTGTGCGTTCTTTGTAGATTTGTGCATTCTCATAAGCTGTCATCCTGAGTTCATCCAAGTCTTGGAGTTGTAGAATCCTGGCTTGGCCTGCTTTCTTCATGTCAAATTTAATTGTTTAATTGCCCACCATGCCTTGTGTTCCAATTCGAATGGCAGGTAGTAAGCCTTTCCATATATGAGTCAGAAAGGTGTAGTCCCAATGGGAGTTTTATAAGCAGTTTGATAGGCCCATAAGGTGTCGTTGATTTTTGGTGACCAATCCTTTCGATTGCGTCCTACAATTTTTTCTAGAATAGCCTTTAGTTGACGGTTAGAGACCTCTACCTGTCCACTTGTTTGTGGATGGTAAGGCGAGGCTACCTTGTGTGTTACACCATATTTTCTCAATAAAGCTTCAAAGTTTCTTTCAAGGAAGTGGGACCCTCCGTCTGATATCACGGTTCGTGGCACTCCAAAATGGGGGAAAATAATATCCTTGAATAATTTGATGACAGGTTTGGAATCACTAGTGACGGTTGGTATAGATTCAACCCATTTTGAGACGTAATCTACCGCCACTAGGATGTATGAAAATCCATGAGATGATGGGAATGGACCCATGTAGTCCACCCTCAAACATCGAATATCTCTACTTCTTGCCATAGATTCAGTGACATCTCATCTCTCTTTGTTATATTGCCTGGTCTTTGACATTTGTCACATGATAGGACAAAGTCATAGGAATCTTTGGATATGGTTGGCTAGAAGAAACCACATTGCAAAACCTTCAAGGTAGTATTTTTATAGCTCATATATCCTCCCACTTGTTCTGAATGACATTGTTCCAGAATAAGTTGAGCTTCTTCTTCGGCGATACATCGTCTATACAGATCATCAACACATAGTTTAAAGAGATATGGTTCATCCCAATGATATTGCTTCACATCATGCATGGACTTCTTCAGTGCATTTCCGGTGCATTGGGGATGGACAACCCCAGCAGCAAGGTAGTTTACAAAATCTGAGTACCACGATATAGCTTCTGAGACCTTCTTCAGTTGATCATCTGGTAGGGAATCATTGATCGAAATTTTCTCAGTATCTAAAGTGTGGATGCGACTGAGGTGGTCTGCTACAACATTCTCTATACCCTTTTTATCTCTTATCTCTAAATCAAATTCTTGTAATAAGAGAATCCATCTAATTAATATGGGTTTTGCATCTTTCTTTGCTAGAAGGTAACGAATGGCAGCATGGTCTGTGTAGATAATGACCTTCAAACCAATTAGGTAGGATCTCAACTTGTCAAAGGCATACATGACTGCTAGAAGTTCTTTCTCGGTAGTTGCATAATTCCTCTGGGCTTCATTGAGAGTTTTCGATGCATAATAGATCACATAGTGTTTCTTCTCTATATATTGCCCTAAAACAGCGCCCACAACATAGTCGCTGGCATCACACATAATTTCAAAAGGATGGTCCCAGTCGGGAGCTCTAATGATGGGGGTGGTTGTAAGGGCATGCTTTAGTGTGTTGAAGCTTTTGACACATTCTTCATTGAAATTAAAATCGGTATCCTTTAGTAATAGGCTCGTCATTGTCTTCGTTATCTTGGAAAAGTCCTTTATGAATCTTCTGTAAAAACCTACATGACCTAGGAAAGTGCGAACTTCTTTTACATTTGTTGGGATAGCCAGTTTAGAAATCACTTCAATCTTGGCTTTATCTACTTCAATTCCTCTATTGCTGACCCTATGGCCAAGGATAATGCCTTCCTTTACCATAAAGTGGCACTTTTCCCAATTCAGCACAAGATGTGCTTCTTCACAACGTTTGAGGACTAGGAGAGGTGCTTTAGACATGAATCGAATGAATTTATGTATACAGAAAAATCATCCATGAAAACCTCCATAATTGTTTCAGTAGGACCCGCAAAAATGGCAGCCATGCAATGTTGAAAAGTTGTGGGTGCATTACAGAGACCAAATGGCATTATTTTAAATGTGTATGTCCTGAATGGGCAGGTAAAGGTTATTTTCTCTTGGTCATCTGGATGTATGGGTATTTGATAGAATCTAGAGTAACCGTCAAGATAACAGAAATATTCTTGGTGAGCCAACCTTTCTAGGACTTGATCAAGGAAAGGCATTGGGAAATGATCTTTTCGAGTTGCCTTATTTAATTTTCTATAGTCTATGCACATCCTCCACCCTGTTACTGTTCGAGTGGGGATGAGTTCATTGTTTTCATTCCGTATAACAGTTGTTCCACCTTTCTTCGGGACTACATGCACTGGACTTACCCATGGAGAATCTGATATTGGATAGATTATTCCAGCTTTGAGTAGTTTAATGACCTCGCGACAGACCACTTCCTTCATATTTGGATTCAATTTCCATTGATGCTCAATAGTAGGCTTGTGGTCTTCCATCATAGGGATATTGTGTATACTCAACGCTTGACTGACCCCAGTGAGGTCACTGATTTTATAACTGATGGCTTTCTTTCTTTCCCTTAATTCCTTCAAGTGTTTGTCTTCTTGTTCAGCTATTAGATTGGAATTTATAATAATTGGGCAAACTTTTAGATCGTCTAAAAATAGTCCCTCAAGTAGGGGCTTCATTTCAGGAGCCTCTGGTTTTTTGCACGTTCCTTCTGTAGCTTCCATAGATTTGAGTTCTTGATTAGTGGCTTCAACATCTTCTTTAGCGGAGTCGAGTGATTCGATGCAATCCTTTACTTGTTTGTCAATTGGTTCATCAACTGATGGGTTTGTTAGAGAAACTTCTAAGGGATTGTTTGATTCATGATGATATTGAGTCATAAGTGACATTTGCTCAATGCAGTCAATCAGATATACTTCTTCTTGCATACTTGGTCTTCTCATACTTTCAAAAACCTTGAATTTGAGAGTTTCTTTGCCTAATCTGAGCAGTAAGGTACCAACTTCAACATCAATTAGGGCTCTTGCATTGGCAAGGAACGGATGACCAAAGATGAGAGGATATCTGGTGTCTTCTTTTATGTCCATAATGACAAAGTCGCATGGAACATATGTGTCCTTGCCTACCTTGACTGGGACATCTTCGAGGATTCCTAACAGACGTTTTATCGAATTGTCTGCAAGCTGTATAGTCATGCCAGTAGGTAGCAATTCTATGAACCCTAGAGTATCGCATAGGCTAAGTGGCATAATAGAGATGCTTGCACCGAGATCTGCCAAACCTTTCTTGCATGATGAGTCACCAATGTGACATGAAATTCTAAAAGATCCTGGATCTTTTTGTTTCTTGGGCATCTTGCTCAATATGATATCAGATGTAGTTGTCGCCAGTTTTACTGTCTCATACTCTTCAGTTATATACTTCCGTGCGAGGAGTGACTTTAAGTACTTTGTCCATGCTGGTATCTCGGCCATAGCATCCAAAAAGGATATATCAACATGAAGTTTCTTCATAGCCTCCTTAAACTTATTGAATCTGGTATCAAGCTTTGTTTGTCTTAGACGAGATGGGAAAGGTATATGAGGCTTATATGCAGGAATCTCAGGTTCAGGTGTTTTAGTTTCTTCATCAGTAGGTTCATTAGGATTTCCCTTATCTGTCTTATTGACTTTTGATTGAGACTCTTGTGTTGTTGAGTCTTGGGCAATCACAGGTTCATCCTTGTCTGTAATAACCATAGGTGTCTTTACAGTGGGATCTGAATAGTCTTTTCCTGACCTAGTGGTGACTGCCTTTAACTGTTCAGGATGCTTAGGAATATTGTTCTCGGGTTGGCCAACAAAGACTCCAACAGGTGGTTTGATGTTAGTTGCGAGTTGAGCTAATTGAGATTCAATAGCCTTCTCCTGAGCTTGTTGGTTAGCTATCATGGTTTGCTGAGTTTGTAACATTTTCTCAATGGATGATAGCTTGTCGTATGGAGAAAGTGGACCTGGTTGTTGTCCTTGTTGTTGATTAAGATTCTGGTACTGAGAGTTATTTTGGTAATTATTGTAGTTCCTATTCTGAAAGTTCCCCTTGAAATTTCCTTGATTCCCAAAATTTTGTTGTTGATTATAATGGAACCTTGGTGGGCCTCTTGGTTGATTGTTTGAACCAAATTGATGCGAGTTTACTGCTCTAGAGGGGTTTCCATATTGAAAACTAGGATGATTCCTATTCTGATTTGGATTGTAAAAACTTTGACCAGGAATGGTGTTGATAGCATTAAGATTTTCCATCGGACCACTATCTCCTTGGCCACATACATTGCTTAGAACAACATCATAGAGAACATTGCATGATAAAGTGGAATGATCGGTGCTCTTACATGCTTCACAGAACAAGGAAGAAGACTTGACCTGTTCTTGTTGTCGAGTGGGCGAACGTCCTCTTCTGATAGCAGTAAGAGATGATTCAATGTGGTCTTGCTTGGCAACTAAGAGTTTCAAGGTTTCAACGGTAGACTTGTACTCGGGAATAGCTTCGGCCATAGCTACTTTCAAAACTCCTTTACCTTCAAATCTTCCCCAATTTTCTTGATTTTCTGCTCCCAGGGTGATGACTCTCCATGCGCTGTCATAACTTTGACGCATGAAGTTTCCTCTAGACGAGGAATCTAGGAATCTCTTAATATCATCATCCACACCCCTATAGAAAATCTCAATGAGTTGGTTCTTAGGAATTCTGTGGTGTGGACACTTGCGTAGAAGCTCTTTGTATCTATCCCAAGCTTCAACAAGGGTTTCTCCAGGAACTGGAGTTAAATTTGTTATTTTCCCTCTGATTTCATATGTGAGAGATGGGGGATATAACTTCTCTAGAAACATATTTTGGAGTTGTTCCCAGGTGGTGATGGGTACCTCACTTTGAAGTGAATTGTACCAAATTATGGCTCTATCAGCAAGGGAATACTTGAAGAGGCAGAGTCTAATGGCATCATCTGTGACTCCATTTTGTTTTGTCATGGCACATAGATCAATAAATCTCAGAAGATGTTCTTGGCTATCTTCTCCTTGCTTGCCATAAAAAGTGTTATTCTAAAGTAGGGTGATCCAATGCGCTCTTATCTCGAAATTAGTAGCGTGGATGGGAGGAGGTTGTACTGGATGATGAACATTCACAACTTTCGGGATTGAGAACTTTCTAAGATCCTTTTGTAGTTTGGCTGCTTGCGCTTCTAGAATTTCCTCTTAAACTACAGCTCTAGCTTCTTGCATGAGCCTCTCTCTTTGCGCATTGATGGCTTGGGCCACCATTCGGGATACTTCTTCTTCTTGAGCCATCCTTGCTTGATTTTCTCTGATCTAACGATGAAAAGTTCTGTCTATCTCAGGGTCAAAGCTCGCTGTTTGTCCGAGGCTGTCCGAACGGTGCATACACTATGCCTTGGATGGTACATGAGAATTAGAAAGATTTCAAAAGTTAGAACCACAGAGTAGAGTCAAATTTCAAGTAGATGATCGATTGTGTCAAAAAGAAAGAAAAGCAAATCCTAAATTAGTCTTAAAAGAACTAGATTTGACTAACTGATTCCATTGTCCCCGGCAACGGCGCCAGAATTTGACGTGATATTTTATCGCACTAACAAATTCACTCGGGGTTGAAATCCCCGAGCTTTTACCAAAAACAAAGTGCAATAATACCACCCGCAAGCAGACGAGTCTTATCGCAGTATAGTTTAGGATCGAACCCAAAGGACAACATTTTTAAGAATCCTTATCAGTTGAATCTAGCTCAAGTAAAACTAATATTTAGAATGATAGGTTGATTTGAGGTTGATTAAACTAATTGCAAGAATGTAAAAGTTAAATTAAAGTTGGATCTAGATTAATGGTATGGAATCATCAGGATGGTATCGGGTTTCACCACTGCTACACACATGAACACATTCATTCACAAACAATCCATGAAAGATATATCAAACCAACTAGAGATGTTGGAGAACCACCCGTTAGGGCATTTGGTTCGCGTAAGCATCACCATAGGTATCAGATGTCTCGTCACCAACCGAATCACTTACTTATGGCTCCGAAAAATCCCATTCTATTTATAGTTTGGGAGTCAACTGCATTAATTGATAAGAAAGCAGGTGATAGATCTACAAACTAACATCGACGATAAACAAAGACGATACAAAATCCAACTAAGGCTGTGGTCCTCCCTGAGGGATGTTTAGACCACAGAAGCATCAACGTAGGCTAGATGTCTCATCCCCTCAAGGATCATACACTTACGACCTCAAGGAATCTTATTAGAAGTTCTCGTCAAAGAGTCGAACCTTGTAAACTGCCATTCCGTCCCACATATAGATGGTATCGAAATATAGGAAAGAACAAGATGAAAGCAAGTAGATAATCAACTGCAAACATACCAATTAACAACGAAATGGAAAGTTATATACATTGCCATGGAGTGTTTAATAAAGAACATGGTTTGCATGGGCAGCGGGGCTAGTCCCCGCACCCCAACGAAAAGGTACTACTCGCTCATGATGCGAGAAATAAGAAGAATGAGAAAGAGAGAGAAATCCGCCATGAACTCGATGCAGAAGGTAGTCGCAGCTCGGTGAAGAAGATACAGCCTTCTACGTCATGTCGGAGCAGATCTGGGCGCGAACGGGAGTTGCCAAGACAGACCTGACAGTCTCCCTCGCTCCATCTTCCTTCTCTCTTCAGCCTCCTTGGTTGCAACATGGGCAGTACATGGAATGAAACTGGCATGAACGACACTAGTTTTGGATCAGACCTGTGTACATACATCTTGTCGGCGTCTCGGAACCGATGTCCAAGTGAGGACCCCTCAGGTCCTATTTATAGGCACATGACTGACCCCTAAATGGTCTTGGATGTAGAGATATTTTTTCCCAAATGGTTTCACTTAAATTAGCCCAAACAGTATGTAGACCGTTTGCTATCAAACGGTTTGGAGCAGAGTTGGGCAAACGGTCTTGGAAACTGTTTTCTATCAAACGGTTTGGAAACTAAACAAAATCAAACGGTCTCACAGACCATTTGCTCTTTTCCAAATGATCTTGTGCAAACAGGCTGTAAACTGTATAAGACCAAATAGTCTTGAGCAGCAACTAGTTTGGAAATCGCACGAGACCAAACAATCTTGGATACTTAGGCACGAATGGTCTTCAGATCTGCTGCAAACGGTCTTCACGTTGACTGATTCAAACGATTTGTTGTTGAGATCTCAATCGGTCTAGATCGTGTAGTAGTTGCTCCGCCGGCGGATGATCTTGAGAAGGGAGAAGGTGAGGTCGGTGAGGCTGAAGGCAGCAGGTGCGACAGAGTCAGAGCTACTGCTTGGCGGGGTGGAGCTCTAGGAGCGAGGCGTCGCCAGAATCAAAGAAAAAATGTGCTACTTTGACAGAGGTGTAGAGTTAGACGATGACACACCATGACCATGGTGGGGTACCATAGTCGTGGTCATGCTGTGGTCCCACGGCCGTACCACCTTGCATGGGCATGGTGAGTGAGTAATCGGGCTCTGATGGCATTGTGCCACGGCCGTGGCATGACACCACAGTCGTGGTGAGGCTACTGCCCCACAGTCGTGCTTCCTCGCACAGGCGTGGAGGGAGAGAGAGTCACTGTAGGTGGGGTGCCACGATCATGGTGAGTGAGATCTCAAGCATTGGGATGGTCTACTACGGTCGTGGCTTCATCACACGGTCGTGGTGATGATGGTGGGCCACGGTCATTTTGGACCACCATGGTCGTGGCCCAGGCTCTGCTTCGAGATTTTTGAATTCATGCATTGCTCGATCCCTAGTGGCTCAGTTGTGCCTCCAATCGGCCTCTACTGGTCTATCGGTCTTGAGACCGAATGGGCTCAAACAGTCTTCAGACCGAATGGGCTCAAACGGTCTTGAGACAGAATGGGCTCAAACGGTCTTGAGACCAAATGGATGGATTCACTTGGTTAGATCGATTGGACAGAACCAAGGATGAGTGAGGATGGACCCCAACTAATTGTTAAGCTTTATCAAGACCTACATTAAGTCAACATAAATTCAGTTAAGACTTTGATATTCAAATCAATTAAGTAGTTTTGCACATTATGATTCATATTGATATTTAATGAGATAAATAATATGTATAGAGTTGAATTTGTCAAAAAAAAAGATAATTGAATTTCATGATGAATATGCATTCTCAAACACACCCAATAATAATAGGATGTGAACCAATAAAATATAATAGAAGAAATAAGTATAAATTTAAAAAGATGAATTATTAAAAATTTATAACTTTCAAATTTGAAGCACAATTAGTTCAATTCTAAAACTACATGGTTAGGGAGGATCATACCAACTAAAATAGATAAATGTGTGATTATGGAAGGGAAAAAATAAGCTCTTTTTTGTTAATTTGTTATTCATCATTTTTGGAGGGTGAGAAATAAAAGAGTATTCTTTGATGTTGGAACCAATAAGGATAAAATCTAGAATTGTATATATATATTGATTACAATTAATTGTATACATTTTTCATTCCTTCCTTCTCTCCATATATGTTCTCCGTTCATAGAACTGAGCCAGTCAGTTCACTTGTTGAATTGGTCGTCTCATGGATCAATAACCAATGTTAGTTCAATTAATGTAACAATTGAATCGATTGGTTGAACACTTTAACCTATTGATTAACACTGGAATTGACCTCTTTTCCATCAGTGATGATCGATGGGTCCATCGACTGACAGGATTGTCACAGTGTAGGTCAACAGTAGGTCTTATTAACAACCTTTGTAGATCGATAGGCATGTCGATCTCTTCCCATTGTCAAAAAGTTCTTCCTTGAAAGGGGGATGTCGAGTTTGCTATCAGTAGGTCTATCGAGGTGATTCTTCGACAAATGTCTTCTGGATGTCGACAATGTTATCGATGTAGTCTAATAGTGGAGCAATTGATGTGACTATTGAGGATCCTATGCTCGACAAGTTTGTCGAGTGCTTTCTCGATAGCTTCATACCGACAGGTGTCTATCGATATTGATGGACTGGGTTATCAATGTTGCATTGACAAAGTTGAGTTTTGCCCTTTTATTCGACACTCCTTCCCTTGATAGTGGTTGTCGAGGTTCTTCAATTCATCAGGATGATGCTTGATAAGTCTTTTGGGTTTGAGTCAACATCTTGTCGACTGATCGATAGACTACTGAAGGGAGTTCTTTTGAATAATTATTCAGACTTTCATTGATTTCACTTATTTTGCATCCAATTCCTTCAAATATCACCAAAACTGACTTAAAACTTTTTATTTAAATAAATTGCAATAAAATGGGTAAATCTAAACATCTAAACATTATTTCTAATGACTTTTATTATGCAAAAGGCAAATAAAATTTCACCAAAACTGATGTTATCAACTCCTCCAACTTAGATTGCAGCTTGTCCTCAAGCTAATGAAATTAGTCAAATAAGGAAAATCCATAAATTATGGAAAAACAAATTTACACAATCCATCTATCAAAACTAATATTTATCCAGGATGTCATTATGTCAACAATTCCTTTCTTTATTTTTTTTGAGTCTTATGCTTTTCTCAAGTATATATGTTACTTTATCAAGGCAGATTTCACTCTCGTCTATGTATTTATGTGGAAAAATTAAATATGAAATTCCTTTCTTCCTTTGGGTTATTCAAGTATAGGCCATTTAAATAGGCAAGTGATCTTTGCATTCCAAATCAGATGGTTTTAGAGCAGTGATTGCACATCCTAAGTATCACTACCCTAGATTACAATACATTTACATGAACACCATTAGAGTAAGGTATTATAGAGACTAAACAAAATCAACATATATGTGTTCATGAGTGCAGCAATACACCATTTTAATAAATCTAATTAATAGGATGTCACTCAGATTCTTTTTCACTTCTTATTCTTTTTGGGATGAAACATTCAGAAGATAGAACGAGGTAGCCCTTTCTTTGTCGTTATATTAATATACCTTTGACAAGATAAAACTTTATAGACTATATTCTTTTTTTGAGAAATAATTGATGACATCGTAAAGGACAAATAATTTTCTACTAAGAGGAAACAAATTGTATTAGTAACAAAAATATTTTTGTTTTGAAATATCATGTATAAGGGAATAGTTTAATGACAAACTAGAATCTTTGTAGAGAGATTTTTTCCATAAACTGCACCTTCATTGCATAAGAATGTTTGAATTGATGAATGGAAACAAAGAAACTATAAAAAGAAATGATAAATGAAAAGGAAAAGAAGCAAAGTTTGTGATATAGTGAATACCTACTCACGAGATTACACCCCCCAAACTTATAACACACACTAAAGATATTTGACCTCTATCGATACGGGCATCAATGCATCCCTGGAACTCTACAAACAAAGACTACATCCACCGTAAAAGCTGACAAAACCAAGTCGAGCCATCGACATAAAACAAAGGTGCTTGTCCGGAGGCAACCTGATAAATAAATTCGTATTTAGTTTTAAATTCTGAATTAGAATTTTTCTTTAATTTTGTTTTTACTTTTTAGATAATTTTACATCGAATAAAATTGCATCGCGGGATGCCCTTTTAGTTATGAATAATCTTTTTCTTTGAAATTTTCAGATGGAGGAAACACAGTGATTGGGACGCAACCACATCTAGTGGTCCAAATGGCATGAACTTTCCCCTCCATCTCGGATTTAGAGTTTGCTCGAGATGAGCAAATTTCTAAGTTCGGGGTGGAGGGTGGGTGGTACGTATCTTATATTCCACCTTCACCCATATAAATCAGACTTAAGACTTCATCATCACATTTTTGACCTAAATTTTCAAAATTTTCAAATAAAATTTGCAAAATTTTAAAGTTTTTTAAAGAAATTTGAACATATACTGGATGAAGTTTTTTCACTTTTTCGTTTCGATCTTTATGCATTTTGAATCACTATACCCTCCTTATTTGAAGTAGATCCTCAAAAGAACCCTCTTTTGTAAACTAGCCTTTTGATTGAAATCATCTTGTGAAGCTTATGAATCCTAACATCATGATCTTTATGCAAAAACACATCGTGCTTCCTAACTTACTAGTGGAACAACAACATGGAATCCCCACTGGATCCTCATCAAGTCATTATCTGAGCAGAGTACGATAAGGAGAACGACCCGATGTACGAATTGTAAATCAAGTTACATCCTGATCATAACTCTCTTCTACACTTCTTCTATCATCTTCGTACCCCTCCATCCATAAAAAAGAAACAAAAATAGCCAAAATAATGCCAAACCCTAAGTCCGGGGTGGCACACCACTTCCCTCTACATCCACTTCTTCCATACCCCTCGCAAATAAATAGGGGTGTACCACCAAGAAAAGATGCCAAAGTGCACACAAAAAGAGATGCAATCTCGATTCAAATAGAGGAGAGATTCACACAAAAAATGCAATAAATGAAATTGTAAAGAATATAATAAAAATCTTGAGTCGAATAGAGGAGATATTTATTTCTTCCTTCCATACCACCCTTCTCTCCCTTTTCTACCTCAAGGCACAATAAAAGCCATCAATGCCCTGAAATACACCAGTGTCAGATCAGATGCACACTTGTCATTTTATAGGTATCTCTGGACTCTTACAAAACTCTTTGACATGCTTGTTGTTGGAAAAAGTGAGGAGGAAGTGATATTGGAAAGCGAACTCAGGAACGAAGATATGGTAAGATGTTTTTAGTGGTCTCAGAAGGTTGTGATACTGAGTCATATTGAGCAGAAAGAAAATGATTGTGATGTGAAGATGAGGCAATCACACGAGTTGAAAGTATTCATTTGGCGACTATTTCATATTTTGTGTTAAATTTCAGGTGTTTTGATGAATGCATATTCATCATGATTTCCAGACACCTTTTTGGAACCGATTCAATTCAATACTTTCGATTTCATCTCTTAAATGTCACAAAATACAATAATTCTTAACTAATTCAATTATAAAGATTATTGACTAGATTTATATTGATTTTGTGTAGGTCTTGATGAGGTTCGATCATCACATGGAATTCATTCAAAGATCCTCCCAACCTTGGTCTTCACCAAACGGTTTCACCTAACAGTTTCATCTAAAAATTTTTCCTAACGGTCTAACCATTCGGTCTTGACCTCTCGGTCTTAGCCTTTCACCCACAAGGTCCCCCTTCCATCATTCCCCCTTATACGGTCTCAAAACCACATGAGGCCAAATGTTCTCAAGGGCGTTTGAAACCCATCGGTTTTCGAGACCATTTGCATCGCCAAACTATTTGGACAACGAAACCGTTTGGACAACGAAATTGTTTGGACAACGAATACCCAAAACCGTTTGGAACCATTCGATCCCAAGACCATTTGGTGCCATTCGGTTCCAAGACCGTTTGGAACTATTTGGTCCCAAGACCGGTTGGAACCATTCGGTACGAAGACCATTTGGAACCATTCGGTCCCAAGACCATTTGGAGCCATTCGGTCCCAAGACCGTTTTCCATCAAAACTAAGACCGGTCGGACCCCAAAACGTTTGGATTCGAGATCGCTCGAGAGCCAAAGACCGTTTGCACCGTACATCGATTGAAACCTAACGGTCCTCAAAACCGTTTGGAACTGAAGACCGGTCAAGGAGTGAAACCGATCAATCCAAGACCGTTTGGTCTCCAACACCGTTTGGCCACCAAACGGTCTCCAAACCGTTTGGAAGGTCACAAAAATGTGATCATCCCTTTTAAGCCTATAAATAGGACCACGAGGGTCCTTAATGATATACTTGTATGACTCCTTTTAAAGATCTAGTAAATTATCTCTAATCATGTTGTCTTAATTCTAATGCTCTTATCAAGGTATTTTTTATCCTCCTATTGGCCACACTAGTGGTATTGAACTTGTTTGTATGTATGTATGCTTAAAATGTTTGGCTTTATATACTTGTTTGAGCTATATGTTCCTTATGATCACTACTTTCATTTTTCTTATTATGTGTTGAACAATCCTAAAAGCATAATCATAAGTGTGCATTATACAAAACTTTGTGCAGTTGTCTATATTCTCATGGGTAACGATACAAGCTTGGGTGTACCTACTTGATATATCAAACAAGGTAAGACCATGTCAAAAAAAGAATTTATATCTTGACTTTTGTCCTTAAGGTCCCTCATGTTGAATTAGGGTTAACTCCCAAACCTTAGTCTTGTATTTTCTCACATATAAATAGTTGTCACTCTTATTTATGACATGAATGACCCTCACGGATCCCTTGCTTTGGGAATATGGTAAAAAGCCCTATGATATTGTTGGTAAAAAGAAAATGTACTTAAAATACACTTGTAAGTTCAGAAGAAAGTCATTAATATTGTTGCTTTCTTTCTAAATGTAATATTAAGTTTTTAGCCAAGAAAGTATACTTAACTATGATTTTAAATGTTCGCATAGCATACTAAGCATATTTATGATGATGTGTACCCATTTTATGATCTTATTTATCAAGTAGTCTATGATAATATTGAGATGTTGCCTCTTCTCTAATAAGACAATTTCATGTGTATAATTCTGTTGACCATGATACAAAACAAATGTAATTCAATATGGTTTGAATGTAAGGGACTATTATTTTGATGTCTAGAACTAGTTAGTTTCTTTTACGCATATATTCTTGTTGTTTATATCTTATGGCTTTAAATGTTTTTGTTGTTTTTTTATTCATCTTTATGTTATGTGAATATGCTCCATTTAAGGGATAGATGCTTGGGTCCTTTCACCATTGAATTTCTAGTAATTTGGAGTTCAGATTTTAATAATGTATAGTGCTATGACACCAACTTCAAGTATCACTAGTGTGGCATTTCACCTAACTAGGATCTACTTTTTATTTGTCAAACACTTTCCTCAACCATAGTGAGGAAATGTATCTCTATTATTACACAAAACAAGCCTAAGGACTATGCTCAAACTAATTTCATGAAAATGTGTTCTATGTATTTCATGATGAGAATACAATTCACATTATGGACGAAGTTGATGACTGAATTCTTGCCACTATTTTTTAGTCCATGGCTTCTCCCGACCATTAAAAAGTTTGTTTTTCTACGGACATGATTAGTGGGCTATCTCAATATTGGGGAACAATAGGGAAAAGACCCATGATGTTACTTCTATGATGTGGGTTGGGTTCCTATTCTTGTTTTATAAGAAGTAAGTATCCACATTTCTATCGAGAAACAAGGAGTCTAAGTTCCAAAATATAGGTCAAAACTCCATTAATGTGGTTAGGTGTGTACAAATGTTCCAAAATATAGGTGCTAATGTCTAACTAAAGAATAATGTTTTAGTATTAGTCTGGATGAGCTATGCTATAGAGTTGGATGCATGTTGATTCCTTAGTTGTCATTGACCTAGTCTTAGATGGGGGATAATAGTCTTTCTATAGAATCTTACACTAGTTATCGAGATAAGGATAATCATAAGAGAAAATTGTATGGTGAAATTTTAAAGAGTGGTATATGTTCTAAGTTACTAAATATGAACCCCCTAGTAACTATCCCCCCTAGACATTATGGCCCGATCATATGGAATCATTTTGGAGTGTTTTGCCCAATTAAACATTGATGCCCTCAACTTCATGGAGGTCATGTACCAACTTGACATCAACGAAAAGTGTCTTTCATTGATCAGGTAGCAATCACAACAATGAAGGAAGATATGATAAGAGACAAGTGGACATCTCAATTCCATTCATAGTGAAAAGGTTTATGAATCAAATGATGAAGGTTTTCCTTAGCTTTTAATCAACAAAACTATATATTTATGATTCCCTTTTTCCATGTCGCTTAATATATTGATGAAGACTAGTTGATGATATAGATGATGTTACATGTGGTTTGGTCAGGTTCGTCTTTTTGCCTTTAATTTTTTTTTGCATTAACCCTTTTTATGGTGTGGAGTATAGTTATTTATAGTACATGGATATTTTAGTAGAAGGATAATAGCCTCTTTAATAGGTGGAGTCTTGTAACATACCAAAATCTACCTAGATTTATTTTAGAAACCCTAATCCCATGGATAAAATGTTAGTATGCATAGATCCTATGATTTTCCAATTAAAGTTAGAGATATATCATAATACATGTCCTTGAACCGTAATGAACATGTAATGCATGCATATGAGTATCTTAGTTGTAAACCCTAACTACAAATGCATATGACCCTAGCCTTTTATTGGTTTAATAAACCTTTATTTCAAGATAAGTTGGAAATGTGAAATCTAATCCTAATTGTTGCAAGATTGATGATGTATATATGATGAATAGTAATGGTTTAGAGCTAAAATGGAAGTGTAATTGAATAACCCTAACCTATATGTCCCAAACACCATAAATGATACAATAGTGATCCTAGGTGTTAAAATATATGATAAAGTAGATTTTTCATCATTTGCCTTTAAAATCTAGTTCTATATTTCTTGTACTCATTAACCCCACTTTATTATCAAATAGGTTAAAGCACTCATTTGGAATTAATTTTGGATAAAGGTGAGTTTTGAGGACATTGGTGACACCTAATTGAAATATTTGATACCATTGTATGCATGTAATTTCTACTTATTCTAGACTTTCTAATCTTCAATTTGATTCCAGTAACTATCTTTATCTTGGGGATCCTAACATTTTTTAGAATATTTTGGACTATATTTTGAGCCTCGTGTCCAAATTTCAGCCCAAATGGAGTTTTTTAGCTCTCTATAGAAATTCATGAAAATTGCTTATAAAATAACATATTTTAACTAAATGGGCCGAGATTGGCCTATTAGGCCATGACCCATCCAACCCAGGTGGGTCATGCCCTACCTTGGGTGGATGTCTAAGTAGCCGTAGGTAGGGATGAACCCCATATCTTTGGACACCTGGATCTCCTTCATCCTTGATCCGTTTTGAATGTTTAGGATGTGTTGTTTTCATCTTGAGAACACGCACCAGATTCATGTATAACTTCTGGTCTTTTCTTAACTCTTCATAAAGATTCGAAGCTATAAAACTCAGCCATGGCCATAGGCAAAAAGGACAAGTTTTTCTCCAAATAATCCATAATCCAAAGTCATTTCCCCTATATAAACCCTCCTTTCACTTCGTCTTGCTCCCACAAACACAACCATACCTTTGGATTTTTCCCTCGTACCCTCATGCTCTCGCCCTCTTGTTCGCCGCCCTTAGTATCTATAGTGCTATAGTAATGCAGATTGAGTACCATAGCACGATATGCTTCACTCTCCTCGGGATCTAACTGAAGGGGTTGGAACTATTATTATTGGGAATCCATACTCTAATACTCGATGAAAGGTATGCTTTTATATTTATTTCCGCCTTGGACAGACTATGGCATTGAATGATAATCTTGTATGTATCTCTTGAAAATCTTGGCTATGTAATTGGTTGAAATACTTCATTCCCAATGATTATTATGTTTTATTTTCTTGTATTACATTAAACAAACCTAAACATAATCGATTCTCCCATTATGACTACTAGTATTATTGACTTGTTGATATTAAGTATAAGAGACCTCCTCACTTGGAGGATGGGAAGATCTTGTACCACCTCATTTGAATCTCCTACTTCATTAAGAGAAGTGGAGCATAGTGAACTCCCCCAACTCGTTGGGATTGTGAGTCACACTTGAACACATAAGCATGCTTTCTCGATATCAGCATAATAGGAAAATTCGTAATAAAATTGAATTGTTCAAAATAAACTTGGGTTTGAACATCGCCTTTGAATATTTTTCTATAAGTCTTACTAAGTACAATATTTTGACATTAATGTTTTCAATTTCAATTTCTATTAATTTTCGAAGCGTAGTGATGCATTTGCATGGATTGTGTCTCAAATTTACCTAATTTTAGGAAAGCCAGATGGACCATTATGAAGTATCAACTATATCACTTCTAATTTTGACATACTCTGATGACAAGGATAAATCTACAAAATCATAAATCAGGTTGGTTATTTCTTTAAATATCCTATTTTTAAGTTATTATTTATTATTGTATATGCTAATGTGTTAGATCCTTTCGGGCCACTCAGGGACAGACGCTGCAATCCCTTTACTACTGTCTAGGTAGTGGGATTGAGATTGGGGTAAGAATGGTTCTATGACAGTTGGTATTAGAGCTTACACACTCTCATATGCATTATGTAAATAATTTCTCGAGTCTCTTGAACCTAGGAAACCCTAAATCCCATAATGGTGACAATTGAGGTGTCTATGATCAGGGTTCTGGTAGTAATTCCTCCTACCCATCTTCTCGGTGGATGAGGTTCCCCGCACTACCTGTCCTTAATTTATCCAAAACTGGATCTTAAGGTTCTCCATTGAAGCCATGGAGATTCTTCAAGCATCTCACTTATTCTTTAAGGACTACCCTAAGCCACCCAAGTAGATGATGATTAGTTAGTCTTCTCATCTCCTCATGTGGTCTTTCATTCATGACTATTTACCAAATAATTTCTTGATTATGGGTAGCTTATGAAT
The DNA here is from genome assembly GCA_963693085.1 of Alisma plantago-aquatica. Classification (NCBI taxonomy): domain Eukaryota; kingdom Viridiplantae; phylum Streptophyta; class Magnoliopsida; order Alismatales; family Alismataceae; genus Alisma; species Alisma plantago-aquatica. Next base: position 1,000,069,133 of record OY856412.1, read on the forward strand.
GACAAAATAAAATGCATTGAAAATCATGAAAGCTAATTGAAATGATGATGCCATGATCTATCTTTAATTTGAAATCTCAATTTTGATTTATTAAATTAATATTGATATCAAGTACTCGTATATGACCTTACATACCATGCACACTCAATTTGACCAAATTAAACAATATGCTCCTATGTTTGAGGTAAATGTTAACTATCTTGATATGGTGAAATAAGGAGGATTTTATACCTTATAACTCATTGTTTATGAGGTACCTATTTGATTAATACCATGATGCCCTATTGTTGATTAAACCTCAAGCATAGTTCAGTAGATTGTTCCCTATTTGATTTATACCATAAATATGACTATGACTTAGAAATCTCAAAATCATGATGTAAGACTTTGATACAAAAGGTGCATCCCATATTGAATATTGATGCCTATCTATAATCTCAATTTTGATATGATGAACATGGACCAAAATTTTGCACGATTATGCTTAGATTTTTTGAATGCCCAATCCAACTTCTTGATTCCCAAATTATACCATTAACTTGATCATGAATTCAATCATGAGCTAATCTTACAAAATCTTGATGTGGTTTCCCTATTATAATCTTGAATGTTGACTTTATGACCTTGTCAAATATGATTTGATCATCGATACTCTCTCTAATTTGACATTCTTATGTAATTTAATGTAGTAGTTTACTCATGACTCAACTTATGTAGGTCACATCTCTATTATGACTACATCTAGATCTTCACCTTCTTGATTTTCTAGAGTTTGGAAAGGTAACCTCCTCCACCCAAATTTGATTACTTGACCTAAGTATCTAATGAATGAAGATGATTAATACTTGATATTGAATCTTGATTCAGTGATGATTTTGAAATATGAAATTTAGACTCTATCTTGTGCTTAACTTTCTAAAACCACTAGGTCTAGATCATTCATCCACCTAGAATACCATGATGATGAAATCTTAAAATATTGCTTGTATATTGCTTGAATATCAGTTATTTATTGCTCAAATATTAAATGGGGATGAATGATCTTCCCTAAGGTCTTAATTGGAATCTAAACCCTAAGCTTTTCAATGTTTTGACCTATGATCTTGATGTCCAAATCGCGACTCTTGATATCAATAATAATAATTAAAAAAATTCTTGACTCATGATTAATGATCTTGATTATAATCCTACCATCATCCTATTTGGATCTTAGGATCACCCTCAATATATGATTGATGATTTTCATGTTATAGACTAAATTAGGATCGACATCATCAACATCCTGGAAGATAAGAGATTGGTAAGCCACCATGAGGCTATGAGATAAACATCCTTGTGGTTGAAGAGTCTTCAAGAGGTCATGTTTCATGACCAAAAGGTCATCCCTACTGAAAATGACATGATTTCCACCTGTCTTGAAGTGGTGCATCAACATCATCATCTATGTGAGAGAAAGTTTACAACAGGTATTGCGATCAAAATTCTCAAAACTTGGCTTGATAGTGGTAATGGGATAATATACCAAAAATGGCGCAGGGTCATCTAGGAGTTTCAGTATACCCGCAACTTCCTTAACTTTTGTAGTTGATGTAACAGTAGCAGGAGTTTCAGTGACAATAGGTGATGGTGTAATCTACCCTTCTTCTTTCTGCATCTATAAGACTACTTAAAAGGCCTCCTTCTCAGGTTTAGGAATAAGTGGACAAAGATCACTTAGGTTTTCTGGCAATTCAGGTTCCTTAAAGAAGTGCCTATCATGGATGACTTCCATAGTGTAACACCCATGAAGAGGTGTATAGACAATAAGATCTAGACTTGACATAGGAGTCTCTTGATTGAAGGCTTCCATGACTTGGAGGATGATGAAAGAACTATCATTATGCTCAAAATTGTGCTAGAAAGTTAGTGGTGCAATCACATAACTAGTCCTGCTCGATTGATGATATGGAACTTCACGAACAACTCTTTGAATACAGATTGGAATACGAGGAAGCTTTTCGGCAGCGTGATCACAAAAATAAATACTAGAATAGGCAAACATTACAATGCATGTGTTGAAAAAAGTAATTTGCCAATTGTTTAAGTCAGCAACACACAAGAGCCACAATCCTATGAAATGAAAGGGTAACAAAATCATCATTGCTTTCTTATATTCAAGTTTTACATGTAAAGTCAAAATGGATTGAGCCTTGAAATAGTACTTGAATAAGCATCTTGCTAAGGAAGGAGTGGCATTATAATATTACCAATCTTTATGAATAGGCATGACGTCCTCCAGAATAGTTTATGCAAGGATAGTGAACATTTTCTGTATGACAAAATTGTGAAAAAGATTAAGGAAATATTCTTGTGAGAGGGTGATGGAGCCATTGTTATAGATAATATGGCTACCATCACATTGATCATTCAGAATGTCTTGGAATACAAAGATTTCATGAACTGGCATCCCCTTAAAGAAATATGGATCAAATTCATTCATTTTCAAAGGAAGATGAGGTGGAAGTGGGAACAAAGGTTCTGGAAAAATAGGTTTAGAAAGACAAGGGGGTGTGGATGACAAAACAATGGAGAGATCACCATTATCATCATCAGAAGAAACATTTTCATTGTCTAAAGGGATTATAGCATCATCGTCGAGATCCATATATGTTTCATATACCCCAATAGATATGTTGTCTTCTTCACATAGACTTTGCTGGGAGCGTATTGGGCTCAGATTGAGTAGTGGTTCGTCAAGTTTCTGTTTCATTTCCCTTTAAAAAACTTCCTAATACGATGGTGGATATGGATGAGGAATATTTTTAGATGGTTGATTCTCAGAAGGGATGATGATAGGTGTTGTCTCAAACTGAAGGAAGCCATCCACTAGAGGCTATGGCAGATGAGGCGTATGAAGGCCATCCTTTAAGGAAGGTTTAGCAGAGTCAAAAATTGATTCAGACACATGGTATAGAGATTTACGAAACTACCCAATGGTCTAATCTGGACAGTAGTGACCAGCGTCTTCACTCATAGTATCGGAAACATAAGAATTACCCTCAGAGGAAGACGATGAAGATGTTGCTTTAAAAGAACTATGATGACACTCTCATCTTTGTTGTCATTAGAGGTGCATTGTTCTTCTCATCACTGCCTGGACTTTTCCTGATAAGTCATATTGAGTAGGAGCTAGTTTTGGGCCTTTAATATTTCATCTAGCTTGCATTGAAGGATCACCATTTGTACAAGGATGCTGCTTAGCTTGCAGACCCATGCGTCTATGAGTAACACTGATTGTTCAATGTTCATTATAGTCTTTTAGAGTTTACGAAAGGCAATCATGATTGCACCAATGACCTTGTGTATAGTGTCAAATCCACGACCAAAGGTGCCTCTCAATGTATCTAGCTCTGATGAAGATGAAGAATTATTATCATACCTAGGGTCCTTGTGAGATGAAAATGACCGATATGAATGTGAGTGACATCGTTGTGGACTATCAGGAACATCATGCATTATCTTCCTGGGTGAAGAGACAAGTTTGCTGGTAGCAGCTAGAACTAGGATGGAGGTAGGGCGATTTCTGGTGGCTTGATGGTAGCAGTAGATAGGGTGACTGGGGGGGGCATTCTGCTTTTGATACTAGAGGGGAATTCGGGCCATGCTCAAGTGATACTCATAGTTCTTCGAGGTCATACCCCACATCTCGTCTCTGACCACTTTCTTTTGATATCTTAGATAAAGGCCGCTTAGGTTGTTTAGTAGTGAATGTCTTTGGCTGGATCCAACCATGTGACATGCTAGGATATGCTTGGTTTGTATTTCAAAAGTTCTTAACAAGCATAATAATTTCCTCCTCTAGAAAATAGTAATTGGTCTTAGTCATTATCTTCCAGACTAGGTAAAGGAATAGACATCTTGGTTCACGTTAACTTGTAGATGTTAAAATTGTTATGTCATATCAAGATTCCAGCAGGCATTAGATACCATATGGTGATAAAGTTGTCTCCTATTATCTCCTTAAAAGAGACGCATGGCGGGTGTCTGTGTGCCTCAAAAATGATTCAAATGTGACTAACCATATAATATTCTTTTTGTGGGGTGGAGCATATAAGAATCCATTTATTAATTAGAATGTGGTCGATATTGATAGGACACCCGTCCATTATCAAAGATAGCACATATAATTTCTCAAGGTTGATTCTCCTCGTTTCTACTTTAGTGAAGAGGATGTTGGCTACTATTTTATGCATAACTCTCCATAAACCAAAATGCACCACTGGGGTCTTGGAGTGTCTAGATTGATACTTCAATTTGCCTTTCAATTTCTCCCAATATTTGGAAGCATTAAAATTGGAATCTTGTTTGTCTAGGAGGCCTGAAGAAGCCCTGGTAGCTTCTTTCTCTAAACTATAGAAAATTTTGTTCAGACTTCAATCAGTGAGAATATAGTCAATGTTGTTGATCCTGACTTTCACCTATTTAGAATGTACTTCTATGGTAGATGACATGAACTCTATAGTTTCTTCAGCATAGGCACGTGTAGTGAAATAGAGGTGGGCTAAATTGGATTTAGCCAACATTTTCTCGACTCATGCCCAAATGCCTAATTCTTCAAGGGTGTTGGAAGAGATGAATTGAGAAGGATTGAAAACTAACCTATTCATTGCCTTGAATGTCTCTAAATGGTCTTTTTTTTTAGGCCCAAAGGTTCCTTGATAGGGAGCTCCAATTGTGAACTTTGTGGAGCCTCTGGTTCTAGTGTAGTAGTCATGGCCCATTTGTATGTTTAAGGAATGGGTTTCTTAGAAAGAGGTCTCTTCTCCCCTTGCTTGGATGGGATGGTGGTTCCTTTGTGGTCCATCGTGGTAAAGAGAAGAGGAAGGGGTAGTGGTTAGGTGTGTATTAAATATGTTGATTAGTATTATAAAAGCATGCGTTGACAGTGTGCACAAATTCCAGGGATGTCGACTTGAAAAAGGAGTATATTGTCAATCATGGTTGTTGATAGATTGTAATGATAACAGGTCGACAGTGTTATCGATAGGAAGATTGGCAAGAGGTAAACCGTCGAGGGAAATAAAGGAAAGGATGACAAATGTGAATTGTAAACGGTCGATAACGTTATCGATTGACATGCATGTCGTAGCATAGGTCGACAAGACTATCAACCGATGTGTGCATTTACATGTTGAGTAGTTGGAAACGTAGTCGACAGGAACACACAGATAAGGGTGTCAACCGGTATGTTGATAGGAGGCTTGTTGAGGTATTATCTTCAAGGTTGATAGATGAGCAGACTAAGAGGCAGAGCTTCACTAGGATTAGAAAGTGGTAAAAATTCTTATTTCTAAATGAAACATAAGGTGGTTGTTTGGATGCACATCTAGATCTGATAACGTATTGTCACTCGATAAGGGTGTCAACCAAGAGGGTTGAAAGATCTCAAATGTGGACATGTCGATCATCTTGTGAACAATGTCAATAATGATTTCGATAGGAAGCTTTTCAATTAGCTCCATTGTAAGGACAAAAACATTATCACCCAACCTGTCGACATGAATCTTGTTGGTCGTAGTAAATCAACAATGTTGTCGATGAACTATGATCGACAAGGTATTTTCTAAATGAAATATGCGATAAGGCAGATCAAAATTTAGGTTGATAGGTCAAAGTAAAATGATTGTCTTTCAATCATCACTTTAAAAGAAAAATGACTGCCCACCCTGATCTAGACTTGACAATCATGTATGAAGTGTTTGTACAAAAAGAAACAAAATCATGGAAAACTAATCTAAATGATTGAAAAGAAAATTGCATGGGTTGCCTCACAAGTAGAACTTTGTTTATATTCATGTAGGTTGACTCATTGAGCATATCATTCTTCTTTTGGGGCATCTAGCAACTCCTAATCTTCCTTTCTAGTGATGCCTTTGTGTTTGTAGTACTGTTTTAATCAGTGACCATTAAGTGAGAATGTTTCTAATTTCTCATTGTGGATATTTATCATTCCTATGGGATATATGGTAATTATGATGAATGGTCCAGAGCAATGAGAACAAATCTTCTTTGGAAAGAGACGTAGAGCATAATTGAATAACAAAACATTATCTCCTTTTGAAATAATCTTCCTCCTGATATGAGAGTCATACCATATCTTGGTGCACACTTTGTAGATCCTTGTATTTTCATAAGCATGCAGGAGAAGTTCTTCCAATTCTTGTAGCTGTAAGAAGAGTTTTTCTTTTGCAAGTCCATCATCTATGTTCAGGGTTTTGATTGCCCAATAGGCTTTGTCTTCCAGTTCCGGTGGGAGGTGACAATATTTCCCATAGATTAGCTGATAAGGGGTGGTTCCTATCAGTGCCTTGTAGGCAGTGTGATATGCCCAAAGAGCATCATTGAGTTTAGACGTCCAATCTTTTCTTAACTTACTCACACTTTTATTGAGAATCTGATTGATCTGCCTATGGAGACATCAACCTGACTTGCAGTCTGAGGGTGATACAAAGTGTCTATCTTATGCCTCACTCCATATCACTTCAGAAGCACCTCAAATTTCCTTTCAATGAAGTGTGAACCGTCTTCACTTATTACCATTTATGGAACTCCAAACTGAGGAAAGATGATTTTTTTTAAATAGATGCATGACTATCGTAGAGTCAGATGTTGATGATAGTATGCCCCCCACACACTTTGAGACATAGTCAATGGCCACCAAAATGTATTTGTTTCCTAAAGATGGTGGGGAAGGTCCCACAAAGTCTATCCCCTAAACATCGAAGATCTATACTTTAATCCATTTAGCAAAGGGCATCTCATTGTGTTTGGTGATATTTCCAGTACGCTGACATGCATCACATTATTTAGTGAAAGTGTGTGCATCTTTAAATATGGTTGTCCAAGAGAAACCAGAGTTTAAGACCCTTAAAGATGTCTTGTCAATGCCAAGATGTCCTCCATAGGGGGCCACATGACATTTTTCTAAGATTGAACAAGCTTCATCGTGATCCACCCAACGACAATATACATTGTCTGCACATTTTCAAAAAGTAGGGGATCATCCCAGAAATAGTTCTTGACGTCCGAAAAGAATTTTTCCTTTCGATTGTCGGTTATTCCTAGAGGTAACTGTTGGCATAATAGGTAGTTCTAGAAACTAAAATACCATGGAGTCACTTGATCAAAAGAATGAATAAGAAGTAGTGATTCATCTTGATAGGATTCATTAATAGGAAGTGAATTGCTTTCTTCCACCTTTATTTGAGAGAGGTGATCCACGACAACATTTTTTATCCCCTTTTTGCAAACTGCTTCATGATCTAATTCTTGCATAAGAAGAGCCCACTTGAGGAGACATGGTTTGGTATCTTTCTTATTCATAAGATACTTGATTGCCCCATGATCAATGTAGATTTTCACCTTTCCACCAAATAGATAGGATCCAAATTTGTCAAAGGCGTAGATAATGGATAACATCTCTTTCTCAGTGGTGGTGTAATTAATTTTAGCCTCATAAAGTGTTTTGTTGGCGTAGTAGATGCCATGATGTTTCTTGTCCTTCTTTTGACCTAGGAGATCCCCTACCGTATAATCACTACTGTCACACATTATTTAAAAGGGAAGGTCCCAATATGGGGTAGAATAATGGGACCAGTGGTTAAGGCATCCTTTAGGGTATTGAAGGCCTTTAGGTAATCCTCGTCAAAGATAAATGAAGTGTCTTTTATCAACAATTTGGACAAGGGTTTTGCGATCTTTGGAAAGTCCTTGATAAAGTGACAGTATTACCCTGCATGTCCTAGAAAACTACAGACAGAAGAAATTGAAGAGGAGGGTGGAAGTTTAGATATTGCCTCTATCTTACTTTTATCCACCTCAATACCAACACTTTTCCCACTAGGACAATTCCTTCTTATACCATGAAGTGGTACTTCTCCCAGTTGAGGACTAACTACTTTTCTTCACATTTTTTAAGGACCAGGGATAAATTACTTTAAAAAATCTTTGAAATATGACCCGTAAATGGAGAAGTCATCCATGAAGAGTTCCATGACCTCTTCTATTAGATCATAAAATATAGCTGACATGCACCTTTGAAAGGTGCCGGGGGCGTTGCATAGACCGCACGACATGCGCCGAAAAGCATATGTCCTGTATAATCCAATAAATGTGGTCTTTTCCTGATATTTGGAATGAATGGGCATTTGATTAAATCCAAAATACCCATATAAATAAAAAAATTGTGAGTGACGTGTCAACATCTACAGAACTTGATTGATGAAAGGAAGAGGGAAATGGTCTTTGTGTGTGGCTGCATTCTGTAGCATATAGTCTATGAACATGCACCAACTAGTCACTGTACGAGTGGCTAATTCCTTTCCTTCACTATCCTTTACTACTATCATCCCATATTTCTTGGGAACCACATGAACTGGACTAACCCAGTTGTTGTCACTAATAATATAGATAATACATGCATCCATGAGTTTGATGACTTCCTTGCATACGACCTCTCGCATTTTGTCAATAAACTTTATGTGGACTTGGAATCATTGCTTCACATCATTGTCGAGGTTGATTCTATACATACACACCATTGGGATGACACCTTTGATATTATATATAGAGTATCCAAGAGCCTTTTTTATTTTTTACTTTAGATAAAAGTTTCTCTTGCTGATTGGAAGGTAGTTGTGGATTAATGATTACCAGATTTATCTTTTCTTCATCAAGGAATTCCTACATCACACCTTTTAGAAGTGTCTTGAGTTCAGGTATTATCTTTGGGATTGAAGCTTCTTTTGGTTCACACTGAAGGGAAGCATATCTTACTATTTTAGTAGCACCATAAAACTCTTCTTACTTGTCTATGGTTGCTAAGTAAGCTAGGAATTCTTCGACCTCGGGGTCATCAAATCCTGGCACAGGATTGTTTAAAGCTCAAATTAAAGGATCGACTATAGCATTATGCTATGCTATTTGTGCGAGTAGTTGATTGCAACAAAAAAATAGCTTGTATCTATTGAATAGGGTCGCCACACGTGTTCGAGTATGTGGAAACTGATAGATTCATTCCCCACTCTTATTGTGATTGACCCATCAACCACATTAATCAATGCTCGTTCTATTGAAAGGAAAGGTTTTCCAAATATCATTAGATAGATGGGATCTTCATCTACATCGATGATAACAACATAACTGGGGTTGAAGAAATTCCCTATCCTGATTGGTACGTTCTCCACCACCCCAATTGGTTTAGTATATGGATTATCTGCTAATTGAATTCTCGTATTGGATGTAATAATGTCAGTGAGGTCCAACTTGGCTTCTAAGATGTACAACATCAAACTGATGTTCGCTCCTAGATCTACAAGACCATATCTCATCTATGAATCTCCAATGAGGAATGATATAGTAAATGCACCATGATCTTTCTATTTCATCGACATATTCAATTGACAAAATGTGGATGCTATATTTGTAAGGAATATTGTCTCGAATTATTCCCTCTTCTTCTTCATGATGAGGTCCTTCAGGAACTTGGCATGTGTAGGCATCTCATCTATTTCTTCAAGGAGAGGAATATCGGGATGAATTTTTTTATTGGTGTCAAGGAATTTGGTGTATCTCTTCTGGAGTTGTGCTTTGATGAAGTGATGTGGGTAAGGGGTCCAGTGGGAATTTCGGTCACCTTCAATGATGGAATAGATTTTGTGGATCCTTTTGAATTTTTGCATATTGGGGCCTCTTCTAGGATGTTGATGCTTCCTTATGATCAGTACATTAGGTTGTGGAACAGAAGTAGAGCTCCCCAAGCGAAGTGTGGCCATTCTAGTTGTTTCGTTCTTGGGATTTTATTCGATGTCAGATGGAAATTGTCCTGTAGATCTCCCTATTGATGCATCAATAGAAGCTAGCTCTTGATCGATCATCCTATTGTGGGTTTTAAGATCACTTATTTGAGTTTCACAGTGCTCATTTGTGTTTGCATGTTTGCTAATATGTTGTTGTTACTCATGACACATTCCCCCATCTTCTCTGTTAAATACTCCAAACTGGATATAGACTTCTAATGTTGTTGAAAGAGACTCCCCCTTTCCCCATTCCAAGTTCTCAGATATTGTGGTTGAGATCTATTATATTGAAAATTGGGTGGGATTCCCCCATTGACAGCTTGCCCTCTATCTATTGCTTGAGAAAATGGTTGAGTTGAAATGAATTGTTTACTACAGATGTGTTCTCGTAAGAGAATCTAAGATGATCGAGTCATTTGTTGTTCACATAAGACACATTCTCAGTCTATGTGTCTTCTACTTTGTGGGTGTAGATGAAAAGATCAATACCATGACCCCCTTCTCCATAAGTGACACACTTTATGGATGCCTCAATAAAGTGTCTGGAATTGACATTCTTCAGATTCTGGATGTCAAATGTCATTTTATCAAGTTTGTTGTTTAATTTTTCCAACAGCTTAGAGTCAAGGGAATAACTGGAGGCGGACATGGTCGCTAAAGAGCCCCTATCAAAATCCCCATCCTACTTGGGGAGGTTCCACGTCATTGATTATTTCTTTTGAGTTGTCATCATGTTTCATCAAATCGCTGCCAGCTGCAATGCTTGAAGATGTTCTCTCGGTTAATGTAAGGCTTTCATAGAAGGTAGTGATAATAAATATTTCATCATAACCATGATGAGGATAGTCACTCAAGAATTCTTGATATCTTTCCCATGCATCATGCAGGCTTTCAGTAGCCTTCTGCCTAGAACTAGTAATTTTTAGCTTACCCTTAAATGTTTTCTCAACTAGATAGAACTTGTTCACTAAGGCTTCAGACAGTAGAATGTAATGCGCTTTTCAGATAAGTACCATTTTAATGCTTTTTTAAGAGAGAAACAAAACCCTTCATGTAGATTATATCTTGTGACACTATGTTCACTTTCATAGTATTACATGGGTTTTTGAAGGCATGTATACGGTGATAAGGATTTTCTTCAACAGAGTTTCCCCAAACATCTGATTTTAGGTCATGCTAATGAATCCAGGCTTCAACTAAAAGTTTACTGCTAGTATGTGAGGGAGAACTATAGGATCCCGATCATCATTGACACGCCATATGACTAGAGAGCACAAAGTAGACTTCTCTTTAGGAACACCTACGTCAGGTGGACCTTGTGTAACCATTGGATCTATGAGGAGAATATCTGCCTCTAGATATTTAGCAAGGAACTCCAGGATTGTCTAGAAATGGTAAGAGGCTACCTATAAACAAAAATATTGAACGATTAGAGTTTGAGACTGGAAATGTAATCTATATTCTAGCTGATAGGTAGTAAAAAGGATTTGCTAATAAAATTTTTGCAAAATTTAGAAGTAATGACTAGTTCTAAGTAGACCACAAGTTCTTAGAGATTATCCGATGGCTTGTCCTCGACAACCACTCCAAAAGTTGATCTCTCTTTTTCATGAACCAAAAGTGTGAATAGGATTGTCCTAGATAGAGAAATCAAACTTTGAATTTATACTTGACTAGAAGAGATGTCTGCAAATAAATATGGAGTCTTTTTAGTAGTGTGGGGTCGAACACAGGGACAAAGAGAATAATAGAGTAAGAACGTGAAATCTTAGCTTAGTCTAGACTAAAAAAAGCAATCTCGATTGTGTTCTAGTTAAGAAGCATATTTAACCTAATTAAATAGTAAATTTGAAACTATGAAGGATCAAAGAAGAAATAAAGATGAATCAAGAAATCAAGATAAAAGGGCACTTGGATTGGGTTTCACCAATCATGCCAACAACAACCATGTAAAACCGTCACTCTTATTTTATATATATTTTCTACTTATTTTGCAAACAGTCATAAAAATTTATCTATCCCTTCCCTCTTTTGAGACCCAAGAAGATGTCTATCTAATGAGGTTCTTTCTCTCGAAAATATCGATGGAAAATAATATGACTTTTTTATAGAAACTCCTCACTCTCATGTATTGTTACCATCCTATACTCTAGATCTCGTTGAATTCATTCTATCGAACAACATTCATATCAAATGTCAAAGGTAGGTAGCTAATCATGAATCGACGCAATTTAAACAAGAATAAAGGAACAAAACTTTAAAGAGTATATGCCATAAAATAGAAAGATGAAAAATTACCTGGCCGGGAGGTCTTGACGACTACTCCCAACCCAAGTTAGGGTTTTAGCCACTCATGGCTATAGGAACAAAATGAATACAACTAGAATAAGTCATGATGAAGAAAAGAGAAAGAAAAGATTGATACAAGGGTAGATCAAATGATCGATCTACCAACCTCTCTATTGATATCTTAGCGGTCGACAATGGTGTAGAGAGACTTGTCCTCACTTATGATCTTGGATTAAAGAAACAAGGTTCTTTGGATCCACAATGATGGTGAAGGAACCGACAAGGAGCAAGGTCGACAGGTCTGGGTGAAGTGATCTAGAAAGGTCGATAGGTCTCGTCCTCCGGCTCAAGAACTTGAGAAGTTTTAGCAGCAGGCTCTCGACACTCTGACTCCAAAGATTCAAGATGTTAAGTCCGACGTTGATGGAGGCCTATTTATAGGATTGATGTTGTCAACCTCTTTTCCATCGGTGATGATTGATGGGTCCATCAGTAGATGAGACTATCATGGTGTAGGTTGATAATGAGTCTTATTAAAAACCTTTGTAGACCGACAACCATGCCGATCTCTTCTCATTATTGACATAGTTCTTCCTTGGAAATGGTCTGTTGATTTTGCTATCGGTAGGTTTGTCGAGGAGATTCCTTGACAAACATCTTCTAGACATCGACAGTGTTGTCGACATAGTCTAATGGTGCAGTAATTGATGGGACTATCAAGGATCCTCTAATTTACAAGTGTGTCGAGTGCTCAATCAACAACTTTATATCAATAGGTGTATGCCACTATTGATGGACTGAGTTTTCGATGTTGCATTGACAAAGGTGAGTTTTGCCCTTTTGTTTGACACCCCTACCCTCGATAGTGTCAGTCAAGGTTCTTCAATTTGTCAGGATGATGCTTGATAAGTCTATTGGGTTTCAGTCGACAACCTTTTCACAATCCTCTTGGTGAGAGCTTCTTGTAGACCGATTGATTGACAGATTGAAGGGAGTTCTTTTGAACAATTATTTAGACTTTCATCAATTTCACTTGTTTTGCATCCAATTCCATCATATATCACCAAAACTGACTTAGAACTTTTTATTTAAGTAAAATAGAATAAAATGGGTAAATCTAAACATCCAAACATTATTTTCAATGGCTTTATTATGTAAAAGGCTATTACAAAAATTTACCAAAACAAATGTTATCACTTATCAAGTGGCTAGGATATCACACTGCTATAAGAGGAACAAATCTCATCTAAATCACTCACAATCATCCCCATGTGTCACAACGCACATGAGAATCACTTTTATGGAAGCCCTTATGCATGGTCACGGTGGATGATGTCAAAGTATATCAAACAACATGTGATGAGTGTAGTAATTTTAGGTCTAAGAACCACAATCACCACCATCACAGTGAGCGATGACTTCGACTACCAATCATGGATTCCATGTGTCACTCTGAAGGTGGGTCTGCCCGACACATTGTTCTCTCACAAGTATCTATGTGTTTGGATTGATATCATATATCATGACTAATGAGATTATGTCATCAACCAACACACATTCTAGTCTTTAGTGTTATTGCTTTCTATCAGGCTTCTAGAATAACATTTGATTAAGGACATAACAAGAAGGTATATGCTCTTGACATCAGTATAATCTCATTTTTCATGTCCTCAACTCAAATACATTCATCATTGAGTAATATCATTCTTTAGACATTGATTATGTTACATCATTACTTCATATCTGAATAAAATAGAATAAATTGTAAGATTTGCATTATTATTTATCAAATCATTTACAAGATATGCCATTACAATCATCATATGGTTTGGTCTTTGGGAATACATACCAACAAAATCCCACTTACACTTAGATCCAATCACCCATGAACTTAATCCCAAGTGATCTAGGATGACCTTCATGTTTCTGCTGTGAAAGTGCTTTTGTGAAGGGGTCAACCACATTGCTCTCAGTTGGTACTCTACAAATCTTCATGTGGGCTCTGATCTACAAAACACAAGATAAACATAGCGGAAGCGATTCGATTAACAACGGAATACGAAAATCATCGAAAATTAAAACTTTTTGAGACAAGATCCTGAAATCATGAAACTCCTTTTATAAGAAACAAGGTAAATAGATTACATCTCTGTTAGATCACTTCATGAGTGATTATACACAGCCAGATACAAAATCCCAATATTTAAAACCCAAAATCTTAGACCAAAAGACTCCAAGGACCTAAGAGTATAGAGACGACATAAGACTTTCTAACTACATGACTTAGCAGTCAGTATCTCCACCTGAGATTCACTGCTGCCCCTGGTGCTCTTGCTGCTGATACTAATCACCTGCAGACTAGTTCCTTCGTCCTCGACGACCACCTAAAAAGTTGAAATCTATGGGGTGAGACAATTTTAAATAATTGTCCCAGCGAGAGTTATAACTCTCCTCCAGAAGCTTTATTATAGCAATCAAAGAGAAACATAAGCAATAAAAGCTTTAAGGTGATCAGCAGCAGATTGTTATCAATTAGAACAACGAAATTTAAGGAATATGAAGAACATGTATACTAATACTTGAACAGAATATTAAATGCAAGCAATGTAATATCAATCAATGTTCTTCGTAGTTCAACCTAAGCAGTTATGCTACGCGGTTGATTATGTTTTACAAACATCATTATGCCCTGTGGAGATGAGGTATACTGCTCATGCTCCAACCGATCACTAGTAAGTCGCATCGGTATCATACTAGGTCATCGAAAGAACCGGATTCTCATGACCTTCAACTACATCAGTCAGAATGAGGATAAACATGCAGGACATCTAGTGTTTCTGCTACTATAGCTTACCAGGGTATTCTGGTACTTTGCTATTAGAGTCACAGTGGCATTCTGTACTCTCTTCTCCATCGTAAGATTTATTGTTTATCTCTCATCGATGCGGTATAAAAGATTTCCTCGGGAGAATTGTATTACATCACCTGACATAAACACATAGTGAAGGATTGATAGATTAAAGTACATCTACATCAATTCCTACACAAGGATGTAAGGGTATTCACATCCATATTCCCCACATACTCAAAAGTATGTGATCCAGGAGTTCCCTTAGGAAAACCTATTTTACCATCATTTAACTCCTGACAATGATGGATCTATGATCAGGGCTCTACGTGGTATGATTATACTTGATTAGTTAGGTACATTTTAGTATTCTTTTAACATCATACATGCTCTCAATCATTAATCATTAGAACAGCAACTATGAAAGTATAATGCTAAATGTATCAAGTCTAATTCACGTAATCATCATTTATCAGTTATCTCTTCACAAGTCATCTGTCAAGCATGACCTTGATGATACTCATGGCTCTCACAGCCCATC
The DNA here is from genome assembly GCA_963693085.1 of Alisma plantago-aquatica. Lineage (NCBI taxonomy): Eukaryota > Viridiplantae > Streptophyta > Magnoliopsida > Alismatales > Alismataceae > Alisma > Alisma plantago-aquatica. Next base: position 1,000,084,647 of record OY856412.1, read on the forward strand.
AATCTCATAATATGTCACTTACTAGGCATTAGCATAAGTCATTATTCATAAAGCTAATAACATGCTTTCAATAAACATGAAATCATAATCCTTACCTGGATATGATCTTCATCATGTATAAGAACCTGCATGGTTAATTCAACTGATAATAGTAAGCAGTTCATATTAGGAGTTGTACCCTCATATTCTTACAAGGGTTAGATTCCCTGATTTTCATCAATTTGGCTTTACTATTCACATTACATGTCATCACCCTAGAATTAGGGTTTACTATTCACATTACATGGTGAATTAATCTCATAACATCACCATGTATGAGAAACATCATCATTAAAGCCCTCAGATAAGATTAAGATTCACCAATTATCATATTTAGGGTTTCCATGATCTCACATAAGTGGATCATACCTAATCTTTCATATTCAAGTACATTGAAGGTATTTTACTTGAGTTTTGACCATAAGTGGTACTTTCTCTCTCCTATCACTAGTATATGGTGATTAAACCACTCTATATAGGTTGGGTCAAGTCATCCTTGATTAACATAAACCAAATCATCACTATCAAGTGATTAGGGTTTGATTAGAACAAGGTATCACTCAAATTAACCCCTCAAGGGAATTTTGGTAATTTACCCATCGATCATCATCATGGGTCAATTCATTGGTCACTTAGTCCCTTAATATCTTAAGTTACCATTAGAGTTTATATTAGATCATCATTGAACCGTTTACACCTTCAAGTGATTAAGTATAAACAACCTTGAAAATCTCCAATTGGTTTAGGGTTTAACCGTCAACCTTCAACCCATATAGGTTTTAAACGACCTTGAACTCATTTAATCTCAAACGACCTTGAACCCATTTGAGCCTTAAATGAGTGTGGACCCACTTGACCTTAAACGAGTGTGAACCCATTTGACCTTAAACGGGTGTGAACCCATTTGACCTTAAACGGGTGTGAACCCATTTGACCTTAAACGGGTGTGAACCCGTTTGAGCTTAAATGGGTGTGAATCCGTTTGAGCTTAAATGGGTGTGAACCCGTTTGAGCCTAAATGAGTGTGAACCCATTTAAGCCTAAATGAGTGTGAACCTGTTTGGGCTTAAACGAGTGTGGACCTACATGGGTTCAAACCGCATGAACATAAAAGGTGACACAAAGGTTTCGTTTGAATAGGATTTCCTATGTTGAAGCCTTCAATTGGCCAAAGCCATGTTAACCACTTACAAATTGAGTCAATTAGGATTAGCCTTAACCAATTGGACACCAAATTGACCCTCAATTGAAAGCCAATTAGGGTTAAGTCTATCTCAATTATGGTTTCAATCGGATAATCGTCAATGTTCAACAATGTGAATCAAATCAAGGTTGAACCTATCAAATGACCTCCACTTGGGCCCAAACTTGGCCCAAACGGTCTTGAGATCGTTTGGGTGACCTCCAAACGTTCTTGAGACCGTTTTACCAAAGTTTGACCAAAAACCAAGTCGGTTGGATAAGGGTTGAACCCTAAATAGATCTAAAATTAGCATTTTTATCAATTCATCAACCTATTGAAATTGGACCCTCAAACCATAAAATTTCCTTAACCCTAGACCTTCAAACGGTCTTGGAGTGTCACTAAACGAGTTTGAGACCGTTTGGATGAACCCCCAAATTGTTTTGAACCCATTTGGGTCCTTCAACCCAAAACTCAACAAAATCTATACTTGAAATCAGCAATTTCAACCCGATTAGGGTTAGGGTGTTGAAGTTCCTTCAACTCTCAATTGGTTAGGAATTGGATTATAATTCTTTGTAGAAATGAAACTCAATATATTATGAACAGACCCTCAAACAGTCGTCCCTTGGTCAACCCTATCAAACGGTCTTGAGACCGTTTTGATCCAAACGATCTTGCAAGATCGTTTGAGATCAAACGGGTTGAAACCGTTTGACCTTAAACGGGTTGCAACCGTTTGGACCAAAAGGGTCCAAGGTCATTTGATAAAGTTACCTAGGAATCCACGCCCATCATCCTCAACCTCTGTTCAGGTCGGTTACACCACCGTTTTTCTTGCAAAAGTGCAAGGAAGAAGGGAGGTAGAAGAAGAACTAAGCACAACAAGTAAGAACAAAGATATGCATAATAAAGCTAGGAGTTTAGAGTTATAAAACCCACCTCAAACGTGGTTCCTAGAGCTCCAAGATTCCAAGCTTCAAGCCTTTAATGGCTTCTTGATCTCCACAGGTCATCCAAGGTTGTTTCTTCAAGGAAAAGATGGGAATGGTCGGCTAAAACAAAGAATCTAAGTGAGTTAACCATAGAACCAACCTTTTAAGAAGAATTCCTCCATGAATTCGAGCTTGAAGATGGTTCCTACTCGCCTTAGCACTAGTTGGTTGTCTCCCTGAGGTCCAGAGCTCTGCCTTGGCCGTTTTGAGAAAGATGAGAAATGAAGAGGATAAAGGATACGTTCACTTGGTTTGCAAGGGTGAAGGCTTATATACTCTAGGCCATTTACCACCATAAGGACCTCTAAAACATGAAATTCTCACCTAAGTCCCTCCTTGTTTCTAAGGCACGCCCAAGCTATCAAAAATTATGTAAAGCTCATCAAAACTCTAGATCTAACGGTAAAGAAAACCAACTTTCAACTAGAGTTCATATATGACAAGTCTCCATCCTCATACTTAGTGAATTTTGTGCACAAAGATCATTTTTCTTATATGATCACTCATTCATGTGTCCCTTTCATCATTTTTTACTCTAAATGATGTCAAGAGTCATAAAAGATGTTCTAGATGGTGTATTTTATAAGTTGCACCCCACATTTGGGTAAATTGCACTTTAATCCAAATTAGGGTTTTTAAGCATAAGGATCATTCCACAAGCTGCATCTTGATGCCCAAGCTTGGGAAATCCATCTTACCTCATCATATCCACTCATATGATATCTCATCATCAGAGGAACATCTTAACTTGTGAAATTTGCAAGTTAAACCCCTTAACTGGATAATTTGCACATAGGTCCCTGCATTACCAAACAATACTACAAATATTGTTTAAAAGGGACAGAATTGAAAATGTATGTTCCTTAGGAACTTAATTACATGCCAAAAGATAATCACAAGAGTTTAATTACATATTTAGGCAAAACACCTAGGGTTAGTTTATAACCCAGGTCAGGGATGTTACACTTCATGTTTCCTTGTTGTACAATTTCTTATATGAGATGGAAACCACTTTGTATATGCTTGGAATGCTAAAGAGGTATGGGTTCCTTATTTGTGCAATAGCTCAATTGTTGTCACAATATAACCCAATTGCATTGTTGATGCTTGGAACCACCCCAAGTTCTGAGATGAACTTCTTGATCCAAACAACCTCCATTGCTACATTGTATGCAACAATATACTCAACATTTGTGGTATAATCTATAACTATCTCTTATTTGGAACTCTTCTAGCTCACAACTCCATTGTTGAGACAACACACAAATTCAGACTGTAATTTGTAGTCATCTTTGTCTATTTGCAAGTGTGCATTGGTGTAACCTTTTACCACCAACTCTTCCTCATTTCTGTAGACAAGGAGTTGATCCTTAGTTCTTCTCAAGTACTTAAGGATGTTCTTCATGGCAGTCCATTGAGCTTCACCAAGATCTAACTGATATCTACTCATCATACTCAAGGTGTTCGAGACATCTGGATGAGTACATGACATTGCGTACATGATAGATCCAATTGTAGAAGAATATGGAATCTTACTCATGTGCACCCTTTCTTCAAAAGAATTAGGACATTGACCTCTAGAGATAGTAACACCATGAGACATGGGTTGTTTGTTGCTCTTCAAGTTCTCCATGTTGAACCTCGTCAACACTTTATCAATGTATGTGTTCTAAATTAGTCCAAGAGGCCTTCTAGGTCTATCTATATAGATCTTCATTCCTATAATATAGGATGTTTCACCTAAATCTTTCATAGAGAATGTATTTCCAATCCAGGTGCTTACCATCTATGAAGTAGGGATTTCATTCCCCATTGATAGTATGTCATCCAATTGACTATTTCATAAAATTGAAAATTTTAGCTTTGAGATGCTTGCTTCAATCCATAGATTGATCTTTGTAGCTTACAAACTTTATTTTCATCCTTTGTATTTATAAAAAACCTTAGGTTGTGTCATGTACACATCCTCAAGAAGATTTCCATTAAAGAATGTGGTTTTAACATCCATGTGCCAAATCTCATAGTTACTATAAGGTACAATGGAAAGCATGATCTTGATGGACTTAACCATTGAAATTAGAGAAAAGGTTTCATCATAGTCAACACCTTAAACTTGTCTGAAACCCTTTTCAACCAATTGACCTTCAAGCCAATCTTAGATTTTGGTCCCTTAACAACTTCTAGGAAGGTTGTCGACTCATCTCAATTATCAACTGATTTTCTTCTTGAGTACACGATGATCAAATCTATTTGTCTCTAGGCATGTCCTACTAAATCTTTGAGGTACATGTGTCGCATGAGGAATTTGAGATTCCACAATGGCTTGTGACTCTCTGTGTTTTGAACCGATTTAGATGGTATATGGTTTAGTTAAAATGTAGTGGCTTCAGGAGAATTTCCCTAGAAGGAAGTTGGAAGATAAAAAAACTCATCATTGATCACAACATATCTAGAAATGTTCGATTCATCCTTTCTGATATACCATTATGTTGTGGTATTCCAGGTGGAGTCCATTGTGATACGATACCACAACCTCACAACAGTCCTCAAACTCTTCACTAAAATATTCTCCACCTCGATTCGAATGAAGTGCCTTAATACTTTTACCAAGTTCATTTTGTACTTCATTCATGAAATCCTTAAACTTCTTAAGAGTTTCTAACATATGTTTCATCAAGTAAACATAACCACACCTACTAAAGTCATCAATAAAACTAATGGAATATTGATAACCACCTCTAGCATTGTGTTCTAAAAGGCTGCATGCATCAATATCTATCAGTCCTAATAGATTAGTAGCCCTCTCAGTGTTACCAGTGAAGGGGTTTTTATTAATGTTTCCCAACAAACATGACTCACATGTCTCTATTGATTCAAAATCAATAGAGTCTAGATAACCATCTCTATGGAATCTAAATATGTGATTCTCATTGAAGTACCCTAAACAACAATGACAAAGATATGTTTTGTTTGAATCATCAAGTTTTAATATTTTGGTATTAATGTTATAAATATTTGTCTTTATATCCACTATATAAAGACCATAAGACATTGGGTCACTGCCATAAAAGACATCATCATTCGAAATAAAACATTGACCATTCTTTATATGAAATTCATATCCATCCTTATCCATACAAGATACATAAATAGTGTTTCTATTTGTAGCATGTACAAAATAACAATTATTGAACTCTATTACAATCCCTGTGGGAAGAGATAAATTATAGGCTCAACTACAGTCACCGTAGCTCTTGCTCCATTCGAGACACACAATTCAACCTCCCCCTTTTGTAAAGGCTTACTTCTGTTGAGATCCTACATATTGAAGCATATGTGATATCCACATCTGGTATCTAGTACATAATATGAAGTATTTGAAAATTTTGTTTCAATCAAATATATACTTGAAGTGGAGATCTCTATCCCCTACTTCTTCTTCCTCAGTTTGTCTAGGCAGAGAGGGTAATTCCTCTTCCAATGTACATGATGATGATAGTGGTGACAATTTCCTCCCTTGTTCACCCCTCCCTTTGCTTTGAATGCAGAAGACTAGGGCTTCTGGCTAGATTTAGAACTCTTCTTAGCTTTTCCTTTGCCCTTTGACTTCCCTTTTCTATTGATCATCCTCACATACTTGGGTTTTTCTTTCTTCATTTGTGCTTCAGTTGTTCAGCGGAAACAAAAATTTAAAGCCTAATTCCCTAGCTAGTAGATCACCTCAACAACAATGTATCTAGGAAGGAAGGTAACATGAGTTATACATGATCCTGGAGAAATCCCATAAACAACTCTTGATGCAGTATTGTCGACCTTTCTTCAAGTAGCAATAAGCTTCTTCTTCAGGCAGTAGAACATGATTAGTTGTCGGTAGTGGCCACTTGGTCTAGCACCATAGATGGCGGTTGACAGTGTTCCCCTAGCGGGAAAAACTCCTTGCCTCTATAGTAGTCCACGTGGACCATCGAGAAATCCACATTGCACTATCAGAGTCAACAGGAAGGAGTTCACCCTTTGAACGTCAATGTACTAGCACCAATTATCTCTCCCACAATTGTCTCTCCCTTGTAATCCCTCCTTCTATCAGGTAGGACTTTCTTAGACTCTCTATTGGATACCAAAACTAGAAAGGACAAAAATTGTCAGAGCTTATTGTTGTATCTGAGAATGCCTCATTACACCTCTATCTATAGGAGAGGCTAGGTAGGGCCAACCTTCCCAGTCTAAGCGGGAGTAAAAAAGAATGAATATACAAATGTTTTGGAAACTTCGGGCAGTGATCTGGTCGGTTTGCATGCCCAACTTGTCGGTTCATGCATTAACAAGTTGATTCATTCCATTAACTCGTCAGTTTGTGAAATTTCCTATTCTAAATCACATTGATATCCAATGCATAATTAATGCAAATCATGGCATCAACATCAATCCTTGATCCAATCAAATTCACCATTAAATCGGGTGGTTCATCATATGAACCGGTCGGTTGGGACCATGAATTGGTACGTTCACTAGGTGGAGTGGTCAATTCATGCCTTGGTCTAGACATTGTTCAACCAATGTTGATTCTAATTTAATTGACACCCCAACTAATTGGTTCAACATTTGAATAAGTTAATTTAGAGTCCAGACAGTCAATTTTGAACCTCAGTTGTTTAATTGAATACTAAAACAATTTTAGTAATCAAGTTAAACACCATTCATGAATAAAATCCTATTTTAAGTGCATCCTATTTGTGTGACCCTATAGGTCCCAAATTACATTGGGAATGGATGTCCATAACCTACTTATGACATCACAAGCAATGAGATGTCTAGAAACACATCATTTCTATCCAAGTAAATGGAAAGTTGGAGAACAACTTCAACCTACAATTTTTAATCAATGTTACCATGATCATATAGTTCCTTTATCTCTAATATCTGGATTGGACTCAAGGAATGGAATCTTTATCCTCTGAGTACAATGAACAACATGTGATGAGTGTAGTGACTTCAGGTCTAGGATCCACAATTACCACTATCATTAAGAGGGATGATTGTGACTACAGTTCCATGGTATCCATGTATCACTCTTGTGCTGGGTCTATTCGATACACTTTTCTCTAACATGTACATGTGTTCCTGACTTGATATTGCATATCATGACTAATGAAACTCTACAACACACACTCTAGTCTTATGCATTATTATCTTCTATTTTGCTTCCATAGTAATATCTGACTAGGGACATAAGAAGAATGTATGCACTCTTATCATACATATGATCTCATTTTTTTATCATCAACTTGAAGACATATGTCATTGAGTGACATCATTCTTTAGAAATTCATTATCTATGTGTCATTATCTCATGATTGAGATAAACATAATAGACAAAATTACCTTTATTATTATCAAATTAGGTATCTACTACCCCATTGCAATCATCATATGGTTTGCTGTCTGGGCATACATACCAACACAACCAACATCATTTTTTCCTACCTGAAATCCCCTTCAAGCTTCCATAACCACCCAATAATTGGTTGTATCATGAATCTCACTTATGGAAGGTTCCTACCCGCATCAACATTCCATTCAATTGGACATTTTTTGAAATACCACAGCCACCTCGTGACCCCATAGTAATTTATCTCTTGATTCATAATTTAAGTTTTTCTTGGGATTAGAAAAATCTTATATTTGGGTGGAGGTGGGTGGTACGTACTCATTCCACCCACTCTATCTTAAATTTCTTACAATTTCCATTATGTTATGTAGTTTAGTTTTAATTTTTTTAAAACAAATCACCTTGTTTTGTCCTTTATCTAGTCGACAAGGCCTTTACGCAGTCGGTATGCATGTTTACCAATATACTCCCTCAAATGATGAAAATTCTTTTGTGACATAAATTATAAAATCTACCATTGATATAAATTATCCTGTCACCTAGGATCTTAATTAACATCATTCCTTGGAAAAGAAGGCAAGTTGTAGAGGATTTATAGGATTAAAAAACAATGCTTCGTTATCTGGAGTTATAGATAAACTTGAAAATTTTCTTCATTTTGCATGACTTAGAATTAATTGATCTAATGTGCGATACTCCCAATGTGCATAAATTGAGAAAATTGAGTTACACATAGAACATCCTTTTCTACACTTATGCCATCAACTTCTTATCTCTCCATCTTTAAAAGAAAGAAATAAAAATTTAAAGTGCCAAAACAAAAACTTTTTGGTGCCACACTTCCCCCTCCTATTCTTCCACCATATACCTTACAATTAATTGGGGTGTACCATCCCAAAGATTCCAATGAGTACAAATATGTGGTTAGTGTAACTGTAGTATATAAATAAAAAGATCTCAAGCCAAATAGAGGAGATATCATTCTTCTTCCATACCTCCCTTCACTTTATTTTATACCCAAGGGAAAAATACATACACCTAATAAGTCAAAATAGGGTATGTTCTTGTGCAATGACACATAGGAATATACGGGAGTGCTAAATACAAACATAAAATATGCAATATGATTTATTGTGAGTCCTGAAATAAAACCAAGTTGTTAAATAATTTTGAAGTAGGAAATATGAAAATTGTTTTCTGTGAATCCATGAAGTCAAGGTTGCTTGGCCGTATAAGGCAGAAGGATTTAACAAATGTTATATGAGTGAGGATGATAGGCCACATGTATAATGTGGCAGTGTTTTGAATTCAATGTTTCTCAAGGGTGAGCTACGTTTAAGTTTACAATATTTTAATGAATGGACATTCATCCTAATTTCACTTCCTTTCTTAGAACAAATTTGCATGATAATCAACATTTTATCCCATAATTTAGTTAATGCAGTCTTGCACTCCCACAATTGTTAATACATTAGTTTTTCCATCATTTTATACAATTTATAGGATGATTTCATTAGATCTAAATTTATTCCACTTTTATCGTGAGAATAATTTTTTAATAACATTACTTTTATTTTATACATGGAGCATTACAATATTAAAGATTTATTAGTAACCAATCACAATTCAGTCGAAGAAAAAAATAAGGCAATTAAAGCAATCTATGACATTTCTTTGATTATCAAGAGAAGTAATTCATTTATGTGTAATCAAGTTATTTCTTTGACCAGATGCCAAGATAACTAATTGAATAGTTTCCTTAAAATGTGATCTGTAACACCCCAATTTTTCACAATTTAAAATTTAGACTGGTTTTTATTAAAATAACAATAGTTGAAGGACTTAATGTTAAAAGGCCATGGAATGATATTCCTCATAAAAAAAATAAATTAATACAAATAAGAAAAAATAAAACTAAAAATACACATTCAGTTATTCATCTGCCATCATGTATTGCAATTAACTTAAAATGTTGAATTAACGATTTCCCTTCTCTTTTTCTCTCATTCATCCTTGAAATGTTTAAAAGAAATAAAAATTGGCAAATAAAAGGAGTATAATTTGAAATGATAAAACATATAGTGGGAATAAGAAGTCTTCTTTCCATGATGGATTTTAACATAAAAGGGAGACAACATATATTACTCTTTGTCGCTCCTCTTTGGAATACTCAATAGATAAAGAAAATACAATGGAATTAATGGATTAATTTTGGATGCATGGAAAAGAATATCCATCAATTACATGGTGTGAATATTACTTTCTTTCCCCTATTGAATACATGTAACATTATCTTCTCTCGAGTTTCTTTCTTCAAGAAAATTCTCCATAAAGGCATAATAGACTTAAATGTGGATAAATATTGATCATCTCATTTTTAGAGATAGAAATAATTAAGGAGAATAATTTCACATTATCTCACCTTTTAATGTATGAAAATTAATTAAATAACAAATATGGAAATTATGAATAAACAAATTCACAATTCAAATTTTATTGTCTAGATGGATCTTGAGTATGCAATTAATGTGTGATCCAAATTTGGTTTTGTTTCAAAATTCGTTTGACCACTCAAATAAATATAAAACACAATGTCAACCCATTTAACAGCTTCAATGCAATAATTAACTAATTGTTGGTCAAAATTTAGTCAGCATGAGACCATATATTTAAAATAGTAGAAGGGAAGCTGGAAGGAGAGTTTGATTATTCTTTGTTTTAAAGTTCCAAAGTTTGAATAATTGAATGCAATGTGATACATATATTAGTATGAGACTACAAAAAATGTGGGTTTTGACTCATCACCTTTCCAACACAACTAGGAAGTGTGATATTAAAATCAAAATGTCATTATGGATGAGAAGATGTTATCTAAGTAATAAATAAAATTTATGTAATTGATATGGACAATTAATAATTGTTTATTATTACATTGTCATAACGTTGTTTTAAACAACTACAAATTATATGGGATTGAGTAATTGCAGTTAACATCTTTTAAATAAGACATTGAAATCATGTTATATATTCTTGCTATACGACTAGTGCATGTAGACGTAAAATAAAGTCATTTTTTCTCGTTCCTCTATTTTGTGATTTTTTTAAATGAAATAATGTGTTTGGGCCTTAGTTACATGGAAATAATACATTATGGTAATTATGTAAGGAATTGTGGAACTATATCACCTTTTCTCTCCTTCTTTGTGATTACAAATAAAATGTAATGGAAATTTAATTAATGTCATACTTTTGATAAAAAAATGAAAGTAAACGATAATATATTCTATCTTTAATATTTCATACAAAATATATTGAAAGATAATAAAGGAAATTCACAAATAAGAGATAATTCATTTGACCACAAAGTTGGACTTTAGTAATTAACAATGAAAGACGTTTCACCTATTTTTATCTGTTAACACATTGAAGTTAAGATAATGACCAATGTTAAATTAAAGGACAAAATATATTAAAAAAATTAAATCCACTTGTTCTAGAAAGTTCTAGACCCCTAAAAGCTATAAAAAGGACCCCCATGATCCTAACATACCAATGAAGTCCATACTAGCCTATTTTCTTGCAAATCACATCCAAGTGTTGCCTCAAAGATTAGAGAGACCATCTTAGGATCAACTTTGTTCCAAGCACACTAGCCTATGTTCTTGTAAATCACATCTAGGCGCCACCTCAAAGATTAGAAACACCATCTTAGGATCAAATTTTCTTTGAGGTAAGTGGTTCATGTTGATGAGCACAAGTAATTATGATTGTTTGCATGCTAAGTACAAAGTAGACATTATCATTGCAAGTTTAATATTTTACTCATCATCACTCTATATTATTGCTTGACGATTTCTACACATTTCCTATGGTTATAATGTTCACTATGATTAAATTTTATTATTAATGACTCATGAAATTCATCTTAATGATCAAGAGGGAGAAATCCAATCATGTTAAGACATCATGTTAAGGAATAATGTTAAGAGGGAGAAATCCATATATGTTAAGTTCAAGAATTATGATATAGTTAATGTTAAAGTCATGTTAATGATCAAGTTAATTGGAATCGAACTAGTTTTTATATGCTCTCACCATCATGGACCTCAAGGGGTCATTATGGGCATTCATGCCAATTATGGGATTTTATAGCCAAATCATGGGAATTTGTGCTATTATGGGTTTTCCTAGCATCAAGGGATTTCCTAGAAATCATCTGCTCCCAAGGGGACATCATAGAGAGATGCATACATTTACTTTTCAATTCTTTATGTTAATGATTCAAGAATGCTATACTTAATTCATGTCAAGTTTTATTACATGTCAAGTATATTTACTTTGTTCATATTATAAAGTGCTAGTACCATTTACTAAATGTTATTTTCCCCCTTGCATGACTGGGACGTGATGTCCCCAGGAGTTGGAGCAAGTAAGGACTCAAGAGAAACAACCAAGGCCTACAAGACCTTCAATAGCAATCTGGTGGGGTGCCATCCATATTAGGTGATCCAAATCATTTAGAAATATTTACTTTCATGATTAGTTTTCCATGTTTAGTAATGACTAGAATTTTAGACATGTTATAGAAGTTAGTTATAGTTTCCTATTCAAAGAACAATGTATGAATTTCAATGATGAATTATTTATTTATTTGCAATGATTACCTAATTGTGGCATCCCCCCACAAGATGAATTATTCCCCTTAGTCATGTTATATATTCATGAAATGGGGTGTTACACGATCACAAACAAATTCATAGCTAACATGTGCCAACTCATGGCCATTATTTTGCATGAAACATCACATCAGTAGTGGAAAGACATGGAAAGAGTGAAAGTGGCAAGGCAATTAATAAATGAGGTTGACACAATTTATCCTATTTAAACAACTTCGTAGAAATTAACTCCCTTTATGATTGTCTTTGAGTGAATATTGGTGTAGGATAGCATTTTCATTGGAAATCAAGTAACCATTGTCAATGCATGCACAATCGAGCAACATCACTATCAACTTGATAAAGCCATCGAGGCAGCATGTCCAAATATCGAGCTACATACATACATACTGAGAACATGGGCAAATATATCTATTGAGGGAGTGAGGTACTACGACGTGATTGCAAGTAGAGAAATTAAGAGTAAATCCCAGTCTCATGAGTCGATTGACTCAAATCATGAGTCACCAGAATCACTCTCAAATCCAATCAATTTTTTTTAACACAAAAATTATTATAGTCAAACTTTAGCCAAAGCTGATCCATCACTGTTCTAACCACAAAGTCTCATTTCTATCATTTTTGCCCATCCTTTCTCCCTATAAAAGGAGGGGGATTCTAAGGCAATGGGGGTCACTTTTCTACCTCTTTGGTTGAGAATTCTATTGTAATCTTGTTCTTTTACATTATGTTTGAGTAGTTTTCTTTTACGGCAAGTGGACTATCCCCATTGCCCATTCCTTACATTAGTTGTACTAACGCCATCATTTTAATGAAATAATATATCCCAAACCATTTGTACTTTGATCAAAGTATATAGATATATTCTTGTGGGGGTACTGAGATGTCAGATCCTAACAAGAACAAATGCATAAATGCTTGAAACATTTTATGATCTTGTATCTTTCTAGTCTACACTTGTTTTCTAGTGAAAAGATTATGTTGTTGTGGGGACATTGAGATCTCTGATCTCAACAATGATGAGGGCATACTTCTTTGACATGATCACCTTATTTGGACTTAGATTTTATATCTAGTTGTCTTGTTGTCTATAATTTATGGTGATGCCTCATCAGGTGAATCACATTTTTTTGATGTGATCACCAGATAGAATCTTGTTGGATGCTTGGATGAGGATCCTCAAATGTTGTGACCTCAAATTTGAGAAGAGTCTGGCCTTTGTGTGATTTGTGCTCATAAGGGACTCAAATCAACATATTCATTATTCGTTTATTAAAATAAGTAGTTGGGTCAACATGATTTTTGGTGGCGATCCTCTAGACCCCTAATTTCTCTTATTAATTTATCTTAGTTTGTTTAATTATGTATTGTCTTCTATAATCAAACTCTCACAAATGGATTTTTTCTTCTTCTTTTTGTGATTGGATTTGGATCTCAACCACCCTTTTTGCCATCTCTTGGGATCGACACCTTACTATACCAAAAGTTGATTTGTTGTTTGTGGCAAGTTAAAAACCTATTTAGAAGGTTAAACTCTAGTACTTTTCCTAGTGATTTGTTATGTGTGCAATGACACACATCATGGTGGTGGTTCTTCAATTTGTGCCTCAACTCTACTGGTACATGCTTCATTTTTATAATACCTCTTCACTCTATGTCCATTGAATCAGAATGTTCCAAACTTTACATTGGTTAACTACATCATTCCATATGGGTATATCTTTTTCATTATGAAGAGACAAGACTATATTGATCTAAGTTAACTCGAGAACAACCTTAATGTGGAATTCAATAGTATAACTTTATGTCCTTCAATGATGTATTTTCTCTTTAGTTGGGCATCATGCCTGAACATTCTCATGAGCACGGAACATCCACTCCTCAAGTTCCTAAACTTACAAGAATCCCTTCTTTATTTCAATGTTAGGGTCCATTTTTGGAATTTGACTAGAAGGCTTTGTGCTCTATCTCCATTGGAAGCATGATCCAATTTCATAGGTCAATATTTTCTAGTTTTGTCCACCATTTTTTCAAGGATTTTATTGATTTGTCTATTTGAAACCTCATCTTGCCCAAGTTTGAGGGTGATATGGGGTGGCAATCTTGTGTTTAACCCATACGTCCTAAGTAGTGCTTCAAACTATTTTCCCCAAAGTGGGATCCCCCATCACTAATTATGGTTGTAGGTACTCCATATCAAGGAAAGATGATCTCTCAAAGAGCCTCATCACGAATTTAGAGTCACAAGTAGGGTTGTAACAACTTCCACCCACATGGAAATCTACTACAACTACAATGTACTAGTTGTCTCATGATGAAGGGAAGGAGTCCCTATAGTCATTCCTCCATACATCAAATATTTATACATCAATTGAGTCAAATGGAAGCATATCTATGTCTTGATATGTTTCTAGTATGTTGACATTCATTACAAGAGTTGACATATACATGAGCATCTATGAACAACCTTACCCAATACAACCCAGATTGAAGAATCTTCATGGTTGTTTTTTCACCGCCCAAATGTCCCCCATAAAGCAAAAAATGACATTCATAGAGAACTTTTGGTACTTTATCCTCAGGTATAAATCTTTTATAGCGTTTATTAGCACACTTTGTGAATGATAATGGGTCTTTCTAATAATAGTTCTTAAGATCCAAAAGTAGCTTATTATCTTCATTGTACGTCACGTCTGGCGGTAACTGTTGACAGGACAAGTATTACATATGGTATCAATACCATAACATGATAGGAACAACAATCGTGGCCATCATGAGATATTTTTGTAGGTTAGTTTAGATTTATGTCTAATGATTTATCATCCCCCAGTTTGATTGCACGATCTTCAATAATTTCATTATCAAGTGGTGAGACACCACATTCTTTTTCCCCTTTTTCTTTAATAATTTAATGATCAAACTCCAATAAAAGGACTACCCATCTTATTGGCCTCATCTTGGTGTCCTTTTCATGATCGACACTTTATTTCCACATGGTTTGTATACACGACAAGTTTAGGCCTTGTAACTTACAACTAGTATGTCAAAAGCATAGACAAACTCCAATATTTTCATCTCAGTAGTAGTGTAGTTAACTTGTGCTACATCTAGGGTCTTGCTCCAATAATAGATGAAATAATGCTTTTTTCTTTCTTTTACCAAGGATGCCCCCCAACAACATAGTCACTAGTGTCACACATTATCTTGAATGGGATATTCCAGTGTGGAGCTTGTATGGTTGACGTGGTAATTAGGATGCTTCTCAAAATGTTGAAAGTCTTTAGGAAGTTCTCATTAAAGTAAAAAATAGATCTTTCACTAGAAGACTTGATAGAGGCTTTGGAATTTATGAAAAATTTTATGAAGCATCTATAATATCTTGTGTGCCCTAAAAATCTCCTTACACCCACTATGAACTAGGGAAGTGGAAATTTTTCTATAGCCTCATCTTTTCTTAAGTCTACTTCAATTCATTTTTCTAAAACATTATGCCTAGGTAAGATCCCCTCTTATACCATGAAATGGCATTTCCCCTATTTAAAACTATATGCTTCCCTTAACAACATAGTTATTTTCTCAATAAAATAATTTTGTGTGGTATTGTTTGTTATGTCTATAGAATTGTATCTATTTTATATTTATTTCTTCATATTGATATGTTATGCACTTCCCTTTTATATGAATACTTGGAGTGCTTATCCTTTAACTTAACAAGCTTCTCATTATTGTCTTTATTTTGTATATGGTTCATAACCACTCCTTTTTCTGACTGCTGACGAAAATAATAAAAATGTTTACATTAAGGAGATATGTTCTATGGACATGGATCAAGGCTTGCATTATATTAAACATGTATATATTCTATTAATATTGTTGCACTCATGTGTACTGGAAAGTTAAGGACCCTAGAAGATACAAAGGTTACTCTTTCTTGCTTTTCCCGTGGTATTATTTGTTGTTGATTAACTTTCTAAGAAATATAGTCAGATCCATCTTTATTGTCATTGCTAGCTCAGATATTTTGTAGGTATAGTATGCCCAGAGAGCTAATCATATGATGATTCTGATGAGGCATGAGATATTTGATTTGATAATAACTAAGGCAATTTCCGTCTATATGTTTTAACTATTTTGAGATAATAGTATAACATGTTATATGTCTAGAGAATGACAATACTCAATGACGTATGTCTTCCAGTTTTGGACTTGAACAATGAGATCATACAAATGTTAAGAGTAAGCATTATTGTTGTGTCCCTAGTCAGTTGTTATTGAGGAAATAACCATAGACACCAATAACACAAAAGACTAGAGATTATGTTGGTTGATGATAGAATCACACCAGTCATGATATATGACGTCAAACCAAGCACATAGACACATGTTAGAGAACAGTGTATCAGACAGACCTTGTAAGAATGATGCATGGAAATCACACTTGGTTTGTCAGAATCATCTCTTATAGTATTGGTGGTGATTGTGGTTCTTAGACTTGAAATCATTACACTCATCACATGTGGTTGGGTACACTTTGACATCATAAAATGTAGTCCTGATACATGGGTTGTTATAATGGTTAAGATTGGGTGACTTTGACACATGGGGACTTGACAATGAGTGATAGATATGGAATTTGTCCCTCCTAAGTGAGTGTGATATCCTAGCCACTTGAGGAGTGAGACTGAGAAATGCATGGTCATGCACATGTAAGTCCATATAAAAATATTGAGCTTACATATATCTCAGACAGTCTACTCTGAATAAAAAAACATGGATTGAACATTGGTAGAGGATGACAAGTCCATGCCTCGAGTTCAATCTAGGCACTTTAACACCAATAACAGATTGTAGGTTGAAAGTTGTTCTCCAACTTTCCTCTTCACTTGGGTAGCACTGTTGTGTGACTAGGCACCACTCTTTGTTTGTGATGTCATAAGTTAGTTAAGGAGATTCAGTGCCAACGTCAAATGGAACCTATAGGGTCACACACATAAGATTAACTTGGAAGAGGAGTTTATCCATGAATGTTGTTTAGATTGATTACTAAAGTGTTTAGGTACTCAACTAAACATTCAATCAATAGACTTGACTCAGAATCATCAAGATCAAGTGTTGAACCAACTGATTAGAGTGTCAGATTGATTGCGGACTGTATTGATTGTGTTCTGCACAATCTGGACCACCAACCGATCGATTCATTAGGTGAACCAATTGACTCATGTTCAGTGAGATGACCGGTTCACTCTTGTGAACCGATTAGTTCACTTGGACCAAATGAGTGGTGTTGGATTTTCTCGATTTGTGAGAAAATATTTTTTTTGTTTCACTTGTTCAATTTGATTTCGATAAGAATTAATCTTTTGCGTTAATTAGGAAAGAAAAAGGAAAATCAATTGTGGGCAAGTCTGGGAAGTGAAATGACCGGTTCACTGGGTGAACCGATTGGCTCACCTGCCCAAACGATCGATTCAGTTGTGAACCGATTGGTACACCTACCACAGTATAATTAGTTTGTGGAAAATTCAGATCCTTCTACTCCTGCATAGACTGGGAACCCTAACCCTGCCCTCTGCTATAAATAGAGGGGTACATGGGGCTTCTCAAAACATCAGTTTCTCTACATAGTTGGTGTCCTCTCTAGTTGTGCTAATCGAGAGAGCCCTACAAGTTCTACTCTTCCAAAGGAGGAACAACAGGGGAAAAACAACTGTAGAAAAGTGACTGGTGGTGGGAGAGTGTGTCGGTGATTAGTACACCGATAGAAGGGGACAACTCCTTCTAGTCTATCCATTAGGATAAATAGAGTTCCCGATAGTCCTTGTACACTATCTATAGAAGTGGGAGATTTCTTTTGCTCAGGAGGACGACCATCAACCACAGTCTGGGTCAAGACCAGGAGTTGCACAAACTCCATCGAAGACTAGGTGGTTGAAGGCCACACTAGCTGTGAGGTATTGTCACTGAGAAAGCCTCAAGACCAGGTATCTCTCACTAAAACATCTTTCCTATTGCATAGTTGTTGATGCAATTTGCTAGTTATGAGTTTGTGGTTAGATAAAAGGTTTGTTTCTGCTACCTATTCTGTCCCACAAAACCCTACAGTGGTATCAGATCCACATCAACATACTATGTTTAATGACTAATCGATATGATTAGATTTTAGTTTTTTGCCATTAATTAATTACATGCAATGTGAATTCTTTAACTGGCTAATGTGCATTTCTGATTAAACACCTCAAATCTGTATATACATATATGATATGCCATGCATATGCAATCGATATGTGTCGCCCTAAAATAGTTTTGATGGTGATTGTGTAGCGTGGTTATAGCCTATAAATCCCTATGTGTGTACTTGGTTGGTTGTGGTTGTTTGCATCTCAATCTACGTACTGAGTCCTTTCTTCTATTCCAAATGTAACTTGAGATAACTCAATCCTTCTCTTCTACCTTTGTTCCCCAAGAATGTAATTTGGGGTTTCCCAAAGAGATATGTAAAAGTAGGATAGTTTTAATTCAAGTTATGTCAAAGAATGATGGGTGCCCAGACGAGCAATTGGAGGACCGAGACAATCAGTTGATGGTGTGAGATGAGCGGCTGGTGGCCTAACGAGGAGCACAATGACCTGACGAACTGACCGTCTGGAGGTGCTAGATGATCTGTTTGTGACAACCTATTGACCAGTCAGGAGGCGAACTGATCAGTCATAAGATGAGCATATCAACTTAGAACGGCCCAAGCACAGATGTTCATCAACAATAGGTTGATGTATGTGTTGTAGACCTAGATGACTATAATGCCTTATGGCTCAAAGAATTACAAATGGGATGGTCATAATCATTTCTTTACTACTTTGCATGTTTTCTTATGGGATATAGCATGTATATGATACAAACTATATATGTGGTGGATGGATATGTATATGTATATAAATCTCAAACCCCTCCAATAAATTATTAAAGTCTAATATGCCTTTCATAAGTGGCACACATGAAAAGATTGATCGACCAAGTGTAGGTTAAGCAAAGCATGGTGCACGGTCCATTTCGTGAAAGTGTGATGGTAGACATGTAGGTTCTGCTAAAGTAGGTCACATGCTTATCGTGTCAGATTTTAGATCAAACTTAACTAATAATTTTTAGAGAGTCTAAGCTCTAGAGGCATGTAGATGATCATGGCAAAGATTTGTGCATGTCATCTATCCAATAGTTGCATATGATGCAATTGTCATTATGGCCTACCAAAATAATCAATTTGTGGGCAATCAGTCAAAGCTCACTCATAATTTGATGAAATATGGATCTTTCCACTAGAAGGTTGTATGCTGCAATCTTTCAAATTGATGGTGAGGCCTATCAATTTGGTCAAAATAGCGGTAGTGATAGTTAAGTAAAGACCTAATTAATATCATCAACTTAATCAGATCAAAAAAATCAAAAATGTTTTGAAATATTCTTTTGTATAATCCAAATGACAAACACAAATATATTATCATTGTGATCAGTTCATAAATGGGGTAAATTTTAAATCTTGTTTGGGACCATTGAGAATGTTCTCAATAGTGAGTATAAACTCTAAAGTCCTTGAAATACCAGAGCCATTACAACCACTCCAAATGTGCCTAAGGCTAAAGTTGGATGCTTACTAGAAGTATGTCAATGATGCCTAAGACATCAAGAACCTTATGGTGAGCTATATGAACTATGAGTTTCATAAATAGCTTGAAGCGTGGACATTCTTAAGATGGTTATACATCTTAAGAATCATGTAAATCATGAAACATATATTGTCCTCAAAGTGATATTTGAGTATAATCAGACAGATGGTGATCAAGTATAATCTCATATGCTCAATATGATTGTGCATATAGATTAATTGTGATTTCTTATAGGTCAAGAGTTGACCAAACATATGATTCTACAAATTGTTGTGTGAATCATATTAGCCAGTTTATGAAATGTTGAGAAACTTGGCCAAACCATTGTTTGAAGTGCTTGGCATGCTGATGTCAAAGCATAAATGAAGAAAGGACAAAACCTATGATAATGATCAGTAGAGTGAAGACCATAAACTAAAGTAAGGTCAAGAAGTGTTCTGAAGCCAAGCTTAGGTCGAAGTCTTCATCACTTAAGATATGGAGAGGAGTAAGTTAGAATGGGAAATAACCTCTTTGTACAGGATCTCAGGAAGATGAAAGAGAGATAGAGATCTCTAATTCAGGACCTAAGAAGAAGTAAGCTAGAAACTATGTGGAGCAAGAGTTGCTAACATTATAGTTACAATATGACATTCATGGGCATATAATAGAATTAGTGAATTTCTATTATACATCTATCATTAATGAAATCATCATACATCTTATATGGACAAGAGTGTAATGAACTAATGTTTCATTTCAAAGAAATGATCTTTTATGGCAATGCCTATGTCTCATCAACTATACTTGATAGTTAAAGAGAAAAATGTGTGTGACACATGTAATGAATGACATGATAACTCAAACTTAAATGCCTATAACATAGTCATCTAAAGTGCATAAATGAGAATTACATTTCTAGAAATACATATGATGGTTATGTAGACTCATTTTGGTTATTGAACCAATAGAAACATGCTAATCTCATTAATTGTGCAGTATGAAAAAGGTTCTTCAATAGATGTAGTGGGAGAACAATTATTCTATTAAGGATTATACATTTTGATGTATATAGACCTTTTAGAATAACTGCTAAAGGTAAAAAATATTACTTCAATATATTTACTGATGACCTCAGTAGATATGGTAGTTTGTATTTAATAAATACAAACACGATCTCTTGAAGTATTCAATGAGATCATAAATAAAGTACATAACAAATTTGGCATTAGTATTAAATATTGATATGATCAATATGGAAATACTTTGAACCAAGAGTTTGAGAACCTTTTTGGAAGATCATGATAATGTATCATGATGGACTCCACCTAAAACACAATGATAGTGTATCATGAGAGGTGTTTCAGAACGAAGGAATCACACCTTGATAAGTCGGAGTGTGAATACCAACTAAACTTCAAATTTCCTTTTGGGTACATGCTTAACACTAAAACAATGTACCATCTAATTAGTTCAAAAGACACCATATGGGATATGGAATGGGAATTGTCCTGATATGTCTTTATAAAGATTAGGATTAAAAGCCTAAACAAGAAAAATGTTTCTTAAAGGTTTTGTCCACAAATTACATAAATGTTACTTTCCTGAATACTACTTTGATATCCAAATCCAATAACAAAGGCGTTTTGGATGGCTTAATTCTTAGAGGAGAACCTAGTTCTAAAGGAATTAGTGGGAGAGAAAGTGGAACTCGAAATGTTCAAGACAAATAAGAAAACTAGAACACCCTGGGCCCACTGCCCAAGGCTCTAGTAGTGTTTCAGGAATGATGACTAGCCCCAGAGACCACCAGTTGCATTAACTGCGTGATTTTTCCTCACTCGTGTGCAAGACAAGGTCAACTTCTCGACTGGTCACCCATCTTAGTACTACTCCAAGTCGAGCAGGCTTAACTATGGAATTCTTTAGTGATGGGCTCCCTGAAAAGGAGGTGCACCTTGGTTGATATGGGTAGTCCAATCATTCCTTTTAAGATCATAATATCTGAGGCCTCAAATCCTAGGACGTTACAATCTCCCCCACTTAGACTCTTGACGTCTTCGTCAAGGCTCAAATATGTGGCCTCGTAATACTTCCCCATTTCAGTGTAGAACCAGAATGGCCCATGGGCACCCAGCTTCGGACCACGGAATACCAACTCAAGGGTGGCTACATCAACCATGGATAGCCCTTTACCACATGCCTGGACCGCATGGCTCAAGACTAGCATGCCACATGCCCATGTGGGCCCCACCTACTGGAGGGGTTATGGCTCTGATACCATTTGTAACACTCTGTCCCACTGCCCAAGGCTCTAGTAGAGTTTCAGGAATGATGATTGGCCCCACAGGCCACCACTAGCCTTAACTATGTGCTTTTTCCTCGCTCGCGCACAAGTCGGGGTCAACTTCTCGACTGGCCACCCATCCTAGTACAACTCCAAGCTGAGCATGCTTAACTATCGATTTCTTTAGTGATGGGCTCCCTGAAAAGGAGGTGCACCTTGGTTGATATGGGTATTCCAATCATTCCTTTTCAGATCATTATATCTGAGGCCTCGATTCCTGGGATGTTACAAAAACATTGAACTTAAATTTGTACAATGGGAATAAAGAGAATTACAAAATGTTGTGGAATCTGAAAGTTCCTTAAGTAGCACACAAAACTCATGGTTTTGTAAGAACATGCCTAGAGCTTGAATAATATATGATATCTTATGGATAATAAGGCGGTGAGTTGATCATATGATGAGTCAATAGTCTACCTAGAAGCTAATGAGATCTAGAAACTGAGATATGGCTTGAAGCCATGAAATCCAAGATGGACTCAATGTACATCAACAAAGTATGACCTTGGTTGATCCACCTGAAGGGTAAAACCCATAGGGTACTTTTGGGTCTACCAGAAGATGACTGACATGGAGGGTAATTTGTTTCAAAGAGTTTCTAACAAGTTCAAGGTGTTGAACATGATGAAATCTTTTTATCAGTTACCAAGGATAAATCCATCAGGATAATGCTTACTATTGTTGGTTAATGGAAATAAAGTCCTTGAAGCCACATAGGTCAATCTTTGGATTGAAGGGGGCACCTCAGAACTAGGATCTTCTATTTGACAAGATAGTCAAATAGTTTGACTTGAGTCAAAATAAAGAATTAATGTGTGATTACAAGAATTTAGTGGGAGCATATGTATATTCCACATATTGATGGGGAATAACATCCTTATACTGCAAATATTAAAACCTGCAACAAAGTGCATTCTAAATTTTTAATGAAGCATCTTATGTGATAGGAACCATGATCTATAGAGACAAATCAAGAGGGCTTCTTGACCTAAGAAAGAGAAAACACATTAGCAAGATGCTGAAAGAGTTCACCATGATGAGAGAAAACCTATCCATGTTCCATGGAGTTAGTCTCTCAAGAGCCAAGTGTCCCAATTCTTATGAAGAATAATAGAACACATGGATAGATGCGATATGCATTTGCAATTGAATTTATCACATATGAACTCATCTCATTATCTTGCATGTATTGGACATGACAAGAAAATATGAACTAATTATATTGTATGTATTGGACATGACAGGAATATACAAACTCACCATCTTGTATGTATTGGACATGACAAGAAGATATGGAATCTAGATATTTCATATGTATTGGACATGATGAATGCATATCTGTCAAACTATAGTAAGAGTTACTGGAATACCATGAAGGACATCTTGATGTACTTGTGAACTACTATAAGGATTAGTTCTTTAATTATGGTAATAAGTAAGAGTTGGGTGTGAAAGAGTTACACCAATGCAAGCTTCCGAAATGAAAAAATTGTGTTTGACCTTGGAATAAGAATTGTTAGTTGAAAATGTTCCAAACATAATACAATTGATTAATTTTACAATAAGATGTCAAGTACCTTAGTGTTACGAACACTGCAAAGGATATTGTATGGATCTAGAAGTTCATATGGATGAACTTATGGGAGGTTCTGACCATTGGTGACTCAGTAGTAATATTGTGACAACAATGGAGCTACTAGTTAGGCAAAGGAATTTCATATAGCATACCATGACACTTCCATCTATTACAAGCTATCGTACAGTAAGGGCATATAAAACATGCAATATACCAACTTGAAGCAAATTTGCTTACCCTCTATAAAAGCACTTGTGCAGAAGAAACATGATGGACATATTAAGATCACTTGGAATATGATTTGTGGGTGATTGGCTCTAAGTGCAAGTGGGAGTCTGTTGGTATAGTATGCCCAGAGAGCCAATCTTATGATGATTGCAATGAGGCATGAGATACTTGATTTGATAATAAAGGCAATTTCCGTCTATATGTTTTAACTGTTTTGAGGTAATAGTATAACATGTTAGATATCTAGAGAATGGCAATACTCAATGACATATGTCATTAGGTTAAGGACCTGAACAATGAGATCATATAGATGTTAAGAGTATACATTCTTGTTATGTCCCTAGTTAGTTGTTATTGAGGAAATAACTATAGACATCAATAACACAAAAGACTAGAGTATGTTTTGGTTGATGATAGAGTCTCATTAGTCATGATATATGATTTCAAACCAAGCACATAGATAATTGTTATAGAATAGTGTATCAGACAGACCCACCATAAGAGTGATGCATGGAAACCATACTTGATTAGTCAGGATCATCTCTTATAGTATTAGTGGTGACTATGGTTCTTAGACCTAAACTCACTGCACCCATCACATGTGATTGGGTACACTTTGACATCACCGAGCGCAGTCTTGATACATGGGTTATTATAACGGTGATGATTGGGTGACTTTGTCCCTCCTAAGGGAGTGTGATATCCTTGCCACTTAAAGAGTGAGACTGAGAAATGCATGGCATGCACATGTAAGTCAATATATGATATTGAGCTTACATATATCTCAGACAGTCTACTCTGAATCAAGAAACATGGATTGAACATTTGTAGAGGATGACAAGTCCATGCCTTGAGTTCAATCAGGATATCAACGATGAAGGAACTATACATTCACTATAACACCAATAATAGATTTTTGGTTGAAAGTTGTTCTCCAACTTTCCTCTTCACTTGGGTAGCACTGATGTGTGAGTAGGCACCACTCTTTGCTTGTGATGTTGTAAGTTAGTTATGGACATTCACTACCAATGTGAAATGGAACCTATAGGGTCACACACATAGGATTAAACTGGAAGAGGAGATTATCCATGGATGTTGTTTAGATTTATTATTAAATTACTTAGGTACTCAATTAAACAGTCAATCAATAGACTTGACTCAGAATCATCAAGTTTAATGTTGAACCAATTGATTAGAGTGTCAGATTGATTGAGAACTGCATTGATAGTGTTTTGCATGATCTGGACCACCAATCGACTGATTCACTGGGTGAACCGATCAACTCATGGCCAGTGAGATGACCGGTTCACTTTGGTGAACTGATCAATTCACTTGGACTAAAGGAGCAGTGTTGGATTTTCCTTATTTGTGAGAAAAGGTTTTTTTCATTTCACTTGTTCAATTCAATTGGGACAAGAATTAAACTTTGCGTTAATTAGAAACACATAAGGAAAGTCAATTGTAGGAAAGTCTGGGAAGTGAAATGACCGGTTCATTGGGTGAACCGATTGGTTCACCTACCCAAATGATCGATTCAGTTGTGAACCTATCAGCTCACCTACTAATGTACAATCAGTTTGTGGAAAATTCAGATGCTACTACTCCTGCATAGACTGGGAACCCTGACCCTGCCCTCTACTATAAATAGAGGTGTACATGGGACTTCTCAAAGTATCAGTTGCTCTGTAAAGTTGTTGTCCTCTCTGGTTGTGGTAATCGAGAGAGCCCAACAAATTCTACCCATCCAAAGGAGGAATAACGAGGGAAAGACAACTGCAAGAAAGTGACTGGTGGTGGGAGAGTGTGTCGGTGACTAGTACACCGACAGAAGGGAACAACTCCTTCTAGTCTATCCATTAGGATAACTAGAGTTCTCTATAGTCCTTGTAGACTATCTATAGAGGTGGGAGATTTCTTCTACTTAGGAGGACGACCGTCAACCACAGTCCGGGTCAAGACTAGGAGTTGCGCAGATGCCATCGAAGACTAGTTGGTTGAAGGCCACACTAGCTGTGAGGTATTGTCATTGAGCAAGCCGCAGGACTAGGTATCTCTCGCTAAACCATCTTTCCTATTGCATAGTTGTTGATGCACTCTGTTTGTTATGAGTTTGTTGTTAGATAAACTTTTTGTTTCTACTACCTATTCTGTCCCACAAAACCCTACAGTGGTATCAGATCCATGTCAACATACTACGTTTTATGATTAATCAATATGATCATATTTTGGTTTTTTCCATTTATTTATTACATGCAATGTGAATACTTTAACTGGCTAATGTGCATATCTGATTAAACACTTCAAATCCCTATATACATATATGATATGCCATGTATATGCAATCGATATGTGTCACTCTAAAATAATTTTTATGGTGAATGTGTAGCGTGGTTATAGCCTATAAATCCCTATGTGTGTACTAGATTGGTTATGGTTGTTTGCATCTCCGTCTATGTACTGAGTCCTTTCTTCTATTCCAGATGTAACTTGAGATAACTCAAGCCTTCTATTCTAACTTTGTTCTCCCCGAATGTAACTTGGGGTTTCCCAAAGAGATATGTAAAAGTAGGATAGTTTTATTTCATGTTATGTCGAAGAATGATGGGTGCCTAGACGAGCAAATGGAGGACCGAGATGATTAGTTGATGTTGTGAGATGAGCAGCTGGTGGCCTAATGAGGAACACAATGACCAGAAGAACAAACTGTCTGGAGGTGATAGATGATTGGTTGGTGACAACCAATTGACCGGTCAGGAGGCGAACTGATCAGTCATAAGATGAGAAAAGGTTTTTCCATTTCACTTGTTCAATTCAATTGGGACAAGAATTAATCTTTGCTTTAATTAGAAACAAATAAGGAAAGTCAATTGTGGGCAAGTCTTGGAAGTGAAATGATTGGTTCACTGGTTGAACCAAATAGCTCAAATGATTGGTTCAGTTGTGTACCGATCTGTTTGCCTGCTACAGTGTAATCAATTCATGAAAAATCTAGACCCTTCTACTCCCACACAGACTGGGAACCCTGACCCTGCCCTCTACTATAAATAGAGGGGTACAAGGGGATTCTCATAACACACAACTCAGAACATTAATTACTTTGCAAAGTTGTTGTCCTCTCTAGTTGTGTTAACCGAGAGAGCCCAAGCAAGTTCTACCCGTCCAGGGAGGAATAACAAGGGAAAAACAATTATAGAAAAATGACTGGTGGTGGGAGAGTGTGTCGGTGACTAGTACATCAAAAGAAGGAGACAACTCCGTCTATTCTATTCATCAGGACGACTAGAGTTCCTAGTAGTCTGTGTGGACTATCTATAAAGGTGGGAGATTTTTTCCACTCAGGAGGACGACCGTCAATTGCAGTCCGGGTCAAGACCACGAGCTGCATAGACGCCAATGAAGATTAGGTCATTGAAGGCCACACTACATGCGGGATATTATCACTGAGAAAGCTATAGGACCAGGTATATCTCGATGAACCATATTTCCTATTGCATAGTTGTTGATGTGATCTACTGGTTATGGGTTTGTGGTTAGATACACATTTTGTTTCTACTACATATTCTGTCCCACAATACCCAACATATTCATCCAATACCCCTTCATCATCAACAATAATAACCAATAATAATGCATTTATTTAGTATTACATAATACTTATTGTACTCTAGAATGTTTTATATCCTAAGGTTGGGTTTTTCTAGCCAAAATTTGAAAATGAAGCAATCAACTAAAAACAGGATTAAACAAAAAAGAACTTATTACCATGTTTAGTTTAAATTGTTATAGATTATGAACTATAACTCTACATCATCATGTTATATATACTTAATGCTTCAATTACACTATAAAAGATAAGATCCTTCACAATTAAGTATATACTAGATAAATATCTGACCCCTCCCCCAACAAATACAACATATATAAAATTAGCCCACAAATGCTAAGTAACGTAGTTCATTCACATGAAAAGAATACAAGATAACATTGATACTCTATATATGTAATATTTCCCCCATAATCATGAAGTGGATATTTTTAAACAAATACAACCAACAATCTTACTTTACAATTGAAGTTATCTCTCACAAGATCCATTCAACCAAAAATGACTTCCGGATCAACTAGAATTGGTTTCAGACCTAAACTACGAAAAAAAGTTGTTTTATGGCTTAGTTCTCTAAACCGGACGATGTTCTATAAGTTTTAAGAGTCACCAAGACATGGTGGGTTTCTTCAAAATCATGCTTAGTTCAATCCATACCAAACTTCATCCACCTCTAAATTAATAGGTGCCTAAGATTTACGCACTACATCATTATAAAAACTCACCAACATTTATTTTATAGCATATTACATGAGTGATAAGATGCATGCCTTGCATGGTTTGAACACCATCAATTCATTTCTTACTACTAAACCACATCATCAATTTAGTTTTTTATTACATGATGTGTACTTTGTGATCCCTTAATTGTGCTGGAAAATATAAAAGTATGATATTTGGTATGTGCAATAGTATTTTTAAGTAGTAAATGTCATCAACCCTAATCTACATCCATATATGGACCCTTCGAGCTTATAACATTTCATGTGAGTAGGTACAGGTAGAGCCAATAACTACACTGAATTTTGTATTAATATCATATACATTTATATATAATAGCCTAGTATTAGTGACAATATGGTGTGTTGGTGAATATGTGGATATGTTGGTCAGGAATCATGCTTGATCTAGAGGAACCATATTAACTACATTCATCATATCTCATGCTGAGTACTTAATGTTTAGATTTACATAGAATAAGTATTTTTTTGTCTAATTTAGTGGATTTTAGATTGTTATTACACATACTAGTCATTTCTAAAAAATAAATGCTCGCATTGTTATTGAGAACTTATTTATTTGAAACTAAATCATTGATGTGTTCTTTATGGGTAACTATCCTTATGAATATACTTTTAGACAAATCAATAGGTGGGGAAGCTGAAAATTTTTAGTATATTTTTTTTCGTCGGTATATTTTTTTAGTATATTAAACATATGATACCAATTTATAGGGATAGTTTTTTCTTTTTGTTGGACGATGGTATTCAAAAGGATGCACATGAATTCATTAATGCACGAAATATATTGTACTCGTGGTACTGGAAAAATATATCAATGTTGACGATTTACTGCCCAGGAAAATCTATTTTCAATACCTAAGGAATTATTTATAGCCACAAAACAAAAAAGAAGGCATACCCAATGAATGCTACATTGCTAGATCTTGATGTATTCTTAAACCACAATGTTGGAGGCATCTGTATCAAAACATTTGTTGGAAATGTTTGAATATTTTTACAAGAAATTGACTCATTGTCATTAGTTCTTTGATTAGAAAGATTGGCATATATACGAGTTGAAGCTTCAAAACCTAGAAAGGCAAAGTATTTCTACAAATTGTCAATTTCTAAGTCTTATTATTATTTTTAAATCTTAAATTTTGGAAATCACTTGTATTTCTAATTTTTTTGCCTTATGGTCTCATATTACCACATATCTCGAGATATTTAGCTTTTTATATTTACTTACATGGTGTTTGTGTCTATTGCATCATCAAGTTCTTATCTAAATTCCTTTTGTGAACTGTCAAATTTTGATCTGTATTATGTATGCTATGTTTTTTCTAGTTTGAATATTGCCTCAAAACAACATGAATGAAAGTAAAGAAACAAAAGTAGTGCAGTCATGATAGTTCTAGATAAAACTATGTATCAAATTGCATGCATCTCAATGAGAGGAACACACAAGTAGTGGTTGTAAGTAAGTTCAACTCATTAATTCTTGTTCGAAATTAGTTTTAAATTTCAAGGAACAATTTTCATTTATGTATCAAACACAAGCTTTTCTGTAGCTATTTCATCTAACTCCATATCATTATAAATGATACCGTATCTAGACATCTTTGTTTCCATGTCTATCGGTCTTTTCTAGCTTCAGTGTGGTTATGGTTTTACTTGAAGTGGATGTTATAGTTATCTTTGTTCTTAATCTCTTATGGGTTTCTCTTTCTAGTTCATGATAATTTATTACTTAGATTGAATAAATGGTTGTTCTACCAAAAGGAATCCTTATTATTTTTTTATTTGTTGATATCATGGTTGTGGTTAGGGTCACTTTTTTGTTGTCTTTGTTTTGAAGTTTATTATTTGAAATTATAATTCTATCCAAGTCTATGATATATGAAAATGGATAGAGTTTAATCTATGATGCTTAAGTTTTTGCCTTATTGTCACGTACCTGTGGGCTCTGATCTTCAAAACACAAGATAAACATAGCGGAAGCGATTCGATTAACAACGGAATACGAAAATCACGAGAAATTAAAACTTTTCGAAAACAAGATCTTAAAAACCTGAAACTCCTTTTATAAAAGTAAGATGAACTATTTACATCTCTGCTAAATCACTTCTCGAGTGATTATATACGTCATGATACAAAATCTCAAGATTTCAAAATTCTCAGATCAACAAACACCTAGGACCTGAGTGTACAGAGACGACATAAGACTCTTCTGACTACAAGACTAGACAGCACAGTGTTTCCACCTGAAGTCACTGCTGCTCCTGAATTTGCAGTTGTTGCTGCTGTCCACCTGCAGATCGGTTCCTTCGACCTCGACGTCCAGCTAAAGGTAGAAATCTACGGGGTGAGACAATTTTAATTAATTGTCCCAGCGAGAGTTATAACTCTCCGCCAGAAACTTTGTTAAAAGCAATCAAAGGAATATCATGAGCAGGTAATTTAGGTTACTCACAGCAGGCTTGATAAAAAATACTGATCTTTATTTAAGGAAATGAAGAACACATATACTAATGCTTAAACAGGATATTAAAAACAAGCAATGTAATATCAATCAATGTTCCTCGTAGTTCAACCTAAGCAGTTATGCTACACGGTTGATTATGTTTTACAAACATCGTTATGCCCTGCGGAGATGAGATATACCGCTCATGCTCCAACGGATCACTAGTAAGTCGCATCGGTATCATACTAGGTCATCGAAAGAGCCGAATTCTCATGACCCTCAAATACCTCAGTCAGAATGAGGATAAACATGCAGGACATCTAGTGTCCCTGCTAATATAGCTTACCAGGGTATTCTGGTACTTTGTTATTAGAGTCACAGTGGCATTCTGCACTCTCTTCGCCATCGAAAGATTTCATGTTTATCTCTCATCGATGCGGTATAAAAGATTCCCTTGGAAGAATAGTGTTACATCATCCCGGTATAAACATATAGTGAAGGGTTGATGGATTAAGATACATCAACATCAACTCCTACCTAGGATGTAAGGATATACACATCCATATTCCCCCACATACTCTAAAGTATGTGATCCAGAAGTTCCCTTAGGAAAACCTGTTTCACCATCATTTAAACTGTGACAATGATGGATCTATGATCAGGGCTCTACATGATATGATTAAACTTGGTTATTAGGTACATTTCAGTATTCTTTTAGCATCATACATGTTTTCAAACATTAATCATTAGCATAGCAGCTATGAAAGTAGAATACTAAATGTATCAAGTCTAACTCACATCAATTATCATTTCTCAATCGTCCAATCACAAGTCATTTGACAAGCATGACCTTAATGATATTCATGGCTCTTACAGCCTATCATTCTCATAAGATGCCACTTACTAGGCAACAACATATGTCATTATTCATAAAGCTAATAACATGCTTCCAATGAATATGAAATCATAATCCTTACCTGGATATGATCACCATCATGTATAAAAACCTACACGGTTAATTCAACTGATAATAGTAAGCAGTTCATATCAAGAGTTGTACCCTTTTATTCTTACAAGGGTTAGATTCCCTGATTTTCATCAATTAGGGTTTACTATTCACAATAATTGTCATCACCCTAGAATTAGGGTTTACTATTCACCTCATGGTGAATTAATCTCATTACATAACCATGTATGAGAAACATCATCATTAAAGCCCTCAGATAAGATCAAGAACCACCAATTACCATAATTAGGGTTTCCATGATCTCTCATAAGTGGATCATACCCTAATCATGCACATTCATGTATATTGAAGGTATTTTACTTGAGCTTCCACTATAAATGGTACTTTCTCTCTCCTCTCACTAGTAGATGGTGACTACACCACTTAGATTAGGTTAGGTTAAGTCCCCTTTGATCTATATAAACCAAATCACCACTTATCAAGTGATTCGGGTTTGACTAGAACAAGGTATAACTCAATTAAACCTCTCAGGTGCATTTTGGTAAATTACCCATTGATCATCCTCATGGGTCAAAAATATTAATCACTTAGTCCCTTAATATCTTAAGTTACCATTATGGTTTAGATTAGATCATCATTGAACCCTTTACACCTTCAAGTGATTAAGTATAATCAATCTTGAAAATCTCCAATTGGTTTAGGGTTTGATCTTCAACCTTCAACCCATTTGATTCTTAAATGACCTTGAACTCGTTTAACCTCAAACGACCTAGAACCCATTTGGGGCCTTAAATGAGTGTGGACCCCCTTGATCTTAAACGGGTTTGAACCCACTTGAGTCTAAACGGGTGTGAACCCAATTAAGATCAAACGATTATGAACCCGTTTGAGATCAAACGAGTGTGAACCCGTTTGAGATCAAACGAGTGTGAACCCATTTGAGATCAAACGAGTGTGAACCCATTTGAGATCAAACAAGTGTAGACTCGTTTGGACTTAAATGAGTGTGAACTCGTTTGGACTCAAACGAGTGTGAACTTAGTTGGGTCCAAGAGCATGAACATAAAAGGTGACACATAGGTTATGTTTGAATAGGGTTTCCTATGTTGAAGCCTTTAATTGGCCAAAGCCATGTTAACCACTTACAGATTGAGTCAATTAGGATGAGCCTCAATCAATTGGACTCCAATTTGACCCTTAATTGAAAGCCAATTAGGGTTAAGTCTAACTCAATTAGGGTTTCCAATCGGCTAATCATCAATTCTCAACAATGTGAAACAAATTGTAATTGAACCCATCAATTGAACTCCAATTGGGCCCAAACTTGGCCCAAACGGTCTTGAGATCGTTTGGATGACCTCCAAACGGTCTTGAGACCGTTTGTCCAAATTTTGACCAAAATCTAATTTGATTTGTTTAGGATTGAACCCTAATTAGGTCTAAAATCAGCACTTTTATCAATTCTTCAACCTATTGAAATTGGACCTACAATGGATGAATTTTCCTTAACCCTAGACCTCCAAACGGTCTTGGGGTGTCACTAAAAGAGTGTGAGACCGTTTGGGTGAACCCCAAATGGGTTTGAACCCGTTTGGATCCTCCAACCCAAAACTCAACAAGATCTATAATTAAAATCAGCAATTTCAACCCGATTAGGGTTAGGGTGTTGAAGTGCCTTCAACTCTCAATTGGTTAGGAATTGGATTATAATTCTTTGTAGGAAAGAAATTCAATATATTATAAACAGACCCTCAAACGGTCATACATTGGTCAACCCTATGAAACGGTCTTGGGGTCGTTTTGATCCAAACGATCTTGCAGGATCGTTTGAGATCAAACGGGTTGAACCCGTTTGACCTTAAACGAGTTGCACCCGTTTGGGCCAAAAGGGTCCAAGGTCATTTCATAAAGTGACCTAGGAATCCACTCCCATCATCCTCAACCTCTGTTCAGGTCGGTTCCTTGACCGTTTTGCTTGCAACAGAGCAAGGAAGAAGGGAGGTAGAAGAAGAACTAATCATAGAAAACAAGAACAAAGATATGCATAACAAAGCTAAGAGTTAGAGTTATAAAACCCGGCTCAAACGTGGTTCCTAGAGCTTCCAAGATTCCAAGCTTCATGCCTTTAATGGCGTCTTGAGCTCTACAGGTCGGCCAAGGTCAATTCTTCAAGAAAAAGATGGGGATGGTCGGCTAGAACAAGGAATCTAAGTAAGAAAACTAGCAATTCAACCTTGTAATACGATTTCCTCCATGAATCCAAGCTAGAAGGTGGTGTTCTCTTACCTTATAATAGGTTGGTCGTTTCCCTAAGCTCTAGAGCTTTGCCTTGGTCGGTTGAGAAAGATGAGAAGTGAGGAAGTGAAGGAAAACGTTTGCTTGGTTTGGAAAGAAAGGTGCTTATATAGTTTAGGCTGATTTTCACCATAAGGACCTCTTAAGCATGTAATTCTCATCCAAGTCCCTCCTTATTTCTAAGGCACGTTCAAGCTATCAAAAATTAATCAAATCCCATAAAAACTCAAGCTTTAAGGGTAAAGAAAACCAATATGCACACTAAGGTATATATATATATATATATATATATGAAGGGTCTTCTTACTCATACTAGGTGTTTTCACTACAAAGATCATCCTTCTTATCCAATTATTTAATAGAAGTGCCCCTCTCATCCTTTATTCTCTAAATGATGTAAAGAGTCATAAAATATATTCTAGAAAGTGTATAGCACAAGTTGCACCCCACATTTTGGGTAAATTGCACTTTACACCAAAATTAGGGTTTAAGCACAAGGATTGCTCCACAAGCTGCACCTTGGTGCCCAAACTTGGGAAATCCATCATACCTCATCATATTCCTTCATATGATGTCTCTTTATTAGAGGAACATCTTAACTTGTTAAATTTGCAAGTTAAACTCCTTACCTAGGTAATTTGCACATAGGTCCCTGTATTACCAAACAATACTACAATCATTGTTTAAAAAGGACAGAATTAAAAATGTATGTTCCTTAGGAACTTAATTACATGCCAAAAGATAATCACAAGGATTTAATTACATATTTAGGCAAAACACCTAGGGTTAACTCATAACCCAGGCCAGGGATGTTACAAATTATCCACCCCTTACAAGGATTTCGTCCTCGAAATCGATAAAACATATTAAGAGAAAAGAGTAGGATATTTCTTTCTCATCTCTTCCTCTAGTTCCCAAGTGGCTTCTTCAACACCACAGTGATTCTAGAGAACTTTTACAAGACTTATCTCTTTCTTCTTTAGCTTTTTAATTCTGTTATCAAGGATTGACATCAGTCCTTCTTCATAAGTTATATCTTCATTCAATTCTACTTCCATAGGTTGTAGAACTGACTCGGTATCGGGATGACATTTCCTTAGCATAGAAATGTGAAACATAGGGTGTAGTTTTCATAATTCTAGTGGTAACTCTAGTCTATAGGCTACCTTTCCAACCCGATCAATGATTGGATAAGGCCCTATAAATCTAGGAGCTAACTTCCCTTTCCTTCCAAAGCGAAGGACTCCTTTCCAAGGTGAGACCTTGAGATACACTCTGTCTCCGACCTGGAACTCCAACGGTCTACGACGCTTGTCAGCATAAGATTTTTTCCTATCTTGTGCAGTCTTAATCTGTTGTTGTATTACTTTAATCTTTTCCGTAGTCTGCTGCACAAGATCAGGACCTAACAATTGATGTTCACCAGTCTCATACCAGCATAAGGGTGATCTACAACGTCTGCCATACAAGGCTTCATAAGGTTCCATATCAATACTATGTTGATAGCTATTGTTATAGGCAAACTCTATCAAGCTTAGGTGCAGGTCCCAACTTCCTGTGAACTGGAGAACACATGCTCTCAACAGATCTTCTAAGGTCTGTATAGTCCTTTCAGACTGTCCATCCGTCTGTGGATGAAAGGCTGTACTAAACCTTAACTGGGTGCCTAGTACCCTATGTAGCTGTTCCCAAAAACAACTTGTGAACTGAGGACCTCTGTCAGAAACTATGGTGACAGGAACTCCGTGCAAACACACTATCTCTTGAACATATAACTGGGATAACCTTTCAGCAGAATAGGTTGTTTTGACAGGTAAGAAATGTGTTGTCTTAGTCAACCTATCAACAATTACCCAAATGGAATCATGTCCTTTGTTTGTTCTAGGTAAACCAACAACAAAGTCCATGGTTACATGATCCCACTTCCACTGTGGTATGGGTAAAGGTTGCATTGTTCCTACAGGCTTCTGGTGTTTAGCTTTAACTTGCTGACACACTGGACACCTCAGAACAAACTCAGCTACATCCTTCTTCATCCCAGGCCACCAGTACATATATTTCAAGTTTCGATACATCTTGGTGCTTCCTGGATGCATAGCATACATTGAAGAATGAGCTTCTTCCAGGACTAACTTCCTCAGGTTATCTACATCTGGTACTATCATCCTCCCATGATAGAATGCCACTTGATTATCTGATTCATGAAAACCTTCTCGCTTCTCATCACCATACTCAGACCTGATTTGCTGAACTGCAACATCAACTTGTTGTGCCTCCTTAATCTGCTCTCTTAGGGTGGGTTTGATATGCATCTCAGCCAACAACCCGGCAATCCATGACACCTTCATCTATACATTGTCTTGCCTTAAGGAGATAAGCATATCTCTCCTAGGGCATACTAAAGAGTTTAATTGTGCCCTATCAGAGGATGATGTTGCTAATTTCCTACTCAAGGCATCTGCAACTACATTGGCCTTTCCTGGATGGTAATCTATTGTACAATCATAATCCTTGATTAACTCCATCCAGCGACGTTGCCTCATGTTAAGGTCATGCTGAGAGAAGATATACTTAAGGTTCTTATGGTCTGTGAAAATCTGAAAGGTTTCTCCGTAAAGATAATGTCTCCAGATTTTCAAGGCATGAACCACAACAGATAACTCTAAATCATGTGTCGGATAATTCTCCTCGTGTTTCTTAAGCTGTCGGGAAGCAAAAGAAATCACTTGTTTATCCTGCATCAACACACACCCGAGTCCATTCTTGGAGGCATCACAGAAAATTATGTATCCTTTGCCTTGCTCAGGTAGCACAAGCACATGTGCACTTGTCAACCTCTCCTTCAACAACTAAAAAGACTGTTGACACTTATCACTCCAGGCAAAAGGAACATCTTTCCGGGTCAACTTTGTCAAGGGTAGGGCTATAGAACTGAAGTTTTTAATGAACCTTCGATAATAGCCAGCCAACCCTAAGAAACTACGAATCTCCGTCGGTGTTTTCGGTTGTTCCCACTGTAGAACAAATTCTACCTTTTTAGGGTCAACACGAATTCCCGAGGCAGATATCACATGTCCAAGAAAAGATACCTCCGGCATCCAGAACTCACACTTGCTAAACTTAGCGTATAGCTTATGTTGTCTTAGCAAAGTTAGAGCCTGACGAAGATGTTGTTCGTGCTGCTGAGTATCTCTACTATAGATCAGAATGTCATCTATGAAGACAACAACACACTGATCAAGGAAACGTCGGAAGATTCTATTCATAAGTTCCATAAATGCAGTCGGTGCATTAGTTAGTCCAAACGATATAACTGTGAACTCATAGTGACCATACCATGTTCTGAAGGCAGACTTGGATATGTCACTATCCTTAATATGGAGTTGATGATATCCAGACCTCAAGTCTATCTTTGAGAAGACGGTTGCACCACGCAATTGGTCAAAAAGATCATCAATTCTCAGCAAAGGGTACTTATTCTTTATTGTTACTTTATTTAATTGTCTATAATCGATGCATAATCACATTGATCCATCTTTCTTTTAAACAAACAAAACCGGAGCACCCCAAGGTGAAGTACTCGGTCAGATAAAACCCCTCCCAAGCAACTCCTGAAGTTGTTTCTTGAGTTCTTCCATCTCAGCAGGTGCCATCTTATACGGTGTTTGTGCTATAGGTTGGGTATCTGGGATCAAATTGATTTCAAAATCAATTTCCCGAGGCGGTGGCATACCTGGAAGTTCTTTAGGAAATACATCTTCAAATTCCCTGACTATAGGAACTTCAGTAAGGTTAAGACTCTTCATGGTGGTATCTATCACATGGGCTAAGAGTGCATAACATCCTTGCCTCATTAGCTTATCAGTAGCCATGGCAGACACAAGACAGGTGGGTAGAATCTTTCTCTCTCCTTGAAAGATCCATGTGTTGCTCTCATCAGTGAACACAGCCTGCTTGGATTCACAACCCAAGACAACTCTATACCTTTCCTAGGTATCCATCCCCAGGATCAAATCCTTGCATATCAAGTGGTATAAGATCCACTTGAATGCGATAATCAGAAAAGAAGAGGATGTAGGGAGAGCATACCTCTTGCAAAATAGCAGATCCTCTCAACGGAGTTTCAAGCAACAAGCTATCTGCCCTATGTCTAACTGTTATATTGCAGTTACGAATCACTCTTCGAGTGACAAAGGAGTGTGTAGCACCCGAGTCAATCAAAACAGATACCACACATGATTTAGACATATCAGAATATAAAAGTTCCATCTGACCTACCACCACCCGTGGATTGACTACTGCTTCTGGTGGGTTCATAGCATAGAACCTCGTTGTCGCCTAAGGTTGAGTTGGTGCTGACGATCCAGCCTGAGACGCTTGCCCACATCCTCTAGCTGCTCCTTGAGACTGCCTTCTCTGTGATCCCTATTGATCCAGCCTCAGAGGCTGTGTCACACTGACAGGCCTAGACCTACAGTCCTTCATCATATGTCCCACCTTCCCACAGTTATAGCAACTTCTCTCCAGTTGTTGTGGTCTTGGCGGTCCTGTGACTGATATTGATGCTGAACTGTGAGTCTCTCGTGGCGGTAAACCTCGTCCTCTACCTCTACTTGGGGACCACTGAGTCTGAGAACTCGATCTAGGTGGTGGAGGTGTAGATGCAGAGAATCTAGGCTTCTTAAAGTCTCTAGATGAAGATCCCTGGAACCGTGGATATCTTTTTGGGTTTGTCTTTTCTCGACTACGGATCTCTCTATCCTTTGAACTGACTCAACAAAGGTAGAGAATATCTCCCGGTTTTCTAGTGCAGACACGGGAGTAGTCATGTCGGCATTCAAACCCTTCTCAAACCTCCTAATCCTTTCTTCATTTGTGGTAGCCATATGTGGACAGAATCGCAACAACTCCATGAACTTAGCCTCATACTCGCTAATGTTCATCATACCCTATCTCAGTCTCTCAAACTGAGAGATCTTCTCGTCCAGGAAGGTCTTTGGAAAATATCTGCGTACAAATTCCCGACGAAAGTCTTCCCACGAGATCTCGATTCCAGGCCTCTTCTGCTCTTCCATGGTCCACCAGTGACCAGCACTACCTTTGAGAAGATAGACAACATGTCTAACCTTCTCACCTTTGGGGATGTTAAGGATTCTGAAAGCTTTCTCCAACTCAATTAACCATAGATCAGCATCGGCAGGGTCAGCTGTTCTAAAATATTCAGTTGCTCCGACCCGACGAAGTCACTCGAACATTTTACCGATACCTTGACCCTCAGACTAGACAGGTGCCCTAGGTGCAGGCATGGGCATCCTGTCGATGATATGTGTCATGGCAGTCATAAACTGCCCAAACATAGTTTGAACCGCTGGGTTTCCCATGTCATCTGGGTCAAACTGAGGTGGCTCCATAGGTGGCTCAGGTACAGGTTGCTCTATTTCTAGGTTCCTTGCACCTTCTCGAGGCGTAGCAACAATACTTTCGGCCTCGTACTCCTCCTGTGGTCCAGACATCTTTAATTATCTTCTTCTCCTAAAGGAGCAGAAGACTCTATTAGATAAGAAAGAAGTACTAAGGATAGACTTGACACTCTAAGTCCTATGTCTCTATAGACTCAGCGAACCTAGAGCTCTGATACCACTAGTTGTGGGCTCTGATCTTCAAAACACAAGATAAACATAGCGGAAGCGATTCGATTAACAGCGGAATACGAAAATCATGAGAAATTAAAACTTTTTGAAAACGAGATCTTAAAAACCTGAAACTCCTTTTATAAAAGTAAGATGAACTGTTTACATCTCTGCTAAATCACTTCTTGAGTGATTATATACGTCATGATACAAAATCTCAAGATTTCGAAATTCTCAGATCAACAAACTCCTAGGACCTGAGTGTATAGAGACGACATAAGACTATTCTGACTACAAGACTAGACAGCACAGTGTTTCCACCTAAAGTCACTGCTGCTCCTGAATTTGCTTCTGTTGCTGCTATCCACCTGCAGATCGGTTCCTTCGACCTCGACGTCCACCTAAAGGTAGAAATCTACGGGGTGAGACAATTTTAATTAATTGTCCCAGCGAGAGTTATAACTCTCCGCCAAAAACTTTGTTAAAAGCAATCAAAGGAATATCATGAGCAGGTAATTTAGGTTACTCACAACAGGCTTGATAACAAATACTCATCTTTATTTAAGGAAATGAAGAACACATATACTAATGCTTGAACAAGATATTAAAAACAAGCAATGTAATATCAATCAATGTTCCTCGTAGTTCAACCTAAGCAGTTATGCTACGCAGTTGATTATATTTTACAAACATCGTTATGCCCTGCGGAGATGAGGTATACCTCTCATGCTCCAAGTGATCACTAGTAAGTCGCATCGGTATCATACTAGGTCATCGAAAGAGCCGGATTCTCATGACCCTCAACTACCTCAGTCAGAATGAGGATAAACATGCAGGACATCTAGTGTCCCTGCTAATATAGCTTACCAGGGTATTTTGGTACTTCGTTATTAGAGTCACAGTGGCATTCTGCACTCTCTTCGCCATCGAAAGATTTCATGTTTATCTCTCATCGATGCGGTATAAAATATTCCCTTGGAAGAATAGTGTTACATCATCCCGGTATAAACATATAGTGAAGGGTTGATGGATTAAGATACATCAACATCAACTCCTACACTAGGATGTAAGGATATACACATCCATATTCCCCCACATACTCTAAAGTATGTGATCCAGGAGTTCCCTTAGGAAAACCTATTTCACCATCATTTAAACTCTGACAATGATGGATCTATGATCAGGGCTCTACATGATATGATTAAACTTGGTTATTAGGTACATTTCAGTATTCTTTTAGCATCATACATGTTTTCAAACATTAATCATTAGCATAGCAGCTATGAAAGTAGAATACTAAATGTATCAAGTCTAACTCACATCAATTATCATTTCTCAATCGTCCAATCACACGTCATTTGACAAGCATGACCTTAATGATATTCATGGCTCTTACAACCTATCATTCTCATAAGATGTTACTTACTAGGCAACAACATATGTCATTATTCATAAAGCTAATAACATGCTTCCAATGAATATGAAATCATAATCCTTACCTGGATATGATCACCATCATGTATAAAAACTTGCATGGTTAATTCAACTGATAATAGTAAGAAGTTCATATCAAGAGTTGTACCCTTTTATTCTTACAAGGGTTAGATTCCCTAATTTTCATCAATTAGGGTTTACTATTCACAATATTTGTCATCACCCTAGAATTAGGGTTTACTATTCACCTCATGGTGAATTAATATCATTACATCACCATGTATGAGAAACATCATCATTAAAGCCCTCAGATAAGATCAAGATCCACCAATTACCATAATTAGGGTTTCCATGATCTCTCATAAGTGGATCATACCCTAATCATGCACATTCATGTATATTGAAGGTATTTTACTTGAGTTTCCACTATACATGGTACTTTCTCTCTCCTCTCACTAGTAGATGGTGACTACACCACTTAGATTAGGTTAGGTTAAGTCCCCTTTGATCTATATAAACCAAATCACCACTTATCAAGTGATTCGGGTTTGACTAGAACAAGGTATAACTCAATTAAACCTGTCAGGGGCATTTTGGTAAATTACCCATTGATCATCCTCATGGGTCAAAATTATTAATCACTTAGTCCCTTAATATCTTAAGTTACCATTATGGTTTAGATTAGATCATCATTGAACCCTTTACACCTTCAAGTGATTAAGTATAATCAATCTTGAAAATCTCCAATTGGTTTAGGGTTTGATCTTCAACCTTCAACCCATTTGATTCTTAAATGACCTTGAACTCGTTTAACCTCAAACGACCTAGAACCCATTTGGGGCCTTAAACGAGTGTGGACCCCCTTGATCTTAAACGAGTTTGAACCCACTTGAGTCTAAACGTGTGTGAACCCAATTGAGATCAAACGAGTATGAACTCGTTTGAGATCAAACGAGTGTGAACCCGTTTGAGATCAAACGAATGTGAACCCGTTTGAGATCAAACGAGTGTGAACCCATTTGAGATCAAACGAGTGTGAACCCATTTGAGATCAAATGAGTGTAGACTCGTTTGGACTTAAATGAGTGTAGACTCATTTGGACTCAAACGAGTGTGAACTTACTTGGGTCCAAACCGCATGAACATAAAAGGTGACACATAGGTTATGTTTGAATAGGGTTTCCTATGTTGAAGCCTT
This sequence comes from Alisma plantago-aquatica, assembly GCA_963693085.1. Lineage (NCBI taxonomy): Eukaryota > Viridiplantae > Streptophyta > Magnoliopsida > Alismatales > Alismataceae > Alisma > Alisma plantago-aquatica. The sequence goes on from OY856412.1 coordinate 1,000,127,031, forward strand.
TAATTGGCCAAAGCCATGTTAACCACTTACAAATTGAGTCAATTAGGATGAGCCTCAATCAATTGGACTCCAATTTGACCCTTAATTGAAAGCCAATTAGGGTTAAGTCTAACTCAATTAGGGTTTCCAATCGGCTAATCATCAATTCTCAACAATGTGAAACAAATTGTAATTGAACCCATCAATTGAACTCCAATTGGGCCCAAACTTGGCCCAAACGGTCTTGAGATCGTTTGGATGACCTCCAAACGGTCTTGAGACCGTTTTCCCAAAGTTTGACCAAAATCTAAGTTGATTTGATTAGGATTGAACCCTAATTAGGTCTAAAATCAGCACTTTTATCAATTCTCCAACCTATTGAAATTGGACCTACAATGGATGAATTTTCCTTAACCCTAGACATCCAAACGGTCTTGGGGTGTCACTAAATGAGTGTGAGACCATTTGGGTGAACCCCAAACGGGTTTGAACCCGTTTGGATCCTCCAACCCAAAACTCAACAAGATCTATAATTAAAATCAGCAATTTCAACCCGATTAGGGTTAGGGTGTTGAAGTGCCTTCAACTCTCAATTGGTTAGGAATTACATTATAATTCTTTGTAGGAAATAAATTCAATACATTATAAACAGACCCTCAAACGTTCATACCTTGGTCAACCCTATGAAACGGTGTTGGGGTCATTTTGATCCAAACGATCTTGCAGGATCGTTTGAGATCAAACGGGTTGAACCCGTTTGACCTTAAGCGAGTTGCACCCGTTTGGGCCAAAAGGGTCCAAGGTCATTTCATAAAGTGACCTAGGAATCCCCGCCCATCATCCTCAACCTCTGTTCAGGTCGGTTCCTCCACCGTTTTGCTTGCAACAGAGCAAGGAAGAAGGGAGGTAGAAGAAGAACTAATCATAGAAAACAAGAACAAAGATATGCATAACAAAGCTAAGAGTTAGAGTTATAAAACCCCACTCAAACGTGGTTCCTAGAGCTTCCAAGCTTCCAAGATTCAAACCTTTAATGGCGTCTTGAGATCCACAGGTCGGCCAAGGTCAATTCTTCAAGAAAAAGATGGGGATGGTCAGCTAGAATAAGGAATCTAAGTAAGAAAACTAGCAATTCAACCTTGTAATACGATTTCCTCCATGAATCCAAGCTAGAAGGTGGTGTTATCTTACCTTAGAACAGGTTGGTCATTTCCCTGAGCTCCAGAGCTTTGCCTTTGTCAGTTGAGAAAGATGAGAAGTGAGGAAGTGAAGGAAAACGTTTGCTTGGTTTGGAAAGAAAGGTGCTTATATAGTTTAGGCTAATTTTCACCATAAGGACCTCTAAAGCATGTAATTCTCATCCAAGTCCCTCCTTATTTCTAAGGCACGTTCAAGCTATCAAAACTTAATCAAAGCCCATCAAAACTCAAGGTTTAAGGGTAAAGAAAAAAACCAATATGCACACTAAGGTATATATATATATATATATATATATATATATATATATATATATATATATATATATATATATATATATATATATATATGAAGGGTCTTTTTACTCATACTAGGTGTTTTCACTACAAAGATCATCCTTCTTATCCAATTATTTAATACAAGTGCCCCTCTCATCCTTTCTTCTCTAAATGATGTCAAGAGTCATAAAAGATATTTTAGAAAGTGTATAGCACAAGTTGCACCCCACATTTTGGGTAAATTGCACTTTACACCAAAATTAGGGTTTAAGCACAAGGATTGCTCCACAAGTTGCACCTTGGTGCCCAAACTTGGGAAATCCATCATACCTCATCATATTCCTTCATATGATGTCTCTTTATTAGAGGAACATCTTAACTTGTTAAATTTGCAAGTTAAACCCCTTACCTGGGTAATTTGCACATAGGTCCCCGTATTACCAAACAATACTACAATCATTGTTTAAAAAGGACAGAAATGAAAATGTATGTTCCTTAGGAACTTAATTACATGCCAAAAGATAATCACAAGGATTTAATTACATATTTAGGAAAAACACCTAGGGTTAACTCATAACCCAGGTCAGGGATGTTACAGTACCGTTCGAAGAAAACATGATTTACTTAAGCGGAAGCTATTATTAGCAGCAGATTACCGAAAATCACTAAAAATTAAAACCTTTTTACAAGAGATCCAACAAAGGAAAACTCTTTCCAAAAAGAACCAAAGTAACTCATTCTCATTTTGGTTCACAAGTACATATCTTGTACCATCTCTTCTCAAGAGTTACATACATCAACTTCCTTGTTACACTATACATAGACAGTATAAGACCTTGAGGCATCAAGCCAAAATATCAGATCGATTCATTAAAACCAACTATTGACTCTGAGGACCTGAGACTACAGAGACGACACACAAGACTCTATGTACATATATACAAGGCATGATAGCTAGAATCTCCACTTGAGATGTCACTACTGCCACTGTTATTGTTGTCCTTCCCCTACAGTGTGTTCTCTATATCCTTGTCTGCGTCCACCTAAAAATGTGGATCCCACAGGGGTGAGACAATTGTAAATTGCCCCACTGAGAGATATAACTCTCCGCCATGAATATTATCATTGCAGAAATAAATATCAGAATAAAATTGAGCAGGGGTTCTTTTATCATTGTATGAATAGAATAAGATAATCTCCTTTCTTTAAAGAGAATATTGTATCTACCCATGGTAGATTATAAACCATCTATCTTCTTTGCAAGGAATGTAAGGAAACACAAGTATATCATTTATCAACTAAAGATGCATAACATGAATGTAACATCAACCAATGATTTTCATATTCAATCCTTAAACAAACATACTATACATCTGATTACATTTTACAATCACACTTATGCCCTGAGGAGATGAGGTATACCACTCGTTCTCCAACCGACCACAATTATGTTAAGCATCGGTACCACACAAGGTCAATGGAAGACTTGGACTCCAAGACCTCAACCTTCTCGGTCAATATGAGATTATATGGCAGAGACATCATGTTTCAAACTACAATTAGCTTGCCAGGGTATATTGAAATCTGTGCTATAGAGTTATAGCCGCAACATATACTCTCTTCAGGCTTAAAGCACTAAGAAAATACCTGGTATTATATTATGGAGTCATGGCCTATAGCCATACTCTTTTCAAGGTTATGGCATACAACCTATCCTGTACGTAGATGATAATAAACAGTCATCCCTATGGGGCATAAGGATATTATTGCCCAATTACCCCCACATATTCAAAAATATGCGTTCCGAGTTTTGCTGCAGAGCAACTCATTTTACCATTCAGCAAAGTCTGACACTGATGGATCTATGGTCAGGGCAACTACATAATATGATATCACTTGATTAATTAAGTGCATTACCATATTCTTTTAGCATCAGGCAAGTTTCCAATCACAAGTTATTATAACAAATGCTACAAAGAATGTGTAATACTTTCACCAGATACTATTAAAAAATTTATAAAGTATTGGGATCTCAATCCCTTGCCACATCATGGGCATTCCTATTCTTAACATCTCATCATTATGATAATGGAATATGAGTATTCAAACCCTCAATTCACCAAAGAACACTTGTTACCATTTATCAGATAACTATCACCTCTGGTTCCTTAGACCAAGGTATACATGATGCTTGTTACACAAGCATCTCATATGGCTCACAAGGCCCATTAAATATCTTGTTACTTTTCACTAAACAACATATTATCACTTGGCTCTCAAGGCCATTAAGTATCTTGTCACCTCTTACTAGGCAACAAAGCAGGTTATGGCTCACAAGGCCCATAACATAATTTTCAATAAATAAAACATTATAGCTCATACTTGGCTATGCTCATCATCTCATGATACCTGCATGGTTATTAATCATGATAACAGTTATATCATTTAAATTCCAGCACCATGCCATACAAAGTAACATCATTATACCCTTATTAGGGTTAGGCTTTCTCATTTCATGTCAATTAGGGATATTCATCCTATTAACCAGCTTAGGGTTATGATTTATCATCATACTGCTCAAAATTAGGGTTTCGTGCTTTATTTCTCAAAATGAGGATTTCGTATGCCTTCAACCTATATTAAGGTTAGGGTTTCATATTATTGATTCAAACCCTAATTCATTACTCCAAACATCTAGAAGTGTACACTGTTATCAGAAGTATTCAATCATACTTATTTATTCTTATCATTATCATTAAATGATTATCAATTCAAGGTATGAGTCCTCATTCTTACCAGAGTATGATTACATCATACGTTATTAACTTGGCTTAACCCTTTCTCAAGGTATGTCAGCCTCCACTTATCAAAGTTCATTAAACTCATTACATCATAATGTAACAATTGACATATCATACTTCAAATGTTACTTATTAAAGTACATTGCACTCAAGGAATCAAGGTATATCAATTTTATAATGATAAGTGTGATATCTATCATATCTTGAATGTATCACTCCTCTCATCACTTCTGACTTACATAAACTCATCAACTTGTATTGTATTAGGGTATTTTCCATCCTAATACTTTATGCACTATCCTGTATTTATCATGCAGTGCATTGATCATAAGTTATTTATTTGAATTGTCCAATTATCATCAATTAATATAGACTCATTCTTAAGTTGAGGCATTATTGACATAGGATTGTCCATTATCAACCACTTTAAGTGTTTCACCTATCAAGGTGTTAGCCACTAATCCATCCTTAGAGTAAATGTTTCCCTTTCCTTATTGATTAGGATATCACCTTCCATTACCCTAAATTAGGGTTTCACATAACATCAGATAACATTACCCTGGATTAGGGTTTCATGTACTATAACTCAAAATTAGGGTTTACTAATGAAATACCCTGAATTAGGGTTTCTCATATGATTACTCTAAATTAGGGTTACACCTCCACCCTAGGTTAGGGTTTCACTTAGCTTTGCCCTAAATTAGGATTTCACCAGTATTGCTCTAATTTAGGGTTAGGGCTCATTAATCTTCTCAATTAGGGTTTTATGATCTCATCACCATGGATTAAACCCTAAATACATATTTTATTTATAATGAGAGAATTGAGGCTTGATCATTACATGTAAGCATTCCTCTCTCTCTCTCTCATCCTCTCTAGGATGTTAAGTGCTTCCAAGATTGATCTAGGTCAGCTCTTCATTTAGGTACACACAGTTAGGGTTAACCATTATAATCACCTTTGATTTACATCATTAATAATCAAGTAGCTAATTGACCTTTAATCATATTAGGTGTCCAAATGGTTTGACCAATTGAACCTCAAATGGCCTTGGTCAATTAGACCCCAAATAGTCTTGGTCACTCAGACCTTGAATGGTTTGAAATTGTTTAAGAAAAGCAATATTGAAACCGTATGGTCAATTACTCTTTGAAACCACTTGGGTCTCCAAACGGTTTGAGACCGTTTCGTCTCAAATGGTCTAGAGACTGTTTGATCCCAAATGGTCTTGAGACTTTTTGGACTCAAACAGTTTGAAGACCATTTGGTCCAAACCCTCTCAAAATCAAATGAACCAAAAAGGTTTTCCTTTAACCTAATCAATTCAGGGTTTCAATCAATGAACCATCTATCAATTGAACCATTGATTCATTCTTCAATTGAACCATTGAATCACCCTTAAATTGAACCATTAATTAGGGTTTTGAACCCAATTTAACTAGGGTTTATAATCAAGAAACCATCAATTAGGGTTTTGAAATCGAGGAACCATCAATTGTTGACATTGTGGAACTAATTCAATTGAAACTATTAAATTACCATCAACCCATGGTATGACCAGACCTCAAATGGTCTTGATGTCATTTGGTTAACTTTAAAATGGTCTTGAGACTGTTTGACTCATCCCATAATGAAAATTTGAGAAATTCAATTAGGGTTTGAATCATTGAATCAATCATCAATTGAGCTATTGATTGTATATCAGTGTGTAATCACTAGATGTTCAACCATAAAATCATACTCAATAGTAGACCTCCAAATGGTCTTGAGACCATTTTTTTGACCTCCAAATGGTCTTGAGACCCTTTAGGTGACCTCTAAATGGTCTTGAGACCGTTTGGGTCAGTCAACCCAAAAATTGATTCCATCAATTGAGAATTCCAACACTTCAACCTGATTAGGTTATGCAATTGAAGGATCTTCCATTATCGAAACCTTTAAGATCAAATTAATTGAAGTTAATGTATCAACATCCAACATTTTCATTACTTTCACTCCAAATGTTCTGAGACTGTTTGATCCCAAACGGTCTTGAGACCGTTTGAGTCCAAACGGTCTTGAGACCGTTTGGTCTCAAGTACTTTGAAACCGTTTGCTATAGATATTATTGAGATGTGAGCTTAGGATGAAGTCATCATCATCAAGCTATGACCCTCCATAAGCTACTGCCATTATCATGGTATTTCCATCGATTTGATTAAGGAATTTCAAGAATAGCAAAAATGATCAACAATTGATAAAGGATTGAATGCAAAAATAACATTAAGGGTTCAAGTTATATAACCCGCCTTTAACGTTGAAATCAAGATTCAAGATTCACATACCTAGTGGTGGTTTAATCTTTGTCAATTCACAAGGTCCGTTCCTCAAACTTTTGAGTGAAAAGGATTGGCTAGAATTGAAGATTGATTGAAGAAAAGAAGAAATCAAGCATTGATTTGTGATTTCCACCATGAAATCATGGTTGAAGGTGATCAAGGAGCTTACCTACAGGTTGGAGTTCTTCATCCTATTGCTCTTCAGTACCCTTGAGTTTGTGCAAAGCAAAAAGTGAAAGAAAATCTGAAAAAGAGCCTTTGGTTGAGTGGGAAATGAAGTGTATATAAGGATTTTCAAGGAGAGAGAAAGTAGAAAAGCAATCCTTCAACTTACCAAATTGGTGCCACTTAACCCCCTTTACTCCTTGAATACGAAGGCATATTCCCTTGACTTCAATTCATCTTCATTATCCAAAATTTAAAGGAAAAGCAATCAAGCACCTTAATCATATAATATTAATATCCATAAGTTAGTGGATATTTCTTTTTCTTTTACTAATGTGAGTGGACTCTCCACTTACTTAGATATTTTTGTGTCCTTTGAAAGGCATAAGGATTTCCACACTTATCTAATTTCAACCATATCATTTTCGTTTGAAGGGCACTTCAATTAATATATTTATTTTTGCATTAATTTGAAGTAAAGTTCAAATTATGCTTAAATCTTGATTATTTTAATATCAAGATTCTCTCTCTTCCAAAATGATTCAAATGAGGCGCCCTCTCAAATTATTTTCTCTACATGATGCCAAGAAACATGAGGTACCCTCTTGAAGTGGTATTTGCATATTGAACCCTAGGTTTTGGGTAAATTGCACATTACACCAAAACTAGGTTTTAATGCACAAACATTGCTTAATCAGCTCTTTCTTGGTACTCAGGCTTCCACAAGCCATACCTCTTCATCATTTTCATTCTTATGATGCTTCAACACTTGAGGAACATTTTACCATGTAACATTTGCAAGTTAACCCGTCAACTTGGGTAATTTGCACTTTAGTCCAAAACAAGTAAAGTATTATTTCAACATTATTCAAAAAGGACTAGAATTGAAATATAAGTTCCTCTTGAGCCTTAATTACTTTTCAAGAGATAATATCAAGCATATAATCAACTTTATTAAGCAAAACATCTAGGGTTAGGGCTTAACCCAGGTCAGGGATGTTACAAATTATAAACCCCTAACAAGGATTTCGTCCCCAAAATCTGAGATAAAGGAGGAGAGTTGTTACTCATGTCATCAAATCTCTAGATAATCTCTCAGTGTTATGGAGATTGCACAAAGATTTATTTGGTGCCATGTTCTTCCACTCAGACTCAACATTTGAATCTATCATGCAAAGCATGTGTTCAATTGCCTTTTCATTATTGCCTTACAATATGTATACTATGTCAAGTAATACTTTCTATATCAAAGAAGTGTTATTCATACTTCAAATGATTTTACAACTACTCCTTCAATTATTACCTCTCTATCAATGTTACGTTTATGCAGAGCATAAACCCCTAACATATGATGTCCATACATATTTTATGTAACAAGACTACTTTCTCAGTTGGTCATTTCAGGTAACCAACATAAATCATCTGATTAGGTGTTATGCTTTTACTTTCTCATATCATCTAATATTTCTCATATACCAAAATATCCTACATTGGTATCCATCACATATGTTGGAAACACATCACATCCTCATCATCTTTCTCTGATTATTATATGAACTTTCAACTGTTCATGAGTCATTTACTCTTGTTTCATCCTAGGTTCCTTACCATCAGCATAGTAATTATAAGGATGATTACATATAATTATTCCCTTTCTTTATTATTGTCTAACATGTTCATGAACATTTTGTGATTTTATCACATTTCCCATTTCCACATCATGGGAAAAGATATTTACTATTCACGCATGCTTTATCAGACATGGATCATCTCCCTTGTTCTCATTCTCATTTAATGAGAATCATATTATTTTTTTCTTCCTCATGCACACAGATTGATCTAAAATTATCTCAGATTCCTCTTTCTCATACTTAGGATGTGATACAATTATCCATACCATATTTTTAGTTTCATTATACTCATTAGATTGTCTCAAAATGACTACTTGATCAGAGTAATAAAAAAGATAACAATCTAAGAGTTCCATACTTAAACTATCCCCAATAATTATATACCTGGCCAGGGTATACAAGTACTGAGATTAGGTAGTATGCACTTTATGTACTATTATGTTCCTTACTTTTCATATCATCATCATCACATGATTTAACATTCTTGGACTTCCTCCAGGTACCACATATATACCTCTTCCTTTTTTACACAGATAAGAGAAATTATAAAGCATTTAAAAGAAATATTAAACAAAATATAAATCCTCATCTTCCTTGTGTCCTCCTAGGACTAATCAAAGGAAGCTCAAAATAACTACTTTCTTATTTTTAACACATAGAATCATGAAATGATATATCAGAATGAAACTATTTCATATGACCTGCCTCATCCCACGATTTGTTTACTTCCTTAGGTTGATTCTTTTCATAGAATCTTACTGTTACTTGATGTTGACTTTATGCTTTATTATTTAATACTGTTGATCCTGCCTGGGACGTCTGTCCACATCCTCGAGTACCACTAGAAAATTGTTTCCTCTGATGACCTTGATGTTTTTGCTTCGGTGGTTGGGTTACCATTGGGTTTTCAACTGGACAATCTTTTACTATATGTCCTACCTGTCTACAGTGGTAACAGGTTCTATTCTCTCGATATAGCCTAAAAGGTCCTTTACCCTTTTCGGGTTTCCCTTTCCCTAGTGCACTAGACCTTGGTTATACCGATGGCACCAAAAATTTCCCCTTGTTAGAACTACTAGGCCTCTGATCCTGAGTTTGGTTAGGCCTTTTCTTGATTCTCTCTTCTTTATTCTTTGTTGGACAGTCTTTTCTGATATATCCAGGCTGCCTACACCTATGGAAAATCCTTATTTTAGGTTGTAACCTATTCCTTCCATCATTATTCATTACTCCAATGTGCTGATGTTGAGCAAGAATCCTGTTGAAATTCAAAACTTCATCATTGGGAACTGGTAATCTGGGTTGTATTGCTAAGGCACGGTCCATTAAATGTATCATTGCTATCCTAAATTTCCCAACAGTGATATCAGAAGAAAGATTCCTTATCATAGTTGGGTCATCTTGGGGGTTCTCAGGTAGTCATTCTTCTTTTGCCTAGTCTCCTACACCTTCTAATGGTGCAGCATCATGGCTTTCAGCCGTATGTTCTTCGTGTGATCTAGACATCTTTAAGTTCTTCTCCTATATGAGCAGAAGACACTATCAGATACACTGGAAGACACTAGAACAGACTCAACAACCTTAATCCTATGTCTCTGTAGACTCAGCGAACCTAGAGCTCTGATACAACTAAACTGTCACGTACCGTTCGAAGAAAACATGATTTACTTAAGTGGAAGATATTATTAGCAGCGGATTACCGAATATCACTAAAAATTAAAACCTTTTTACAAGAGATCCAACAAAGGAAAACTCTTTCCAAAAAGAACCAAAGTAACTCATTCTCATTTTGGTTCACAAGTACATATCTTGTACCATCTCTTCTCGAGAGTTACATACATCAACTGCCTTGTTACACTATACATAGATAGTATAAGACCTCGAGACATCAAGACAAAATCTCAGATCGATTAATTAAAACCAACTACTGACTCTAAGGACCTGAGAGTACAGAGACGACACATAGGACTCTATGTACACATATACAAGGTATGACAGCCAGACTCTCCAGCTGAGATGTCACTGCTGCCCCTGTTGTTGTTGTCCTTCCCCTACAGTGTGATCTCTATTTCCTTGTCCGCGTCCACCTAAAAATGTGGATCCCACGGGGGTGAGACAATTGTAAATTGCCCCAGTGAGAGATATAACTCTCAGCCAAGAATATTATCATTGTAGAAATAAATATCAGTATAAAATTGAGCAGGGGTTCTTTTATATTCACAAGCAGTATTAATCATTGTATGAACAGAATAAGATAGTCTCCTTTCTTTAAAGAGAATATTGTGTCTACCCATGGTAGATTATAAATCATCTATTTGCTTTGCAAGTAATGTAAGGAAACACAAGTATATCATTTATCAACTAAAGATGCATAACAAGAATGTAACATCAACCAATGATTTTTGTATTCAATCCTTAAACCAACATACTATACGGTTGATTACATTTTACAATCACACTTATGCCCTGAGGAGATGAGGTGTACCACTCATTCTCCAACTGACCACGATTACGTTAAGCATCAGTACCACACAAGGTCAATGGAAGAGCTGAACTCCAAGACCTCAACCTTCTTAGTCAGTACGAGATTATATGGCAGAGACATCATGTTTCAAACTACAATTAGCTTGCCAAGGTATATTGGCATCTTTTCTATAGAGTTATAGCCGCATCATATACTCTCTTCAGGCTTAAAGCACTAAGCAAATACCTGGTATTGTATTGTGGAGTCATGGCCTATAGCCATACTCTTTTCAGGGTTATGGCATACAACCTATCTTGTACGTAGATGATAACACACAGTCATCCCTACGGGACATAAGGATATAATTGCCCAATTACCCCCACATATTCAAAAATATGTGTTCCGAGTTTTGCCGCGGAGCAACCCATTTCACCATTCAGCAAATTCTGATGTTGATGGATCTATGGTCAGGGCAACTACATATATATGCGTTCTGAGTTTTGTCGTCGAGCAACCCGTTTCACCATTCAACAAATTCTGATGCTGATGGATCTATGGTCATGGCAACTACATAAATTGCCCAATTACCCCCACATATTCAAAGATATGCATTCCGAGTTTTTCTGTGGAGCAACACGATTCACCATTCAACAAATCTGATGCTAATGGATCTATGGTCAGGGCAACTACATAATATGATATCACTTGATTAATTAAGTGCAGTACCATATTCTTTTAGCATCATGAATGTTTCCAACCACAACTTATTATAACAAATGCTACAAAGAATGTGTAATACTTTCACCAGATACTAATCAAAATTTTATAAAGTATTGGGATCTCAATCCCTTGCCACATCATGGGCATTCCTATTCTTAACATCTCATCATTATGATTATGGAATATGGGTATTCAAACCCTCAGTTCACCGAAGAACACTTGTTACCACTTATCAGATAACTATCACCTCTGGTTCCTCACACTAGTACAAAAATTGTCTGTAGCGTCAGTGTTTTTAAGCCTGCGACGTCACTTTTTAACCGACTCCTAAGTGGGCGTCGCTATAGAATTTTACCTATAGGGTCAGTTTTTTTAACCCAAGAAAATCGACCCAATAGGCTATAAAAATGAGGAAGAAACAATGGCCAAGGTTGTAAGGTCAGTTATCAAGATCAATCTGTAGACCTGTACCATCGATTTTCTTAAAAAATTAACCTTAGAGGTTCACTCTAAGGTCGGTTTTTTAAGAAAACCGATGCTACAGGTCTACAGATTGATCTTGACAATCTGTAGACCTATAGCATAGGTTTTCTTAAAAAATAGATCTTAGAGTGAACCTCTAAGGTCGATTTTTTAAGAAAACCGATGCTACAGGTCTACAGATTGTAACCACACACGGCCGTGCTATGCGGCACGACCGTGCTACCATATCCCAACATGGCCGTGCTACATAGCACGGCTGTGCTACCAGAAGCCAACACGGCCGTGCTACATGGCAGAAATAGAAACTTAATAGAAGAACAAGAAAAATCAGGATATGGGAGGGGGGAGCATTGATGCTCAACCGTCACCATTCCAAACCACACATTAAGAACAAAAATGATTCATATATTCAGTTGAGCTACACATATTCACATCATAATCTAGAAAATGATAGATTGCAAGTCTGAAATGAATGGAGTACTAAAATCACATACATAAATGGAGCTGACATATTTAATCCAATACTATATTGACTTCATTTAGAAAAACATCTGACCACTCTTTACAAAATTCATTTAAGTCCTCAAGTGTGTAAGGCTAAGTTGTAAATATCTGTAATAGAAAATGCACGTGCTAATATTTTATAAAATGACTAAAATCACTTGAAAATTTATGATGTTATTCTTTATTACCTGATCTATAGTCTGAATGTCATATGATGCTTTGTTTGGCAATAGCTTGCATATATTTCATTACATAGTAGCCACAAGCCCAGTCATTATTTTGTATAGGACACTACAAATTATGAATTATACTTAATGTTAGTAAACTACTATAAACAAGAGTTGAGATAAAAATATAACAGTTGACATATAAGAGTTGAAAATTAATACATATAAGACTAAGCAGTTGTCAAAGTAGCTACCTTGACATTTTTCACTTGCCATTTTAGAACCTCTAAGTATACATATATTAAGTTAAACATCATGCATCGATGATCTCATCTATAAACCCTAAAATGTCAATCTGATACTACACAATGTCTACCCTCATATTTTTGGAATGTATATAATGATAACATATGTGATTGATAAAAAATGTAGATATGAAAGAATACATATTTTTATTATTGGTTGATTTACTAGTAAAAAATGGCACATTGAGAGAGTGAGAATATTATACCTCACTTTTAGGCTGAAGAAGAAATATATGCAAGTCAACAACAAGTCAATAGCACCTACAACAACACAAATGCAAAATTGACAAATTTTGAAGTTTCTACAACTCAGCTAGCACGGCCGTGCTACCTAGTCAGTTGCATGACAGTAAAAAGAAAATGGAGGAGTGAGGTGGAAGAGACAACCATGCTACCTTGAGAAGAATCAGATGGTGGGGGAGCTTGTGCAGGAGAAGAACTAGAGAAAGAAGGTGTGCGACGCTTGCAACGCCATAGGCGTCGTCACCAATCAAGGAAGAAAGAAGATGGGCGTTGTGTCCAAAGTTCATGGCATCGGAGATGGTGGTTGATCTAGAGGCGTCGACACCGTCCAAAGAAGAAAACGGTGGCTGGGCATCGTCGTCCAAGAAGGTGTGTCGATTTGCCTCTCGTCGGGTGTGGAGATGGTTGGGAAGGTGACCTTGGAAGCGGCGGCGATTTGCTTCTCTTCGGGCACGGGAGCAGGAATGGGGAGACAAACAAAATGAAATGAAACACAATGAAACACGGCTCGGTTTTGGTCAAATATCAACCCGACCTCTAGGGTCGGTTATCTCAAAAAATTGACGCTACAGAGGCTAAGTGGTGCCCAAATTTTTCGAGACCATCTCTAAGGTCGGTTATTTGAAAAAACCGACCCTAGAGGTCAGGGTCTATAGAGTCGGTTATTTGAAAAAACCGACCCAAATAACCGACTCTATAGACCAAGTGGTGCCCGAAATTTTTGAGACCATCTATAAGGTCGGTTATTTGAAAAAATTGACCCTAGAGGTCAGGGTCTATAGGGTTAGTTATTTGAAAAGACCGACGCTAGAGTTCCAAAGCGGTGCCCGCAGTTTTTTGTTGACCCTATATCATCGGTTATACGGAAAAACCGACCCTATAGATCGAGGCGCGAAGCCAAATTTGCAAGAATTTTTTCCATGGGAAACCTGTAAGGTCGGGTTTTTTTATGAAGACGATGCAATAGTCTATTAGGTCGGTTATTTTAGTAAAAATGACGCTATGGGCAACGACGTTACAGCCCAAAAATGTAGTAGTGTCAGACCAAGGTATACATGGTGATTGTTACACAAGAATCTCATATGGCTCACAAGGCCCATTAAATATCTTGTTACTTTTCACTAAAAACATATTATCACTTGGCTCTCAAGGCCATTAAGTATCTTGTCACCTCTTACTTGGATACAAAGCATGTTATGGCTCACAAGGCCCATTACATAATTTCCAATAAATAAAACGTCATAGTTCAAACCTGGCTATGCTCATCATCTCATGATACCTGCATGGTTATTAATCATGATAACAATTATATCATTTACATTCCACCACCATGCTATACAAAGTAACATCATTATACCCTTATTAGGGTTAGGCTTTCTCATTTCATGTTACTCATCCTATTACCCAGCTTAGGGTTATGATTTATCATCATACTGCTCAAAATTAGGGTTTCATGCTTTATTTCTCAAAATAAGGATTACATATGCCTTCAACATATATTAAGGTTAGGGTTTCATATTATTGATTCAAACCCTAATTCATTACTCCATACATCTATGAGTGTACATTGTTATCATAAGTAGTCAATCATACTTATTTATTCTCATCATTATCATTAAATGATTATCAATTCAAGGTATGAGTCATCATTCTTACCAGAGTATGATTACGTCATACTTTATTAACTTGGCTTAACCCTTTCTCAATGTATGTTAGCCTCCACTTATCAAAGTGCATTAAACTCATTACATCATAATGTAACAATTGACATATCATACTTCAAATGTTACTTATTAAAGTACATTGGACGCAAGGTGCATCAAGGTATATCAATTTTATAATGATAAGTGTGATATCTATCATATCTTGAATGTATCACTCCTCTCATAACTTCTGACTTACATAAATTCATCAACTTGTATTGTATTACGGTATTTTTGATCCTAATACTTTATGCACTATCCTGTATTTATCATGCAGTGCATTGATCATAAGTTATTCATTTGAATTGTCCAATCATCATAAATTAATATAGACTCATTCTTAAGTTGAGGCATTATTGACATAGGATTGTCCATTATCAACCACTTTATGTGTTTCACCTATCAATGTGTTAGCCACTAATCCATCCTTAGAGTAAATGTTTCCCTTTTCTTATTGATTAGGATATCACATTCCATTACCCTAAATTATGGTTTCACATTACATCAGATAGCATTATCCTAGATTAGGGTTTCATGTACTATAACTCAAAATTAGGGTTTACTAATGAAATACCCTGAATTAGGGTTTCTCATATGATTACTCTAAATTGGGGTTACACCCCACCCTAGGTTAGGGTTTCACTTAGCTTTGCCCTAAATTAGAATTTCACTAGTATTGCTCTAATTCAGAGTTAGGGCTCATTAATCTTCTCAATTAGGGTTTTATGATCTCATTACCATGGATTAAACCCTAAATACATAATTTATTTATAATGAGATAATTGAGGCTTGATCATTACATGTAAGCATTTTTCTCTCTCTATCATCCTCTCTAGGATGTTAAGTGCTTCCAAGATTGATCTAGGTCAGCTCTTCATTTAAGTACACATAGTTAGGGTTAACCATTATAATCACCTTTGATTTACATCATTAATAATCAAGTAGCTAATTGACCTTTAATCATATCAAGTGTCCAAATGGTTTGACCAATTTAACCTCAAATGGCCTTGGTCACTTATACCCCAAACAGTCTTGGTCACTCAGACCTTGAATGGTTTGAAACCGTTTAAGCAAAACAATATTGAAACTGTATTGTCAATTACTCTTTGAAGCCACTTTGGTCTCCAAACAGTTTGAGACCATTTGGCCTCAAATGGTCTTGAGACCGTTTGATCCCAAATGGTCTTGAGACCGTTTGGTCCAAACCCTCTCAAAACCGAATGAACCAAAAAGGTTTTCCTTTAACCTAATCAATTCAGGGTTTCAATCAATGAACAGTCTATCAATTGAACCATTGATTCATTCTTCAATTGAACCATTGAATCACCTTTCAATTGAACCATTAATTAGGGTTTTGAACCCAATTTAACTAGGGTTTATAATCAAGAAACCATCAATTAGGGTTTTGAAATTGAGGAACCATCAATTGTTGACATTGTGGAACTAATTCAATTGAAACTATTAAATTACCATCAACCCATGGTACGACCAGACCTCAAACAGTCTTGAGGTCATTTGGTTAACATCCAATGACTCATCCTACAATGGAAAATTTGAGAAATTCAATTAGGGTTTGGATCATTGAATAAACCATCAATTGAGCTATTGATTGTATATCAGTGTGTAATCACTATATCTTCAACCATCAAATCATACTCAACCATAGACCTTCAAATAGTGTTGAGACTGTGTGGTTGACCTCCAAATGGTCTTGAGACCATTTGGGTGACCTCCAAATGGTCTTGAGACCGTTTGGGTCAGTCAACCCAAAAATTGATTCCATCAATTGAGAATTTCAAAACTTCAACCCGATTAGGTTATGCAATTGAAGGATCTTCCATTCTTGGAACCTTAGAGATCAAATTAATTGAAGTTCATGGATCAAAATCCAACATTTTCATTACTCGCACTCCAAACAGTCTGAGACTATTTGATCCCAAACGGTCTTGAGACCGTTTGGTCTCAAGTCCTTTGAAACTATTTGCTATAGATATTATTGATGTGTGTGCTTAGGATGAATTCATCATCATCAAGCTATGACCCTCCATAGGGTACTGCCATTATCATGGTATTTCCATCAATTTGATCAAAGAATTTCAAGAATAGCAAAAATGATCAACAATTGATAAAGGACTGAATGCAATAATAACATTAAGGGTTCAAGTTATATAACCCACCTTAAAAGTTCAAATCAAGCTTCAAGATTCACATACCTAATGGTGTTTGAAGCTTTGTCAATCCACAAGGTCCGTTCCTCAAGCTTTTGAGTGAAACAGATTGGCTAGAATTGAAGATTGATTGAAGAAAAGATGAAATCAAGCATTGATTAGTGATTTCCACCATGAAATCATGGTTGAAGGTGATCAAGGAGCTTACCTATAGGTTGGAGTTCGTACTCCTATTTCTCTTGAGTCCCCTTGAGTTTGTCCAAAGCAAAGAGTGAAACAAAATCCGAAAAAGAGCCTTTGGCTGAGTGGGAAATGAAGTGTATATAAGGATTTTCAAGAAGAGAGAAAGTAAAAAAGCAATCCTTCAACTTCCCAAATTGGTGCCACTTAACCCCCTCTACTCCTTGCATATGAAGGCATCTTACCTTGCCTTCAATTCCTCTTCATTATCCACAATTTAAAGGAAAAGCAATCAAGCACCTTAATCATATAATATTAATATCCATAAGTTAGTGGATATTTCTTTTTCTTTTACTAATGTGAGTGGACACTCCACTTACTTAGATATTTTTGTGTCCTTTTCAAGGCATAAGGACGTCCGCACTTATCTAATTTCAACCATCTCGTTTTTGGTTGAAGGGAACTTCAATTAATATATTTATTTTTTCATTAATTGGAAGTAAAGTTCCAATTATGCTTAAATCTTGATTGTTTTAATATCAAGATTCTCTCTCTTCCAAAATGATTCAAATGAGGCGCCCCTCTCAAATTATTTTCTCTACATGATGCCAAGAAACATGATGGACCCTCGTGAAGTGTTATTTTGCATATTGAACCCTAGGTTTTGGGTAAATTGCACATTACACCAAAACTAGGTTTTAATGCACAGACATTGCTTAATCAACTCTTTCTTGGTACTCAGGCTTCCACAAGCCATACCTCTGCATCATTTTCATTCTTATGATGCTTCAACACTTGAGGAAAATTTTACCATGTAACATTTGCAAGTTATCCCCTCAACTTGGGTAATTTGCACTTTAGTCCAAAATAAGTAAAGTATTATTTCAACATTATTCAAAAAGGACTAGAATTGAAATATAAGTTCCTCTTGAGCCTTAATTACTTTTCAAGAGGTAAGAGAAAGCATATAATCAACTTTATTAAGCAAAACATCTAGGGTTAAGGCTTAACCCAGGTCAGGGATGTTACACTTCTGGATTAATATTACATATTGGAGGACTTACAGACTGGAGGATGATTGCTTACTTATGGTTTACCTACTATTTGTTTTTAAAGGATGTGTATGAACCTAAATCTCTTTGTTGTCTAGCTAATGATTATGATCTTGAAGGCTATTATGGTTCTTCTATGTGAAGTTGAATAGAACCAACTATCTTAATCTTTGTCTGACTACCCAAGAAAAAATTGATGCTTTAGTCAATTATAGTATTTCAATGCAAAGGAATGACAATAACATTAAAGTTCAAGCTATGGTAAGCTCTGTGTTATGGAATCAAATTATCAAATTTTATAATTACTACAGTTCTAACGTGTTTCCTTTACACCATGGTTCACTTATGATTCCTTTCATATGGGTGAGTTAAGTTCTTCATGGAGATTTTAGTTATTCTGGGATGACTTATGAATTATATGAGGCTTTATTAGATAAAAATAAACAAGGCTTGAAGTCATTCTCAACCTCTAATATGTTGCAATTGATATGTCCTGGTTTTTAAGTCTAATTATGATTCTGAGGTCTTATGTATTGAATTCATGTATGTTGGAGCTCTTCAACTATGGTCACAATGACATAAGGGCTGAAGGGTAGCTTTTCACCTTCAAGAGTGGATGGCTTTTTAATAAACTCAATAGGATTCTAGCATCCATTTACTGGATCAACTCTTTTATGAAAGTTTCCATTAGTGTCTTGCCTCTCCTATACTCTAACCATAACCCATTCATCATCTCCAGAATCTCCAGTTCATCCTATTGAAGGTGTATTTAAAAAAAGCCATGTTGGATGTTGGTGCTTGATTTCCACACCTCTCTTCTTCCCCAATGGGATAATGAGGCCTCCTTCCTTGAAAAATACCCAATTTTTAGGATGCTTCTTTGAAATGGGATAGTACATGGTTGAACAAATAGTATAAGGAGAAACTATCTCATTAAGAGAAACTAGGTACATTCCCAATCATCCCCTTATTCTTCTGTTGAAATCTTCTCCAAAGAACACTAGGAGAAATATAACAAACTTTTCATCTGTGAGGAAAGAAACTAAAAGCTGTCATCACATATTGAATTGCTCCATTTTTGTGATGGTAATATCAAGTTTCTCCAATCTTTTGTCGAAGCCAAAATTCACAATACCAAAAATACTAGACTTAAATATGATTCTAGTATCTAGATAACCATGAGTGATGCCTTTAAAGTCCACATCCAAAGTTACTTCCTATAGATCGTGACCAACACTGCCACTTCAAGCCACCACAATGTTTTAAACTACTTGAACATTTTCCATACTCTAAGTCCTAAATTCACTTTTATGATTAAATGCAAATCCCCCATGGAAATTAGGGATATTATGTTCAAGATGGATCTATCCAAGGCTTTGGTATCAGATGGTATCTATAATGAATTCATTAATAGTAACTAGCATCAAATTGGTCCTTTGATCATCAAAATCATCATAAAAGCCTTCCAGAAGAAAACTCTAGACAAGTATATTGATAACTCTAATACGATCCTTGCTCATGTGAATAAATTTTTCAGAATTACAAAGAGATTGAAACTTTTACAAAAATGCCTTAACAGAAGAGCGGGCAACAAATTGAGCTGCCAATCCTTTATGAATGGCAAACCCTATAGAACTAAAAACAAAATTACTGGAAGTAGAAGGAGAAATCATAAGATTCCTTGTTCTAAAGATTAAATCCCCAATTAACTAATGTGATCTTCTCCCATTTTATCTAAATAATGTTCATTTCAAGCTCCTTTTCAAAATCTAGATGGAGAGGACTAAACTATTCTTGAACTCTTATATTTCTACCAATGAATCAAACTTCATCCTTGGACGGAGGAAAAATGATAATATCCTCTTGGTCCAGAAGTTATTCACTCTATGAAATCAACAAACTCCTAGAAGAAATGCATGTGTACTAAACTAGACTTTCCAAGACTTCTTATAGATGAACTAAGCCTTCATCTATGACACTCTTGTTAGAATTGGCATGCCTAATCTCCTGGTTTCTCTTATCATTCAAATTATTACTACTGACCATACTTCCATCTTGTAGGAGGGTAATCTTCTTAAACCCTACAAGGAAAACCAAGGTGTTGGATAGGGAGTCCACATCAGTCCCTTTGTCTGTGTACTCTATATGGAACAATTTTCTCATGCTATTGCTAAGTCAAATAATGAGACTCTATGGAAACCAATGGAACTCACATGGAGGGTTATACCACTAGCTCATGTATGCTTCATTGACAATGTTATCCTTTTTTTATAAGCTTCAACCTCTCAAGCCAACATAATCAACATTACTCTCAAGCATTTATCTGTCATCTCAGGATAAATTGTTTTGAAGGAGAATTAAAAAATGTTTCTTCTACAATAAAACTTCTCCTATAGATAAACATGCTATTAGTAGTGAGATCGAAGTCATGTAGACTAAGAACCTTGGGAGGTTTATATGGGTACCTATTCTCCATGCTCTTTGAAACAAAGGTACTCATGGACACCTATCTTCACATATGAAGGATAATCTCGATAGTTGGTCCAACCGTCATGTGTCATTAGAGAATTACTCCTCCCAAGAGCACGTTGCAAGATTTTTTGGCCTAAACCATGGAATATGTGGAACTCTCCCCCATGATCCATGATGATATCAATAAACAAATCTAGAATTTTATCTAGTATCATACTAGAGAACGTTGGAGTTCTTGAGTTACCTAGAGAAAAATCACCACCTCAAAGGATAAGGGAAGTTTGGGCATCAAGAATACTAGAGATCAAAACCTACAAATCATGATGAAAACTATTTGGGCCTTATTGGATGATCGAGATCAGATTTGGGTTCGAATAATGAAGTATAAGTATGTCAACAAGGACACTTCTCAATAAGTCATGCTTGTCTGCCTGTGCTTCATTTAAAAGAATATGGTTGAGGTTAAGAATCATGGTGAGAATATTATTCACAAAGAATGATCCATTGATGTATGGGAAGACCACTGAATCTATGGATAATTTGATCAAAGACATATCTACTAAATTCCAACCTCCATCAATACTCTAATATCTCACAACTAAATCCATGATTTCAGACTTGGGTGAGTGGGATCGGAGTTTCATCCACGTCTATCTCCCCTATGAGTCAAGGGATACTATTACCAATATCCCACAACCTACGACCTATTGTGGCGAGGATTTATAGGCTTGTCCCCTTGAAGTAAATGGATGCATGAGTAGTACATTGGCTTACTGAGGGTTTACATCATTTAAATAAAATCAATCACATGGGTAATGGAAGAACATCTGGAGTTCTGAGCTACTAGAATGTTTAATCATTTTCCTATAATTGTTGCAGCACATGGGCCTTCCTACCAGTGTTGGAAAAAAAAAGATGTCACATTGAAGTTGACACTCTTTATCCCATATGCAACAATGCTTCTTCATACCCTAGTTTGTGCCTAATAGGATTCCAAGTACAATGAGGAGATGTGGATACAAGTTATAAGTGATACGAGCCATTTTGTTTTGAAGAAATCTGGGTGGATCGATTCTTGCATACATCGCACTTCTAATAATATCATCTCCACTCCTCATTTTGTTACCTATTCATACATTAGGAACCTAAGAAACAAGGAGATAAATGACAACATAAAAACCCCAGTAGATGTTTGGGTCAACTATATCAAGGAAATTTTATCTTCCATTATCAAAAAATTAATGAAGACACCAGCTTCAACTCAGCATGCAACTTCTCTCATCTTATCACATAATGCCAATGTTCTTGTCTATGTGGATGCTTCCTTCCAAGTTCATTCACACTATTTGGGTATTTAGATCCATATCATGAGTGATAGGGGTTCTCATAATATTTTATCTAGGTTACCTTCCATGTCTGCTAACTTGTGATCATTAAGGCCATGAAAATTTACAGAGAGAGACGATGGACAAATTACATTGTCTTTTTAGACTTGAAGCAAGAAGGAACCATCTTGCAAGGGAATACCTTAATGTCTAGTCTTTTTTATCCATAACAAAAAATATTTTTGCCTATGGGTAATACTTCTTTGACTGAGATCAAATATATCACATGCAACCTCAATATGTTAGCTGATATCATTGCTAAACACCTGCACATAACTAGATCTATCTTTTCCTTGTAATATCAACTATTCTAGCTTAAGTGTAACATCCAAAACACATTTTCTATTTTTACACCGGTCCTAGAGAACGAGATCAATTATATAAAATATTTGGTTTTGCAAAAAAATAATAATAATAATGTATAATAGTGGATAGTTTGTTCATGCTTAATTTAACTATAATAGCATCAGTGGATCAAAAATTGAACCTGAATTGAAAATTTAAGTAAATTGGGTTTGAGAGGGTCATATTTTCTGGCATCCATATTTTTTTGGAATGTTAGTGGATGGGGAAATGTTCAACTCATAATGGATTTTTTCTTAGCATGCAATGAATAGAACCCCAATGAAAAGAAAGCATCTTGGTGACATCTTTTATCCTATGTCCAAGATGAACATCGGTATATTTTTGAAGAGCTTGACATAAATCCAACACTATAACTGGTGAACTGTTCCAAAATAGCTAGTGAAAAACTACTAGCGGGGGGTGAATAGAGTTTTTGAATTATTTGAACAATTTTATTGAATTCAAACAACCACAATTGAGATTGGAAGAAAGAGACAGGTGTTTAGAGTGGTTCCAACTATAGCAAATACTATAGTTGTCAGTCCACTACCCGGTTGCTTACCCAACCGGGATTTGAAAGTATTTATTTTATTACCTCTCGAGGATTTATACAAAATAAAATACTTTCCTTTACACCCTTTGAACAACCTTCACTTGAAGTAGGTGCACCAACTTTGAGGTAGCCTTCTTTGAAGTAACTCCAAGGTCCCCCTTGAAGTAGCCTTCCTCTCTAGAAGTAACCTCCCGTTGCACCAGCCTTCTGAAGTAGCTCAAAGTCTCCTTCTTCACCAAGAAGATCTTCACCCTCTCCAATCCGCAGCCTCCAACCTAGGAGTAGCAAGGAGAGTACAAACAATAATAGGGAACAAGAAAGAAAACGGAAATTACAACTTATCCTTTGTAGCCCAAGGCTTGATTTGCCTAGATCAAGCGTATAGATCTCCTAACCAAGTATGTGAACTTGTGATTGCAGTGGGTAGGAGATACTAGCCTATAGGACACGAATTATGAGATAAGGAATGAAATGGCCAATTGTCACAATGCTCAAATTGCTTACAAACAGATTGCACAAAGTATGCTCAAGGATTTCTCAAGTGTAAACAAGTGAGTTTGAGTGTCCTATGGCTTGTCCTATTTGTAGGAATGGCCTAAGGATGCTTAAGGACGTTCTAGACAACTTCTAGGGGTTTCAAAGTGCTTAACTAGCCGTTAGGTACAAAGTTGTTGCTTTGACAACGGCTAATTAATTAATTCTGCAGTTGCTGTCAGAGACAATCTCGGACGAGGAATGGTCGACCGAGACACCTACTCGGTCGAACTTTTGTCGACCGACAGGCACTCTGGAACAAGTGATTTGCAACGTCTTTCTCCAACTGCCAACTAACTTGTCTTTTGTGTCTAACGGCTACTTTGGATCTTTCTCGGTCAAGGAGTTTGTCGACCGAGAGTGTCTCGGTCGAGGAGTTTGTCGACCGAGATTGATCCTATTTCAATGTTTCAATTTAGGCACTAATTATATGTATGAGTGTGCTTATATGATCCTGTTTGAATGGGATGACTTGTCTAACTGTGATGTTTAGCTAGGGAGAATCTAACGCTTGATTTACATGCAATTCTAAGTACGTGTACATTATATTTTTGTACAAGTTTTTACAACAGTGATTACATTGCATGAAAAATATAAATATGTAAGCTTGTGGATTTTCCCTTGTTGCTTTGTCATCCTGCACACTCAAGTAGCACATTAGATTAATAAGAATGAAATGTTTGTCATAATCAAAACAAAGGGATTTATAGATGTCCATTTAGCCAACAATGTCCCCCTTTTTGAAGATGACAAACATTTCCAAAATATAAAAATAAAGGAAATATAAACCATATGAGTTTCATACCTTTAGATTACCTTTTGTAGCTTTTCCTCTTGTTTATAAAATGTGTGCTTATTATTCCCCTTGAATTATGGAACATGAAATCCAATTCACTAGGGAATATAGCAACTTTCAATGTAAAGCCAAGAGTTTATTCATGAAACTCATTGATTGAGTTTTTCAAAGTTTTAGTTTTATATTTATTTCTCCCCCTTTGTCATTTCAAAAAGATATCCATTTAGAAATAAACCCCCCCCCTTAATTAGATGTCCCATCAAATCTAATGAAAAAGATGTCCATTTAAAAGCCAAAATATCATGATGTAAATAAGAGTTTTTGTTTAAGTAGCACAAATATCAAAGAAAACATCTTTCAAAGGAGTGATAAGAAATTGCTTCCTAATTTTGTTAAATTGATCTAGTGGAAGCGATTTTGTAAAAATACCAGCTAATTTATCTTTCGTATCAATATGATGAAGTGAAACATGATCCTTGATTATTGATTAGCAAATATATTCAGATTTAATGCAGACTTGACAACAGAAACCTGCTCGGTCGACGATCTCTCGACCGAAAGTGTTCTCGGTCGAACAGTTTCTCGACCGAGAATGTGTCTGGATTTGTTTCATAACTGTTTTAAGTAATTTTGTCATAGATCCTTGTCAATTTAGCCACAATTTTAAAGGTTGCATTTTATTTATTACTCCCCTTATTTTGTATGCTCTACAATGATGATCTTATAATTCATATTTTGAAGATGTCTCATATGCTCTTTTAGAAAAATATCCATTGGAATCAAGTAAAGATGACCAATTTCATTAAAAGCATGTATTACAAGCATAGAAAGATAGACACATCATATAGAGATGACCCATTTATTACAATTATTTAAAAGATATCATTACAACTAATATAACTCCAACACTTACTGGAAAGACTTAAGAATTACATCAATGTCAGGGTCTTTCCCAAGAAAAGGCTCAGCTCCATAATACTGAACTAATGTTTGCCACTCCAGAGCACCTGTCTTGGTTAAGGCATATGCCTCCAAGAAGGTTGGAACATGATCAAATCGAAAATGAGCAGCAATATCTTGTAGTTGTATCGATGAAAACTGAGTATGCGTGAGATCAGTAGATGGTGGAGGTGGAGGTTGATAATAGTTGTAAGATGGGTTATATGGATTGAGCATGCCAGGATTTAAAGAGTAGGGATATTCATCTTGTTGGTTTGGAGAAAGAGTTTGCATTCTCTGGTTTAGATAAGTCATGGCATGATGGTTATAATCTAATTGTTTACTAAGATGATATTGTGATCCTGCAACATAGGTTAGAGTGTTTTGGATGGGGTCATAGGGTAGGCTGGTAGGAGGAGGTGGAGGTGGTATATCTTGTGTAGATGTTTCCCCTTCTACCCTAGCCCTCTTATGACCGAAATCAATCCCCATTTTTTCTACAGTATTCTTACTTATTTTTTGTGGTCTACGCTCCCATGTATATCCCATATCCTCAAGTTGAGTCTTAAGGAAATGTTGAGTAATTTGGCATATAAAATCAGCATATGGAGGATTGCAGAAAACTCAAGCATGTTTTTAAAAATGATGCGGATAAAATTTGTGGGAATACGTTGGATAATGGCATATATTAGACACATACGAAAAATAGGAACTTCAGATTTATTGGCTCTAGGATGTATGTTTGTTGAAACAATAAGGTTTACAATCCTAGCAGCTGGTTTGAGATTTATAGCATAGTATGTGCCTCTATCTTCGTGACAGGTTGTATTGGATTTAAAAATGGTCCTTTTGATGTCACTAAGACTAATGGTATGGTCATCTTGGGAAAATTGGTTAAGGGGGTTTCCAGAAGTAAGGTCAAGGGTGTCTTGATATTCATCTATGTCAATACCTAGCATTTCAAGAATGTCCCCTTCAGTAAATCGGAAGCTATGCCCATAGACCATAGTATAGAAGAAGATGGTTTCATTTTCAGAGTGGGAAATGAGGTTTGCATAGAATTCATTCACTACCTTGATGGAATAGGAAGGGAAAGAAGGGTTGATGAATTCTTTTAACTTTTGCACTTCGAAAAGGTCCTCCAAGTCGACGATGTTGATGAAGTCCATAACTTCAACTGGTCGTTGTGGGAGAGGAGCTTTGGAGGAAAGCCGTAGATATTGATCACCAGCATCTCCATCGACGAAGGCAATGTCGTTGATGATCGTCAGTGGTGGAGTAGCTTCCCGAGCTTCCCTTCCTTTCCTGCCGGCGACCTTCTTCTTTCCACGAGCAGATGATGAGGCCATTGTGTTGCTTGAAGGTGGAGAAGAAGCAAGGATGGCTTGTGGATGAGGATGCTAAAGAGTTGCACAAAAACGCACTAGAGAGAGCCTATGGAAGCAAGAGTATGCAAGTGTGAGGAAGTGACCCATTTTTGGTTCCTTTTATAACAATCCAGCGACCTGGTCGGTCGACGATTCATCGACCGAGCGTCCGCAACGGTCATGTTGTAGACGCGCCACTCGGCTCCCCAACGGTAAGATTTACAACGGTCGTATAACGGTCATAACGGTCGATTTACAATGGTCATATCCAACGACTAATTCTCGGTCGAACAATTGTCGACCGACATTGTCTCGGTCGAACATTTGTCGACCGAAAGTGTGTCTGATACTAAGTCTGTCTAGATTCTGTCGGTCGAGAGAGAGGGGCTGACCGAAAGGTTTTCGGTCGAAGAGTTCGTCGACCAACAGACTTACTGAGTATGAATTTGAATCTGATATTTAATGTAAATGATAGACTATATTTGTAGAGCATATATAGATTTTCTAAGGGAGTAATTGGGACAAGTTGTGATCATAAATTAATTATACTTTTAATCATAAAATGATATCCAAATAGTTATTATGTCAAACTTATTTTAGGTCGAATTTGACTACGAACATAGCGCCCCTTGGTCAAATTTT
Source organism: Alisma plantago-aquatica (assembly GCA_963693085.1). NCBI lineage: Eukaryota > Viridiplantae > Streptophyta > Magnoliopsida > Alismatales > Alismataceae > Alisma > Alisma plantago-aquatica. Next base: position 1,000,154,422 of record OY856412.1, read on the forward strand.
ATTTTAACCAAGAGGCAAATTTGCAGATTTTCAAATTGAACATATCGAGTATAATATTTGTATACAATTTGATTGAGTATCAAGTTGAAGCATACTACTTGATATAAGTCTTAAATGAAGGCTCAATTAATATCTCAATTCTACTAATTTGTCTTATGTGTTGCAAGAAATAGTATATAACCAATGAATCATTTTGTTTTGCCGAATATTATCATGGATTCATGCATACAATTTATCATTATCTATGCGTACAAAGTATTGAAAGTATATCCATGATGTAATGATAACAACATATAATTTCATCACAAAACAAATTTATTAAACTGAGCATACTTTTGGTTTGTAGAGATTATTTCCAAAATAAACATTCAATCATAAATCATGAATAGATAGCAATTTCAATAATTTCAAAGAAATTCAGCAATTTTTTGCAACAGACTGGAAATCAGTGACATGCTCGGTCGACTATTTCTCGACCGACAATATTTCTGAACTGTTAATTGCTTCCAAATAAAACATAACTATGCAATTTAAATATTTATTTGTTATCCTATTTAGTTGAGATAGACGTAGAAATATGCAACTAAGGTCCTTGGTCATATCTCAACTTGATTTTGTTCATTTAGTTTGGAGGTTTTGGAACCCAAACTAACTCGACATCTTTTCTCTTATAAGGACATGAAACAGAGTAATGTCCAAGACGTAAGCAATAATGGCAACATATAGAATCAACCTCAAGTCTTTTTCTATGGTTTTGTTCTAGGTTGTTCTTTGGTACAAATGTATTTGTTCCTTTAGGTACATATATAGATTGATGGGTTTGTGAATTTCTCCAACTAGGTTGATAGGACTTCTCTTTAGGCTTATAACCTAGTCCTCTTCTCCCAATTTGATGATTGGAATTATCTAAGATTTGATCAAGAATGCCATTATTATTCAAATTACTAACTTTTTGTTGTAACTTGGCAATCTCTTCCATTCTCTTCTTGATATCTAGTTTTGCTTGATCTAGATTAGATGACAATGAATTTCTTTCTTTGACAATAGAATCATAATCTAGATGATTGCATAAAATGGGTTGTTTTTGAAGATCATTCACTTCTCTTTGCAAATTATTCTTCTCTAAAGAAAGTAGATTACAATTTGCCTCTATAGATTTTATCTCAATATCATGATTTTCAATTATCTTTTTAAGATCTTCGTTTTCGGATGTAATAGCAAGAAGCTTTGCATGTAATTCATCATTTGCTTTATTTGATTTCTTTAATTTCTTCTTACATTCAACATATTTAATATGTGTTTCTTCAAGGCTAGCAACTAGTTCTTCTTTAGATAAATAAAAAAGACTTACCTCTTCTTCTTCTTCCTCGCTAGTTGTAGCAATGAGACAATCTTTGTTCTCATCTTCCTTCTTAGATCTCCATGGGCATCCAGTTGTTGGGTGGCTTGTACCTAAACACCAATTGCAACATGTTGTAGTTTTGTCCAAGCAACACCTTTTGTTGTGATTATAATCATCACTACCCTCCATTCTTTAAGACTTTGTTAGGGTTCCTTGAAGCCTGCTCTGATACCAATTGAAAAACTACTAGAGGGGGGGTGAATAGAGTTTTTGAATTATTTTAACAATTTTATTGAATTCAAACAACCACAATTGAGATTGGAAGAAAGAGACAGGTGTTTAGAGTGGTTCCAACTATAGCAAATACTATAGTTGTCAGTCCACTACCCGGTTGCTTACCCAACCGGGATTTGAAAGTATTTATTTTATTACCTCTCGAGGATTTATACAAAATACAATACTTTCCTTTACACCCTTTGAACAACCTTCACTTGAAGTAGGTACACCAACTTTGAGGTAGCCTTCTTTGAAGTAACTCCAAGCTCCCCCTTGAAGTAGCCTTCCTCTCTAGAAGTAACCTCCCGTTGCACCAGCCTTCTGAAGTAGCTCAAAGTCTCCTTCTTCGCCAAGAAGATCTTCACCCTATCCAATCCGCAGCATCCAACCTAGGAGTAGCAAGGAGAGTACAAACAATAATAGGGAACAAGAAAGAAAACGGAAATTACAACTTATCCTTTGTAGCCCAAGGCTTCATTTGCCTAGATCAAGCGTATAGATCTCCTAACCAAGTATGTGAACTTGTGATTGCAGTGGGTAGGAGATACTAGCCTATAGGACACGAATTATGAGCTAAGGAATGAAATGGCCAATTGTCACAATGCTCAAATTGCTTACAAACAGATTGCACAAAGTATGCTCAAGGATTTCTCAAGTGTATCAAGTGTAAACAAGTGAGTTTGAGTGTCCTATGGCTTGTCCTATTTATAGGAATGGCCTAAGGATGCTTAAGGACGTTCTAGACAACTTCTAGGGGTTTCTAAGTGCTTAACTAGCCGTTAGGTACAAAGTTGTTGCTTTAACAACGGCTAATTAATTAATTCTGCAGTTGCTGTTAGAGACAATCTCGGTCGAGGAATGGTCGACCGAGACACCTACTCGGTCGAACTTTTGTCGACCGACAGGCACTCTGGAACAAGTGATTTGCAACGTCTTTCTCCAACTGCCAACTAACTTGTCTGTTGTGTCTAACGGATACTTTGGATCTTTCTCGGTCGAGGAGTTTGTCGACCGAGAGTGTCTCGGTCGAGGAGTTTGTCGACCGTGATTGATCATGTTTCAATGTTTCAATTTAGGCACTAATTATATGTATGGGTGTGCTTATATGATCCTGTTTGAATGGGATGACTTGTCTAACTGTGATGTTTAGCTAGGGAGAATCTAACGCTTGATTTACATGCAATTCTAAGTACTTGTACATTATATTTTTGTACAAGTTTTTACAACAGTGATTACATTGCATGAAAAATATAAATATGTAAGCTTGTGGATTTTCCCTTGTTGCTTTGTCATCCTGCACACTCAAGTAGCACGTTAGATTAATAAGAAAGAAATGTTTGTCATAATCAAAACAAAGGGATTTATAGATGTCCATTTAGCCAACAGCTAGAGCGTCTAGATAGTATGTATATTGTTTTCCAAGTAGTATTTCTAAGAATGTTGGTAGCTGATTGGCCTAAATCACATGTTTGAAAAGGAGCATATCTAGAGTAGTCAAACTCTTAAATTTATAGCTCAACACTCATGACCCCACAACTATTATATGGAGTCCAATGTAGTATATTAGGGTCGAACCACAGGTACAAGTAGCAATGAGTGCTAAGAGCATATATTTTTGACTCAATTACACCAACCAAGAAGAATAGTCTAATGACCCGACCTCCCAGTAACCCCCAATTAAGGGAGACCAAGAGGTCAGAGCCGTTATCACAATTTCCGGATCAAAGGTTTGACAAATAATCAATAATAATTATCGAGTTCTACCAAACTAAACTGAAAGGCTGTATGAAAATTAAACTTTGCATACCTTTTTTTCTTCCAAAAACATGGTTAACTATTTCTATCCACATCTGGAGTCTATTCTAACTAATGCCCATTTGCACTTTAATTCTCATTTAATTCCACACATGCCACTTTACTATTTGTTCTTTTCACTTGTACCTAAAATGTCGACAAACAAAACATTGGTCATCATAAAGCTGGTATGTGGGGGAAACAATAATCGTGCAACTATGATAACAATGTAATCAGCCAAATATCATTTAACAACCAAGATTACGTCTGAAGCAATACTACTCAATCCTTACCTATCCCCTATCTCTGTGTTGTCCCTGTAGTGGACTGGGATACTACCTCTCTCACATGGTACATCCTTAACCCCATGGTCCTACCTCACAGGTAGCCAATTCTTAGGGGTATAGAGTCACATGGCCCTACCCAAAGGTAGCCCAATCCCTGACTCATGGTGACTTGATGGACCTACCCCATTGGTAGCCATGTACTAAGTCATCCAATGACCTGATGGACCTATCCCATAGGTAGCCATGTACTAGGTCAATCCATTAAGCTATAGAGGGGACTAGGATATGAACTAGTAGGCATATATCTTAAGTGGTAGTCATATCCACATTATAGTTTGCATGAATTAAATTCATCCGAAAATTTAATTCAAGTCACTGATGAAAACTTCAGAAAACCTAGAAAAACTAATTTGAGATATTCATAAGCGTAACCACATACCTGTCAGACTGATTTGAGACAGAATAATCCAACCAGTCAAGAAATCCAATTAGGCAAGCAAGCTCATAATAAGATCCTGAAATATGCATACAATTTCCTATTATTGATCATGCCATCAAGATTTATAAAATTTAGCTTGCTTCCTAGGGTTTCAAGTCCACTTTTAGGGTTTCCATAGAAATTAGTGTTTCACTTTATCTTTTACTATTTTAAACCCTAATTCTCTACAATTACTCACAAACTCTAATTATCTCATCTATTCTTCATGAAAGATATTAAGGTTATCTTAACAACATATAACCCTATTTTCAGATTAAAGGAACCATTAACCATCAATTAAGTTCATTAAGCCTCTTTTACATTAAAACTACTATTTTTGTCCTTTTAGGACATGATACGGTCATTAAGGCTAATCATCATATTTGGTTCCTTTCAAACTAGCAACTTATCTTTATTTATTACTAACTTCACCTTTAACCATTAAAACCCTAATTTCCACATTAAGGGTTTTTATTCACAATTAGGAACTGTTATACTCAAAATAGTTTAGAACTATCATATCTCAACTTAATCATGAAATTGAACAATTAAAGCTATTAAGAGTCCCAATGATTAACATTAGGGTTTCAAGGCCCATTAAAGCCCATTTATACATGGAATTCTAAATTAAACCAATTACATGCAAAGTTCATCTTTTTCGATATTAATGTATCTTTTTTATGATTAATAGGTTAATATCAACTTTAATCATCCATTAAACCCTCCAAAAACACGAATCATCTCAAAATAGGGTTTCTTAATCATTAATACATTAAAGTTGATAACTTTCACTACTTTTCAAATTACAAGAAGAATTAGGCTTCAATTATATTTTCATTTTATTCCTTGCATTTTTTTTATCAAAGATCACTATTTATTTGTCACAATCAGAGCTAGAAATAATTAACTACGATTTTCACAAGGTTAATTACCTTTGGGCCAATCAGTGGCAGCCACATTAGCCAAACGAGTGATTTTTTTCATTTTCACGCAGGTTGGGCCCAAATCATGTCGAAAAGGCATTCTTTCCCTCTGGTTTCTTTACTAGAGTCAGGGGTAGAGGGGTCTTTTCCCCTGTTCTTGTCCTACCTCACGCGCAGGCTTGCCTCCCGCGAGCAATACCCCGTCCGGTCAACTAAGCCATTGACTTTGGGCTCTAGGTCATCGTAGACCGAGCTAAGTCAGCCACAGCTCTTTCAGGACCATCCGGTGTCGATGGGACTCTTGGATGCGTTGATGGTGTACCATAGTGTTGGGTCGAAGGAGATTTCCTCTAGTAGGGTGTGCGGCCTGGTCAAGCTTCTTGGTGGAGGTTTTTCTACAATTTGTTGCTCTCATCGACTCGCTTCATCATCGCAGACTCACATGGGTGCTCTGGGGCTATGCACATGGTGTGTAGCCCCCCCTATATATAGGTCCTCATATGACCATCAAGAAGCCCCAAATTGGGCAAAATGCCTTGAGGCAACGAAATACAAGGAAACTAGGGGTAGATCAACTCTGATTGATCCCCCCAGATTCTTTGGAAAGGTTTCTGAGTTTGCTTATGCATTGTAGTGCAAGAAACTTGCTTTGGAAAACTCTACCATACATTTATGATTTTTATTATCTATCCTAAGGTAGGTGATGATCTCTTGATCATCAGAGCTCGATCCCACGGTCATAAGCTCACACGATCCATTTATTTTAGAGATTGTGAAAAATCCATATTTCTTAAATTGAGTGTCTAATTAATCACAAATTTTGAGAGAAACTTAGTAAAGATTTAATCTACCTCTCTACCAAATTTGGGCTCATTATCTAAAAGATAACGAGCCTTTTCTTTAGGTGCAACATATTACTCAAATATGTATATTTCTCACCTATTTTCTCTTTCTTATTTTCTTATTTCCCATTATTTCTATTCCATGTAATCCAAGAAAGTAAGTGGGGTTCGAATTATTACTCATCATGACCAAACCCTAACTTTTCTTTTTTATTTCTTACATTACCTCCTTTATTTAAAATATTCTACTTATTTTTTTATTAAAATATCTCTTTTCGAGGATTTCTCTTTATCTCTCTTTTATTTTCCTTATTGGAATTCCTTTTAACATTAGAAAGCTCATGCATACGAAAATCCATTAAAGATAACTCAATTATGCCTCTTTTCACTATTTCCCACATTTTATCATTGTTTTCAATTTTTTTTTAACAAAGAAATATTTAATTGATATTCTCTTTTCTTATTGCATTATCTTTGCAACTTTGGACTCCTTGGAACCCAAGGAACCCAAGAGGCCTGAAATCCAACTTTGGATTATATTCTTTTGCCTTCTAAAGGTTTCTACATCTTTCTTTTCTCCATTTCTTATTAATAATGGAGTTCCTTTCGTCTTTTCCTTGTTATTGGGCCCAATACCCAATAAAGCCCACAAAACAACCAACAAGGCTATTGTAAATGATATCCACTAAAAAAAATTACGTCATTATTTGTCCAAATATCTTTAATAAGAGAAATTACATTTCTCAACAAAAGAACCCAAAAATTGGGGTTGTAACATCTTTCCCCTCTTATAGGGATTTTGTCCTCAAAATTCCATCAAGCAAACAAACAATTTAGGATAAGACTTTTACATGTCCATTATTGACCCCTATGTGGCTTTTCCCTATCCATGGTGCTTCCAAAGAACCTTTATCATCACATATTCCTTTCTCTGAGTTCTTTCACCTTGGCATCTATAAACCTCATAGGTGACTCAGGTCATTTCAGCCTCCCTTGCGGCTCACTAGGTTCATTGCTCATCACCTGGCCGGGGTACCTCACATAGTGCTCTAAATTGGACACATGGAACTTGTTACAACCCCAATTTTTGGATTCATTTGGTGAGAAATGCAATTTCTCATATTAAAGATATAATTTGTTTTGAAGACATGGATTTCGTTTACAATAGCCTTGATGATTGTTTTGTGGGCTTTATTGGCTATCGGGCCCAAATAAAAAGGAAATTCAATTAGTGAATGAATAAATGAACATTTGAGAAAAGAAAAATGTGGAAACCTCTAGAAGGAAAATACAAAGAGGGATTTCGTGCCTCTTGGGTTCCTTGGGTTCCAAGGAGTCCAAAGTTTCATACAAAGTGCAATAAGAAAAGAAATGATCAATTAAATATTTCTTTATTAAGAAAGAAATTGAAAACAATGGTAAAATGTGGAAAATAAGTAAAATGAGGTACAATTGAGTTATCCTTAGTGGAATTTCGTATCCCAAGGATTCCTAATGATAAAAGGGATACCAATGATGAAAATAAAAGAGAAATAGAGAGAGATCCTCAAAAGGAGATATTTTAATAAGAAATAAACAAGATAATGAGGAATAATAAAGAATAATGCATTTAGATGCATCTAGAAGGATAATAAATATCCTTGGAAAAGAATTTCGAAATAATAGAGTTTCTTGGGGTCCAAGGATCCCCAATAAAGAGGAAAGAAAGAGAAAATACCAAAATTGCAAAATAAAAGGATAATATGATACATTATAAATGAAATTTGTGATATTGATAAAAAGAAAGTATTTTCTATTAAAAAGGAAAACTTAATTTCGTGCCAATGAAGTAAAAGGCAAGTACAAGGAAGATAAAGGATGTAATTTTCGAAATTCTAATATTTAAAGAAATATCAAAGAGATGGTGAAGAGAGAGGAGGTTGATTTTATAAAAGGAAAATAAGTTGTAAAAGAACTTAGTTGCTTCGTAGGCAAGCAGTATGGGGCGTGGATACTCTCCCCTATAAAAGGGGTAGAGCCCAGGGTCGAGTTCCAGAGAGATCCTACGTCTCCCACTCTCTTTCTTATCTTCTTCTTCATCTTCTTCACTCAAAACCCTAGGTTAGGAGAGCAGCGTGATCTTTGGAGTGAAGAAGAGCTAAGGACAAGTGTAAGAGGAAGGAACGATGCTTCCTCTCTGACCGGGAAAGAGTCTAACCTGTCTCCACCCCCTGCGTGACGCTGCAGATGGACTACAGGTCATCCATGGTGAAGCTCTGTAGGGCTCATTTCCGGCCAACCGACCGCATGCCATGAACACCATCACCAACGAGAGGGCATGTCGGAGGAGGAGGAAGGAACTCCGGTGGCCGACGGGTCCTGATCTGGGTGGAGGAACAACACAGGTAGCGGCTAGGGCGGCAGCGACGCACTGTCGCAGGGTTGAAGATGAATAGGTCCATTTTGATGAAAGTGCCCCTCCTGGGGGTGAGGAAGCAGTCCACGGCCCAGGGGTAAGAGAGACAATCAATTCTAATTTTAAGTCGACCCACAAGGTACATGCACATGAGTTCATTGCCTACGTGGCACCTCCCTATTGATTGCTTTAAATTTTATTTGCTAAAATCGTAACTAATTCTAGGAAACTCGGATTGAGACAAATCTTACATGAAAATTGATCCTCAGAACGAGGGGAATTCAATAAAAATATGTTTAGAAGCTAATTCCTCTTGCAATTCAAAAAGTAGTATAAAATATCATCTTTAATGTATTAAAGATTAAGAAACCCTATTTTGAAATGAATAAAGTGTTTAATAGGGTTTAATGGATCATTAAAGTTGATAATAACCTGTTAATTGTAAAAAGGTACTTTAAGATTGAAAAGGATGATCTTTGCATGTAATTAGTTTAATTTAGAGATTATGTGCATAAATATGCTTGAAATTTGAAAAGTACTTAAAGCTATCATCTTTAATGATTTAATTAATGAAAAACCCTTAGATTCGTTGATAGATGGATTTAATGTTGTTCAATGGGTAATTCAAGACGATATTAACTTACTGTTGATAAATGTGAAGATAGAATCTAAAAAGATGATCTTTTTATATAATTGGCTTAATTTAGGGTTTCGTGCATGAATATGCATCAATGAGCTTGAAAACCCTAATTTAGTTGAATATGTCTTTTAATTGTTTTAATTGTTCAAATCCATAAATAAATAGGGATATGATGATCCTAAGTCAATTTGGGTATAAAAGACTATTAAAATGGATAGTTGAGCAATTAAGGTTCATATAAGTAGAAAAGAGTATTTTAGGGTTTGTTGACCTAAAAGGGATAAAGTTTGAGAAATTGATCTAAGATACCCTAATGAATATTAATGAAACATTGATGTGGATTAGAAACCCTAGAAAGTGAATCCAAGTCAATATAATAGATTCTTGATAAATTGTGCAATAAATAGAGTACATATTCTTTTCAGGAATTATGTGATTGTTCATTTGCTTTCTTGGATTGCATTCGTAATTGGATTTGCTTAATGCTTGTGAAATCATCAAATCAGGTATGTGGTTACGCTTATGATTATCCCGACTAGTTTTCCGAGGATTTGATCGACGTTTCCCTTATGGCTTGAAATAACTGTTGGATGCTTTTATTTCATGCAACTATAGAGTGACTATGACTATCACTATGAATATACATGTATAACTGGCTAGATCTGGGTCCACCTCTGTGACATGTAAAGTCTAAAAAGGGGGAACCTAGAGTAAGGTCTAGGTTATCGTGGGTTAGAAATTGGGCTACCAAGTGTAGTGCCATGAGACCCATCAGCCTGTCATGAGTTAAGGAGTGGGCTACTTACGAGTAGCGCTACGTGACTCAACCCTAGAAACCGGTTCACCTATAGGTGGGACCATGAGGGGTTTAATGGGGATCTACCATAAGGAAGGTAGTATCCAGGTCCACTGCAGGGATAGCACAGAGGATAGGTTACTCATGGATTGCAGAGTTATATTTAAAATGTAATCTTGGTTGTTAAATGATTAATTGAATGATTACGTTGTTATCATAGTTGCACGTTTATTATTTCCCCCACATACCAACTTCGGCTGACCGACGTTTTGTTTGTCAGCATTTTAGGTACAAGCCAAAAGGACAAACAGTAAATCATCATATTTTGAAATACATGAAGTAAAATACAAGGAGGATTAGTTAGAGTAGAATCCATAAGTGGATAGAAGTTTAGAGATCCAAGTTTTCAAAAAGGTATGCAAACGTTTATTTTCTTACAACTTTCCAGTTTAGTCTGTTAAAATTTAATAATAGTTCTTGGTTAATTACTGAACCTTTGATCTGGAGGTTATGGGCGCGGCTTCGACCTCTCGGTCTCCCTTAATCGGGGGTTATCAGGAGGTGGGGTCGTAACATTTGGTATCATAGCGTAGGTTCCTTAGTTAACCATTAATAATTATTAAATTTTACAAACTCTATAGAACCCAAGGGAGTTATTAGAGGATTATCTGAAAGACGGAGGTGTCTAGAAAAGGATCATGACCGGGGGCTGGAAATATTTTCCTTCGCACCGCTAGTCAGAATACAAGGACTCTCGGATTCGTGTGACTGCCTGGACAAAGTCTTAGGGTATGAATCGAAATAAGATACCTTTAGGAATTTCTCATCTTATTCATCCCTTCTCATCACAAATTCTATTAAGGACCTTAAGGATTAGTGTTTTTTCACTCCTCCTCACCCTCTTGAAGTATGGGTAAGGTTAATAAGGTCTAAGGAATCCTCCACCAAATTAATGAAAAGCATGTAAATAAGATGACATGGACATAAGCTTAATAGAATAAGTGTCAACTAAAGAATAGATACACGCTTAGGTCGTATGACATAAGTTGGCATGCCCTCGAAAGAGACCTGAGGCTAGACCTTCTTGTGAGGAGGATAAATAAAGAAAGTTAGTCTTGGAGATAGAGATCTACGATGCAAGTGGAAACCTGGCACATCCTCTAAGGATGATGTTAACCCTAACCCTAAGTGAAGGAGAGATGGCTTGATGAGTTAGACCAGGTGTTTGGATGGACATGCCTGGGATGCCATATGAGCCATGAGAGATGACGTAGTACCTTTGGTGACCCAACCCTGGAAAGGGTCGTGCATGTTAGAGTGAAGGATAGATCCTTCATTGACAATGTTTGAGAAGAACCCATGGAAACCCCATGAGCTTATATGAGCTTATAAGGGAATAATATGCACCCAGAATGTATCAGTAGTGCGAGCAATAGGTTGAAACGCTGATCGGGAGAGTTTGATGGATAGATTATATGATAAGCCTAAGGGGCTTTGGATAACCTTGAGAGAATATGAGTTGAACATAGGCTTCATCCAGGTAGGGGCATGCTTGTGAGGTTGACCCTTCAAGAAGAGAGGACCTCTTATGGTGGGGTTGGTTGTAGGGTTAGCTCTAGAAAGAGAGAGCACGAACCAAGCAAGGAGGTTGGAATCCTAGACTCTGAGATATGAGGAAAAGTATGGAGTTGAGGATGATACGACCTAAGTGGATGATATTGGTTGCCTTATTCTTGACCCCTGGAGGCTGATGATATCTTGGTTTCTATTAGAGGGACCAAACCCTAGAGAGAGGATGAGGCTTCTGGCACCTATGTGCATATGGTATAAGTGTTCACCTTATGAGAAAGGAAGAAGAAGTTATGTATACCATGGAGAGGTGTAGTAACAGGTTATGATGCCTTGTACCTTGTTGGTTGTCCTTGAGGAGGACTCAACTTTAGAGTGTTGATCAAGGAAAAAGGATGACAGGAAGTGTATGTCATTCCTGTTACATGTTTGGTTTGTGGTTAAGAGGTTGAACAAATAGTTAGACATAAAGAACATGAACATATGATTCCTAGGCCTAAGAGGGTAAGTGGTATGCCTAATGCTCATGATGAGAATTAAGTTGCTATAGTTTTGAGCATGGTACTCCTCATGCATGGAGGAAAAGGGAAGCCCCTTAAGTTTAAGGTATGTTTGATGAATCCCTCACAATTAAGTTGATGACATGAGAAAGTATGATCTTGATCCAATGTTGAGGATAAGAACAAGTATGGCCTGGCACGGTTGAGTAGGTATCCACTTGTGCCTTAATAGCTTGCTAAAGTTAAGCATGTGGATGTAAACCCTTTACCTAAGGGTGTTTGTGACTGTGTTGTTAAGATGTAGTTCTTCCCATCCTGGGAGAGGGACCCTTGGGTAGGGTGTATACCAGTCTTGTTGGTTTAAGGTAACCTAAAGAGGTCTCATAGGATCTTGAGAAGCTAAGTGAAAAGTACATGGCATGAGCATGAACCTATAGACCCATATATAACCATCTCTAAGTGCATGTGGATGTGTTACCATGGAGGTAACTGGTATGGGCCTAACCAAGGTAGGAAGGTCACCATGACCCCTATGAAAGGATGGAAGTCTACCCTTGAATGCAGAAAGAGAGATGATGAAGGCTTGGGTAAGGTTCTAAGTTGGACATGTACTATAAGAAAATCCTTAGTCTATCCTAGGGTCAGGTAGGGATAAGACCGATGGAAGTAGGAGTTGCCTAATTCTCTAATTGCACATGACCATAGGGTCGGGAGGTAACAACTATCATCGTATGAGGGCCATGGGTTAGGAGATTGATCACCTTCATGAACTCATGGGACCCAAAGGGCAGATGAGTAGGGCACTCTCAGGATGCATAAGGGAAGAGGGGTGACCCTAAAAGTTCTGGCACCCTATAGACCTAGAGGAGATGACCAAGGATTGTGTGGTGACCCAAGTAGGTTTAAGACTAGTTTTCCATGGAAGTAACTTTGATATCAAGATGATTATGATGTAAAGACATAAGTTGCACGCTTTGACTTAGAATTGAAGGTGTACTGGAAATGTGGGATGTACCATCTCTACTCATGGAATAGGTAGAACTTTGTATTTGGACGGCCGCCAAATGCTTATTTCCTCTTGTTATGGGAGTGAGAGATAGGACAATACGCATGCCATAAACCAAGGATAAAAGATGAGGTGAGTTGGAACGTTGTCATGAGGTATGAGGACAGAGATGATAACATACCCTGGTAAAGTGAATGATACATGGATGGTTTGCAACCACTAAGAGGAATGAGGTGGTCACCTTATGAGGATGTTTTATCATGAGATATGATTCATACAAGGTTGAGTTTGATCACCAAGAAGAATGAGCTCAGAGTGATCTCAATAAAGATAGACTTGGAGTTTGAGTTTGAGATGATAAGTGAAATACATGGAAGTGTATGTCTTTAATGTTACCTAATACCTAAGGATGTGAAGGGGTAATGGATGCTCTGGTTGAGATATAGCTGCCTAGTATGGCTAAATGAGGTTGTTTGGCTAATCCTATGTTTGGAAAGGAGAGGTGTTTGGATAACACTCAGATGTAACGAGATATGTTGAAAAGTTAATGGTTGTTTGGTTAGCCAGCCTAAGCCTTGATGCAATGAAAGAATGGTCGTAGAGCCTCAAATGCACTTCTTTGGAAAGGGAGGTGATGAAACCCCGACTAGAGTGGTTTAATTAGGGTTTCTAAGGAATCTATGTTAAGGAATCATGACAATACAGGAGACCATGACTTAAGATCACCATATATTGTGGCACTACCAAGATATTAAGTGATAGTGGTACTTTAGATACTAAAGATAAGGCTGCATGTGGTATGTTGCCATGCATGACAGGAGGTGAAGGATGAACACTGATAACCCAGTGCATTGATATAAAGGATAAAGAGTCCCTGAAGGGGGAAGGGAGTCCATCTCTATGGATGTTGTAAGTATCCCCAGGACCAAGGAAGGTCGAGATGCAATATGGGTTATGGTAGATCACCTTTCCTAGATGACATGAGAAAGAAAGATTTCTGTCAAGGGACAGATCTGGTTGAACTACCCATGAGAGAGATGGTTCAACTACACCATGATGCGAGTTCAAAGGTTCTTGAGTTTGACCTAGAGGTTCCCTTCCAAAAGGTGGAAGTAGGTACATGAAGAACTCGATGTTAGTACAGTTTATCACCCCTAACTAATGATTAGTATAATCCAGACTAAAGGGTCTGATGAGAGCATGTGTGCTTGTTCAGAGTGATATCTAGAGACAGTTCTTGTCCTATGAAAAATGTGATGATAACCACCATCTCCAGTATCGGGGTTAAAGAAGCTCTATAAGAGAGGTTGTGTCGGTCACCACTTCAGTAAGGTGATATTGGTGAAAGGACCACGTGATGGTTAGAAAAGGACCACAGTGTGTGTAGCTGAAGTCACTTTGATCGTGCAATGGCTGAAAGGAGCCTAGAGATGACGAGAGTCGTGAGCAAATGCAAAGTAGACTGACATACAGTTCACTGTGGGAGAATATGTGACATGAAAATCTGACCCCTCTAAGTTATGGCTAAGAGAGATGAGTCCCCGATGCATGGGTTCTTTTGACATGGTTTGGTGGAGAAGGTTAAGTTTGACCTTACCCCTTAGGATAAAGTAATCTGTGATGAGTTCCATGTGTCCAATTTAGAATACTATGTGAGGTACCCTGACCATGTTTTGAGCAATGAACCTAGTGAGCCCCAAAGGAGGCTGAAATGGCCTGAGTCCACCTCTGCAATTTATAGACGCCAGGATGAAAGAACTCAGAGGAAAGAATATGTGATGATAAAGGTTCTTTGGAAGTGCCATGAGTACGATAAAGCCACATAGGGGCCAATGATGGACATGGAAAAGTCTTATTCTGAATTGTTTGTTTGCTTGATAGAATTTTGAGGACAAAATTCCTATAAGAGGGGAAGGATGTTATAACCCCAATTTTTGGATTCATTTGGTGAGAAATGCAATTTCTCATATTAAAGATATAATTTGTTTTGAAGACATGGATTTTGATTACAATAGCCTTGATGATTGTTTTGTGGGCTTTATTGGCTATTGGGCCCAAATAACAAGGAAATTCAATTAGTGAATGAATAATTGAATATTTGAGAAAAGAAAAATGTGGAAACCTCTAGAAGGCAAATCCAAAGAGGGATTTCGTGCCTCTTGGGTTCCTTTGGTTCCAAGGAGTCCAAAGTTGCATAAAGAGTACAATAAGAAAAGAAAAGATCAATTAAATATTTCTTTATTAGGAAAGAAATTGAAAATAATGGTAAAATGTGGAAAATAAGTAAAAAGATGTAGAATTGAGTTATCCTTAGTGGAATTTTGTATCCCAAGGATTCCTAATGATAAAAGGGATACCAATGAGGAAAATAAAAGAGAAATAGAGAGAGATACTCAAAAGGAGCTATTTTAATAAGAAATAAACAAGATAATGAGGAATAATAAAGAATAATGCATTTAGATGCATCTAGAAGGATAATAAATATACTTGGAAAATAATTTCGAAATAATAGAGTTTCTTGGGGTCCAAGGATCCCCAATAAAGAGGAAAGAAAGAGAAAATACCAAAATTGCAAAATAAAAGGATAATATGATACATTATAAATGAATTTTGTGATATTGATAAAAAGAAAGTATTTTCTATTAAAAAGATAAACTTAATTTCGTGCCAATGAAGTAAAAGGCAAGTACAAGGAAGATAAAGGATGTAATTTTCAAAATTATAATATTTAAAGAAATATCAAAGAGATGATGAAGAGAGAGGAGGTTGATTTTATAAAAGGAAAATAAGTTGGAAAAGAACTTAGTTTCTTCGTAGGCACGCAGTATGGGGCGTGGATACTTTCTTCGTAGGCACGCAGTATGGGGCATGGATACTCTCCCCTATAAAAGGGGTAGAGCCCAAGGTCGAGTTCCAGAGAGATCCTACGTCTCCCACTCTCTTTCTCATCTTCTTCTTCATCTTCTTCTCTCAAAACCCTAGGTTTGAGAGAGCAGCTTGATCTTTGGAGTGAGGAAGAGCTAAGGACAAGTGTAAGAGGAAGGAATGATGCTTCCTCTCTGACCGGGAAAGAGTCTAACCCGTCTCCACCCCCTGCGTGACGCTGCAGATGGACTGTAGGTCAGCCATGGTGGAGCTCTACAGGGCTCGTTTCCGGCCAACCGACCGCATGCCAGGAACACCATCACCTACGAGAGGGCATGTCATAGGAGGGGGAACTAACTCCGGTGGTCAACGGGTCCTGATCTGGGTGGAGGAACAATGCAGGTAGAGGCTAGGGTGGCAGCGACGCACTGTCGCGGGGTTGAAGATGAACATGTCCAATTTGACGAAAGTGCCCCTCCTAGGCGTGAGTAAGCAGTCTGCGGCCCGAGGGTAATAGTGATAATCAATTCTAATTTTAAGTCGACCCACAATGTACATGCACGGGAGTTCATTGCCTACGTGGCACCTCCCTATTGGTTGCTTTAAATTTTATTTTCTAAAATCATAACTAATTCTAGGAAACTCAGATTGAGACAAATCTTATATGAAAATTGATCCTCAAAATCCTGAGATGATGAATATAGTCATGTATGAGCTATGATGTTTATTTAATGAAATTGTTTATTGGACATAGAATTAAGGTTGTATTCAAATGGTGTGTTAATTATGTTGTATTCAAATGGTGTGTCACAAATTAGTTGGTATCAGAGCTCTAGGTTCGCTGAGTCTACAAAGACATAGAATTAAGGTTGTTGAGTCTGTTCTAGTGTCTTCCAATTTATCTGACAGTGTCTTCTTCTCATATAGGAGAAGAAGAACTTGAAGATGTCTGGATCACATAATGAACATGCTGCTGAGAGAAACATTGTTGTACTAGGATAAGGTGCAAGGGATCAAGCTAGGGAGGAACCAGTACTTGAGATTCCTCATCTTGATCAAGCTACCATAGAAAACCCAGCCTTCCATACTCTGTTCGGGCAGTTCATGGTGACTATGACACATATGGCAGATATGATGCCACCATCTGCACTGAGGGCATCAACCCACAATGAAGGACAAGGAGCCGGAAAGACTTTTGAGAGACTTCGCCGGGTGGGAGCCACAGACTATGCTAGTACAACTGACCCAACTGATGTAGATTTGTGGTTGACTGAGTTGCAAAAAGCCTTCAGAATCCTCAACATCCCAAAAGCATAGAAGGTGAGGCATGCTGTACAACTTCTGAAGGGGAGTGTTGGCCACTGGTGGACCATTGAGGAAGGCAAAAGACCAGGTGTTGAAGTCGGATGGGATGAATTTTGACGTAAATGTTTCGCTAGATACTTCCCTAAGACGTATCTAGATGAGAAGATCTCTCAGTTTGAGAGAATTAGACAAGGATAGATGAACATTAGTGAATATGAAGCTAGGTTCATGGAGCTTTTGTGGTTTTGTCTACACATGGTAGCTACTGATGAAGAGAGGATTCAACATTTTGAAAAGGGGTTGAACATTTATTTAACCACTCATGTGTCTACTCTAGAAAACAGGGAGAGGTTTGCCACTTTTGTGGAGTCTGTTAAGCGGATAGAGAGGTCTGCGATCGAGAAGAGATGGACCAGTAAAAAGAAAGTGTATCCTTAGTTTCATGGACAAAGGTCTGAAAGCTTCAAAAAGCTGAGGTTTTCTGCACCGACAGCACCATCAAGATTCAATCCCCAGACGCATTGGACATGAAGTAGGGGTAGAGGTCATAGTTTTCCTCTAAATAGAGCCTCTAGTACAACATCAACATCAGTGACAGGACCACCTAGGCAGAACTTGGGAAGCTACAATTGCTTCCAGTGCGGAAGTTCAGGATACTTAGTGAGAGATTGTCCTGAGAAAGTCAGGATTGTAACTCAACCCCAAAGGAAGAGTCAACAAGGCTCACAGAGGAGATAGTTTTCTAGTGGTGCTCGAGGATGTGGAAAATTTTCCCAAGATGGATCGTCGACACTCAACAACCGAGCACAGGGTCAACAGCAAGCAACAACTAGATTCTATGCTATGAATCAGCCTGAAGCAGTAGTCAATCCTAGGGTTGTGACAAGTTAGATGGAACTGTTTTATTTTGATATGTCTTCATCCTGCTTCGTATCTGTTTTAATTGATCTGGGTGCTACGCATTCCAATATCACTCGAGAAGTGATACATGACTGCAACATGATTGTTAGTCATAGAATAGATAGTTTGATGTTAGAAACCCCTTTGGTGGGATCTGTAGTGTTACATGAGGTGTGTTCTTCCTATAATCTTTCCTTTTCTGATCATCACAATCAGGTGGATCTTATAACACTTGAAATGCATGGGTTTGATATAATTCTAGGGATGGACACCTTAGAGAAGTATAAGGTTGTCTTGGATTATGGTTCCAAGTAGGCTGTGTTCATAGATGATGGTGACACATGGATATTTTAGGGATACAGAAAGATCCTCCCAACCTATTTAGTATCAGCTATGGTAGCTGAGAAGTTGATGAGACAGGGATGCTTTGCATTCTTGGCTCATGTGGTAGATACCATAATGGAAGGCCCTAATTTTTCTGAAGTTCCAATAGTTAGGGAGTTCGAGGATGTATTTCCTGAGGAACTTCTAGGAGTTCCACTACCCCGAGAGATTGATTTTGAAATTAATCTAATCCCGGGTACGCAACCAATAGCACAAACGTCGTACAGAATGGCACCTGCTGAGATGGTAGAGCTTAAGAAACAACCACTGGAGTTGCTTGAGAAGGGTTTTATCCAACTATTACTTCTTCATGGGGTGCTCTGATCCTCTTTGTAAAGAAAAAGGATGGGTCTATGTGATTATGCATCGACTATAGGCAGTTGAATAAAGTAACCATAAAGAACAAGTATCCTTTACCAAGGATTGATGACTTGTTTGATCAGTTGCGTGGTGCAACTATCTTTTCTAAGATAGATCTGAGGTCGGGATACCATCAGTTACGTATTAAGGAGAGTGACATATCTAAATCTTCTTTTAGAACGATATATGGTCACTATGAGTTCATAGTTTTGTTGTTTGGACTAACTAATGCAAGAGATGCATTCATGGAACTCATGAATAGAATCTTTCAACCTTTTCTCGATCAGTGTGTAGTCATCTTCATATATGACATCTTGATATACAATAGAGATGCTCAACAACATGAGAAGCACCTCTGTCAGGATTTGACTTTGCTAAGAGAGCATAAGTTGTATGCTAAGTTTAGCAAATGCGAGTTCTGGTTACCAGTTGTTTCTTTTCTTGGATATGTAATATCTACTTCAGGTATTCGTGTTGATCCTAAGAAGGTAGAATATGTCTTGCAATGGGAACATCCAAAGACACTGACAGAGCTATGCAGTTTCCTAGGGTTGGCAGGCTATTACAGGAGGTTCATTAAGAACTTCAGTTCTATAGCTTTACCCCTAACCAAGTTGACCAGGAAGGAGGTTCCTTTTGTCTGGAATGATAAGTGCCAACAATCTTTCTAGTTGCTGAAGGAAAGGTTAGCAAGTGCACCTGTGCTGGTGTTACCTGAATAAGGAAAGGGGTACATAGTCTTCTGTAATGCATCTAAGAACGGTCTAGGATGTGTGTTGATGCAAGATAAGCAAGTGATTTCTTTTGCTTCTCGACAACTTAAGAAATACGAGGAGAATTATCCAACACATGATCTAGAGATAGTTGTTATAGTTCATGCTCTGAAGATCTAGAGACATTATATCTATGGAGAAACATTCCAGATTTTCACAGACCATAAGAATTTAAAGTATATCTTCTCACAACATGAGTTGAACATGAGGCAACACCGCAGGATGGAGTTAATCAAGGACTATGATTGTATAATAAATTATCATCCTGGGAAGGCCAATGTGGTTGCTGATGCTTTAAGTAGAAAATCAGCAACACCAGCCTTAGATAAAGCATACTTGAACTCCTTAGTGTGCTTTAAAAGAGATATGCTTATCTCCTTAAGGCAAGACAATGCACAACTTAAGGTTTCGTTGTTAGCTGGGTTGTTAGCTGAGATGCAAGTGAAACCTACACTGATGCAGTAGATTAAAGAAGCACAACAGACTGACATTGTGATTCAGCAGATAAGGTATGAGTATGGTACTGAGAAATGAGATGTTTTCCATGAGTCAGAGAATCAGGTAGTCTGTTACCATGGAAGGATGGTAGTACTAGATGCTGATGACTTAAGGAAGTTAGTTATGGAATAAGCTCATTCTTCAATGTATGCCATGCATCCAGGGAGCACCAAAATGTATCATAACTTAAAAGATATGTATTGGTGGCCTGGTTTGAAGAAGATGTAGCTGAGTTTGTTATGCGGTGTCCAGTGTGTCAGCAGGTTAAAGCTGAACATCAAAAGCCTGCAGGAACAATGCAACCTTTACCTATACCATCGTGGAAATGGGATCATGTAACCATGGACTTTGTGGTTGGTTTGCCTAGAACAGCCAAAAGTCATGATTCCATTTGGGTGATAGTTGATAGGTTGACTAAGACAACACATTTCATTCCTGTCAAAACAACCTACACTGCTAAGAATCTTTCACATATATACATAGATGAGATAGTGCGTTTGCATGGGGTTCCAGCTACTATCATTTCTGATAGAGGTCCCCAGTTCACGAGTCATTTTTGGGAGTGACTCCATAAAGCTTTGGGTACGCAGTTAAGGTTTAGCACAACTTTTCACCCGTAGACAGATGGACAATCTGAGAGGACCATACAAACTTTGGAGAACTTGCTTAGGGCATGTGTCCTTCAATTTGTAGGAAGTTGGGATCTACACCTGAGCTTGATAAAATTTTCTTACAACAATATCTATCACCACAATATTGAAATGGCACCATATGAAGCATTATATGGTAGACATTGTAGATCTCCTTTATGTTGGTATGAAACATGATAATATCAACTTTTGGGTCCTGAGTTAGTACAACAGAAAACTGAGAAGATTAAAGTAATACAATAACAGTTGAAAGCTGCCCAGGATAGACAGAAATCTTATACTAATAAGCGTCAAAGACCCTTAGAATTCCATGTTGGAGATAGAGTGTACCTCAAGGTCTCACCTTGGAAAGGTATCCTTAGATTTGGGTAGAAGGGCAAGTTAGCACCTAGATTTATTGGGCCTTATCCAATCATTGAAAGGATGGGAAAGGCAGCCTATAAGCTGGAGTTGCCACCTGAGCTGCATAGATTGCACGCAGTGCTTCATATCTCTATGTTGCGGAAGTGTCATCCTGACACAGAGTTAGTTCTGCAACCTGTGGAGGTAGAACTAAATGATGATATATCATATGTTGAAGGACCTGTGTTGATTCTTGATAGAAGAATCAAAAAGCTGAAAAAGAAAGACATATGTCTTGTGAAAGTTCTCTGGTATCATCGTAGCATTGAAGAAGTTGTGTGGGAGCTAGAGGAAGAGATGAGGAGGAAGTACCCTTCTCGTTTCTCTTGATGTTTCATTGATGATTTTAGGGACAAAATCCTTGTAAGGGGTGGATAACTTGTAACATCCCTGACATGGGTTATGCTTTAACCCTAGGTGTTTTGCTTAATAAAGTTTATTAGATGCTTGCTCTTATCTCTTTAAAATTAATTAAGGCTCACGAGGAACTTATATTTCAATTTTAGTCCTTTTTGAACAATGTTGAAAACAATGTTTTGATTGTTGTGGATTAAAGTGCAATTTACCCAAGTTGAGGGGTTAATTTGCAAATGTTGCATGATAATATGTTCCTCATGTGTTGAAGCATCATGAAAATGAAGATGATGCAGAGGTGTGGCTAGTGAAAGCCTGGGTACCAAGAAAGAGCTGATTAAACAATCTTGGTACATTAAAACCTAGTTGTGGGGTAATGTGCAATTTACCCAAGACCTAGGGTTCAATATGCAAAATTTCCACTTCAAAAAGGTCCCTAATATTTCTTGGCATCTTGTAAAGGCAAGAAAATGAGAAGGTCATCTCATTTGAGCTATTTTGAAGGAGAGATAATCTTGATATTAAAATAATCAAGATTTAAGCATAATTGAAACTTTAATAATGAAAAAATAAATAAAATAATTGAAGGGCCTTCAACCAAAAACGAGATGGTTTAATTTTCTCAAGTGTGAACATCCTTGTGCCTTGCAAAGGCCATGAAATATCCTAAGGAGGTGAAGACTCCACTCACATTATTATAAGAAAAAGAAATATCCACTAACTTATGGATATTAATATTAAAAGGGTTAAGGTGCTTAATTTATTTTCCTTTAATTCATGGATAATGGAGACGAATTAGGAGGTGAGGAATATATCTTTACATGCAAGGAATTAAGGGGGAATAGGTGGAACCAATTTTGGAATTAAAAGATTTTTATAAGGCATTTTCTCTCTCATTGAATTTCTTATAAAAACACCTTTTTTAACTCAATTCAAAGGCTTTTTCGAATCCACTTTCTCTCTTTGCTTGCAAAATGACCAAGGGAGCTTTGGAGGATTAGAAGGACAACCCACAACCTGTTGGTAAGCTTCTTGACTTCCTTTTACCTTAAATCCATGGTGGAAATCGAAAATAAATGCATGATTTCTTCTTATCTCGATCCCATCTTCAATTCTAACCATTCCTTTTCACTCAAAGCTTGAGGACGAGCCTTAGGATAGTGAAAGGGGTTGCATCCACCATTATTGATGTGATATTGAAGATTTGAATATCAATTGGAGGCGGGTTATATAACTTGAACCCATCTACATTGTTATTTAACTATCAATCTTGCGATTTCGTTGATTCCTTCATCTTCTTGATTAATTGTTTGTTGAAATTGGTAAATTCATGAAATCAGAAGTACTATGAGTTACATGGACGAAGGTAGATGATGATGAAATCACCTTGGACACTCTTCCCAAGGAATTTCTATTCCAATCGGTTTCAACAAAACCGTTTGGAATTAAAAGGTTTCATCAAACCGTTAGGAACTAAACAGTTTCAAACCATTTGGGATGGTTGACCATAGTTGATCATTTGGAGATTTGATGCTAATGTTGATGGTTGATGAACCATTAAATTTAATTGATTAATTGCAAAGGGTTCATTAGTTGGAGGTTCATCAATTACTAAACCCTAATCGGGTTAAGTACTGAAATTCCAATTGATTGATTTAGATTTTTGGGTTGATTAACCCAAACGGTCTCAAGACTGTTTGGAGGTCAATCAAGACCGTTTGGAGGTCTAGGGTTAAGTATGGTTGAATAATTGATGGTCCAGAGATACCAAATCGAAATGCAATTAATAATTAATTTGATGATCAATCCAATGATCTAAACCCTAATGGAATTTCACAAATTCCAAGGATAGGATGGGGCAAATAGTCTCAAGACTGTTTGGAGGTCATTTAAATGACCTCAAGATCGTTTGAGGTCAGGTCATATCAAAATGTTATGATGATTCATTGATTTCAATTGAATCAGTTCCACAATGTTGATCATTGTTGGCTTCTCTATTTCAAAACCCTAATGGAAGGTTTCTTGAGTAGAAATCCTAGATCAATTGGGTTCAAAACCCTAATTGATGGTCCAATTGAAGGATGATTCAATATTTTAATTGATGATGAAATCAAGGATTCAATTGATAATCGGTTCATCTATTGAAACCATGAATTGTTTAAGTGTTGAAAGAACTTTTTGGTCCATTCGGTTTTGAGAGGGTTTGGACCAAACGGTCTTAAGACCGTTTGGGTCCAAACGGTTTCAAACCATTTGGAGACCCAAAGTTCAATCAGTTTCAACACCTTTCTTGTCCAATCGGTTTCAAGGGCAATTTTCCCAAATGGTTTTCAATCAATTGAATTCTGAGAACTAAGATCGTTAAGGGTCTAAGTATTTCTTTCTGAGGTTCAACATGGTTAATCCATTTGGATACCTCATATAATTGAAGGTCCAATATGGTCAATCCAATTGGATACCAAATGCAAGTGAAGATTCAATTGGTTAATCCAATTGAACACCTAACGTAATTAAAGGTTCAATTGGTCAATCCATTTCGATATATCATGTAATTGAAGGTTCAATTGATCAAACCAATTGGAGACCTAATGTACTTAGATGATTGATACCCTTAGTGGGATTAATCATTGGTGCATAATGATGTAACAATTCAATTCATCATGCTAACCATAAATGCATGTATTTGAATAAAGTGTAGGCTCAATCTAATCAAGAATTGAGTAGTGGACATCCTGAGTAGGATGAGAGTGAAAGATTCATTTATGAATGATAATCATGTAGCAACTAAGTCTAAAACATTAAAAATGATGTGATATACAATTAGGGCATGATCCTTGATAAAGAGATCATAAAACCCTAAGTGAGTTGATTAATGAACTCAAACCCTAATCTAGGGCAATTTAGAGTGAAACCCTAATCTAGGGGGATAATGTGCTATGAATTTAGGATAATGACATGACTAACCCTAATTCAGGGTATTTGTGTGACAAACCCTGATTTGGTGTGAATAGTAAAACCTAACCCTAATTTGGGTGTTGGGATATGACAATCCCTGATGTGAAGTGAATAGTAAACCCTAATTATAAAATAGGGTAAAGGTGTGTGAAACCCTAATTCTGGGTTATATTATATAGCATAAAACTCTAATCTTGGACAATGAAATGATGAATCATTGGTCCTATTTGTGCAAACGGAATGAGTAACCCTGATTGACATGAAATGGGAAACCCTAACCCTGATAAGGGAATAATGGTGTTACCCTTGAATAGCATGAAACTGAATGATGATTGATATATATGTTATCATGTGTGCTAACCATGCAGGTATCTTGAGATGTTGAATATAGCTAGGTATGAGCTATAATGTTTATTTATTGAAATTGTTTATTGGACCTTGTGTGCCATGATATGCCTTGTTACTTAGTGAAAGGTAACAAGAGAATTAATGGGCCTCAAGTCCTATAAGAGATGCTTGTGAAGCAAGTATCATGTTTACCTTGGTCAGATGACCTGAAGGTGATAGTTACCTGAAAAGATGGTAACAATGCTCAGTGATGAGCTAAGGGTTTGAATACCCACAACCATATGATTATGGTATTGAGATTTTGAAGGGATGATAATTCCCAGTATTGAAATGAGGGACTGAGATCCCAATGTCATATAAATACCGAGAAGTACTTGATGAAAGTAGTATATGTTTCTTTGTGGCATTTGTTGTAATAAGTTATGTTTGAAAACTTGGCTGATGCTAAAAGAATATGATAATGCACTTAATTAATCAAGTGAAAGCTATTCATGTAGTGCTCTGACCATAGATCCATCATCGTCAGTAGTTGGTGATGGTGAAACAGGTTTTCCTACGGGATCTCCTGGAGTTCACATATTTTTGAATATGTGAGGGTTGATGGGAGAAAATATCTGTAGTCCTAATGGGGGAATTGATGGAAGGTAAACATTAAACCTATCAATCCTTCATTATATGTGTCGGGATGGATGAATCATGAATCTCCCGATCATGTTAATGCTGGATCGATGGAGGTAAACATGAAATCTCTTGATTGCAAAGAGAGTGCAACCGCCGCTGTAGCTCTATAGAGAAGATGCAACTATACCCTGGCAAGCTATGTAGTAGAGGCAGAAGATGTCCTGCATGTGGTCCCTCACTGACCGAGATGTGGGAGGTCTTGGAAGTCGGCTCTTCCATTGACCTATGTATGGTACCAATTTTGATTTAGCAATGGTCGGTTAGAGTATGAGTGGTATACCTCATCTCCTCAGCGCTTAAGTTTGATTGTAAAATGTAATCTTCCGTGTAGCGTATGCGCTTAATATTGAAATACGAGAATTACTGGTTGATGATTATCTTGTTTAGTATACTCTTTATAGATAAATTTTATATAAGTCATTTATCCAATACTTAAGTTGCTTTATCAAGTTATATCTGAAATGCTTAAGTATAAATGTTGCTCTAATTTGCATAGATAATGGATTTATTTGTTGTTGAATATATGATTCTACTTCTCAGTTTATTTCTTTTAAACTACAATATCAGTGTTTTCGGCAGAGAGTTATATCTCTCGCTGGGGAAATTTTATGAATTGTATCACCCCCATGGGATCCAACATTTTTTAGGTAGACGCAGACAAAGAGGCAGAAACCCTATAGCAGTGGAAGAGTAGTAGCAACAACAACAGGGACAACAATGATATCATACTGGCTATCATGTGTAGTATATAGAGTCCTATGTGTCTTCCATGTACTCTCAGGTCCTTGGAGTTAGTGCTTTTGATAATTTGATCTGAGATTTTGGCTTTATGCCTAGAGGATTTTGTTACTTGTGCTTTTTAGCAAAGCAATGATGTATATATATTCCTCGAGAAGAGATAGTGAAGTAAATGTACTTGGTGAACCAATATGTAAATATAATATTGTGGTTCTTGTTTAAAAGAGTTTTCTTGAGAATGGATCTCATTGTAAATGGTTTTAATTTTTATTGATTTTCAATAATCTGCTATTAACGATAACTTCTGCTTAGTTAATTACGTTGTAATTGAACGGTGCATCACAAAAGCTCTCTTCTCCTGCCACTGGTGTGCTCGGCGCCCTTCTCCTCACACCGCTGCCTCTGTCTCCACACTACAACCAACACTAGGCCCTCCTCTTCTTGTTCTAGTAGCATGCTCTTCTTCTTTCTTCTCCATCCTTACCAACAGCAAGTACGACTGTGTGGGATGGCACTGCCGTGGCTGTGTTGGCTGACCACACTGTCGTGTTACCCAGCACGGCCGTGTGGTCGGCCAACACAGCCACGACCATGCCAGCCCACATGACTGTGCTTGCTGTTGGTAAGGAGGGAGAAGGAAGAATAAAAGGGTATATATTCAAATGAAATCAATTATGAATTTGTATTGAAATCAATTATATGATGAAATCAATTATGTTCAATTATATGATGAAATCAATTATGTTCAAATCTTGTGATGAAATCAATTGTAATGAAACCCTAACAGTTACATGAATCCCTATTGCATGATGAAACCCTAACATATACATACTCTATATGATACCTAAAATTGTGATGAAACTAGGATTGCAGGTATTGGAATGACAACATACATGTATTTGTTGGCCTAGAAACTCATCCGAGATTTAGTCATTAGGAGTAAATCTTAGATAGTCCCCAGTTTGGGACTATTCTTGAACACCTAATCTCACTTAGGATGTAAGTGTATAATGTGTATTGGGTTTTCAAGAAAATTTCAGTAGCATTTCCCTGTTTGTTCTCTAAGTACATATGTACTTGGAGAACAGTGGGGAAATGCTGCCAAAATTTTCTTGAAAACCCAATACACATTATACACTTACTAGTGAGATTAGGTGTTCAAGGATGGGATAGGTGGTACATGTACATTTATTATATATAAGAATGACATCACATGTGTAATCTTTATCTTGATGATGAACACGCATGGACACTAAAAATGTTGAAATCAATGTTATAGAATATGATACCAAGATTAAATGATGTTACATGAAACCTAGGATATGAATGATGAAACTAGGATTGTAGGTATTGGAATGACAATATACATGTATTTGTTGGCCTAGAAACCTGTCCAAGATTTACTCATTAGGAGTAAATCTTGGATAGTCTCCAGTTTGGGACTGCTCTTGAACACCTAATCTCACTTAGGATGTAAGTGTATGATGTGTATTAGGTTTTCAAGAAAATTTCGGTAGCATTTTCCCATTTGTTCTCTAAGTACATATGTACTTGGAGAACAGTGGGGAAATGTTGTCAAAATTTTCTTGAAAACCCGATACACATAATACACTTACTAGTTAGATTAGGTGTTCAAGGATGGGATAGGTGTTACATGTACATTTATTATATATAAGAATGACATCACATGTATTTGTTAACCCTAGACCCTAATCTTGTGCTAATATATAGTTGTTCTCCCTTTGATCATAGAATTGATAGATCATGGATGTCCATTTACAATCGCTGCACCCCAAAGTTTATATCTGGTCTTGATCAATTTATTAGATTTGACGAGGAACATAGGAAACAATCTAGAGATAGGTTCTACTATCCATGTAGGCATTGCAGTAACAACTTGAAAGTCAGCACTGGTGACGAAATCAAAATTCATGTCATGTGTAACGAGATTTTACAAGGCTATACAGAATGGCACTGGCATGGAGTGATTTCAAAACTGAAACCAGTGGATGTCGGTAGCAGTGCTTGGGTGGAAGAAGAAATTACCTCCGATGACGTAGATGTGAACGAACCCATTCTAGTAGACATCGTTGATGCGATGTTGGATAGTTGTGGGGTAGAGCACACTGATCCACCTCCCATCTTTAAAAACATTGTGCATGATGCTGAGATACCATTATACACATGTTGTACTAAGTTAAAGAAGCTTAGCACTGTGTTGAGATTGTATAAGTTGAAAGCTAACAATAGATGGAGCGACAAAAGCTTCACTTCATTGTTGACTTTGTTGAAAGAAATGCTTCTTGAAGGAAACGATCTGCTAATATCAACATACTGGGTAAATAAATTGTTGTGCCCAATGGGAATGGAGGCCAAGAAGATACATGCATGCCCAAATGATTTTGTATTATTTCAAAAGGACTATGTGGATTTGAAAGATTGTCCAAAATGTGGTGCGTCACGGTATAAATTGACGACATCGGGGGAGTCCAAAATTGGTTCTCCTTCCAAGGTGATGTGGTATCTACCTATAATATCACAGTTTTAATGCTTGTTTGCAAATATGATAGATGCGAAGAATTTGAGGTGGCATGAATATGTTAAGAAAAATAATGGTGGGATCCTACGACATGCGTCTGATTCCCCACAGTGGAAGAAGATTGATCTATTGTACCCCAACTTTGGTGAAGAAGATAGGAATCTAAGACTTGGGCTTTGTGCAGATGGGATGACTCTATATGGGACATTGAGCAGCCAACATAGCACTTAGCTAGTCATGCTTGTTATATACAATCTTCCTCCCTAGTTGTGTATGAAAAATTAGTATGTTATGCTGTCGTTGTTGATATCGGGCCCTAAACAACCTGGAAATAACATCGATGTTTATCTTGAACCTCTGATTGATGACTTAAAGAAACTCTGGGGTGAAGGTGTGATGACCTATGATGCTTCATGAAGAGATACATTTTGTTTACACCCTATGTTGTTTTGCACTATTAATGACTTTCCAGCATATGGGAATTTGTTTGGATATAGTGTCAAAGGAGCTAAAGTGTGTCCTATATGTGAAGAGAACACTGATTCAATAAGACTAAAACATGGCGGCAAGACTATATATCTTGGTCATCGAAGGTTTCTTTCAAAATTCCATTTGTATCATAGGAAGTGCAAATCATTCTATTGATGAAATGAGGAACGGAGTGCACCTAAACCTATACCAGGGGATGTAGTTTATGAAAGAGTAAAAGACATTGTCAATGAATTTGGTAAGAGATCACAATGTACTATGGCCACACAGAGTGACAATTCTTCATTTAAGAAGAAGTCAAAATTTTGGGATCTTCCTTATTGGAGTTCTTTGACAGTCAGGCATTGTATCGATGTCATGCACGTTGAGAAAAATGTATGTGATAGTGTCATTGGTACTCTGTTGAATATACCAGGTAAGTCTAAAGATGGGATAAAATCTAGATTGGACCTACGTGAAATGGGAATAAGGTCACAATTAACATAATTATGTGAAATGGGTAATAAAAGAACATACTTACCTCCCGCTTGTTACACTTTGTCTACAAAGGAGAAGAAAGCTTTTTGTGAATGCTTGTCAAATGTTAAGGTGCCACAGGGTTACTCATCCAACATTCATAGATTGGTATCAATGAAAGATTTGAAGTTGATAGGTCTTAAATCTCATGATTGTGACACTCTAATGAAACAAATATTTCCTGTGGCAATTCGATCTATATTGCTGAAGCATGTAAGGTTTGCAATCACCAGAATTTGTTTCTTTTTCAACAATCTGTGCAGTAAAGTTATTGACTCTGATACTCTCGATAATTTGCAAAGAGAAGTGGTTGCTACCCTATATCAGCATGAGATGTATTTCCCTCCTTCATTCTTTGATATCATGGTGCATCTTGTTGTCCACTTGACTAGGGAAGTGAAAATGTTGGGACCAGTTTTCTTGCATTGGATGTATCCCTTTGAACGATACATGAGCATTTTTAATGGTGATGTTTGAAACCGTTATCGGCCTGAATGGAGTATTATTGAGGGTTATGTGATGAGAGAGGTTATAGATTTTTGCAATGACTTTCTGAGTGGTAATGACACTCCCGTTAATGACAAGAATATTGAGGATGGCAAAGGAATTTTGGGATCACGGGTGAAAGTAATCAGCCGTGAGCAGTTGGAATAAGGTCACTTGTATACTTTTACACAAAATGGACGAAGTGAGTGTGTATATATGAGGTCAATTGATCTGAAATTATATATAGGTTAAAAAGAAGACATCCAGACCATCTAGGCCTCCACCTCCACATCCTGCATTACCAAGTTCGGTTCCAACTGACCTAAAATTCCCATTAGGTCCTGCTTGTAAGGGAATGGCAGTATGGCTACGCGCACATAATATACATTGCCCTATAGTTGTTTCTTTAGAAGTGGATTATGCATGTCTATCATATGAAATCTCTCTATTCATAAAAGATATTATTGAGTTGCTTATCTATGATTGGCTGAATACATCAATGATAGAGGCATGTATAAGGTGAGATCTTGTTTATACATCCATATACCTTGTGTAGGATCCGGTGATCTGGTTTCTTATATATTAATGCATACGTAATACATGTTTTTTAGTTGCTTAATCAAAATTCAATGTAAACAATTTGGATTAGAATATGTGGGATTTTTGATTCCATCATTTATTAGTTTGGTAGCTAAAGACCCTGATAGCGTTCAAAAGTACTATTGTGATGATTTTACAAATTTTGGTCAAAAAAATAAGACGATAATAATAGCTCCATTAAATGTGAAGTAAGTTTACTCTGCTTATAATTTGGACTTAAGAAAATTACATTTTTATTTTGGATTTTGAGTTATTAATTTTTAACTTTTTTACCTCTAGCACTAAGCATTGGGAGTTACTTGTTATTCTCCCCGAGATGTTCACTATCTATTATCTAGATCCTACGGGGAGTACATTGAATCCAAAAATTGGACACGTAGTGAGAATGGCATTATTCTGGTGAGAAATATTTCATTTTTATATCCGTTAACATCTGTTATTACATTACTATTTAATTATGCATTTTATTGTGTTACATTAACATGTAGGGGTTTAGATGCATTCAAAAAGGTTGGAGGAAAGGTCCCCAGTAAAAGGAACCAGCCAATAATTTGGGAGAATGTGAAAGTAAGTTCCTAACTCCAATGTATATGTTATTTATGTGAACTGTGCTTATTGTGTTTTTTAATATTTTGTATCCATTTTATAGTGTGCTACACAAGACAACGGGTGGGCATGTGTATACTATGTGATGTGGTTTATGGACATGATTATCAAACATGCAGATGAAATCAATGCCATACCTAAGGTATTATATATATTCTCATTAGATAGTATGAAATATATCAATCTTATTTATTTATTATTACTTATATATATATCATTCTCTTTTCTGGTGTTTAAAATTGACCCCACTATAGGTAAAGCCTTAAAAGATGTACATGCTCTATATATGATGGAAGTATTAAATGACGTAAGAGAAGAATGGGCAAGACCCATACAAGCAGTGGGGACTGTAAGATATAATTGGGATACTGATAGCAATGATGAATGATATTTTGTAAATGAATGTTTATACATGTGTTTCTACATGTCTGAATGTTTCTACATGTATTTGAATGTTTCTACATGTGTGAATGTGAAAATTGAATTGATGTCTGAATGTATCTACCTATGTGTGAATGAGTGAAAAGAATATTTGTTGATTTTTCATGTTTGTGGCCTATTTGTTGGCTGATATCAATGGATGTCGTAAACCTATAGTTCAGAACTAAACTGTAGGTTCTCATCCTGCTGACCAGCAAGAACATGTCAGAAAACTGATATGAAAAAAAAAATCAAACCACAAGCGTCAATTATTAGTATAAAACTGACAACAAAGGCTTACAACATCGATTAATAGCAAAAAACTCCTGCCTAATGTGACCAGACACCACGGCCGTGCTGTGGCGGAAGGTGATATGTCCACAGGTGTCGGTTATTGGTCTAAAACCGACAACAAAGGCTTACAACATCGTTTTATAGAAAACAATGCTACCTAATGTGACCAAACACTGTGGCTGTGCTGTCCAGCACGACCGTGGCGACAGGTGATATAGCACCTAATGTGGCCAGACACCACGATCGTGTTGTCCAGCACGACCGTGGCAACAGGTGATATGGCGTCGGTTATTAGTGGAAAAATGACGCCGATAGTGTCCTAGATGGCGCCCTTTTTGTGGTGCGGATGATTATAGTTTCGGTTTGGTTACGTATAACCGACGCCTATGGGGGCCCTGCTGGCGCATTTTCGGTGGTGCAAAGTGTTGTGGCATCGGTTTTAAAATCGACGCCGAAGGGTTCGACTTTTAGCGGCGCCCACATAGGCGTCGCTTGGAAACCTTCGCTAAAAGGTCTTAAATAACTGATGCCAAAGGTCGGATCTATAGCAGTGACCTTTTCTTTCAACTTATGCCCCAGTAGCAACCTAATAGACTAATCACCAAAAAGTTGATCAAATTATATTCCCAATATGAAATTATTATGTCCTAAATCAATCATTCATCATTGGTCAACTCTAAGGTGAAAAGCTCACTAAGGGAAACTATATAAGGTAAAATTTTCTATCTAGGAGACAATTTAAATTAGTCAAGACTCTGAATACCTTAATGCTCTGATACCATGCTGTAAAGTCATAGTCTCTACTAAAAACTCATGGTAAACAAAAACACCAATGTGAAGTAGTAGAATTTTAAACTTTGACTATTTCAAATGTATGAAGAATACATTACTGTTATGGGGTGAACTTTTGAAATCTCTAAATCTCCAACGACATATTTAAATTCATATGTTTAAGTTATATCAATAATTTCTAAGTGTTTTGATGCTCAGATCATGTTTAAGGTCCCTAAGTTTGTGTCTTTTTGAGGTAATTGATTGATTGGTCAAATAGTAGTATTTTGGTACAAAATTTAATGGAATGTAGTTATGATGATGCTAAAGTTAAGATCAAAGTATCATGAAATTGAAAGATTCCTATAGGAAGTTGTTTGAGTTAGAAAACAATTGAGTAGTAGATATTGTTAGTAATTTCTTTGATCAAAGTTTAATGTTATGATGGATGTCACACAGTTTGTAGATAAAAAGGACACCCAAACACGGAAAGGACGAACAGACCACACAACCACACATACTTCCTGCATGTCCATTTTTATACTCCTGGTAGTAGCTGATTCTTACACTTTGTGTGATAGTTAAACAATTCATGACAACTAACCACTCACCCACTATCGTGTTTTTTGTTGCACACGATTGGTTAGTGCACTTGGTGACTCAGCGGTTATAGTTTATAAACTATTAGTTACTTGTGATGGTTTGTGTGTCAAGATATGTACATATATCAAGGTGGCTGCTTTAGTAATAGTTTCCCCTCCTCTCATCCTCTTCCCACCAAGGCCAGAGGCCCTTTTGAGAATCAAGAGTGCTAGGAGAGGTTGTTGGTCGGTGTCTTACTGAATCATCGCCGACTTCATGGCACAGAAGAATACAACATACAACGACGGTAGTTTCCTCACCATGAGTAAGCCACGTGGCGGCTCTGTTAATGGAACCATGCAGTGAGTTTTTGAGGATCTCATAGTTCTTTACGTATAGAAGAGGCTGCTGACAGCAGAAATCTTGTGGGGGGCAAGTCCTAAGGAAGCGGTCAAGAACTCAACTAGCCGTGGAGGTCAATCCTGGGCGCAGAAGTTGAGGGCAGACTCACAGGATGATGAGAAGTTGCTAAGTCACTGGTGATCGCTCGTTAGAGTTGGGCCAAGCGGCGGAGTCTCTCACAGACGGAGAACAGACATGCCGGTGTTGGGTTTGTCGTGCAGAGGATAGTTCCATTTCTCCATCTTGGCAACTGGGGAACGTGGCTGACCCTAGGTCGTTGAAGGAGGAGGAAGAGGTTGTAGCTATGTCGCAGTGCCTTGAGCAGACTATGGTGGTGTGTGTTCCAGGAGACGACGCAGGTCGGGTGTCGAGGAGGAGACACAAAAGAAGAAGACTTGGGAAAAGAGAAATGTTGGCAAAGAAGAGACGAAAGTGCTTTATCTCTCGCAAAAATCTTCCTTACAACGACAGTGCTCTGGATCATGGAGAACAAAAGACGCTGCGGCGGTGCACATGCACGCCCAAAACTAGGAGAGGACGGGCAGCCGATCGCGTCAAATGCAAGGAGAGACAGAGAGAGTTTGATTGTGAGAGAATAGGGAAAGAGATCAGACAGGTTTCCAAGAACCAGTGAACCGGCTGGCTCAACGTGAGCCCAACAGCGTCGGTGGCCACGTGGTAGCGACATATTGGCCAAAGAAAGGTAATATTCCCAGAACTTCTATAATTCATAGAAAATAGCTCCAATGTCTGAAAAATACATGGTACCAAAATGTTCAGAAAAATGTGTAGAACACAGTAGAATGATAATATAAGACTTTTGATGCACAAATATTAGTGATATCATGTAAGATGTGAGATATTCTTTTCGCTTCTAATAAATAATAAATGAAGATCTAAAATTATGAGAATATGTCACTAAGTCTATAATCATGTTTAGAATACATATGATGTCAGTAATTATGATTTTGATGCATGAAATCATGTAATTTGTTTAGAATGTCTATTTTGGGCTAATAACCCTAAATATATTGCAATAAATACATGCATGATTAATAAATGATGAAATTTAAAGAATAAGTTCATATCTATAATTGGAAGCTAATTTTCAGTTATGAGATCAGGATGATGCACAGAATTCATGTTATACTAAGATGACCCTTGATACATGAGTTGTAACCCTAATTTGAATAATGTATATAAACTAGGGTTAATATGTGCACAAAAAGGATATGGAAGCTAATGTTTAGATAAACAACCATAATCTGAAAAATGACATCAGTGAGATAATACCAAGACAAGAATAGAAGTAACAATGAGAATACCCTAATGAACTAAGATAAACCCTAATGAACACGATTAGGGTTAAGATGATATGTAAGATGATGAGAACCTGATAATAGTATATGGTCTTATCTCGATCAGGTTTAACCAAGCTTATTGTTGACATCAATGATATGTGATTATGTTATCTCATTGGAAGGTATGCCATTACCTCTTACTTGGCTTATTATACATTATTATTGTGTTATATGTAGTTAAATACTTGGCATATGGTATTGGATGGGATGACTGTTCTTGTATGATATCTTGCTTGATTTTCCATACTTATGGTTATGAACACATGAAACATAAGATATATGATCCATCATATGATAGCACTAAACTCTTTGGTAGTACAGTGCATTGAAGTGATCTCAAACTCTTTGGTAGTATATCACATGTGTTAGAACTCAAACTCTTTCGCAGTAGATGACATGTAAAATGATCTCAAAATCATTGGTAGTAGATCATAAGGCCTAAAAAAATCAAAGCCCTAGGGGCAGATGTACGAGATATATGATGGAAATGTGCTTAAAATATATGTGTTCTCTTTTGTTAATGAATATCTTTTTGCTAGTATACGCTTTTCCTTGTATTTGTTTATTACTTCCAAGTATTAGTTTTATCTTATTGCCAAGATATGATGAGAGGTATATAAAAGACACGTAGGCATACTTAGTACAATATTCTTGATTATTGTGCTGGCGTGTACCACATGTAATCTTTTGTTTAGGTTGTGGTTATGCTTTTGAAGATCCAGGATAGTTGAGAGTTGTGTGGTGAGCTGATGTATAGGTGGACCTGTTGTCTTAAGATCCTATAGTTTGGTAGTAGTACATGTATATGTATAAGTTTGTTGTTCAATATGTAATATCAAATGTTGTAACAATTCATTATGTAATTATATGTTGAATGGTGAACATGTTCTGTATGGTTTTATTATTGTTCATGTGCATGTGCTACTGATTGTTTCCTTCTGATTTCCTCTAATTTTCTTCTTCTTAGCTTGGTGTGTGGTGTTTAAATTGGAATTCTCTTTGAGGTGAGGTTTCAATTTGAACGTCACACATTAGATTAAGTTTTAGAAAATTTGGGGATGTCACAATTACAAATTTCCCAATAAGGGTGTATAATTTTTAAAAAATAGGATCTAGGTAGAGGAAGACTAGAACCAAATCAACTTGTCTCCAAACAAAGACAACTATATATATATGGACAACTATGTCCAAGTTAGATGGTTGAATTTATATCTCTTAGCCTTAGATAGGTTCACCAAGCTTCCAATGCACACTCTGATCCTATACCTGGGTGGTTGGGATCACCCAACAAGAGAGAGATAAAGGTATGTGTAAATCAAAAGGAATAAGGTCAAATATAAAGTGCAACATCGCATAAATAAAATGGTTCATTATAAAAAGAGATTTCAAGAGAATGAGACAAATAATCAAATAATAAATAGAAGACAACCATAGATCAATCCACAACAATAATCACAAAGAATGAATAATATTATGACACAAAATCATACCAATGTTGGGTGAGGCACCTACCAGAACTACACCAAGAGGAGAGGGAAACATGAACATCCCAAACCTCAATAATGTGAGGGGAAATTCACATCCCTCAAAAATATGTAAAGTGGGGAGAAAATCACATTCCCCTGGGCACATGCCCACTATGGGTGGTTTGTACTCATGTACACTACATTGTCATTTGGCCAAAATACATCATGCTAAATAATTCACTTGGCATTAGTGAAAATGTAAATAACATTTGCATAATAGCATTGGGGAATAAAACCCATGAAATAGATCAAGTAAATGAATGGGCCAACATTGGCTACAACATTATTCAAGTAATCCAAATAAATGAGCCATAATGGCTATAGAATATTCAAGAAATAAAGAGCCAAATAAAAGGAAATATAGGTATTCCAATGGTAGAACATTATGAATGTAGGGTTGGATAAAAGCCCAACTGGAGGTTAGGTTAATTGAACATTCTTACACAAACATTATAATTCATTCATAAATAGGAATCACATACATAAATAGGGGTCACATATTTAAATAGGCTTCACATACATAGGAGTCACATACCTTTTTGGAGATTCATACACATCATTATCACTGATTAGATTGTATCCAAGATCATTTTCCCTAATTACAAATATTTCACATGAATTAGCATTTATTAAGCATGAAGTATCAAGGAAATACTCATTTTAGACCTTTTATGGAAACCTTAGATTTAGGACTCAAAACTAGGACCAAAAGCTCACTTAGGTTTCACTTATTAGGAAAACATATTTATTTATCAAAATCAGAGTTAGGATGCATTAGTTATCATTATTAGAATATTTATTAAGATTTAGATAATGTACCTATTAATATTGAAAAAGTACAGAGATTCAGTACAAAAACATTAAAATCGAATTCTAAATGAAACAAGCTCTCCAACTAGTATTTATTCAAAATTTTCCGATGAAGTATCTATTTTCTATGATTTATTTGCTCTGGGCCAATCAGAGAGTAGGAAAAAGCCACATAGGCTAACTTGGCTAGCGCAAGGGCGAGTTAAAAAAAAAGGCAAAAAGACCAAAATGGCCTTGGCATTAAAATAGGAGAGGAGGTGTGTGTGGGAGCAAATGGGAAAAATCCCATGGGTCATCTTCTTCCTCTCACGCGAGCAACGACCACGGAGGAGAAGCTTGCCC
Source organism: Alisma plantago-aquatica (assembly GCA_963693085.1). Taxonomy (NCBI): domain Eukaryota; kingdom Viridiplantae; phylum Streptophyta; class Magnoliopsida; order Alismatales; family Alismataceae; genus Alisma; species Alisma plantago-aquatica. The sequence continues at coordinate 1,000,192,227 of OY856412.1, forward strand.
GATTGGGCGTTCTCTCGATACTCGACCAAATCGGACATATAGGTACTCGAAATGAAGCCCAAGGTGAGAGGAACTCACCGGTGTGCTTTATTGGGGAGCTACTATCACCTAGTATCTAGAAAAAGGGCCGCAAGATCTGGAAGAAGGTGGAGGTGGCGGTGGCTAACTATGGAGGATACGAGCAAATTAGCAATTGGAAAAGCTTTCAATGGGGCCGAAGGAGGTGAGGGGAGTGCCATATATAGATGAGGTAGCATGAAACACTGAGATAGTGGTGGAGTTGAGAGGACAATGTCACCGCCATGGGGCATTCTGGCTGTAATGAACATGAGACGATGAGTAAGGGCTAGAACTATGCGGCTTGAGGAGACAAAGCCAACGACGAAGAAATCTCATGAAACGGAAGAGATGAGAGGGAGAATGAGGTGGAGGATCCTAGGCGTCATCTTGGTCTATGGGTTGGAAATTGAAGATGAGTTGGCTACAATTGGATTAGGATTGGACGGTGATCTAGGGCGCGTGACAAGGAAATCAAAGGTAAAATGACATAAATGAAATTCGATTGATATTCTATAGTCACACTATATTGAAACTTGTAAAATCTATTGGAATGGTCAAATAAAGTCCAAATGACCTCAAATTTTAACCATAGGTTAATTACGACTCCTAGAACAATGTTGTGCCATTAGTTTATAGTTTTACACACATTTTCTCCCTTAAATGATATATTGACTATCAATGCACATTTTAATGTATAAAATGAGTGATTAATATGAAGATAGTCTTTTAATGACATGAGTGAGTGAATTTTGAGACATATCATCATTAAGAGTCGTATTTCAACATAATAATATCTTTTCATACATTAATATCATTTTTAGGAGAGAGAAAGAAAAAGATTAATTACTCTCATACATTAACTCAAATACACATTATTAATCATATCTTTATCCAAAAAGATATAAAAGCACTAAATTAGCATTATCAACTTATATTCTCTCATAAAAGGTCACATTGCATTATTAGTCCTCAATAATTACATTAACTGGGTTGTTTGTGCAAAACCCCCTACATTATCATAATTGTGGGTAGATTGTGAATTACATCCTCAAGAAAGGCTCAATTTCAATATTGAGACCAAAGAAGACTCAAAAGGATGGGAAATTTATGAAAAAGGTCCAAAAGGACAAGAAAGCAAATAAAAGCTCAAAAGTGGTTAAATTGCAGAAAGGACCCTGAGATTCAGTCTATTACACCCTCTTTGAGTTCATCTTCTTTTCTCTTTTCATCTTGTTATTATTCTAGATGTCAGGCTTCCATGTGGGGTTCGTTCTCCAGTGGTGGAGAGTTGAGGTCAAACTCTTGCACTACAACATTGACTTTAGTTATAGCAAATTGTTCATGATATTAGTTTTCTTCTTCTTGAGATGGCTCTTGAATCTTAAGTACTTTTGGTATGTTGGAGACTTCTTTATCCTTGTATTTTCGGGGTTGTAGGGACTTGAAGATGCTTGAAATGGAGAAGGGCTGGAAATTTGCCTTGACACCCTTATAATCCATTACTCCACTATCTATTGGTTTTATTCCTCTATCTTATTTTTCTCCTCCTCTATTTATTTAAGACATGCTTTGTGATTTTGGCACATAGAGACTTGCATAGGGTCACACTCCTTCCTGAGTTCCACCATCTCTGTAGCCATTGTATGCATGGAATTAATCATTGTTGCTTGGTTGGTGATGACATCTTGCATGAATTACACATAAGATATATGATTTATCATAAATGTCAGCGCCATGGGGCATCTTGGTTGGTGATGACATCTTGGTTGGTGATGACATCTTGCATGAATTAGGGAAGCATTGTGGTTCTATCACCTATCTTTACTACCTACATGGTTAGTGTATGTAGGCTATCAGAAAGAAGCAGCGTATGTGATGAAGAATTATACACTTGTTGATAGGTACCATCCAAATGATGCCCTAGTTCTTCTACAAAGGTTGAGGAGCATTGTTGTTGTTGCCCCTCTGGTGGTGTTGTTGTAGACATTTGTGCCTTAATAGTTGTTGATTATCAAGGTTGAGTTGGTTGCTCTTATTGTGCAAGAGGTGTAAGTTCTTTCTCCATCCTATCATGCTCTTTTTCAGTTTCTTATTCAGTGTGTTAGTATTTAGTCTAGTCATTTATCCTTTCGATAGGCATCTCGTGCACCATGTTAGTGACTGGAGGTGCTTGGATTGGTTTCTCAGGCTCCACAAGTTGGCCCACTGGTTCTTCCTCTAGCTTTATCTATAGAAGCATTTGACTGGTCGCCCGTTTCTTCAATGAGTACTTCTGTTACTATACTGGTGACTGGAGGGGATGGTGGGGTAGTTGGGCATTATCAAACTCTACATTAGGTGTTGCTACTTTTTCTACAGAGATTGTTAATCTCTCTCTTAGTTCCACATTTGGTTGTGGTTGTGTTGTTTAAAGAGAAGGCATCGGCCTCATTAGGACAACTCTACGTATCTTGATCGGTAATTACTTACTTTTTTCAGGCCGTAATGCTTCTTTAGCTCATTCTAGTCCTTGTTCTTCTTATAGGACTAATGCGAGTGATGGTGGGTCTATGGTTCTTTTTATACACTAGAGTGAATGTTGTCTATTTTATCCATCTTGGGCCACAATGTTTGTGCGTTGTAATGGGCCTTCTCTGGGATGGGGAGTAGCAGTTTAGACTTATCCTTCTTGTAGAAGAACTTTTCACCTTTTTGCATCAATATTCTTGTCATTAATAGATGTTTGATATCAATCTTTATGTACCCCTCAATCTTCACATATCGCCTTAATTTCTCAATGTCCAACTGCAATAAGGGTTATTTGTCCCCCCATCCAAAAATCCTTTATTTTCTTGGCATCCTATCACACTACTGATGATAGTTTGTCAATGACCATCCTTCAAATGTTGAATGGCTTGTTGTTCAGCATAGATCGGATCAAAAAAAGGTTTCCTTTAGAAACACCTCCCATTTCATATCGTGCAAACATCATGTTTGCAATGATCTTCTGGATCACTCTTCTGAAGCATGAGGTGATCTGGGTTGCTTTATACATCCCAAGATTTTGTGCATCTTCTCCAGTCAGATTCTCCTATATTTGTGGTTGTTGTATCCAATTGTTTCCTTATCACTAGGTGCTTCAATACAACACTTAGCTTCATCTTCTGTACTTGTGAATATCCTGTTCAAAATACCTTCAATCACATAATGGTTTACGTCCTTTCTTTATTCATTTCTGACTGATATCTTAACAAGTGAGGATATGAGTTCAGTAGTTAGATCTATAAATGGACATTGAGTTTCCATGCATAGAACTTTCAAATTTTATCCACTTAGGAATTCCACCACTTGATCATACATCCCCAACTTCCTAACATCTTGGTTGTATGTGTACCTTGTTGGTTTGAAAGTCTTTGACCTCATAATTAAGTTGTATTGTGATTGGTGTTCCAAATCCCTGGGTTTGATCACCACCATGTGTCCCTTAGACGACGTTGTTAGACTCTTATTTGCTTTATCAAAGTGTGAAACCATACCAGATGTTGAGTTCATTCATGTGAAACATGTCTTTGGTCTCTGATCTTGGGATATTGTCTTTACGTCTATGTTCTTCTTCTTCTTATGCATTGTCGGTGCATCTATACTTAATGCTTTCTCTTTCCCTTTTGGTCTACTTTCTTCTTTGGATGGTACGTATTCAGATGTATCAATACCTTCAGTACCTTGTGATTCCTCTTCAACCTCAGGTGACTCATGCCCAAGTAAGATTTTGTATCTCTCCATATGCAATTGCAGATAAATACTCTTTTACTGCAACGTGTTAGGATTGTCTTGTAGTGTCTTTTTTGGTTACTATGGTATCGTTGATCCCTTCTAAGGATGTTACTTTCCTATTTAAGGAGTTTGAAGTTGAAGACAACATCCTACAACCTAAGTAGTGTTCATTTGTCAGTTGAAGAATAATTTCTTACCTATCACACTAGATGTAATTAAGTTTTCAGACTAACTTTACTTCTAAAAAATTGTAGTGGTCACATCAAGGGGCGGTATATACTAGCAGTCATTGTAGTGTGGAATAACTATAGCGACTGATAAGAAATCAAGTTGTTGTACTCATAGTAACTGCTAAGAATAATGGAGTTGTAGCGGTCTCTAAGAAGAATCATAACTTAGTAGGGATCGCCACAAATTGAAGAAAAACAATTTTTTCTAGGAATTACAGATCCAAGAATGGAAGGAATCATAGGGTAGCGATCTCTACAACTTGACTTTCATTTTGTTTGAGAATATGTATTAATACTAGTCGTTAAAAACTTGGTTTTGAAGGGATTTTAGTTATCACTAGAGACTGTAGAGATCGTTATGAACATGAAGAGAATGAAGAAACTCTGATCCTCCAAAACTCAAAGAGACAGTTGCAAGAGTAGGAAGGGATGATCAGATATAGAGTTCTCAACATCCGCTCGCCTCTGTGGTGGAAAATAAAGAAAGAAACCCTACGAGAGAAATTTTAGGAAAGAAAATAGGAACCGCGAAGGGAGGGTGGCGATAATGGACGATGACTCACGAGAATCTTGAAATGGTTGGGGTTGAGGAGAATGTCACAAATCATAAGAAAAAAAATTTCAATGTGTAGGAGAGTTACCATATGATGGTTCGGGGAGAAGGAGATAGAGGATAGAGATAATGGAATAAGTATTGATGTTGTGACAATCTTGTTTGGCCTCAATAGTACTGCATGTCCATTGTCATCCTCTACGCTCTCCTCAACACTGGTCCAACATTTTTAGAATGTTCTTCTGGTCACTAGGGCTCTGTCTCTAGAAAGATTAGGGGTGGAAAATGAAGTGTCTAGCGTCTAGTTTTTTCTACCTTGGGTGGGCCTAGTTACTTTGACTATTTGTAGTGGTTGCTAGGATGAAGGGAAGATAGTGGTCAATATGCGTAGGAAGAAGAGGGTGGTCGCTACATAAAGAACCTCTTTTGTAGTGGTCGCTGTGAGTTGATAGGTTCTGTAACAGTCACTAGACCCTTAATTTGTAGTGATCGCTAAGGCTAAAAGGGCCTGTGTGTCAAAAGGTATATCTTGCTACGCCCTGTTCATTCATAGCACTAGCTACCCATTAGTCATGACTTTGTTATTTTTCAAAAGAGAAGGATTTCTAAGATCTGAAAATAAAGGAAACTAAACATTAAAGGAATATGTAGGAGAAACTACCATTTTATTTTGTGTACAATAGAAATTACTAAAGATTAAGACTAGATGTTGAAATAGGATTAGTGAGTGTTGAGTTCATGGAAAAATAGAACAAAATAGATCAAAGACTAGAGGTTATAACTGTTCAGAGTTTAAATAAGAGAAGAACACCATGAAAATTTTAAGAAGGTGTAAAATCAATGGGTTGCCTCCCAAGAAGCACTAATATTATAGTCTTTAGCTTGACTCTAATGTTTTTCTCTTTAGGGTTTTTCAATTGGTGTGGGTTGGGGCTCTTCTATCTCAAATTCCAAACTCCTCACAAAAGCTTCATCCTGATAATGCCTCTTTACCTTGTGACCATTCACTTTGAACGTATCAGTCGTTTCACTAGTAATTTCCATCACTCTTGATGGGTATATCTTCACAACTGTAAAGGGATCAGATTACCTGGACCTAAGCTTACTAGGAAACAACCTAATACTAGAATTGAACAGGAGAATCTTATCTCCTTTAGACACATCCTTTCTTTTTAGGTAGGCATTGTGCCAAACCTTGGTCCTTTATTTATAGATGTGGGTGTTGGGTTTTAGGGGAGGAAGAGAAAGCAGCGGAAACAAAAAATTTCTCTCGTGAACCCATGTATTAAGGAATCACGTCAACATCTATACAGTAGGAAGTATGGTTTGTAGAGACATACCTTGTCCCGAGGCTTGCTCGGTGACGTTACCTAGCGGCTTGTACGGTCTTCACCTCTAGTCTTGGACGGTGTCTGTGCGGCTCCTGGTCTCATCGGGACTGTCGGGATTGACAACTATCCTCCGAGCGGCAGAAGTCTCCTACCTCTGTAGTAGTCCACATAGACCACCTAGAACTTTGATCGCCTTGTCGCATAAGGCACCGAAAGGAGTCGTACCCTCCTATTGGCGTACTAGTCACCGACACACTCTCCTGCCACCAGTCACTTTTTTATAGTTGTCTTTCCCTTGTTGTGCCTCCCTAATCAGGTAGCACTTACTCGGGCTCTCCTGGTTACCACAACCAAAGAGAATGACAACTTTACAGAGCACCTGGTGTTCTAAGTTGTACTGTCTGAGAAGCCCCCAATACCCCTATATATAGGAGGGTCATGGGACAAGGTTCTCTATCCCAGACAATGTAGGATTAAAGCACGAGTAGAAAGGTCTAGAATTTCCACAAAATTAGACACGTTGTGGTAGTTGAACCGATCGGTTCACCCCCTGAACCGATCGTTTGGGACGCTGAGACAATTGATTCATGCTTGAGCCAATCGGTTCGTGGTTTGGTTCAACTCAAATTGACTTTCATGTTTGTTTCCAACTAATCAAATATAAGTCCTTGTCCAAATCAAATTTGTACAAGTGAAACAAATTTGTATTTGCAAAAAGACTCTTCTGACTTTCCAAACGATCTCGGTTGGTCACATGAATCGACCGATTCAACAATTGATCCGATCATTTCAATGACACATAATCTGATCGACTCATCACCTTGATCTGATCGGTTCACCAACCTAAGCCGATTGGTTCATCCCTATTAGCCGATCGGTTGGGGCAGTAGACTGTGCAAATAAGTCAATTACAATTCCAATCAATCTGATACTCATAGTCATCTGGTCAACACCTTAAACACTATGATTTTGAGCTATCAATTAATTGAGTGTTAAATAAACTACTAAACACCTTTAGTAATCAATCCAAACATTGTTTGTGGATAAACTCCTCTTCCAGGTAAAATCCTATGTGTGTGACCCTGTAGGCCCATTTCACATTGGCAGTGAAAATCCATAACACTTATGATTTCACAAGCAAAGAGAGGTGCCTAGTCGCACATCAATGCTACCCAAGTGAAATAGGAAGTTGGAGAACAAGTTTCAATCCTACAATTCGTGAATGGTGCTATAGTGAATGTATAATTCCTTTGTCACTGATATCCTGAATGAACTCAAGGCATGGGAGAATCATCATGTCAACGTTCATTCACTTTCTTGATCTTAGAGTAGATTGGAAGAGATATGTATGACATCAATATCACATACTGATTCACACATTCATGTGCACGCCTATCTCAATCCTACTCATCATGTGTCCATGGATATCAAACTCCCTCAGGAGGGACAAATCCCATATCTACCACTCACCCCTCAAAAGCCCCATGCGTCAAAGCCATCCAATCATCATCTTTATAGCAACCCATGTTTCAGGACTACATTTGATGATGTCAAAGTGTACCCAACGACATGTGTTGAGTGTAGTTATTTTAGGTCAAAGAATCACACTCACCAACATCACTATGACAATTGACTGTGAATACCAAGTCATGGTTCCATGTGTCAAACTCACAGTGGGTCTGTCTGGTACACTTGTTCTCTAACAAGTACATATGTGTTTGGTTTGATATCTCCATATCATGAATAATGAGATTCTATCATCAACAAACACCACAATATAGTCTTGTCTGTCATTATTGTCTATCTACCTTCCACAATGACATCTGACTAGGGTAGTAATAAGAATGTACAAATTCTTAGCATTTGTATGATCTCATCGTTCAGGTCCTTAACCTGAAAGCATACGTCATTGAGTACTGTCATTCTCTAGACATTCAATCTATTTTATCATTATCTCATATGCCTGATCTAGAAACAATTAGAAGCTTTCCTTTGATGTTTATCAACTCAATCTTAATGTATCCCACCAATCATCCCATGATTGGCTCGCAGTGCATACATACCAAAAAACTCCCACTTGTACTGCGAGCCAATCACCCTTGAATTATATTCATTGTGATCTTCAAACATGTCCCACATGTTACTATGCTCTAGTGCTTATGCAGTGAGTTATGGCAACACCTTGCCAAAGTCGGTATTAACTGCATGTCTCTCATCTCTTCATTGTACGTCACACGTATGAGATGGAGTTTCTGTAATATGCGATCTAGTATTCCTTTGCTAACCTTTAGCCATATTATATGACCAAGTATTCCTTACTTGTCATCAAAGATCAAAATATCAATGGGTTCATCTCATGAACCTCCAGATCCATATAGTATCCACTAATGTTCTCTAACACACAGATACTTAGCTTTTCCCTTTAAAATGGCTTTAATGGAACATTTTCATTTATCAACAAACATTCACTTTTATATATCCCATAAATATTTTGTGATTAATCTTCTGTCCTTTTCAGAAGTTTGCATCAGTGTAACTCTTTACAGTGAACACTTCCTTATTTCCATAGAACGATTACTTCTCAAGTACTTATCAAGTTCTTATGGTATTCCAGTAACCCTTACTGGAACTAGACAGACATCCACTCGTCATGTCCCACATACGAGTTATCAGAATGATCATATCATATTGTCATGTCCTACATACAAGATGAATGCTTTTTACTCTTCCCATGTCCATACATGCAAGATAATGGGATGATTACATACATGATAGATCCATATCTATTCTTAGTGTTCCCATTCTTCATAAGAATTGAGACACTTTGCTCTGGGATACTAACTCTAAGTTTTCTCCCACCGAATATGTGTATACTAAACCCTTCAGTATAGATTTCCAATGTATGCTCTCTACTTTTAGGTCAAGAAGTTTTCAAGAACTATCTCTATAGATCTCTATTCCTATTACATTGGAAACGTCTCTATCTTAAAGAAATTTTTTACTTTGGATTTCCATTCTAGAACATTTCCATTTCACATCAACATGTGGAATGCGAATACGCTCCCACTAAATCACATATCCTTTCTTTATCTTTGTCATATCAGTTAAACCCTTTGACTATATTATCAAAGTACAGATCCCAGTTCTGAGTTTCTTGTACTCAATCAATCACATTGATTAGTCCATTGTAACTTATAGACTTTATTTGCATTAATGAATTCATAAACCTTACAGGTTGTGTCACATACACATCCTTGTTTTATTCCTCATAGGAATGCAGTTTAGTATCCGTATGCCAAATCTCTAAGTCATCAAGTTGCAATCAACAAGCATCATCCTTCTCAAAATGTCATTCATGTGTCTTAATTCTTAAGACTTATTTGCACTTATGGATTTCATCCCAATGGGTGCTACCATCAAGGTCATACCTTATGGTTCACATGGATGTCATTTAGGATGTAATGGTTATAAACCATAACTCAAAATCCGGTTCCTCATTATCTTGATTGTTGACTCATCACATGACCAACTCATCACATAGATATTTGAGGTGTATCTATTCAAGGAATTTGAGGAATGACAACACTTTTTGATTCTTAATATCCTTTATTAGTGTAGGGTATTCTTTATTTAAGAAGAACTTAGTTATTTGATAATCATTCTCTAACTCCATAGAGTATGACTCCTTTTTATTTAGACATCACTATGCCTTAATCGTGAGTTCACTATGATACACTATCATAATGACTCGTAAGGATCTCAAACACTTGGTTCAAGTATTTTATTCATTGCTCTCATCAAGAATTAACACTTTACCAAATTTGTACTTCATCTATGAAATTCTTGAACACTTCAAGATATTCATATTGGTATTTCTCTAAACAGTATTTGAAGTACTAGCATTAACTCTAATAGATATGTAAATACATCACATGTATTATACCTAATAGGATAATCAATCTCCCACTACGACTAGTGAAGATTGATCATGTCCAAGAGATTCATGTCTCTTACTGGTTCTCTAACCAAAAGAGTCTAGATTTATCCATCATATGGAAACTAGAAATGAATTTCTCATGATTTATGCTAATTTGATTGTTTGAGTTATCAATAACTTTGAAGTATCATTTTATCTTATCCATACCAAGTACCACAAGATAAATAAGGCATTGCCACAAAGATCATATCTTTGAAATTGAAACATTAACTTTATTAATTTCCATCATTGTCATACAATATGCAAAAATAAGGTGTTTCTATCCATTGGAAAATATGATATAGCAGTTCATAACTATATTACATGCCTTCAAGGCTGAAAATAAACTAAAGTACTCCTATCTATGGCAACAACACTTGCCCCATTTATTGGGTGCTTTACACTTTATATCTTGGTATCATATACCTCAAAAAAATGTTACAAGTTTATTTCATGACACCTTCAGGTGGAGACGTCCGTCGCCTCCTTCTTCTTTAGTTCTTCCAGATAGAGAGGACAATTCCTTTTCCAATATCCTGGCTTTTGATAGTAGTGGAAATTGCCTCTCTTTGTCACACCTCCCTTGTACTTGATAGTTGAAGATGACTTGGGCTGCTGGCTAGCATCAGAACCTTTCTTAGCCTTGCCCTTGCCCTTGCGTTTGGACTTGCCTTTCTTTTTGCTGATCTTTATCACAAACTTAGGATTGTTGTTACACCCCGATCTCACAATTTCCTCAAATCATGAGATTAGGGCGTAAGATAGGATTTATATTTAACACAAAGAACACCCTCAACTTTTTCTTTTCTTTTAAACTCTTGTTTCATCGCATTGAACCACATAACATCTTAACAAGGAATCTGAACATTTCTTCTACTAATCAGACTTTAATAGAAAAGATACATGTATAAGCATTCACGATGTCTCTCACACATTATGCACATGAAACTTGCTAATTAGCATACATATCAAAGAGGAACAACATTACACATTGTATTTACAACTCTCTCACTTATCTCTTACTGAGGACCTAGAGTGACAAGGACCGACTGACTCAACTAATCTCATACTTAACTCCTGTGGCAGATCTACTCTGACGCTCTGATCATCTTCAAGTCCACGCGATTAACCCTAAAATGTTTGAGTAGAGGGGTGAGCCTACTCGCTCAGTGAATGAGTACTTCAAGGAAACAGACTAATGCACTAAGGTGATTACAAATATGATTTAAATAAACGATATGAAATTTAACAACAATAAATACTACACTGAGCAGTTCCAAAACAATATAATTGAAATAGCAAAGAATATAAATATTGCACCCAAATAATAACTACTAGAAAACTATGCTCTAGTCTTTCTTAACTCTTTCATTTATAAGGAACTCTGTGAACCTATATGATCATATTTTAGATTATTCCCTAAATAACTGCAGTGTACTATGCATATAAAGATCCGCAACAAGTCCATGCTACGGTCCCACCGTACAAGACTTAGCGACACACCCGGGAAATGCTAAGTCTGACGCCAGCCCTGCTCTGCTACAGGACCCCTGGCTCTCCGGCCAGAACATAGGCTCTACGGCCTCAATGCACAACCACGTGTGCTCCCGACTCCTCCTTTAACTGAAGTACACCGGCGGAGGGTCACAGGGTTACCTTCGTGACACACGCACGAATGATGTTAGATAACCAAGTTTTCGTTTTCTTTTTCCCAGTGCCATCGTGACACACGCACGATTGTTGTTAGACACTGCCTTTCTTTCTCTCCTCGTGCCACCAGAATTACTCAACCGGTTGATGTTGGACACGAGTTTCACCCCTAAGTAACAGACCTTCCTTTAGGGGTTCTACGGTGTTAGGGATTTTAGGTCTATTAACTGATTAACGGATAAACAATTTAACAGAAATATCACATAACAACGTCAAAACTCATGTATTCAACATATATCATATCTCAGTAACATCCCTTTCTAGGGTATGTCATATCTCATCACCTGCAATTTATGAGATATATATTGAAATATAAGAAGCCCTGCAGTATGTAGATATCAACTCAGAGAGAACAAGCATATAAAGTTAAATGCACTAGAAACATACAATTCAACAGTTAAGTATCACTACATCTCATATCGAGACCTTTCATGTCACCATAACATGATTCATTGAACACCCCATCCTTAGGGTTTCATTTGCCATATTCATTCATCACATGACAACACCCTACTCTTAGGGTTTCATTTGCATCATTCACTTGTCACATGGCTCTTATCATGATCTCATAAGATATAAGCATTCACTAAATAAAGACTGTTTCCAACAAATCTTATATAATCAATAATGATATGAAATCATGGAAACTTAACTAAATTTAGATTTTCCATATCATTTACCGAGATATCATTTATCAAGAATAAAATTCCATTAAGATAACCCATGAGATACATCCTAACCAATTATAGGATTACTAGTCCTTTTTCAATAAGGTTGAAACACTAGTGATGTCTCAATTAGGTTAAAACCTAATTACATCATTTGATATAAATCTGAAAAGCATTCTCACTAGGAAGTGTTGCATACGTTTTTGATATGAATCTACCATCTAAGAATCATTTAAAACAGAGAAGGAAACCATATCATATCAATTTGCAACAATCTTAAATCAAACGGGCATTTTAGGTTTTAGAATCACATACTAAGCAATTAGGGATTTAGATGCTATAATCAAATTCGTGCATTAGAATGTTTGAAGGAAGAACCCACTCACCCTAAGGTGTGAAAACACCTCACAACTGCAGCTCAACTCAGGGAATCTCGAATTCCTATCAAATCCCTAGCAAATCTCCCAATTCTTCTTCCATTCAACTCAGAAACCTTGAAAATGAGGAATTATGAAGAAAGGGTGAGAAAAGAGGGAATTTCGACATCATCTTTGATCAAATCAGAGAAAGGACAGAATCTTGACATGAGAGAGAAGATTTACCATAAAAGTCTATTCAAGGAATCCGTACTTACTTGATTTCACCCTTCCTGGAATCGCAAAACCCTAATTCAGCAATTTCCCCCACTTTCTCCACTCAAGCCCTAATTCTCCCTCTCTCTCTAAGAGCTCGTTTCTCTGGAATGAATGATGAAGAATGAGAGCTGCTTGTGTGTGTGGTCGTTCATATAAGTCAATTGAGCTGCTTGGGTCAATTGCATATTGACCCAACACTTAACTTTAATTATATAGGCTGAATATTCAGTTATACAAAAGTTACTGTAATTCGTTTATTTCAGAGATCAAACATTCTCCAACAATTATGGGAATTTAGCACGTTATTTATAATTGATCTATAAAGCTTCAGTTAAAATTTGAGATCATTTGAAGTTACCAATAAATAATTAAAAATCAAACAGCGCACTGCTATATTGCAGTCTGCAAAATATTCGGCCGAGTTTGCCCTGCACAAACTCGACCGACACCCTTACTGTAGGGATTCAAAAGTCATCCAAAAATTATGCCAATTTAAAAGAGTGTCTAAAACTGTGTTTTTCAGGCACAGTTAAAATTTGAGATCAATTGGATATACCAATAAAAAGATAAAATTCAATTATCACACTGCTGTAAAATTCTGGAAATGTGATCGGTCGAGTTTAAAACTCGGCCGATTAACAGGTCAAGGCATTCTTCAAAAATTCTGATATTTACCAATATTGTTCACATTTTATATATCCAAATCATATCCAAATTTGAAGTAAATCAGAGTTACACATAAAATACTAAAAATCATTTAGTGAGACATTCTACTTATCAAATTTTGTATTCATGCATCATTAAAACCCTATTTTGGGCCGATTAGGGTTTATGTTTCTCAAACCCTAATTCTCAAGACAAAAGGATATATAGACTTCTTATCATAGTTAAAACATCCTAATTGTGTTATCGTCATTAATTAGATTTCAATACTGCTTATTCCAATTAATCTTTGCAAGTGTCTAGGTAAACCCTAGTTTACCAATTAAGCTCAGATGGGGTCGTAACAATTGTCCTTCTTCATTTGTGTGTCGTCTGTCCTCAACATGCCCAACAACTCTGTCAATGGCTTGTCAAAGTTGTACATGTTGTAGTTCATCACAAACTAACTGTAGGATTCTGGCAATGATTGCAGTATCATGTCGGTAGCCAACTCTTGGCTCAGGGGAAATCCTAGTCTTGTCAGGTTCTCCACATACCCAATCATTTTGATGGTGTGAGGACCAAATGGATCTCCTTCTATCATGACACACTTGAATAGTGCCCTGGAGACATCATATCTCTCTTGCCGTGCTTGATCTTCATACATGTTCTTGAGATGCTGAATCATCTCAATGACACCCATGTTCTCATGTTGTCTCTGCAACTTGTGGTTCATGGAGCACAACATCAAGCACTTTGCATCAATGGCATCTTCAGAATGCTTCTTATAAGAATCCCTATCTGCCTTTGGTGTAGTAGGAGTAGGTTCCTCTAGAGCTGGAGTATCCAGGACATAGATCTTTCACTCTTGAGTGAGAACAATTCTCAATGTCCTAAACTAGTCGTGGAAGTTATTCCCATTCAGCTTGTCCTTTTCAAGGACCGATCACAATGAAAAGTGGTTTTTGTTTGTTTCCATTTTACTACAAAAGGAAATATATGCAATTTAGTCCAAAATTTAATTTTGACTTATTTGATTGATTTGAAAAGTTAGCGATATAATTAGGACTTTAATTAATTATCGCTCCCACTATTTTTATTCAAATTGATATCCCTCACCATCAATTTGGAAGATTGAAACATACAATTTTCTAGTGGGTCAAGATCTGTATTTCATCAAGTCATGAGTCAGCTTTGGCTGATCGCCCATAATCTTGACTATTTAGGTAAGCCATCATGCCAATTGCATCATATGCAACTCTTGATGAATGAACATGTACAACACGTTGCCATGAACATTCGGTGCCTCTGGGCTTAGACGCTCCAAGAATCACTCGTTAAGTCTATCCCAAAAGCCGACACAATAAACATGCACCCTAGTTTGGAAGAACCTACATGTCTACCCTTCACACTTCCGCAAGATGGATGACGCACCACACTTTGGCGTAACCTATGCTTGGTCAATCGAGTTTTTCATGTGTGCTGCTAAATGGAAGGCGTATAAGACTTAATATTTAGATGAGGGATTTGGTTTTATAGGTACATATACATATCCAATCACCACAATACAACGTATCATATATATGCTATATCCCACAAAAAACATGTGAAATGATAAAAGCGATGATTATAGCCATCCTAATGTGCTTCCTTGAGCCAAGAGGAGATCATGGTCATCTAGGTCTACATCACATGCAACATGTTCATGATGAAGTGATATAGCTGTCTGAGTTGACCAACTCATCACATGAATGCTCTGGCCAATCGTCTGGGTGCCACCAGCCGATTGGTTGGCTCCTCCAACCGATCAATTTGCCTGGTCGTCATGCATCTCCAGATGGCCGCCACCCACTCATCTCGCTCTATGAACTGGTCATCAACCGACCAGTTCAATCCTTGAACTGATCGTTTGGTACGTCAACCGATCGGTTCACACCTTGAACCGATCGTCTCAGTTGTCGTTAGGATGTCTGCCATTCTTTGACATAACAAGAAATAAAATCTATTCTATTTACATTGTAAAAAGGGAAACCCCGAGTTACATTCGGGAGAGCACGGGTAGGAAAGAAATCTTGAGTTATCTCGAGTTACATCAAGAAAAGGAGGTAGGGAATCAGTGCACAGACCGAGATGCAAGAAACCATATGTAACCAAGCATAAAAGGAGGTAGGGAATCAATGCACATACCGAGATGCAAGAAACCATACATAACCAAGCACACATACATAGGGTTTATTGGCCATAACCACGCTATAAATCCACCACAAAACTCATTTAAGGGCGACGCGTATCAAGTGCATTCATATTACATATCATATATGTATATTGGAATTTGTGGATTTAGGATTGGACATACATAAAGACAAATTTATTTACATCATATGCAATAAATAAAGGCGACAAACCAAAATCGATCATATCGATAATCCTAAAGTATAGAGCTGTTGACGTGGCTCTGATACCACTGTTGGGTTTTAGGGGAGGCAGAGAAGGCAACGGAAACAAAATTTCTCTCTCCCAAACCCAGTATTAAGGAATCACATCACATCTATACAGTAGGAAGGATGGTTTGTAGAGACATACCTTGTCTAGAGGCTTGCTCGGTGACGTTACCTCACAGCTTCTGTGGTCTTCACCTTCGGTCTTGGACGGTGTTTTTGCAGCTCCTGGTCTTGCTGAGACTATCGGGTTTGACAGCTATCCTCTGAGCGTTAGAAGTCTCCCGCCTCTGTAGTAGACCACACAGACCACCTGAAACTCCGATCACCTTGTCACACAAGGAACCAGAAGGAGTCATACCCTCCTGTCGGCGTACTAGTCACCAACACACTCTCTCGCCACCAGTCACTTTTCTACAATTGTCTTTCCCTTGCTATGCCACCCTAATCAGGTAGCACTTGCTCGGGCTCTCCTAGTTACCACAACCAGAGAGAATGAAAACTTTATAGAGCACCTAGTGTTCTAAGCTGTACTTTCTGAGAAGCCCCCAATACCTCTATATATATGAGGGTCATGGGATAAGATCTCTATCCCGGGCAATGCGGGATTAAAGCAGGAGTAGAAAGGTTTGGAATTTGCACAAAACTTGACACGCTGCGACAGTTGAACCGATCAGTTCACCCCCTAAACCGGTCGTTTGGGACCCTGAGCCGATTAGTTCATGCTTGAGCCGATCGATTCACGGTCCTGGTTCAACTCAAATTGACTTTCATGTTTGTTTCCAACTAATAAAATATTATCCCTTGTCCAAATGAAATTTTTACAAGTGAAACAAATTTGTATTTGCAAAAAGAGTCTTCTAACTTTCCAAATGATCTTAGTTGGTCACACGAATCGACCGGTTCAACAATTGAGCCGATCGTTTCATTGACACATGAGCTGATCGACTCACCACCTTGAGTCGATCTTTTCACCAACCTAAGCCAATCACTTCATCCCTATGAGTCGATCGGTTGGGGCAGAAGACTATGCTAATCAGTCAATTACAGTTCCAATCAATCCAATACTCTTAATCATCTGGTCCAATAGCTTGAACACTATGATCTTGAGCTATCAACTAATTGAGTTTTTAATTGAACTACTAAATACCTTTAGTAATCAATCTAAACATTGTTAGTGAATAAACTCCTCTTCCAAGTTAAATCCTAGTGTGTGACCCTGCAGGCCTATTTCACATTAGCAGTGAAAATCCATAACACTTATGACTTCACAAGAAAAGAGCAGTGCCTAGTCACACATCAGTGCTACCCATGTGAAATAGGAAGTTGGAGAACAACTTTCAATCCTACAATCTGTGAATGGTGTTACAGTGAATGTATAATTCCTTTGTCACTGATATCCCGAATGAACTCAAGGCATGGAACAATCATCCTATCAACGTTCATTCACTTTCTTGATCTCAGAGTAGATTGGAAGAGATATGTATTACATCAATATCACATACTGTTTCACACATGCGTGCACACACCTATCTCAATCCTACTCATCAAGTGGCCATGGATATCAAATTCCCTCAGGAGGGACAAATCCCATATCTATCACTCACCCCTCAGAAGCCCCATGCGTCAAAGCCATCCAATCATCACCTTTATAACAACCCATGTTTCATGACTGCGTTTGATGATGTCAAAGTGTACCCAACGACATGTGTTGAGTGTAGTGATTTCAGGTCAAAGAATCACACTCACCACCATCACTATGAGACTGACTGTGACTACCAAGTCATGGTTCCATGTGTCAAACTCACGGTGGGTCTGTCCGGTACACTTATTCTCTAACAAGTACCTATGTGTTTGGTCTGATATCTCCATATCATGACTAATGAGATTTTGTCATCAACCAACACCACAATCTAGTCTTGTGTGTCATTGTTGTCTATCTACCTTCCACAATGACATCTGACTAGGGACATACCAAGAATGTACAAACTCTTAGAATCTGTATGATCGCATTGTTCAGGTCCTTAACCTAAAAGCATACGTCTTTGAGTATTGTCATTCTCTAGACATTCAGTCTGTTCTATCATTATCTCATATGACTGATCCAGAAAGAATTGGAACCTTGCCTTTGATGTTTATCAAATAAATCTTAATGTATCTCACCAATTATCCCATGATTGGCTCTCAGGGCATACATACCAACAGCGGGCATTTTCATATGCATGTAGCCTCAACTCTTCCATCTTTTGTAGTAGCAGAATTCTCTTCTTACCTGCTTTGACAAGAGCCATATTCAAAAACAAGATAGCCATAAGGATTTATGATCTCGCTCCACTGGTAGATGACATGACTTCCCATAGATAATCTGGTAGGGAGTAGTCCCTATTGGATTCTTAAGAAGTTTGGTAAGCCCATAGAGCATCATCGAGCTTCACGTACCAGTCCTTCCGAGTCTGGCTGACTTTTTTTTCCAAAATTTGTTTTATTTGTTAGTTTGATTCCTCTACTTCTCATAATGTTTATTGGTGGTAGAGTGTCACTACCTTGTTCTTTACTCCCTATTTATTCAAAAAGTATTTAAACTTTCTTTCTCTAAATTGGGATCCCCTTTCACTTTTGAAGGTGTGTGGGACATCGAATCTCGAAAAGATGGTTTGCTCAAACAGCCTGATTACTATTTTGGAGTTGAATTTTTATTGTTCCAAAAACCTCTACCCATTTTGAGATGTAGTCCACAACAAGAAGAATATATTGATTCCCCTTTGATATGGGAACTTTCCCATATTGTTGATTCCCCAAACATCAAAAGTATCCACCTCTATCCAATCTAACATTGGCATTTCATTTCTTTTTGAAATGTCTCCCACTCGTTGACAATATTCACACACCATAATGCTTGCTTGAGCATCCTTGAATAATGTGGGACAGTAAAATCCTGACTTTAGGACTTTGTTTGTCGTCCTTTCTCCTTGTAGATGTCCTCCATAAGATGAGGAATGACACACTCATGGAATCTGAGGGACTTCTTGTTTAGGTACACACCTCTAGTATAGATTGTCAGCACATATTCTGAATAAGTACGGGTAATCCCAATTGTATTTTTTAGATCCGAAAGTAATTTCTTCTTCTGATTGTCTGTTATATCAGGGGGAAATTGCTAGCATGCTAAATATATACATATATGAGCAAACGAGGGTAGGTTGGGTTCCATGGGCTTTGTCATCATCAGGGCCTCATCAACATAGTTTTCGTTGACTAGAAATAGGTTTTATTTAGTAATCACTATCCTAGAGAAGTAGTCAGAAACTACATTTTTTGTACCATTTTTATCAATAATTTCATGATCAAATTCTTGCAGCAGAACCCACGTCAAAAGTATGGGCTTGGTATCTTTGTTCTGCATCAGATACTTGATGTTATCATGGTCCATATACACCTTGACTTTTGATCCTATCAAATAGGATCTGAATTTATCAAAGGCGAACACTATTTCTAACATTTCTTTTTAAATTGTTGTGTATTTCCTAAGCATTATCCAGTTTCTGTCCAAAGTAGCATATTGTGTGATGTTTCTTATTCTTCCTTTGCCCCAGAACAACACCAATGGCATAATCTCTAGCATCACACATAATTTCAAATGGAAACTCTCAATTTGGAGCTTGCAACATTGGAGTTGTTGTCAAAGCATCCTTTATAGTGTTGAAACCCTTAAGGCATTTGTCAGTAAAGTTAAACTCAATGTCTTTTACGAGAAGATTTAATAGAGGCTTTGCAATTTTTGAAAAAAACATATTGAACCGAATGTAGTACCTAAAGTGTCCCAAAAAACTTCTCACTCCAGTCATTGATCTAGGAGGTGGGAGCTTAGAGATTGCTTCAATCTTTCTAAGGTCGACTTCAATTTTATAAACTTTATGTCCAAGTACTATTCCCTCTTGGACCAAAAAATAACACTTCTCCCAGTTTAGGACTAGTTGATTTTCTTCACATCATTCTAATACTCTGGAAAAGTTATTTAGTCAACTATTGAAGTCATTACCATAAGAAGAGAAGTTATCCTTGATTACCTCCATAATATCTTCTAGGAAATCATAGAAAATTGAGATCATGCACCTTTTGAATGTTGCGGCTGCATTGCAAAACCAAAAGGGCATTCTTCTAATAGCATATGTGTCATAGATGGATGTGAAGGTTGTCTTTTCTTGATCATCGAGGTGAATTAGGGCTTGATAGAACCCCCAATACTCATCAAGAAAGTAGAAATATGCATGGTGGAGAGGAAAGGTCTTCCAAAGATCATCAGGCATGTTGGGTTCTCAACTGTGTCGATCACCACAATATCAAAAGGCATAAAGAATCACCCAACAGAAATGGGAATAACTTCTATGATCCCCACTGATTGTGTGAAAATGTGATCTTCTAGTTGAATTATCATTTCGGTTTTCACCATTTTGGTGAGTCCAAGACTTTGATCTCAAGTGAGAGGCATTAGAATGATGCATTATCCTAAATCTACAAGTCCTTGTCTAACTTCTTTGTCTCCAACACTAAAAGGAATGGTAAATGCCTCAGGGTCTTTCTTCTTTGTAGGAATTTTTTCATGCAAAAGAGCACTGGACATCTTGTCCTATTGCACTATCTCGATGTGATCTCCTATTCTTCTTTTTGTGATGTATTCCTCGAAGAACTTAGCATTGGTAGTCATTGCGTCTATGGAATCCACAAAAGGGATGTCTAGGTGCAACTTATTCATGGCTTCCACAAATTTCTCATACCTCTTAAGATGGGCTTTGATTAACTTGTACGGAAAGGGAACCCTTGGGGAATATGAGTATCTATTGGAAAAAAATTATTCTATTGGGTTTGACCCCCTTTCTTTTGTTGTTTCCTTCCCCATGCCTTTCTCTTTAGGCTTTTCCTTCTTAGAAGAATATCCCTTATTAGGCACTTGTTCTACTATAATCATTACACTATGCAGCTCCGTTATGACGTTACCTTCTTGGTGAATCTCATCTTTTTTATTATCTATAACTTTTCCAGAGTATAGAATGGCCATCTTCGTAGTTTCTATGTTAGAGGGGATATTTCCTTGAGGGTTCTTATGATATAAGACAGTTGTGCTAATTGTTGGTCAATGTGTCTTTAATGCATCTGCGTATCAACCATTTAGGTCTGCATTGTGGTCAAGAAACTTAAGTTAGTGATAACACTTTGGGTCGGTTGGTCATTCACCAAAACCTGCCTTTTTGCAAAATCAAATATTTCAGACGTCATGTTAGGATGAATGATGCACTTAGTTTGATTTTGATCTTGATTATGTTGGCTTGTGTTCTTATTTTGAGATTGACCTTGTCCATGTACTTGGTAGTTATTTAGATTTTTCTTGTAGTTGGGGGTTCTAGTGAACGTGCTTTGTCCTCCTCATCTCCCAGATCTTGGTGGCATTTTGGACGAACCACCCAGTTGGTGGGAGTTTTCGTCAGACTCCTTGTTGGAATAATTGAAAATGGGGTGATTTGGTCTCTTAAAGTTTGCATAGGAAGCCTACTCAGTCTCTTACTCATCTCTTTATTTGTCATCTTCTAGTTGGGTGTAGATGTAGTTATCTATGCCATGTCCCCCTTCACCACAGGTGACACATTTCATGACATTTTGAGTCTTAGCTTTTCCATTGCCTCCAATTTCCTTCAGTTGTTTGATGTCTAGGGCAATCTTTTGGATTTGGGAAGTTATATTCTCCAGTGCCTTAGCCTCGACAATTGGGCCTTTAGATTTTTCCCTCTTTGCTTAACCCCTTTGACTTCCCTCATAATCCATGCCTTTTTGTAGTGCAACCATGTTATTTATGTTCATTTTAATCTTCATTTTTTGCCAAGGAAATCACTTCCAGCGGCGACGTTCAATGAAGTTCCTTCTACAGACGTAAACCCATTGTAAAATGTGGTTACCAAACAACCTTTGTCATAGTTGTGATAGGGACATTTCCTATGGAATTCCTAGAATCTTTCCCATGGTTCGTAAAGGTTCTCTCTAGGCTTCTACAGGAACCCATTGATTTTGTGCATCTTCCTAATGGTTTTCTCGATAGGATAAAAATTTATGACAAAAGCATCGACTAGTGGTGTCCATCCGTTAATGGATCCGTGGGGAAAGCTAAGATGCCAAGAAATTGCTTTGTCTTCTAATGAGAAGATGAACACTTTGTAGTATATGACTTTGTGTGGTACCCTCTTCATCTTGGTCGTGTCACAGATTTTCTTAAACATGTCAAGATGGTGACATGGATTTACATATTTAGAATTACATGTAAAAGTTTTTTTTTTGGATCATGGAAATAAATGTAGGTTTCAACATAAAATTCATAGTGTCTAACCTTGAATTGATAATGGGGCACCTAGATTCAGTGGCCCTTATCATGGCCAAGTCTTTTAGGGAATGACCATATCATCATATTTGTCTTCTTTGTTTTTATTATTGTTATTGTTGTTCCTTCCATTCCCCATTTCACTCAGACGGAGACCTTTTTCACATCTTTGCCCTGAATGCTCTATTGGGTTTTAGGGGAGGCAGAGATGGAAACAGAAACAAAAAATTTCTCCCCAAACCCAGAACCCAAAGAGATCTCGTCAACATCTATACAATAGGATGGATGGTTTATAGAGGCATAGCTTATCCCGAGGCTTGCTCAATGACATTACCTCATAGCTAGCACAGTCTTCACCTCCAGTCTCAGACGGTGTCTATGCAGCTCCTGGTCGCACCCAGACTAACATATTGATAGCTGTCCTCCAAGCATTAGAAATCTCTCGCCTCTGTAGTAGTCTACACGGACCACTGGGAACTCCAGTCTTCCTATCCTATAGGACACTGGAAGGAGTTGTCCCCTTCTGTTAGTGTACTAGTCACTGACATGCTCTCCCACAACTAGTCGTGTTTCTACAATTTTTTTTCCCTCATTGTACCTCCCTACTCAGGTAGCACTTGCTCAGGCTCTCTCGGTTACCACAACCAGATCAACTTTGCAGAGCAACTGGTGTTCTGAGTTGTGGTTGAGAAGCCCCCAATACCCCTCTATATATAAGAGGGGTCAGTGTCACAGTTCTCTACCCCGGGCAATGCAGGTCTAAAGCAGGAGTAGAAGGGTCTGAAGTTTCCACAAAACAACAATCTATGCCAACTGAACCGATCGACACATACATGAACTGATCGACTGGGGCCATGAGTCGATCAGTTCATCACATGAGATGATCAGTTCTTGTTCTTGGTCTAGCAAATTGACTTTCTTATTTTTGTTTCTAATCAATCCTAAGATCAATTATTGTCCCAATCAAATTATACAAGTGAAATGAAGATATTTACTCACATGTCCCTAACTTTCCCAACTTGCTCGATTGGTCAATTGAGTCGATCGATTCAGCACCTTGAACCAATCAGTTATGTGACATGAGCCGATCGACTCATCAACCTGAGCCAATCGGTTCAACATCCTAAGTTGATCGATTCATCACATGAGCCGATCAGTCGGGAGTGCAGATTGTGCAGAATTAGTCAATTGCAGTTTTAATCCATTCGATACTCTAATCAATTGGTCCAACACCTTGAAAACTATGATACTGAGCTATCAATTAATTGAGTGTTTAATTGAACTATTAAACTCCTTTAGTAATCAATGTAAACATTGTTTGTGGATAAACTCCTCTTCCAGGTTAAATCCTATGTGTGTGACCTTGCAGGTCCATTTCACGTTGGAAGTGAAAGTCCATAACACTTATGACTTCACAAGCAAAGAGTGGTGCCTAGTCGCACATCAATGCTACCAAAGTGAAAAGGAAAGTTATAGAACAACTTTCAATCCTACAATCCGTGAATGGTGTTATAGTGAATGTATAATTCCTTTGTCGATGATATCGAGGATGAACTCAAGGCATGGAACAATCATCCTATCAACGTTCATTCACTTCCTTAATCTCAGAGCAGACCGGATGAGATATGTGTGACATCAATATCACATATTGATTCATACATGCATGCGCATGCCTTTCTTAGTCCTACTCATCAAGTGGCCATGGATATCAAACTCCCTAAGAAGGGACAAATCCCATATCTATTACTCACCCCTCAAAAGCCCCATGTGTCAAAGTCACCCAATCATCACCTTTATAATAGTCTATATTTCAGGACTGCATTTGATGATGTCAAAGTGTACCCAACGACATGTGTCGAGTGTAGTAATTTTAGGTCAAAGAATCACACTCACCACCATCACTATGAGAGCTGACTCTGACTATCAAATCATGGTTTCATGTGTCACTCTCAAGGTGGGTCTATCTGGTACACTTGTTCTCTAACAAGTACATATGTGCTTGGTTTGATATCACTATATCATTACTATTGAGATATTATCATCAACCAATACACAATGTAGTCTTGTGTCTCATTGTTGTCTATCAACCTTCCATGATGACATATGACTAGGCACATAACAAGAATTTATACTCTTAACATCCGTATGATCTCATCGTTTAGGTCCTCAACCTAAAAACATATGTCATTGAGTAAAACAATTCTTTAGACATTCAATCTGTTATGTCATCTCTCATAACTGATTCAACCAGAATGAATTGGAAGCTTGCCTTTTATTTTTATCAAATCAATCTTAATGTATCCCACCAATCATACCATGATTGGCTGTCAAGGCATACATACCAACAGACTCCAACTTGCACTATGAGTCAATCACCCTTGAATCATATTCTTAGTGATCTTCAAACATGACCCACATGTTATTGTGATCTAGTGCTAACGTAGTGTGTATGGCAACACTTTTCCTAAGTATGTATTATTGCATGTCTCACATCTCTTTGCTATACATCTTACATATGAGATGGAGTTGCCATAATATGCGATCCAATATTCCTTTACTAACCTTTAGCCTCATTGCATGACCAAGCACTCCTTGCTTGTCATCAATGACCGAAATATCTATAAGTTCATCTTTATGAACTCCCAGATCCAAATAGTATCCATTGTTGTTCTCTAACACACGGATACTCAGCTTTTCCCTTTTAAACTGCTTTATTGGAACATTTCCAATTTCAACATACATTAACTTTTATATATATCCCATATATATTTTGCGATAAACTTTCTATTCTTTTTGGAAGTTCGCATCAGTGTAACTCTTTACAGTGACCCCTTCCTTATTTCCATAGAACTAGTACTTCTCAAGTAATTATCTAGCTCTCATGAAATTCCAGTAACCCTTACTGGAACCAGACAAACATCCACTCATTATGTCCCACATACGAGTTATTAAGATGAGCATATCATATTGTCATGTCATACATATAAGATGATGAATGCATTTTATTCTTGTAAGATGATAAATGCATCTTGTTCTTGCCATGTCCATACATGCAAGATAATGGGATGATTACATACATAATAGATCCATATCTATTATTAGTGTTCCCATTCTTCATAAGAATTGAGACACTTGGGTCTAGGATACTAACTCCATGTAACATGGACAAGTTTTATCCCACTGAATCTATATATACTGAACCCTTCAGTAAAGATTGCTAATGCATGCTTTTTCTTTTTTACGTCAAGAGGTTTTTGAGAACTATCCTATAGGTCTCTATTCCTACCACATAAGAAACGTCTCTATCTTCCCTAAAGATAATTTCCACACAGGATTCCATACATGAACATCTCATTCCTCATCAACATGTGGAATGTAAATACGCTCCCACTAAATCAAAGATCCCTTCTTTATCTTTGTCATATCAGTCAAACCCTTTGACTATATTCTCAAAGTAAAGATCCTAGTTCTGAGTTGCTTGTACTCAATAAATCACATTGATTAGTCCATTGTAACTTATAGACTTCATTTGCATTAATGGATTCATAAACCTTATAGGTTGTGTTATGTACACATCCTTGTCTTATTCCTCATGGGAATGTAGTTTTAGTATCTGTATACCAAATGTCTTAGTCATTAAGTTGCAATCAACAAGCATGATCCTTCTCAAAATGCCATCCATGTGTCTTAACGCTTAAGACTCATTCACACTTATGGATTTTATCCCAATGGGTTCTACCATCAAGGTCATACCTTACCATTCACATGGAAATCATTTAGGATGTAATGCTCATAAACCATATCTCAAAATTTGGTTCCTCAATATCATCTAGATTGTTGACTCATCATATGACCAACTCATCATATAAATATTTGAGGTGTATCTGTTAAGGAATTTGAGAACTCACAACACTTTGTGATTCTTAATATCCTTTATTAGTATAAGGTATTCTCAATTTAATAAGAATTTAGTTATTTGATAATCATCCTCTAACTCCTTAGAGTATGACTCCCCTTTTGATTTAGATATCACTATGCCTTAATCATGAGTTCACTATCATAATCACTCATAAGGTTCTCAAACATTTGGTCCAAGTATTTCATTCAATGATATCATCAAGAATTAACACTTTACCAAATTCATACTTCATCTATGATATTCTTGAGCACTTCAAGATATTCATATTGGTATTTTTCTAAACACCGTTTGAAGTATTAGCATTTTCTCCAATAGGTATGTAAATACATCACATGTATTATACCTAATAGTATAATCATTCTTCCACTACCTTAGTGAAGATTGATTAATCATGTCCAAGAGATTCATGTCTCTTACCGGTTCTCTAACCAAAAGAGTCTATCTTATCCATCAAAATGGAAACTAGAGATGAATTTCTCATGATAATGCTAATTCGTTGTTTGAGTTATCAATAACTTTTAGGTATCATTTTATCTTATGCATATCAAGTACCTCAAGATAAAGAAAGGAATTTCCACAAAGATCATATCTTTGAAATTGAAATATCAACTTTATTGATAGCTATCCTTGTCACAACAAGATGCAACAATAAAGTGTTTCTATTTATTGGCAAATAAATAGCAGTATTCAACTCTATTTTGTGCCCATTAGGCTGAAATAAACTGAAAGGTACTCCTATCTATGGCAGCAACACTTGCTCCAATGATGAGTACTCCTTTCTTGGTCCTTTCATAAAGGTCATCACTTCTTTGTAAATCTTACATATCATATATGTCATATCTTCATCTTGGTATCATATACCTCAGATAAATAAGTGTTTATTTAATGATACCTACGGTGGAGATCTCTATCCCCTACTTTCATCTTCTTTTGTTCTTCTAGATATAGAGGGCAATTTCTCCTCCCTCGTTCACCCTCCCTTGTGCCTTGAGGCTGAAGACGACTTGGGCTGCTGGCTAGCATTAGAACCCTTCTTAGGTTTGCCCTTGCCCTTGTCCTTGGACCTACCTTTCTTTCTGTTGATCAACATCACAGACTTAGTCTTGTCCTTCTTCATCTGTGCATCGAGGCTGAAGACGGCTTGGATTGTTAACTAGCATTAGAACACTTCTTTGCTTTGCCCTTGTCCTTGCCTTTAAGACTTACCCTTCATTGATGACATAAAAGATTAGGGTTTATCTTTCTTCATCTTTTCCTCTATTGTCTTCAACATGTCCAACAACTCTATCAACACTTGTCAAGGTTGTTCATGTTGCAGTTCATCATGAGCTATATAATTATCACAACATTTGTGGTGTCATGTCAGTAGCCAATTTTTGACTCAGAGGAAATACCAGTCTAGTCAGGTTTTCCACATACCCAATCACATTGAGTGTGTGACAACCAACTGGATCTCCTTCTATCATGACATACTAAGATAGTGTCTTGGAGACATCATATGTCCCATGTTGTCTCTGCAACTCATAGTTCAGAGAACACCACATTAAGTACTCCACATCAATGGCATCCTCGATATGCTTCCATTAGCATCCTTTCAGCCGTTCGTGTGGTGGGATCAAGTTCATCTGGTCCTTGTATAACTAGGACTTAGAGCTTTCAGTCTTTGATTGAGAACACTTCTCAACGTCCTTACCATTCGTGCAATTATTCCCATTTAATTTATCTGTCTCATGGATCGATCAAAAATAAAGTGATTATGGCCATTTAATTTTCAAAAAGGAAATATATGCAATTTAGTCCAAAAACTCATTTTTTGACTTATTTGATTGATTTGAAAAAGTTTCGTGTGAATCAATATGTGATATTGATGTCACACACATCTCACCCAGTCTGCTATGAGATAAAGGAAATGAATGAACGTTGACAGGATGACTGTTCCATGCCTCGAGTTCATTCAGGATATCAGTGACAAAGGAATTATACATTCACTGTAACACCATTCATGGATTGTAGGATTGAAATTTGTTCTCCAACTTTCTATTTCACTTGGGTAGCACTGACGTGTGACTAGGCACCACTCTTTGCTTGTAAAGTCATAAGTGTTATGGACTTTCACTACTAACATGAAATGGACCTGCAGGGTCACACACATAGGATTTAACCTGGAAGAGGAGTTTGTCAACAAACAATGTTTAGATTGATTGCTAAATGAGTTTAGTAGTTCAATTAAACACTCAATCAATTGATAGCTCACTATCCTAGTACTCAAGGTATTGGACAGCTTGATTAGAGTATCGGATTGATTGAAACTACAATTTACTTATTTTGCACAATCTACACTTCCAACTGATAGGTTCATGAGATGAACCGGTCGGCTGAGCTTGGTGTACCGATTGGCTTAACTGGTGAGTCGATCGGCTCATGGATAGGGTAAAATGACTGGTTCAAGTGTTGAACCGATCGACTCAACTATTGCAACCGATCAAATTGGGAAAGTAAGATTGGTGAGAAATTTCTTTTTGTTTCACTTGTGCAATTCGATTGGAACAAGGATTGGTATTTGATATCAATTAGAAATGAAAGAGGAAAAGTCAATCGGGAACTGACCATGGTCATGTACCGATCGGTTCAGAAGTGAACCGACCATTTCATGGGTCACAACCAATCAGTTGAGGTGTCAACCGATTGGCTCAGGTCCCCAACCGACCGTTTCAGTTGTGAAATGATCGGTTCAGGTTGCGCAGTTGGTTGTTTTTTTGGAAATTCTCAAATCCTTCTACTCCTGCTTTAGTCCCGCATTGCCTAGGATAGAGAACCCTATCCTATGACCCTCCTATATATAGGGGTATTGGGGGCTTCTCAAAGTATAACTCAGTGGAACCAGTTTCTCTATAAAGTTGTCATTCTCGCTGGTTTTGGTAACCGAGAGAGCCTGAGCAAGTGCTACCCGATAAGGGAGGCACAACAAGGGAAAGAGAACTGCAGAAAGCGACTGGTGGTAGGAGAGTGTGTCGACGACTAGTACGCCGACAGGAGGGTGCGACTCCTTCCAATTCCTTGTGGGACAAGGAGATCAGAGTTCCAGGCAGTCCATGTGGATGACTGTAGAGGCGGGAGACCTCTGTCACTCGGAGGACAATTGTCAATCACGACAGTCCCAGTGAGACCAGGAGTCTTCAGTCCCGGTGTGACCAGGAGCTGCACAGACACTGTCCAAGATCGAAGGTGAAGACCGCGTAAGGTAAGAGGTACTATCGCTGAGCAAGCCTAGGGATAAGGTATGCATCCACAAACCATCTATCCTATTGTATAGACGTTGATGCAATTCCTTTTGTTCTGGGTTTTGAGGAGAAAATTTTTGTTTCCGCTGCTTCTCTGCCTCCCATAAAACCCAACAGTGGTATCAGAGCCACGTCAAATGCTCTATATTTTAGGATTATCGATATGATCGATTTTGGTTTGTCACCTTTATTTATTGCATACGATGCAAATAAAATTGGCTTTATGCATGTCCAATCCGCAAATCCCAAATATACATATATGATATGTAATATTAATGCACTCGATACGTGTCACCCTTAAATGAGTTTTGTGGTGGATGTGTAGCATGGTTATGACCTATAAACCCTATATCTGTGTGTGGTTGTATGTGTTTGCTTGCATTTCGGTCTGCGCACCGATTCCCTTTCTCCTATTCCTAATGTAACTCGAAATAATTCGAGATTTCTTTTCCTACCCTTGCTCCTCCCGAATGTAA
This sequence comes from Alisma plantago-aquatica, assembly GCA_963693085.1. Lineage (NCBI taxonomy): Eukaryota > Viridiplantae > Streptophyta > Magnoliopsida > Alismatales > Alismataceae > Alisma > Alisma plantago-aquatica. The sequence goes on from OY856412.1 coordinate 1,000,222,263, forward strand.
CTCGGGGTTTCACAATTCAATTGTAAATAGGATAGATTTTATTTCCTGATATGTCAAAGAACGGCGGACGACCTGACGACGACTGAGATGATCGGTTCAAGGCGTGAACTGATCGGTTGACATTCCATACAACCAGTTTGAGGAGCGAGATGAGAGGGTGGCAATCTAAGGAGATGCACGACGACCGGTGAACCGATCGGCTAGAGGCACCAGTCGATCAGCTGGTGGCACCCGAACAACCAACTTGATGGTGAGCCGATCAGTCATGGTGATGAGCTGATCAAACCCAGAAAGGAAGGCACAAATTTCATCTTGTATAGGTTGCATGTGATGTAGACCTAGATGATCGTGATTCCTCTTGGCTCGAGGAATCACAATAGGATGGCCATAATCATTGCGTTTTTCATTTTGCATGTTTTATGTGGGATATAGCATGTATATGATACATACTATATATTGTGGTGATTGGATATGTATATGTATATAAAACCAAATCCCTCATTAAATATTAAATTTTTAGATGCCTTCCAAATGCGACACACGTGAAAAGCTTGATTGACCAAGTGTGGGCACGCCTTAGCGTGGTGCATCATCTATCTCATGGAAGTGTGAAGGATGAATGTGTGGGTCTGCCCTAGCAGGGTGCATATTCATCGTGTTGGAATTGGGTCGGACTTAACTAGGTGATCTAGATGGGATCTAGTACCTTGAGGCATGAAGATGATTATGGTAAAGAGTTTCATATGACATCTATCAAGAGTTGCATATGATGCAATTGGCAAGAGTTGCCTACCTGGGAGATCTGAGTTGTGGGTGACAACCCTAGCTGGTCCATGGCTTAGAGGATTTCAGGATCTTGACCCACTAGAAGATTGTATGCTGCAATCTTTCGAATTGATGGTGAGGGATGTCAATTTGAGTCAAAATAGTGGGAGCGGTAATTAATTAAAGGCCTAATTAACTATCGTCAAATTTTATTCAAATCAAATCAAAAGGAGTTTTGACAAATGCAATTTTCTCTTGTAGAAAGGCAAAAGAATCATCTTTTAAAATGGGCAAATTAATTGAGAATAAATTCCATAACTGGTTGAGGAATGTGAGAAGTGTTCTCCACAATCTAGATAAACCAGGAGCCTTTAAATCCACTCTATGTATGCTTAATGTGTTGGTGAAGAAGAAAGAAAGTTCATTGATAGAGATCAATGGAATGAAAGGTGAGGGAGAGAAGGGTTCTCTCGTCAAACCAATTTCTTCTATATGGAAAGGATGGAAGGAATGATGGAAGAAGAAGTCAGAGATAGAGATCTCTACTTCTGGTGTATACGTGATAGAGGTTAACTTTACTCCTTCGTCATGGGTACTTTATACTGGATGCGGATCTCACATTTGTTCAAATGTGAAGGATCTTAAGAGAAGTAGGCCTTTGGGGAAAGGCGAGGTTGAACTACGTGTTGCCAATGGGGCAAGGGTTGCCGCCAGTGCCGTAGGAACCTATGAGTTAACTCTACCAAGTGGGCTAATAATAGAGTTGAAGAGCTGCTATTATGTACCTGCCATAAATAGGAATATCATTTCCGTCTCTTGTTTGGACAAGGATGGATTTGAATTTCTTATTAAGAATGGAAATTGTTCCATTTCTAAAGATGGGATCTTTTATGGCAGTGCCTCAATGTCTTATGGTCTATACTTGATAGATCTAGAGACAAGTGTATACAACGTAAACACCAAAAGGCAAAAACTCAACAAATCAAACAAAACATATATTTGGCATTGTCATCTAGGGCACATAAATGAGAAGCACATTTCTAGACTCCATAAAGATGGTTGTCTAGACTCTTTTGATTATGAATCAATAGAGACATGTGAATCTTGTTTGTTGGGCAAGATGACCAAGACTCCCTTTTCAGGTAAAGGTGAGAGAGCTAGTGATCTATTAGGGCTCATACATACTGATGTATGTGGGCCTTTTAGAACTAATGCCAGAGGTGGGTATCAGTACTTCATTACCTTTACTGATGACTTTAGTAGGTATGGCCATGTGTACCTGATGAAACATAAGTCAGAAACCCTTGAAAGGTTCAAGGATTTCATGAATGAAGTACAAAACCAACTTGGTAAAAGTATTAAGGTACTTCGATCCAATCGAGGTGGAGAATACTTAAGCCAAGAGTTTGAGGACCTTCTACGAGCCCGTGGTATTGTATCACAATGGACTCCGCCTGGAACACCACAACATAACAGTGTGTCTGAAAGAAGGAATCACACATTGTTGGATATGGTGCGATCAATGATGAGTTTTGCTGATCTTCCAATTTCATTATGGGGTTATGCTCTTGAAACCGCCATGTTTACACTTAACCGAGTATCATCTAAATCAGTTCAAAAGACACCATATGAGATATGGTACGAGAAGCGTCCCAATTTGTCTTTTATGAATATTTGGGGTTGTGAGGCTTACATCAAGAAAATGTTTCCTGATAAGCTTGGACCCAAATCCGATAAATGTTATCTTGTTGGATACCCCAAGGAAATGAGGGGATATTACTTATACCACCCTACTGACAACAAAGTGTTTGTTGCCAGGGATGTTGTATTCCTAGAGAGGGAATTTATTTCCAAAGGAAGCAGTGGGAGGAAAATAGAGCTTGAAGAGTTTCAAGCCCAATAAGGAAACATAGAACCGGTAGATGTACAAGAGGAAAATGGAGATTCACAAGGTGTTGTGGAATCTCAGTCTCCTTAGGTAACACAAGGACCTCGTAGATCTAGTAGGACCCGCCATGAACCTGAGAGGTTTGGATACCTTGTGACTCAGGAAGGTGGTGAGTTGATCACAGATGATGATCCAACTACCTACGTAGAGGCTATGGAGGGACCAGATTCTGAGAAGTGTCTTGAAGCCATGAGATCTGAGATTGAATCCATGTACTCCAACACAGTATGGACTTTGGTGGAACCACCCGAAGGCATAAAACCCATAGGGTGCAAGTGGGTCTTCAAGAAGAAGACCGACATGGATGGAAATGTGCAGACTTATAAAGGCAGATTGGTTGCGAAGGGATTTCAACAAGTTCAATGTGTTGACTATGATGAAACCATTTCTCCAGTTGCCATGATTAAGTCCATCAGGATCAAGCTTGCTATTGCAACTTATTATGACTATGAGATTTGGCAGATGGATGTTAAAACCACATTCCTTAATGGGAATATAAATGAGGATGTGTACATGACACATCCTGAAGGTTTTGTAGATCCAAAGAATGCCAATAAAGTCTGTAAGCTACAAAGATCAATCTATGAATTGAAGCAAGCATCTCGGAGTTAGAATCTTCGATTTAATGAGGAAGTCAAAGTGTTTGGCTTTATTCAAAATGAAGATGAACCTTGTGTGTACAAGAAGGTTAGTGGGAGCACGACCACATTCCTCATATTGTATGTGGATGACATACTATTGATGGGGAATGATTTCTTAGCCTTAGAGAAGGTAAAGACTTGGCTTGGGAATACTTTCTCAATGAAGGACTTAGGAGAAGCATCCTACATTCTAGGAATTAAGATCTATCTAGATAGATCTAGAAGGATTCTCGGACTAAGTCAGAGCACGTACATTGAAAAAGTGTTGAAGCAGTTCATCATGGAGAAATCAAAGAGAGGCAACATCCCGATTCTACATGGAGTCACCGTTTCTAGAGCTCAATGTCCCCAATCTTGTGAAGAGAGGGAGCATATGAATGGGATCCCATATGCATAAGCCATCTAATCCATCATGTACGCTATGTTGTGCACATGCCTAGATGTCTCGTATGCTCTTAGCATGATGAGTAGGTACCAGTCAGATCCCAGGGATGCTCACTGGACAGTCGTAAACAACATCCTCAAGTACTTGCAAAGGACTAAGCATCAGTTTCTTGTTTACGGTGGCAAGGAAGAGCTAGTTGTAAAGGGTTACACTGATGCAAGCTTCCAAACCGATAAAGATGATTACAGATCGCAGTCAGGATTTGTATTTTTCCTAAATAATGGAGCTATGAGCTGGAAGAGTTCCAAGCAAGAAACAATTTCTGATTCTACTACAGAGGCTGAGTAAATTGTTGCTTCACATGCAGCAAAGGAGGCTATGTGGGTCAGGAAGTTCATTTCTTGAACTTGGTGTAGTTCCCAATAGATGTGATGCGATTGAGCTTTATTGTGACAATAATGGAGCTGTTGCACAAACTAAGGAACCCAGATCACATCAGTGGTTCAAGCACATACTGCGGTGCTTCCATCTCATACGAGAGATCATACAGCGAGGAGATGTGAAGATTTGCAAAGTACCAACTAAAGACAACATAGCTGATCCACTGACGAAGGCCCTTTCTCAGCAAAAGCATGATGGTCATGCTAGGTCACAAGGACTAAGGTTCCTAGGGGACTGGCTCTAAGTGCAAGTGGGAGTCTGTTGGTATGTATGCCCATAGAGCAAGTCATATGATGATTGTAATGGGATACTATGTAAATGATTTGAATAATAATAAAGGCAATTTCTGATCTATATGTTTAAACTATTTCTGAGATGATGGTGTAACATGATAGATGTCTAAAGTGTTTTACTCAATGAAGTATGCTTTTGGGTTGAGGACCTAAACGATGAGATCATACGGATGTTAAGAGTATACATTCTTGTTTAGTCCCTAGTCAGTTGTTATTGTGGAAATAACCATAGACATCAATAACACTGAAGACTGGATTGTGTGTTGGTTGATGACAGAATCTCATTAGTCATGATATAGTGATATCAAGCCAAGCACATAGGTACTTGTTAGAGAACAAGGTACCAGACAGACCCACTGTGAGAGTGATACATGGAACCATGACTTGGTAGTCACAGTCAGCTCTCACAATGATGGTGGTGAGTGTGATTCTTAGACCTGAAATCACTACACTCAACACATGTCGTTGGGTACACTTTGACATCATCAAAACGCAGTCCTAAAATATGGGTTGTTATAAAGGTGATGATTGGGTGGCTTTGACACATGGGGCTTTTTGAGGGGTGAGTGATATATATGGGATTTGTCCCTCCTGAGGGAGTTTGATGTCCGTAGCCACTTGATGAGTAGGATTGAGAAAGGCATGCGCATGCACGTGTGAATCAATACGTGATATTGATGTCACACACATCTCACCCAGTCTGCTCTGAGATCAAGGAAATGAATGAATGTTGACAGGATGACTGTTCCATGCCTCGAGTTCATTCAGGATATCAATGAAAAAGGAATTATACATTCACTGTAACACCATTCACGGATTGTAGGATTGAAAGTTGTTCTCCAACTTTCTATTTCACTTGGGTAGCACTAATGTGTGACTAGGCACCGCTCTTTTCTTGTGAAGATATAAGTGTTATGGACTTTCACTACCAACGTGAAATGGACCTGAAGGGTCACACACATAGGATTTAACCTGGAAGAGGAGTTTGTCCACAAACAATGTTTAGATTGATTGCTAAAGGAGTTTAGTAGTTCAATTAAACACTCAATCAATTGATAGCTCAGTATCATAGTGTTCAAGGTGTTGGACAACTTGATTAGAGTATCAGATTGATTGAAACTGCAATTGACTAATTATGCACAATCTACACTCCCAACCGGTCGGCTCATGTGATGAACTGATCGACTGAGCTTGTTGAACCGATCAGCTTAACTGGTGAGTCGATCGGCTCTTGGACAGGGTGAAATGACCGGTTCAAGTGTTGAACCGATCGGCTCAACTGCTGCAACTGAGAAAGTTGGGAAAGTAAGATTGGTGAGAAATTTCTTTTTGTTTCACTTGTCCAATTCAATTGGAACAAGGATTGGTATTTGATATCAATTAGAAACGAAAGAGGAAAAGTCAATCGGGAACTGACCAGGGTCACAAACCGATCAGTTCAGAAGTGAACTGACCGTTTCATGGGTCCCAACCGATCGGTTGAGGTGTCAACCGATCGGCTCAGGTCCCCAACTGACCGTTTCAGTTGTGAAACGATCAATTCAGGTTGTGTAGTTGGTTGGTTTTTTGGAAAATCTCAAACCCTTCTACTCCTACTTTAGTCCCGCATTGCCCAACATAGAGAACACTGTCCCATGACCCTCCTATATATAAGGATATTGGGGGCTTCTCAAAGTACAAATCAGTACAACCAGTTGCTCTATAAGGTTGTTGTTCTCTCTGGTTTTGGTAACCGAGAGAGCCCGAGCAAGTGCTACCCGATAAGGGAGGCACAAAAAGGGAAAGACAACTGCAGAAAGTGACTGGTGGCAGGAGAGTGTGTCAGTGACTAATATGCCGACAGGAGGGTACGACTCCTTCCGATTCCTTGTGGGATAAGGAGATCAGAGTTCCAGACAATCAATGTGGATGACTGCAGAGGCGGGAGACCTCTGTCACTCAGGGGACAACTGTCAATCTCGACAGTCCCGGTGAGACCAGGAGTCTTCAGTCTCGGTGTGACCAGGAGATGCACAGACACCATCTAAGATCGAAGGTGAAGACTGCACAAGGGGTGAGGCACTGTCACCGAGAAACCCTCGAGACAAGGTATGCATCCACAAACCATCTTTCCTATTGTATAGAAATTGACGCGATTCCTTTTGTTCTGGGTTTTGAGGAGAAAATTTTTGTTTCCGCTACTTCTCTGCCTCCCATAAAACCCAACAACTTATTCCCTAAAACTTGAATGATGATGGCATATTTATTGAAGACACCCATCTCCTCAAGAACTGGGGCATAAAAAATCATCCTAGGGCGGAGGTCACCCTCCACGAAATGTGGGGCATGGGGGTCTGAAGGAATGCTTAGAGGCCTATAGTTCTGTGGGACATTCATGGGTCTCCTGAGGGTGTTTTCCCAAGCTCGTCCCATAGTGACATTAGTGCATGGATCATTCCAATCCACTCTGGCACGACCTACACACATGGACCAACCACCACTTGATGGGATCGATCCCTAGCCTCTAAGGCGGAAGGGTCGTAGGCTACAGCATCAGGGCCGATGGAGGAGGGTATGGGGGAAGAGGATGGGGTGGAGAGAGGGCCAACAACACCACCCCGTGAGGGGCCCATCCTTGGCGTGGTGGCTCCCCATCTAGATATGGAAGGGAGCATGACCTAGAGAGAGAGGAGATTATTATTAAGAAAGAAAATATGAAAAGTGAAGATAATGTGACAATAAATGAATTTATTTTCCCATTGAGTGAATATAAGAATAAATTGCCTAAAAATTATTAAAGTGGAACTTAGAGGATAATTCTAAATCCAAATTCATTTCCTTTGGGTATAAGTTTGCTCGGGTGCTAAGTCTTACAACTTTTGGAATATTGGTAATTATAATTGAATTGATTGAAAAGAAAAATAGGAGATTACTTGAAAATACAAAATAAAATATTTAATGACTCCAAAAGTAAAAATGGATGCCAAACTCATGTTCTACATATTAAAATATACCTTTGGGTGAATTTTCACTCAAATTGAAGAACATTTGATTGTTCAGTAACATTAGGAGAGAGAAAGTGTGAAGAACCTTCAATATACTAAATAAGTGATCAAAAAGTTCCAAAATGTGAAATTAATGGCAAGTTCATATCCAAGGAACATAATTTGACTTGTGGGTGAAGTTTAATCAAATTTGGAGTATCTTATCACCATTAATGAAGGAGGAAAGAGAAAATAATTTTTAATTTATTTAACACATTAAAAGTTCCCAAAATCCAAAACTAATAGCATATTCACATTCCTCATACTAAAATTAGGCTTGTCAATTTTCATTAAATTTAGAACATGTTTGCCCCTTGAAATGAGGAGATAAAAAGGGAAATCAATATATCCACACTTTAGTCTTAATTGGTTTAGGAATGCAATTATTTTTTCACATGGTATTTTCCTTTATTTTTCTTTTTCTCACACCAAAGAATGGTCTAGATTGGTCGCCTGACTGATTGGACGGCTAGGAGTCACCACCTAGCTCGTGGCTAACAAGGAAAGAGGACAACTTGGATTGGGATTTTTGAATTGAGATTTCTCGATCACTTCTTAATGAAATGGAATGATTTCTTCTCCTATGGTTTGCAAATTTGATTTTGCACTGATTGATCCTAATATATTGGTGTTTTGTCCATGTTTTAAGAAAGCCCCAAAAATTTCTCTCCAAGCAAGTTCGGGCAACTACCTACTCACCTCCCTACACGACCATACCTATAAATATCCCTACCTGAGGCTTGCTAAGTTCCCTTGCAACTCAACCATACCCTCAATTTTCCTCGTGCTCTTTTGGTTGTTCATTGGTGATCAAGTTTTGTCCCTAAGATTTTGGTGGATCGTGCTCGAGATCCTTGCCATCCCGGTCCCAATTGGCTGGCACATCAGGTTTGTGATATTTTACTTGTTCTACTCGTGTGCTTGCTTTTGAGTTTGATCAACACATGTGATTTTGCCAAAATTGCGAGATGCTTCTCGTTAGCCATGGAGTGGCATGATGAAGGGGATGAATCCTCTGTGTTCTTAGTCTCTTCTGCCCTTCTTACTTTCTTCTTCTTTTCATTTTTCACCCAAGGGCAGAGTTGTATTTTGCCCAATTTTTTAATTTTGCTTTGGGGCGAGTCAAGGCCACGTCGTTGACTACTGACTTGGCCAGATATAACTGGGCCAAGTCAGTGATGCGGGTCCCCTCTTTGGTTTGCTTTAATGATTTGCGATCACTTTTTCTTACGTGGCATGCTTTTGTTGGCTGATTTTCATAAAATCATAACTAATTATTCTGATGTCCAAAATTATAAACAACATATGTTTTGAACTTAGAAAAATATCATCTTTCTAATAAAAATAGTTCCAAGATTTCAAGTTTTGTCGAAAGTAATTTTTAGAAAATGAATTTAATGACTAAGAATCGCCAAAAAATACATTGAAATATGTATAACTTCAAATTATAAAATATTATATGTTTTCTTAATTAGAAAAACCTAACTAAGTCAATGGTGATAGTTTCAGAGTCAAAATTGTGGTTGCATTTGAAAAGTCCAAAGGTTAGGGTTTCCTTGCCTTTACTCATGAGTAAACCCTAATTCATGTTTAAATATTGAAAATAGGAAAATAAGCTTTGGAATCCATTCAAGTAGTGAAGCAGAAGTATTTGGATCTCTTAAGAAAAGGTATGTGCTTTTCTCACACCTAAGTTGGGAAGATTTGTAACTTAACCTAGTTTCCCTAATGAGGCTTCGATAAAACCCTAATTTTCCTTTTTGACAATCCCTTTGCTATTTACCTCAAAATCAATTTTATTATTTATTTCTAGGGTCTTATACCCCTCTGCCATGCTTACTTGATGCTTATACCAGACACATTTCTTAGCATATTGAGTTTATTAGACTATTAAACTAGTGTAGTGGTACTTTTGTACAACCACCCATAGATAAGGCATGTGTAAATTCACCCTGGGGAATGTGTTACTCTCCCCAATATAGAATATTTGTAGGTTATTGGAATGTGTTTCTCTCCCTAACCTATCGATTGAGGTTAGTCATACATAGTTTAGGTAGTCAATATTAATCATGCATGCAACATTTTTACTACTTTTGTTATGGCAAGCATCTATTTACTTGTGCCTCATTCTTTTGACTATCTTCATCTTATGATCAAATCTAAGCCTTTATTTCCTTATAGTTTTCTTATCTTTTGTCATTGATCCTTTTCTTTGACACATACCTTGTATTTATTTCTCCTTTTGATGGGTGTTTTCCCAACCACCCAGGGTTAGATCAAGGTATTGAAGAAGACCAAGAGGATCAAGTTCAAGAGTAGTAGATTCAAGTTTTGTTATCAAGGATGACTTGTTGCTTATTGCTAGATGCTTAGTTTCTTTATGTTATTTTACTTTTCAAAGAAAATCATGTAGTGAACAAGAGTTCAAAAGAAATGTAATAACGTAGGTATTTTTCCGCTGCTATTGACATTACATATGTATCCAGATCATGCTTATTTACTTGGAATATTATAAATGAATTCCACATTGTCTATTTGTCTTGGGGAAATAGGTGGATGTTTTGTATTTCCTTTAAATTTTAGTAAGGAGGTTACCTCGCCTCTTTACATGTGCAAAGACATTTGGAATTAATACTACAAACAGTTGTTTGCACTTAATTATATTTACTGATAATATGGTGATACGTACCTAGTAAAATGTGAATCACTTGAAGTGTTTAAGGAGATTACTTGTATGAGGCACACAACTTCCTCAAAGGTATTAATATACTTTTATCAAAAATTGAAATACTTTACAATAATAGTTTTAGAACCTTCTAGAGTGATTGTGATAGGCTATCACAATTAAGTCCACCTGAACATGGTGTTGTGTCAGAAAAAAGGAATCACATAATTATGAGTCATGACATGATTATCATTTAATCTAATCTTCTAGTTTCCTTTAGAACATTTTTACACTACAATAATGTACCATATAAAATGGCTTAAAAGACATCATATGAGATATGATATGGGAATGTCCCGATATGTCTTAAGGATTGAAAGTTATATAAAGAAAATAGTTTCTTGAAAATTTTATCTACAAACCATAATCATTGAATACTACCGTCAGTCCTAATCTGAAAAAATGTTTTTTTTTGGGAAAAATGAGTTCCAAAAGAATCAGTGGGAGTAAAAGTGGAACTCAAAAGATTCAAGATTGAGAAGGAGGTATAATGGGAACACTTGGGAATCACAAATTGTTGTCAAATTTCAAGTTCCTTATGTACCAAAAAGGCTCATAGTTCTAGTAGAATACATTTGAGATTGAAAGATTGTGAATTTGATAACTCAGATTGGTTTTTCATAATATGAAGAGCCATCAAATCAACAAGAATCCATTGAGGACTAGAATATGATAAGTTACTTAGAGACATTATGATGTCCATGTACACTAACAAGGTATGACCTTGGTAGTACCACCTAAAGGGGTAAACCCATAAGGCGCAATTGGTTTTTTATAAGGAGCACCAACATGCATAACATAAAAGGATAGAATTATTGATAGGTTTTTAAAAATTAGTTCAAAATCTTGAACATGATGAAATCCCTTTTCACCAATTTTCATGCTTTCCATCGCAGTTTGAATAGACCATAAGATTTGGCATATGAAAATTAAAACTACATTCCTTGATAGGAATAAATAAGAGGGTGTGATGTGACACAACCTAAAGTTTTTATGAATCTATTAATGCAAATAAAGTCTATAAGCTACAATGTTCAATCTAGAGATTCAACAAGCATCTCAGAACTAGAATCTTTGTTTTGACAAGATAGTAAAAAAGTTTGACTTGAGTCAAGATAAAAGATGAAATTTGTAATTACAAAAGATTTAGTGGGAACATATGTATATAAATATTCCACATGTTGATGAGGAATGACATATCAATACTAAGTATTGAAACCTGGCATGGCTATCACTTGCATCATGAAGGCTTAGGTGAAATGTCTTGTATGATAGGAATTAGGATCTATAGAGATAGTCCTGAAAGTATCTTAGCCTTATAATGACCACATATATTGGCAAAATGTTGAAAGGGTTCAACATGAAGGATTCCAAAAGGGAGAATCTATCCATATAGATGGGATCAATCTCTCAAGATTCCAATGTTCCATTTCTGGTGAAGAATGGAAGTAATGTGATATGCATTTGCATTTGGACATATCTACAATGTAGTGTATTGATCCCATCATCTTATATGTATTGGGCATGACAAGAACATATTGTTCATAAACCAATGAAGGTCATTGGAATGCCATAAACAACATCCATTGGTACTTAAGAAGCACTAGAGGATTTGTTGCTAAAATATGGTAATCAGGAAGAGTTGGATGTAAAGGGTTATGCAAGCTTCTGAAATGATAGAAAATGACCATAATATAAAAGTATGGGTTTAATCATAGAGAAGAGTTATTAGTCAGAAAGAATTTCAAACTAACATACCATTAATTTGAACAGAAGTCGAGTATCTATGTGTTGAGAACACAACAGAGGATACTATATGGATCTAGAAGTTTATATGAATGAACTTATGGATGTTCTAACCATTGATGGCATAGTAGAAATACTATGCCAAAAAATGGGCTAGTGGTTAGGCAAGGAATATTAGATAGCATATTATGTCAATTCCATATCATATGAGATACCATATAGTAACAAGATGTAAAATATGTAATATACCAACTATAGAAAAATGTTGCTAACTCTCTAGATTTTCACTTGCATAATAGAAACATGATGAACATGTTTACATCACTTAGAATAAGATTTTTAGGTGATTTGATCTATGTGTAAGTGGGATTCTATTACTATGTATGCCTAGAGAGGCAATCATATGATGATTGTGATGGCATATTACATAAATGATTTGATTAATGATAAAGGCAAGCTTCCAATTCATTCCGTTTACCCTTTTATGAGATAATGAGGAAACATAATATATGTATAAAGAATAACATTACTCAAGGATGTATGTTTTCAAGTATGTGACTTGAACAATGAGATCATATAGATGTTAGGAGTATGCACATTCTTATTATGTCCCTGGTCATATATTACAATGGAAGGAAAATAGATAGCAGTAACACTAAAGACTAGAGTGTATGTTGGTTGAAAGAATCTCATTAGTCATGATATTTGATATCAAACCAAGCACATAGATACTTGTTAGAGAACAATGTAATAGATAAACCTACCTTGTGGGTGACACATGGAAACCATACATGGTGGTCATAGTCATTTCTCATAGTAGGTGGTGGTTGTGGTTCTTAGACTTGAAGTCACTACACTCATCACATGTCATTTGGTGTGATTTGACATCATCCACTATGATCTTGAATAAGTATTGCCATATAGGTGACGACTGGGTGCACCGCGACACATGGGGATGATTGTGAGTGATGTGGATGGGATTTGTCCCTCCTTAAGGTGTTTGATATCATAGTCACTTGATAAGAGAGACTTACAAAAGCATGTGTATGCACATGAAAATGAATATATGATATTGGCATCACATATATCTCAGATAGTCTGCTCTAGATCAAGGAACACATGTTCAACATTGAGAGGATGATGATTCCATGCCTCGAGTTCATTCCATATATCAGAGAAAAATGAATTAGATAATAACTATACCACATGACATAGATCATACGTTGAAGTTGTTCTCCAACTTTCCTAATTAGTTGGGTAGTAATGATGTGTGACTAGGCACCGCTCTTTGCTTGTGATGTCATAAATCTATTATGGACATTACCTACCAACATAAGATGGAACCTGTGGGGTCACACAAAAAGGATACACCTAGAAGAGGAGTTTAATCATGAATGATAATAAAATTTATTACTAAAGTGTTTAGGTATTCTACCTAAACAAAATTGGTTGGAAATAGACTGACTAGACAACTAAACCAATCGGTTCAAGTGTTGAATCAACCATTTCAGTGTGTCAGGTCAATAGAACCAATTTTGGAAATTCTAGATAGTTGAATGATTGATTTAAGAAGGGAACCCATCGGCTCAGGTCCAAAAATTTTCTGGTTCAAATTGTGAAGTGAGCGGTTGGAGGATCAATTCGATTGATTCAAAGATTTGAGCTGACATCAAATTGTGAAATAAATTAGATATTAATTGCCAATACAATTGCAATTGGAAACATGATGAAAGAATCAGTTCACTGGGTGAGATGATTGGCTCACATGCCAACTGATCGGTTCACTGGTGAATAGACCATTTCACATGTCGTAGTTTGCAAAAATTTGTGAAATTCTAGTCCTTTCCACTCCCACATAGACTGGGAGCCCTGATCCTGACCCTCCTATAAATAAAGGGGTATTGGGGTTTCCTAGAGACAACTCAATTGTCTCTAATAATTATTGTCCTCATTGGTTGTGGTAATCAGTATAGAGCATCAGCAAGTCCTACCTGATAAAGGGAGGGACAGCAAGTGAGAACAATTGTGGGAGTCCAAGTTGGTGACTAGTACACTAATGGTAGGGATAACTCCTTCCTGTCTGTTCTACTAGAACAGTAGGAGTTCTAGGCAATCTGAGTGGTCTTCAATAGAGGTGAGGAGGTTGTTGTCTTCCTCTAGGAGGATGATGTCAGACTATTGTCCATGGTGAGACTAGTAGAAGATGCATACGCCATCCCAGTGCTACTAGAAGACATTTGCATGACTACTGCAATGATGAATAGTTGTTGGACTTGAACTAGGACTAGGTATAAACTCATTAAACCATCCTTCCCATCACATAATTATAGATATGGTCTTGCTGTTATGGGGAATATGGATAGATAAACTTTTGTTTCCGCTACCTACTATGTGCCCATATTTCCCAACATGGCTAATCTCTTGACCTCATGGGCCTTGGGTACTCATGGATGGCTATCTCATGTCATCATGGTCTTATGCACTCTGTATATGATCACCTTCTACCCTCATTAGTCGTATGTACCTTTAGTCATCCTAATTGATCTTAGGGTTGACTTAGGACCCTACCCTTCCCAAGAATTTCATTGAGATATCATAACTTTATTCTATTTCATTACACATTTTACTTAAGGTTTCTCTAATAATATCTAAGCACATCATATCCATTAAAGTTCTTTCACCCAAATTTTCTTCATTTCTTAGGGCTCACATAGTTTAGTTTATGTTCCTTCATTGGACTCATGGCAACCTTCTTATCCGGGCATGGCCCCAAACTATCCGTGTAACACCCCTCCTTATGATATATAATACAAATGAGTGGAAGCTTTAATCTTGAAAGGTGTCACACATATGAAATCATACCATATAAACACATAATTCACCATTTAGATTCATACATTGTTCTTTGAATAAGAAACTATGATTGAGTTCTATAATATATCTAAACATTTCTAATCATCTAAATTATGCATAAAGGTAATAATTATTGGATCACCTAGTATGGATGGCACCCCACCAGTTGGCTCTTGAAGGTCTTCTATTCCTTGCTTCCTCCTCCTAAGTCCTTAGTTGCTCCAATTCCTTGGGAAATCGCATCCCTAGACATGGAAATGGGAAAAACAACACATTAGTAAATAGTACTAGCACATTATAACTTAAGCAAAATAAAGTATACTTGACATGTAAGAAAAAGTTGACATGAATTGACGATAAGCATTCTTGAATAGCATTCTTAAATCATTATTGACATGAAGAACTAAATAGTAATTATATGCATCCCTCTATAACTCCCCCTTAGGATCACATGATTTATAGGAAAGCCCTTGATGCTAGGAAATCCCTTAATGACCACCTGAGGTCCATGATTCAGGAGCATATGAAAACTAGTTCAATTCCAATTAACTTGATCATTAATATAACATTATTATCATCAATGATTCCTTAAACTTAGCAATTTGGGATTTCTCCCTCTTAACATGATGTCATAATATAATGGGATTTCTCCCTCTTGATCATTAACATGAATTTCATGATTCATTAATCATAACTTTAATCATAGTGAATATTATAACCATAGGACATATGTGGTTTTCATCAAGCAATATTATAGAGTGATCATGATTAAAACATTAATATTGTGATGATAATGTCTACATTGTACTTTGCATGCAAACATTCATAAATACTTGTGCTCAGAGCATGACCCATTTACCTGGATCAAATTTGAGTCTAAGATGGTCTCTCTAGATCTTTGAGTCAACACTAGATCAAATTTCCTCTTGACTTGGTCGGACTCTAAAGCCTGGTCAGAAACTTCATTAATGAATACCTTGTATTGATCTTAGATTGAACTAGGGTGAACTAGGGTTTGAATGCATTGGGGTTAGGCTCACTAATCAACATCATTGAATTAGGAAAGCTAGGTTGGATTATATCTCATTAATCATATATGGTACATAATTAGGATTTCATAAATCAAATTAGGGTTTCAACTAAAACATCAAAATAGAAAGGAAAATCATAAAGTGAAAACCATAAAATCATATTCTTCTCTGAAAATGCTTTCCAATGACTATGTATTTTTCTTAGAATCCTATGATTTATTATGAATATTTGAAAACTAAAAAATAAGGGAGCATGAAACATAGGCATGAAATTATTTAAATCAGTGACTAATAGAATGTAAATAAATCATGAAAGTAGTAAAGTATCTTAGGTATACATTACATGTAACCAATTAAGCGGGGGGAAAATTGACATTTAGTCATAAAACATGATTTGTGGTTGATACATCAAATGCGAGTGTAAAAGTTCTGAAATGTCCCTACAATAAAGATTAATCAATTTACATCGCGGGGCTTCTAGGGTCATTACACAACCTGACTTCTAAGATCGTACGTCATGAACAGTCGGACGAAAGGGAAGGCACATGGAACTTCCTCGTACTCAGGTGAGCTCAAAGAGCCAAATCTCATCTTTAGGGGCACTCTATGACCCTAGAAATAACTGGAGGAAATCAAGAAATAGGGGAGGGAGATTGGAGATCTAAACCCATCGCTCAAGACAAACACACAACCATTTAAGGTTGGAAAAACCATCACAGGTGCTAGAAGGAGCCAAAGTCGTTGTTTTCTGGACCAAAAGGCCATTGGAACGATTCATCCATGATCACCTAGAAGGTCTAGAAGCGTGATTATAGGACGGAAACACTCGAGGAAAAGCAAAGGGGACAGATAATATAAGGGCATTTTAGGGGTCTCGTCAATGCTTACCCATGAGCCAATTGAACAAGGTGCATCATCGAGAACATTTTAGGGGTCTCGTCAATACTTACCCATGAGCCAACTTAACAAGGTGCGCCGTCGTCAACTTGTTTCAAAGTCAAGGTCATTGACATGGTAATTCTAGTAGGCTGAGGTTGTTTGTAGCACAAGATATGAAATTGGATGAGGAGGAAGAGTTCTTGGGGTTCGGTGATGCTTTCTGGTCCTTTAAATGGAGACGAGAATGGCTATGGTGGTGTCTGTGCATTCATGACAAAGAGGGGCTCTAAGCCGAGATTGGGCGTTTCTTCGATATGGAGAGATGAGAGGAAAATAATCACTTGATGGGTCCGTCTTGACCCTATAGTTTCATTGGTGAAAAAATCAAGAGCAACGATGCTCAATGGAGGGAGAAAGATGTAGAAGATTAAAATACTATGAAATGTATCGTGTTTTGAGGACAGAGCAGGAGGAGTGGGACGACTCCCCAAATGTTAGATCTCGAATAAGTCAAATGTCAATCATCAAATTGCGTGCATATGAGGGAAACAAATTAATGTAACATAAGAAACTTAATCAAAACTGGAATGTTAGGGGGTTTCATTACATTAAATGAATTTGTATTCAAATCTTAGTCAAACTATGTTCCAATCCTTCAAATTCGATTTGGATGATCAAATGTGTTCAAAATTTGAATCATAGGCAAATTAAAAGGTCTAGAATATTCCTAGACAACTAGATTTCATTTGTGTACACATCTTGGTACATAATTCCTATATTTACTATTAACCTTAGTTAAAATGAATGAAAAGTGATATAATTTGAAAAGGGCTTTTATTTTTGAATCCTTGATTCATACTTACAAACTTTACTCACTCAAGAATCACATGGTCACCTCTTCAACCTCTTCCTATGCTCTATGACCATCTTAGAGGAAAGATAAGAGAATAGGGAAACTATTACTTATCAACTTAAGTCAATTGAATCCTATAATGTACATTTCAAGGGAAAAAACACATTTGAGTCTTATTTTGAGTTTTCTTATCCCATGTTCGTATAACGAAAACCGTTATTGATCTTCTTACATTTAACCCCTTAACTTTTGTTGTTTAGGAAAGACTACATTCTATTGTTTTAAATTAGCTTAAATATTGGGATATTACAATCAGAAAATTCCATAGTGACTTTTCATCATGTCCCTAGAGATGGCATGCATGGGTCCAAAGATTCATACTCAATATATATGCTTTCCTGCTTCATGCACTTAATTCCTCAAGATTTAAGTGGAATTTAAAGTTACCTCAAATCTTAAACTGATTTGTCATTCACCCTTCTACAAAAGTTCATATATATCAGAGTTGAAGATAATACTAACATATGATGGAAACCAACAAAACAAGCTTGAACTAAGATTTATATTATAACAAAGGGACATGCCTTTAGACATATTTACCATTATATCATCCATGCATTTATTACCTATGAGTTATATCATTATACAATGTGATCTACTACCCAAGAGTTTAATGACTATCAAGTGCTTTACCACCAAGAGTTAAAGCATTTAGATTCAATGAAACTAACATATTATGTTTCTTGTGTTCAAGATTATAGGAACAATCATTTCATTTAATGTCGTATGCCAAGTACCTTGTACCCTCATAAAACCATCTGAAATATATGGTAGGCCAACTAAGAGATAGTGTGTACCTTGAAGAAGACAAATTTAATTACTACATACTCCTCATGTCCACTACAACCACATTTAATATTTATCATGGCCATAATCTCATTTCACTTTCTCATATTAGGTCATAATCTTAACTAAAAGTTCATCCTGAAGTTAGCTAGTTACCATACATCATCATATTTGATGGATATAGCTAACCAATTTTATATAGAGAACTCTTTAAACTATTTCAAATTCTTTCATTATGTCATACCCATACATCACATCTCTAGGTTATATCAACTTCATACATGTATAGGATAGTATGGTAGTGATAAAACAACTTCTATGAGAAGGTATCAAACATATACAAAAGTCCAAGAGGGGTTTCCCCTAACCCAGTACCTGAGGGGGTGCCAAGATCAATCTATGACCATCACCCAACTCTATGAGTATTACATGCACTAGATCCGTCTTCCCTTTTTGGTCTAGGGTTCCTAGGTCTATCAACTTCATAAGATCTATCCTCTCAACACCACCCAAATATGATATGGCATTCAAGTCATTACACACTCTTACCCAACTTTCTCTTTCTCATCAACAGCCACTAGTGTCGTACATAAGGAACCACCAACTCGTGCATGAGGCTTCACAATATACTATGACTCCTTACCTTACTAGGATCTTGGGACTTTCACTCCCTCACATTTATGGTAGGTACTCATACATATATGTAAGCAACCTCTTTCTCTGTGTCTAGGGTTCGGTTCTTTCAAGTACATCTTGGGTACAACAAGCCTCCATGACCATGCATATATTAATAAAACTCATTTTCTCTGGGTCTGTCTAATTTAGGACATATTACAACAAATATTTCTAATAATTCCTCATATCTTAGAGTCTAGATTAATGACCTTTTGTGGCAAAGTGAGTTTTTGTATTATTTATTTTTCCTCTCTTGCAAGTTAATGACATTGATAAGATAAATACTCGAAATTATTGTCTAAAATACCCTCAATCATCTCCCTCTATTATTTTGATCTTATGGGCAAACATATTTTGAAACAAAGCAAATGGTAAGTACATATTAAGGTGAATCATGTATATTATAAGACTTAGTCAAATTACATGATCAACATTCTAATTTGAATATCAATTTTTAACCATATCTATATAACCATAGAATGAAGCTCTACCTAAAATAGCATTTCCATTGGATGAACTAATTGAGAGTTACAAGCATTTGGAATTATACATGTTAATTGGTTGATTATTAACCCTATGACCTAACTTTCCAGTTAATTGACCTAAATGTGACACACAAAATGTCATGTGCGTGCACTAGCACACCTTTTTTTATTATGGTATATACCTCATCCATCCGATCAAATGGATCACAGATTGGGAGGGAATCCAACAATCCATACTATATCCCCTACCTCCTACATTCCTGGGTAGTCTCTGATCATACTTCAATCAAACCAATTCAACCACCCTGACCATATTTATGTAAGATTTTTGGAGGATATATTTGTGACGACCCCAATTTCTATATACTTTCCATAGTGACATTTACAGATATGCGTGTCCTCATATCTATAGATGTCAAAAGGGAAAATATAAGAGATTAATGTAGTCAACTAAAAATAGAGATTTAGCCAAGATCAAGTCCACATCATCATATAATGCCACACGAACATTCATTCATATAGATAAAATAAAGTCATTACATATGGAGAGAAAATATTGTTCTAGAGAAGATAACTTTATTTCATAGGATCTCAATCATCCTCAACATCAACTAGGAAAAGAAATAGACTAACATCTAGCAAGAAATGAGATAAGAGGAATAGATCTATCTAATATATATCCTCCATGATTATTAATTGTGCCTTCAGGTACTTTGAGCATGCATTACATTTTGGTTTTCAATTATTCCTTGTACCTAGAAAATATGAGAAACAAAACATCAGCAAAGTTGGTACGTGGTAAAAGGTACACTAATAAGATTGCATAAAGAAAAATATTTGAACAAGAAGAAAAGATAGATAAAACCATTTCTTAAGATGAAAATCAGGTAAACATCCTTTTAATTATAATCAGTTTGATGTGGTTGTACTACACACATTTCACTTGACTTACATCTAGTGTGGGCAATATAATATCATCATACATCTAACATGGTCCAAGGTAGCATACATCCACGTTAGGCAACATACATCCACACTAGGGTATGTGCTCTACTAGCTACAACCCATCATAACCATTTATGTTACATTAGGTTTGGCGAAGTATAACTCATACTAGTCAACCAATCAATCATAATCAAATATGAGCATTCAAGGTATACATATCATAGGCAACCGGAAATCTAGTCTTATACTTATAAGACCACGTACCTGTTTGATTAGATCAGATATCCAAAGATTCAAAATCAATCAAGAATTAAGTCTCCCTACAAAGAAAGCAAGGGTACAACGTTACTATTGGTCCATGTGACCAAGACTAAGATATGCTCTTTGTTATTATTCCTTTTATGTTCTCTAATTCAGATCATGGTTTTTCCATATTTTAATTGGGTTTAGAGATATTATCAGGTATGATTCATCATTACGTTATTTTCTTAAAAGATAGTATTTAATTAATCAATTAGCAGATTTCCAAAAAAACTAGGGTTTCTAAGATGGTTGGAAAAAGGGAAAGTAACCCTAAACATATTAGTCATTCATAACATCAGGGATCGTTCAAGGGTTCAGGACCAATCCTGGTCACTAATAATCATCTAATGATATTCGATCTTGTTATAAAGATATACCTATAATTTCATGTAGAAAGAGAAACATGAAATTAGGGTTTCTTCAAATCCCTTGTTCACTTATTAACTTAGAATGGCATTTTTATTCATTTAGAAATCATGGTCTAAACAAATGGTTAAAACATTTTAGAAGTCATATATCATCAAGAAAGCCATTATTAATAATTAATTATGATCAAGGAGGTCCTTTAGTCTTTAGACAGTTATTTTTGAAATAAGAAACGGATCTAGGTCCTAGAAACATTTTATTTGTATAGAGAATAATTTTCTGATGAAAATGGTATATAGGTTTGATATTTTTTTCTAATCCTAGAATTTTCTATGATTTTCTTAAGATAAACCATTTTCTTGAATAAAAGAAAAAGAAGAAGAGGATCTTAACTTGATCAATGGTCGGATCCTACTGGATCGACGGCCCAGGTTGATCCAAGGTCTTGCAAGTTTGATCCCGGGTTGCTGACGTGGCTATTGATGATTGGCCTATCTGTGTGAGTGGCCCCTTCTTCAGTCTTTGTTGACCCACGACCCTGGTTGATGTGGTGATCGGCCAGTGGTCCACCTGGCACCCTGGGTCCCGGTTTGGTCAGTGCTTCCTCACGTGAGCAAGATACAGATCATGAAAATGTGGCGGAGAAGCTCATCGGAGCCGAGTAGGAAAAGGGGGTAGCAGGCTCCCATGAGGGCAGAAAAGATGCCGCCCAAGGTCCCTGCGACCTCGTGGTACTAGGTGAGGCAAAGATTTGGAGGAAAAGGGCGAGGCGGAGGAGATCGACCCAGAGGCAGTGTGGCGGCACTGCTAAGATTTGGAGATCGAGTAGAGATCTTAGGTGGCAATGAGGGTCGAAAAGGCAAAGGAAGGTAGAGGCGACATCGAGGGGGTGGTTTTATAGGCTATCAGGGTAGGTTTAGGGCTTTGGTTGGGTGTTGGGCTTCTCGGCCGCCGCTGGAGTGAGAAGAGCGGAGAAGGGGGAGTCTGTTCTCCCCATTCCGAGAGCGATGGGGGTCGAGATAAGGCTAGTTGACTTCATATTGGCGAGACAGAGATATCTCTTCAGAAGATATTTTGTGGGAGGGGTTGAGGTGGCGCCTGAGAATGGGGCTCGGGTTCCATGTCTTCCCCCCAATCTTTGAGGGAGGTTGAAGATGGGTTCTCTGCTCTTGGATTAGGGGTGGGAATCTGAGGCCTCAAATCGAATGGCTAGAGTTGAAAACCAACTAAGTGGTCCGCGCCCAAGCACCTTAATGGGCCGCGTAACATTAATTTAGTCAATCAAGCCTGAACTTAGGTCCTTGGTCCAAAATGGATGGAAAAAGCACCAAATTAAATTGTTCATATCTCCCAATTGGTTGATCCAATTGCAACCAAATTTTAGGGTTAGTTGTATAAGGTCATCATAAAGCTGTGGTATACGTTTGAGATCCGAATTCCAATACTTGATATGTTCATTTACTAAATACACTAACACATGTATTTTATCATCATAGCATATTAGGGTTTGCATTATCTTTGCAATGTGTGACTCATCTTTATTCAATTGAGTTAGGAAAGTATATGAGGGTATTTTTGTAAACAAATTTTGATAATAAAACTTTTAAGAGAGAGAAAAATATTATAAAAACTCACTTTGTCACATTAACATCCCCAAATTTTCACCTTCTCAAAATCCCATGGAGATGAGAAGATAAAATCCAAAAACGTTAGACAATCATTTCAGAGAGCGATGCTGAAGCATATTACGCATACATGAAAATAGAACCACAACATTTCTCAGCATTCAACATGTACATTATTACAACATGAATTACAATTGTATATTGAAAGAGAATTTTTACACAAGTCTAAACATGTATGCTAGCAGGATCCTAGACAATAGGTAACCTAAACAACTTGCTCACACCCTATTCTTTTTCTCCCATGCTATCTCTGAACCTAAAACATAGGTGAAACAAACGAATCAAAAAAAGTTGGTACATGGTAAAAGATACACTAGTAAGGTTGCCTAAAGGAAAATACTTGAAAGAGAAGAAAAGAGAGATAAAACCATTTCTTAAGGAAAAAATCAGGTATACATCCTTTTATTTACAATCATTTTGATGCGGTTGTACTACACATATTGCACTTGACTTACATCTAGTGTGGGCAATATAATATCATCATACATCTAACATGGGACAAGGAATCATACATCCATGTTAGGCAACATACATCCACACCAGGCTATGTGCTCTAGTAGCTATAACCCATCATACTCATTTATGTTCTATTAGATTTGGCGAAGTATAACTCATACTAGTTCAACCAAGAAATCATATCCAAATATGAGAATTCAAGATCGTCTTCATTGATGATATTGTGATCTATTATGATTCTATGGAGAAACATCGAGAGCATTTGAAGTCTGTCCTTGAGATTCTTCGAGCCCAGAAATTCTATGGCAAGCTTTCAAAATGTGAATTCTGGATTGACAAAGTCATGTTTCTTGGTCATGTCATTTCTGGGGGTAACATATATATTGATCCTGCTAAAGTATTTGATGAACTTGATTGGCAACCTCCTCACAATCCTTCTGAAATCTGGAGTTTCTTAGGTTTGGCCGGATATTATCGTCGTTTTATTCCGAATTTCTCCAAAGTGGCACTTCCTCTCACTAATCTCACTCGAAAGGATGAGCATTTTATCTGGTCAGTTGCTTATGAGTCTAGCTTCCAAGAGCTCAAGAAGAAGTTGAATTCAACACCTGTCCTTGTCCTACCATATGGCTATGAAGGATTTGTAATATTCATCGATGCTTCCCGACATGGACTGGGATGTGTCCTACAGCAGAACGGGAAAGTAGTGGCCTTTGCTTCCAGACAGCTGAAACCCAATGAGCTGAATTATCCTATACATGATTTGGAGTTAGCTTCTATTATCCATGCTCTCAAAATCTAGAGGCACTACCTGTACGGGGCAACGTTTGATATCTTCACCGACCACAAAAGCCTCAAGTACATTCTGACGCAAAAGGATCTGAATCTGTGACAACGACGGTGGATTGAGTACCTGAAGGACTACAACTTCACCATTGGCCTCCATCCAGGCAAGGCCAATGTGGTTGCAGATGCTCTTAGCAGAAAAAGAGCCATTTGTGCATCCCTGTCTGTACCCGAATGGAGGAACATGGAGGACCTAGCAAGATGGAGACCACAATTTCTGGCTGATTGTATGCATGTCAATAACATCTCTATCACTTCCAACCAGCATTCTAAACATCTAGAGGCATAGAAATCTAGTCCCGAGCTTGCAGAGCTCTCATCTCTCTTATCAAAGCCTCAAACACATCTATTTGTGGGTCTTGATGGTGGTCTTCGATATAAGAACTGTATGTGGGTTCCAGAGCAGTCATTTGAAAAGACAAAGATTCTCAGTGAGGCACATGGGTCAAAGTACACAGTCCATCCTGGCACAACGAATATGTACAAAGACCTGCAACGTTAGTTTTGGTGGAGAGGTATGAAACGTGATATTGCAGAATTCGTGTCCAGATGCCTGACATGCCAGATGATCAAGGACGAACACCAGAGACCAGGAAGACTACTACAACCCCTTGAAATTATGGAATGGAAATGGGAGCACATCACCATGGATTTCGTGGTAGGGCTACCCAGAACCAGGAAGGGATACAATGTTGTGTGGGTCATCATGGATTGTCTCACCAAGTCAGCTCATTTCCTCCCTGTGAAGACTACTGCGAAAGTTTCTGAGTTGGCCAACCTTGATATACATGAGATTGTACATCTGCATGGAGTTCCAGCATCCATTGTCTCAGATCGGGACCCAAAGTTCACTTCAAAGCTATGGAAATAGGTTCAAGAAGAATTGGGCACCAAGTTGAACTTCAGCACAACTTATCATCCATAGATAGATGGACAGTCAGAACGAACAGTGCAGATTCTGGAGGATCTTCTACGAGCTTGTGTTCTTGAGTGGGAAGGCTCGTGGGACCATTACCTGCCTTTAGCTGAGTTTGCCTATAATAATAACTATCATGTGAGTATTGGGATGCCACCATATGAATCTCTCTATGGCCGACCGTGCAGATCTCCATTACAATGGGATGATGTCGGAGAACACACCTTGATGAAAACTGAGGAAATGCAGTTGTATGCAGATAAAGTTGCACTAATCAGACAGAGAATGAAGCGAGCACACGATAGGCAGAATCATATGCAGATGCGCGCCGGCTGGAATGTCAGTTCATGGAAGGTGATCATGTCTTTCTGAATATCCGACTGATTCGAGCTTTGGCCAAGAATAAGGGAAAGCTCAGTCCTCATTATGTGGGACCCTTCTAGATCTTTGAAAGTGTTGGAGAATGTGCCTATCATTTTACCTTGCCACCTCAGTATAGTGCTATGCATAATGTCTTTCATGTATCTATGTATCACCAACCCGCGGGGCAGCACGCAAAATGTAGGATGATGGAATGCTTACATGCATAGCGGCACTCGCTTGCTGGGCTGTGCATTGCGGCACTCGCTTGCGGGGCTTGCTTTGCGGCACTCGCTTGCTGGGCTGACATTGCTGCACTCGCTTGCGGGGTGCCTGTTGCGCAACTCGCTTGCGTGACTTTCGACCCTTGGGGATGCTTTCTGCAATGTGACATACATGGTCGTGTAAACGTGCGCCAGTCTATGGTATGGGGGTGGGAATGGGTGCTTGGGGTGCGCAATGGCCCCTCGCAATAGCAATGCATGATTTCCCGCGGGTGGCTTTCACTTGCATACAAGGAGTGGACCTTGCAATGAGTATTGGGATGCCACCATATGAAGCTCTCTATGGCCGACCGTGCAGATCTCCATTACAATGGGATGATGTCGGAGAACACACCTTGATGAAAACTGAGGAAATGCAGTTGTATGCAGATAAAGTTGCACTAATCAGACAGAGAATGAAGCGAGCACAGGATAGGCAGAATCATATGCAGATGCGCGCCAGCTGGAATGTCAGTTCATGGAAGGTGATCATGTCTTTCTGAATATCCGACTGATTCGAGCTTTGGCCAAGAATAAGGGAAAGCTCAGTACTCATTATGTGGGACCCTTCTAGATCTTTGAAAGTGTTGGATAATGTGCCTATCATTTTACCTTACCACCTCAGTATAGTGCTATGCATAATGTCTTTCATGTATCTAATCCAAATCCTTATGTCAAGGACCCCAGTCACATTCTGAATCACAAGCCTCTCGAGCTGAAAGATGATCTGTCTTATGCTGAGTCACTAGTAAAAATACTCAATTTAAAGACAAAGGAGCTTCGCAATAATCGGCGTATAGATATGGTGAAAATTCTCTGGAGCCACCATGATCAAACCGATGCTACATGGGAGCTCAAGTCCGAAGTCGAGTGGAAATATCCACATCTCTTTCAAGCTGCTTGAATTTTGAGGACAAAATTCTTAAAAGGAGGGGAGAATGTGACAAAGTCAATTTTTATTATATTTTTCTCTCACTTAAAAGTTTATTATCAAAACATTTTGACAAAAATACCCTCATATACTTTCCTAACTCAATAGAACAAAGATGAGTCACACATTGCAAAGTTAATGCAAACCCTAATATGGTATGATGATAAAATACATGTGTTAGTGTATTTAGTAAATGAACATATCAGATATTGGAATTTCGATCTCAAACTTATACCACAACTTCATGACGACCTTATAAAACTAACCCTAAAATGTTTTTGCAATTGGATCAACCAATTGGGAGATATGAACAATTTAATTTGGTGCTTTTTCCATCCATTTTGGACCAAGGACCTATGTTTGGGCTTGATTGACTAAATTAATGTCACACGGCCCATTAAGGTGCTTGGTTGTGGACCACTTAGTTGGTTTTCAACTCCAGCCATTCGATTTGAGGCCTCAGATTCCCGCCCTAATCCAAGGGTAGAGAACCCGTCTTCAACCTCTCGCAAAGAGTGGGGGGAAGATAGGGAACCTGAGCCCCATTCTCAGGTGCCACCTCAACCCCTCCCACAAAATATCTTCCAAAGAGATATCTCTGTCTTGCCAAGATGAAGTCAACCAGCCTTATCTCAACCCCCATCACTCTCAGAATAGAGAGAACAGACTCCCCCTTCTCTGCTCTTCTCACACCGGCGGCGGCCAAGAAGCCCAACACCCAACCAAAGCCTTAAACCTACCCTGATAGCCTATAAACCACCCCCTCAATGTCACCTCTACCTTCCTTTGCCTTTTCGACCCTCATTGCCACCCAAGATCTCTACTCGATCTCAAAATCTTAGCGGCACCACCACACTACCTCTGGGTCGATATCCTCTGCCTCGCCCTTTTCCTCCAAATATTTGCCTCACCTAGTACCACGAGGTCGCAGGGACCTTGGGCGGCATCTTTTCCGCCCTCGTGGGAGCCTGCTGCCCCCTTTTCCTACTCGGCTAGGGTGAGCTTCTCCGCCACATTTACACGATCTGTAGGTTGCTCATGTGAGGAAGCACTGACCAGACCGGGACCCAGGACGCTAGGTGGACCACTAGCCGATCACCACATCAACCAGGGTCGTGGGTCAACAAAGACTGAAGAAGAGGCCACTCACACGGATAGGCCAATCATCAATAGCCACGTCAGAAACCCGTGATCAAACTCACAAGACCTTGGATCAACCTGGGCCGTCGATCCAGTAGGATCGGACCGTTGATCAAGGTAAGATCCTCTTCTTCTTTTTCTTTTATTCAAGAAAATGGTTTATCTTAAGAAAATCATAGAAAATTCTAGAATTAGTAGAAAATATCGAACCTATATACCATTTTGATCAGAAAATTATTCTCTATCTAAATAAAATGTTACCAGGACCTAGATCCGTTTCATATTTCAAAAATAACTATCTAAAGCCTAAAGGACCTCCTTGATCATAATTAATTATTAATAATGGCTTTCTTGATCATATATGACTTCTAAAATATTTTTAACCATTAGTTTAGACCCTGATTTCTAAATGAATCAAAATGCCATTCTAAGTTAATAAGTGAACAAGGGATTTGAAGAAACCCTAATTTCATCTTCTCTTTCTACATGAAATTATAGGTATATCTTTATAACAAGATCGAATATCATTAGATGATTATTAGTGACCAGGATTGGTCCTGAACCCTTGAACGATCCCTGATGTTATGAATGACTAATATGTTTAGGGTTACTTTCCCTTTTTTTTCCAACCATCTTAGAAACCCTAGTTTTTTTGGAAATCTGCTAATTGATTAATTAAATACTATCTTTTAAGCAAACAAAGTAATGATGGATCAGACCTAATAATATCTCTAAACCCAATTAAAATATGGAAACACCCTGATATGAATTAGATAACATAAAAGGAATAATAACGAAGATCATATCCTAGTCTTGGTCACATGGACTAATAGTAACGTTGTACCCTTACTTTCTTTGCAGGGTGACTTAATTCTTGATTGATTCTAAATCTTTGGATATCTGATCTAATCAAACCGGTACGTGGTCTGATAAGTATAAGACTAGATTTCTGGTTGCCTATGATATGTATACCTTGAATGCTTGTATTTGATTATGATTGCTTAGTTGACTAGTATGAGTTATACTTCGCCAAACCTAATGTTGAGTTATGATGTATGTTGCCTAACATGGATGTATGTTACCTTGGCCCATGTTAGATGTATGATGATATTATATTGCCCACACTAGATGAAAGTCAAGTGCAGTGTGTGTAGTACAACCACATCAAAATGATTATAATTAAAAGGATGTTTACTTGATTTTCGTCTTAAGAAATGGTTTTATCTCTCTTGTCTTCTTGTTCAAATATTTTTCTTTATGCAACCTTATTAGTGCACTTTTACGACGTACCAGCTTTGTTGATGTTTTGTTACTCATATTTTCTAGGTACAAGAAACAATTGACAACCAAAATGTAATGCATGCTCAAAGTGCCTGAAGGCACAATTAATAATCATGGAAGATATATATTAGATAGATATATTCCTCTTATCTCATTTCTTGCTAGATGTTTGTTTATTTCTTTTCTTAGTTAATGTTGAGGATGATTGAGATCCTATGTAATAAAGTTATCTTCTCTAGAACAATATTTTCTCTCCATATGTAATGACTTTATTTTATCTATATGAATGAATGTTCGTGTGGCATTATATGATGATGTGAACTTGATCTTGGCTAAATTTCTGTTTTTATTTGACTACCTTAATCTCTTATATTTTCCCTTTTGACATCTATAGATATGAGTGCACGCATATCTATAAATGTCACTATGGAAAGTATATAGAAATTGGGGTCGTCACAATATTCCTCTCTCTGAGTTGCTTTCAATGACCGCTTTGCATTGTTCCTCACCCATAGATCTGGGGGAGCAAATTCCCCTTCCTTGTTGCTCTCACTCGCAGCACACGCCAATTTGGGCATCTCCAACCTTAGCCCCCGTATACCTATAAAACTATCCCATGAGCTCCACCACACCTTCCTTTACCCATTTGCACCTTCAATTTCCTCTAAACACCATTCAAACACCCCGACCACTCCTATCCACTACCTCCATCTTCAAACTCCAAAACCTTCACCGCCCTACTACCACAAAGCATATCCCACCAATTTGTCATCACCATCACTTTTTCCATCCTCACATGAAGCTTCTCGGTTAGGATTCAAGCTCCCAGATCCTTTCTTTACCCATTCAACCACCTACTTTGACAAACTCCTTATTATAACATGGCAGTGTGTTGACTCTGAGGAAGCCGCACACAAAAAGGGTTTCGCCCCACATTGGATCGCCTCCTTGAAGGTGGATTTGATGTCATTCTGCTGAGAGGAGGTTTGTAAAGTGAGTAGATCCTTGTAGGAGTTGAGCTGAGCAAGCTACTCGAGCACGCAACAAAGGAGGAGGAGGGAGATATGTGACACCAGGTGGACCACTCCTAAGCTGGCACCTCTGAACTGATTGCAAGATAGCTGAGGAGTGAGTGAGGAGCCACAGGTACCTGAGGTGGACGAATCGGTAACTGCCACATGAGCAAAAGGAAATCGTGGATCAGTGATCACGCAACACTCACCCTCAAAAAGAATTGATCAATCCTGGCCATTGATACAATCAGATCTAACCAATGATCAAGGTATTTATTCTTGACCCTATTAATTTTATTAAATAGAAATATATTTATCTTAGGAAAATCCTAGAATATGCTAGGAATATCAGATATAACAAACCTATATATGATTTTTATCAAAAAATATGAGGAATTTGATAACAATGCTATCATAACCTGAATATGTCTCATTTTTTCAAAGCTGGCATTCCAAAGACCTAATGATCATATTCTTATTATCATATTATTTAATAATGGTTGTTCATGATTGAGATCTGATATTTGTACATTTAAACCTAAATTGAGTCCCTAATACTCATATATAATGAAACCCTAATTAGGTAATGACTAGTAATCCAAATATTAAGGAAACCCAAATTTTAGCTTCTCTCTCCAAATAATGGGATTTTATGTATTTTTTGTCAAACCCTAACTAAGTAATGATCTCCTATGAATCATATAAGACTCCCCAAAACCACAGATGCAACTCTGATCATTTTGTATCATGTGAACCCAATAGGAGAACTACCAATGACCTAGTCCTTATAGAAACCCAAATATTGAATGATTCCTTCTTACATAATAAAGGATAGAATAAACTAGATGAAGCCCTAATTTTGAGATCTGATCTTGTGGCTCCAAAATGAGATAAAAATACATAGATGATCCTTGATATAATCATAAGCAGATGAAAGTAACCCTAATTAAAGATCAAACCTTATTCTTGGGTCATATGGACTCATAGTGACATACACCCTTGATTTCTTTTTAGGATGATCTTTTTACTATTTCTCTAGACTCTTGGAATCCAAATTTGATAACAACAAGCATGCATGTTTTTTGAAGTATTATACTAGTTTTCATGGATGCATAATGATATGATGTACTTTGGATGGTTATATTTGTATATAAATTCTTGGATGCATATTAGTAGTACATGCTTTGCCAAACATAAATGAACATAAAAGATTAAGGTGGGTTGTAGGTACTAAAGTGAGATAGTATTCTCTCTCTCTTCTAAATATTAATGTCAAGAACATCCCTATATCCCAAGGGGTGGGTATCTGCATAGCCCCAGGGGCGGGTAGGGCCCAACATGTATGTAAGATAAGGTGTTGATGCACCTAGTAGTATAACTGCATTGAAACATATGAATAAAAGAAATGTTTACCTGATATAATGTTTTATTTTTCTTTCTTTCTCAAATATTTCATTATGCAAGTTACTAAACAAGTATTTTACCCACTTACACAACTTTTTTTTGATTTGTATGTTTCACGTATTTTCTAGGTACAAAGAACAAGCAATGCACTTCAAAGTACCTGAAGACATTATATAATGACCTTAGAGGATATTTAGATATAGGGATGTTCTTCTATATTTATAATTTTAGATAGTTTCACTTCTTTCTTCTAGATGATGTGTAGGGTGTCTATGTCCTACATACTTTTAATTCCCTAAGAGCTAGTCTTTCCTTCCATTGAATAATGTACTATGACATTTTTATGACATTTTTCTTTATGAATGACGATTTGTGTGGCTACTTATGTGGTGTTTTGTGAATAAGATTTTGATTTTGTGTATTCTAGATGACAATCACAATCCCTTATATTTTCCCTCTTGACATCTTATAGATATGAGTGCACACATATCTAGGGAATGCCATCTTGGAATATATATAGGACTTGGGGTCATCATAGTTCATATCAGAGCCAATGTTCACACATCATAGCTAAATGAAACCTCATTCACACTATTGTGAGTCTAGGGTAGTCCTTGAGTTAGGGATTTAATGTGTGGGGGTGTCTAGGATAGCATCTTCCATGGGTCTAACGAAAGTCTCTGAGCCACTTTCCTTGGCAATGACGAGGCTACCTTTATGGAAATATAGGTCTACCTGGACAATACCTTAAGTGTCCCCTACTTCTTGGGCATACCTTAATAATGAGAACCCATTATGCTAAATGAGATAACTCAAAACACTAAACACGATCAATCACTAATTAAACACATAACAAGAAAATAGGGTAAAATAAAACCAATTTCAACATCAACACATGCTAAAAAATATTATCATAAGAGCCCAACATCTTTCTTGTATTCGTATTATGCCACATAAACAAGCATTAACATGCTAACAAAACCCCAATTCATTTGAAACACCATATACAAAATTTCTTGCCCAGACTTGTGAGTAAAGAGACTACTCTAGGACACAGTAGACAACTAAACAACCTTCTCGAAGGTCCATCACCATATTTCTTCCTCACTGCCATAGTTCTTCTGTGGCTATTGTCAATCACCTAAAAATATGTGATGACCCATGGGTGAGACCCATGCCCCAGTGATAAATATAACTCTCTCCAATAGATATTGATTACAACATGTTATTTAAATAGTAAATAAACTGAATAGTTGGAGTATTTAATAGAGAATTGAGCAGTTTGAATAGTTCAAACATATTAAAGAAGTTGAGAAAATAATCTTAGTAACACATATAATTATCAGAGTATATGCAAATTATCATCTTGGATTTCATAAGATTTTATCAAATAACAAATGTCATCGCTAGCCTAACTATCATCTTATGCCTTGCTAACAGTATAAGAAATCTAGTAGCATAAGTATCTTTAACATCATGAATATTTCTAGAAGCATATACATAGGTAACAATATTAGCACATCTATCAAGTTGAACAAATCTACCTCATAAGTATAACTAATATCAAAGAACAATTAGTTGCATAAGCATGATTAGAAGTTAAGCATCTCTAATAGCAGATGCATGGTTAATAGTGTAAGCATAGTTAACAATTTGTGATAACTATCATCATAAGTATAGCTAATGATAGATGTATACCTATCACATAAGCATGACTATGCATATCCACAACATGACCATATCTACTATCTCTTAATAACACCAAGTATCATCTTTATGTAAATAGAACAAACATGGGTTATCCTCCAATGTGAAGTGTTGTATATAACCCTTAACATATTTTCTACACGACTATGTTACATCTTTGATTAAGCCATGAGCAATGTGAGGATACCACTCAAAATCCAACTGATCATTGCTAAGTCAAAATCAGTGCCATACAAGATCTAGGAAGATCCAGACTCCTAAGATCTTCTCCCCCCCGGTCAGTATGGGTTCACCACAATGACACATAAGGTCAAGATGCTAACAACCTAGTCTGTCCTAGGTATAAGTCATGACTCTAGTGAAAGGAGGTGGGTATGCATACCTTACCCTCTGAGGTACAACCATAGTTGTCCTCCAATCTCATATATATATATAAATATATATATAAATATTATATATATATATATAGAGAGAGAGAGAGAGAGTCAGGCTAGAATACACTCGAGTGTATAGATCGCACGAATACACTCAAGTGTTTTTTCATATCAAGACTACTTTTTGCAAAATGTAAACCATTGCTCTTCACCGTCGTATGATAACTAGGCTACATATAAATTTTGAGCCCATTTGCATGAGTATAAGTCACTCATCCAAGGGCAAAAAAATCGATGTGCGAAACTAATTTGAAATGCATAATTTTTGCAGTCTTTAAAACATGACCTATAAATGTCCAAATGTGCACAAATTTTGCGTATGAGATATTCAAAACATGTTTAAGAAGATCAACAGATTAGATTTTTGAAAAAAATATTGCATCATTAAAAACTACTTGAGTGTATTCTGCTGCATATACACTTGAGTGTATTCTAGCCTGACTCTCTCTCTCTCTCTCTCTCTATATATATATATATATATATATATATATATATAGTCATCGAGACACGACCGCAACTGTTCTCAAACTGAGGGCTAGACCCTAAACACTTGGAATCAAGATGATAAGCACCCCTCACACTCAACAATATGCACTCCTAGTTTCCCTTAGGAATACTCATTTCATCATCTGTCAAGTTTAGACACTCAGATGGATCTATGTAACAATGCACTACATGATTAAAGTTTCACTTGATTAGTTATGCCAATTGGGTGAATTAAGGTTGCATCAAACAAGTAGACATACAAACCCTAATTCACTTCCAGCAAACATATAAGTATTTGACATGATTTCCCATCTCAACATCACAAGAAACTATTCACCTGCCAATCAAGAGACTATACTTTTCATCACATCATCATCACATGGCACTATTCATTGCCTTTCATGAGACTACACCTATCTCCACACTATCACAAGATATAAATCATTATCACAACATCACAGGTTATCAACCCTTATCATCATAAGAGGATTACATCTCATGCAGGGCTCAACCATGCCCAAAGGTCATTAAGATCATCATATCATTCCCTACAAGTTCATCATTATCTTTCCATGCCTTATAACAAGGCTCAACGAACATAACCACAAATATGATGCACAAGCTCAACATGATATTGAATTAAATAACTAAAAGATGTTTACATGATAAACTTTTAGGGTTACCTTTGCATGAAGAGTGTTCCTTTATTATATCAACATATAAAGGAAGCTATATGATTGGCCATCATCACACTAGTAGTGTAGAAGTTTAGCATAAGAAATCATAAGTCATTAAGTTATGATGACCACTAGTTAACACATTAGTGTTGTGATCAATTATTAAGAATTATATTCCATCATTATATTAACCGTTCAAGAAAGGGGATAATAACTAACTACCATCATCTGTTATCATTTGGTTTGGGTTCAACACGATAGGTTACCTTGATGTTGAAAATCAGCACTCATACCCAAACCCTGACTCATGACATCCCCATTGGATCACGGATGCATGGAGTGAAGCAGCACCATCTCTTTCCATACCTTCCTCAAGTATGTATGTAGACATAAATCAAGGTGTTAGCATCAGGTTATAATATGATAGGGTTTAACCACAAAAGAGAGTACTCCATTGTTCTATTATTCCACTAATGTAACATCCCTGACCTGGGTTATGGGTTAACCCTAGAAGTTTTGCTTAATAAAGAGAGTACTCCATTGTTCTAATCCTTTGAAAATTAATTAAGACTCTTTGTGAAGTGTATTTTCAAGTGTGAGTTTAATTGCAAACTATTTGTGCATTATATGATAGTTTGAGTGTAAAGTACAGATTACCCATGGTGACGGGTTACATTGCAATATGTCACATGTTGAATGTGTCCTAAGTGTTTTAATATAATAAGATAAAGAATGATTCTAAGTGGTCGCTTGTGGAAAACCTAAATTCCAAGTACTGAGCTTGTTTGAATAATGCTAGTACATTGTGTACCAATTTTGGTACAAATTGTAATTTACCCAAAATGTAGGGTTGATATGCAAATTGCCACATCTAGAGTGTCCTTACTCCCTCTATGAATCATTTAGATGAGAGGGAAAGAAGGATACATCATGTTTCAATCATCTTTGAGTAATGGTACTCTTGGTGATGAAAAGACTAAGAAAGGATTGAATTTCAAGCCCTTACTTGAGTTGTATCAGGTTGTAGATTTGAAATGGGAATGCCTATCGACAAAGGAGTCATAAAAGGGATACCATATCAGTTTTTGGACTCTTGGAAAAGGACATGACGACCTAAGAACCTCATGGAGGTAATCCATGATGAGTTAGATGCTCCTTGCCAAAAATGTATCAGTTTGCTTTATTTGTGAGATAAAGATGAGATATCTTATACAATAAGATAAAGGATGGACGAAATATCATCTCTAGATTATCCTCTAGACTTTTTCATGTCAAGATAAATGTAAGAGTGTGCATGGACATGTGTCAACCATGCATGGCAACGTCTCACCTAGTATCATATGGTGAAGACACCTCTTATACATTCTCTTTCATGAACCCCAAGTATACATACTTCTCCTTCCACCTACTAATGGAAGTTTACAAACCCCACAACTCTCTTTCTTGGAGATATCATGCATACCCTCTTAGATATCATGCATAGTATCTAATGGAGAAAGGGGAGATCGAGCACCAAGCTTAAGGTAAGGCTTTGGTCATCTTCAACTTTGGTTGAAGCATGATTTTGGGTTCTAGTTATTCCTCTCTTTTCTTTTTCACCAAGTTCTTAACTATGGTGATTCCTTATATATGGAGGAGTTGTGAACAAGATTTGGACTTTGGATAAGCTTATCTTCAACCTTAGGAACGTGAATCTTTGGATCTTGGAGACTTTTAAGTTGTTCATAAGGCGGGTTATATAATGTGAACCCAACTATGTTATTATTCACCTTCAATATTGTTGAACTTGATGATCTACTTTCAATTTAGAATTCCTTTGATTAATTGATGTTCCTTTGAGTTTAAAAGTATCTTAGGAATATTTTCCATCATCTAGAACAGTAATAACAAGAATCAAGAGGTTGATGATGATGACATCATCACGGTCCAACCCGATATTGGGTTGAAGCCCCTCTAACCCGATATGATGGAGTGAATACACCATTAGAACGATATGGTGATGAGTAGGTACTTCTTGCACGTTATGATTATGAAGTGCACACCTTGTGCATGATATGTTGTTAAGAATACACTATGTGCATGATATAAGGTCAAGTATATATCCTGTATACGACATGGAGTCAAACATATGGTCCAACCCGATATAGAAAACCCTAAGAGGATAAGTAATCTGATATGTTGATGTGAACCCACCACAGAAACGATGTAGTGAGAAGTGTATATATCATGGGTGATATGAGTAATATGTATACACCCCTTGAGCACGATATATGTTTATATATTCACCTTATGCATGATATGGTGTTAGGTTTATATCCCAACCCGATATGGGTTGAAACCCCAGATGGTGATATGAAACCCAAGATGATGGGTAATCCGATATAGTGGTAAGTGATACCACATGAATGATATGAGTGATATTTCATGAATGATAGGAGTAGCACTTTGTAAATGATATGAGGTCAAATTCATACCTCATGCACGATATGGTACACTCTACCCGATATGGTGGAAAACCCTAGATGATAGGTTGAAACTCGATATACCCTATCGTTTGTGTAATGGATTGCTGTAAAAGAATTCAACTAGATATCTAGCTATCATGCAATTATATGAATGAAATGATCCTTGAAGTCATAAAGGGTTATGATCTTAATAGACAATCCAACTTGGTAACCCCATATGTTAACCAAATTGGTAACCCGATATGATAGTCAATATAGTAGCACGTAATGACAATCCAACATGGAAAGCCGACATGGTATTACCACTTAAATGATACAAGATGAGGTATACACTTTATGCCCTATACGGTGCACATCTTGTTCACGATATGGTATCAAGTATACTATTATGCCCGATATGAGGTCAAGCATCCAGCTCATACACGATATGAGCATAACCTGAGATGATAAGAACCAAGAGATAGCTAACCAGAGATGGTTACATGATATGGTGTTAGGGGATACACCCTAAACATGATATGATGATGTGGTTTTACCATATGACTGATATGGATACACGATAGGATGGGAAGGTGGTATCTCAAATACAATGTGATAGCATATATACACCATGATGCCCGATATGGTAGGTATGCTTCTATCCAATGTATTTGACTAAGTGATATATATTATGTGTTATGTTAAATACAATAACAAAAGAGTATGAGTTTAATCCAATTTGATAATTATGAGTTAATGCACCTTAAGGGGAGAATTGAGCCAACTTAGTAAAAATATGATGCAATCAACATCCTAATGAGGATAAAAGAGAAACTTTTACATGTGTGATAAACATGTTAATAAGTATGCATTAGTACTCCTAAGATGAGTGGAGTATGAATAAGGGTTGGATTCTAGATAATATGATCTTGAATATTTAATTTGTTAATAAGGGGAAAAGATAACCCTAATGAAAGGTGATGGTATGTACTTACAACCCTAGTCAGTTAGATTGAGAAATCCTAACCCTAATAATGGGAAGGATGCCTTTCTCATATATCACATAGTCATGATCTGAATTTGAAGCCCTATTTGGTTAAAATAGGAAATCCTAACCCTAATAACAGGAAGGATGTATTTCTCTTGAATTGCATAGTGATGCCATATACTGTTAGAGTTTTTACCATGAAGTGCAAACTATTCAAGAATCAAGAGATGATGAGCATAGCCAAGAATGATCTATGATGTTTTATATGATGTGAATCATGAAGTGCAAACTATTCACGAATCATGAGATGATGAGCATAGCCAGGAATGAGCTGTGATGTTTTATATGATACATATTTAAACGAGCCTTGTGATCCATGCTAAATATTTGTACAATAAAGCATAATTATTATATCTTAAAAGATTAGTGTTGCCTAGTAAGAGGTGACAAGATGTTAATGAACCATGTGAGCTATGTGAAATACTTGTACAACAATTGTGTTTAATACCTTGGTCTGAGGACGTAGAGGTAATAGTTACCTATTGTAGAGTTAACAATGCTCAGTGATGATCTAAGGGTTTGAATACCCAGATCTAGTAATCATGATGATGACGATGATGTAAAAGGATGAGAATTCCCAGTATTAGGATAAGGGGCTATGATTTCGAGTGTTATACATTCCAAGTGTTCCAAAGATCTCAAAAGTACAATACCTTTCTATCCAGCATCTGTTATAATTCATGTTTGAAACTTAGTTGATGCTAAAAGATATTGTAATGTACCTAATTAATCAAGTGAAATCTCATCATGTAGTTGCCCTGACCATAGATCCATTCAGTGTCATAAATTGTTGATGGTGAAATGAGTTTAACTTGGAGAGCATATTTTTGAATATACAGGGTGAAGGACAAAGTATATCCATATGTCCCAATCAAGAATCGTTGTCACACCTTCCTTATTTATCACGGGATGATGCAAATCTCCCGACCAAATGAGAAATTTATTTGTAAATCCTTCTTCATTCTAAGTGGTATCGATATTGAAGTATAAAATCTCCCGACCAGGTGAGGAATTGATATTTAATCTTTCTTATCCTTATAATCTGGGAAAGCTCAGTGGTCTTCTCCCGAAGAGAGTACATGCTACAAAAGTAACTCTATAGAGAAGATGCCGCTATACCCCAAAATGCTATTTGTAGATGACACAAGATGTCCTACCAGCAGCTGACATGAGATGTCCTGCTAAGTTGTCTCGTACTGACCAAGACGGGTGAGGTCTTGACAGCTGACTCTTCCATTGACCTTGTATGGTATCGATTTGAACTTAGTCGTGGTCGGTTGGAGCATGAATGGTATACTTCATCTCCTTAGGGCATAAGTGTGATTGTAATATGTAATCATCCGTGCAGTGTATTTGCTTAATGATCAAATACAGAAGACATTGGTTGATGTACACTCCTTTTATACATCTTTATTGGATAAATTTTATTCATGTTTCTCTATAATCCTTGAAAATTGAATAGATGATTTATTGCTTTACTATAGATAGATGCATTATTTTAAGATATGAGGTTACTATGTTCTTCTTATAACAATGATTAATTATGCTTGCTAATATAAAAAGGACAACTTCTCAGTTTTCTACTGCTTACCTGTGATAATAATATTGTTGGAAGAAAGTTAGATTTCTCACTAGGACAATTTTCTTACTCCGTGGGATCCACAATTTTTAGTTGGGCGTGCACAAGGCGGTAGAGCCCTTTCTATAGAAGGAGAACAACAATTGGGATAGTAGTAACAACTCATGTTGAGTGTACTGTTTGTTGTGTCTTGTAGATAGAAGTCCTATGTGTCGTTTCTATACTCCCAGGTCCTTGGAGTCAGTATGTAATGGTTTCATGAATGATATGAGATTTTGGCTTATATGCCTCAAGGTTTTATGTTGCTTCAGTATATGTTTTGACAGAGAAACTATTATATGTTGTCCTTTAGATGATATGAAACAATATATGTACAATGTGAATCATGATATGTATAAGTTTTGGATCTCTTAGTGATAGTTTCCTGGTATTGGATCTCCTTGCAAAATGGTTTTAATTCTTAGTTATTTTTATTAATCCGATGTTTATGATTATTCCACAATTAATACTGGTGATGGCTTGATTTTTCTCGGGTCGTCACAAAGTTTTGGTATCAGAGCTTAAGGTTCGTTGAGTCTATAGAGACATATGACTAAGGTGTTGAGTCTATTCTTGTTACGACCCCATCTGAGCTTAATTGGTAAACTAGGGTTTACCTAGACAATTGCAAAGATTAATTGGAATAATCATTATTGAAATTTAATTAATGACGATAACACAATTAGGATGTTTTAATTATGATAAGAAGTCTAAATGTTCTTTTGTCTTGAGAATTAGGGTTTGAGAAGCATAGACCCTAATCGGCCCAAAATAGGGTTTTAATGATGCATGAATACAGAATTTGATAAGTAGAATGTCTCACTAAATGATTTTTAGTATTTTATGTGTAACTCTTATTTACTTCAAATTTGGAAATGATTTGGATATATAAAATGTGAACAACATTGGAAAATATCAGAATTTTTGAAGAATGCTCTGACCTGTTTATCGGCCGAGTTTCAAACTCGACCGATCACATTTCCAGAATTTTACAGAAGTGTGGTAATTGAATTTTATATTTTTATTGGTATGTCCAATTGATCTCAAATTTTAACTGTGCCTGAAAAACACAGTTTTAGACACTATGTTAAATTGGCATAATTTTTGGATGACTTTTGAATCACTACAGTAAGGGTGTCGGTCGAGTTTGTGCAGGACAAACTCGGCCGAATATTTTGCGGACTGCAATATAGCAGTGCATTGTTCTATTTTTAATTATTTATTGGTAACTCCAAATGATCTCAAATTTTAACGGAAGCTTTATAGAACAATTATAAACAACTTTCTAAATTCCCATAATTGTTGGAGAATGTTTGATCTCTGAAATAAAAC
This sequence comes from Alisma plantago-aquatica, assembly GCA_963693085.1. NCBI lineage: Eukaryota > Viridiplantae > Streptophyta > Magnoliopsida > Alismatales > Alismataceae > Alisma > Alisma plantago-aquatica. The sequence goes on from OY856412.1 coordinate 1,000,263,507, forward strand.
GAATTACAGTAACTTTTGTATAACTGAATATTCAGCCAATATAATTAAAGTTAAGTGTTGGGTCAATATGCAATTGACCCAAGCAGCTCAATTGACTTATATGAACGACCACACACACAAGTAGCTCTCATTCTTCGTCATTTCATTCCAGAGAAACGAGCTCCTAGAGAGAGAGGGAGAATTAGGGCTTGAGTGGAGAAAGTGGGGGAATTGCTGAATTAAGGTTTTGCGATTCCAGGAAGGGTGAAATCAAGTAAGTTTGGATCCTTTGCATAGACTTTTATGGTGAATCTTCTCTCTCATGTCAAGATTCCGTCCATGCTCTGATTTGATCCAAGATGTTGTCGAAATTCCCTCTTTTCTCACCCTTTCTTCATAATCCCTCATTTTCAAGGTTTCCGAGTTGAATGGAAGAAGAATTGGGAGAATTTCTAGGGATTTGATAGGAATTCGAGATTCCCTGAGTTGAGCTGCAGTTGTGAGGTGTTTTCACACCTTAGGGTGAGTGGGTTCTTCCTTCAAACATTCTAATGCACGAATTTGATTATAACATCCAAATCCCTAAATGCTTAGCATGTGAATTCTAAATCCTGAAATGTCCGTTTGATTTAAGTTATTGTAAATTGATATGATACGGATTCCTTCTCTATTTGAACGACTCTTTGATGGTAGATTCATATCAGATACGTATACAACACTTCCTAGTGAGGATGCTTTTAGATTTATATCAAATGATGTAATTAGGGTTTGACCTAATTGAGATATCGCTAGAGTTTCAACCTTATTGAAAAGGACTAGTAATCCTATAAGTGGTTAGGATGTACCACATGGGTTATCTTAATTGAATTTTATTCTTGATACATGATATCTCAGTGAATGGTATGGAAACCCTAAATTTAGTTAAATTTCCATGGTTTCATGTCTATATTGATTGCATATGATTTGTTGGAAACAATCTTTATTTAGTGAATGCTTATATCCTATGAAATCCTTATGAGAGCCATGTGACAAGTGAATGAGGTAAATGAAAAGGTGAATGAGGCAAATGCAACCCTAAGAGTAGGGTGTTGGCATGTGATGAATGAATGAGGCAAATGAAACCCTAAGGATAGGATGTTCAATGAATCATGCTATGGTAATATGAAAGGTCTCGATATGAGATGTGGTGATGCTTAATTGTTAAATTGTATGTTTCTAGTGCATTTAACTTTATATGCTTGTTCTCTCTGAGATGATATCTACATACTGTAGGGCTTCTTATATTTCAATACATATCTCATAAATTGCAGATGATTAGATATGACATGCCCTAGAAAGGGATGTTACTGAGATATGATATATGTTGAATACATGAGTTTTGATGTTTCTTATGATATGATATGGCAGGCCGTGTGAGCCTTGTGAGAAATGTTAAATGAGTTATGATTTCTGTTTAAAATGTACATATAATGTTAATGTTAGACTTAGGTGCCCTGAACACCGTAGAACCCCTTTGACAGATCTGCTTCTTAGGGGTGAAACTCGTGTTGCAACATTATCCTTGCGGAGTCATGGAGACACGAGGACAGAGAGGCAGTGTCCAACAACAACGCGTGCGGAGTCATGGTGGCACTGGAGAAAATAGGGGTTATTCAACATTAATCCGTGCGGAGTCACGATGGTAACCCAGTGAGACTTTCCGCCTGTGTACTCAGGTTAGAGGAGGAGTCTAGAGCACTCGGAGTAGTGCATTGAGGCCGGAGAGCCTGTAGGCCGGAGAGCCTGTGGTCCTGTGGCAGAGCAGGGCTGGCGTCAGACTTAGCATTTCTCGGGTGTGTCGCTAAGTCTTATACGGTGTGGTCGTAGTGCACTGCGAGTCTCTATGCAGAGTACACTGCATAGATCAGGGCATAATCTAAAATATAATCATATAGATTCACATAGTTCCTTATAAATGAAAGAGTTAAGGAAGACTAGAGCATAGTCTTCTAGTAGTTATTCTTTGGATGCAATATTTACATTCTTTGTTATTTCAATTATATTGTTTAGAACTGCTCAGTGTAGTATTTATTATTGTTAAATTTTATATCGTTTACTCAAAATTATATCTGTAATCACATTAGTGCATTAGTCTGTTTCCTTGAAGTACTCATTCACTGAGCGAGTAGGCTCACCCCTCTACTCAAACATTTTAGGGTTAACCGCGTGGACTTGAAGATGGTCAGAGCATCAGTGTAGATCTGCTACAAGAGTTAAGAACAAGATTAGTTGAGTCAGTCGGTCCTTGACACTCTAGGTCCTCAGTAAGAGATAAGAGAGAGAGTTGTAATTACGATGTGTAATGTTGTTCCTCTTTGATATGTATGCTAATTAGCAAGTTTCATGTGCATAATGTGTGAGAGACATCATGAATGTTTATACATGTATCTTTACTATTAAAGTTTGATTAGTTAAGGAAATGTTCAGATTCCCTTGTTAAGATGTTTTATGTGGTTCAATGCGAAGAAACAAGCGTTTTTAAGAAAAGAAAAAGTTAAGGGTGTTCTTTGTGTTTCATATAAATCCTATCTTATGCCCTAATCTCATGATTTGAGGAAATTGTGAGATCGGGGTGTAACAGCTTGGTATCAGAGCTTAGGGTGAGTTGTCAAGGACCATTAAGTTAGTAAGTTAGAGTCCTAAGTATGGCAGATAGGAGATGTTTGATGTTAGCTTTGGGGATTTGAGTATTTGGATATCCTGGCCCGATATCTGAGTACTTGGATCAGCCAGTACAAGCTACTCTGTCTATTCTCTCACGTATACCCTGGCCAGGTATACAGTGGAAGAATGGGCTAGAGAGGAACCCTAGAAATGTTAGGGTTAGAAAATGAGAAAGGAAACAAGAACTAAGAGCATAAATGTAAAAGGAGATAGAACTTACATTTCATAATGTTGTTTTTGTTGGAAATGTATAGAAATGCTCTTATATGTTTGAATTGAAATATTCAATATTTGAAATATGGGTCTTTAATATCTGTTGTACACTATGCAATTGTAGCATTTATTGATTTCACTCTTTGTAACAAGTAGACTAGAATTGACCTTTGAATGAGCTTTTGTTTCTATAGTTTTGCCCGCTGATTCGAGTGAAATTGACATCAGCATGTTTGTTTAGGTTTTCAGTCTGTACGCGATTCGGCCGAGTTGTATGTGATTCGGCCGAGTTTCCTTAATAGGCAATCGAACAGAAAACTGATCGGCCGAGTTGTGTGTAATTCAGCCGAGTTTCCTTTTTCAGGAAATCAAACGGCAAGTTGATCGGCCGAGTTTCAAGCGGATCGGCCAAGTTGTAAAGCAATCGGCCGAGTTTCTGACCAATCGACCGAGTTTTTGAGCTGTGAGTGGTAGTTCAGAAAGAATGTAATCCTTTGTAGTTCTTGGCTTCAGGACTTCAGGTTTGGCCTGGTCCGGTTGGAAGGATGCGTTACTAGGATCTAATGAATCCTATCAATAGTATAATAAGAATAGAATTGGAATAATTAGACCCACATCAGAGTAAGAATGTACATACAGTAAAATGTTGAAACAGATGGGCAAGATCAGAACAACTAAGAATTAGTTGAAACTGATATCTGAGGTTCAACTTTGGGGTCTCAAATGTGAAACCCTTAATTGGGAATAATAGAACATGATAAGAAGTTCATGATCAGTTTATTGATTAATATTACATGAACTATACATATGAAATATAGAAAAGATATGTGAAATGTATGTATGGTTCAAGATAGAAAGAATCAATCATGATGAATGAATCATATAATAGCGTATAATGCTTTTATGAACTCTAAAGAAGAGGCTAAGTAGAGAATAGGGTTGAGCATTCAATAGGTCCATAAAAGTAAAGAGGATCGTATGAACATGTAATTCATAAGACTAGAACAACAAACTAGTTTCTAAGCAAAGAACATAGGTGTAGTTTAATGAATGAATAAGTCATACAAAGGTGGACTGCATTCAGAAGAGAAAAACTTGATTGAAAGAGAAACTATGTTTGACCCATGCATGATCCACTTGATTTAAAAAAATGAAGAATATGTAATGTATTCAACATGAGGAAAAATTAATAGAAGGACTATTAATTTAGAACGTTAACTTCACAATAGTATAAAGATAAAGGAGGAAATATGTGCAACATGGTATACATGACCATGATTATGAATAAGCAACATGGTCATAAGAGAAAAATTTAGAATTAAAGATGACGGGTTAAAGAATAGTATATAGTAAGAGGACTATGAAACGTAAGAAAGGGTTTGAAATATGATGGAGAAGTTATAAAATAAAGAGGTTATGAGATTCAATCAAGTGCTAATTAATCAAATATCTCTGTTGATAACTAAGTAAATCTGCATACGAGAATGTATTAAGGGAATGTTTGAATACAAGTATTCCAAGTCTTAAAATCATCTTCTCTTTCATATATTCCTTAATGAGAGCAAGGTGGGAATGAAAGGATAAGAGAAAATGAATCATATATGATGCATAACTACCTTGGTGGGGTCATCTAGTGAATGTAATAGTGACATACTATATGATAAAGTGCGATAAGAAATAAATTCTTGTGTGATAGCAAGGATGATGAATAATCTATTCCTACCTTAAATCCTTCAATGTTAATGATGTTTATTGTATATAATCATATGAAAAGGATAGGTAGCAAAAAGTAAATAAGTAATGAATGAGCAGAAAGATATGGGAAAGCACTAGCTTTGTGTAATATGTGAATTTGTTTTTACATGTATGATTTGTTGAAGGCATATTAAGATATGAAGTTGGTTCTACATATGATTTCGGTGTATTTGTGTAAGCTATATGTTATATTAAAGGTGTATGATAATAGTAGTAATTCATACCAGATATGCATCCTAGTATTGTGTATTTGTGATATGGTGATACGGTTTGGATGATGTCAGAACACATGGAGAGATACCCTGAACAAGGTAGTCATACTTATTCACTCATATTAATAGAAAAGGATGATAATCAGATTGTTTGGACAAGTAACCCTAATGAGGTGTAGCTTGTTATACCTAGCTCTAATATAACTGAGTGATGGTAATTGAATATGATTAATGCTTGAATGAATGATACCATTGTGGATTACCTTATTACTGTTGTTGAAACCCTAAAATGATATAATGCGATGGTTACACTTTGAATTGTGTGTGGGCCCATAACCCACAAGTCCCAGGATCGAAACAGGATAGTATGGAATGAGGTGGTAATGCTTCACATCATGCATCCATGACCCAATGGGGATGCCAAGAGTAGTATTGTGCAATTGATTGTTGAATCTAGTCTTTTAATTCAAGATTGTTTTGCTATCTGAGTAACATGTTATTAAAGTTTAAAATAGCATGGTGAACTTGCTTTTGTCACTCAAAGGTGATACAGAACAATAGAACTCTCTGAGCAGCATAAGTTGAGATAGTTGTATCAGAGTATCAGAGTTGCGCAGTGAAAGCGTGGTGGTTTATCTTTGCATTCTATGTTTGACTGTGGCATAAAGAATTTGCTTGATATCATTGAGAACTATTTGAAATATGTTGTGATTTAGTACAGAATTAAAAGATCTAATGTTGAAAACTACATTCAGGTATGAAATACAAGAATATAATGACATGGAAGGTTTTAGAAGCTTAGAATAACCTTGAATGTATCTTTCTTGTAGGTTCATGTTTTGAGGACGAAACATTCTAAGGGGGGGAGAGTTGTTATGACCCCATCTGAGCTTAATTGGTAAACTAGGGTTTACCTAGACAATTGCAAAGATTAATTGGAATAATCATTATTGAAATTTAATTAATGATGATAACACAATTAGGATGTTTTAATTATGATAAGAAGTCTAAATGTTCTTTTGTCTTGAGAATTAGGGTTTGAGAAGCATAGACCCTAATCGGCCCAAAATAGGGTTTTAATGATGCATGAATACAGAATTTGATAAGTAGAATGTCTCACTAAATGATTTTTAGTATTTTATGTGTAACTCTAATTTACTTCCAATTTGGATATGATTTGGATATATAAAATTTGAACAACATTGGAAAATATCAGAATTTTTGAAGAATGCTCTGACCTGTTTATCGGCCGAGTTTCAAACTCGACCGATCACATTTCCAGAATTTTACAGCAGTGTGGTAATTGAATTTTATCTTTTTATTGGTATATCCAATTGATCTCAAATTTTAACTGTGCCTGAAAAACACAGTTTTAGACACTCTGTTAAATTGGCATAATTTTTGGATGACTTTTGAATCCCTACAGTAAGGGTGTCGGTCGAGTTTGTGCAGGACAAACTCGGCCGAATATTTTGCAGACTGCAATATAGCAGTGCATTGTTCTATTTTTAATTATTTATTGGTAACTCTAAATGATCTCAAATTTTAACTGAAGATTTATAGAACATTTATAAACAACGTGCTAAATTCCCATAATTGTTGGAGAATGTTTGATATATGAAATAAACGAATTACAGTAACTTTTGTATAACTGAATATTCAGCCAATATAATTAAAGTTAAGTGTTGGGTCAAAATGCAATTGACCCAAGCAGCTCAATTGACTTATATGAAAGACCACACACACAAGTAGCTCTCATTCTTCGTCATTTCATTCCAGAGAAACGAGCTCCTAGAGAGAGAGGGAGAATTAGGGCTTGAGTGGAGAAAGTGGGGGAATTGCTGAATTATGGTTTTGCGATTCCAGGAAGGGTGAAATCAAGTAAGTTTGGATCCTTTGCATAGACTTTTATGGTGAATCTTCTCTCTCATGTCAAGATTCCGTCCATGCTCTGATTTGATCCAAGATGATGTCGAAATTCCCTCTTTTCTCACCCTTTCTTCATAATCCCTCATTTTCAAGGTTTCTGAGTTGAATGGAAGAAGAATTGGGAGAATTGCTAGGGATTTGATAGGAATTCGAGATTCCCTGAGTTGAGCTGCAGTTGTGAGGTGTTTTCACACCTTAGGGTGAGTGGGTTCTTCCTTCAAACATTCTAATGCACGAATTTGATTATAACATCCAAATCCCTAAATGCTTAGCATGTGAATTCCAAATCCTGAAATGTCCGTTTGATTTAAGTTATTGTAAATTGATATGATACGGATTCCTTCTCTGTTTGAACGACTCTTTGATGGTAGATTCATATCAGATACGTATACAACACTTCCTAGTGAGGATGCTTTTAGATTTATATCAAATGATGTAATTAGGGTTTGACCTAATTGAGATATCGCTAGAGTTTCAACCTTATTGAAAAGGACTAGTAATCCTATAAGTGGTTAGGATGTACCACATGGGTTATCTTAATTGAATTTTATTCTTGATACATGATATCTCAGTGAATGGTGTGGAAACCCTAAATTTAGTTAAATTTCCATGGTTTTATGTCTATATTGATTGCATATGATTTGTTGGAAACAATCTTTATTTAGTGAATGCTTATATCCTATGAAATCCTTATGAGAGCCATGTGACAAGTGAATGAGGTAAATGAAAAGGTGAATGAGGCAAATGCAACCCTAAGAGTAGGGTGTTGGCATGTGATGAATGAATGAGGCAAATGAAACCCTAAGGATAGGGTGTTCAATGAATCATGCTATGGTAATATGAAAGGTCTCGATATGAGATGTGGTAATGCTTAATTGTTAAATTGTATGTTTCTAGTGCATTTAACTTTATATGCTTGTTCTCTCTGAGATGATATCTACATACTGCAGGGCTTCTTATATTTCAATACATATCTCATAAATAGCAGGTGATGAGATATGACATGCCCTAGAAAGGGATGTTACTGAGATATGATATATGTTGAATACATGAGTTTTGATGTTTCTTATGATATGATATGGTAGGCCGTGTGAGCCTTGTGAGAAATGTTAAATGAGTTATGATTTCTGTTTAAAATGTACATATAATGTTAATGTTAGACTTAGGTGCCCTGAACACCGTAGAACCCCTTTGACAGATCTTCTTCTTAGGGGTGAAACTCGTGTTGCAACATTATCCGTGCGGAGTCATGGAGACACGAGGACAGAGAGGCAGTGTCCAACAACAACGCGTGCGGAGTCACGGTGGCACTGGAGAAAATAGGGGTTATTCAACATTAATCCGTGCGGAGTCACGGTGGTAACCCAGTGAGTCTCTCCGCCTGTGTACTCAGGTTACAGGAGGAGTCTAGAGCACTCGGAGTAGTGCATTGAGGCCGGAGAGCCTGTAGGCCGGAGAGCCTGTGGTCCTGTGGCAGAGCAGGGCTGGCGTCAGACTTAGCATTTCCCGGGTGTGTCGCTAAGTCTTATACGGTGTGGTCGTAGTGCACTGCGAGTCTCTATGCAGAGTACACTGCATAGATCACGGCATAATCTAAAATATAATCATATAGATTCACATAGTTCCTTATAAATGAAAGAGTTAAGGAAGACTAGAGCATAGTCTTCTAGTAGTTATTCTTTGGATGCAATATTTACATTCTTTGTTATTTCAATTATATTGTTTAGAACTGCTCAGTGTAGTATTTATTATTGTTAAATTTTATACCGTTTACTCAAAATTATATCTGTAATCACGTTAGTGCATTAGTCTGTTTCCTTGAAGTACTCATTCACTGAGCGAGTAGGCTCACCCCTCTACTCAAACATTTTAGGGTTAACCGCGTGGACTTGAAGATGGTTAGAGCATCAGTGTAGATCTGCTACAAGAGTTAAGAACAAGATTAGTTGAGTCAGTCGGTCCTTGACACTCTAGGTTCTCAGTAAGAGATAAGAGAGAGAGTTGTAATTACGATGTGTAATGTTGTTCCTCTTTGATATGTATGCTAATTAGCAAGTTTCATGTGCATAATGTGTGAGAGACATCATGAATGTTTATACATGTATCTTTACTATTAAAGTTTGATTAGTTAAAGAAATGTTCAGATTCCCTTGTTAAGATGTTTTATGTGGTTCAATGCGAAGAAACAAGCGTTTTTAAGAAAAGAAAAAGTTAAGGGTGTTCTTTGTGTTTCATATAAATCCTATCTTATGCCCTAATCTCATGATTTGAAGAAATTGTGAGATCGGGGTGTAACAATTCTAGTGTCCTCCAGTATATCTTATAGTGACTTCTGCTTATGAAGAAGATAGAGTAAAGCTCGAAGATGTCTGGAGAACACGAGGAATACATTGTTGAAAGTAATGTGTTGCACCAAGAGAAGGTGCAAGGGATCAGGCGAGAGAAGAATGACTGCCTGAGAATCCCCAAGTTGATCCAACCATGATAGGGAACCCTTCTTTTAATGCTCTCACTGGATTGGTGATGAAAGCATTAGCACATATAGAGGATTAGATACTAGCAACACAACCTAGATTACTAGTTCCCAATGATGATATTTTGGGCTCTAGTAGGATTTTGGATCAACATAGTTATGTTGGAGAAGTAGAGAATGTCGAAAGGAATAAGATACAACAAGAAAATAGAACCTGCTATCAGTGTAGGCAAGTCAGACATTTGATGAGGGACTGTCCAGAAAAGGATAATAAGGTAGGAATTAAGGAAAGATCTGTCCAAACATAGGAACATATGTCTACTAACTCTAAAAAGGGGATGTTTTTGGTGCCACCTATGCAACAAATACCTAGTGCACCAGGGCAGTGGCTACCAAGAAAGTGAAAAGGGCCTAATGTTCGACCAGTTAGAACTCTTGATTTAGCTTCTACATCAGTTATAAGGCCAACAAGACTAGCGGATACGAATAGGACATGTTATGGTTGTGGACAAGTTGGACATATTAGACCCTTTTATCCGAAAAGAAAGGAGGAAATGACCCAACCACCAAGGTAGAGTTGACAAGGCTCTGAAAAGTGACCATTTAGAAGTGGCATGTGAGGACGTGGACAGGCGTCCCAAGAATGTCCATCTACACCAAATAATAGAGCACGACATTGGAATCATGAAACGATAGGATTTTATGTAATAAATTAGCCTCAGAAAGTAATCGATTCACAAATTAAAATAGGTCAGATGAAATTGTGTCATTTTGATATGTCATTTCATGATTTTATCTATTAAGAATGAGAAAGTAGTTGTTGATGAGCTTCCTTTGATTAGTCCTATGTGGACAGATGGAAGATGAGAACTTACATTCTACTCAGTAATCTTTAAAATGTTTTATAATTTCCTTTATTGGTATAAGAGAGGGTGAGGTGTAAAAGAGATGCCTGGAGACATCCAGGGATGCTAAGTCCTATGTTTTTAATGATATAAAAGTAATGTATGTGATACAAGAAGGTGGATACTACCTAATCTCAGTACTTGTATACCCTAGACAGATATTCAACTATTGAAGGCAAGGTAAGTATGGGACTCTTAAATTGTTATCTTTTTTATCACTATGATCAAGTAATAATTTTGAGACAATCTAAATACCATAGTGAAACTAAAAATATGGCATGGATATTTCTATCTGATCCCAACTGCAATGAAATAGAAACTGAGTTTATCTTAAACCAGTCTATATGTATGAGGAAGTAAAAAATACAATCCTCATAATAAGAGAAAGGGAACAAGGGAGATGATACATTTTCAAAAGAATGTGTGAAATGAAGATCTTTCCTATTATATGGAAATAAATAAAGTCAGAAAATGACTCATGAACAGTTGAATGTTCATACAATCATCAAGGAAGATGATAATGTTCTTTCTTTGGTAAACAACCCTACATGATGATTGGGTGATAAGAGGAATATGTTTCCATATGTTCTGTCCTTATAGGGACATGATAATTAAGTAATTCTTATGACACATGGTGTGCAAAGATTAGAGGTAATCTATATATGAGTACTTTGTATGGTATTAGCCAATCTTCAATTTTGGTTTCAAGACAAATTTATATGCGATAAGCAATTTCCCAAGATGAAAGAAAGGTATTAATATATGTTTGTCTTTGGAAATAACAATAGGGAGATGGATATGATTAGGATATGATGTGTTTTTGGCACATGTATTAGATACCAAGGTAAGGAATCCTAGTATCCAAGAACTTTCGATGGTATAAGAAAATAAGAACATGACTCCTGATAAGGTGAATCATGTTTGGTTACCTAGAAGGGACAACTTTGAGATAACTATAATAATGATACCATATGTTAGGGGTTTATTCTCCGCATAAACATAAAATCATTAAGGATGTATCAATTGAAGGAACAATTGTAGAATCATTTTGGTAAAAATCTTATGAAGCTAAAAATAATTCCTTAGAATATCCCTATCTAGATCTGTTGAGGCAGTTTATACATGACATCTAGAGATACCTCTGAGATAAGTTCTTCTTTTATAAGTAGCCTCTCCTTATGATAAGAAATAAGACAACTAAAATAAGTTGTAACGCTTGGGCCCACTGGCCAAGGCTCTAGGAGAGTTTCAGGAATGACGACTGGCCCCACAGACCACCACTAGCCTTAACTACACGCTTTTGTCCACTCACGCGCAAGCCAGGATCAACTTCCCGACTGGTCACCCATCCTAGTACTACTCCAAGCTGAGCACGCTTAACTATGGAGTTCTTTAGAGATGGGCTCCCAGAAAAGGAGGTGCACCTTGGTGATATGGGTAGTCCAATCATTCCTTTTAAGATCAACTTATCCAAGGCCTCAAATCGTAGGATGTTACAATCTCCCCCACTTAGACTCTTGACGTCCTCGTCAAGGCTCAACTATATGGCCTCACAATCTGACCCCATTTCAATGCAGACCCACAATGGCCCATGGACACCCAGCTCCCGATCACGGAATACCAGCGCAAGAGTGGCTACGTCAACCATGGACAACCCTTTTCTACATGCCTGGACCGCACAGCTCAAGACTGGCATGCCATGCCCATGTGGTCCCACCTACTGGAGGGGTTATGGATGTGATACCATTTGTAACGCATGGGCCCACTGGACAAGGCTCTAGGAGAGTTTCAGGAATGACTAATGGCCCCACAGACCACCACTAGCCTTAACTGCACGCTTTTGTCCACTCATGCACAAGCCAGGATCAACTTCCTGACTGGTCACCCATCCTAGTACTACTCCAAGCTGAGCACGCTTAACTATGGAGTTCTTTAGAGATGGGCTCCCGGGAAAGGAGGTGCACCTTGGTGATATGAGTAGTCCAGTCATTCCTTTTAAGATCAATTTATCCAAGGCCTTAAATCCTGGGATGTTACATAAGTCATAAGAAAGTTTAGTATTGTGTCAGCATATCAGAATGGCACAATAGAAGTATGATAAGACTTGTAGTCCCAAATGAGTGATAGAATTAAATCCTAATCTTCACTTATTCGAAGTATGAATAATACTGATCTGACTTAGAAAGCATTACCTAACACAGAATTGTCACTACAGTCGTTAATGAAAAGGACAGTTGAGTGTGTATCCTATATGACACATTCTATGATGACCCTTTATGAAAGGACTTTATACTGGTCAAAGTTCTGTGGTATCTTCATGCCAATGTGATGTTATGTGGAAACTTGATGATATGATGCATGAATAACAATTTTCTTCCTTTATCTAGGATTTTGGGGATGAAATCCATGTTAGGGGTTTATAATTGTAACATCCTTGACCTGGGCTATGGGTTAACTCTAGATGTTTTTCTTAAGCAAGTTATTTATAAACTTGTTATAATCCTTTGAAAAGTAATTAAGACTCTTTGTGAAGTTTATTTTCAAGTGTGAGCTTGATTGCAAACTATTTGTGCATTTTATGATAGTCTGAGTGTATAGTGCAATTTACCCAAAATGGGGGGTTACATTGCAAAATGTCACATTTTGAATGTTTCCTAAGTGTTTTAATATCATAAGAGAAAGAATTATGCTAAGTGGTGGCTTGTGGAAAACCTTTTTTTTAAAAGGTAATATGCTTTCATTCATTTGATGAGAGATTGCAGTCAACACATGATATTAGGAATACATCCACCCACATATCATTTACATCATTCATGAGCTCCCATTTTTCCAAATTGTGAGCATCAATATTTCCTACCATTCCTACATGTAAGCATCTCGTCACATTTAGCCTTCCCATCATCTCATCAATGAACTTGAATAGTTGTACGATATGACCAAATCCTCTATTGTGGTTGTTTATCATCTATATAACATTAAGAGCATCAACTTCAATACAAATATTTCTAATGTTCAGATCAAAGGCTTTCTGCAAGCCATAAATAATGACATATGTCTTAGCCACAAAGGGTGAGCAGAATCCCTCCTGGCTTGTGGAAAACCTAAATTCCAAGTATGGAGCTTGTTTGAATAATGCTTGTACCTTGTGTACCAATTTTGGTACAAATTGTAATTTACCCAAAATGTAGGGTTGATATGAAAATTTCCACATTTAGAGTGTCGTTACTCCCTCTATGTATCATTTTGAGGAGAGAGAAAGAAGGATAGACAATGTTTGAACCATCTTTTCTAATGGTACTCTTGGTGATGAAAAGACTAAGATAGGATTGAATTTGAAGTCCTTACTTGAGTTGTATCAGGTTGTAGACTTGAAATGGGAATGCCTATTGGCAAATGATCTATAAAGGGGATGCCATATCAGTTTTTGGACTCTTGGCAAAGCCAAGATGACCTAAGCACCTCAGGGAGGTAATCCATGACGAGTTAGATGCTCCTTGCATAAAGTGTATCGATTTGCTTTATTTGTTAGATAAAGATGAGATATTGTATCCAACAAGATAAAGGATGGACAAATTATCATCTCTAGATTATCCTCTAGACTTTTGCATGTCAATATAAATGTAAGATCATGCATGGAGATGTGTCAACCATGCATGGCCATGTGTCACCTAGTAGCATATGGTGAAGACACCTCTTATACATTCTCTTTCATGAACCCCAATTATATATACTTCTCCTTATACCTACTAATGGAAGTTTACGAACCCCACAACTCTCTTTCTTAGAGATATTGTGCATACCCTCTTAGATATTGTGCATAGTAGCTCAAGGAGCAAGGGGAGCTCGAGCACCAAGCTTAAGGTAAGGCTTTGGTCATCTTCAACCTTGGTTGAAGCATGATTTTGGGACATATTGTTCAAATGAAGAGGTGATGAGGGGGTTATTGGGTTCCTAGTTGTGGATGTGGAGGGTATACCATAAATTGGGTGGGTGATATTGAGTTTATTATCTTTCCTTTAATCATGGATAATTGGTTTACTAGTGGTCACTGTGTTGTTTTATGATTTTCTGTATTTTGGGGTGTTTTCTTTTTGCACGTGGAGATAGTGTTATCGATGGTATTTCTAGACTAGACGGGGGTCACTAAAATTGTGGAAGTGATTATGTGGTTGCCACCTAGAAGGGTAAGTAAGAAGATGAATTTAGCATCTATTGCTTTGAAATCATTTGTGGGAAATATGTTATATGAAGTTGGGCCAATTGTCACAGGATAACCAGGTGAAGTAAAGTTGGAATTATCCCAAAATTGGATGCCACCAATAGAGAAATGGAACTAATCATGGATACACATTTGGGTATAAACCTTATAGTCATCATTATGTATAGACTGATGGTGATGGAAGTTAACAATAGGGGATTAGTTTCTCTATTTGTCAACCAATAAAAGGCTCCATGGAAGATTAGGGGAGTAGTAAAGATTCTCAAGAAGTGATTAAACACGGGATATGACAGACAAATGTGTTTTGATTTTGTTGTAAAGAAGAGAATAAATCAACCATTGAGCTTGTAATGCTCAGCTCCCACACGATGAATGTACTATTCAAATGAAGAGGTGATGAGGGGTTATTGGTTACCTATGTGTGGATGTAGAGGTTATACCATAAATCAGTTGGGTGATAGTGAGTTTATTTGCTTTCCTTTTGTCGTGGGGGCATTGGTTGACTAGTGGGTGATGTGTTGTTTTATGAGTTTCTAAATTTTGGGGTATTTTCTTATTGCATGTGGTAATAGTGTTATCGATGGTATTTCTACACTAGATGTGGATTTTGGAAAGAATGCATCCTCCATCTTTGTTAAAATAAAATCTGAACCATTTATTAAGAATCGCTTACTTTTTAATGCTTTATTAGGTCTATAGTATTGAACACATGTGATTATTATAGAAAATATAACTGATCATGATGTCATTTTTGAACCAAATATGTATGTCCCAATTAGGATTCACATTCTTTCTGAATTCTCTCCATTATAATTGTGGTTCCTCCACATTCAAATCATGATTTATGCTAAAATAAAATTTTGAATTACTCTCTTTATGAAAATTACTTTATCCTCTATTAAAATCATATTTTATGCAATTTTTGAATTTTATTCACATATATTTAGACATTAGACAAACTCTAGTACATGTAATTTTTTAATCCTAGTTTCTTAATTCATGCAAGATCTAATTCCTAGTATATTCAAAACCAAAACCTTTTTTTTTATTTGCGAGAGAACCACCCCCGCACGAGCGCCACTTTTGTGACCCCCGCAGGCGGTGTAAACTCTCGGGGACCCTGCCGCCCATACCGGGTATCCCAATTCAGTCGCATCGTTGGCCGGCCGACGCGTGGGCTAAAACTTGAATAGATGGTTCATTAAGACTCAGAAAGGTGTTGCACAAAGATTTGAGTAATGAAAATCCATCATTTGAATAGACAATGAAAAGTAATTATATTAGGGGTGAAACATTGTTTGTTTAAAAGGTGTGTAACCATCATAGGTGCACCATGTCTTGTAGTGAGTATGGAAACAATGTTTCACTCCAAGGACCCTACGATCGATACTGTCCATCATCGTAGCTACTGAGCACAAGTCAGCATAATGACTAAAGTGATTCTTAAGTCGGTTACTGGTGCCTATAAATAGGGATCCACTTTATTCATGAAGGGTTCACGACATCTTGGGATGAAAAAATGTTGTTGTATTCCATATTCACCCATAGTTCATCTCTGGATCTTGAATCTCCAAATGATAGTTTTGTAGGGAGAAGATCTGCATCACATCCATCATCCTCGATTCATCCTTTGAAAAGAAGGATCAGCGTCATGTCATCATTCATACCAGTCCATGATTTGAAAAAAACGTTCACCAAAAATGGTTGTTTGTGATCATAGTTGGTGTATCCCCTTTCTTTCCTTCTAGATCTATATTCCTTTACATGTATTCACTTTGGTTTTATCCATAATGTCTTTCCAAATCTATAAAACTGTAATGTTACTTGTTACCAAGCGTGACTAAATTCATAGCTTGGGTTGGGAGTAGATAGTAAGGATCTCCCAACATGTATATAGTGATAACCTCCTATTTTAGTAGTTTATCTTAGTCTTTTTCTTTAGTTTTCCATACTCTTTCTACATTTATATCGTACTTAAACCTAATTTTACCCATTTTTGTAAATACATCATCAAACTAACTTTTCCTTTTATAATTGCAGAAAAAGCACAAAAAAATAACAAAAGAATAAACCAGCCCAAGGGTCGAGTGGATCCAAACGGTCCCAAGACCGCATGAAGCCAAACGGTCCCAAGACCGCATGGAGTTCAAACGGTCCCGAGACCGCATGAAGCCAAACGGTCCCAAGACCGCATGGAGTTCAAACGGTCCCGAGACCGCATGAAGCCAAACGGTCCCAAGACCGCATGGAGTTCAAACGGTCCCAAGACCGCATGGAGTTCAAACGGTCCCGAGACCGCATGAAGCCAAACGGTCCCAAGACCGCATGGAGTTCAAACGGTCCCGAGACCGCATGAAGCCAAACGGTCCCAAGACCGCATGGAGCTCAAACGGTCTCAAGACCGTTTGGCGCCAAACGGTCCCAAGACCGTTTGACGCCAAACGATCTCAAGACCGTTTGACGCCAAACGATCTCAAGACCGTTTGACGCCAAACGGTCCCAAGACCGTTTGACGCCAAACGATCTCAAGACCGTTTGACGCCAAACGGTCCCAAGACCGTTTGAGCCCAAACGGTCTCCAAACCGTTTGAGCCCAAACGGTCTCCAAACCGTTTGGATCCCACTCAAAGCCTATAAATAAGACCTCAGGGCCGTCCATGAAAAGGGAGAGAGTCCAGACGTCCAGAGGCTGTCTCTCCACTACCAGAACAACTCCATCCATCACTCGAGGCTGCCGGTCTGAGACTCACGTCCATTGCAAGCTACTTTCTCTCTCATCAACAAAGAAGGTGAGAGGAGAAGATCCGTCATCAAGCAAGCTACGAAGGGTGAAGATCGTTGCTCTCTCCACCAAGGGTTCAACCTTCTCTCCTCAGTGGAGATGATGTTCTTTCTATCTCTTCTTGCCTCCTTCTTTGTTGCTCCCTCTATGAGGAGCGAGTAGTTCCATCCACTGGGGCGCGGGGACTAGCCCCGCTGCCCATGTTTTGTATTCTGTACTGTAAAAAGATGTTATCATTTCGTTTTAATACTAAATCGTTTCACACATGCTTGAATGGTGGCCACGTTCTTGTATGCATTTATTGTCTTTCGTTGTGGTTTGTCTACGACCGCTATCGAGGCTTGAATACCGATTTAGTGTTGGTTTCTGGTGTGTGTATCCACCACGCATCCGTTTCGGTGTCTAGGAGTGTATCTCAAAGAGTGGAGTAAACTCACTATCATCTGGCACACTCCCATCTGTATGGAAGAGACCTTTGGTAAGTCGAGGAACACACTTTGCGAGGGGAATGATGTAAAGCATGTGACCATTCGTTCATGGATGGCTGGCGTTGCATCATTCCCGCACTTCTCGTAGCTAGGTTATCCCTCACCGGAAACTAGGCCTACAAAGACGCTATTCGATTTGATAATTATCGCTCGCTTGTTAGTTTTAGATGCACGTTTCATGAGGTTGAGTAAGATTCTCTTTTCGGAGACTACATCCTTCAGTGACGCGTAGGATGTACCGTATTAGAGTTACTTAATCCTTGAAGGATGAGATGCATTGCTGGTCTTATATGGGCATTGGTCTTGTATTACATCGAAGGATGCAATGCATCGCTCTTGTCTTATAAGGCTTCAGTTTTTGTGGAAACATCCAGGCATCTAGCTTATAAGTCTTGCTTAGGTACGTTTACAATGCATGTGTAGCGGTGGTAAATACCTGTTTAACCCCAGTGATTCATCATCATTTGTTAACTCTTAAGATTTACTTGCTTTATTTACTTTCTTGCCTTACTTTCTTTGTACTTAGTTTAAAACAACCAAATCAAACTTTCGATCTAAATATCAATCTTTAAGTTGTTAAGTAAAAGCTAAATGTTTTCCATCTTGACTTCGTCAAGACCGTTGTCCCGAGGATTCGACCCTTAACTATACTACGATAAGACTTCCACATGTCTTAGCACATGTGGGTGGAGTTCTTACCATAGTACTAGCAAGGCTAAACTTAGAGACTCATCATCTCTAGGATTTTTAGTGGTGTTGCAAAATACTCCATCAAAAATTGGCGCCGTTGCCGGGGACAACGGAACTTTTTAGTTTTTACTTACCAATTTCTTGGTTGATTAGGATTTTACACTTTTTCTTAATAACCAATCTAATATTTCTTGATCTTTTTTCATTTCCTTCCATTTTTCCTAAAAAGGTGTTCTCTTTTCTCTACTCAGGTAGAACCCGTATATGCAATCACCGCATAATCAAGGATTCTCCCCTGATCCGGAGTTCGACTCCGAGGTAGAGAGAAGTTTTCACCGCAGAATCCGTCTTCACCGCCAACGTGCTAATCAAATGGCTGACGAACAGCATCAAGCCGCCTTGGTGATGGAGAGAGTCAATGCCGCCATAGCAGCACAACGAGCACAACTTATTGCTGACACTCGTGCTCAGGTGCAAGCTGAGATCCGGGCTGAAGAACAAGCCCGCATCCAAGCAGAGCAGGCTGCTGCTCAACTTGCGTTAAGAAACAAGCAACTTCGGGACTATGCAGTCCCAAAGAATTACGAAGACAACCATCCGGTCCGGCCTCCGATCATTAACATCCCACACTTCGAGATCCGGACCCAGTGGATTCAAATTATGCAAGGGATTTCTTTCTCTGGAAGTTCTGGAGACGACTGCATGGACCACCTGAAACGGTTTAAGGCATTATGCCGACTGGTCCCACAAGCTGGCATTGCTTTCGACGCAATAATGCTCCATCTGTTTCATTTCACTCTATCTGGAAGGGCTTTAAGTTGGTATAATTCATTGGATAGAGAACCCATTATTACCACCTGGGCCCCTCTAGAGGAGAAATTCCTGGAGAAGTTCTTTCCACCCTCGCTTACTTACGAAATCAGAGGGCAGATCAACCATTTCTCTCAACTTCCTGGAGAGACCCTCGCCGAGGCATGGGAAAGATTCAAAGAACTTCTACGAAAATGCCCTCATCATGGGATTTCGCAAAATCAACTGATTGAGACCTTTTATCGGGGGGTAAATGATGACATTAAACAGTTCCTAGATTCCTCATCTGGAGGAAATTTCATGAGGAAAAACTATGAAGACGCCTGGAAGATCGTCACTATAGGGGCTGAAAACCAGTCCAACTGGGGGCGAACAGCCGGAAAAGGCGTCCTCAAAGTCTTTAAAGCTGAGGAATCTACGGAATTAAAGTCAATAGCAGAGGCTCTGAAAGCAATCGCCCATAAACAGCAAACCCTTGAATCATCTCTAGGGGAATTCAACAAGAAACAAACCCCGCAGCTGCAACAAGTTAAGGCAGCTACTGGAACTTGTGAAGCCTGTCATGCATCCGATCATCCCACATTATCATGTGGATTGTTGTACAATGTCATGATGGATTTACAACCACCTATGCCGCAATATGAACCCATCATCGAGCATCCCAAAGACCAAATGCCAGAGCAAGTCAACTCCATACAATAAATACCTGGCCAAATGTATTACAACCCAGATAAACCAAGGAACCATCCTGGTTTCCAATACGGGAATCCTGCAGGGACTGCCAACCCACAGCAGCAGGCACAAGGTGGATCTTTCAACAGACAACCACAGGGATTTCAGAATAATTTCAGTCAAGGGAATTACAGACAAGGTTTTCAAAGACCTAACTATCCCAGGAATCCTTTTTACCAATACACTCATTCAGGACTGCACCCTCAGTTGCACCAACCCCAGTTGAAGCAGCCACAGCAACCCCAGTTGCAGCAGCCCCTGCGGCCACAGTTAACCGCACCTCTGCAACAACCAGAAGACGAACTATCTTTGATAAAGCAAATGCTTCAGTCTCAGCAAACTATGCTAGCTAACCAGCAAGCCCAACAAAGGGCAGTTGAAACCCAGCTAGCTCAGATTGCTGCACAGTTGAAGTCTTCGGCTGGCGTTTCTGATGGGCAGCCTGAACCAAATGGGCAAAATAAACACGAACAACTTAACGCCATCACCACAAGGTCGGGACGCATTCTGCCTGAACCCATGAAGATCACTCTAGAGGATGATGATGTGCCCATTCTTTTTACGAAAGAGATCTCACAACAAGAGATTGGGAAATCTCCCGAAGACACCGAGGACAAAAACAAAGAGTATGTACCCGCAGAACCCAAGATCCCGAAATTCAAACCAAGGATTCCATATCCAGGCAGACTGCAAGAAACAAAAATGGATGCCAGGTTTCAGAAATTCAAGGAAGCAATGAAGAAACTTTATATCGACATCCCACTCCTCGACGCTCTATCCGAAGTGCCAGCATGGGCAAGGTATCTCAAAACTTTGCTATCACGTAAGTATATCACCAAAGAGCAGGAAACCGTCAAGCTTGCCCAAACCACCTCTGACATCATCTTGAACAAACTGCCCAAAAAGAAGAAGGACCCAGGTTCTTTCGGAATCCAATGTTGCATTGGAAACGCATCCACAAAGAAAGGATTAGCTGACCTCGGGGCTAGTATATCCATTATGCCTTTCTCAATGTGCCAACGCCTTGGTTTCACAGATCTACTACCTACAGCAATGACTATTCAACTTGCTGACTCCACCATAACCGCACCTTTGGGAATCATTGAAGACGTTCCAGTAAGAATAGGCAAGGATGCTTACGTTCCATGTGATTTTGTCATCATGGATATTAAAGAGGACTTGAGATATCCGATCATTTTCGGCAGGCCTTTCCTAGCTACAGCCAGAGCGCTAATCGATGTCGAAGCCGGAACCATCATCCTTAGGCTCGGAAAGGAAGCCATTCAATTCCGTGTCCTTGACAGCATGAAAGGCCCTAACATTCAAGAAGAAGTCTTTCTTTTAGACGCAATCCAACAATTGTCGCAACTAGAAATCTCTGAGCCAATCGACGAACTTGAAAATGCTCTTATCAATCCCGAAGTCAAGTTCTCTGCAAATGAACTAGTCCAGCAGTGCATCCAATATCTAGAAAAGGCAGAAGAAGCACCAAAGGCTACCTTTGAAGAGCTTAAAGCCATAACGACTATTGAAGCAGCAGAACCACCAAAAACCCCTGAATTGAAGACCTTACCCACAGGGCTCAAATATGTTTTCCTGGATAAGGAAGAGCTATGCCCAGTTATCATCAACTCCACCCTCACCGAAGACCAAGAAGTCAGACTTCTAGACAAACTAAGGAAACACAAAAAGATCATCGGTTATAAAATAACCGACCTCACAGGCATAAATCCGGCTCTGTGTATGCACAACCTTCCTATGGTTGAAGAATTTAAACCCACTCGCGAACATCAAAGAAAACTGAACCCAAATTTAAAAGAGGTAGTCCGTTTGGAAGTCCTCAAACTGCTTAAAGCTGGTATGATCTACCCTATCTCCGACTCTCAGTGGGTTAGTCCAGTTCAAGTTGTCCCAAAGAAAGGGGGCACTACTGTAGTGATCAACGATAAAAATGAGCTCGTACCTACTAGGACTGTAACAGGGTGGAGAATGTGCATCGATTATAGGAAGTTGAATAAAGCTACAAGGAAAGACCACTACCCTCTACCCTTTCTAGACGAAGTCCTGGAGCGCTTGGCCCACCAAAAATATTTTTGTTATCTCGATGGTTATTCTGGGTTCTACCAAATACCCATACATCCAGAAGACCAAGAAAAAACCACCTTCACTTGTCCCTTCGGGACATATGCTTTTAGAAGAATGCCATTCGGGCTATGTAACGCTCCTGCTACTTTCCAACGCTGCATGTCCGCCATTTTCGCCGGATTAACTGAATCTATTATGGAAGTCTTTATGGATGATTTCTCTATTTATGGAGAGTCTTTCGATAACTTTCTAAATAATCTCGAACAAGTCCTGCAACGTTGCAAGGAAACAAACCTTATCCTGAACTGGGAAAAATGCCATTTCATGGTAACAGAGGGTATCGTCCTCGGACATAGAGTAAGTGATAGAGGGATCGAGGTCGACAAAGCAAAGATTGATGTCATCTCGAAGTTGTCACCTCCGAAGGACATAAGAGGAGTTCGAGCTTTCCTAGGTCATGCCGGGTTTTACAGAAGGTTCATCAAAGATTTCTCAAAAATAGCTAAACCCATGACCCAACTCCTGACAAAAGATGCCGAGTTTATTTTTGATCAAGAATGTATGCAAAGTTTCTCCACCCTTAAAGAAGCACTAATTTCCGCACCTATTCTAAGGGCTCCAGACTGGTCGCAACCCTTTGAAATCATGTGTGACGCAAGTGACTATGCCATAGGGGCCGTTTTAGGACAACGCATCGACAAGAAACCCTATGTCATCTACTATGCATCCAAAACGCTTGATGAAGCACAAAGAAACTACACGACCACGGAAAAAGAGTTCCTAGCTATCATCTACGCCTTCGAAAAATTCCGCTCTTACCTGATCAGCTCTAAGGTAATTGTCTACACTGACCATTCTGCTATCAGACATTTGATCCAGAAACAGGATGCCAAACCCAGGCTCATCCGATGGGTATTGATGCTTCAAGAATTCGATTTAGAAATCAAAGATAAAAGTGGCGTAGAGAACGTTGTCGCCGATCACCTCAGTAGAATCGAGGTTGAAGACAAAGATAAAATCCCTATCAGGGACTCTCTTCCTGATGATCAACTTATGAAAGCCACTCATAATTTCCCTTGGTTTGCAGATATCGTCAATTATCTGGCCACAGGGATCATTCACCCGTCTGCTTCTTATCAAGATAAAAAGAAATTCCTTCATGACGTAAAACGTTATCATTGGGATGAACCCTACTTGTTCTATCTCTGTGCCGACGGACTTTTTCGTCGATGCCTTCCAGAAGAAGAAATAACATCGGTTTTGGAACACTGCCACTCCGGACCCACGGGGGGGCACATGGGCGCCAAGAAAACTGCCATAAAAGTTCTACAATCTGGTTTCTTCTGGCCCACCATATCAAAAGACTCACATAATTTTTTCAAATCTTGTGATAAATGCCAATTTTCGGGCAACATATCAAAAAGAGATGAAATGCCTCTTACCATGTGGCAGGAAATTGAGCTGTTTGATGTATGGGGGGTAGACTACATGGGACCTTTCCCCTCATCATATGGTTTCTCGTACATTTTGGTCGCTGTGGATTACGTCTCGAAGTGGGTCGAAGCTGTACCCACTGCATCTAATGACTCCAAACCTGTTGTCAAATTGTTCAAAGATACCATCTTTCCAAGATTTGGAGTCCCAAGAACGGTCATATCTGATGGCGGGACCCATTTTCTGGAACGAAGTTTCGAAGCATTACTAAGAAGATATGGAGTCCATCACAAAGTTGCCACACCTTACCACCCGCAAACTAGTGGCCAAGTGGAAGTATCCAATAGACAGATAAAAGCGATTCTTGAAAAAACAGTGAACAAAAATCGCACTGATTGGTCCACCAAACTTCCTGACGCCCTCTGGGCATATCGTACGTCTTACAAAACACCAATTGGAACAACTCCATTCCGCTTGGTGTACGGTAAATCATGTCATCTTCCAGTAGAACTGGAACATAAAGCCTGGTGGGCCATCAAGCAACTAAACTTCGACCTTAAAAGTGCAGGAGAGAACAGACAACTTCAACTACAGGAGCTCGAAGAACTCCGCATGACAGCATATCGCAGTGCCAGAATCTATAAAGAGCAAACGAAAATGTGGCACGATGGACATCTTAGGAGAAAAGATATCACCGTTGGTGACAAAGTGCTCTTATTCAATTCCAAGCTCAAATTATTCCCCGGAAAGCTTCGAACAAGATGGTCCGGACCCTTCACTATAAAACATATCTACCCAACTGGAGCTGCCATTATCACCAACAACAACGGAGGAGAACGAACGGTCAACGGACACCGTTTAAAAAGATACTACACTCAGGAAGACAAAACGCTTCAACAAACCCTCGATGTCAGAAACGCTACGCCCACAATTTCATCGAGCCAGTGACGTAAAACCAAGGCGCTTCTTGGGAGGCAACCCAAGACCTGAGTATCAATTTCTCCAATTTTCTAGTTTTATTCTCTCTTAATTCTGTTTTGCTTTCTTTAAGTTCTTTCATTACTAAATCTAAAAATACAAAAAAAAATATACAATCATATATATGCTCCAAATGGTCTTAAAACCGTTTGGGACCAAACCGTCCTCAAACCGTTTGGGACCAAACGGTCTTGAAACCGTTTGGGACCAAACGGTCCTCAAACCGTTTGGGACCAAACGGTCTTGAAACCGTTTGGGACCAAACGGTCCTCAAACCGTTTGGGACCAAACGGTCTTGAAACCGTTTGGGACCAAACGGTCTTGAAACCGTTTGGGACCAAACGGTCTTGAAACCGTTTGGAACCAAACGGTCTTGAAACCGTTTGGGACCAAACGGTCCTGAAACCGTTTGGGACCAAACGGTCCTGAAACCGTTTGGGACCAAACGGTCCTCAAACCGTTTGGAACCAAACGGTCTTGAAACCGTTTGGAACCAAACGGTTTTGAAACCGTTTGGGACCAAACGGTCCTGAAACCGTTTGGAATACGATAAGTCACCGCTATAAATACCGACCCCGCATCTCCATCTTCCTCTCTTCGAATCTTCGCACTCTACAGTCTTTTCGTGCGCAGAACTTCACCTTTTTGCTTCTGTGCTTCCGCGCAAGCTTCTCAATCCACCTCCCACATGATTGTCCGGCGACTCCAAGCACGCTGCTCACTCCGCGCCACCTTCGTAGTCGTCGTTCTGTCGCCACCATCGCGCCAGTCGCCGTTTCCTCCACCCACCTTCAAACCCTCGCCCCGTTCCACCTTCGCCCCGTTCCACCTCCCCCCCCCGCGCCGGCGACCTGCGGCTCCTCGCTTTCCAAGCGGTCTTCAAACCGTTTGGGACCAAACGGTCCTCAAACCGTTTGGAACCAAACGGTTTACGACACCGTTTGGGAACTTTTGTGTAATCAAGCAGCACATATCGCAGTGCACTCCTTTGCAATTTTGTCTTGATATTGTCTAGCAGATTCGTTGCTAGAATTGCAGATTTCGTCTACAATATCAAGACACAATTGCAAAGGAATGCACTGTGACAT
The DNA here is from genome assembly GCA_963693085.1 of Alisma plantago-aquatica. Classification (NCBI taxonomy): domain Eukaryota; kingdom Viridiplantae; phylum Streptophyta; class Magnoliopsida; order Alismatales; family Alismataceae; genus Alisma; species Alisma plantago-aquatica. The sequence continues at coordinate 1,000,288,982 of OY856412.1, forward strand.
CAATAAAGATCCTGAGTCAGCACTACAAGATACCCCAATTCGCATCCACCCTACTCCAATCTCCAGGGGCTACCGCAATTTTGGCTTAACGCGCTGCCCTTGTTCAAATGACTTCTCAACCTATCACTTTCCCACTCTGAGGACAGAGTGTGTGATGAGTTAGGGGGGGGTCATCAGACAAGGGCTAGGTATCAATCTCTATACACCCTTTTCCTTAAAATAAGTCACCTCAACTAACTCTAGAATCATGTTAGTCTCTACAAGTATTTAGCACTTAGACATCAAATGGCGATTTATCGACCCCCATCCACTATGGATCCTATATTCTTGATTTACTTGCTTTATTTACTTTCTTGCCTTACTTTCTTTGTACTTAGTTTAAAACAACCAAATCAAACTTTCGATCTAAATATCAATCTTTAAGTTGTTAAGTAAAAGCTAAATGTTTTCCATCTTGACTTCGTCAAGACCGTTGTCCCGAGGATTCGACCCTTAACTATACTACGATAAGACTTCCACATGTCTTAGCACATGTGGGTGGAGTTCTTACCATAGTACTAGCAAGGCTAAACTTAGAGACTCATCATCTCTAGGATTTTTAGTGGTGTTGCAAAATACTCCATCAAAATACTCCATCAAAAATTACCAAAGGTCTCTTCCATACAGATGGGAGTGTGCCAGATGATAGTGAGTTTACTCCACTCTTTGAGATACACTCCTAGACACCGAAACGGATGCGTGGTGGATACACACACCAGAAACCAACACTAAATCGGTATTCAAGCCTCGATAGCGGTCGTAGACAAACCACAACGAAAGACAATAAATGCATACAAGAACGTGGCCACCATTCAAGCATGTGTGAAACGATTTAGTATTAAAACGAAATGATAACATCTTTTTACAGTACAGAATACAAAACATGGGCAGCGGGGCTAGTCCCCGCGCCCCAGTGGATGGAACTACTCGCTCCTCATAGAGGGAGCAACAAAGAAGGAGGCAAGAAGAGATAGAAAGAACATCATCTCCACTGAGGAGAGAAGGTTGAACCCTTGGTGGAGAGAGCAACGATCTTCACCCTTCGTAGCTTGCTTGATGACGGATCTTCTCCTCTCACCTTCTTTGTTGATGAGAGAGAAAGTAGCTTGCAATGGACGTGAGTCTCAGACCGGCAGCCTCGAGTGATGGATGGAGTTGTTCTGGTAGTGGAGAGACAGCCTCTGGACGTCTGGACTCTCTCCCTTTTCATGGACGGCCCTGAGGTCTTATTTATAGGCTTTGAGTGGGATCCAAACGGTTTGGAGACCGTTTGGGCTCAAACGGTTTGGAGACCGTTTGGGCTCAAACGGTCTTGGGACCGTTTGGCGTCAAACGGTCTTGAGATCGTTTGGCGTCAAACGGTCTTGGGACCGTTTGGCGTCAAACGGTCTTGAGATCGTTTGGCGTCAAACGGTCTTGAGAGCGTTTGGCGTCAAACGGTCTTGGGACCGTTTGGCGTCAAACGGTCTTGAGACCGTTTGAGCTCCATGCGGTCTTGGGACCGTTTGGCTTCATGCGGTCTCGGGACCGTTTGAACTCCATGCGGTCTTGGGACCGTTTGGCTTCATGCGGTCTCGGGACCGTTTGAACTCCATGCGGTCTTGGGACCGTTTGAACTCCATGCGGTCTTGGGACCGTTTGGCTTCATGCGGTCTCGGGACCGTTTGAACTCCATGCGGTCTTGGGACCGTTTGGCTTCATGCGGTCTCGGGACCGTTTGAACTCCATGCGGTCTTGGGACCGTTTGGCTTCATGCGGTCTTGGGACCGTTTGGATCCACTCGACCCTTGGGCTGGTTTATTCTTTTGTTATTTTTTTGTGCTTTTTCTGCAATTATAAAAGGAAAAGTTAGTTTGATGATGTATTTACAAAAATGGGTAAAATTAGGTTTAAGTACGATATAAATGTAGAAAGAGTATGGAAAACTAAAGAAAAAGACTAAGATAAACTACTAAAATAGGAGGTTATCACCCCCCCTAACTTAGAGTCTAGCTTGTCCTCAAGTTAGATAGAGTTGAGACATGAAATGGCGCGGCGATCTTAATTAAAATTTCCATACTCTTGCTTCAATTCTTGACCTGAGTTCCCCAGGGGTCGTATCGAGGCTTATTGCATGCCTTGATCCTTTTGGATTTCGAGAGTTGCTTGGATTTCAGGTTTTTCCGTATCTCAAAGTTCGCCTTGGGACCACATTTATTTTGTGCATGCTGTTGACTCTAATCAACTTTATACCTCTCTGAAAACCTATTGGAAGCTAGAGAGGGTATGATGGTTGGCTAAAGGCTTTGAAGTGTAACTCCCCTTCGAGTGGGGGAGGGGCTGTCTATGCTTTTTAGGATCTCACTACCGGACACGACACATCTGCCTTTATGAGGGCAGCTGAATGTACCGACCAGGCAAGTCCTTTATTAGCCTTTTCATATACTTGGAACTTTTAGGGTTTTACTACCGGACGCGACACATCTGCCTTTGTGAGGGCAGCGGAATGTGCCGGCCGGGTGAGCCCTTTATCAGTTCTTTATATAGGTCCTTATTCGTGGCACAACTCTCATGATTTTATTCGTCTCTCTGGCTTTTATTCAAAAGCTCACAGGCTTGGGTTTTAGGATGAGGATTTATTTTGGGCGGCCAAGCCTCTTTTATTTTGAAGAGAGGAAAGTTGTTCTTAAAGTTTTTCAGCATGCACTTATTTGGTTTGTGGTCCACTTGCAGAGCTTTTTGACTTGGAATATGCCTGATTTCCCTCTCATCCTTGAGATCTCTGCTTATTTCTGCCCTGATTTTGGCTTATGGAGAGTCAGATAAAGAATTTGAGCAAAAATATAGGATCCATAGTGGATAAATAAGACCTCAGGGCCGTCCATGAAAAGGGAGAGAGTCCAGACGTCCAGAGGCTGTCTCTCCACTACCAGAACAACTCCATCCATCACTCGAGGCTGCCGGTCTGAGACTCACGTCCATTGCAAGCTACTTTCTCTCTCATCAACAAAGAAGGTGAGAGGAGAAGATCCGTCATCAAGCAAGCTACGAAGGGTGAAGATCGTTGCTCTCTCCACCAAGGGTTCAACCTTCTCTCCTCAGTGGAGATGATGTTCTTTCTATCTCTTCTTGCCTCCTTCTTTGTTGCTCCCTCTATGAGGAGCGAGTAGTTCCATCCACTGGGGCGCGGGGACTAGCCCCGCTGCCCATGTTTTGTATTCTGTACTGTAAAAAGATGTTATCATTTCGTTTTAATACTAAATCGTTTCACACATGCTTGAATGGTGGCCACGTTCTTGTATGCATTTATTGTCTTTCGTTGTGGTTTGTCTACGACCGCTATCGAGGCTTGAATACCGATTTAGTGTTGGTTTCTGGTGTGTGTATCCACCACGCATCCGTTTCGGTGTCTAGGAGTGTATCTCAAAGAGTGGAGTAAACTCACTATCATCTGGCACACTCCCATCTGTATGGAAGAGACCTTTGGTAAGTCGAGGAACACACTTTGCGAGGGGAATGATGTAAAGCATGTGACCATTCGTTCGGGGATGGCTGGCGTTGCATCATTCCCGCACTTCTCGTAGCTAGGTTATCCCTCACCGGAAACTAGGCCTACAAAGACGCTATTCGATTTGATAATTATCGCTCGCTTGTTAGTTTTAGATGCACGTTTCATGAGGTTGAGTAAGATTCTCTTTTCGGAGACTACATCCTTCAGTGACGCGTAGGATGTACCGTATTAGAGTTACTTAATCCTTGAAGGATGAGATGCATTGCTGGTCTTATATGGGCATTGGTCTTGTATTACATCGAAGGATGCAATGCATCGCTCTTGTCTTATAAGGCTTCAGTTTTTGTGGAAACATCCAGGCATCTAGCTTATAAGTCTTGCTTAGGTACGTTTACAATGCATGTGTAGCGGTGGTAAATACCTGTTTAACCCCAGTGATTCATCATCATTTGTTAACTCTTAAGATTTACTTGCTTTATTTACTTTCTTGCCTTACTTTCTTTGTACTTAGTTTAAAACAACCAAATCAAACTTTCGATCTAAATATCAATCTTTAAGTTGTTAAGTAAAAGCTAAATGTTTTCCATCTTGACTTCGTCAAGACCGTTGTCCCGAGGATTCGACCCTTAACTATACTACGATAAGACTTCCACATGTCTTAGCACATGTGGGTGGAGTTCTTACCATAGTACTAGCAAGGCTAAACTTAGAGACTCATCATCTCTAGGATTTTTAGTGGTGTTCAAAATACTCCATCATATAGCTACATCCATTTGAATGTGTTCTCTTACTAAAGATTATCTCCATACACTTGTGTTTAATTCTTCGCTTGCATGATTATATACCGTCTTGTGATGCTTGATTATTAGTACCTTGAAAGATTAGTTCTAACCCTATCAAAGTATTATGAAGTTGAATGAATGCATGAGAATGTTGGAATGCTTAAAATAATGATCATATGGCTATGCTTGTGATTTTTCATTTGTCATCTTGAGAGAGAGACAACCTTATAATGTAAATCTATCCTAAGCTAGAGAGAGAAGAGAATAGACATATATGATGATTTCTTGCAATCTTGCTAAGGGTATACAAAGGTTGTGAGTATTTCATATTGGTGAGAGACCTTAGATGGTGAAACCCAATCCAAGTTACCATCCATATTTGATGCATCACGTTTGCCTTCTTTTGTTATTTAGTTTTGATTTCTTAACTTTTCTTTTATTGGTTTTGGTTGATTGAGGAAATATTTTTCCTTAAGGAACACCATTTTAATCCTCTTAGTTGGTGTAATTGGTCTAATAATCTATTCCCGTAGCACTCATTATTACTTGTCCCTATGGTTCAATCCCTATCTACTACATCAGACCTCATATAATATTTGCAGGGGTCTGAGTGTCACGTTACAAATTTAAGACTGACTACTCTAGATCAACTCTTTTTTTGATGTGTAGTTTAGGCCAGTCAACTATTTTGTGTTGTTGCCAAGGACAAGGCAATCAATATTGATAAGAACATGAGTCTACTCACCATACACAGGTGCCTCAAGTCTAGTGATACACTTGACTACACATCATTTTAATCTGTTCTTTAGAGGCTACCTAGAATACTTCATCTGAACACATCAAGTATCTAACTCGACTGTGCAAACTATTTTAGGTAACCAAGGAAGAAGTGTGTTACAAGAGAAACAACCCAAATTTCCATCATCATGCTACCACATAGGGGTGGACGTCAGGTTAGAGGAAACTAAAATGCAAGGGCATGAGATACATGTGAATTAGAAATCTGAATGGGATATTTGTAACCCTGAACAACCATCAGGTAACATCCCGCCCAGTAATATACCACCTCCACTACCAAGTGATGATGAGCATGTTGGTATGTATGCCCTGAGAGCCAATCATGGGATGATTGGTGGGATACATTAAGATTTATTTGATAAAAATCAAAGGCAAGCTTCCAATTCATTCTAGTTCAGTCAGTTATGAGATAATGATAGAACATATTGAATGTCTAAAGAATTGTTCAATGATGTATGCTTTTAGATTGAGGACCTAAACGATGAGATCATACGGATGTTAAGAGTATACATTCTTGTTATGTATGTAGTCGGATGTCATTGTGGAAGGTTGATAGACAACAATGACACACAAGACTTGATTGTGTATTGGTTGATGATAGAATCTCATTAGTCATGATATAGTCATATCAAACCAAGCACATAGGTACTTGTTAGAGAACAAGTGTACTAGACAGACCCACCGTGAGAGTGACACATGGAACCATGATTTGGTAGCCATAGTCAGCTCTCATAGTGATGGTGGTGAGTGTGATTCTTTGACCTAAAATCACTACACTCAACACATATCGTTGGGTACACTTTGACATCTTCAAATGCAGTCATGAAATATAGATTGTTATAAAGGTGATGATTGGGTGACTTTGACACATAGGGCTTTTGAGGGGTGAGTGATAGATATGGGATTTGTCCCTCCTGAGGGACTTTGATGTCCATGGCCACTTGATGAGTAGGAATGAAAAGGGCATGTGCATTCATGTGTGAATCAATATGTGATTTTGATGTCACACATATCTCATACAGTCTACTCTGAGATCAAGGAAGTGAATGAATGTAGAAAGGATGATTGTTCCATGCTTGGAGTTCATTCGGGATATCAGTGACAAAGGAATTATACATTCACTGTAACACCATTCACTGATTGTAGGATTGAAAGTTTTTCTCGAGCTTTCCTTTTCACTTGGGTAGCACTGATGTGCCACTAAGAATTGCTCTTTTCTTATGAAGTCATAAGTGTTATGGACTTTCACTGCTAACGTGAAATGGACCTATAGGGTCACACACATAGGATTTAACCTGGAAGAGGAGTTTATTGACAAATGGTATTTAGATTGATTACTAAAGGAGTTTTGTAGTTCAATTAAACACTCAATCAATTGATAGCTCAGTATCATAGTGTTCAAGGTGTTGGACCAATTGATTAGAGCATCAAATTGATTGAAACTGCAATTGACATATTCTATGTAGTATGCACTCTCAACCAATCAACTCATGTGATAAACCCATCAGATCAGGATGGTGAACCGATCGACTTAGGTTGGTGAGTCAACCGGATCAGGTCACTGAACTGATTAGTTCAAGGTGTTGAATCGATCGGCTCGATTGACCAACTGAGCAAGTTGGGAAAGTCAGGGACATGCGAGTAAATATCTTCATTTCACTTGTACAATTCGATTGGGACAAGAATTGATGTTAGGATTGATTAGAAATGAAAATAAGAAGGTCCATTTGCTGGACCAGGGACATGAACCGATCGGCTCATGTGATGAACCGATCGGCTCATGGCCCCAGTCGATTGGTTCATGTATGAGCCGATCGGTTCAATTTGCGCAGATGGTTTTTGTGTCGAAACTCAGAACCTTATACTTTCACTTTAGTCCCACATTGCCCGGGGCAGAGAACCCTGACCCTGACCCCTCCTATATATTGAGGGGTATTGGGGGATTCTCAAGCACTACCTAGAACACCAGTTGCTCTGCAAAGTTGTCCTCTCTGGTTGTGGTAACCGAGAGAGTCCGAGCAGGTGCTACCCGACTAGGGAGGCACAGTGAGGGAAAGACAACTACAGAAAGGTGACTGGTTACAGGAGAGCATGTTGGTGACTAGTACACCGACAAAAGGGGATGACTCCTTCCAGTGTCCTGTAGGACAGGAAGACTGGAGTTCTTGGTGGTCCGTGTAGACTACTATAGAGGTGGGAGATTTTGTACCGCTTGGAGGAAAGTTGTCAATCTGTCAGTCTGGGTGCGACCAAGAGTTGCATAGACACCGTCCAAGACTAGAGGTGAAGACTACACTAGCCGTGAGGTAATATCACCGAGCAAGCCTCGAGACAAGGTACGCCTCTACAAACCATCCTTCCTACTATGTAGATATTGACGAGATCTCTTTGGGTTCTGGGTTTGGGGAGAAATTTTTTGTTTCCACTGCCATCTCTGCCTCCCCTAAAACCCAATAGTGGTATCAGATCCACGTCAATTGCTCAATACTTTAGGATTATTGACGTGATCAATTTTGGTTTGTCACCTTTATTTATTGCATACGATGTGAATAACAATGGCTTTACGCATGTCAATCCTAAATCCACGAATCCCAAATTACATATATGATATGTAATATGAATGCACTCGATATGCTTTGTCCTTAAATGAGTTTTGTGGTGGATGTATAGTGTGGTTATGGCCAATAAACCCTATGTATGTGTGTTTGGTTGAATTTGGTTGCTTGCATATCAGTCTGTGCACCGATTCCTTGCCTCCTATTGTTGATGTAACTCGAGATAACCCATGATTTCATTCATACCCCTACTCCCCATGAATGCAACTCGGGGTTTCCCAATTCAAATGTAAATAGGATAGATCCTTTATTTCCTATTATGTCAAAGAATGAAGGACAACCTGATGAAGACTGAGACGATCGTCTCAATGAGTGAGACGATCGATTGGCATTCCAGATGATCAATTTGAGGAGAGAGATGAGTTGGTGGCGGCCATAAGCAGATGCAAGATGACCAGGCAAACTGATCAGTTGGAGGATCCAACCGACCAGCTGGTGGCGCCCAGACGACTGGCCGAGATTGAGTAGGTCAATCATGTGATGAGTTGATCAAACTTGGATGGCTACAACACTTCATCATGAAAAAGTTGCATGTGATGTAGACCTAGATGACTGTGATTCCTCTTGGCTCAAGGAATCACATTACGATGGCCATAATCATTGCTTTTATCATTTTGCATGTAATATGTGTGATATAGCATGTATATGATGCATACTATATATTGTGGTGATTGGATATATATATGTACCTATAAAATCAAATCTCTCAATAAATATTAAGTTTTAGATGCCTTCCAAATGCAACACATGTTAAAAGCTTAATCGACCAAGTGTGGGCACACCCTAGCATGGTGTATCGTCTATCTTGTGGAAGTGTGAAGGATGGATATGTGGGTCTACCCTAGCAGGGTGCATATTCATCGTGTTGGCTTTGTGTAGGACATAACAAGGTGACCTAGATAGGATCTAGCACCTTGAGTCATGGAGGTGATCTTGGCAAGGAGTTGTGCATGACATGTTTCAAGAGTTGCATATGATGCGATTGGCAAGAGTTGCCTACCTGGAAGATATAAGTTGTGGGTGACAGCCCTAGCAGGTTCATGACTAAGAGGATTTTAGGATCTTGACCCACTAGAAGGTTATATGCTACAATCTTCTAAATTGATGGTGAGGGCTATCAATTTGAACAAAAATAGTGGGAGCAATAATTAATCAAAGTCCTAATTATGTTGATCTACCACTGTTTGGGCCTCTACTGGGCCCAAACCTCTCGATTCAGGTAGGGCACAGTTGACTTGGAAGTTTCCCTCTTGCAGGCAATGATAACACACTTTCTTCTCGAAGTGACACTTACCAGCATGAAACCTCTCATAGCTAAGGCATTTTGGAGAAGCCTCATTTCAATCATTCTCATTGTAGTGTTTTCCCTTTCCACTGTTCTTACCCTTATCATGGTTATGACCTTGAGTCCTTGTATTATCATTCCTTAGTTCAGATGTTCCTTCTGTGAACCCTAAGTATCCCTTGGGTGGGTTCTATGTCAGCATGTCTGTCCTCTCCATGTGTAGGGAAAATTTGAGGGCTTCAGTGAAGATATGGGGTTTACTTGTCATTACGTGAGTTTTTATTTGAGGATGTTGTTATTCCACAAAGTTTTCAAATCGGTGCTCTTCAGTCATCATGTGGCCAAAGCACTCTACGAGGAGGATTTTTTTAGCATAATCCACCACAATAACATTCCCCTAGTTAAGGAGCATGAATTATTTCTCATTTTCCTTTGTGGAAGCTCTGGGAATGAATGGAACAGTGAAGATGGTTTGGATGTATACCCATGCTATGGGTTACTTAGTAAAGTCTTGGCCTATGATGTAGTTTTGCACCATATCTTTGCAGCTCCTTTGAGGAGGTGGGTAGAAAATAGAACCTTCTTGTTGGTTTTCACCTCTAGTGTGCAGAAGGCATTTTCTACCGCTAGCAGCCACTCTATAAACCAATCCTATCCTGTCCCCACCTTAGGAATTCTCTATTTTGGGCTTAATGAAGTAGAGAGCAATGACTCCAAGATGAAGTCAGACGGGAAGGGGTTCACCATTCTTCTCTCAGGCAACATCTCTTAGGGTCACAATACTAATGGGCTCAATCAATTTGTTTTATTGCTCCATTCTGATAGCATCAGTCGCAAGGAATCAATGGGTCATCGACCACATAGAAAACTTAGATCACATTTATGTACAACCAAAGAGAAAACTTGGTGATCAAAGAAAGAGCTCAACATCTCATCGATCGAAGAGTGACATCAGCATTGTTGGTATGTATGCCTTGAGAGCCAATCATGGGATGATTTGTGGGATACATTAAGATTGATTTGAGAAACATTAAAGGCAAGCTTCCAATTCTTTCTGGTTCAGTCATATGAGATAATGATAGAATAGATTGAATGTCTAGAGAATGACAGTACTCAATGATGTATGCTTTCAGGTTCATGACCTGAATGATGAGATCATACAGATGCTAAGAGTTTGTACATTCTTATTATGTCCCTAGTCGGATGTCATTGTGGAAGGTAGATAGACATCAATGACACACACGACTAGATTGTGGTGTTGGTTGATGATAGAATCTCGTTAGTCATGATATGGAGATATCAAACCAAACACATAGGTACTTGTTAGAGAACAAGTGCATCAGACAGACCCACTGTGAGTTTGACACATGGAACCATGAGATGGTAGTCACAACCAGTTCTCACAGTGATGGTGGTGAGTGTGAATCTTTGACCTGAAATCACTATACTCAACACATGTCGTTGGGTACACTTTGACATCATCAAACGTAGTCCTGAAACATGGGTTGTTATAAAGGTGATGATTGGGTGGTTTTGACACATGGGGCTTTTGAGGGGTGAGTGATAGATATGGGATTTTTCCCTCCTGAGGGAGTTTGATATCCATGGCCACTTGATGAGTAGGATTGAGATAGGCATGCGCACGCATGTGTGAATCAATATGTGATATTGATGGCATACATATCTCCTCCAATCTACTATGAGATCAAGAAAGTGAATGAACGTTGATAGGATGATTGTTCCATGTCTTGAGTTCATTCAGGATATCAGTGATAAAGGAATTATACATTCATTGTAACATCATTCATGGATTGTAGGATTGAAATTTGTTCTCCAACTTTCCTTTTCACTTGGGTAGCACTGATGTGCAACTAGGCACTACTCTTTGTTTGTGAAGTCATAAGTGTTATGGACTTTCACTGCCAACGTGAAATGGGCCTACAAGGTCACACACATAGGATTTCACCTGGAAGAGGAGTTTATCCACAAATGATGTTTAGATTGATTACTAAAGAAGTTTAGTAGTTCAATTAAACACGCAATCAATTGATAGCTCAGTATCATAGTGTTCAAGGTGTTGGACCGATTGATTAGAGTATCAGATTGATTGAAACTGCAATTGACTGATTTTGCACAACCTGGACTCCCAACCGATTGGCTCAGGCAATGAATCGATCAACTCATCTTGGTGAAACAATCGGCTCAGTTGTGAGTCGATCGGCTCTGGACAAGATGAAACGACCGGTTCAAGGGTTGAACCAATCGGCTCAACTGGTCCAAACGAGTGAGTTGGGAAAGTCAAGTTGGTGAGAATTTTCCTTTCATTTCACCTGTCCAATTTGATTGGAACAAGGATTGGTATTTAGATCAATTTGAAACAAAAGAGGAAAAGTCAATCGGGAACTGACCAGGGCAATGAACCGATTGGTTCAGAAGTGAACCGACTGGTTCAGAAGTGAACTGACCATTTCAGGTGTCCCAACTGATCAGTTCAGGTGTGAATCGATCGTCTCAGGTCCCCAACCAACCGTTTCATGCTTGAAACGGTCGGTTCAGGTGGCACATTTGGTTGTTTTTGTGGAAAATCTCAAACCCTTCTACTCCTGCTTTAGTCCCGCATTGCCCAGGGTAGGGAACCCTATCCCATGACCCTCCTATATATATAGGGGTATTGGGGGATTCTCAGACAACACAACCCAGAACACCAGTTTCTCTCTAAAGTTGTCGTTCTCTCTGGTTGTGGTAACCGAGAGAGCCCGAGCAAGTGCTACCCGACAAGGGAGGCACAACAAGGAAAAGACAACTGCAGAAAAGCGACTGGTGATAGGAGAGTGTGTCAGTGACTAGTACGCCTATAGGAGGGTATGACTCCTTCCAATTCCTTGTGTGACAAGGATATTGGAGTTCCAGGTGTTCCATGTTGACTACTTCAGAGGCGGGAGACTTCTGCCGCTCGGAGGATAGTTGTCAATCCCTATAGTCTCGGTGAGACCAGGAGCTACACAAACGCCGTCTAAGACCAGAGGTGAAGACCGCGCAAGCCACGAGGTAATGTCACCGAGCAAGCCTCGGGACAAGGTACGCCTCTTAAAACCATCCTTCCTACTGTATAGACGTTGACGTGATTCCTTTATATTGTGTTTGGGGAGAAGAATTTTTTTGTTTCCGTTGCCTTCTCTGTCTTCCCTAAAACCCAACAGTGGTATCAGAGCCACGTCAACTGCTCTATACTTTACAATTATCGATATGATCGATTTTGGTTTGTCACCTTTATTTATTGCATACGATGCGAATAAATTAGCTTTATGCATGTCCAATCCTAAATCCACAAATTCCAAAATACATATATGATATGTAATATGAATGTACTCGATAGGCGTCGCCCTTAAATGAGTTTTGTGGTGGATGTATAGAGTGGTTATGGCCAATAAACCCTATGTATGTGTGCTTGGTTGGATGTGGTTGCTTGCATCTCGGTATGCGCACCGATTCTCTATTTCTTATTCTTGATGTAACTCTAGATAACTCGAGATTTCTTTCCTACATTTGCTCCCCCCGAATGTAACTTGGGGTTTCTCAAATCAAATGTATAATAGGATAGATTTTTTATTTCCTGTTATGTCAAAGAACGGCGGACAACCAGACGACAACTGAGACGATCGGTTCAAGGCGTGAACTGATCGATTGGCATTTTAGACGACCAGTTCTAGGAACGAGATGAGATGGTGGCAACCTGAGGAGATGCACGATGGCTAGTGAACCGATCGGCTGGAGGCGCCAGTCGATCGGCTGGTGGCACCCAACCGACCTGCCTGATGGCGAGCCAATCAATCATGGATGTGAGTTGATCAAACCTAGAATGGCAAAGCACAGAGTTCATCTTGTACAGTTTGCATGTGATGTGGACCTAGATTGTGACGTAGGAAACCGGAAGCGATCCTTAGCAGCGGATTATCAAAAATCACTAAAAATTAAAACCATTTATGAAGAGATCCATACACTGGAAAACTCTTTCAAAAATAACCAAAGTAATTCAATTACATCCTGGTTCATAAAGTACATGTCATGTACTATCTCTTCTCAAGAATTACATACATCAATTTCCCTGTTAAGCTATACACAGGCAACATAAAGGTCTCGAGGCATCAAGACAAAATCTCATATCGATAGCAAAAGTACTAACTATTACTCCGGGGACCTGAGAGTACAGATACGACACATAGGACTTTCTATACATATATACAAAACATATCATCCAGTGTCTCCACCTGAGAAATCACTGTTGTTCCCTTCTACTGTTGTTGTTGTCGTCCTTCACCTGCTGAAGGATTTCTACCTCCTCGTCCGCATCCACCTAAAAATGTTGGTGACCAACAGAGTGAGACCCAATCCCAGTGAGAGATATAACTCTCCGCCAAAAACATTATTATTGCAGTTTAAAAGAATAAAGATGGGTAAAGGTTTCATATATATTCAACAGCAGATAAATCAGTGTCTAAACAGATTAGTATAATATTCTTAATCAAAGAATTTCAGTCATAACTTGATAAAGCATCATGTCACTTGTCCAATAAGGAATATGAAGAACATGTATAATATTTATCCTTATAGGATATGCTAAGCAGCATATCATCAACCAATATTTCTCGTATTTCAAACTTAAGCAGATACACTACATGGCTGATTACATTTTACAGACATTCTGAGTTACTGCCCTAAAGAGATGAAGTATACCATTCATACTCTAACCGACAATGATTACATAAGCATCGATATCACACAAGGTCAATGGAAGAGCCAGAATTCAAGACCTCAAACATCTCGGTGAGTACGACATTATCTGGTAGAGACATCATGTATCAAACTACAAATAGCTTGCCAAGTATATTGGCATCTTCGCTATAGATTTATAGCCCGCAGCATATACTCTCTTCAGGGTTATGGCCCGTAGCCAATGCCTGGTATCATATCATGGAGTCATGGCCCGTAGCCATACTCAAACTGGGGTATGGTCTGAAACCAATCCCATACATAGGACATGGCCTGCAGACATTCCTATGGGGCATAAGGATATAATTGCACAATTACCCTCACATATTCAAAAATATGCACGTCGAGTTAAACTCATTTCACCATTTATCAAATTCTGACAATGATGGATCTGTGGTCAGGGCAACTGCATTATATGATATCACTTGATTAATTAAGTGCATTATCATATTCTTTTAGCATCAATCATGTTTCCAAACAACAATTATTATAATAAATGTTGTGAAGAGAGTGTAATGCTTTCATCATGTACTGTTCAACTTTAATAACATATTGGGATCTCAGTCCCTCATCTCATCAGGAGCATTTTCAACCTTTCATAAACTCATCATCATGATTATAGAAAATGGGTATTCAAACCCTCAGTTCAACATACAACATTTGTTACCACTTATCAGATAACTAATACCTTCAGGTCATCTGACCAAAGTAATCATGATACTTGCTTTACAAGCATCTCACATGGCTCACAAGGCCCATGTCATCTCTTGTTACCTCTCACTAGGCAACAGAGCAAGTTATGGCTCACAAGGCCCATAAACAATTCTCAAGAAATAAAGCATCATAGCTCATACCTGGCTATGCTCATCATCTCATGATACCTGCATGGTTAGTATATGATAACATTTATATATTTCATCACCATACAGTACAAGGATAACATCACTATTCACTCATTGAGTTTAGGATTTCCCATTTCATATTAATCAGAGATACTCATTCCATTACCCAAAATTAGAGTTGTGGTTAATCATTTCATTACCCAAAATTAGGGTTTCATGCTATGTAGTATAACCCAGAATTAGGGTTTCACATACCTTCACCCTATTTTAGAATTGGGGTTTACTATTCACATCACATCAGGGTTTGTCATATCCCAACACCCAAATTAGGGTTTACTATTCACATCAAATTAGGGTTTCTCATATCCCATTACCCAAATTAGGATTAGGATGTACTATTTATATCAATTTAGGGTTTATCATACAAATACCATGAATTAGGGTTTCTCATGTCATCACCCTAAATTAGGATCACACCATCACCCTAGATTAGGGTTTCACTCAGAATTACCCTAAATTAGGGTTAGGGTTCATTAATCTCCTCAATTAGGGTTTCATGATCTCCTTATCAAGGATCATACCCTAATTACATATTCTATTCGTTTTGAATGTGTTGAGGCTTGATTGCTACATGATTATTATACATGTGACACCCCACCATCATACGGACAATGACATGACACGCGAAAACGTACGGAACCACACATAACTGAAAACATGGGTTAATTAAAACCGATTGCGGAAGGCATACTTGAGAGTACTTTTGCATCCAGATCCTGCATAGAAACATGTTATATAAACATTCACAAGCTATGTTATAGGTTCACAGCTTATCAAAACCAGCTATACGGTCAGCACCGGAGTTCAACACCTATTTATACATACGTAACAAGCCACGTCCGGCCGGTAGAAGGATAAACAAAATGTACAACAGCTATCATCATGAAACATCGTCAAACACCTCCGAGGACCTGAGAGTACATGGATGATTGTAGGACTCTACTACAAAACCACCAAAATAGTAGCATGTCCATCTTTTGCCTTCTACTGCTCTTCTTACTACTCGGTTGCAACCTCACGACCACCACCACAACTAGAGTGGTCACCTAAAAAGGGTGTAAACCAGTGGGGTGAGACACACAGTCCCAGTGAGAAACATAACTCCCCGCCGCAACTATAAAACCTCAAAGGTTAAAGCATATAATAACAAACAACTGATAAAGCATGTAACAAGAGCAGTATATTGAACAAGGATATTATTACCATCAAGCTTGCCAAGATATCTGGGAGGCATATAACCAAGTATTTCTTTATGGAACATGATTGACAAGATAAGCTTTATAAGAACTTATCACAAGATATACAGATCGTACACATATCTGCAAGGTGTAACTAGATCATCTATATAAGCAAGGCCTCTATCAATGTTCTGTGTTTTGCTCTAAGTAAGATATACTTATTCAGCTGGATTACGTTTTATTATGCCCTGAGGAAATGAGCCTTCCCTGATCAAATCCAACCATTGGCTGTGAATTCCAATCTGGTGCCATACAAGGTCTGAGGATATCCGGACTCCATGACCTCACCTTCTCGTGGTCAATACACAAATCATCAAGCAAGACCGCAGTCTTATGCTTATAGGGCCTCAGCCCCTGGGTCAGCTCCGCAAGCTACCCATATCTCTAGCTCACCTCATCATAGGTGCTATTACATATATCCGAGCCATGAACGCATCATGCTCATCATCACATATCCTGAGCCATGGGTATGTTCAACATGCCCCATACATCCTGAGTCTGCAACCACAGTTTCACTCAACCCTCCTATTTTAGGCTAGGGGAAACCTCGCATATTCAACAATATGCGCTGTAGGTAATCCCGCAGGATAAACCTATTTCACCATCACCAATTACTGATGATAATGGGTCTATGGCCCGGGCAAACTACATGATATGTTCATCTATAATTGATTAGTATATTTTAAGCCAATTGTTGAGGCAAAGTAAGGTACAAACATAGCCTTATAAAATTACATCATTATTGTCATCAACATACTGTCCTGGGACCTCAATCCCTCATGATATCAACCATTGCCTCTCAAGGCATCACAAGCATCCTGGGAACACATCCCTTATCTCATCATCAGAGGATAACACCTCAACTAGGCACTCAACCTTATATCAGGTCCTCAGACCTATCAACTTGTTACTTTATTAACAAGGATTATCATCACATTGTGCTAGTCAAAGCACATATATCTCATAGATCTTACCAGGCTATGAATCCACATGAAATACCTGCATGGTTAGTATACATACTCACAGTGATTACTAAAACCATCATGGATTAACATAATGATCATGCTATCAAGTATAAGGAATCATCTGTGAGTATATCACACAAGATTTATCATTCATAGTATTATTATTAGTCATGGGCATATGTTATGCCCTATACTTGTGATCACATGCATGTGTTATATCAACATGTGAAGCAACATCCTAAGCTTCCAAGCTTCTTGGTTCACAACTTGTCATTACATCTCATCATCATGTTTGTAGAATGCAAGGTGATTGCATTATGTCAATTATTTATCATTATTAAAAGAGAACCATCAACTATATACATTCTGGGTTATCAGAACCCTCACCAAAACTCCTTGCAACCCTCACTACAGGAATAGCGAGCAGCGCCAACCCTCACCAAAGGGTGTACCGGCTAGGGTTCCAAACCCTAAAGCAACTCACTACCATACCAACCAAACACCAACTATCATGCAACAAGGACTCACCAACTCATGGTGTCGGGAAGAGAGTATCATGCATCAACAAAAGTTATCGGCCCAAGACCTATCGTGCACCAAACTAGGGTTAGGGTTAGGTTCCACTATCGACTAACCATCAGCAAAGACCATATCGACCCAAGGGTAACGCCCAAGGCACCCCAATGTCCAACCTCTTTATATCGCCCAAGAGGCCTTCAAGGATAACGACCAAGGCCACCTAAAGACAGGGGAGTGCATCGAGCACCTTCTCTACATGGTGTGTCGTCCAAGACTTAACCCTAGGGAGGGTATCAGGCAACATCTCGTCAAGGGTGTATCGCCCACCCAAGAACTCCACCAAGGGTATCGTCCAAGGGACCATGACGGACACCAGCTAAGCTTCAACTAGGCATATCGGCCAGGGATACAAGGATCACCCAAGCAAGCTTACCTACCAAGGATTACACCTCAAGGACATATCGTGCATTGAGGGTAGACAACTCATGTTGCCTAGAGCAACACTAACACCCAAGCTTGGGTTGGGGCTTCATATCGACCAAGTTTCCCATACAAGGGTCAACCATGTCGCCCAAACCCTAACTCTAGGGTGGATAAGGGATATCGGGCACCAAGGTAAAACTATCTCAACAAGGTGTATCGTGTAGGGCACTCATCAAAACATATCGCCCAAGCACACATGGGTATCAGCCAAAGGTACAACCCAAGGCAAGAAGGTTATCGGGCAACATCATCCCGAAGGTCATATCGTGCAAGACACAACCCAACAAGGTCGTCTTCAACCTCATGCACAAGGGCACCAAACCCTAATTGATCAAGAAGGTTGGCTCACCTCTCAACAACTAAGAGAGAGGGGTGTTGCACAACCTCTTTCACAAATCGGGAAACCACAAGGATCCATCCTCAACATAGGTCGTCAAGAGCTCACCTCTCAAATCCATGGTGAGAGAAGGGTATTACCCAAGCAACTAGAATATGAGATCACCTCTCAAATTAAACGAGAGAGGTTTATTGCCCACATTACTAGAGCTCAAACTCACTTCTCTAGACCAAAGAGAGAAAGGAGTGTTGCTACCAAACAAAACATCAACTATGGTTCAGCCAACTAGGTGTAAAGGCATAACCCACCACCACTAGCAACAACAACAGGCTCATAAAATTATAAGATCAACAACATGTTCTAGAGCAAGAAACATACATGCATGGCTGATTATCATCATATATGAAACATGTAACATAGAGAAGGTAGTATAGCTAGGGTTAGAAGTTATGTAACCCACCTTAAGCCAACTCCTCAAGCTCCAAAGCTCCAAGCTTCTAGCTCCTAGCTCTAAGCACACTACTTCGGCCACCTCAAGAAAAGGAACAAGAAGCATAACCACCATGGCCGAAGAGTAAGCAAGATGGATAAGAAGATACTAGGGAGAGAGAGAGAATATGCTTACCAAAGGACAAGACCCACCTAGGGTCCGACCACCAAGCTAAAGGAAGAAGAAGGGATCACCACTAAGGGAGAAGGATCGGCCACCAACTTGCTCCAAAGGGTAGGTGTATCGTGCACCAAGGGAGAGAGGAGCAACAAAGAGCTAAAGGGTTCCTAAGGAAGAGAAAGGCAAGGCATATATAGATGGGGGGTCAAGGTTAGACCAAGGTAAGGTGTCACCTTACCAAGGGACACTTGTCCACACGTTTTACCACCTTGCAAAACTCATGCACATGCCATGCCACTACTCTCCCAAGGGTCAGCCACATGTCTAAGCTAGGGTGACACAACCAAGGCAAGAAGGTCAACTAAGGTCAAAGGCCGACACACTACTCCTCCATGGCTGATACACCCCATGGGCGATGTCCCATGGCCGACACAAGGCACCCTTTCCAGATACAGGGCTCAACCTAGCAAGGCAAGGCCCAAATAAGGGAAAACAAGGCCCAAAAGAGCTCAACCAAGCCCAAGACAACTCAAGGCACAAGCCCAAACCTTCCTCTCAACACTAGAGGAAGCAATGAGATAGAAAGACATCTCTCAAGGGGACAAACTTGCTCTTCAACCTTATCTCAGGTTATTTTGCAAGTAGCACCTCCAGCTCTCAACACAGCACAAACAAACCCTAATCACCACTAAAGGTGATTAGCAAGCAACCAAGCACCAGGTTTAAGCAAAACAAATAGGGTAAGCCCAAAATGAAGGTCAGGGTCCTTACAAGCCATAAACCTCTAAAAAAGGATTTTGTGCCCAAAATTCGAAGAGAAAAGTGAGGGATACTTCTTCCTCATCTCTTCCTCAAGCTCCCACGTGGCTTCCTCAACACCACGATGATGCCACATAACCTTTACCAGAACCAGGTCCTTCCTCTTCAGCTTCTTTACCCTTATGTCAAGGATCATCATTGGACCTTCCTCGTAAGTCACGTCTTCATCAAGCTCAACCTCAATTGGATGTATCACTGTCCCTGTGTCTGGATGACTTTCTTCAGCATACTGACATGGAGCACTGGATCCAACCTGCACAACTCTGGCGGTAGCTCTAACTTGTAAGCTACCTTGCCAACACGTGCTATTATCGGGTACGGCTCCATATACCTAGGTGCCAGTTTGCCTTTCCAGCCAAACCTTAGCACACCTTTCCAAGGTCAGACCTTGAGGTACACTCTGTCTCCGACTTGGAACTCTAGAGGTCATCGACGATTATCTGCATATGACCTCTGTCTATCCTGTGCCGCTTTCAACTGTTGTTGTATCACTTTGATCTTCTTTTTTGTCTGCTACACTAACTCTGGACCCAAGAGTTGATACTCGCCAAACTCATACTAGCATAAAGGGGATCTTCACTTCCTTCCATATAGAGCCTCATAAGGAGCCATGTCAATGCTTTGCTGGTAACTATTGTTGTAGGCGAACTCTATCAAACTGAGATGCTCATCCCAAATGCCTAGGAACTGCAAAACACATGCCCGGAGAAGATCCTCCAAAGTCTGAATAGTCCTTTCAGACTGTCCATCCGTCTGCGGGTGGAAGGCGGTGCTGAACCTTAACTGCGTTCCCAAAGCCTTGTGCAACTGTTCCCAGAGTTGACTTGTAAACTGAGGACCTCTGTCGGAAACTATCGTTGCTGGTACACCGTGTAAGCGTATTATCTCATCTACATACACCTGGGCGAGCTTCTATGTTGTATGTGTTATCTTCACAGGTATGAAATGGGTAGACTTTGTCAATCTGTCCACTATCACCCAAATGGAATCATGATTACTAGCTACCTTTGGTAGACCAACTATGAAATTCATGGTTATATGATCCCATTTCCATTGCGGTATTGGAAAGGGTTGCAACGTACCTGTCGTCTTCTGATGCTCAGCCTTAACTTGCTGACATATAGCACACTTAGCCCCAAACTCAGCTACATCCTTCTTCAATCCATACCACCAATACAAATCCTTCAGGTTATGATACATCTTGGTGACTCCTAGATGCATAGCATACATTGATGTGTGTGCTTCCTTGAGCACTAGCTTTCTTAGATTATCATTGTCGGGGACCACCATCCTACCATGATAGCAAACTAGTCCATCCTCGAACTCATGGAACCCATCACGCTTGTCGCTGCCAAGCTCTGACCTGATCAACTGTACTGTATCATCTGCCTTTTGTACGTCTTTGATCTGTTGTCTCAGCGTAGGCTTGACTTGCATCTGTTCCAACAATCCTCCCAACAAGGAAACTTCCAACTGCACATTCATCTGTCGCAAGGAGACAAACATATCTCTCCTATGGCATACCAAGGATCTCAACTGTGCTTTCTTTGTGGAGAGAGAAGAAGACTTTATGCTAAGCGCATCAGCTACCACATTTGTCTTACCAGGATGATACTCAATTGTGCAATCATAATCATTGATTAGCTCCATCCAACGATGTTGTCGCATATTCAGCTCATTCTATGAAAAGATGTACTTCAAGTTCTTATGATCTGTAAAGATCTGACACACTTCCCCATAAAGATAGTGTCTCCAAATATTTAGCACATGGACCACCGCTGCCAACTCCAAATAATGTGTCAGATAGTTCTCCTCATGTTTCTTAAGTTGTCTCGAAGCAAAAGAAACCACATGATCTTCCTGCATCAGTTTCATTATCGGCAACGTGTTTACACTGAATTCCTTGATAAACCTCTGGTAGTATCCGACCAAACCCAGAAAACTACAAACTTCTGTCAGCATCTTTGGTTGCTCCCAATCTGCAACTGACTCCACCTTCTTAGGGTCCACCCAGACTCCTTCTACAGATATCACATGACCTAAGAAAATCACTTCCTTCAACCAAAACTCACATTTGCTGAACTTGGCATACAACTGATGTTGGTGAAGAAGAGTCAATGTTTGTCGAAGATGTTGTTCATGCTCTTGCCTGTCCTGACTATAGATCAAGATGTCGTTTATAAAGACTACAACAAACTGATCTAGGAATGGACAGAACACTCGATTCATCAAATCCATGAAAGCAACAGGTGCATTGGTTAGACCAAACGACATAACCACAAACTCAAAGTGACCATACCTCGTCCTAAACGCTGACTTTGGTATGTCATCCGCCTTAATCCTCAACTGATGATATCCAAACCGTAGATCGACCTTTGAGAACACGGTAGCACCACACAACTGGTCGAACATATCATCTATCCTCAGCAACGAGTACTTATTCTTGATCGTGACTTTGTTCAACTGCCGGTAATCTATACATAGTCGCATCGACCTGTCCTTCTTCTTAACAAACAATACTGGAGCACCCCAAGGCGACGTGCTTGGTCGGATGAAACCTTTCTCCAACAATTCCCATAACTGCTTCTTCAATTCTGCCATCCCTGCTGGAGCCATTCTATAAGGTCTCTGTGCAACTGGTTGTGTTCCTGGTACCAGATTGATCTTAAAATCAATCTCTCGGGGTGGGGGAACACCGGGAAACTCATCAGGAAACACATCTGCAAACTCCCAGACAACTGTCACTTCCTCAAGGCTAGGACCTTTTGCCTTGGTATCCACAATGCGAGCTAAGAATGCCTTACATCCTTGCAGCAACAACTTTTCTGCCACCATTGCTAACACTAGACATGTGGAAAGAATCTTCATATCTCCTTGGAAGATCCACTTCTCTCCACTGTCATCAAACACTGCCTGCTTGGAACCACAGTCCAACATGACTTTATACTTTTCTAGGGTATCCATCCCAAGGATCACATCGAATCCATGCATATCAAGTGGTATAAGGTCCACTTGTATAATGTGTCCCGAAAAAGATAAGACACAACATGGGCACTCCTCTCGAAGCATCGAGGAACCATCAAGAGGGGTTTCTAAAAATAGGCTATCTTTCTTACAATTAACAGGTAAAAGACAACTATCAAGAAGACTATGTGCGATAAAAGAGTGTGTAGCACCAAGGTCAACCAAAATAGATATAAAGCAAGAAGAAGACAAATCAGAATGAAATAATTCCATATGACCTGTCACCACTCGCGGGTTGACTATCATCTCTGGATGACTCATAGCATAGAACTGAGCCGTTGCTTGTTGTCCACGTCCCCTACTTCCTTGAGTAGACGATCCTACTTGCGACGCTTGATTGCGTCCTCGCCCTCTGCTAGCACTCGGTTGCTGTCTGTCTGACTCTTGTTGACTCTGTCTTAGCTGTTGTGTTACCTCAACGTCTCTACTTGCATGCAAAGTCATATTCCCCACCTTCGAATTCCTCTTCATTATCCATGAATTAAAGGAAAAGAAATTAAGCACCTTAATCATTATAATAATAATATCCATAAGTTAGTGGATATTTCTTTTTCTTTTACTAATGTGAGTGGGTTCTCCACTCACTTTAGATATTTTGTGGTCATTGAAAGGCGTAAGGACATACACACTTATCTAATTTCAACCATCTCATTTATGGTTGAAGGGCACTTCAATATTATATTTATTTTTGCATTAATTTGAAATAAAGTACCAATTATGCTTAAATCTTGATTATTTTAATATCAAGATTCTCTCTCCTTGAAAGTAACTTAAATGAGATGCCCCTCTCAATTTATTGCCTACACATGATGCTAAGAAACATTAGGGATTCTCTGGAAGTGACATTTTGCATATAGAACCCAAGGTTTTGGGTAAATTGCACTTTACACCAAAACTAGGTTTTAATGCACAAACATTGCTTAACAAGCTCTGTTTTGGTACTCAGGCTTGTGGAAGCCATACCTCTGCATAATTTTCATTCTCATGATGCTTAAACCTCTGAGGAACATTTTATCATATACCATTTACAAGTTAACCCCTCAACTTGGGTTATTTGCACTTTAGTCCAAAATAGGTAAAACATTGTTTCAACATTATTCAAAAAGGACTAAAATTGAAACATAAGTTCCTCTTGAGCCTTGACTACTTTTCAAGAGATAAGGGCAAGCATATAATTAACGTTATTAAACAAAACATCTAGGGTTAATACATAACCTAGGTCAGGGATGTTACAAATTATCCACCCCTAACAGGGATTTCGTCCCCGAAATCATCAACAAAAACATCAAGAGAAAAGAGAAGGGTACTTCCTCCTCATCTCTTCCTCTAGTTCCCACGTAGCTTCTTCAACACCACGATGATGCCAGAGAACTTTTACAAGACATATGTCTTTCTTTTTCATCTTTTTAATTCTTTTTTTTAAGGATCAATACAGGCCCTTCGACATATGATATATCATCATTTAACTCTACCTCCACAGGTTGCAAAACTAACTCTGTGTCAGGATGACACTTTCTCAGCATGGATACTTGGAATACTGGATGCAATCTGTGTAGCTCAGGTGGCAACTCTAGCTTATAGGATACCTTTCCAATCCTTCCAATGATTGGATAAGGCTCCATAAATCTAGGAGCTAACTTTCCTTTCTTCCCAAATCCATGAACACATTTCTAAGGTGAGACCTTGAGATATACTCTATCTCCAACTTGGAATTCTAAGGGTCTACACTGTTTATCAGCATAAGATTTCTATCTATCCTATGCAGCCTTTAACTGTTGTTGGATTATTTTAATCTTCTCAGTTGTTGTTGCACTAGCTTAGGACCCAAAAGTTGATATTCACCAGTTTCATACCAACATAAAGGAGACCTACAATGTCTACCATATAAAGCTTCATATGGTTCCATGTCAATACTGTGCTGATAGCTATTATTATAAGAAAATTCTATCAAGCTCAGGTGTAGATCCCAACTTCCTACAAACTGAATGACACATGCCCTAAGCAAGTCCTCCAAAGTTTGTATAGTCCTTTCAGACTGTCCATCTGTGTGTGGGAGAAAGGCGGTACTAAACCTTAACTACGTACCCAAAGCTTTATGGAGTCGCTCCCAAAACCAACTCGTGAACTTGGGACCTCTATCAGAAACAATAGTAGCTGGTACCCCATGTAACCACACTATCTCATCAATATAAATATGTGCCAGCTTCTCAGCAGTATAGGTTGTTTTGATAGGAAGAAAATGTACTGACTTAGTCAACCTATCAACTATTACCCAAATGGAATCATGACTTTTGGCTGTTCTAGGTAAACCAACCACAAAGTTCATGGTTACATGATCACATTTCCATTGTGGTATAGGTAAAGGTTGCATTGTTCCTACGGGCTTTTGATGTTCAGCTTTAACCTGCTGACACACCCGACACCGCATAACAAACTCAACTACATCTTTCTTCAATCCTGGCCACCATTATATATCTTTTAAGTTATGATACATTTTGGTGCTCCCTGAATGCATGGCATACATTAAAGAATGAGCTTCCTCCAAAACCAACTTCCTTAAATCATTGGCATCAGGTACTACCATCCTACCATGCTAATAGACTACCTGATCACCTGACTCATGAAAGCCATCTCGTTTCTCACTACCATACTCTGACCTGATCCGCTGAACCACAATATCAGCCTGTTGTGCTTCTTTAATATGCTGTCTCAGAGTAGGTTTCACTTGCATCTCAGCTAATAGCCCGGCTAACAACGATACTTTAAGTTTTATATTATATTGCCTCAAAGAGATAAGCATTTCTCTTTTAGAGCACACTAAGGAATTCAACTGTGCTTTATCTAGGGCTGGTGATGATGATTTTCTACTTAGTGCATCAGCCACTACATTAGCCTTCCCTGAATGATAATCAATTGTACAATCGTAGTCCTTGATTAACTCCATCTAGCGGCATTGTCTCATGTTCAACTCATGTTGTGAAAAGATATATTTTAGATTCTTATGGTCTGTGAAAATTTGGAATGTTTCTCCATAGAGATAATGTATCCAGATCTTCAAAGCATGGACCACAACAGCTAGTTCTAGATTGTGTGTTGGATAATTTTCCTCGTATTTCTTAAGATGTCGAGAAGCAAAAGACATCACTTGTTTATCCTCCATCAACACACATCCTAGACCATTCTTAGATGCATCGAAGAAAACTATGTACCCCTTCCCTTTCTCAGGTAACACCAACACAGGTGCACTTGTTAACCTTTCTTTCAACAACTGGAAAGAATGTTGACACTTGTCATTCCAAACAAAAGTAACCTCCTTCCTGGTCAGCTTGGTTAGGGGTAAAGCTATAGAGCTGAAGTTATTAATGAACCTCATGTAATATCCTGTCAGTCCAAGAAAACTACGAATCTCCATTGGTGTCTTTGGTTGTTCCCATTGTTGGACAGATTCTACCTTCTTAGGATCAACACAGATCCTGAGACAAATGTTGTCTGTCCTAGAAAAGAAACTTTTGGTAACCAGAACTCACATTTGTTAAACTTAGCATACATCTTATGCTCTCTTAGCAAAGTCAAAGCCTGATGGAGGTGCTTCTCATGTCGTTGAGCATCTCTACTATAAATTAATATATCATCTATGAAAACTACTATGAACTGATCAAGAAAAGGTCAAAAGATTCTATTCATGAGTTCCATGAATGTAGCTGGTGCATTAGTTAGTCCAAACGACATAACTATGAACTCATAGTGACCATACCTTGTCCTAAAGGCAGACTTAGGTATGTCACTCTCCTTGATACGCAACTGATGGTATCCCGACCTCAGATCTATCTTAGAAAAGATAGTTGCACCACACAACTGATCAAACAGGTCATCTATCCTTGGCAGAGGATACTTATTCTTTATATTTACTTTATTGAATTGACTATAATCAATGCATAATGTCATCGATCCGTCCTTTTTCTTAACAAAGAGAACCGGAGCACCCCAAGGGGAAGTACTTTGTCGGATAAAACCCTTCTCAAGCAACTCCTGTAGTTGTTTCTTGAGCTCTGCCA
Organism: Alisma plantago-aquatica; assembly: GCA_963693085.1. Lineage (NCBI taxonomy): Eukaryota > Viridiplantae > Streptophyta > Magnoliopsida > Alismatales > Alismataceae > Alisma > Alisma plantago-aquatica. The sequence goes on from OY856412.1 coordinate 1,000,315,713, forward strand.
TATCAACAGGTGCCATTCTATATGGTGTTTGTGGTATTGGTTGCGTGCCCGAGATTATATTAATCTCAAAATCAATCTCTCGGGGCAGAGGAATACCTGGAAGTTCCTCAGGCAACACATCTTCAAACTCCCTAACTATAGGGACTTCAGATTGATTAGGGCTCTCCATTGTGGTATCCACCACATGTGCCATGAATGCAAAACATCCTTGTCTCATCAACTTCTCAGCCACCATAGATGACACAAGACAGGTTGGAAGAATATTTCTATCTCCCTGAAAGATCCATGTGTCACTATCGCCTGTGAACACAGCCTGCTTGGAACTACAATCCAAGACAACCTTGTACTTTTCTAGGGTATCCATACCAAGAATTATATCAAAGCCCTACATCTCAAGTGGTTTAAGATCCACCTGAATGTGATGTTCAGAAAAGGAAAGAGTGCAGGGAGAACATACCTCCCGCAACACTGCAGATCCAAGCAAAGGAGTTTCTAACAACAAACTATCTGCCCTATGAGCAATTGTCATATTACACTCAAGAATCACTTTTCTAGTGATAAAGGAATGTGTAGCACCCGGATCAATAAAAATAGATACGATGTAGAATGAAGACATATTAGAATGAAATAGTTCCATCCAACCTATCACAACACGAGGGTTGAGTACTGCTTCAGGTTGATTCATTGCATAGAACCTTGCAGTTGATTGCTGTTGACCCTGTGCTCAGTTGTTGGGTGCCGACGAACCAGCTTGGGATGCTTGTCCATGTCCTCTAGCATTATTGGAAAACTGTCTCCTTTGAGATCCTTGTTGACTCTGCCTCTGGGGTTGAGTCATCATTGTGTTTCCAACGAAACAATCTCTTGCCAGATGTCCCATTTGTCCACACTGGTGACAGTTCCTGGTCTCAGGATAAGGTCTATGAGGTCCAATCACCGATGTTGATGCTGTACTGGGGGCTCTATTTTGAGGAAAACTACGACCTCTACCCCTACTTGACTTCCACTATGTCTGGGGATTGAATCTTGATGGTGCTACCGGTGCAGAAAACCTCAGCTTCTTGAAACTCTCAGATCTTTGTCCCTAGAATTGGGTAAACACCTTCTTATTACTGGTCTGTCGCTTCTCAATCACATACCTTTCTATCCTCCTCACGGACTCAACAAAAGTGGCAAACCTCTCCCTATTTTCCAAAGAAGGCATAGGAGCGGTCAATTCAGAGTTCAACCCCTTCTCGAAATGCCGAATTCTTTTCTCATCATTAGCTGCCATATGCGGACAAAACCGCAAAAGCTCCATAAACTTAGCCTCATACTCTCTAACGTTCATCTGTCCTTGCCTGATCCTCTCAAATTGAGAGATCTTCTTCTAGATATGTCTTAGGGAAGTATCTACTGACGAATTCTCATCGGAATAACTCCCATCCAACTTCTTCACCTGGCCTCTTTCCCTCCTCTATCGTCCACCAATGGCCAACACTCCCCTTTAGAAGGTATACAACATGTCTTACCTTCTCAGCTTCAGGAATGTCAAGGATCCTGAAAGCCTTCTCCAGCCCTGTCAGCCACAAATCAGTATCTGTTGGATCAACTGTACCAGCATAATCTATGGCTCCAACCTGGTGAAGTCTCTAAAAAGTCTTGCCAACCCCATGTCCATCATTATGGGCTGGTGCCATAGGTGCAGGTGGTGGCATTCTATCTGCCGTGTGTGTCATGGTTTCCATAAACTGGCTGAACATGGTATGGAAGGTTGGATTCTCTATCATGGCTAGGTCAAACTGGGGTTTTTCAGGCACTGGCTCCTCCCTAGCTTGACCCCTTGCACCTCCTCCTAGTTCAGCAACACTGCTCTCAACAACATGTTCTTCGTGTGATTCAAACATCTTCAAGTTTCTTCTTCTCCTATAGGATCATAAGACACTATCAGATAAGCTGGAAGACACTAGAACAGACTCAACAACCTTAATCATATGTCTATGTAGACTCAGCGAACCTAGAGCTCTGATACCACTAAATTGTGACATAGGAAACCGGAAGGAATCCTTAGCAGCGGATTATCGAAAATCACTAAAAATTAAAACCATTTATGAAGAGATCCATACACTAGAAAACTCTTTAAAAAAGAACCAAAGTAATTCAATTACATCATGGTTCATAAAGTACATGTCATGTACTATCTCTTCTTGATAATTACATACATCAACTGCCCTATTAAGCTATACACAGGCAACATAAAGGTCACGAGGCATCAAGACAAAATCTCATATTGATAGCAGAAGTACTAACTACTACTTTGGGGACCTGAGAGTACATAGACGACACATAGGACTTTCTATACATATATACAAAACATATCAGCCAGTGTCTCTACTTGAGAAATCCCCTTCTACTATTGCTGCTACTGTCCTTCACCTGCTGAAGGATTTCTGCCTCCTCGTCTACGTCCACCTAAAAATGTTGGTGACCAACGGAGTGAGACCCAGTCCAAGTGAGAGATATAACTCTTTGCCAAAAACATTATTATTGTAGTTTAATAGAATTAAATTGGGCAGAGGAATCATATATATTAAACAGCAGATAAATCAGTGCCAAAACATATTAGTGCAATATTTTCAATCAAAGAATTTCAGTTATAACTTGATAAAGAAGCATGTCACTTGTCCAATAAGGAATAGGAAGAACATGTATAATATTTATCCTTCTAGGATATGCTAAGAAAGATATCATCAACTAATATTTCTTGTATTTCAACCTTAAGTAGATACGCTACACGGCTGATTATGTTTTACAGACATTCTGAGTTACTACCCTGAAGAGATGAAGTATACAATTCATACTCTAACTGACCACGATTATGTAAGCATCGATACCACACAAGGTCAATGGAAGAGCCAGAATCCAAGACCTCAACCTTCTCGGTCAGTATGAGATTATCTGGAAGAGACATCATTTATCAAACTGCAAATAGCTTTCCAGGTATATTAGCATCTTCACTATAGAGTTATAGCCCGCAACATATACTCTCTTCAGGGTTATGGCCCGTAGCCAATGTCTGGTATCATATCATGGAGTCATGGCCCGTAGCCATACTCAAACTGGGGTATGGTCTGCAACCAATCCCATACATAGGACATAGCCCGCAACCATTCCTATGGGGCATAAGGTTAGAATTGCCCAATTACCCCCACATATTAAAAAATATGCACGCCGAGTTAAACTCGTTTCACCATTCAGCAAATTCTGACACTGATGGATATGTGGTCAGGGCAACTACATTATATGATATCACTTGATTAATTAAGTGCATTATCATATTCTTTTAGCATCAATCGTGTTTCCAAACAGCAATTATTATAATAAATGTTGTGAAGAGAGTGTAATGCTTTCATCATGTATTGTTCAACTTTAATAACATATTAGGATCTTAGTCCCTCATCTCATCAGGAGCATTTTCAACCTTTCATAAACTCATCATCATGATTATATAAAATGGGTATTCAAACCCTTAGTTCAACATAGAACATTTGTTACCACTTATCATATAACTAATACCTTCAGGTCATCTGACCAAGGTAATCATGATACTTGCTTTACAAGCATCTCACATGGCTCACAAGGCCCATGTCATCTCTTGTTACCTCTCACTAGGCAACATAGCAAGTTATGGCTTACAAGGCCCATAAATAATTCTCAAGATATAAAGCATCATAGCTCATACCTGGCTATGCTCATCATCTCATGATACCTGCATGGTTAGTATATCATAACAATTATATATTTCATCACCATGCAGTACAAGGATAACATCACTATTCACTCATTGAGTTTAGGATTTCCCATTTCATATTAATCAGAGATACTCATTCCATTACCCAAAATTAGAGTTGTGGTTAATCATTTCATTGCCCAAAATTAGGGTTTCATGCTATGTAGTATAACCCAGAATTAGGGTTTCACATTCCTTCACCCTATTTTAGAATTAGGGTTTACTATTCACATCACATCATAGTTTATCATATCCCAACACCCAAATTAGGGTTTATTATTCACATCAAATTAGGATTTCTCATATCCCATTACCCAAATTAGGATTAGGATGTACTATTTATATCAATTTAGGGTTTATCATACAAATACCCTGAATTAGCATTTCTCATGTCATCACCCTAAATTAGGATCACACCATCACCCTAGATTAGGGTTTCTCTCAGAATTACCCTAAATTAGGGTTAGGGTTCATCAATCACCTCAATTAGGGTTTCATGATCTCTTTATCAAGGATCATACCCTAATTACATATTATATTCATTTTGAATGTGTTGAGGCTTGATTGCTACATGATTATTATACATGTACGAATTTCTCTCTCTCATCCTCTCTAGGATGTTCATTACTCCAATCTTGATTAGATTTAGTCAATCCTTTATTTAAATACATACATTTAGGGTTAGCTTTGTGTGTTGAGGTATTGCTTCTATAAGCATCAAAGGTTAACCCCACTAAGGTTGCCAATCATTTTAAGTATATTAGGGATTCAACCTTTGTACTTATCTTTGATAATCATCATTATCAATCATGGGATCAACTGGTCTTTCATTACCTTAAGTGTCCAATCAACGTTGGGTATTTTGAAATTCAATCGATTTTTGATTTTAGAACCTTCAATCGGTTTGACCCATCAACCCACCAAACGGTTTTGAAACTGTTTGATTCCAAATGGTTTCAAGACCGTTTGGACACAAACGGTCTCAAGACCATTTGGTCTAATGCATCTTGAAACCGAATGAATCATATAGGGTCCCCTTCAATCAAATCAATTTAGGGTTTCAAACATTGAACCATTCATCAATTAGATCATTCAATTTGTAGCCCTTGGTTCTCTATCCACCTATGAATCTATTCATACTTCAAATGGTTTGACTCCTCAATCCTCCAAATGGTTTGAAACCGTTTGGTCACTTGTCTCTTAAAACCGTTTGAACATTTGTAACTAAAACTGAATGGACCTATCAACTTTTGAAAATGATTGGATAAATCAACTTAGAAATCGATTGGATCTCCAAAAGGTTTGATACCATTTGGTCCAACTAACCTTGAAACTGAATGGACCAATTAGGGTCTCTTTCAACCACTTATTTAGGATTTCAATACTTCAACCCGATTAGGGTTTGTAAATGGTGGATCAACCACACTTGAAACGATTAAGATCAAACCAATTGAAACCATTGGATCAACATCCAAGTACATCAGCATATATCTCCAAATGGTCAACCATTATAAATGGTCAACTATACCAAATGATTTGAAACTGTTTGGTTTCAAATGGTTTGATGAAACCGTTTAACCAAAATCAATTGAAACCAATTGGTCTCAATGTTGAAACTGTTTGCCTAGGATATTAGTTGAGGTGTGTGCTTGAGATGACATCATCATCTTCAAGCTTCAAACCCATGAAATTTTATGTGATTTCCATGGTGATTTCATCAATCAACCAAATAAAATTTCAGGAATGAAGAAAGAATCAACAATTGATAAAAGAATGAAATAGATAACAATGTTTAAGGGTTCAAGTTATATAAACCGCCTTCAAAGAATGCTTCAAATCTCAAACTCCACGTATTTAATGGTGGAAGAAGCTTTCTCAACTATCATGAGCTCGTTCTCAGCTCTTTGAGTGAAATGACCGACCAAAGTTGAGAATTGAATGGAGAAAAGAAGAAATCAAGCATTGATTTTCGATTTTTTTACCATGAAATCAAGGTGAAAGAGGACCATGGAGATTACCTACAGGTTGGGAATCGTCCTCCTCCTGATCCTAAGCTCCCTTGGTCATTTTGCAAGCAAAGAGTGAAAGTGGTTTCGAAAAAGTCTTTCATTTGAGTTGTAAAAGGTGTTTTTATAAAGAAATTCAATTAGAGAGAAAATGTTTTATAAAGATCTTTTAATTCCAAAAATTAATGCCACATCTCCCCCTCAACTCCTTGCATGCAAAGTCATCTTACACACCTTCGAATTCCTCTTCATTGTCCATGAATTAAAGGAAAAGAAATTAAGCACCTTAATCATTATAATAATAATATCCATAAGTTAGTGGATGTTTCTTTTTCTTTTACTAATGTGAGTGGGTTCTCCACTCACTTTAGATATTTTGTGGCCATTGAAAGGCATAAGGACATCCAAACTTAACCAATTTCAACCATATCATTTTTGGTTGAAGGGCACTTCAATTATTATATTTATTTTTGCATTAATTTGATTATTTTAATATCAAGATTCTCTCTCCTCGAAAATAATTTAAATGAGATGCCCCTCTCAATTTATTGCCTCCACAGGATGCCAAGAAACATTAGGGACTCTCTATAAGTGACATTTTGCATATTGAACCCTAGTTTTTGCATAAATTGCACTTTACACCAAAACTAGGTTTTAATGCACAAACATTGCTTAACAAGCTCTGTCTTGGTACTCAGGCTTGTGGAAGCCATACCTTTGCATCATTTTCATTATCATGATGCTTCTACATCTGAGGAACATTTTATCATGTATAATTGCAATTTAACCCCTCAATTTGGGTTATTTGCACTTTGGTCCAAAACAGATAAAACATTATTTCAACATTATTCAAAAAGGACTAAAATTGAAACATAAGTTCCTCTTGAGCCTTAATTAATTTTCAAGAGATAAGAGCAAGCATATAATTAACTTTATTAAACAAAAATTCTAGGGTTAAGACATAACCCAGGTCAGGGATGTTACATAGATGACCGTGATTCCTATTGGCTCGAGGAATCACATTAGGGTGGCCATAATCATCACTTTTGTCGTTTCTCATGTTTTCTGTGGGATATAACATGTATATGATACATACTATGTATTGTGGTCATTGGATATGTATATGTACCTCTAAAACCAAATCCCTCATTAAATATTAAAGTTTTAGATGCCTTCCAAATGTGACACACATGAAAAGCTTGATCGGCCAAGTGTGGGCACGCCCTAGTATGGTGCACCGTCTATCTCGTGGAAGCATGAAGGATGAATATGTGGGTCTTCCCTAGAAGGGTGCATATTCATCATGTTGGCTTTGGGTCAGACTTAACAAGGTGAGCTAGATAGGATCTAGCACCTTGAGGCATGGAGGTGATCATGGCAAGGAGTTGCACATGACATCTTTCAAGAGTTGCATATGATGCAATTGGCAAAGGTTGCCTACATGGAAGATCTAAATTGTGGGTGACAACCCTAGCTGGTCCATGACTCAGAGGATTTCAGGATCTTACCCACTAGAAGATTGTATGCTACAATCTTCCGAATTGATGGTGAGGGCTATCAATTTGAACTAAAATAGTGGGAGCGATAATTAATTAAAGGCCTAATTATATCGTTAACTTTTCAAATCAATCAAGTCAAAAAGGAGTTTTTGGACTAAATTGCATATATTTCATTTTGTACAATAAATGGCTAATCAACAATAATCACTTTATTTGCGATCGATCTTTGAGACCAACAAACTAATGGGAATAATTCCACAACTGGTTAGGACGTTGAGAAGTGTTCTTAATCAAAGAGTGAAAGCTCTAAGTCCTAGTTATACCAGAACCAGATGAACTCAATCCCACCACACCAATGGCTGAAAGTATGCTTATGGAAGCATACTGAGGATGACATTGATGTGAAGTGCTTGATGTTGTGTTCTCTAAACTATGAGTTGCAGAGACAACATGAGACATATGATGTCTCCAAGACACTGTCCAAGTAAGTCATGACAGAAGGAGATCCAGTAAGGTATTCAGACACTCAATGAGATCGGAAAAACCTGACTTAGAAGGATTCCCTCTGAGCCAAAAGTTGGCTATTGGTATGATACTGCAAATGTTGTGAGAATCATACAGTTCATGTTGAACTATGACATGAAAAACTTTGATAAGTGTTGACAAAGTTGTTGGACATGTTGAGGACAGTAGAGGCAAAGATGAGGAAACACAAACCCTAATGTTTGATGTGATCAATGAAGGGTAAGTCTTAAAGGCAAGGACAAGGGCAAAGTAAAGAAGTGTTCTGATGCTAGCCAGCAATCCAAGTCGTCTTCATCCTCAAGGCACATGGGGAAAGGGAACGAGGGAAATGCCCTCTATATCTAGAAGAACAAAAGAAGAAGAAGGAGGGGATGGAGATCTCCACCTAAGGTATCATGAAATAAACACTTCTTTATCTAAGGTATATGATATCAAGATATGGATATGCCATATATGATATGCAAAGATCCACAAAGAAGTGATGGCCTTTATGAAAGGACCAAGAAAAGAGTACTCATAATTGGAGCAAGTGTTACTACCATAGATAGGAGTACCTTTTAGTTTATTTCAGCCTAAGGGGCATGCAATAGAGTTGAGAACTACTATTTCAATTTGCCAATAGAAACACTTTATTGTTGCATCTTGTTGAGATAAGGATGGCTATCAATATATTTGATGTTTCAAAGATATGATCTTTGTGGAAATGACTTGTTTATCTTGTGGTACTTGGTATGCATAAGATAAAATGATACCTAAAAGTTACTGATAACTCAAACAACAAATTGGCATTATCATGAGAAATTCATCTCTAGTATCCATATGATGGATAAATTTAGACTCTTTTGGTTAGAGGACCAGTAAGAGACATGAATCTGTTAGACATGATTAATCAATCTTCACTAGTGGTAGTGGGAGAATGATTATCCTATTAGTTATAATTCATGTGATGTATTTACATACCTATTGGAGAAAATGCTAATACTTCAAACAGTGTTTAGAGAAATACCAATATGAACATGTTGAAGTGTTCAAGTATATCATAGATGAAGTACGAATTTGGTAAAGTGTTAATTCTTGATGACATCAATGAATGAAATACTTGAACTAATTGTTTGAGATCTTTATGAGTGATTATGATAGTGTATCATATTGAGCTTGTGATTAAGGCATGTTGATGTCTAAATCAAGAAGGAGTCATGCTCTAAGGAGTTAGAGGATGATTATCAAATAACTAAGTTCTTCTCAAATAAAGAGTACCCTACACTAATAAAGGATATTAAGAATCACAAAGTGTTGTGAGTTCTCAAATTCCTTGAACAGATACACCTCAAATATCTATGTGATGAGTTGGTTATGTGATGAGTCAACTATCTAGATTATGTTGAGGAACCAGATTTTGAGTTATGGTTTATAACCATTACATCCTAAATGACATCCATGTGAACCATAAGGTATGACCTTGATGGTAGCACCCATTGGGATGAAATCCATAAGTGCGAATGAGTCTTAAGTATTAAGACACATGGATAACATTTTGAGAAGGATGTTGCTCGTTGATTGCAACTTAATGACTAAGAGATTTGGCATACGGATACTAAAACCGCATTCCTATGAGGAATAAAATAAGGATGTGTATGTGACACAATCTATAAGGTTTATGAATCCATTAATGCAAATGAAGTCTATAAGTTACAATGGACTAATCAATGTGATTGATTAAGTACAAGCAACTCAGAATTTGGATATTTACTATGATAATATAGTCAAAGGGTTTGACTGATATGACAAAGATAAAGAAGGGATCTGTGATTTAGTGGGAGCATATTTGCATTCCACACGTCAATGAGGAATGAGATGTTCTAAAATGGAATAGTTTATGGAAATTATCTTTAAGGAAGATAGAGACGTTTCCTATATGATAGGAATAGAGATCCATAGAGATAGTTCTCAAAAAACATCTTGACCTGAAAAGAGAGAGCATACATTGGCAATCTATACTGAAGAGTTCAGTGTGCACAGATTCAGTGGGAGAAAACTTGTCCATGTTACATGGAGTTAGTATCCCAAGGTCAAGTGTCCAATTCTTATGAAGAATGGGAACACTAAAAATAGATATGGATCTATCATGTATGTAATCATCCCATTATCTTGCATGTATGGACATAGCAAGAATAAAATGCATTCATCATCTTGTATGTAGGATATGACAATATGATGTGCTCATCCTGATAACTCGTATGTGGGACATGATGAGTAGATGTCTGTCTGGTTCCAGTAACGGTTACTGGAATACCATGAGAACGTGATAAGTACTTGAGAAGTACTAGTTCTATGGAAATAAGGAAGGGTTCACTATACAGAATTACACTGATGTGAACTTCCGAAAAGGACAGAAAATTAATCGCAATATATATGGGATATATAAAAGTGAATGTTTGTTGATAAATGGAAACGTTCCAATAAAGCTATTTTAAAAGGAAATGTCAAGTATCCGTGTGTTAGAGAACATTAGTGGATACTATATGGATCTGGAAGTTCATGAGATGAACTTATGGATATTCTGATCTTTGATAACAAGTAAGGAGTACTTGGTCATGCAATATGGCTAAAGGTTAGCAAAGGAATACTAGATCACATATTATGGAAACTCCAACTCATACGTGTGACGTACAACGAAGAGATGAGAGACATGCATTTAATACCGACTTTGGCAAAGTGTTGCCATAACTCACTGCGTAAGCACTAGAGCATAGTAACATGTGGGACATGTTTGAAAATCACTAAGAATATGATTTGAGGGTGATTGGCTCGCAGTGCAAGTGGGAGTCTGTTGGTATGTATGCCTTGAGAGCCAATCATGGGATGATTGGTCGGATACATTAAGATTGATTTGATAAACATCAAAGGCAAGCTTCCAATTATTTTTGGTTCAGTCATATGATATAATGATAAAACATATTGAATGTCTAGAGAATGACAGTACTCAATGACGTATGATTTCAGGTTCATGACCTAAACAATGAGATCATACAGATGTTAAGAGTTTGTACATTCTTATTATGTCCCTAGTCGGATGTCATTGTGGAAGGTAGATAGACAACAATGACACATGAGACTAGATTGTGGTGTTGGTTGATGATAGAATCTCGTTAGTCATAAAATGGAGATATCAAACCAAACACATAGGTACTTGTTAGAGAACAAGTGTACCGGACAGACCCACCGTGAGTTTGACACATGGAACCATGACATGGTAGTCACAGTCAGTTCTCACAGTGATGGTGGTGAGTGTGATTCTTTGACCTGAAATCACTACACTCAACACATGTTGTTGGGTACACTTTCACATCATCAAACGTAGTCCTAAAACATGGTTTGTTATAAAGGTGATGATTGGGTGGCTTTGACACATGGTGCTTTTGAGGGGTGAGTGATAGATATGGGATTTGTCCCTCCTAAGGGAGTTTGATATCCATGGCCACTTGATGAGTAGATTGAGATAGGCATGCACACACATGTGCTAATCAATATGTGATATTGATGGCATACATATCTCCTCAAATCTACTCTGAGATCAAGAAAGTGAATGAACGTTGACAGGACGACTGTTCCATGCCTTGAGTTCATTCAGGATATCAGGGACAAAGGAATTATACATTCACTGTAACACCATTCATGGATTGTAGGATTAAAAGTTGTTCTCCAAATTTTCTTTTCGCTTGGGTAGCACGGATGTGCGACTCGACACTGCTCTTTGTTTGTGAAGTCATAAGTGTTATGGACTTTCACTGCCAACGTGAAATGGGCCTATAGGGTCACACACATAGGATTTAACCTAGAAGAGGAGTTTATCCACAAATGATGTTTAGATTGATTACTAAAGGAGTTTAGTAGTTCAATTAAACACTCAATCAATTGATAGCTCAGTATCATAGTGTTCAAGGTGTTAGACTGATTGATTAGAGTATCAGATTGAGTGAAACTGCAATTGACTGATTTTACACAACCTGCACTCCCAATCGATCGACTCATGCGATGAACTGATTGGCTCAACTTGGTGAAACGATAGACTCAGTTGTGAGTCGATCGACTCAGGACAGGCTGAAATGATCGGTTCAAGGGTTGAACCGATTGGCTCAACTGGTCCAAATGAGCGAGTTGGGAAAGTTAGGTTGGTGAGAATTTTCCTTTCATTTCACTTGTCCAATTTGATTGGAACAAGGATTGGTATTTGGATCAATTTGAAACAAAAGAAGAAAAGTCAATCGGGAACTGACCAGGGAAGTGAACCAACCAATTCAGAAGTGAATCAACCATTTCAGGTGTCCCAACTGATCAGTTCAGGTGTGAAACGATCGACTCAGGTCCCTAACTGACCATTTCATGCTTGAAACGATTGGTTCAGGTGGCGCAGTTGGTTGTTTTTGTGGAAAATCTCGAACCCTTCAACTCTTGCTTTAGTCCCACATTGCCCGGGGTAGAGAACCCTGTCCCATGACCCTCCTATATATATAGGGGTATTGGGGGCTTCTCAGACAACATAACTCAGAACACCAGTTTCTCTGTAAAGTTGTCATTCTCTCTGGTTGTGGTAACCGAGAGAGGCTGAGCAAGTGCTACCCGACAAGGGAGGAACAACAAGGGAAAGACAACTTCAGAAAAGCGATTGGTGGCAGGAGAGTGTGTCGGTAACTAGTACGCTGACAGGAGGGTACGACTCCTTCTGATTCCTTATGTGACAAGGAGATTGGAGTTCTAGGTGGTCCGTGTGGACTACTTCAGAGGCGGGAGACTTATGCCACTTGGAGGACAATTGCCAATCCCGACAGTCCCGGTGAGACCAGGAGCTACAAAGACACTGTCAAAGACCGGAGGTGAAGACCGTCAAGCCGTTAGGTAATGTCGCCGAGCAAGCCTCGGGACAAGCTACACCTCTACCAACCATCCTTCCTACTGTATAGACGTTGACGCGATTCCTTTATATTGGATTCGGGGAGAAGAATTTTTTTATTTCTGCTGCCTTCTCTGTCTCCCCTAAAACCCAACAAGCACTTCATCGACTGCAAAGATTCAAGTATCAACAACCATCAAGGTCTAAGGTTCAACGAACACATAGCTTTAGAAGATGGTGACCAAATAGACATGAGAAAACTCATCGAACGAAGAAGATAGGTCACAATAGAGACCACTCAAAGAGGTCTATACTTAGCAACCACAAACCACAAAATATCTTCGAGTGATCCACTACTTGGAAGTCATCAATAGAGAAAAAAGCACATCAACCACAAGATCAACATGTTGATCATCACCATGAAACTGAAACCAACAAGGAATAAGGTACATGAAGGAAAATTAACCTCAAACCCTAAATCTGACCATCAACATAAGAGAAATTGAACCATGCTTCAAGAGTGAAAGAACCAACACTTATAATACATGCATGAATCCAAAACCTTCATCATATTAGCAAGAAAGAAAAGCCATGTTTGTGAGAAAAAAAATCAATGTTTATCACATGCATGTGAGGACCAACACCTCCATCATCAACAAGATTTCTGGTACAAGAATTAGGGTCCATAAAAAGGGATTACTCTACTCAAGATCACCACATAATCACAAACCATAGCTCAAGAAATCATCATCATACTACTTAGAACCACGTTTTAGGGATAGATTATTTGCAGGTAAGATTAAGTGCAAGTAATAACTGAGGAGGAAGTCATAAAGATAGATTATATGCATGTAAGATTAAGTGCAAGTAATAACCGAGGAGGAATTTATATAACTCACTTTTGATGTGAAGAACAACTTCAAAATCAAGGATGATCTAAGAAGAGATAAAACCCTAGCTTGATCACCACTTCGGACAAGCTAGCATCCCCTCAAAGAGAGAAGCAAAACCATAGGTTAAAGAATAACAAGAAAGAGGGCAAAACCCTAGGCTAACTGGATAAGAAAGAGAGGTTCTTCAAATCATCTCAAGCACCACCATGGAAAACCATGAATTTGGATAAGAAAGAGAGAATAAAGGTAGGGTTGTAAGAAAATAATGATCGAGAGATATAGATCACTTACCAAGATCAAGGAATAATAAAGGATTGCCAAAGAGGGATTGCTCCAAACCCTAGATCAACACATGAAAGAGGTTCAACTAATTTCTCTACCATGAGCACCTCCTTTACCACCAAGAACACGAGGGTCGAGATCCAAGTAAGAGGAGAGAAAGCTAGAGGATGCAAGGAGAGGGGTTTACATATAAAGAGATAGAGAGAGAGAAGGGAGGTTAGGTGTCATGCAAGCATATACCACTTGTCCACAAAATCCCGATCATGCAATCACTAAGACCGTGTATACATAAATGTGATAAAACTAAGGAGAATCAATGATCAACCTAGTCTAGAAAAACTCATCAGTCAAAGGGATCTCAATGTCAAGACAAGGTCCAAAAAGCTCATCATTCGAAGAAGACATAGCGACCAAAGGAGATCAAAACTCTGACACTCGCATAGAACCCAAACCCTAAGCCCCTTAATGACCAAAAAGAGGGGTCAAGGTTCGTCAATCATAGAGAGCACAAAGCACACACTTATCTTCAACCACAGAGAACATGGTCGAGTCACTGATGCAGCCCAGTTTTAGGGCTCCATATTGTGCCATTTTGCATCTTAATCACATTTAAACATTGTTAGAATGTAAGTTATTCCCCTAATATGCATATTTCTATCAAATGCACACATGGACACCTTTTTGCATGTTTTTTAGGTACTTAGACCACTCCTTGGATGGATGGCAGAGAAGGAAGGTGTTCTAGGGTTCCTCCACCCATGGAGGGGTCCGAAGAAGGCCCTAAAGCTCCCCCAATCTACCCTAATGGCCAAGGGTAAATCTAAAGCAAATGTAACATACCTAATTTTGAAATTTTGTCTTTTGACCCTCTTTCCCATCTTTTCTTTTCATTTCTATCCTTATTGGCATTTCTATTTAATTAGTGGAATTTATAGTAGTTTAGTGAACATTTATTCACTGATTGTACCAATATAAGGATTTATGCACAAATACCTTAGTGAAAGCTTAATTACCATAATTAAGTGCTATAAACCTCAATATAACTTTTTTATCTGATTTGAAAACATGAAATGAGCCTATGTTTCAAATTTGGTTCGATTTGGATGTTGTTTGTGCAAGTTATGCAATTTTAGGTACATTCTGGACTTTTATGCAATTTACCCAATTGGGAGGTGTTCTTTACAAATTTTCACCTTAATATTAATCCTTATATATTGAATTACCATTATATAGATTTTGAACCATGGGTCACCTGGTTGCACCTTGGTTTGAAGGTGTTTCTCTCCAAGGGCATTATAGGGATTACCCTCTTTATAAATGTGCTTATCTTTAAAAGCTATCAACCAATGGGGTTATTTCTTTGATTGGAGGACGGTGGGGATGGCCTAGAAGCCTCCATGGGCCTTTACGACTGACCTTGGACATACAAGAAGTCTCTATGAGCTATCCTCTTGCATGGCCATGAAGCCTTAGCCTAAGGACACATGGAAAGTCACATAGACACCTCATGTTTGCTCCCTTCTTTATAAAGTCATGCCTACCCCTTCCCACCTCCCAATCCAAGAAGAAATCCTCTCCTTATATTTCCCACAGATTATATAATATCCATTCTATGTTTGTCCACGAAGTTTCTATCCCAAGGTCAAAGAGGGTGCCTACCTTGGTGAAGAAGGCTCCTAGGGTTTCAAATTTCTCTATTTAGGATTTCTTAAGCTCCTCCTTGGTGATTTTGACCAAAAATAGTAAGAATCCTCCTTTACTTCCCTATTTTCATGTTGTTAGTATTCCTCCCACCTTCTTCTAGGTCAGAACCATGACCTTCCATAGTAAAACTCCACCTAGAATCCTAAAACATCTCATCTCCATGTTCTTTTGCTAGGGTTTGCACCTCTAAAGTGGAGAAGGTGATCTTTGCTCAAGAAAGGAGCTTGGCTTGGAGAAACCAGACCTTCTAATATTTAGATCCTTTCTATTTGGACCTTCTTACCTTCCTAGAGGCAAATTTTGTTAACCCCCTTCTCATATATTGCTTCATGCTTAAAACTCATGCTTCTATGTTGAAAATCGATGATTTCCATCTCTTTTTACCATGTTCTTCTAGGGTTTTGGTTTCTTGATGTTTTACCTTCTCTATAAGATCTAGTTTGGCTACCTATACAACTTCAAATCTGAAATTGGATCAAATGGTGTTTTCTCCCTCTCCCTCTCTCTTCAATTATCTCGATCAGTTTGATGATGTGGCAATTTCCTATTGGCCAGTATTGAAAATTTCATATCTTCTTATCCGCTTATCCAATTTTGACAAATAAATATGTTTTGGAATTGAAAAATTAATATATATCTAATAAGAATATTTTAAAGGTCTTATTTAATGGTTTGACGAAGGGTGATTTTTGTAAAATGAATTTAATGCATAAAATCCATAAAAATTACATCTTAATCATCATAAGTCCGAAATTAACATAAAATATATTTTCTTTGTCAGGAGAACCTAATAAGTGCATTGGTGATATTTTCAAAAGCTAAATCCGAATTTTTCTAAAAAGTTCTGAAATTAGGGTTTCTATACATTAATGTGCACTATGTACTCTAATACATGTTAATACATTGAAAATAGGCAAAGTGGAACTTGTACTCGATTAAAGTGGTGAAAGTTAGTAATTGATATCAGTAAGAGAGGTATGTGCATTTACACCTTAAGTTGGAAATAATTGTGCCTTAACCTGTTTTTGTATAATGAGGCTTTATAAAACCCTATTTCATATACTCTTGAATCTTTTGCTATACTTTCCTCATAAATCAGTTTTGGAACATTATTCTTGGGTATTGGTAATGCCATGCTTACTGATTCATATGATTATTCTTGCCATGACTACTTTTTCTAGCATGTGGATTTCTGTTCTATTTAATTTAAAATAGCGGTACTTATGTACAACCACCCACAGAGGGCATGTAAATAATCGCCCTGGGGAATGTCTTATTCTCCCAATAATTTTGTAGGTGACTCGGAATGACTTATTCTCCCCTCACATAAGATTAGAGGTCTGGTAGGTGCCTCAACCCTACTTAGTTAGGTAGACATAATTATCTTACATGCAAATATTTTTTTATTATATTTGTTAATGGCAAGCTTCTTTGTTTTATAGCCTCATACTACTGTTATCTTCATCATATGATAAACCCTATCCTATTTTTATTTGCTTTACTTATCTTGAGAACCTAGACTAGTTTTGTGACACATACTATTATTCCCTTTCCCTTTTTCATGGGTGACTTCCCAACCACCTAGGTGTTGAGCAAGGTGATGGATAAGACAAGGAAGATATTAGCTTTTGGCTTGGACTCAGTTGATGGAGATGTTGCTTGGAGACAAGATTGTAGTAGTCTAGGCTTCCCTCTATCTAGATCTTGATTGTGCGTCTTGATGTAAACAATAATCAGATAATTTGATGTATTTTTGTAAACCTTTTATGAAATTGAATATAGTCAGTTATTTTTTTATTCCGTTGCTTTCTAATGGTCTTTTGTATATCAATGTTTAATAAATTTGGAAAATTTATGCCCATTCCATCATATATACCTCTCAGAGTGTTTGAAATGGATGTCAATTCTTTAAATTTTTCGTAAAGAGGTGATTTCACTCCTTTACAACAAAGGTGTCCTTGAAGATTAAAGTGTGAAATTCAAAGTGCAAGCAAAGCCCCCAACACGACCATGCTAACATGGAACAACCATGTTGAAAATGTCAAAATCACAGGGAAATTTTTAGTTTTGAAGCATGTGCATCCAACCCTCTGATACAGCCGTGTTGCCTAGAAAAGACGTGTTGCCGCCCTCCACTATGGCTGTGCTACACAGCATGGTAGTGTTGCCACCTATCCACCACGCCTGAGAGATCTTGAAGTCACACTAGAGATAGGACAATTTCATGCTTGAGACAGGATGTTTAGAGGTTTAATTTATGCCCATTGAAAATTTTTCCCATGTGGGCCATAGGTAACTTACATCAACAATTATAGTTGGGGCAGTAGGATTGGATGAAATATGGGTACACACTATGTTGATAGACAACAACATGATGATTACACATCATGTAGGATGAGACCATGGTGTTTTGATGATGTACATGCCATGTGGAAGGACTAACGTCATGTTGACTGATGACTGGACATTTTGGAAGGAAGTTACACAGCGTGTGGGTTGGAACACAACGTCTGAATGCTGTTCATGAATGTGACCACAAATGATATGTAGCATTCTGAAATGACATAGTGTCTAAAGGTATACATCATGTACTTTGACTACTTCAGAGGCGGGAGACTTATGCCACTTGGAGGACAATTATCAATCCCGACAGTCCCGGTGAGACCAGGAGCTGCAAAGACACTGTCAAAGACCGGAGGTGAAGACCATGAAAGCTGTGAGGTAATGTCTCCGAGCAAGCCTCGGGACAAGATACACCTCTACCAACCATCCTTCCTACTGTATAGACGTTGACGCGATTCCTTTATATTGGATTCGGGGAGAAGAATTTTTTTATTTCTGCTGCCTTCTCTGTCTCCCCTAAAACCCAACAAGCACTTCATCGACTGCAAAGATTCAAGTATCAACAACCATCAAGGTCTAAGGTTCAACAAACACATATCTTTAGAAGATGGTGACCAAATAGACATGAGAAAACTCATCGAACGAAGAAGATAGGTCACAATAGAGACCACTCAAAGAGGTCTATACTTAGCAACCACAAACCACAAAATATCTTCGAGTGATCCACTACTTGGAAGTCATCAATAGAGAAAAAAGCACATCAACCACAAGATCAACATGTTGATCATCACCATGAAACTGAAACCAACAAGGAATAAGGTACATGAAGGAAAATTAACCTCAAACCCTAAATCTGACCATCAACATAAGAGAAATTAAACCATGCTTCAAGAGTGAAAGAACCAACACTTATAATACATGCATGAATCCAAAACCTTCATCATATTAGCAAGAAAGAAAAGCCATGTTTGTGAGAAAAAAAATCAATGTTTATCACATGCATGTGAGGACCAACACCTCCATCATCAACAAGATTTCTGGTACAAGAATTAGGGTCCATAAAAAGGGATTACTCTACTCAAGATCACCACATAATCACAAACCATAGCTCAAGAAATCATCATCATACTACTTAGAACCACGTTTTAGGGATAGATTATTTGCAAGTAAGATTAAGTGCAAGTAATAACTGAGGAGGAAGTCATAAAGATAGATTATATGCATGTAAGATTAAGTGCAAGTAATAACCGAGGAGGAATTTATATAACTCACTTTGGATGTGAAGAACAACTTCAAAATCAAGGATGATCTAAGAAGAGATAAAACCCTAGCTTGATCACCACTTCGGACAAGCTAGCATCCCCTCAAAGAGAGAAGCAAAACCATAGGTTAAAGAATAACAAGAAAGCGGGCAAAACCCTAGGCTAACTGGATAAGAAAGAGAGGTTCTTCAAATCATCTCAAGCACCACCATGGAAAACCATGAATTTGGATAAGAAAGAGAGAATAAAGGTAGGGTTGTAAGAAAATAATGATCGAGAGATATAGATCACTTACCAAGATCAAGGAATAATAAAGGATTGCCAAAGAGGGATTGCTCCAAACCCTAGATCAACACATGAAAGAGGTTCAACTAATTTCTCTACCATAAGCACCTCCTTTACCACCAAGAACACGAGGGTCAAGATCCAAGCAAGAGGAGAGAAAGCTAGAGGATGCAAGGAGAGGGGTTTACATATAAAGAGATAGAGAGAGAGAAGGGAGGTTAGGTGTCATGCAAGCATATACCACTTGTCCACAAAATCCCGATCATGCAATCACTAAGACCGTGTATACATAAATGTGATAAAACGAAGGAGAATCAATGATCAACCTAGTCTAGAAAAACTCATCAGTCAAAGGGATCTCAATGTCAAGACAAGGTCCAAAAAGCTCATCATTCGAAGAAGACATAGCGACCAAAGGAGATCAAAACTCTGACACTCGCATAGAACCCAAACCCTAAGCCCCTTAGTGACCAAAAATAGGGGTCAAGGTTCGTCAATCATAGAGAGCACAAAGCACACACTTATCTTCAACCACAGAGAACATGGTCGAGTCACTGATGCAACCCAGTTTTAGGGCTCCATATTGTGCCGTTTTGCATCTTAATCACATTTAAACATTGTTAGAATGTAAGTTATTCCCCTAATATGCATATTTCTATCAAATGCACACATGGACACCTTTTTGCATGTTTTTTAGGTACTTAGACCACTCCTTGGATGGATGGGAGAGAAGGAAGGTGTTCTAGGGTTCCTCCACCCATGGAGGGGTCCGAAGAAGGCCCTAAAGCTCCCCCAATCTACCCTAATGGCCAAGGGTCAATCTAAAGCAAATGTAACATACCTAATTTTGAAATTTTGTCTTTTGACCCTCTTTCCCATCTTTTCTTGTCATTTCTATCCTTATTGGCATTTCTATTTAATTAGTGGAATTTATAGTAGTTTAGTGAACATTTATTCACTGATTGTACCAATATAAGGATTTATGCACAAATACCTTAGTGAAAGCTTAATTACCATAATTAAGTGCTATAAACCTCAATATAACTTTTTTATCTGATTTGAAAACATAAAATGAGCCTAAGTTTCAAATTTGGTTCGATTTGGATGTTGTTTGTGCAAGTTATGCAATTTTAGGTACATTCTGGACTTTTATGCAATTTACCCAATTGGGAGGTGTTCTTTACAAATTGTCACCTTAATATTAATCCTTATATATTGAATTACCATTCTAGAGATTTTGAACCATGGGTCACCTGGTTGCACCTTGGTTTGAAGGTGTTTCTCTCCAAGGGCATTATAGGGATTACCCTCTTTATAAATGTGCTTATCTTTAAAAGTTATCAACCAATGGGGTTATTTCTTTGATTGGAGGACGGTGGGGATGGCCTAGAAGCCTCCATGGGCCTTTACGACTGACCTTGGACATACAAGACGTCTCTATGAGCTATCCTCTTGCATGGCCATGAAGCCTTAGCCTAAGGACACATGGAAAGTCACATAGACACCTCATGTTTGCTCCCTTCTTTATAAAGTCATGCCTACCCCTTCCCACCTCCCAATCCAAGAAGAAATCCTCTCCTTATATTTCCCACAGATTATAGAATATCCATTCTATGTTTGTCCACGAAGTTTCTATCCCAAGGTAAAAGAGGGTGCCTACCTTGGTGAAGAAGGCTCCTAGGGTTTCAAATTTCTCTATTTAGGATTTCTTAAGCTCCTCCTTGGTGATTTTGACCAAAAATAGTAAGAATCCTCCTTTACTTCCCTATTTTCATGTTGTTAGTATTCCTCCCACCTTCTTCTAGGTCAGAACCATGACCTTCCATAGTAAAACTCCACCTAGAATCCTAAAACATCTCATCTCCATGTTCTTTTGCTAGGGTTTGCACCTCTAAAGTGGAGAAGGTGATCTTTGCTCAAGAAAGGAGCTTGGCTTGGAGAAACCAGAACTTCTAATCTTTAGATCCTTTCTATTTGGACCTTCTTACCTTCCTATAGGCAAGTTTTGTTAACCCCCTTCTCATATATTGCTTCATGCTTAAAACTCATGCTTCTATGTTGAAAATCGATGATTTCCATCTCTTTTTACCATGTTCTTCTAGGGTTTTGGTTTCTTGATGTTTTACCTTCTCTATAAGATCTAGTTTGGCTACCTATACAACTTCAAATCTGACATTGGATCAAATGGTGTTTTCTCCCTCTCCCTCTCTCTTCAATTATCTCGATCAGTTTGATGATGTGGCAATTTCCTATTGGCCAGTATTGAAAATTTCATATCTTCTTATCCACTTATCCAATTTTGACAAATAAATATGTTTTGGAATTGAAAAATTAATATATATCTAATAAGAATATTTTAAAGGTCTTATTTAATGGTTTGACGAAGGGTGATTTTTGTAAAATGAATTTAATGCATAAAATCCATAAAAATTACATCTTAATCATCATAAGTCCGAAATTAACATAAAATATATTTTCTTTGTCAGGAGAACCTAATAAGTGCATTGGTGATATTTTCAAAAGCTAAATCCGAATTTTTCTAAAAAGTTCTGAAATTAGGGTTTCTATACATTAATGTGCACTATGTACTCTAATACATGTTAATACATTGAAAATAGGCAAAGTGGAACTTGTACTCGATTAAAGTGGTGAAAGTTAGTAATTGATATCAGTAAGAGAGGTATGTGCATTTACACCTTAAGTTGGAAATAATTGTGCCTTAACCTGTTTTTGTATAATGAGGCTTTATAAAACCCTATTTCATATACTCTTGAATCTTTTGCTATACTTTCCTCATAAATCAGTTTTGGAACATTATTCTTGGGTATTGGTAATGCCATGCTTACTGATTCATATGATTATTCTTGCCATGACTACTTTTTTTAGCATGTGGAGTTTTGTTCTATTTAATTTAAAATAGCGGTACTTATGTACAACCACCCACAGAGGGCATGTAAATAATCGCCCTGGGGAATGTCTTATTCTCCCCATAATATTGTAGGTGACTCGGAATGACTTATTCTCCCCTCACATAAGATTAGAGGTCTGGTAGGTGCCTCAACCCTACTTAGTTAGGTAGACATAATTATCTTACATGCAAATATTTTTTTATTATATTTTTTAATGGCAAGCTTCTTTGTTTTATAGCCTCATACTATTGTTATCTTCATCATATGATAAACCCTATCCTATTTTTATTTGCTTTACTTATCTTGAGAACCTAGACTAGTTTTGTGACACATACTATTATTCCCTTTCCCTTTTTCCTGGGTGCCTTCCCAACCACCCAGGTGTTGAGCAAGGTGATGGATAAGACAAGGAAGATATTAGCTTTTGGCTTGGACTCAGTTGATGGAGATGTTGCTTGGAGACAAGATTGTAGTAGTCTAGGCTTCCCTCTATCTAGATCCTGATTGTGCGTCTTGATGTAAACAATAATCAGATAATTTGATGTATTTTTGTAAACCTTTTATGAAATTGAATATAGTCAGTTATTGTTTTATTCCGTTGCTTTCTAATGGTCTTTTGTATATCAATGTTTAATAAATTTGGAAAATTTATGCCCATTCCATCATATATACCTCTCAGAGTGTTTGAAATGGATGTCAATTCTTTAAATTTTTCGTAAAGAGGTGATTTCACTCCTTTACAACAAAGGTGTCCTTGAAGATTAAAGTGTGAAATTCAAAGTGCAAGCAAAGCCTCCAACACGACCAATGTAACATGGAACGACCATGTTGAAAATGTCAAAATCACAGGGAAATTTTTAGTTTTGAAGCATGTGCATCCAACCCTATGATACAGCCGTGTTGCCTAGAAAAGACGTGTTGCCGCCCTCCACTATGGCTGTGCTACACAGCATGGTAGTGTTGCCACCTATCCACCACGCCTGAGAGATCTTGAAGTCACACTAGAGATAGGACAATTTCATGCTTGAGACAGGATGTTTAGAGGTTTAATTTATGCCCATTGAAAATTTTTCCCATGTGGGCCATAGGTAACTTACATCAACAATTATAGTTGGGGCAGTAGGATTGGATGAAATATGGGTACACACTATGTTGATAGACAACAACATGATGATTACACATCATGTAGGATGAGACCATGGTGTTTTGATGATGTACATGCCATGTGGAAGGACTAACGTCATGTTGACTGATGACTGGACATTTTGGAAGGAAGTTACACAACGTGTGGGTTGGAACACAACGTCTGAATGTTGTTCATGAATGTGACCACAAATGATATGTAGCATTCTGAAATGACATAGTGTCTGAAGGTATACATCATGTACTTTGACTACATGCAACGTGAATATTTAGGGATATGTTCATTGTTGCTCCCGATGACACGTGTACTTAGGAATGCATGGCATGTTGAATGGTGCTAATTGGCAACTGGGACTGAATGACACACCATGTACTTGGGACTACATGATGTGTGGTGAAATGACACAGTGTGTGAAATGGATACACGTGTAATCATAAATCTAAACTTGTCAGAGAAAGATGGCAGCGCCAACACAACATGTGATTTGGGTACACGTTGTGTGATGATCTATTGGAGAAAAAATAGTGACGAAGATGGCACGTTTGGGATCAGGAAGTTGTGAGAGACCACCAGCCTTGACTTGCAGACTTGTTAGGGACGCTTCAGCAAGACAAACTGGTGAAGATGAGACCCAAAGATGATAAGGACATGATGATTGTTTGAAGAAGCCATGGTGTTGACAATGTTGTTTTGGTTGTACTTGTTGTAGACGAGGACGATCTTGGAGAGGATAATTCTTGCTAAGGTCTTAGCTATAATTGGAAATGGTGTCTGCTATGGCCCGAGCCTTGATTGGTGGAAGCTAATCTACTGAGACAACAACTTTCATTTTTGTTTGCACTCCTGATAAGGTTCATGATGGAAACCATGAGCAACATATGATGAAGGAGGGATGACTATAACATGGGAGATGTCAACTTCTAAAGAGATTGAGATGATGGAGACAATAAAGGCCAAGTCTTGGATGATGGAGAAAATGAAGATGGATATGCGGGTAGCCAACCATGATGAAGGTTTCCAAATTTTGTTGCCGATAGAGAAGTCATGCGGGTAGCCAACTAGGACAATAGTAGCCGCACACGGGTGGAGGTGTCTTTCTTCCTTTCTAGGTTTGGGTCCCTGAATAGGCTACTGTGATACCATGTTTGATATAATGAATAAGAAAATATATTGACAAAGTATTCATGATGTGTTTGATATAAGAGAGACCCTCTCCTATATCTTGAAGTGGTGGACACAAACGCAATCCTGACGAGACTCCACTAGGCTGACTAACTTATTAGACTCTAACTTATATGTGCATATCAACACATGCCTGTATTACATGACTTGGTACCATGTTGGAAATAATGAATAAACATATTTTGGCAATGTATTCACAATGTATTTGATACAAGAGAGACACATTTATATAGGTGTGATGGACACAATCCCAAATCTAAAAGAACTCTATAGGACTGACTTGACTTATTAGATTCTAATATCTATGGGCTTATGACACATGATCATATTACATGACTTATATCTTATTTTGCTTCTAACATGAAGTAAATTAAACTATATTGTCAGAAACTCAGCACACACAATAACATCAACACTATACATCCTTTTTCAAAAAAAAAAGAGGATGAATATGGTGTGATCCGTAGAAGCCAAAGGCAACAAGATTATGATATCTTGCTAAACCAAGCCTTTGTTTAGCTAGAGTCGGTAAATATCTTTTCTATTCCATGCACTTTATTCCCCTTGAGTAACAAATCCAAGAGGTTGCTCCACATAAAGTTCTTGCCATTAGTTTAGAAAATCAATTTTCACATCTATCTATATGGGTGTGCAATCACGACTAATAGCTAGTAAAATTGAAATCGATGAAGAATTCAATCTATAATCCACACAATCTGTTTGAGTATATGTGGCAACCAAGCATAGCTTCTGATCTTATAAACTGTCCAATTAGTTTGATAACGGATAGTAAAGACCGAGTAGCATTTCACATGATTAGGTTCAATAGGGGTATTTGCGACTTCCCAAGTGATAATATCTTATTGCCTTGCATTTCCTCTTCCATGTCCTTAAATCAACCACGATGAAAGATATACACATCTTTTAGAATTAGAAAAGGAAAAAAAAAGTAGATGCTCTTGTACATAATATGTCCACACTTGTCAAACCAATAGAGTGCAGGTGTAAATTCAGCAGTAGAAATGTGTTTGTCTTTCCTAAATTCAAGAAAAAAAATAGATATTACAAAAATTATAACCTTCATGGTTGTACCTCTATTTGAGCCTTGCATTACATGTTATTAACTCTTCATTTTTCTTTAACTTAGCTTATCACATGTTCCCTTTTTGGGGGTGAACCCAGCGTGTGTCTCCTTGTAGTAAGAACTATGGTAATTACAATGCTTCTAGATAAGTAATTGTATAGTGGGTGGGGGTAGAAAAAGAGAGAGAAAAAGAGCTAGTTGTACATCAAACTGGAATCCCTCATGGTGAGCTTCCACAAAATCTTAGAGGTCCTAGAAGAATTAGAAAAGATTTTTTGTTCCTATCTATAGATATATGTTTATGTTTCACTAAGTGTCATGTGTCTAGTATGTGCCTCACTTATGTTTTTACTTGTGTGGTTTAGTCCCATATTGCTCATCTCTATTTTTGTATCTCCTCTCTTATCCTATATATGAGAATGCATTGTAAACCTTTTTAGTCATCCAATACATTTCTCTTCTACCTTGTATATGATATTGAGAGCAGGTTCTTTTTCCCCATGCAAATTCCCACCCTAACCCCTTTTTTCCCCATGACCTAAGCCCTCCCCCCTCCCGCCGCCACCGCATCCTGTGCAAATCTTTTTTTTCGTATGACAGAGTAGGTTCGTTTATCAAATTATCCTGCCCGTAGAAGATCTCTTTTGACTTGATGTATCAGATCTACAATGGTGCTCTACTGCCCCGTAGTGGGTTGCTTCAAATATATTGATCTCTGTTGTTACTGCATCGATTGGCTTCCTTCTGCTTCAGCTTCATATCTGTTCACCATGGCCTCTGTTGAGCCACCTCGTCGCCTATGTGTTACCACAGTTAAACTTGATGGCTCCAACTATCATCTCTACTTGGCCTCCTTTGTCTTGTATGTCAAAGCACAACACCGTCATTCTCATATCACTATTAAACCTCCCACAACCCCTACTGCTATGGTAGATGAGAAAAGCAAGCAAGCTTATGCACAATGGTCCAAAGATGACTCTGGGGTTATGTCATGGATTCTTAATAGCACCGAGCCACGGATCAACCAATTGTTATGTTGTTTTCATGATGCTAAGGGAATGTGGGATTAACTATCTCACGTATATTCCCATCAGTAGAATCCCAAGAGAGTTTTTGAAATTTTCAAAAATCTGGAAAAGAAGGAATTTTCCTCTGACACTCCTATTGAAGACTTCTACAATCAATGATCTGTCCTATGGAATGAATATGAAATATATCACCCCTTGGCAGCCAACATCAAAGAAGCCCAGAAGCAACTTAATAAATTACAACTAGTCCAATTTCTGGCTGCCCTTCCTTCTTCCTTCTCAGGGGTGGTCAACCAGATTCTATCCAGTGGCCCACTACATACTATTCGAGACATCCTCAAGTGAGTTCAAAGACTTCCATCTACAACCTTCACTCCTGTAATCGAACACCCTGCTCTGGCTATTTGCACCACTGAATCTAGTCATGGATGAAGATGCAATTATGGTCGTGGAGGATGTCTCCCTCCTAACGGTGGTTGCACATCTTCTACTTCTCCTGCTACTGGTAATAGACAATTTGTTGGTCCTCTCTTCTGCAACTTCTGTGGCTGTGAAAATCACAATGAAGATCGATGTTGGATCAAGCATGGTAAACCTACTTGAGTAAACCAAGCATCCACAATGACTTGCACTGATACTACACCTGAATAGCCATCTTCTACACCTTCAACAGAGTGGCTTCACTCAGAGTTCAAGAAATTCTTTCACAAACGCATGACTCATCTTTCCTATATGTCTTCCATTTGATCTTCTGCCTTGCTAGCCTCTTCTTTTGCTGGTAACAAGAAAGAGTGCACTGACTCTGGTGCATCGATTCACATGGCCGCTGACATAAAATTATTTTCTACCCTTAATAAAAGCATGCAGATTCCACCTGTTACTGTCGGTGATGGTTTTTATGTTCATGGCATAGGCACTATTCCATGGTCTCTAAAGTTGCATCTGAAATCTATTTTATATATCCCAAAATTTCCTGTTAACTTGCTTTTTGTCAGTAACATTATAAAAAATCTTCAGTGCTCCATTAATTTTGATCCTTCTGGTTGTGTTTTAAGGGATCTCCACATGAAGATGAGGACTGGTTCGGGCCATGAGGGACCAGACAGACTCTACTATCTGGATGGACCACCAGCGGTGTCTGCTCTTTTTTTGACATCAGTAATGGGACTCCAGTGGCACTACTGGCTTGGTCACCCCTCTGTAGTAAAGTTGAAGCACTTATTTCCTATTTTATCTGGAAAAAACCTTTTTTTGTGAATCTTGCCAGTTCGGTAAACAAACTCATATTGTGTTTCCCGCTAAGAAAGATATTGGTTCTAAAGCAATTTTTGATATTGTTCATGCAGATATTTGGGGTCCATTTTTTGTCCTAGCCATTCTGGAGTTAAATACTTTCTGACCTTTATTGATGATTACTCATGTGCTACTTGGCTATTTTTACTAAAAGATTGCTACACGGTTTTGGATCATATTAGTGTTTTTTTCTCTGAAATACAGACACAGTTAATCAAAGGCATTAAGATTTTACGCACCGATAATGCCCTGGAATTTATGCACAAACTAGTGACATCTTTTTGTTCTATCTGTGGCACCCTACACCAAACTACCCACCCCTACACTTTACAACAAAATGGAGTTGCTGAAAGAAAAAAAGCCACCACTTATCAGAAGTTGCTCGCACTTTACTTCTTCATTATAAAGTTCGTCACTGTTTTTGGCCTGAGGCTATTTCTACGGTGCGTTATATTATCAATCGCATGCCATCTTTTATTTTGCACAATCAAATTCCTTACAACATTCTTTTTCTCGATGCACAACTTTTCTCTGTTCCCCCATATTTTTGGGTGTACCTGCTTTGTGAAAAACCTACGCCTGGGGCTAAAAAAACTGGATCCTCACTCCAC
This sequence comes from Alisma plantago-aquatica, assembly GCA_963693085.1. Classification (NCBI taxonomy): domain Eukaryota; kingdom Viridiplantae; phylum Streptophyta; class Magnoliopsida; order Alismatales; family Alismataceae; genus Alisma; species Alisma plantago-aquatica. The sequence continues at coordinate 1,000,344,423 of OY856412.1, forward strand.
CAAGTGTATTTCTCTGGGATATTCTAGGATCTAGAAAGGTTATCGTTGTTTGATCCTATTCTGAAGCAATGGTGAGTGAGTGCTGATGTAGCATTTTTTGAGCATATGCCATATTACTCTAATGATGGAGCATCACTCTCTAGTGATATATTGGTACCCACAATGTTGCTTGATGTTGTTGAGATTTTGCCATCTTCTTAACTACCTAAATCCTGACAACTGCAAGTGTACAAGTGAAGAAATAAGATAAGTACTCCCTCCATGGCCCCTCCACAACCAATTCCTCCTTTTGTGGATGATCATATAACCACTGAGGTAACTTCTGACTTGCATCTGCCTATCAATCAGCACAAAGGTGTTTGTTCCTGAATGAAACATCCTATTATCTGTTTCTACTCATCCTACATGGAAATAGGCAATGGAACATGAAATTCAAGCACTCTCTGATCGCCAGACATGGGAGCTTGTAGATCATCCTCCTTCCTACCCTACTATTGGATATCATTGGGTCTTTACCATTAAATATCAACCATATGGTACAATCGAGTGGCTGAAAGCTCGTCTTGTAGAGAAGGGCTATACACAAACAGATGGTGTGGACTACTTTGAAACCTTTTCTCCTATAGCCTGATTAGATTCTATTTGAATCTGGATTCTTGTTGCTGTCCACAAAGAATGACCCCCATTTCAGTTCGATGTCAAAAATGGATTTCTTTATGGAGACTTGCAGGAAGAGGTTTACATGGAGCAACCACTGGGGTATTTTTCTTAGGGGGAGTCCTCACAAGTTTGTAAATTGAGAAAGGCCATCTATGGATTAAAGCAGAGCCCTCGTGCTTGGTTCGACAAGCTTAGTCAAATCTTAGTAACTTTTGGCTTTCGTCGTTCCCATTCAGATCATCTTGTGTTAATATGCAAAATAGAGACATGGCTAGTCATTCTTATTGTCTATGTTGATGATATTATCTTATCTGGCAATGATACCTTGGGCATTCAGACTACTAAAACTTACTTGGAAAACACTTTGTCACCAAAGATCTTAAAAGCTGAGATATTTTTAGGCATTGAGGTATCCAGATCATATGCAGGGTTGTGCCTTTCCTAGTGGAAATATGTCCTTGATGTTTTGTAGGAAAGTGGTATGCTTGGCTGTAAACCAGCCAACATCCCTCTTGACCCAAATATGGATTAGTATGATGAAAACTCTCCCCCTTATGTTGATCACCACAATTCAAAATACTTGGTCACAAGCTTATTTATCTCACTATCACAAGAGCTGACCTTACTACTGTTATAGGATTCATAAGCAGGTATCTTGACAAACCATGATAGTGCCATTGGGTCATTGTGTGTCAAATCTTGCGCTATCTTAAAAGCTCTCCATGAAAAGTCTTATTATATAAAAGAATGGCCATTGCAATCTCTTAGGTTTTTTAGATTCTGACTATGCAGAATGTCGATCTAATCGTAAATCTACATCGGGCTATTGCATATTTGTGGGTGGCAATCTAATTACTTAGCAAAGAAAAAAGCAAACTATAGTTTCCAGGTCCAATGCAGAGGCAGACTATCGAGCCATGGCCCACACTGCATGTGAACTTATGTGGGTCCAGAGTCTTCTCAAGGAGTTTGGCATATCCTATCCCAATCATATACCAATGTTTTGTGACAACAAGGCTTCTATTTTTATTGCAAGCAACCCAACATTTCATGAAAGGACCAAACATATCGAGGTCAATTGCCACTTTGTTCGTGAGACTATTCTTTCTGGTCATATCTGTATTCCATATCCCAACACTAAGCAACAAGTAGAGGACATCTTCACCAAAATTCTTCTACAAGCTCACTTCTAGACTTTAGTAGGCAAGCTAGGCATGTTAGACATCTACACTCCATCTTTAGGGGGAGTATAGAGATATGTTTATGTTTCACTAAGTGTCATGTGCCAAGCATGTGCCTCACTTATGTTTTTACTTGTATGGTTTAGTACCATATTGCTCATCTCTATTTTTGTATCTCCTTTTTTATCCTATATAAGATAATGCACTATAAACATTTTCACTCATCCAATACATTTTTCTTAAACCTTCTATGCTATCTAACCAAACCAAATAAAGAGAAATACATAAAACTGTTTGTTCATAACTAAAAAACTTTAAACATTCATCATCTCCAAGAGTTAGATCAAAATTCCTATTGTAGAGACTCCAGATATCTTTTGTATATTCATAGCCGGAGAATTGATGTCTCTTACTCTCTTATGCCTTCAAACATAGGATACACCTCAAGGCCAAAAAATAACCAAACCTCTACAAAACATCAAGAATGGGAAGCCTATTGAGATAAAGCCTCCACATAAAGACTAATACCCTTCTAGGAATAGCACTACTCCAGATCCACTTACCCCGACAATCAACCTTAGAGTGATGAATTTTGCAGATCTCCCTCATGTCTTTTCTCAAAATCTTATGCTTATCATTCAAAGTAATATAACATGAAACATTACTAACATGATTTGTAACACTATTCAGAAACAATTTAGCACTTTTAGCTCCTAGTGACCTCTGGGAAAATCCATTTGTTATCTCCAACACAGAGGTTGAGTTTACTATTCAAGCCTTTCCAAGTCTACAATCTATATACCAATTGACTATCAGCATTGTCCATCAGAGTGGATTTACCAGGACACCACAGATCAATTCATAAAAGAAAATTGTCACCTCCTAACCTTGATATTGTATCACTGGAATGATAAAACTTCACATCTTAAGTAACATCTTCTACATCCACGAGGCAAAAGCCTTAGATTTGACATACCAAATAGAGGAGTTTGAAATATATTTCTCATTGATCCACTTAACCTGTAACCAATTTTCATGATTGGCAAAGTCTCAGAGATTCTTGAGCATACCAGCCCTGGACCAGTCATTGAAATGTCTAATCCTAAGCCCCCCTCCCTCTTTGGCATACAAATGTTGTCCCAGAAAACCATGTGTAATTTTATTTTATCATCTTGTTCACCCCAAACAAACCTCCTGATGATTTTCTCTAACTCATCAATCACAAAACATAGGGCAAGGGAAAATGTAGCAGCGGTCCAGAACATATAAGACTATAGTGGAGAGTGCAAGTTCCACCCTCCCAACCATGGTGAGTAATCTTCCCTTCCAGACATCTAATTTTGTATTCATTCTATCAACTACAGGGGAGAACATCCCTTTAGTGACACTTCTTGTACACAAAGGGTAACCCTAGGTACTTCACATGTAGTATAGTAATGGGGATATCCAATCCTACCAGGCATCTTCACTTTGTTAGATATTAAACAAAGTTGTATATGAAAACTGCAATGATATTTTCTCTGTGTCTCATGATATAGTAAGACTGTGTAATGATGAAGTGATGACAAGGGCTTTGAGATTCAGTAAAGTCAATTCAAAATTCAAATACAGAAACAAAATTTGCACACAAACATGCATAATTGACCACGACTGACTATTTCACCTAGTTCACCCATTGCAATGATTTAATTTTACATAAGCTTTATTAACCTTGAGCATATACACAAACTTATGCATTGGCGCACGCATCTTGAGCATCAAACACAAGAGTCAAGAATGAACAAAATAACCATGCTCAAATACCTAAATTCAACATAAAACATAAGATATTATGCCCTGTATGTGCTTGTCTGAGAACAACTATAACTTCATAATCTTAAGTGACAATTGAAGAACCGACTCAAATGCTCCTAGTGCAACTCACCCATTCCAAACTTATTTCTCATGCCTTAAGCATTGAGCATGCATATCCAAGCTAGGATATTTGAGAATTTATAGAAAATTGAGATCAATGTTGGCTCACAAAGGGAAAAGCCTTGCAACCAAAGTACTAAAATTTTATTAATGTGTTCCAAATACAAGATACAATCCCAAAAATCTTAAATAACAAGTCAATTACAAATCTCAAATCAAGCCCAACCAATGGCCCATCCATCTTATTGATGAATACTAGACAACATCCACTTTTATCCACTTAAAAAGAATAATTTTCAACCGTAGACTTCCATTTTTAGAAATTCACCTTAATAAACTTTTAAATTGGAGTGCCTCCTCTACACAAAAGACCCCAAAATCATGCCACACACAACAAGGTAGTAGAGAAAAGGCAAGTGCAACATCCAAATTGTAAGGCTCTTTTTGCTTCTTGGCTTTTCTTAGTCCATGATATGAGGTACACAGTCTCACTTGCTTCTCAAATTTTGTATATTAACTAGTATTATCACTTAGGTACCTATTTTAATCCCTTTCTTGGTATTTATTTTAACTGGTAGGCCATACCATCTTCACACATGTGACCTAAGGCGCCTAACCCTTCCAAATGACATGTGACATGTGTATGCTTTACATCTTTAGTTTCCATTCTCTACCATTGGCATTACATATTGGGCTTAGGCCCATATATGTTCTCCTTGCTTATTTGGTAATGAACATTAGTGGATCCATGTACCATTTAAGTATCTATTTTATCCCTCTTCTCTATTATCCTCCTATTTATCTGAGTCTCTTCTAATTTGTAAACACATTTTGGTGAACGTGAAATATCTCTTAACCTATTCACATGGTATCAAAGTAAAACTAGTCTCCCTCTCAAATTATCCCTAATCCCTTCCCACTTCTTCCTTGCAACCACTCCTCCCATCTCCATCCATGCTTCTTGTATTATTCATGATGCAAGCATTCTTCACGCCGAAAGCATTGTTCACATTGGAAGTATTATTGACACCAAAAGTGTTGTCCATCTTTCCTTTGATGATTTTCATAGCATTATCAAAGTTTCTACTCTCCATCCCTTCCCTATTCCGCCCTTTGTAACTCTCTTTCTACAAACAAACAAAAAAATAAAAGAGCTTTAAGCAACAAAAACAAACAAAGGGGCAACTACATTGTTCTTTTCTCCTTGTGTGGTTGCCCTATCAGGGAGCACTTCATCTTCTAACTAAGAGGTTGTGCTTTGATATTACAACACATTTTAATGAATCACTTAAAGTTAGTGATCTCGTCAGGTATCACTTTGTATCTTCTCCTTTTATTCGGTGCTCCTTCTGAAACCAGTATCATACTTAGTACATCAACCATATGCTTACATTATGGTAGTATATCATTCTCTATTATTGTGCTATAGCTTGGTATTTTATGTTTATGTCTATCAATAAAGTTGTTCTAACATCTATGGTCTTTTATAACGACTCGTCTACCAAATCAATTTTCAAATTAAAAGTACAATCACCTACTCTAGATAAATGTTATCTACACATTTCTTGAATCTAGGAGCAAGTTGAAATACATCATCTTCGATCCATCATAGAAATCAAAGGATGTCCAACAAGTCGTATTCTTCATCGGCTCTAGGGTAGCATGGATCCTCAAATCATCATGAAATACATGTTTCGCAATAATGTGAAAAATATGTTGGACGAAATGAAGGAGTTCTACACTCAGGAGCAAAATCATCTTTACCTTTATAAAAGAGGACCAACTCTTCTCATAGCATTAGGGAGATCAACCTCGTAATGTCTTCTCTGAATCCATAAAGGAATTGGTGAATCAACTTAATTACTTCTCTTTTTCAACTGGTGGATGTCACCAAAGAGTGGGATGCTATTCTTACCATCCAATTTCCAAACATTCTTTGTCCTTATTATGTTGTGTTATGTCACCTACTCCTAGGTGAGACCTCCTTACCCTTCATAGAGAAAACATATGTGATACTCTCCCACTTTGATATGTCATCATCTACTGTGCATCAGTTCATCCCTTGAGGCACAGGTTGCACCTATCACAGTGGCACACAAAACTAGATGTGGACATGGACAACAACCCTATTGTTCTTGGTTTCAATACTCAAGTAAGAGTAACACACCACAAAAGTAGTATGACTCAGTTTGGTAAAGGTAGAGGTCTCTCTCTTATGAGTATCTGACCCAGGAACTAGCATGCACAACTAATATTACCATGATTACAATGGTAATCTCCCACATGTCTCTCACCAAAAATGAGTATGAGCATCTCCTCTATGTCTCTCGAAAAAGTGGATCTTCCAGTTCCATGTCCAACCACTCAATGTCACCTTTACCTACTCTGACAACTTTAATTAGTCCTTTGATGATTCTCCAGTATACTTGTCACATGTTTCATCATGTTCTCATCTCATTGTTGTAACTAAGGTAATATTGGGTCATCCATGTTGGATTCCTACTCCAATTCGATAGTACACTCTAGTGCCACTCAACACACGATCAGTGTGTAACACCTTCTCACCTCCTATGACATTCCTCACACACATATCACCTTGGAATATAGCTCGGTTGAAACTATTACACAAAGTGGCTTTGTTCTGCTCACATCCACAATCAGATTCCTTTTTTTTACATTATGTCCTCAATTTCCCCATAATCTACTTTTTTTAGCAAAGCTTGTCTTTTTATAGGTTTCATCATGATCTCATCTCATTGTTGTAACCCAAGGTAATATCGGGTCATCCATGTTGGCTTCCCACTTCAATTGGATTGTACACTCTGATGCCATTCAACACATGACCAATATGCAACACCTTCTCACAACCTCTGATCTCCACATTCCTCAAATGTGTATCAGTTGAAACTGCTAAATCAAGTGTTTTTGTTCTGCCCACATCCACAATCACATTCCCTTTTTACTTTATGTCCCCAATTTTCTTCATAATTTACTTTTTATAGAAATCTTGTTGATTTCCTTGAATACTATCTCACTTTTGTCCTTCTAGATTTGTCATGCAGATTTGATTAATTTCATGTTGATTTGACAAGGGACCTACTCCGGTGACCTCTACAACCTTTGTGTACATGTACCATCACAATCTATTGTCCTTATTACCACTTACCAACATGCTTCTACAACAACACAACCATTTTTGCCATCCTTCTTGAAATGAACTTATATTTATTATCTTAAGAGAGACACCTATGATCTTAGATGACTCTTCCTTTGACTGCTTATGATTCCTTTTATAGCTACACATTTTTTTGTTTTCTTTTAGAGCAATTTACTTGTAAGGATCGATATCGTGTATCAGGTTTTTTGGTTTATGATATATGAGAACAAGGAGATACACTTTCAACAATAAAAGAAGTCCCCTCTCATGCTCGAGATCATATGAACCTCAATTAGAGCCACTCCTACTAGTTTGCGAACATCTTCAATCAATTAAGATCTAATACTCAACAATACATCTCAGTATGCATGTCTATATATCCAACTTGCCAATATATTGTCTGTGCCTAATCTTTAATGTTTAAGTCATAAGTATTGTTGAGCATTATTTTGAAACTTGGCTTATGTTTTCATTTGATCAATGTGATAGTATACCACTTTGATCATCAGTTGCATGTGTTTTAAAGCTATTATTTATAGAAATTCATGTATCTAATTGATTAGTTGACTAATTAATAAATCTAGCAAGCTTACTAATAAAAAGATGTATTTAATCTAATATATTTTGTTTCTTGGTACGATGTCATACTTTTTGTTGCTTTTTTTGGATGTTCACTATAAATATCTCTTCATATAGGGGGAAGTTCTAGATTCTTGTATAATCATAAGTAGCATACCTCAAAGAAAGGGCTAAAATTGTTCAATCCTTCAAACATGTTTAATTGTTCTTCTGATTATCTATCAATTTAACAGCCTCAACAATCAAGTACCAAAAGAAGTGTATCTAGGATAAACTAATATTCACATATGTTCTTTATAACATACAAAGAAACTTCTTCATCATCTATTTGATGTGTTTGGAAATCTACAAAAATAATAATGAATACCATATATATTTATGACTCTAAAGGTGTGCCATATACTTCTTTAATTGTAGTTCATTGTTGCAACATTTTTAGTTTAGTATTCATTTTCTTGTTTTAACTATCTGACGATTACAACATTGTGTGACTAGCAACACTGAAAGTGAAACCCATGGAGAATTTATGAGAAGGATGCAAAACAAAATGTTATATATCAACAATGCTGATGCTTCATCTAAATTTTTATTTTTGTTAGGAAGATATTCTAAACAAATTGTATTATCACAATGTCTCTCTATTTATAAGATAGCTATAACACCATTATTTAAATAACTATATGAACTCCTCATTTATGGTTTTGCCATATATTCATAGGAATGAAAGCATGAAAACATTATTCATATCTCTTTAGCTATCAAGATATGCTATTAAGAAGTGAGAAATGTTAATGAAGAAAGTAAGTAAAGCTAGGGTTACTCACATTATATGGATATATTCATCATTACATGTGTCCACAAGTGTAAATACAATGGCAAACATACCAAACAACAAAGAGCAGGTCCCACATTCAATTCACAAAAAATAGGTATGCACTAACATAGTGTGTCGGTGGCGGTAGGGGACATGTCATATTAGATTCCAAATCAGTATTGTGTTTTTTCCATCGACACATTGCAATAGTTGTTGATTTAACTACCCATCTTGTTAGGCATCCATGGGGCTCTAAAGGTCCTAGGGGGATTTCTTCCCCTTTTGGATTTCCATACATACATATGAATAGACGCATGAGAGAATTAGTCCAGAGGAGGTCCTAGAATGAACTTCTCTAGAGTGAAATATCCTTGAGTGTGCCTAGCATGTTGGTGTAGTTTGAGTTTTGGGACTCTAGACTTCATGGAATTGGCTTGCATAACCCATCATAATTGTCCTTTCAATGCCCGCCTAATCATGTGAGAATGGGGGAAGAATTATTTCCTTTGAACTTGACAAACATATGTAATAAATACATACAGTAGTGAATTAACTAGCCTATAAGAAGGAAGTACTAGGATCAAGGAAGCACAAACAGTTCATTGAGGTTCATGTGTCTGTATTTAACACATGTTGACTTCTATGACACACCTTGAAACATATTGGCCACTCCTAAGTCATGTCATATCCATGTCCAGTGCACACTACTTTTTTGGAAAATGGCATGGTGAAAATATGCTATTTTTTGGTAAATATTGTGTGTGTTATTTCCTCTTATTCACTTTCTACCCTTATGTCGATGTCAAAAAAAAACATAGAATAACCACCCATTCACTATAGATCTAGGATATAGAGCCAAAACAAAATCTAAGCACAATAATCATTGCCATATTTTATCTTTTACATATATTTCCCGTTGAGTCGAACATACCTTGTAAGTCATTTTTGTTCCCGTACTTCTCATCAATTATAGATAGTAAATATTTGATGTAGTCTAGACAATAGGACATATTGACATGATCAATGAATCAAGATTACAAGAGTTTAAATGGATTATTAATGTAATTATATTGTAAAGATTTAAGTAAAAGTTACACTTGTACTACAATCTATCTATATTCTTGTGACTAGCATATACATCTTTCATCCTTTCCTCATGTATGTGTCCTACATTTTTAGATATTGGTGTGTCATGTGTCTAGATTTGTGATCAGGTTCATGTCTAAAGTTGTATATGTGCATCCTAACCTAGGATCCAATTTCTCTTAACAAATGAACTATTTTTGTGTATCCTAACCAAGTATTTCTATTCATCCATATGAAGATTTTGCTTGTTTACTATATTATGCCTATGTTGTCACAATTTTGGCATGGAAGTCCTCGACATTTGATTGTTAGGACCTTTTTTCTCAAATAATCTACATTTGTGGAGCCCACGAGCTTTTTTACATCTTTTCTCGTACAATTGGTTGTATAGATCATACATTCATTCTCATAATTTTCTTGTTTTTTGATATTTGTTCTTATATTTTTGTGTCTATGTTAACATTAAGTTATTGGGTATAGGGATTAGGCCTTATAATTTGTATTATACTTAAGTGAACCCATATACCACTTAAGTATTTGCTTATCTCTGCTACTCTCTCTACTATATATAGAAGCCTCTTGTAAACCTTCATTGTGTTAATGAAATTTCTCATCTAATTATTTCACATCGTATTCGAGTAACTTTCTTTCGGACCTCCTCCCTGGTTTAGAGCAACTTTCTTTAGGACCTCCTCCCTACCTAGAACCCTAACAACCAACCTCTCCTTTCCCTCTCTCATCTACTTCCATCTTCCCTAGTCATTGTCAACCCTTCCTTCACCTTTCTCCTCTAGTGCAGACAACAATAGTAGCACCACCGATGGGAGTTTCTTCTATCTACAGTTTAGGGCCCATCGGTCACTGCCACACTGTAGCAACAACTGCCAAAGTCGTCATTGCCTACAACAACAACCAGGGACCCCAGGGGCAGCTTGGTCAATGACTAGGAAAGCACAACAATCATCTACAGACTACAACCGCCTCTTAGAGATGTTGCCTCCTCCCTTTGCAGTGAGCAACCTCTTATCCTTCCTACTTCATTTGTACCTCTTTCACATATAAAAAAATAAACAACAAAAAAAAATAAAAGATCTATTTGTATATAAAAACAAAAAGGCAAAAGAGGTAGATCACATATTTCTTTTACCTCTTCATGTAGTTCCCCTATACACATGGATGAGTAATCACTATTTTAACAAGGGGATATATATGTTCTTTTATCATGATGCATAATTCATATGATCCTCTCCTACACTACCATCACTTATGGTAATGCTTACCTTCTTTCTTTCTTACCAGGTTTCCTCTTTCACTGTAGCACTTTATCACTTTTAGAGTTTGTTGATATAACCCTAGTTTAGGTCTTCACCTTGTGTTTTTTTTCTCCTTTTTCACATCTAGATGCTTCATAATGCATGTTTTATTCACAAAAAGTGGTTTTATTATCAAATGCACTTATGGGTGCTTTTGCATGCTTTGTATGTACTTTGAAGACAAATTGATGGAAGAAGAGGAGAGAGATGATCTCAAGGACTCCAACATGCATGGAGGAACACAAGGAGTCATAAAGGTCAATTCCAACCTACCCCCAAGTGTCTAAGAATCGTTGATCTAGCTTTGAATCAAGTGCAGTAGATTACCCTCCAAAAAGGTTGTTCTAGGCTTATAATAATAATGCTACATTGATCAAGCACCCCCTAAAAGTCACATTTCACCGACATGTTCTCAATTCTTCCACCATAGATGTTCTCACTAGAATGGACATTTTATTCAGCATGCCTGAACGAATGTTCTAGTTCCAGAATGACTATGGTGACTTACTTAGGGCGCACCCTCCCATCTACCAATTAACCAAGCCTAATCCACTTCCACGATTATTTCTAGCACCATGATGGCTCCACCCCCACAAATCCACAACTGTGGTGGAGGCAAAATGCTTGTACTGCCTCCAACCCTATGTTGCCCTACACAAATTTTTCTAAACTACCCCCACTTAACCCTAGCCCCCGTATATAAGCCTTAATGGCAGTTGGGGGCAGAATGGATCTAGTGCTAGCATACATTTTGTCACCTCCCACTCACCTACACATTCCCACTCCCATTTCACCTCTTCCACCTCCAAAAACCTAGCTTTCTAGGGTTTTGGCCATTTCCATCCATTTCCAGTGCTCTTGGACCTTAGAGGAGGGTGGAGTGTTGCTATCTACAGCTGGACATGAAGAAGAAGTCTTCATCAACATTCATGAAATTTTACTTATCTACTCATTACATACATTTCTTTGATCTTTCTTGCATCATGTATAGCTAAGCCCCCCTTGGTGAGATGGGTGGGGGAACATTATTTTGATATCACTAGATTTGTGGGTAGCATGGAGCCTCAAGTTGTTGTGAAAGACATTTTCATCGTAATGCTAAAGCAATGTGGCAAGAAATGAGGGAGTTATACACTCAAGATAGTATTTTTATCCACCTATACAATATCATGTATAAAATTTCTCTGAACAATAGGATTACTGGCTTCTTGATGTGTAGCACAACTCCATGAAAGCATTAGAAAATTACCTTAATCATTTCTCACCACAATATGGATGTTACCAAAGAGTGGGATAATATTCTCTCAAAAAGCTTTCTGCATAGCCTTTGTTCCCATTATGTTGTGGTCCACCAGATTCTCCTAGGAGGGACATTTCTACTCTCCATGGAACAAGCTTACACGTCTCTCCTAGTTAGATATATTATCTTCCACTACCACTCCACATAAAGATAAGAGAAGCTAGGGTAGAACTCATTGTAACAACTTGTAGAATTGTATGTGGATAGCGTCCTAGGGTTTCTTATTGTCGATGGTTTGACACATAGAGAAGCAATACCGTACAAAGAAGGAAACAAAACTCATACATGGGTGAGGTAGAGGCATTGCTCATCTGAATCAATCACCACCAAGTGTAGTTTGTCCTTTGACACCTACGATAGGTTCTCCCTCATAGCTAACCCTCACCAACAATGAATATGAGTGCCTTCTCTGTCCCACTCATCAAGGTGGCACATCCCCGCTCCATGTACAGGCACAGCTGATAGGCACCCCCTTTTCCTATTCTAGCACCTCCAATGGTACATCGATGATCCTTCAATATATCTTCCATAGGTTTCATCCTATGATCATCTCACATTAATTGATTATTGAATAGAGAAGAGACAGAGATTCACCACTTTCATATCCTAAAATATCACTTTAGGGAATGAAATCCAATTTCCCTTTTTTATCTGATTAGAAGGTTGTACCTCAATGGTAATGTTTGGTCATCCTTGTTGGCCACCCACTACAATTGGATTGTGGACTCTAGTACTATCCTACACATGATTGTTATGCAACACCTTAGATCTCTACTTACCTCATTCCTCTGTCACATGACTCATATCCACCATAAGTTTGCACAAAATGGTTACATAAATGGTTACACAAAATGGTTACACAAAATGACTCATATCCACCATAAGTTTGCACCATAAGATTTGTTAAAATGGTTACACAAAATGGTTTGTGTCACATGACTCATATCCACCATAAGTTTGCATTATGTGCACTACATCCCCAATTTTCCTCAAATCTATTTTATGTGGCAAAGCTTATTGATTTTCTTAAATGCTATCTCATTTTAGGCCCTTTAAATTTTTCATGCAAGATAATAGGATTTTGAGGATGATTGGATGTGGGGTTTTTTGATGATCTCATTACCTCTTAACCTTCACCATCGCAATCCACTATCCTAGTTACTAGCATGCCCCTACAAAAGTACTATTTTTTTCCATCCCTCAATAGATAAACATAAAAGTTTTAAATTCTTGTGTTCCCTCCCTCTCCTCACTTGTGAAGCATGCCAATTATGGAAACATTATCCTACTTCTTATCCTGGTCATATGGTCTATAACCTTTTTTCACTTAATACATAGTGATGCTCGCAACCCATTTCACACTACGCACATAGTGATGCTCGCAACCCATTTCACACTACGCATACCATGGTTATAAAAAAACAACTCTATCAATGATTTTTCTCATGTGACTTGGTTGTAGCTACTTAAAACTCAGGTTATTTTCCTCTCAAAGATTTTTCATAAAATGATCTTCATGTAGCAAGGCTCATAATTCAATATACATTGAATGAAAATGACCTAGAATAAATACAAGGTGTTATTACCTCTTTTTGTCATGACGTCAATGTGATACGTCAGTGGTTGTGTACTCATACTCCATAATGGAGTGGCATCAAAAAATGTAAAAGTTTTCATCTCCTTAACACGACCCATCATTATCCATCCAAGTCCTTCTACCTAAAGTTTTTTGGTCTCAAGTTGTCTAGATCATTTGCTTTCTCATAGATTGCAAACCATCACCCATGCTCAAAGGTAAAACTCTCATTTTCATTCTTCACCCCATGATGAATGCCTTTCCTCAAGCACCTTGAGTGTTTGAGTATGTCACCTTTGTGCATAACTTCAATCCAAAGACCAACAAATTTTCACCTTGTGCCCAAACTATGAGTTCTTGGTTACCCTCGAGTCTCGAAAGATAGATATGCTTTGAACTTAGTGTCAATCGCCTACATGTATCTACTTATTTTACTTTCATGAAGATGTCATCTTCTCCACAACAATCCCTATCTTCACGCCACCATAGTTTGTGTCATTACCTATGGATATCAATTGTTTCCCATCTTTGTTAGATCCCCACCTTCAATGCCACCATGGCTCAAGTTTTATGCAAGGTGTGTCAGAGGAGATCAGTAGTTGATCCTTAAGCAGATGCATGGCCTTCATCCTCAACTCCAATAGAATACAAAGGGTCGATCACCCTCCACAAAGGTAAATGTGCATGTACTTCCAAGTATCATATAAATCACACACCACTACCCTTGACAATACCATCGTTCCAAAAATTATAAATAGAAGAGTATACTATCATTCTTCTCCAAACACAACCAAGTAGATATTCAAACATGCAATCTCATAACATATATCAAACAGAGACGAGAGAAACACACAAGCTAGGCCATAATCAAAATATGGTGAAATATGGCACCAACTCATAAGATATAACTGATCAAAAAATAAGAGTGCATAAAAGGTAGATTACAACCCAGAAGCATGTTCTCATAAAAACAAATACAAGTGAGAAATGATGAAATCTAAAGATAAAATAGTACATCTCAGATCATGTGCACAGATGTTTTTAATACAAAATAGCCTAGAAATATGTATATGATCAGCAAACTAGACTAAAAACTAAGAAACAACTAGACTTCAAAACCTAAATTGAAAATTTGTGATGATGAATGAGATGGAGGATCTTGTAGACAAATGACATGTTGGATCTTATTACAGCACCCCACAGAGAAAAACATAGTTGGTTGCTGATGGGTCATCTCTATCAAGCATTTGTATGATGGCTATGTCGATCATCTGTAAGTCTGTCTAATCACTAAAGGCTTCATCTTCCCTATGGGTTCTACTTCCTCCTAGGAATAAATATTGTCTAAATGATGAGCACATGGCTTGCTTATAATAATGCACACACACCCATATTGTGTTTTATCTACTTCTATGGGGAAAAATCATATTTGAGATAGCAGTAAACCTATTTCCTAAAGAGTATACGAGTACGGTTTCAAATAAGTATGTAGAGGAAGGGTGATCAAGCAGATATTAAGTTACTAACCTACAATCAACATCAGGGTGGAAATACAATGCAATGTTGATGCATTTTGGAGGTTGTAGTTTGAACATCTTAGGCCATATGTTTTAACAGGGTTCAAATTTAAGTTGTACTACTTTTGGTAATCTCTTGGTAACCTCATAAGCTTTGTCATCAACCAACCCCTTCAATAAATGAGCCTCAATTGCAAGAGATACATTCCAATTAGGATCATGGATGTTGAACGTTCCCCTAAACATACACATAAAATAGGATATTAGAGAGGAGTCATTGCACAACACTTAGAAATTGATGATTAATAAGGCAAATATACTCATAAACTCAGAAGAGTTTGTTTAGAAAGAGACTAATTAAATGCAATTACTCATTCCTCAATAATGCTAAGATTACAGTAACATAATTCTCAAAATTATTTTGTTGTGAACAAAAAAATTGGAATGCAATATCCAACTCATTACAGGTACACACAACCTCATTCAAATAAAGAAACATGCTATATGCTTTTAAGGATACAGATTAAATTAGAATTAGTAGAGGAGAGACAACACATATAGTGAAATCATTGTTCCAGGTTCATTGTCATTTTTTGTCCATTTGATATCTTCTTTTTTGCAATTGCAATGTGTTATGTAAAAATCTGTATAACTTAAAGACACACAAGTTGGTAGAGATCCAATCTAGACACCTAATTTTTGATATAGAAATATATTTAAAATGCACAAGCTAGTTTCATCTTACAACTTTAATAATTCAAACGTGCAAAAATACATTCTCTGCAATAGGCCAAAGGAATTATAGTTAGGATTATCTTTAAAATGAAAAAAATAAGCCACTAAAAATCCTTAAAAATAGAGGTACATGATTCCCTCAAAAAGTGTGTAACCATACAACTTCAAAGTCATCCTTTTCTTCTAGATTGGGAAGGACGAAGACAAAGAAAAGTACAAACCTCTTATAAATGATCTCTATGTGCTCTAAGGATAGTATGCTTCAAATTTGTCCTTTTTTGCTAGATTGGGAAGGACGAAAACAAAGAAACTGTGAACTTTTTACAAAAGATCTCTATGTGCTCTAAAGATAGTTGCTATTCAAATCAAACTAGGAGCAATAAAATTACATAAGAGGTTGAAGATTTCAGGCCTATTAGTTTGATTAATAATATCCTAAAAAGCATAGATACTAAAACAATAATCATTTTTGTGTCTGTGTAGGTTGGAACATTTTCCCAAGACTACTCCGAGGCTGCAACCCGTGTTAGACACTTAAAAAATTTGTCAAAATATTGCAAAATAGATAAAAAAAATTTAGGCACACTTCTTATATTGTGTTTCATTATTTCAGATCTTCACTGGCAGTCCTAATTTTCTTATTTTAACTATTGTAACAATGTGTGTGCATATATAATATTATAAATATTATATATATAATATTATAAATATTATATATATAATATATTATGTATAATATATAGTATATATATAATAATACATATAATATATTATATATGATATTATGTAATATATGATACGTGCTATTATATAATATATAATATATTATATATAATATAATAATATATAATATATTATATATGATATTATGTAATATATGATACATGCTATTATATAATATATAATATAGTATATATAATATAATAATATATAATATATTATATATGATATTATGTATTATATGATACATGCTATTATATAATATATAATATAAAATTATATATATATATATATAAATATAATATGAATAGCCACAATAGATGTATATTTAAATTATATTAATGTAAGTGCTAAAAATATATCATGGTTATCATGATAAATTTTGTGAACCATGTATTCTCCAAGAATCTTTCTAATAAGAAACTTAATAGTATAACAGAAAGTACTCATAAGAAACTCAACTCAAGATCGTTCGTAAAATACCCTTTAAAAGACTCCTGTGAGGGAAAAGCATATAGTAATATTTGTATATGTTAATATATATAATTTTATATTATTATTTTTTGCTCTTTAGTATTTTGTCTTTTATCCCATCTTTGTAAACTTTATTTTGGTTGACCCCTCCTATCCTATATAAGGAGAGGGTCTATGCTTATGTTTATTATCTCAATAATAGAATTATATTCTATTCACATGATATTAGAGTGGTTTGATCCCCCTGAGCCTCTCCTAACCCTAATGCTTCATGTCCCCCTCTCTTAGCTACCACCATCTCCTTCTCTTCCCTTTTCCACCAATTGTCGTCCATGGCTCTCTCCTTCCCTTCTCAACTTCCTCCAGCCCCTTCATCTCCCTTTGTTCCCCACGACCTTGCTCCACCTTCCACCCCATGTCGTTGTAGATTCACCCAACCACCACAGACGAAGTCCCTCCATCATAACCCCCAAGCCTCCATTGATCAACCCATCCTCACCCCGTTGCCATCCTCCCTCCTCCACCTTGCTTCCCTTTACCCCGCAACCCTCCATCCCGCCACCATGCTACTCCATCCCATTTCCATCACTCTACTGCCCATCCACTGACCCTGTTACCCATCTACAACCCTCCATTTCACCAACTTTCCTACTGGTTAGGATATAGTGGTGATGAGAGACCCAAAGAACAAGGTCCAATGAGTTCGTTGTGGAGATGAAGAAGCATGAGATGAGCAATCCAAACTAAAGAAGTATGAAGAAGATAAACAAAAAAACAAGTAAGAAATCACAAAGGCAATATTTATACTCATTCAACAAATTCTCAATGTGGAAGTCTACATCCACCGACAGAGATGATATTATTGATGGAAAGATTACAGAGATGATGATTACAAAAGGGAGCAAAAGAATCCAGTCCTCATTTACACCTGAAATCCAACTGTGGAAGAAGATGGTTGCTTGGAGAGGAGTTCTTGGAGGCGGGAAACCTAAAGGAAAGCCCTAGGTCTGTCTGTGGCTTTAGGTCTTCAAAAATGACATCTATTGATGTCTCTTAATTGATCTTCATGCTTGGGACGAGTTGGTGGTCTACTTATAAGAATAGGACTCATATCCAAAGTCCCAAAGTCATATGTTTTTTTTTTCTGTCCATGTTTACACTCTGACTATATTGTATATGGTCTGTAACATGGAATGTATTTTTGGTCCAAAATTGGACTTTGTATGTCCAGCTGGATCATAAATACACACAAAGTGTATACATGCCATATGTGGTCTGAAATAAGACTATAAATGCACTTATAGGTATCTAAAACACATCCTGAAGATGTTGAGGCTCGGTGTAGATGTCTGGTTCATCAAGGACACTTTAATAAAGAGTTTAAGACACTCTCTCAATAAACTCCACCTTATCTTTAACTCAAAAATGATGGGATGTAGAAAAGCACTTACAATCTTCTTAAATATTGGAATTTGATTAAGAATACCATCTCATCCGCATGTCGTACATGGGCAAAGCTTAGGTAGAAAGAAGTCCAACTACTTTGAACAAAGCTCAAACATAGCTAACAGAAGATTATTCGTCATCGTGTCAGCTAGATTCTCATACATACCAGTCTTCTTTAATTGAATCTTGTATTCAGCTGTGATTTCTCTAATGAAGTGTATTTGACATCAATGTGCTTCGTTCTCTCATGGAACATTTGATCTTTGCTAAGATGTATAACACTTTGACTCTCACAGTGAACAATAGCTTGTTCTTGAACCATACCCAACTGATTCATCAAACCCTTGAGCCATAAAGCCTCCTTCACGACTTATGTTTCAGTAATGTACTTTTTTTAAGTAATAGATAAAGCATTAGTACTTTGTAGAGTGGTTTTCCAACTAATAGTTGTAGATCCAACTGTGAACATGTAACATGTGAGAGATATCATGTTGAGTTCGCCTGCAAAACCTGAGTCCCTCTAAATCTTTATGCCAAGAATTGTATTAGCTTCATCTAGGTCTTTCATATCAAATTATCCACCTAGAAGAGATTTCACCTTGGTGATCTCAAGTGTGTGTCTAGAAGAGATCAACATGTCATCAACATACAATAATAACTAAACAAAGTAATTTTCATCCAGCCCTTTGTAGCAGACACAAGTGTAATAGCTACTCCTGTAAAATTCATTGTGTATCATGAAAGAGTCAACTCTCTTGTACTATTGTCTAGTAGATTGCTTCAGCTAATAGAGTGACCTCTTGAGTAAGCACACATGTTCTCTTTGTCTTCAAAACCCTCTGGTTGTTGCATGTAGACCTTTTCTTCTATTTTATTGTGAAGAATAATTGTCTTTACATCTAGTTGTTGCAACTCTAGGTCTTCAATGGCTACCAAAGAAAGAAACACCAGTATGGAACTATGCTTGATGTGTGAGAAGACTTCATTAGAATCAACACCTTCAATTTGAATGTTGCTTTTGCAACAAGGTGTGTCTTGTATCGGTCACCTTCTTTCTTCATATAGACCCACTTGTAGCCCACTACTTTCTTGTCTTTTGAAGGTACCACTAACTCCCAAGTTTTATTCTTGTGAAGAGATTCCATCTCTTCCTTCATTGCATCAATCCACTGTGAAGCATCATGACCTGCGACTACATCACGAAAAGTGGTGGGCTCATCTTGGATATCCAGATCAATAGTGTTGGAAAGGGAATAGGCTACCATGGGATGACCAAATCCATATCGTTGGAGTGGTTTGGTGTTTCATTTGCCTTTTACCTTTGGCTATACTATAAGAACTTTGTGGAATCTCCTCTTTATCTTCACTAAACACTGAATCATCTCGCATAGAAGAGGGATCTTGTTCATCAACCTGTGAGCCATCATCTTATTTGGTCTATGTTGGCATATTTGATTAGTTGGGCTAAGACCCATTATATTTTCCCTTGCTTCTGTTTGTCCCGTGTACTCCTTGGCTCCTATATATAAGAGACTTAGACTCTTATTTCAATTACTAGCAACAACTTATTCTACATGGTATCAGAAGTAGAATTCTCACCCTACCTTTTCCTCTCCTCTCTTTTCTTTCCTCTCCCTCTCCCTCTCCCACTGTAACATCCCCAAAATTTAAAACTTATGAATGAGTCCTCAGTTGGAAACCTTAAATTTCAAACTTTAAGATTAATGAACCAAGTAGACCTCAATGTAACTTGTAGAGGAGAATATAATGTTTAAAGCAAATTACACTATATCAAATAATGTCTCCTCCTTTTTATGATGATAGTTATTCCAATATCCTTTAAATGGATGCATAATGCACTTCTCTTTCTTCTAGGTAACATATTATCATTAATAATAATATGAGACTTAACTGGGGGTAATTTTGTCAAATAATCTCAAAAAGGCTAAAACTAACCCTAACTGTCCATAAATACAAAGTACACCAAGTGGGGGATCAATGATAAGCCATTAAATATACATAAATGATACTAATCATATTATTGAAATAGTGCATCGTATGAGAATAAAATTTGGAAATGTACTACATAGCTTTATTCTAGACCCTCTAATTAGCATGTAGATCAATTTTAAGTCATTTGCACTTTATTTGAGCATCTAATTAATCTAGAGAATTTTCCCTATAGTTTGGAATTAATAATATCATGAATTAACATAATCTGACCTAGGTCCCACCGTTAAAGTTTATGCCACGCCATCCGGGTCATATCTAGGATGCGGACCCATCCATGGGAGGTAGGACTATTTCCCTCACCTGAGTCCTGCGTTCCATGGATATAGTGTCCGACCTTGTCTACCCTCCCAATCCCTCTCTTCATAATATTTGGGAAAGAATGGAATTTTTATTCATGATCCATGTACTAGGACGGACTCCCCCATATCAGATATGACATGGCTTGATGCCCTAGATCCCTCATTCATTGAGAGAATCCCTATTTCTCAGAAACTTAGACACCTTTGACCCCCAGACACTCCATGATGCTGGGGCTATATAAGAAACTATCATAAAATGATCCAAGATCCTCAAAAGGTGAGGCATCATCTTTGTTTTTCCTCGGAGAACCTTGCACTCATGTTCCCCTTCTCCTCCTATTCATTGCCTGAAGATCAGCACCGACGGGGCATGTCTAACCACGACGACCTTGGGAGAAGGTTTCTTTATCTTCTCCTAACCTCCACAAAGCACAAAATATTTTCAATTCCACCTATTTTTCCAGGTACACTGGTTCCCTCTTTCGATTTCATGGTTGCTATTTTGTCATCATAAACCTAATCCTCACGTGTCAACCCTCCACTTCTAGTCTGACCTTATCACCTTCGTGAGGTTGTCATGATTCCACACATATGGGCAACTTTTGATTTTGGTTTTTCCCTGGAGTGCCCTTCCTTTTCAACCTGCTTCTGACCATGGCAGGATGGTGCCTTGGGATGGCTGTAGCCGTGAGGAGACCCAAGTCGGGGGTCTTTGTGACCGTCTTGACTCAGGAAATCAATTACCTATAATGAAAACCCTGGTTTCCATTGTAACAGCAAGATCAAAATCTAAGTTTTATAGGATGTTCCATGTTCTTCCTGTCTAGCTGAGAATGAAGATGTTTCCCCTATTAGGTTTCATATTTGTGACACACCATCAATGGGTGTTTTTGAGATTTCACGTCTTTGGTTGTTTGCAGACAAGCTTCCTGCATTGCGCAAGCCATGGCTACACGGTTCTTTCTGGCTGGGCCACTTAAGCATGCAGGGCTAGCCTGTAAGGTTCTCCAACCTCGATTAATAGAATGACATGGCTTTTTCATGCTCTTTGATTGGTTGAAATGTATTTGATATTTAGAAATTCATAGAAAGTACTACAAACCTTGGATGAAGGTGAACCTTATATGAATTTTGCTCAATTTTTTGAAATCTAGAAGTTGGACTAGGTTTGAGGGCATGTTCCTTTTTTGGTTTTATGAAGTATTAGGCTTGGTGTAATTAGGGTTTCAAGAATCATGAAACCCTTGAATCTAAGGTGAATATTATTGTTAATGGATGTTATTGGTTTGAACGTGATAAGTAGGGTTTCTTAACCCCATGACCGCGATAGGGTTTCATCAAACTAAGAAGAAAAACTAAGATCTTCTCTAAGAGAGAGGTAAGTGGGTTCATGCACTTTGAGTATTCAATATCGGTTTTCATTGCCTTATAATTATTACGAGAATCTAGATGAATTAAATGCAGAATTCTGTGTTTCAAATTAAATCTTAATTGCATTAAAGCTTCCTTAAAGTTATTAGTTTAATATTAGGATTCAATGCTATTTTTCATGTCATGCTCATGAAGAATAAGTTCAAGTAATTATTTCAAGATAATGATGAATCATGTAATGGGTTGAATTATTTTATCTTGATCATGTTAATGTTGAACCTACGAGCCTTATGAGCACCATTGGTGCATAAGTATTGAGGATACTTTAACCAACCATCAAGATTAAGTTATGTGAATACAAATCAATTGTTTAATCAATTTCATGTTTTTCCTTAAAACCAAGTTATTATGTTGTTATAATAATACTCAATGCCGCTTACTCTAACGTGGTTTCTATTGCATGCATGGCTGGGGTCGTGATGCCCAAATGTACAAAGTAACCTCAAAGATGGATACATATGATGGGCAGCTAAGGAATATGTCAAGGTTTCCAAAAGACATATATAGTGGGCTGCCATTTACAATAGAAGATCATGATGTTATAAATAACTTCATGTATAAATAATGTTTCGTAGTGAGTTTCAATTCAAGAACTCAAACGGTAAACAATGTATGAATCAAGTTCAATATTAATGCATGGTGAATCATTTATTTTTTTTCTATGAATATCATGTTTTGTAATGTTCCTCCGAGCCAAGTGACCCATGTTATGGACAACATAGGGTTTGCTACCGTTGACATATATATATTCTTGGAGGGGCGTTACAATATGGTATCAGAGCAACGAGTAGATGGCCACTAAGCTAAAGATTCACATGTTCTAAGCACTAGGTATGGAAGATTAAGTTCAAGATATGGGAAACCAAAGTAAGGGTCTAGTCAGAAGACATAAGTTAGATAAGGGTTAGGGTAATGTGCCTAGATGTTTTAGATTTTTGTGTTAACTCTAGAATTGTACATAGCATGCTCTCTAATATTCCCAGGTGCTTTTGGTATGTAACACAGACTCATGGGGTTTGTAGAGAGAATGTTATGTGCATAATCATACTTGTCTAGTCTTTTCAAGTGTATGTGGTATGGGACATGTGCATAAGGGAGATGCTACAATAAGCGTGATAAAATATGTCAAGAGTTGGCATTAAAGTTTGAGACATTTAGTCCCCTAAACCTAATTAGCTACATAATAAGACCAGGCATGCATATGAAGGGTAGATTTTTTTGACACACACACACACAAACATATATATATATATATATATATATATATATATATATATATATATATATATATATATATATATATATATATATATATATATATATAATCATGCACATGCTACTAAATAATGTTCTCGACTACGTTATGATTATGTGTTCACATTGAACATCATCTATTACTAACATGCTTATGAATTATGAAATTATGAAAATCATATTTAAGTATAAGAAATCATGTTATGTTGATAATTGTCCTCTCCATCATGTTATGTGAGCTTTATTGTCCTTATCAACTATGTGGGAGCATTATGTGAGCCTTAAATGGCCTTATGTGAGCCTTGATTGGCCTTATGAGCTCTGTGGGAGCATTATGTGAGCCTTAACCGGCCTTATGAGCACCGTGGGTGCAATGAGGAGAGTGACTATATCAACAAAAGTAAAAAATTCATCTTATTATGAAATTATGTCAAGTTAATCAAGTTCTCATTTAATTATGTTAACTATGAGTAAGTCATGTCTTAAGTATGCTAATGAGACTCTAAGATGATATTAGAGAATTAATGTGCACATACTAAGTGAAACCCTAAGGTGGGTAATACTTGAAAATTTTGAGGACGAAAATTTTCCAAGGTGGGTAGAATTGTAGCATACCCAAGATTTAGAACTTATGAATGAATCCTCAATTGGAAACCTTAAATTTCAAACTTTAACATTAATGAACCAAGTAGACCTCAATGTTACTTGTAGAGAAGAATATCATGTTTAAAGAAAATTACACTACATTAGACAATGTCTCCTCCTTTTTATGATGATAGTTAATCCAATATCATTTAAATGGATGTATAATGCACTTTCTCTTTCTTCTAGGAAAAATATTATCATTAATAAGAATATAAGCCTTAATTGGGGATACTTTCATCAAATAATCTAAAAAAAGCTAAAACTAACCATGAGTGGCCATAAATACAAAGTACACCAAGTGGGGGATCAATGATAAGCCATTAAATATACATAAATGATACTAATCATATTCTTGAAATAATACATTGTATGATCATCAAATTTGGAAATATACTACATATCTTTGTTCTAGACCCTCTAATTAGCATATGTCTCAATTTTAGAGTCATTTGGACTTTATTTGAGCATCTAATTAATCTAGAGAAGTTTCCCTATATTTTGGAATTAATAATATCATATATTAACATAATCTAACCTAGGTCCCATCATTTAAGTTGATGTCATGTAGTCCATGTCAGATCTGGGATGTGGACCCATCCATGGGAGAGAGGACTATCTCCCTCACCTAAGTCTTGCATTCTATGGACTCTACAATGTCCGACATTGTCTACCCTCCCAATCCCTCTCTCCGTAATATTTGGGAACGAACATAATTTTTATTCATGATCCCCGCACCAAGACAAACTCCCCCATATCAAATATGATACAAATTGATTCCCTAGATCCCTAAGTCTTTGAGAGTGTCCCTATTTCTTAGAAACTACACCTCCGACCCCCAGACACTCCATGATGCTAGGGCTATATAAAAAACTATCATTAAATGATCCATAATCCTCAAAAGGGGAGGCATCATCTTCATTTTGCCTCAAAGAACCCTATACTCATCTTCCCCTTTTCCACCTATTCATCACCTAAAGATCAGCATCGGTGGGGCATGTCTGACCATGACGACATTGGGAGAAGGTTTCTCTGTCTTCTCCTAACCTCCACAAAGCACATAATATCTTCAATTCCACCTATTGTTCTAGGTACATCGGTGCCCTCTTTTGATTTATTGGTTTCTATTTTGTCATCATAAACCCAATCCTCATACATCAGCCCTCCACTTCTAGTATTTTGGCCTTATGACCTTCATGAGGTTGTCATGATTCCACTCATATAGGTAGCTTTTGATTTTGGTTTTTCCATGGAGTGCCCTTCCTTTTCGACCTGCTTTTGATCATGGTGGTATGGCACCTTGGGGCTACTGCAGCCGCGAGGAGACCTGAGTCGGGGGTCTTTATGACCATCTTGACTCAAGGAATCAATTACCTATGATGAAAACCCTGATTTCCATTGTAACAACAAGATCAAAATCCAAGTCTTTTAGGATGTTCCATGTTCTTCCTATCTTGCCAAGAATAAAGATGCCAGGGTGGGGTTTATCGCGTTTGCCCCTATTAGGTTTCGTATTTGTGACACACCATCAATGGGTTTTTTGGGATTTTGTATATCTGGTTATTTGCAAACAAGCGTCCTACATTGCGCGTACCCTGACTACATGGTTCTTTCTGGCTGGGCCACTTAAGCATATGGGGTCGGCCTGTAAGGTTCTCCAACTCAAATTAATAGAATGATATGGCCTTTTCACACTCTTTGATAGGTCAAAATGTATTTGATATTTAGAAATTCATAGAAAATACTACAAACTTGGAAGAAGGTGAACCTTATATGATTTTTTCTCAATTTTTTGTGATCTAGAAGTTGGACTAGGTTTAAGGGCATGTTCTTTTTTAGTTTTATGAAGTATTAGGCTTGGTGTAATTAGGGTTTAAAGAATCATGAAACCCTTGAATCTAAGATGAATATTATTGTTAATGGATGTTATTGGGTTGAACATGATAAGTAGGGTTTCTTAACCCCATGATCGCGATAGGGTTTCATCAAACTAAGAAGAACACTAAGATCTTCTCTAAGAGAGGGTATGTGGGTTCATGCACATTGAGTGTTCAATATTGATTTTCATTGCCTTATAATTATTATGACAATCTAGATGAATTAAATGCATAGTTCTGTGTTTCAAATTAAATCTTAACTGCATTAAAGCCTCCTTAAAGTTATTAGTTTATAGTAGGCTTCAATGCTATTTTTCATGCTCATGCTCATGAAGAATTAGTCTGAGTAATTATTTCAAGATAACAATGAACCATGTAATGGGTTGAATTATTTTATCTTCATTATGTTAATGTTGAGCATATGGGCCTTATGAGAACCGTTGGTGCATAAGCATTGAGGATGCTTTAACTAACCATAAAGATTAAGTTATGTGAATCTAAATCTATTGTTTAATCAATTTCATGTTTTCCTTAAATCCAAGTTATTATGTTGTTATAATAATACTCAATGTTGCTTACTCTAACGTGGTTTTTATTGCATGCATGGCTGGGTGCGTGATGCCCACATGTACAAAGTAACCTCCAAGAAGGATCCATATGAGGGGAAGCTAAGGAATAGGTCAAGGTTTCCAAAAGACATATATATTGGGGTATCTACAATAGAAGATCATGGTGTTATAAATAACTTCATGTATAAATAATGTTTGGCAGTTAGTTTCAATTCAAGAACTCAACTATAAATGGTGTATGAATCAAGTTCAATATTAATGCATGGTGAATCATTCATTTTTTTGCTATGAATATCATGTTTTGTAATGGTCCTCCGACCCAAGTGACCCATGTTATGGACAACATAGGGTTTCCTTCCACTAACATATATATGTGCTTGGAGGGGCATTACACACACCCATCAGTTGTCGCCCTCCTCCCCCCACTTACCTACCACCACCCCTCTCCCCCTCCCCCTCCTCCTTCCCCTTGTCTCAGCGGCTAGGGGCCAATCCACCTAGCAGTGCAGACCAACAAGAAGCCCGGTGTCTGGCGGCCGACCTCCACTAGGGACTAGCAATCCATGCAACCACAATAGCCTGACATTTCTAGGCACAACCAGTTGGATCCATCCACCACCAGTCCATACCACCACCACATGTGGTCTCTATTAGTACATCATTCCGTAAGATTCATATCTTCTTCTCCTTCATTCTTCTGAATATTCTAGATCTAGACAGTAGATATACACATAAAAAAGAAATAGTTTTAAATTAAAGACAAAAAGAAATAGTTTCAAAAGATCTTGTGCTGCTTTGTAAAGCACCAAAACAAAAAGGAGAAAAGTTGTATTATTTTCTTCATCTCCATGTGGTTCTTCTAATCCACATGGTTGAGTTGTTTATATTGGGAATTTATGTACATGTTTTCTACCACACCATTTATACATTAGTAATTTTTTATTTTTGTATAAATATCCATTCCTAAAAATCTCAACTCAAGATCTTTCATAAAATACCCTTTAAAAGACTATTGTGAGAGAAACGAATTTAGTGATATCTTTACATATTAATATATACTATATATAGTTCATGTTATTTATTTTTTGCTCTTTAGTATTTTGTCTTTTACCCCATATTGGTAAACTTTATTTTGGTTGACCCATCGTATCATATATAAGGAGAGGCTCTATGCTATGTTTATTATCTTAATAGTAGAATTCTATTATATTCACATGGTATTAGAGCAGTTTGATCCCCATGAGCCTCTCCTAACCCTAATGCATCATGTCCCCCTCTCTTAGCTATCACCATATCCTTCTCTTTCCTTATCCACCAATTGCCACCCATGCCTCTCTCCTTCCCATATTGGTAAACTTTATAGTTCTGCTTTCTACTGAGTTTCATTTTGGTAGTGTCACATATCTTTCTACCGAGTTTCATTCTACTAGTTCTACTTTTCTACTATCGAGGTCCATTCTGGTAGTGCTACTACTCCTACCAAATTTCCATTCTGGTAGTATTTCTAATTTGTTCTTCTATACCGTGCTACATTTTAATATCTTTACCTTTTGTTTGTACCGTGCTCTTTATTCGAGTACTATTATTGTTATATCATGGGTGACACTACCAAGCCAACATCAATCATTATCTATAATGATATGTCTCATATTACTATTGTCAAACTCAACACTGACAATTTTTTGCTATGAATGAATGTTGTTCAAACATTTCTTGAATTATGAGATAAACTCAAATTTATCATCGAGGATGTCTCTGTCATTCTCGACACTTCTGGGACTACATGCAATATCCAACTTATTTCCTGGTTCTAGGGGTGCATGGAACTTGACATCAAAGCAAGTACATGTCGCACAAGTGCGCCAAAATAATGTTGGATGAAATGAGTATTTCTTCACTCAGGAGGACAACTTCTTGTGCATCTACAATGGCATGGAAAAAAATATTCTCCAAGCAGTAAAGGGATCGACCCCTATCTAAGCACTATGATGCAATGAAGGCCATATCCACCAGCTCAACTTTTTCTCTCCAACGACCTCTGTTGAGGTCACTAAAGAGGGGGAAAGTCTCCTTACTGGGTGCTTCCTCAGTGGGATTTATCCTCATTTTACTACTATTTAATAACTTCTCTTAATTGGTGTGACCCTTCCATCTATAGACCAGACATATGCACGCCTGGCAAAGTCTAAGATACTTGCTCCTCGAATATCTCCTACTGCTACATCTAAATTTCCATCAACAATGGTTGAGTCAGCCAGCGACCCTTGTCGTGGATGAGGCTAACACCCAAAGTGCATTTATTATGGCAAGCTGGGCCAAAGTGAAGACCTCTGTCACTCGAAACATGGCTATCCAGCTCACTACAAGAGAGGATGTACTAGGGGCTCTGCCCATATTGCCTAAGCACCTACTCATGTCAGTCAAGTATCTGCCCCATCAACTAGTTGTGCAACTCCTCTATCACAAGCATCTTCTCGAACTTGTCATGTCTCATTGTCAAAGGAGTATGAATGTCTTTTTCCAAGATGCACAATATTATGGGAATTCTTTCATCCACAACAACATGAACACATATGCCTCTTTTGATTGGAAAGTCAAGGATTTACCTACTGTCGGTTCTTCTGCCCACCTAGCCACCACTTTTCAGGGTAACTTTGAGGCGTCAATGACTGCTTCCAGTTCTAACTAGATAATTGATTCAGGTGCATCACAACATATGACTAGCATGTCCCATATTCTAACCACATCTGATTTGTTTATCCCTCACTCCTATGTAATCATGGTTGATGGGTCAGCAAAATGAGTAACTCTGTGTGGCATTGTTCCTATCTCTTCTAAAATCAAGTTGATTGTTTTCCACTTTGTTCTAAGCTTTTCATACAATTTCACGTATGTAGCAAAATTGTTGATACTCTTTGATGTTTTGTAACTTTTAATTCATCTGGTTTTATTTTACAAGATTGGAGGAATTTGATGATGATTGGGCAGGGAGTACATTTTTTTGATCTCTACTACTCCACCCCATCTTCCAGCCTACGATGAGTGCTTCTTTCCTCCATGCCACTTTAGTTGCATCAACGTCATCAACATTTACCTTTAGACAATTTAAACTATTAGATAGTTCTTTATCTTCTTGTTCTTATATTCCTTGTAATGTCTGTCGGATAGTAAAACACCATCGTGTGCCCTTTAGGGCCCATATTTGTAAACAATTGTCTTATATTTTTTATTTAGTTCGTAATGGTGTGTGTGGTCCATTCAGGACTACTAGTTACAATGGTTGTAGATACTTTTTTACTAGTCTCTAAGGAAGTGGGGAGTGATGATTTTCATAGAGAAGAAGTAGCAAAAGTAGATATGGATCAACAAATCTAAGAAAATCACATAGGGAAAGTAGAGAGCAGTAGTATGTTTGTTTGAGCAGATCCGAGAACTCCACATAGGGGTAGTAGAGAGCAGAAGGACCTACAACACCACAATGTGAGTTACTCCATCATGTGGTGTAGGCAAGAAATAAAGATGGTCCCTGTAGATCTTCAAGGTGCTATTTTAGAAAGTGTCGGGAGATAAGAGGGGGGAAGAGGTAAGGTAGGGAGGCTAGTTAGAAGTGGTGAGGGAGATTGGTTGATGGAAGGGGGTAATGGTAAAGGAGGGCACCAGTGGCAGCTGGGGTGAAGGGGGACAACATCAGCAATTTGGAAGGGTGGGAGTGGGGCTAGGGCTGGAAAGAAGAGAGGAGGGGCGGGTGTGGCAGGCTATGAAAGAAGAGAGGAGGGGTAGGTGAGAGGATGATGGGTGGAGGCAAGTAAAAGAGGGGTAGCAGCGTGGAGGGAGTGGCTCAGGGGGGAAGCATTAGGGTTAAGGGGGATCAAACTCGTATGATACCATATCAAATAAGAAAACCTTTATTTTATGTGTCTACAACAAATCCAATGTACTCTCTTTTATAGGATAAGAGAGTAAGTGGAAAAATAGACAATATGGGATAAAAGAAAAAATAAAGACAAGACAAGTCTAAAGCATATAATAAAACATAAAGCTTAAAGTATATATACAAATACTTATGTTTGTGGATGATTTTTCTATAATGACATGGCTTTACTTCAAAATTGTGATGAAGTTATTAAATTAATTTACGAGTTTCACAAGTTGGTTCTAGTTCAATTGTCAATGTCTATTAATATTCTTTGAACCAACAAGGCACTCGAGTATACCCAAGAGGTTGCTGCCTCTTTTTATCATGTCATAGAAATGATTCATCAACGCTCATGCACATACTCTCCACAACAAAAGGACATTGTTGAGCATAAAAATCATCCTTTACTTGACATTACATGCTCTCTTCTCACTCATGACAACTCACCCAAGCAATTTTGGTTTGATGTGGTCCTCACCGCTTTCTTTTTTATCAATCACCAACCTTCATTTATACTCAGGTAGTGTACACCTTTTTCCATTGTATACCCTCAATCCACATTGTTTCCTTTACCACCTCGGGTTTTCATTTGTGCCGTCTTCATTCATAATTTTAATTCCAAGACCGACAAAATTTTTACCAATATATTCAAGTAGTATTTCTCAGTTATCCTTTTTCTCAAAAAGGGTTAAATGTCTTGAACCTAGCTTTGACATAATATATATCTCTATGGATGTTATTTTTTATGAGGATGAAATGTTCTTTTTATCATCCTCACCCCCCATAGATCATATTGATGCTATGGTCTCATTGCCTAATCCATTGATCCCACCAACACCACCACCATCTCCACCATTAACAACACTATGTCGGCGCATGGAAGATGAGTCACCGGATGCATCTGCATCATCATCATCAGTTCCAGACCAATCCAATGCACTACGCAAAGGTATATGTTTGTACACTATCAAGCATCCCATTTGCAACACTTATTATCTAGCACATCTTATTTTTCTATGTCATCCTTTGCTATTGCCAGGACACAACATTGTTCTTAAGTGTCCAACATATGCTCTACGTCATCCTGAATGAAAAATTGCCATGATGGAAGAAATTTGTGTTATACATGACAACAAGACATGAGATCTTGCGACCCCACCAACAAGCAAAATATTGTAGGTTTCTGATGGGTTTTCACTATAAAGCATAAGTCGGATGGCTCTAATGAATACTCAAGGCACGTCTGGTTGCCAAAGGATCCATCTAAACTTTTAGCGTGGATTACTTTGAAACATTCTCTCATGTGACAAGGATTACCTTATTCACATCCTTATCTCTCTTGCATCTCACTTTGACTATCCTCTTTATCAGCTCAACATCAAGAATGTATTTCTTCACATAGATCTCTTAGAGGAAGTCTACATGTAGAAACCGCCTAGATTTTTTGTTGAGGGGCATCTTCTCACAAAGTGTGTCATCTTTGATGATCCCTCTATGGCCTCAAACAGTCTCTATGAGTTTGGTTCAACAAGTTAAGTGATGTTGAGATTAGACACAAACCTCTAATTGTTCTTTTGAGTCTTCTCCAAGTCCTCCAATGTACATGTCTTGGTTGATGTCTATGTTGATGACATCGTCATAACCGGCGATGATGTGATGGACATATCCTAGATCAAGTAGTCTTTGCAGGCATATTTCTGCACAAAAGACTTGGGCAAGCTACTATACTTCCTCTGGATTGAAGTCCTTTGCTCATCCTTGAAGATCATCCTACCACAAAAATTGTGTCTTGGCCTGATTTAAGAGGCCAACAAGGAAAAAGACAAACCGATCTCTATTTCGATGGACTATCATACGAAGCCTACACATAAAGGAGAATTCTTTGATGATCTAGAGAAGTGTCATCACTTGGAAAGTCTATTTACTTAACAATTACTCGACTAGATATTTACTTATGTTATTAGAGTAGTCAGTCTACACATGAGTGTAACGTTATAGGCTCACTGGTCCAACATTCAACACATTTTTTGCTATTTCAAGAGTACTCCAAGCCAAGGATTGCTCTATAAACGTCCTGAGTTCAAGGTAATCTCTATCTTTGGATATGCAAATGGAAATTGGTCTTGGTGAATTTAAAGACTAACGGTCCACTTTTGACTATTATGTCATGATTGGCACTCACCAGTTTTCTACACGAGTGAAAAAAACGGTGAGCTTGCTACAACATCAAGGAACAAATCATGGACATCTCAAAGTGTAGGGCTTCTTAGGTGTTGATTGGGCAAGATGTTCCATAGACCACAAGTCAATTTCTGAATATTATGTATTTGTGGGGGGTAATCTAGTGTCCTAGAAAAGCAAAAATCAAACATCGGTAGCCCAATCTAGGGTTGAATATGAATACAAAGTAATGACTCATGCAACCAGTGATCTCCTATGGACAAAGAATGTCCTATAAGAGTTGGGAATCAATCAGTCAGAAGCAATGAAATTCAATTGTGATAATCAAGTTGTTGTCCACATTGCTTGATTTTTCACATACAGACCAAACATGTTGAATTTGATCATCATTTCATTCGAGAACAGGTACAAATCACCAAATTGTACTTATTCCAGTCTGTTCAGAAGATCAAGTGGTTGATCTTTTCATGAAATCCTTCAATGGATGTCGAGTAAAATTCTTATGTAACAAGCTTGATGCCTATGGCATCTATGCACCAGCTTGAGGGACAACGTTAGAATAATAAGTATTAATTCCCTTATTTATTATTCTTTATTTACTTGTATATTCTATGTGTATATGGGATTAGTCCTACACTGTGTAAATGGGTATTGGCCACCACTCATGTCCATATATGTAGGTGTGCCCTGTCAATACAAAGGCATCTCATTTTGCACTTTTACTCTTTTTCCATCTACATGATAGATACAATCCTGGCAATTTTGAAGCCAAAATGAACGAATAAAATCATGCAATTTTACATGTGAAATATCTATATCTAGATTCATCATTTTATGCAAAAAAAAATTGTATATGAGATACGGGAGTGGGGGTTTTCATGCGAGAGGCAAGGAAATTGGATGTTTCCTACAAGTTTTGATGAAGGATTTTGATGACAAAATGTAGAAATTGTGTTTTGTAATTTTGCTAGAACAATCCATAAGCTTAAATACACAACTTATTCAATGACTTCATATATTGAATATGCTAGGAGGTACTTCATGTATTTTTTAGTAAAGAGAATGTCAAGTCTTTAGGAAGGAAAAGAGTGCAAATATTACTATTATTAGATATTCAGAGTCTACTAGATACAAATAAATTATATACATCAATGAATTAGATGCTATTTAATGAATGGAAAATCCATTTAACATGATGGATGTAGTGGTTGACCTCCCTTTTTGGCAGTTGTTGCCTAATACGAGATGCTTGATGTGACTAACAAATTGTTTTTGACCCATGTAATTTCTATGAACCTAGGTGTATGTCTCTATACGCATCATACTAAATTTTCAAAGAAACTCCACTAGTTCATTCTCTTTCTTTTCTTTAACCTCGAACCATGACTTAAGCAAAAATTGAGTTCATGATTATGAATTTGGGCAACATCACTAATGGAACAACATGCTTCTCCTCCATCATTTATTACCATGTGATCTTGATATTCATAAGTCTTCCCCCGTGGGATTCTCAATAGTGAATAAAAATAATATGCAAAATTACCATGTCCACCATATGAATGTTGTGGGGATGGGATAATTTAATATAAGAATCATAATTACCAAGTTTATGTTGTGGGATATGTGTAAGTACCATATATAAACAAATATAAGATTAATTAATTATCAAATTTGTGCTTTTAAAAAAATAATTGTTTGTCTATGCTGCTAACTAGCGTTACTAATTCCCAAAGTAATGGTCTAACCATTATGTCAAGATTTTTTTTGTGTGATGAGGATTTTCAAACTACTAAGTAGAGTGCCTTTAGTTGTTGTTTCTAATCTTCTATTTGGAAACAGGTTGTTGAGTCTGGTCTTATAGACAAAGTGCCCTTGGATTCTCAGGGGCTCACTCTATGTTCCTCCCATACTCAACATCATACCTCTTAGGCAATCCCATATCACTTGTGGAGAGAAAGGAACCAAAGAATGAGGTATATGATTCTGATACATTTTCGACGGTGTGGAAATAGAAATTTATGCAAATTTCATAAAAAATTTTGATAAATGCAATTGTGCCCATTTTGATGACAAAATGAATGAACTAAGACATGAAATTTTGCAGGCTTGATCTCTACACCTAAATGCATTGTTTTATGCAATAAAATATTATATGAAGGTAGGTTGGGGGTCCTTCATGTGGGGGTAAGGAAACTTCCCTATTTCTTGGGGGATTTCTATGAACGATTTCGATGATAATTTTTTTGAATTAAGTTATGTAATACTGAAATTATAATCTATATACAAGCATGTTATT
This sequence comes from Alisma plantago-aquatica, assembly GCA_963693085.1. Classification (NCBI taxonomy): domain Eukaryota; kingdom Viridiplantae; phylum Streptophyta; class Magnoliopsida; order Alismatales; family Alismataceae; genus Alisma; species Alisma plantago-aquatica. The sequence continues at coordinate 1,000,379,373 of OY856412.1, forward strand.
ATTTGTGCTATAACATCACATATGGGATACATAGGGCATCCCCACATATTTTACTTGGGTTGATAGTTTGTCATTGATATTGACCCAACAATCAACCATTTCATTGGCCCCAAGAATATTTATGCAATTTTTCCTAGTAAAATCATTATTTATTGGTGTATTTGGCTTCCTAAGACCCTCACAGACTATAAACCACCACCAAAATACATTTTGTCTGCATTGAAGAAAATAGAAAGCAATAGAAAGCATGCATTGTATTAGTATTTAATAATTTAAATAATGAATATTAGGGAATGTTGCAATTATGATATACTATAGGTATATGTTATGCATGAGTACTAAATTCTTAAATAATCCCAATCCCCCTTTACTCCTCAAAAAACAACAACAACACCAAGGATTGCAATTATGGTCATTTCCATCAAAAAAATTAAGCTTGTGTAAAAAAACCTTGAAATCCATCAAAATTCGTCTAAACTTTTACTAAAATTTAGATAAATGCAATCTTGTTTCAAATTTTGATAAAAATTGATAGTGTGCATTTTTCGATTGCAGGTGCCACTAAAATTGAAATTTTTGGCAAAATTTTGTCAATTTTGATGAAACCTCATTCCTTGTAAGGAACTATAGGTACTTTAGGGACAAACAAGAGCAAGCTCTGAGAATTCAAGACAGTCTACATAAAGAATTTGTTGCTCATTTCCATAGTAGCTAAAAAGATCCCTCTTTTGATTGTAGTGTATAGTCAGTCTTACTTGCACATCCTAATACATTGCTTTTGTACATCTTACAAAGATGAATAAAAATTACCACTCTTTGTGATTACAAAATAATAATAATAATAATAATAATAATAATAATAATAATAATAATAATAATAATAAGAGCATAAGTATAGTAATTAGCCTACTACCAAAAGGTTGCAAATAAGTATGTTATACTCATATTTAGTGGAGTGTTTAGGTGTATAACATGATTGTAATATATATTAAGAGATAGTGTCATAAATCTATGATGACATGCCAATAGGAAGAAATATAAAGAAGTAGATTGGTAAATCTTTTTCATTTAAAGGTTTTTTTTGATAAATTATATTTTAATTAAGATAAAAAAGTATAAATGAGAGAAAATGGTAGAATATATAAAAACATACATTGGATAGGCTTATTTAAGATACAATTGTTAAAAATCCCCTTTGCTCCCCCCTTTTCTCTTCTCAAACAACAAAAAAGGCTCACACGAGTAAAATTTGATATTTCTGTTGATATATCGGTAAAAAATTGAAATTTGGAGATAAATAGTGAAATTTGACAATATTTGGAAAAACTTGGCAGTCTACCCATCAATATACCAAATCTATAGTCCTATCGATACGCTTAAAAAATATCGTATTCGATGGAGTCAGAATCAAAACTTTGAGAGAAATTTCACCATTTTGACAAAATTTTGGTTCCTTGATCTTTCTTGTCTTGACTTCTTCTAAGGGGTGATTTGCTTAATTTGTTGATGTGGGACTATTTGCTTCATTTGGTACCACTACTACAGAAGTGCCTTTTAGTGTCGGTTGTTTAACCCCCTTTGGCGTCGGTTTCGGAACGACGCCTATGTGGGCGCCGCTAAAAGGGTGGACACTTCAGCGTCGGTTAAAAAACCAACGCCTATTTAATATAAAGGCGTCGGTGTTTTATAAAACACCGACGCCAAAAGGGTTCCCGCCACAGAAAACGGCGTCATCTAGGACGCTTTCTGCGTCGGTTTTATACTAAACAACCGACGCAGAAAAGTGTCCTAGATGACTCCCATTTCCTGTAGCGCGAACACTTTTGGCGTCGGTGTTTTATAAAACACCGACGCTGTAAGTCTGTGCTGACGGTTATCGGTAAATAACCGACGCCTATATCTATTTTTTTTTTTATAAATCTGTTTGCAGGCCTGCTGTGGCTGGTCAGCAGGATGAGAACCTGCAGTTCAGTTTTCTGAACTGCAGGTTTACGACATCCATTGATATCAGCCTACAAACAGGCCACAAACCTGCAAAATTAACATAAAAAGATTCACACAAGTAGATACATTCAGACATCAATTCAATTGTCACGTTCACACATATAGAATCATTCAAATACATGTTTTAACATTCAGAAACATTCATTTACAAAGTATCATTCATCATCACTATCAACATCCCAATTATATCTTACAGTTGCCACTGTTTGTACAGCTATTGCCCATTCTTCTCTTACTTCATTTAATGATTCCCTCGTATATGGAGCATGTACATTTTTTAAGCGTTTGCCTATAGTGTGGTCAGTTTTAAACACCTGCAAAGAGAATGATGTATATATATAAGTAATAATATAAAAATAAGATTGATATATTTCATACTAACTAATGAGACTATATATAATACCTCATGTATGGTATCGATGTCCAATGCGGCATGTTTGATAATCATCTGCATAAATCGCATCACATAGTATGCGCATGCCCAGCCATTGTCTTGTGTAGCGCACTATAAATTGAAACATACAAATTAATACAACTAAGCACAATTCACATCAATAATATATACATTGGAGTCGGGGAGTCGGGAACTTACTTTTACGTTCTCCCAAGACAATGGCTGGTTCTTTTTCCTTGGGACCTTTCCTCCAGCATTTTTGAATGCATCTAAACCCCTACATGTTAATATAACACACTAAGTTGCATAAGTAAATAGTAATGTAATAAAAGATGTTAACGGATATAAAAAATGAAATATTTCTCACCAGAATAATGCCATTCTCATTACGTGTCCAATTTTAGTGTTTAATGTACTTCCTGCGGGATCTAGATAATAAACAGTGAACGTCCCGGGGACAATAACTAGTAACTCCCAATGTCTACCACTAGAGGTAAAAAGTTAACAATTAATAACTCAAAATGCAAAATAATAATGGAATTTTCTTAAGTCCAAATTATAAATAAAGCAAACTTACTTGACATTGAATGGAGCTATTATTATCGTCTTCATTTGATGACCAAAAATTGTAAAAGCATCTATACAGTATTGTTGAACACTATCAGGGTCTTTAGCTACCATACTAATCAATGATGGAATCAAAAATCCCACATGATCATATGCAAATTGTTTGCAATGATCTTCGATTAAGTAGCTGCAAAACATATAGACATATGCATTAATATATAAGAAACTAGATCACCGGATCTTACACAAGGTATATGGATGTATAAACAAGATCTCACCTTATCCATGTCTCTATCATTGATGTATTCAACCATTCATACATAAACAGCTCAATAATATCTTGTATAAATAAAGAGCTGTCGTATGATTGACCTGCATAATCTGCATCTAAAGAAACAATTATAGGGCAAAGTATATTATGTGCCCGTAGCCAACATGCCATTCCCCTACAAGCAGGACCTAACGGGTATTGTAGGTCAGTTGGAACCCAAGTTGGTAATGCGGGAATTGGAGGTGGAGGCCTAGGTGCTCCTGGTGTCTTCTTTTTAACCTGTATATATAATTTCAGATCAGTTGACATCATATATACACATTAACAGTCTAAATCAATGTAAATTTATCTTACAATTTCAGTCGTGTAGAGGACATCTGCTTTGGGCCACAATATGACCCCGCTTTCTGCGTCACCAAGTGTATCAATATCTGGGTGGGCATATGGCAACGCAACTTCCCTCCAATCGGGTAATACATGTATCGGGCTCACACGAATGTAGCCCTGCGGCATTGGACTCCCATGAAACGTTGCCCCAGGAAGGGACTGGTAAGCTTGCGCCTCTGCAACAACATAGTTTTCCATTCTTAAGCGGCATGGCTTCAATGCCTACAAATTTACGTAAAGAATGTTATACATATATACATATCATCTTGAAAACATATCATCTTGAAAATACTAGCTACAATGTCATAAACAATACTTACAGCAGACGTGTTAGGCGATGGGTCTCCAGGATTACTTGCAGTCTGTGCACCAGGAGAAGAGTGGGTCGGCATAGGCTGATTGGAAGCCTGAGATGTCTGCCACCGCAACAATTCTTCCTTGACCTTCTTAGCAACCACATCGTTGAGCTTCTTAGCAACTATATCCTCGACTCTCTTATTCTCCTATACATGGATAAAACAAATATTAGCTTTTTATTAATGAATTTCCTTTTGCAGTAACATTATAAAAATAGAATATATATGTTACCTCTTCTTGAGAAAGTCCCGCTCTGGGTTTGCGCTGGGATGGCCCAAAGAATGCTTTGATGCCCACACCAGCGCCGGCACCTCTAACATGTCCAGGATGCTCTGGGTTACCCAGAGCAACTGTCAATTCATCCCTTGTGCCCTGAGGGATGAACGTGCCTTGTTTTCTCTGCTCGTGCAGCTCCCGCTAATCACCATAAACAAAAATTGGTAAGTTAACACCACAAATAATCAATATTCAAATGATTGCTCTAAGAGTTGTATTTTACCATTTTTGCAGCCGCCTCAGCAGTTTCGGGCTTCTTTATTTCACCCTTCTTGTTTTTCCTGCCAGCTATCCAGATATCATGGCGAGGGAAGGGTGTGGCTGCAGACTCCTGAGTAGTCGCAGACTCCTGAGTAGCCGCAGACTCCGCCTGTAGTCTTTGGCGAACGCTTGCATAGCCTTTTGGACCCATAGTATGGTCATGTACATTCAGTGCACACCTTGCTTTTTGTGCGTCACTGAGGGCCTAGTTAGTATGCACATTTATAATTACGTTAGTAGCACTAAATCTTAATCTTGAATAGGTGAATACAATGTATATTAATTAAAATGGGAGTGACGCCTAATACCTTGAATTCTTCAGATTTTCTTGAAGCAACAAAATTGTCCCAATCTTCTTTGTCCAAGAAGTTCCATTGTTCAAGGGCTGACTTCTTCTTCTTATCACCCTGTCTTATGTATTCTCTATTCAGATTTGTCCTGTAATTCCTAAGCATCTTTCCAGCGCGTTGCATCACACTTTTACGATGCAACATCTCATCCAATGCAAACAGATTCTGTAAAATAGAAATGTTATTAACTAGTACCAAAAATATAATTGCAAATAATAGAATTTGTAATCTACAAAATAGAATTGCAAATAATAATAACTCACGCATAAATCTTTCCATATCAAGTCTTTCTTCGCCTGAGGAACTTTATGCCAATTATCATATTTAACACCACAATGGCTTCGAGTGACAACCCCAAGATAGTTTATAAAATTATTGCGGTTCACTCCAATTGCATTCCCTCCATTATCAAACTCCACAACCAATTTGGATCCACTACCACTCAGCGCAAGTAACTTTTTCAACAGAGTGATACCCCTTTTCTTGTTAAGTTTTTGTTGCTGCGCATCAAGTTGCTCAATTGCTTCAATGGGTAGCTGTGCATCATCAACCTAAAATTTGACAAAAATAAACACACCGAATTAAGCCAATATAGAAATACAGGATATATGACATAACTAGAAGATAATGAATTTTATAGAAATACGGGATATGTTTTTAGAACTTACGTTGGTATCCTCGTCATGCTCGTCATGGACAGCATGCTCATCATGGACTTCATGCTCATCATGGACATCATTCTCATCATGGTGAGCCATCTGAAAATTTCATTAAAAAGGAAAACATTTAGCATTTGTATCAACTAGAATAAGGAAAACATTTAGCATTTGTATAAACATACATGTCTCTAAAATTGTGATCTTTTATCAATTAGCAATCCTTCAATGTACAAGTAATATAAAAAACAATGATTGTTCACATTCTAGGCCAACAAACACATTTCATGTCATTCTTATATATAATAAATGTGTACCACCTATCCCATCCTTGAACACCTAATCTCACTAGTAAGTGTATAATGTGTATTGGGTTTTCAAGAAAATTTCGGCAGCATTTCCCCGCTGTTCTCTAAGTACATATGTACTTAGAGAATAAACGGGGAAATGCTACCAAAATTTTCTCGAAAACCCAATACACATTATACACTTACATCCTAAGTGAGATTAGGTGTTCAAGAACAGTCCCAAACCGGGGACTATCCAAGATTTACTCCTAATGAGTAAATTTTGGACGGGTTTCTAGGCCAACAAACACAATAATAGATATCTACAATGAAGCCGGACTCCATACAAACAGTATATAATTTAGTGATTGTTCATTCTAATTTATATCAATGTACAAGTAATATAAAAAACAATGATTGTTCACATTCTAGGCCAACAAACACATTTCATGTCATTCTTATATATAATAAATGTGTACCACCTATCCCATCCTTGAACACCTAATCTCACTAGTAAGTGTATAATGTGTATTGGGTTTTCAAGAAAATTTCGGCAGCATTTCCCCGCTGTTCTCTAAGTACATATGTACTTAGAGAACAAACGGGGAAATGCTACCAAAATTTTCTCGAAAACCCAATACACATTATACACTTACATCCTAAGTGAGATTAGGTGTTCAAGAACAGTCCCAAACCGGGGACTATCCAAGATTTACTCCTAATGAGTAAATTTTGGACGGGTTTCTAGGCCAACAAACACAATAATAGATATCTACAATGAAGCCGGACTCCATACAAACAGTATATAATTTAGTGATTGTTCATTCCAATTTATATCAATGTACAAGTAATATAAAAAACAATGATTGTTCACATTCTAGGCCAACAAACACATTTCATGTCATTCTTATATATAATAAATGTGTACCACCTATCCCATCCTTGAACACCTAATCTCACTAGTAAGTGTATAATGTGTATTGGGTTTTCAAGAAAATTTCGGCAGCATTTCCCCGCTGTTCTCTAAGTACATATGTACTTAGAGAACAAACGGGGAAATGCTACTGAAATTTTCTCGAAAACCCAATACACATTATACACTTACATCCTAAGTGAGATTAGGTGTTCAAGAACAGTCCCAAACCGGGGACTATCCAAGATTTACTCCTAATGAGCCAATCTTGGACGGGTTTCTAGGCCAACAAATACATGTGTTGTCATTCTTATATATAATAAATGTCTATAAAGTACAGGCAACATGGTTAATCCTAATCAATAGAGCATTATTAAATAATAAATCAAGAAATCAATAGTTTCAAACAAAAGGTCTAGGAATCTTTACTAGACATTATATGTATCCCTAATCATCATATTTAACATACTACATTATTATGAACATCCAGATCAGATTAAGATCATACTATGTTATAACCATTGGTTTAATAACCCTATTTCTGCATGTACATGTTTATCAACTTTAAAACCCTATAATTCATGAAATCATTCTAATTCATGTTTATCAACTTTAAAACCCTATTATTATGAACATCCAGAGTAGATTAACTCTAATCAAATACATTACATGCATTTTTATCACAACAATTTGATCGATGCATAAAAAAGCAGAGCAGCTAGCAGCGGGAAGACCAACCTTGTCAGAGGGAAGAAGGCAGAGGCTCCGGTGGCTCTGGCTGGAGAAGTAGCTAGCAGCGACGGCGGTGGAGGAGCAGCTAGCAGCTCCGGTGGCTCTGGCGGTGGTTGCGGCGGCGCGACGACCGTGGAAAAGCACCAGGCGGCGCCGAAGAGTCAGGCGTGGCGGCGGCCTCAGGCGCTTGGAGCAGCAGGGGCAGGCAGCAGGGGCGGGCAGTAGGGGCGGCGGAGAAGGGGGCGCGGAGAAGGAGGAGTGGTGGTGGAGAAGGGGGCGCCGGAGAAGGGGGCGCCGGAGAAGAAATAGCCGGAGAAATGGCACTGGAGAAGAAATCGCCGGAGAGAAATCGCCGGCAGTAGAGAAATAGGGTAATTGCTCGCAATGAAACAGAAGAAAGGGGAAGAGTCGGGCGATCGCGGAGTATAAGTTCCCATATAGCGTCGGTTGTTTGCATCCACCGACGCCTAAACATCTTTAGCGTCGGTTGTTTGCAACAACCGACGTCCAATTGGACGATATTTTCATGAAATTGTTTGGCGGGAACAACCTTCCGCGTCGGTTATAACAGGATAACCGACGCTGAAAGTGACACTTTTTGCGCAAATTTTCATCGCACATAGGCGTCGGTGTATACCTACATGACCGACGCTGACAATGACACTATTTTTTTTGATCTAAATTTGGATTTCGCGGCCGACTTTCAGCGTCAGTTTGTTATAAACCACCGACGCTGAATACAAAGCGGTACCCGTGCCTGGCTGGTCTTTGAATATAGACGTCGGTTTGCTTAAAAAACCGATGCCTAACATATAAGGCGTCGGTTTTCCTTAATAACCGACGCCCAGAAAAGTGACATTGAATGCTATTTCTGTAGTAGTGTACATTGGTGCCCGCTACATCATTTGTAATGATACTCCATCTGTTGCTTTCTCATGGTATTATATTTGAAAATTTTGTTCTTGCTACTTGTGATATGACTAACACATGTTATTTGTTGTTTTCTTCATTTGCACTGTCGGTCATTTGTGCATTATTTGCATGTTGACTCTATGCTTATATGTATTGTTTATGCACATCAACTATGTCCCGCCTATGACCCAACACCCCTTTAGTTGTGATTGCATAATACTGAGATGGAAATTAAGTCAAGAGAGAAGAAAATGAAAAAGGTTTTTTTGGACATTTACTTTTGCAGTTGTTAAAAATGTGTGATGGAGTTTCATTTATGTTAGTATCATGCATCTTAAAATATTGTATCAGTGTTTTTTTTGTGCAATGGGTTATTCATTCTAGCTATGTCACTTTTGTAACTAATCTTCATGCACTAGTCCTTGCGTACCATCTCTCTCTAGTCAACATGCTTTTGTGCACCAATACTCTCGAGGCTATTAGATTATGTTAGCAATTGATATGAAGATACTTGTGTCTATTTGTTATTGTCTAATACTACTCCACATGCCACTACTTTTTTGAGAAACTTACCTGATACACACTCTAGATTATCAACTTGAGAGGGAGTGTTAGAGTGCATGAGTGATGGATTGTAAGATTGAGGGGCAATGTTGTTCTTGTAAGGGTTTGTTCCTTTTGAGTATGTAAGGTTGTTTTATTCTGTCTCTGTCTGTCTGTGATTTGGACATGTGATTTCTCATGCTCCAATTTGAAGGGAAGTGGTCTAGTATGCAGGGTGTTGATATTAATTATGTACATCGGCTCAAGTTTATCTAGCCCATTAGTATTTGGAGTCTTAGTCCATTAGGGTTTGTCTAGGGGTTGTACTTGTCTCTTCTTCTATATGTAGGAGAGGGGTCTTCCCATCTAAGAATAATAATACCAATGATACAAGGGACTTTCCCATTATCTCATTCCTTGACAATATCCAAGCCCCATACCTTGGTCCCATATATGTACCCTTGCTTCATAGAAAGTATGTAATAGAATAATTATGGAAGTTTTGGCAAATAATCAGTGATATGAGGGCTGATAAACCAGGGAAAAGGGCATCATTGAGGGGCAAATAAATCATTATAGATAGACTAGAGGAATATAAAACATGGCACTAGATGAAAACTTGAAATTTGAAGGATCAATCATCAAGTTGGATCTTGAAAAAGTGCATGACAAATTGACAATTGACAGTAAAAGTGTCAAACTGGGTCAAAATCTACAGGTACCCATGGATTGACCCTATTAAGTCGGGGTTTGGTGATAAAATTTGCCACCCATTGAAAACTAGCCAAACCCATACCCACCCATTTATTTAGTGGGTTTTGTGGCTGGCCCGTGGGAACTTGCGGGTGACCCGCTTAACTGAATCACTTATATAAAAATAGAAATAATTATACACTAGGACTTAGAACAAAAAAAAGCGATCTACTGCTAACCGTTAATTGTTAAGGAGTTTCAGCACAAACTTGAACTTGCCCAACTATAATTGGCATGAGAGAGATATTGGGGAAAATAAATCCAACTCTACTACATTATCTAATTGTTCTATCAAACTTAATCTAGACTCATAGTACAAGTTACTAACTCTAGTTTATTGATAATTATCTTACATTACAAGATTTTAATTATACATTAGAGAATTTTACCTAAACATGTATGTGCTTGAAGGGTTATAAAATATAGTATATTTTTTTATTTGATAGTGACAATGTATAGTAGTTGGTTGTTCTCATGCTATATTTCATGTAAAAGCACTAGTCAATGGTCTTAGTAGGAACTTAAAAAATAACTTTTTCTTGAGCACATATTATATTGGCACCTAGCTAGGATTGTTAATTGATGATTGTGAACCCAACCTAGTATGATCTGAGAAAAATAGGGTCCTCATTAATACTGTTAATTTACGGTGGGATGCAAGTTTGGATATCGATGATTAAGTTAAATTAGCCGGCATCAGGTTACTAAATGGGATGACATGGGTCTATGTTAGCATTCAAGTCTACATGTTGGTGATCAATGTGATTATAGTTATTTATTATTATAATATTTATTTGATAATTATCATTAAAAATAGGATGGCATACAACTGAGTTTGCTTCCAGGTTACCCATTATAAAATTGAGGTGGCTCCATGTCAAATATTTGGCTAAAGTTTGTATTTATGTCAATTCCAAGACATATTAATTTCACGTAAGTCCATGTATTTATTCAACTTGGAATGACACAGCACACAACCTGTTTCCCCCCGATCTCACTGTTAATCATATGTATAGCTCCATATTGCAATGCTCAAAATTGGAAAGCATGGGCTTTATATATTAGTTTTGACCAAAGCAATATCCAAATTTACTTAGAAACAATATGTTGATGAGTTCATACCTTCATCCAGAATAATGATATTAATATGTTCAGATTCTTAGTCAATTTGTAACTATTTAAAATATTCTCAGAAGGTAGAGTTATCATCTTCAATGAGGTCCACACACTGCCTACTAGACTAATGAATAAGCTAGGGCTGGCAAAAGCAGACCTTACCTGATGGACTTGACCTGAACCCAAATTGATTAGGCGGGTTAGGACCTAAGGTTTTTTGACCTGACCCAAACCCGAAGAACCTAAAATTATTTTGGTATCAGGTCCGAGTTTGGACTTTGGACCCAAGTTAATCCGTTTGACCCAAATTCACCTTTATGCTCAAATAAAATTTAAAATACTAAAAGTTTAACTCATCTAATGGCCTATGAGATTCATATACATCCTTAATTATGTTTATTTGTGACAACTACATAATTTTGTATTGATTTGTAGTATTTTTAGAATAGTTCTTCATTATATACAAAATATATAATTTTATATTTTGTTATGTTGATTTTTTTTATAAATTTGTGTTTAAAACTCTTCTACAAAGTATATTAGCTTTTTTATATATGTTATTAATCAATTTTAAGGTATGCTTACATTGAAATCTATTGATATACATAGATAGATAATAATAGCTTTGTTTTTTAAATCATTCTCTTGATTTTGGATTTACAGATTTAACCCAATAGACCCAAAAATATTTACGGGTCAGTTTAGGGCCAAGGATTCAACCTTAAAATCCAATAATCCTAATTTTGCTAGTTAAGATCTAGCCAAAAAGTATTGACACAAAATAAAACACGGTCAACCCGAACCAGATTTCCACCCCTAAAGAAAATGAAGGGACTTCTTCCTCTGGATTTAGCTCTAAGGAGGGTCTGAACTTATACAACTATTATATGATGATGATTTCTTTTGTTCAGTGAGGGTGATTATTTAACATGTTTAGTATTGTAATAAATTTGCAACCATTTCATATGTCTTAGGCCTGACGATGAACCTAGAAAAAACTAAAGAAATGGATGACCAATCTAAAAATTTGAGGTATTTAGAGATTATTTACTATGCTACTAAAGAGAGTTCATCCATCCTTAATATTTTTTCAAGTGGTGAGGGTTTGCACCAAGATGCCTGAGAATGGGATATTGGCAGAGCTTGAGTGTAAGAAAAAACATAGACACGTTCAGATTCATTGTTGTATGGCAGGTGCATGACACTATTGACATAGTTTGTTGGACCTGAAGAGAGCAGATAGAACGTGTTTCTTTACGTAATAGCTACATCAACTCAAATATCTTTACTCTATTTATGTATGAATTAGACTTCCATTCCCTCAAATAAACAACAAAATTAACATGATTCTGTTTCATATCCAAATGTTAGTATATTGACCAGTTAAGGTTGGAAAATGAAAACCTTACAGACAATTAAGACTTGAGACATATTCTGGGCAAGGCTACGTCGAGAGGTGAATCTACTTAGGTTTACTTCTATAGTCATTTCTTCCACCATTAGCATCAACAAAAGGTATCTTAAAGTGAGCTACTCAGGTTATTGGTTCATTTCAATAGTAACTGATACTCCGCAAAATGAAAGTATCATTCAGTTATCTGGTATCACCTATAATGACCACTGACATATTGAGATTTTACAACCATATTCCAAAAATATAGTAAGTACAGTGGTATGGGTAACAACAGTTTGCAATATCCAATAATTATTGGGGAAGAAATGTAACATTCTAGCTATAAAAATTTTGCCTACTTCCAGTGACCCTTTTCAGTTTGTTGCCCAACTTCTACCGCAGATCGAAACTTTCTACTGGAGAGAAATTAAAAGACCAGAAGAAATTCAGTAATTGGAAAGTGTAATACTTAGAAATATGTTTTCCATAAGCTAAAAATACTTTTAAATTTCAATCAAACAGATCAGGAATTTGACAGCAATACAACCATAAAAAACGAAATTATACACATCTAGGAGTACAACCTTAGCACAAATCCTTCTTGGATAAGTTATTATCAAACTTTCTAACATCATGTGACTGTTCTGCAACATTGTCTTCAACCATCATATCTTGAGGTATAATAATAAGATCCTTCCCTTAAACATGTAAGGAACTGCATTTTATATTCAAGTGGCCTGCATGTCCATTCACATCTACTTGGACATTGCTTTACACAAGTAACTAAAACCGAATGAGCCAAACATTGATACTTACCACAAACTTCATGCTCAAATTCCAAGAATGTATTCAATTTATATTGACTTCCAGGACCTAAGTCCTTGCTTGAGTGAACGGGCTCTGGTGATCAAAGTCTTGAATGTGTATTCACATCTACTTGGACATTGCTATATGAAAGTATCCAGAACTGAACCAAAAAAACAATGATACTTACCATGAACTTCATGCTCAAATTCCAAGAAATCCATTTGGTTTTTTTTTCATCTCTAGGACATAAGTCATTGCTTGAGGGAACATGCTCTGGCAAACATAGTTCTTTAATGGGCTCCTCCTTGGATTCAACATACCGAAATCACTTAGATGGCATTTCTTCTTAAATCAAAGAAGGCTATACATCAGTGAAACATTGTAAAGATAAGAATTGTAAATCATAGAGATTTACTACATTAATATGAGATAACTGCAGAAAAATGGGATATCCTCAAGGTACAGAGTGGCAAAGAACCCAAATGACAATATACTGTTGAAAATTAAGTGTGACAAGCTAGATTTGTGAGGAAATTGCCATGTGTGTTGTATTTATCATCGATAGATGGAAAACTCCTATCTTACATATAGGATATAAGGCAAGTACAAAGAAGCGAATATGATCCTAATTGGCCAAGACAATGAGACCCATCGACCTAGAGAATGGGTGAAACACATATCCAACTTGTATATATAAGATACAATTAGACAATACCATAAATAAGAAATAAATGTCACTTCCCATACAACAATCTTCACCCTCCCTAAACATTACTATCCAACTAATAAAAAAATTGACGATGCCTCCTTTAAATTTGTGTTTCGCACGATGGAAATACTCGAGCTTTGGGAAAGATTTTCTGAAGTGCATCTGGAATAAAGAAAATATAATAAACCAATTGTGATAGCAAAAAATCACCACCAATAATCAGTAATAGATGATCAAAGGACTACAACTACACCATCTTCACTTGAAAGGAATGTGTGACTAGAATAAGCATAGTCTACACATTCCATGATGTAGTAGTAGAGGTATCTTCAAATCTTCTAAGGAGTGTAGCCAAGATGACCAAGTCTAAAAGACCATGGACATGCATTACGTGGCACGAACATGGAGACGATGAGGTGTTGATGACTATCATGCTGGATCCATAAATATGGAGCATCAATCTTAGGGGTTTGATGGGAATGAAAGTTGACCATCAAGGAAAAACCCAAGTAGATCACCAGAAGTGCCATCTCAACACTTAAGAAACAAGCAAATATAACTTGGAGAAGACATGAATAAAGTAGCTTGATGGAGATAAAATTTGGATGAATATCAATCTTGCAGGTGTAGTATTTTTAGGCTTGTCATTAACGAGCTTTTGAAAAATATGATATGAAAAAGAAAAAATCCATCTCATAAGAATGTAGAAAGATTGCCACAACACTAACACTTAATGAAACAAGAGTTGAAATAAGCACATCAAGCTCTATTTAGATGTGTCAATGTAGCAACTGAGATCCTAGAACGTAATATGAAAGTGGTGGTCAACTAAAATAAGCGTTGACAGCCAACCCACATGCATATCATCACATGAACATGAAGAAGCATAGTGTCATTTGGGAAATAGATACATCAAATATTCACCATAACTCATTAAAAGATGCATGATGCTTAGTGGGAATGAGGTGCCACAAAGACATAAAAAGAATAGATGTGCTGAATAATATGAAGCTCCACGAAGATCATAATAAATTGGAACAATATATATCATCTCTCTCATGATCCCTCTTAATACTTTCTCTCTATCTCCCTCCTCATACTCCCTCTCTCCTCTAAATCTCCTGACATTCCAACTACAAAGAGAATGAGTAGTTGGGTTGGAAAAGAGACAATACCCCCCACATGCACATGGAAAGGGATGCACACGAGGGGTAGACCCTAGGAGGGTGAGGAGTAGAATCTTCAAGTGAGAGGTCGTTGTGGCTTTTGGAAGTAGAAGCAAAGGGACTCCATGGTAAATGAGAAGTCATATTGTTGGGGGTTGTGACCCCTCAATGAGGGAGTTTTGTTTCTCCTCAATGGGCGGGAGTCAAGGGGAGGCCACCTCTTGGGGGTTTCATATGATGTGCTTAATATTTTTTTATGAACTTAAGGTTGAATTTTATTTGATGATTAAAAGAGATAATATTTATCTTAATTTCATCCTAGACCGACATAGACCCTAGTTAGTGGGTTTGGGTTTCTTCAAAACCTTTCTTGTAGCTCATGATGAGTCTTCTTAGGATGGCCCTTCCAACCACAATGAGATTACTCAGGGCATGGATATAGTGTATAAGATGCACCATTTGTACCATCACCACTATTAGATCCTCTCCCATGTCCATGACTAGGTGTTAAACTAGACTAAGTGGCCAAAACAAGTTTTTACCAGAGCATTAGCTGAGTGGAGTAGTGTCCATCTCAAGGAAGGCCTATGATACTCTAGAGTATATATTTGTAAGGGATGGGATCTCTACAACATAGAAGATTTGACTACAAACTCCCTCTTATTGTCACCAAAGTCTATCTAACAACTAGATCATAGTCATCAATTCTCACTGTTTTTGCATCCTACATATATGAATGAGTGAAATATAATAGGCCGTCCATATCATAAGCAAGAAAAGTGACTTCTCAAAAATATTGGAAGGACTTATGCCTCTGTTGAATACAGTACATCCCTATTGCTATATCATACATGCACAAGATATTTTAAGAATACATCAAACCAAGATGGTTCTAGAAATCCTTAATTTCAAAGATATCATTGTACCAACCACTCATGGTTCCATGATGTTTTACGTTAAAGATAGAAGGTTGGCTTCTTGTATTCACAATTCCCATTATACTAAAATCCATCAGAGAAAGGACCATCAGTCAAGTGCCTATTATAAATGTAATGCCTTAAAAGTTTATCTGAATTAGCTCTGCATGAGTAATGATTAAATAAATCCTAATTAGGCCACATGATTGATATTGAATCTAAGTTGGTAGGTTTTGAGCCCATTAAACCTAAATAATGTTAATGGGATAGTTAAGGATAAAAATGGAAGTGAATTATCAAACACGCATAATAATTGTTAATAAATTTAAATGATAATTATTATGAGAGTGTCTAGGAGAAGAGGAGGAAGAAGTCCCACGTTCAAAAGAAGTGTGTACATCCACATCATCGACAATAGATGGTTAAAGTAATAGGTTGTTCAATAGGAGAAAAGTGGATAATTTTGTATAGGTGTGCATACACATCCTCAAGGGTAGGTAGAGGATGAAAAGCAATAATATGTTTTTGATTAAGTTCTAGATAGAAAGGAGGCCAAAAAATAATACATTTGTTTTCATCATCTTACTTTTGTAAAACATCTATTCTAGTAGATTAAGGATGATAGGCCATGACTCATGATTTCACCCCATATTCATTTAAAACTATCATAGTATGAAGCAAAAGAACTCCAAATTCAAAGTGTTAAATCTCTTGTATAAACAAAAGATGTGTGATACATTTCCTTTACCATAATAGACCTAGGTGAGATGATCTCAAATATTCATTAGCATCTTTGATGAAAATCCAAAAGGACAAAACAAATGATCAGTTATTGTTGAGAAACCAAGACGAGACTTGAGCGTTGATTTCAAACCACTTTTTCCATATGGCATTTTTGATATCAAAATATTCATCTTTTGCAAGGGGTCATTCGATAATATGTTGGAGTCTTCTAGATGAATGAACATGAATGTGAAAAGTGCACACCCATAGAATATAGTTCTTCTCATTGAACATTACAATGTTGACTTGCTAAGGGTGAATAATGTGAATCTCTATGGAGAATAAGAGGACACCATTACTAAAGAGCACAAATTATTTGAGTAGTACAAAATATGCATTTTGAGGACAAGTCGTATATGACATTCACTCTTCACCTATGGAGTTCATATGAAGTGTAGGAGATTAGAGTAGCAACATACACATAGGAATATGGCCTTGTATAGGAGACACACCATGTAAGAAAAGTCAGTCTAATGTCAGATGATATGCACAAGATAGAGTAGAAACAGACGTAGTGGAACCTAATATTGTGAGCAAGTTATGGCATATCAAAGTAAGGCCAACAGTCATAGAAAGTAGGTCTAGTAGACCAAATCATATGCTATGTGACCTCTAATGTGCTTTGTCATCAGTTGGATGTGTGATATCATCACATGCCATGTTAGTGTTAGGGCGGTCCAATAGTTAGTTAGTACAAGAGATCCGATCACACATTGTGTCATTAGTAGTCTGATTATTGGGGGTCCTAGAACAATGGGCACGATCCCCTAAAACCCCTCAAAACATCAAAGAACAAGGAACATGATTACCTAAGTGCATGTGACCATTATTGACAAAGGAGTCATACAACTTCCAAAATAAAAGTCTTAGGGTGATATATGTATATATTACGAATACCATAAGCTATAGATATGGATGGAAATGGTAAAGTGAGAAAGGAGAAAATAAAGAGAGGAAGAGGGGTGATGGCAAGGGGCGAAGTAAATGACAATGGGAGAAGAAAAGGGGTGACAACGAGATAAAGATAAGCTTTCTAGGGTTCATGCTATGATACCATGTAGAAAGGAAGAATAATTTGTATTCCATAATAAGGAGTGTCCACTTATATATCCAAAGTGGTAAGTAGGAAAACCCCAAACAATAATGGTGGGATTAAAGTATCAGAACATTGAAGTATCTAAGTAATCATAAGGAATATAAATATATATATACAACCTTTATCAGAAGGTTATGAAGATGACAGATGAATAGAATGGTATAACTTAGAATTCTATCAATAGTAGCAACAACCCTCAAAATTTCAATCATATTATGTTAAATTCAATTTAGACCAGTGTTTTTCTTAGCGGCCACACAAGATATAATTGATAGTGAATGCATAAATCATTTTTAGAAATATATATTTGAAACATACCTCCAATTTGGTTATTTGGAAGATGTCTCTTAACCCCAAACTCTGATCTTCTTGGGTAACTATCTCTCAACTCTTGTGCTACCAAAGCCACTTTTTCAGGATTAACATGATTGAATATGCCATGATCAATTGTCTTCTTCTGTGCCTACTGAATTAATTATACTTGGTTTACTACATGATATTTTTGATAGGTGAAATTGATATGAGATGGACCATAAAATGGTAATCTAAACTCAGCCCCAGTCACAAGTGAAGCCTATATAAGAAAGGCTTTCTTTGGAGTTTGTTCATACTAAAGGTTACAAAAGATATAGAGTGGATTGGATATTTCATATAAGTCAATATAGAGTTTATGTTTGGATGTCAATGCGAAAGCATTATATATCTATAACTTCATATCTAGAAATACTTTTACATTTATTAGTTTATGTTAACTGGATAAGCTTTTGAATAATACCTCAACAACCTTCTTGTAATATTGATGAACATCAACCTCAAAGGTATCCATGTGTGGTCGACACCTATGACATGTCCAATATTCAAGTACCTCATAGTATACTCTAGTCATGCAATACCTAGAATCTCAATAAATTACATTCATCAACAAGCACACAAAATACACTTTCTATTCTAGAATATTTTAATGTTGCTAATTGTGGAGACAAGTGTTGCAATAGGTGTACTAAAGACAAAAGTCATGAAATCTCACAAAAATACAAGACCATTAAAAGGAAAGAGAAAAGAAGCACCTACTGATGCTCAAGCATTCCACATTTTGAACATCTGGCAATATATTTGTTGTACCAATTATAGCCAGTGCACCCGTATATATAACAAGTTAAGTACTGTAAGAACAGAAAATGTTATGTTTGATTATATATAACAAACAAACTCCATTCACTCTTAAAGAACAAGTAAATCACATTTATACTAAAGAGAAATATCTCAAAATAAACATATAGGCAATGACGGGAAAGACATAACTAGAAAAGGAACAAAGGGCCATTATATATACATGTGTCTCTAGAAGGAAAATAAAGAACATAAAAAATAAAATATTTAGAGACATAAGGGAAGAAAATTTGGCTTATGGCTTTATGCGTAAAGGAAATAAATAGGTAGAATTGACAAAAAGCAAGCATTTCTAATAAAAGGGTTCTAACGTTAATTTAAAGAGATTGCATCATTATCCTACGTTGGTGAATATTTATACCTAAACATGTAAATACCTATTTTATCAAGATAAATCTAATCAAAGTCACATCATCAATAAAATGCTAATAGATTCGTAGCTCAAAGGTGGAAGAACCCCACGGAGGCCTGACTTGACAGGATAAGTAAATTAAGCAATTTTGTAATGCACCATTGGATGGTAGCTCAAACGTGGAAGAACCCACGAAGGCTTGACTTGAGGGGGGTAGGTAAATAAGCGATTGTACATTGTGTTGACCTAGAGGTTATACATTGGCCATGCTTTGATAATGACTTAACCATTCCATTCATATGTATCTAATATGTGTATTAAAGATTGATTTCATGTATTATGTACATGAAAAAGATCCAAAATCAAAAGCCCTAAAATGACTCAAGTTAAAGTCAAAAAGCTACAAAAGTGTATTTGTGGAAATCTATGTAAATGATCTTAGAACATTTCTGTAATCACTTGTAATGATGAATTGACTTGTAACTTAGATAAGAAAAATGATTGGGACATAAAACACCAAAGTTAAATCACTTTAGATGCATTTTCAAGAGATTGACATCAGGTTGTCAATCGGTCGAGTTTTCCCCATGACAAACTCGACCGATCCATATTGATCAATTTTCTGAAGATAGCATCGGCCGAGTTGTGTTTTCACAAAACTCATTTGATCGAGTGCCTGACCAAAACGATCTTCATTGATCGGTCGAGTTTCCTCAGAACAAACTCAACCGATAGTTTGAATATCGGTTTTGTCTTTTACTTGATTGGTCGAGTTAACTTCATTGAAACTCGACCGATTGCACTGCACGAAATTTTGCAGAAAAAGTGATGTGACCGTTGGTGTGTGATTTGAGCGAAAATAGAGTCGTTGATTTGAGAAAAAAAGGCTATTTTCGTATCTAAGTGTCCCACAACTTAAAAGGGCACCCTCAACTATAAAGAGGACCTCTTGGAGTTCATTCCAAGGCTGCTCATTCATTGAAAACCTGGTCCTAGCATAGTTGAGAG
Source organism: Alisma plantago-aquatica (assembly GCA_963693085.1). Taxonomy (NCBI): domain Eukaryota; kingdom Viridiplantae; phylum Streptophyta; class Magnoliopsida; order Alismatales; family Alismataceae; genus Alisma; species Alisma plantago-aquatica. The sequence continues at coordinate 1,000,399,553 of OY856412.1, forward strand.
TTTTCTAACTCTTTGAGCCCCTTTATCTCTCTACCTTCAAGTCAAATTTGTGAGTATGAGTGAGATAGGTTCCTGTGTAAGAGAGATACTCCCTGTATTGATGTAAAGCTCCCCTCCTCCATCTTCCTACCTCAATTCCCATTGAAGGTAAAGTTTTAAGATCCTCTCCAAGTAAAGGAGAAGGAGGTGCTGCTCTGTGAGGTTGAAGAAAGCAAGGTGCTCCAAATCTCCAAGTGAAGGAGATAGGTGCTCAAGATCTCCAAGTGTAGGAGATAGTCAAGGCGACGCTCAAGGAAGATAGGTAATCCCTTGAAGGCAGATGACTTGAAGGAAGGAGTGGGTAAGTCCATGTTGATGGCTGAAGACTCCATGGTTCAAGTGGGTAAGCTCCTTCTATAGGTTGAAGATCTTTGCTTGAGGTACTAAGCCATTGGATGTGTGGTTGTTGTGTCTTGTAATCTTATTGTAGAATATAAGAGTACCAAGATTGCAAATCCTAGAGACAAACCCACTCTAGGTAGTGGACTGACATTGCTCCTAAGTTTAGGACATGGAACCACTCTAAACTACCTATATAAGTGCCTGCTCTTCCTTATCTCTCATCCTTTCTATGCATGTTAGATTAAGACATCAAATTTCTGCTTATTTAAGCTATTACACTTTATATAATTTGGTGGTCTAATCCTTTTTGTGAGAATTGTGAAGCTCTATTCACCCCCCTCTAGAACCCATTGATCCAAGAAGTGGTATCAGAGCATGTCTTCTCCAAGATGCTTTAACAAGTAGGAGAAGATGGGTGATTTGGCACTTGGATCCCTCGATCTACAAGGGAACTTCTCCATGTGACCTCTGGTCTTCGACGACACAAAGTTCCAATATTCGAAGAGAAGAATGTAGTTCTACCTTCAAGGTGTGAGCTATAAGATGTGGAAGGTGGTGCACCTCAAGTATGAAGACCCAAAGGGGGAAATCTCCACTTGGACTGAAGAACAAATGAAGCAAGCTAAACTCAATGCAAGAGTAGTGAGCATCATTTATGGAGCCCTCACTCCATCGGAGTTCAACTGGATATCTTCTTGGGACACCACACATAAAATTTGGAACAAGCTATGTGTCACCTATGAAGGTACGGAGCATGTAAAGGAAGCCAAGATCTACATGCTTGGTGGGATACTTGAGAACTTCAAGATGGGTAAGAATGAGAGAGTGGCTGATATGTACACTAGGCTCAATGTGATCATCAATGGATTGGAAACAGTTGGGAGTGTGTTTGACAAAGGCACTATCAACTCTAAAATCTTGAGTTCTCTTCCTAAGAGATGGGAGCCCAAGGTTACATCCATTGAAGAGGTGTACAAGCTAAGTGAGTTGTCAATCGAGGAGCTGGTTGGTAACCTTCAAGCCCATGAACCTAACTTGATAAGTAATAAGAGGAAGAGAAAAGATAAGAGAAGGAGTCCAAGAAGATAAAGGACGCAACCTTCAAAGCACAAATAGAAGAGATGATGCATTAGCAACAACTAGCTCTAAAGTCTCCCACCCCTTCTTCAACTGAACATGAAGGCCCAAATGAGCATGAAGTAAACTACTCCAAGGGTAAGAACTACAAGGGGAAGCCTTCTTCATCAACTCCGAGATGCTATGAGTGTGGCCAAAAAGGCCATTTCAAGAGTGACTGCTCAAAGGCCAAGAAGAGTCATCACAAGAGCAGCCACAAGAAAGACAAGGAATATAAGAGAGAAGACAAGTAAAAGTGGAAAGAAAATAAAGAAATAAGATCCAAAGATGCAACTCATGCAGCTTGGGAGGAGTCCTCCTCAAGCTCTTCAAGCTCTAAAGATAGAGAATGCCACCTTGCTCTCATGGCCTCTACAAGTGAAGATGTAGGTGAGGTACGTGAGGTAAGTGAAGTCAATTTGCATGAGTTATCTAAGGAAACTCTTATTGACATTCTTAATGATTGTCGGTCATCTTTTGCTAAATGTGAATCTAAAAGGAAAAAGATTAGGCAAGATAGTAGATGATCTTTATGCTAAAATTGAGATTCTTGATAATAATGAAAATCTGCTCCTTGATAGCATAGATTCTTTGTAAGGGCAATTTCTAGACCTTGAGCTTCAACATAATGGAGTATAGGTTGAGAATGGGGCCTATCTTAAGACTATTGTAGATCTTAAGGAAGACAACCAAAAGTGCTAAAATGAGTTAGATGTTCTTAAAACTAAAAATGTAGAACTAACTCTCATTGATGATGCTAGGAAGCAAGAGATTCATATTTATAAAAAGGAAATTTTGTTGCTTAAATATGAAAATGCCAAGTTACTTGCTCAAGTTAATGATTTATCTTCTAGACCTATTTTGCAAAGTAATGAAGTTGCTAGCATAGCTTTAGAACGAGATTCCTTTCATACTAAAGCCCTCTATCTAGAGGCCGACCTATTGCATGCTAGAGATGATCTTGCTAGTCTTTCTACTACTGTAATTAACCTTAGTGATGATAATGCCAAGTTAAGATCTTCTTTGCAAAAGTTTCTTTCAGGAAAGAAATCCCTCAATGATGTCCTAGAACACTCTACCAAACAAATTGGTACTAGTGGTTTGGGATATGATGGGACTGCTCCCAAAGGTAAGAGAAAGAGCAAGAACAAGGGTAAGAAGAAGAGTGTGGAACCTCCTATCTTCCATGGAGAGACTTCTGACTCTAAGAACCCTATGGTATGTGTTCATTGTAAATGTGATGATCATTACTCTACTTATTGTCCTTACAAGCTCAAGGGGACCAACCCAAAGATGAAATGGGTCCCCAAGCTAACCCCATATCCCAAAGTTTTAGTTGGGCACCGACATCCTTCCTTCTTACATGTTAAAAAGAGATGGATTGTTGATGGTGGCTACTCTAAGCACATGACTAGAGAAATCAACCATTTCAACAAGTTTATGAAAAAGAAAGGAGGATCGGTAACCTTCGGGGAAAATAAGAAGGGTAAGGTCATAGGTGAGGGTGATGTAGGCAATGAGCTATGTATTAAGAATGTTTTTCTTGTTGATGGCCTACATCGCAATTTGATTAGTGTAAGTCAACTATATGATAATGGATATCTTGTGTTGTTTACATCCTTAGAATGTATGCTTCTTGATTCCCTCTCTTACAATGTCATATATAAGGGAACTAGAAATGGTAATCTTTATGTTATTGTTCTTGATTCTCTTAAGCCCGTACTTGATAGATGCTTGGTAGTGGATAAAAATGATATTTCTCTTAGGCATCGTCGTTTGGGTCATGTGAATATGCATCAAATGAAGAAGTTGAGCAAAAAGGATTTGGTTCGAGGACTTCCCAAACTGGATTTTAAAAAGGATGAGGAATGACAACCTTGTACACAAGGCAAACAAACCAAATCCTCCTTCAAATCAAAAAGAGTCATGAGTGCCAAAAGAGCTCTTGACCTTCTTCATATTGATCTGTTCAGACCAATGAGAACGCAAACGCTTCATGGTTCCAAGTATTGTCTTATTATTATTGATGATTTCTCTCGATATACTTGAACCCTCTTTCTCATTTCGAAAAGTGACACTCTTGATGTTATCTCGAGCTTTTGCAAATGGGTTGAAAATGAAGCTTCTTGCCAGATTGTTTCTATCTGTAGTGACCATGGGGGAGAATTTGAAAATGATCTTTTTAAAAGTTTTTCTGAAAAATCTGGTTACTCGCACAATTTCTCTTCTCCTCGTATGCCTCAGCAAAATGGGGTAGTAGAGATGAAGAATAGGTCGCTTCATGAGATGGTGAGGACAATGATTCTTGAATATGACATTCCTAACAAGTTTTGGGCCGGAGCCGTTAGTACTGCCTGTTTTTTAAAGAACTGAGTTTTCACACATCCTTCTTTGAAGAATACCCCCAATGAGCTATGGCGTGGTAGAAAGCCATCCATTAATTTTTTTCATGTTTTTGAATGTCCTTGTTTTGTTTTAAACATGAAGGATTCTCTTGACAAGTTTGATCTGAAATCTTATAAGGCTTTCTTCCTAGGCTATAGAACTACAAGCAGGGCTTATAGAGTCTTCAACATTGAATTGTCTAAAATTGAAGAATCTATTAATGTTAAGTTTATTGAAACTAACCCTATTGTTGGCAAGCATGTTGTTGATAACGATGTTACATATGACTTAATTCCTATCTTGAAAGACCTCAACAACAAAGGTAAGCAGGTGATAGAAGCAGAAGAAGAAGAAGAAAAGAAGGATCCTACTCCCCGCTTTACAAAGAACCATCACAAGGAGCTAATCATTGGCAACCCATTTGAGAGAGTGAAGACACGAGCTGCATACAACAAATAATAAGAAGACAGTGCCTTCATCTCACAACTACGGCCAAAGAACATCAATGAAGCCCTCGGTAATGATGAGTGGATCCTAGCCATGCAAGAAGAGTAAGACAAATTCGAGAATAATCGTGTGTGGAATCTAGTGCCAAGGCCAAGTGATAGAAAGATCATTGGCACCAAGTGGGTCTACCACAACAAGCTAGATGAGCAAGGACAAGTGGTAAGGAACAAAGCAAGGTTAGTAGCACAAGGTTACAACCAATAGGAAGGTATTGACTTTGATGAAACTTATGCTCCTGTTTCTGGACTTGAATCTATTAGAATTCTACTTGCCTTTTCTAGTTACAAAAATTTCTTATTATATCAAATGGATGTTAAAAGTGCATTTTTGAATGGTACAATCGAGGAGGAAGTATTTCTTGCTCAACCTCTAGGCTTTGAAAATGACAAGCTACCCAATCATTTTTATTTGTTGCAAAAAGCTCTCTATGGACTCAAACAAGCACCTCGATCTTGGTATGAGAAATTAAAGAACTTTTTGTTAGATAATGGGTATGTCATGGGCAAAGTTGATTCTAACTTATTTTGAAAACACACTTCTAACAATTTTCTTATTATTCAAATTTATGTTGATGATATCATTTTTGGCAGAACTGATCTTGATCTTTGCAAGGAGTTTAGTTCTCTTATGCAAAGTGAGTTTGAGATGAGCATGATGGGTGAGTTGACTTTCTTCCTTGGCTTTCAAATCAAGCAAAAAGAAGAAGGAAACTTCATCAAACAAGGCAAGTACACACATGAACTACTCAAATGCTTTGGGATGGAGAACATGAAGCTGATGGATACTCCCATGTCCAATACCACCAAACTTGATAAAGATGAAGAAGGTGAGAAGGTAGATGAGAATCTCTATAGAGGTATGATTGGAAGTTTACTTTATTTAACTGCCTCTAGACCTGATATTATGTTTAGTGTTGGCTTGTGTGCTCACTTTCAATCTAGCCCTAGGAAATCACATGTTATTGTCGTTAAGAGGATTTTGAGGTACTTAGCCAAAACTCAAAATTTTGGACTATGGTATCCTAAGTCAAGGGACTTTACTCTTGTGGCATATAGTGATGCGGATTACACGATTTCTTTGGTTGATAGAAAGTGCACAAATGGCACTTGCTTCCTTCTAGGACCATGCTTGGTGTCTTGGTTTTCCAAGAAACACAGCACTGTGGCATTACCAACTACTGAGGCTGAATACATTACAGTCGGGAATTATTGTGCCCAGGTCCTATGGATGAAGAAATGCTCCAAGACTTTAACATACATTTTTATGCTTCTCCTATCTATTGTGATAATACTAGTACAATCAATCTCTCTTATAATCCTATATTGCATAGTAGCGCTAAGCATATAGAGGTTCTCCATCACTTTCTCCATGATCACATTGCCAAGAAAGATATTTATATCACGCATGTGGACACAGAAAATTAGTTGGCAGATATTTTCACTAAACCTCTAGCTAGAGAGAAATTTAATTTTGTTCGATCTAAACTGCTCATTGTTGCTTTGGGTGATATTGCTATGTGATCTAGCTAGTTGTCTCTATCCTATATGTTTGCTCATGTCATTCCTCACCTTATCTATCTATATATGCTTAAAATGTGCTTAACTTGCTTGTTAACATGCTTTGTTTTTGCTTATTTTTTGGTTTTTATCGAATTTCATGTTTTATAGCAAAATAGTACCCAATGATGAGCTACATGCGTAAGTATGTTAATTATACATAATAGAATTGAAAAATGAATTTAATTGGCACGTATATGGCTAGAAATTAAGAATGTCTATTTTAGGTCAGGTTGACCTTTGCTCGAGTTTCCCCCAGGACAAACTCGACCGATCAGGAGCTGAGAGTTGTGCTTCAGAGAACCATTCAGTCGAGTTTCACACTCTTAGAACTCGACCGATCTTCGAGCTGAGCCGACTTTAAGTTACAATCGGCCGACTATTTTGCCTCTCAACTAGAAATTAGCTGACTGATTCATCATCCTCAATCCCTAAGCTCTCAACCCTAGCCCTAAACCCCTATTCCCAGTCATTTCCCGACCTAGGTAGCTTAACCTAGACCTTCGTGGGCAATCCTTGGTGGTTTTTGTTTGGATTTTACGGTTTGTTTTGCTTGTTTGCACATTTTCTTCCTCTATTTCACCTTCAATGTCTCCCAAAGAAGGAAATGACCTGCTCCAAGCAATGGACATGCTTCTTCATCCTCTAATTGCTTGATTCCCTTTAACGATACATCATTTATATCGATAGAGGCTGTAAATCGGTATAAGGAACTTCTTCCTCGAAGCCCTTTTCCTTTTCATGCCTTAATCGAGCCTTCTCCTAGATGTCAAGCGATTATTGATCAAGTATCTAGGTTGCTAGCTGTTTACCATCTATCCACCCTAGCCATCAAACGTGATTGCTTTAACAACTTTATGTCGAGCACTATGGCAGTTCACAAGTTCTACGTGAATTTGCATTGGAACTACGGCTCGCTTATCCCTCCGCCGAATACTCAAGTAATCCTCACATCGATGATCGTAGATTTTTCATTTTCAAATCTCTGAGGACACATTAAATGTCTTTCTTTCTGGAGACGAGGAAAATGACACATGGCGAAAGGATTACAGGGAGTATTTTGATCTTCTTGACCCAACAATTTTCTACAAACAACATGAATTGACCTTACCAGACATTCATCATTATTTGAAGAAACCTGACGTGCCTTACAAGAAGAAGTCCACCTGCATTCCTCCTCCCTTAACCTTAGGAAGTGCATATTGGGTTTAGTGATCAACTATAATGTCCATCCAAATAAAAACCAAATGGACATTGCAGAGAACACTACTGTCAATATGTATTGCTTGTTAGAGAACATTGGTGTCAAGTGGGCCAGATATATTCTATACCATATGACCTGCTTCGACACTACCCTCCCTACCTGGCTTTGATTTGTGGATATTTCAAGTTCGCCACTAACAAATCCCTCTTTTCTGACTGCCACTACCCAGTCGCCAGAAAGGGTGTTTGCATCACTGAGACCACACTTCAAAAGTCAGTGCCTGTGTTTTCCTCCACCCCTGGTGCTTCTCCCTCTGCCTCAGCTTCTACAGCCCCAACCTCCTCCACCTGAGATACACCACCACTGCCGCCTCCTCGACCTAGCTTTGTTTCATTCCATGTATAAAATGAAACCCTTTTAGGCTACATGATGCACCAACAAGCATATAACCAACAGGTTCAGGACCATCTGCATCAGGATTTATGTTCCATCATGTTTACCATGAACCTATCATGTGCCCACCCCTATCCGACCTACCAGCCCTACCCCGATAGTGATTATGCTTCCTATGCATATAATCATTACTACCCTTCTCTCGAGCCTTCTGCTACTGCTCCTCCACCTCTTCCACCTTTTGCGGCTGGTAGCTCCACTCCCGTCTACCTACCGTTGCCTTCTGGCCCCATGGCCACTCTTCTTGCCAGCCTTGGAGACTCTGACTTCTTCCTTCCCACCAGAAAATGAGCTTCACACTCTTGGTATGTCTTGGGATGAGCAGAATGCTCGTTGGCCCTGTCACTCTTTTGGACCTCCTGCTGATGAGGAGACGCCGGACCAAGCTGATGATGTTGATGACGACGGCGATGACAAGGATGCTTCGGACAATGATGCTGACTTCGATGATGATGGAACGACTGCTCCACATTCTGAAGGAGACGAGGACTACACACCTGGAGATGATGATGATACTGTGGATATAGATAGCTTAGGTGTTTAGGTTGTTTCATAGTTTGTAGTCTAGCATGCTTATCATATACATCTTTCTAGACTATTTTGTATAAGAAACATCTTGGCACATTTATCTGAGCTATACTGTTTTATCTTTGTTTTTCATCGCCTTATGCTTGTAGTTACTCTCATATGGACATATCTCTGAGTTGTAATATATCTGATGTGCACTTTGGATTTTTACTCTGATCTATTGTATGTTTTGGTGCAATCTTCTACCATATTTTGATTACAACTTAGATTGTATGTTATCTTCTGTCTTTGTGTGATATATGCTATGTGATTGCTTATTCTTTCTGCATATGTGGTTGTTTGTGTTTTGAAGAAGACCTGAGTTTATGCTCTTCTACCCCTCTTACTTTTTGAAAATGTCAAAAGGGGGAGAGATATTTCAAGTCTTGAAACTCCAATCATATTGTTATACTACTGCTTTTTGCTTATGAGTTCCTTTTCTTGTTCTTTCAGTGTTCATCATGTGAACTTGCAAAGGACTACATACTACATGCATATTGTTATTGCTATGTGTAGATAGACTAACCATGCAGGTTAGAGGAAGCATAGATTGAGGGGGAGCAATTCACATTGTTCATATCATGAATCCCCATAATTCACAAGGCAAAGGTATAACTTCTACATCCTTTTTCAATATGTATGAGGAATGGTTAGTCATTGTCAAAAAGGGGGAGAATGTTTACCTAGAGGTTATACATTGTCCATGTTTTGATAATAACTTAACCATTCCATTCATATGTATCTAATATGTGTATTAAAGATTGATTTCAAGAATTAGGTACATGAAAAGGATCCAAAATCAAAAGCCCTAAAATGGCTCAAGTTCAAGTCAAAGAGCTACAAGTATGTATTTGTGGAAATCTATGTAAATGACCCTACAACATTTCTGTAATCACTTGTAATAATGAATTGACTTGTAACTTAGATAAGAAAAATTATTGGGACATAAAACACCAAAGTTAAATCACTTGAGATGCATTTTCAAAAGATTGACATCAGACTGTCAATCAGTTGAGTTTTCCCCAGGACAAACTCGGTCGATCCATCTAGATCAATTTTCTAAAGATAGCATCAGTCGAGTTGTGTTTTCATAGAACTCGACCGATCGAGTGCCTGACAAAAACAATCTTCATTGATCAGTTGAGTTTCGTCACAACAAACTCGACCGATAGTTTAAATATTAGTTTTGTCATTTACTTGATCGGTCGAGTAACTTTATTGAAACTTGACCGATTGCACTGTATAGAATTTTGCAAAAAAAGTGATTTGACCGTTAGTGTGTGTTTTGAGAGAAATTAGAGTCATCGCTTTGAGAAAAAAATGGCTATTTTCGTATCTAGGTGTCCCACAACTTAAAGGGGCACCCTCAACTATAAATAGGACCTCTTGGAGTTCACTCCAACGCTGCTCATTCATTGCAAACTTGGTCCTAGCATAGTTGAGAGTGTTCTAACTCTTTGAGCCCATTTCTCTCTCTACCTTCAAGTCATATTTGTGAGTATGAGTGAGATAGGTTCTTGTGTAAGAGAGCTACTCCCTGTATTGATGCAAAGCTATCCTCCTCCATCTTCCTACCTCAACTCCCATTGAAGATAAAGTTTGAAGATACTCTCCAAGTGAAGGAGAAGGAGGTGTTGTTCTTCAAGGTTGAAGAAAGCAAGGTGCTCCAGATCTCCAAGTGAAGGAGATAGGTGCTCAAGATCTCCAAGTGTAGGAGATAGTCAAGGCGACACTCAAGGAAGATAGTTAATCCCTTAAAGGTAGAAGACTTGAAGGAAGGTGTGGGTAAGTCCATGTTGATGGCCGAAGACTCCATGGTTCATGTAACATCCCTGACCGGGGTTATGTGTTAACCCTAGGTGTTTTGATTAAGAAATATGATTATGTGCTTAATCTCATCTTGTAAAAAGTAATTAGGCCCCAAGAGGAACCTATGTTGCAATTCTAGTCCTTTTTGAACATTGTTGAAAGCAATGATTGCTTGTTTTGGACTAAAGTGCAAATTACCCAAGTTGAGGGGTTAAATTGCAAATTTTACATGATAAAATGTCCCTCATGTGTTGAAGCATCATGGGAATGAATATGATGCAGAGGTATGGCAGTCTGAATACCAATAAAGAGCTGATAAAGCAATATTTGTGCATTAAAACCTAGTTTTGGAGTAATCTGCAATTGACCCAAAACCTTTCGGTTCAATATGCAATTTTCCACTTCAATAAGGTCCCTAATGTTTCTTGGAATCATGTAGAGCAAAGAAAATGAGAGGGACTCCTCATTTGAATTAAGATGGAGGAGAGAGAATCTTGATATTAAAATAATCAAGATTAATGCCTAATTGAAACCCTAATTCGATTTAGGGAAAAAATTAATAAAATAATTGAAAGGCTTTCAACCAAAAACGAGATGGTTGAGTTTGCTCAAGTGTGAACAGCCTTGTGCCTTGCAAAGGCACGAAAATATCTTAAGGAGGTGAAATTCCACTCACCTTATTATAAAGAAAAGTAATATCCGCTCAAAATATGGATATTAGTATTATATGATTAAGGTGCTTAATTTGGTTTTCTTTAAATCAAGGATAATTGAGAGGAATTGGAGGCAAACAAGATATCCTCGTACCCAAGGAAGTTGAGGGGAAATAGGCGGCCACATTATTGGGATTAATTGGATTTTTTTATAAAGCATATTCTCTCTCATTGAATTTGTATAAAAAGACTCTTTACAAGCCAAATGAAAGGCTTTTCTCAATCCTTTCTTTCTCTTCTTTCTTTGGCCGACAAAGGGAGCTTAGTAGGAGAAGAAAGACGAACCCCAACCTGTTGGTAAGTTCTTGACCCTAGTTCTTCATGATTCCATGGTGGAAATCAAAAATAAATTATGGATTTCTTCCTATTTCGATCCCCTCTTCAATTCTAACCATTCCTTTTCACTCAAACCTTGAGGACGAGCCTTGGAATGGTGAAAGGAGTTGCATCCACCATTGTTTCCGTGGAAATGGAGCTTTAGAGCTCAATTGGAGGTGGGTTTTATAACTTGAAACCCTAATTTTGTTATTGCATTCAATTCTCCATCAAATAATGATCATTTCTCTATTTACAATAATTGATTCGGTTGATTGATGCAATTTCCATGGAAATCACAATAGATTTCGTGAGTTTGGAGCTTGATGATGATGACATCATCATAAGCACACACCTCCCCAAATATCTTGGGAAATGGTTTCAAAGTTTGGACCAAACGGTTTTACCAAACCGTTTGGGAGAAAACAATTTCAAAACCGTTTGGTGGAGTTGACCAAGGGTTCACCGTTTGAGAATCCTGTTCCTAATTATGTAAGTTGATAACCCACAAAATTTTATGGATTAATTCCAAAGGAATCATGAGTTGAAGGCTAATCAATTAGGCAAACCCTAATTGAAATTAGTGCTGAAATTCCAATGAGTTGATTTGAGATTTTGGGTTGATTAGCCCAAACGGTTTCAAAACCATTTGGGGATCACCCAAATAGTTTCAAGACCGTTTGGGAATCACCCAAGACCGTTTGGAGGTTTGGAGTTAAGTATAGTTGACCAATTGAAGGTCCAAAGGTATCAAATCACTTTGCAACTAAGTGCTGATTTGATGATCAACTCAATGGCTCAAACCCTAATGATTTTTCACTAGAATCCAAGGGTTGGATGAGCCAAACGGTCTTGAGACCGTTTGGGGCTCATCCAAATGGTTTCAAAACCGTTTTGTGGTCATCCAAGATCGTTTGGAGACCTATGGTTGAGTATGATTGGTTGGTTGAAGGTCCAATGCAATCAATTGAAACACAATTAGTAACTTGATTGATTATCAACTTCAAAGCTCTAATTGGTGATTATAAACCCTAATACCATTGAGATCAGACCCTAATTGAAGTTCCAATCGAGGGGTGATTCCATGATTCAATTGAGGATTGAGTTAATGATCCAATTGGTTGAAGTTCCATTGATTGGAATTGAGTGTTGTTGAAGTCTTGATTGATTGACTTTTTGGTCCATGCGGTTTTGAGAGGTTTGGACCAAATGGTCTCAAGACCGTTTGAGAGCAAACGGTCTCAAACCATTTGAGACCCATGCGGTTTCAAAGCTTTTTGCTTAAACGGTTTCAAACTGTTTGTGGTTCAATTTGGTTAATTCAATTGGATGCCTAATGCAATTGAAGGATCAATTGGTTAATCCAATTGAGTACCTAATGTAATTGAAGGAACAATGCGTTGATCCAATTGGGTGCCCAATGAAATTAAAGGTTCAATTGACTAATCCAAATGGATACCTAGTGCAATTGAAGGTTCCATTGATCAATCTATTTGGATACCTCATGTTATTGAAGGTCCAATTGATCAAACCTTTTTGGAAACCTAATGTAATTAGGTGAGAGATACCCTTAATAGTACTAATTAATAATGCATAACAAATGCATGGATCCAATACATGATGTAAACCCTAATTGAGGATGCACTACTACAGAAACATTATTCAGTGTCGCTTTTCTGGGCGTCGGTTCTTTAGGAAAACCGACGCCTAAAATATTAGACGTCGGTTATTTAGGCAAACTGACGTCTATATTCGAAGACCAGCCAGACACGGGTGCCGCTTTGAATACAACGTCGGTTGTTAATAACAAACCGATGCCTAAAGTCGCCCGCGAAATCCAATTTTTGAGCAAAACAAATAGTGTCACTTTCAGCGTCGGTTATGTAGATAGAAACCGACGCCTATGCGCGATGAAAATTTGCGCGAAAAGTGTCACTTTCAGCGTCGGTTAACCTTCTATAACCGACGCTGAAAGTGGTTCCCGCCAAACATTTTCGTAAAAATATCGTCCAATTGGACGTCGGTTGGTTCAAACAACTGACGCTAAAGAGGTTTAGGCGTCGGTTGGTTGAAACAACTGACGCTATTTGGGAACTTAATATCCCACGATCGCCCGACTCTTCCCCTTTCTTCTGTTTCATTGCGAGCTGATTTCCCTTTTCTTCTCTGCTGTCGCCCGACCACGCCGCCGATTTCTCCTCCACGAAAGCTCCTTCTTCCTCCACGACAGCGTCGCCGCACCGCCGCCGCGCCCCCTTCTCTGCCGCCACTGCTGCTGCCTTCTTCCCCTTCTCCGCGCCCCCTTCTCCGCCTGGAGCTCGCCGGCCACCGCTGCCCTACCGCCTGGAGCTCGCCGACCACCGCTGCACCTGCCTACCCTATCGCCTGGAGCTCGCCGGTCACCGCCACCACTGCTGGGAGGTCAGTTGTTGTTGCTCGCCTAATATTGCATCTCAATCTAAGTTTCACCACTTCTTTCACTGAGAACTGAGAATAATGGCCTACCACGGCCGTGCTGGGCAGCACGGCCATTCTGGACAGCACGGCCGTGCTGCCCAACATGGCCGTGGTAGGCCAACACAGCCACGGCCGTGTTTGATTTGATTTAAACCCTAATTTGATTTAAATCCATTCTAGCATCCTAATTTGATTTGATTAAACCCTAACATTGATGAAACCCTAACATCAATTGTGAACAATCATTGTTCTTTATATTACTTGTACATTGCTATAAATTAGAATGAACAATCACTAAATTATATACTGTTTGTATGAAGTCCGACTTCATTGTACATATCTATTATTGTGTTTGTTGGCCTAGAAACCCGTCCAAGATTGACTCATTAGGAGTAAATCTTGGATAGTCCCAGGTTTGGGACTGTTCTTGAACACCTAATCTCACTTAGGATGTAAGTGTATAATGTGTATTGGGTTTTTGAGAAAATTTCGGCAGCATTTCCCCGTTTGTTCTCTAAGTACATATGTACTTAGAGAACAGCGGGGAAATGCTGCCGAAATTTTCTCGAAAACCCAATACACATTATACACTTACTAGTGAGATTAGGTGTTCAAGGATGGGATAGGTGGTACACATTTATTATATATAATAATGACATCACATGTGTTTGTTGGCCTAGAAAGTGAACAATCATTGTTCTTTATATTACTTGTACATTGGTATAAATTAGAATGAACAATCACTAAATTATATATTGTTTGTATGAAGTCCGGCTTCATTGTACATATCTATTATTGTGTTTGTTGGCCTAGAAACCCGTCCAAGATTGACTCATTAGGAGTAAATCTTGGATAGTCCCCGGTTTGGGACTGTTCTTGAACACCTAATCTCACTTAGGATGTAAGTGTATAATGTGTATTGGGTTTTCGAGAAAATTTCGGTAGCATTTCCCCGTTTGTTCTCTAAGTACATATGTACTTAGAGAACAGCGAGGAAATGCTGCCGAAATTTTCTCGAAAACCCAATACACATTATACACTTACTAGTGAGATTAGGTGTTCAAGGATGGGATAGGTGGTACACATTTATTATATATAAGAATGACATCACATGTGTTTGTTGGCCTAGAAAGTGAACAATCATTGTTCTTTATATTACTTGTACATTGGTATAAATTAGAATGAACAATCACTAAATTATATACTGTTTGTATGAAGTCCGGCTTCATTGTACATATCTATTATTGTGTTTGTTGGCCTAGAAACCCGTCCAAGATTGACTCATTAGGAATAAATCTTGGATAGTCCCCAGTTTGGGACTGTTCTTGAACACCTATATCACTTAGGATGTAAGTGTATAATGTGTATTGGGTTTTCGAGAAAATTTCGGTAGCATTTCCCCGTTTGTTCTCTAAGTACATATGTACTTAGAGAACAGTGGGGAAATGCTGCCGAAATTTTCTGGAAAACCCAATACACATTATACACTTACTAGTGAGATTAGGTGTTCAAGGATGGGATAGGTGGTACACATTTATTATATATAAGAATGACATCACATTATACACTTAGGATGTAAGTGTATACCCTAATCTTTTCCTAATATATACTTGTTTCCTAATATATACTTGTTTTCTCTGATCATAGAATGGATAGATCATGGATGTCCATTCGTAATCGTTGCACCCCAGAGTTTATATCTGGTCTTGATCAGTTTATTAGATTTGCCGAGGAACATAGGAAAAAACCTACAGATAGGTTCTATTGTCCATGTAGGCATTGCGGTAACAACTTGAAAGTCAACACTGGTGAGGAAATCAAAACTCATGTCATGTGCAACGGGATTGTACAAGGCTATACAGAATGGCACTGGCATGGAGAGATTTCAAAATCGAAACCAGTAGATGTCGATAGCAGTGCTTGGGTGGAAGAAGAAATTGCCTCCGATGACGTAAATGTGAACGAACCAATTCCAGTAGACATCGTTGATGCGATATTGGATAGTTGTAGGGTAGAGCACACCGATCCACTTCCTATCTTTAGAAACATTGTGCATGATGCTGAGATACCGTTATACACAGGTTGTGCTAAGTTTTCGAATCTTAGCACTGTGTTGAGATTGCATAAGTTGAAAGCTAACAATAGATGGAGCGACAAAAGCTTCACTTCATTGTTGACTTTGTTGAAAGAAATGCTTCCTGAAGGAAACGAGCTGCCAATCTCAACAAACCAGGTAAAGAAAATGTTGTGCCCAATGGGAATGGAGGCCAAGAAGATACACACATGCCTGAATGATTGTGTATTATTTCAAAAGGACTATGTAGATTTGAAAGATTGTCCAAAATGTGGTGCGTCAAGGTATAAATTGACGACTTCGGGGGAGTCCAAAACTGGTTCTCCTGCCAAGGTGTTGTGGTATCTACCTATAATATCACAGTTTCAACGCTTGTTTGCAAATCCGAAAGATGCGAAGAATTTGAGGTGGCATGCAGATGTTAAGAAAAATAATGATGGGATCCTACGACATGCGTCTGATTCCCCACAGTGGAAGAAGATTGATCTATTGTACCCCAAATTTGGTGAAGAAGATAGGAATCTAAGACTTGGTCTTTGTACATATGGGATGAATCCGTACGGGACATTGAGCAGCCAACATAGCACTTGGCCAGTCATGCTTGTTATATACAATCTTCCTCCCTGGATGTGTATGAAAAATAAGTACGTTATGTTGTCGTTGTTGATATCGGACCCTAAACAACCCAGAAATGATATCGATGTTTATCTTGAACCTTTGATTGATGACTTAAAGAAACTTTGGGCTGAAGGTGTGATGACCTATGATGCTTCAGCAAGAGAGACATTTCGTTTGCATGCTATGTTGTTTTGCATTGTTAATGACTTTCTAGCATATGGGAATTTGTCTGGATATAGTGTCAAAGGAGCTAAAGCGTGTCCTATATGTGAAGAAAACACTGATTCAATATGACTAAAACATGACGGAAAGACTGTATATCTTGGTCATCGAAGGTTTCTTTCAAAATAATATACGTATCGTAGGAAGCGCAAAGCATTCAATGGATGGAATGATGAACGGAGTGCACCAAAACCTATACCAGGGGATGTTGTTTATGCAAAAGTAAAAGACATTGTCAATGAATTTGGTAAGAAATCACAATTTAGTATGGCCACACGGAGTGACAATTCTTCATTCAAGAAGAAGTCAATATTTTGGGATCTTCCTTATTGGAGTTCTTTGACTGTCAGGCATTGTATCGATGTAATGCATGTTGAGAAAAATTTCTATGATAGCATCATTGGTACTCTGTTAAATATACCAGGTAAGACTAAAGATGGGATAAAATCTAGACTGGACCTGCGTGAAATGGGAATAAGGTCAGAATTAACAGAATTACGTGAAATGGTTAATAAAAGAACATACTTACCTCCCTCTTGTTAAACGTTCTCTAGAAAGGAGAAGAAAACTTTTTGTGAATGCTTGGTAAATGTTAAGGTGCCACATGGTTACTCATCCAACATCCATAGATTGGTATCAATGAAAGATCTGAAGTTGATAGGTCTTAAATCTCATGATTGTCACACTCTAATGCAACAAATATTTCCCGTGGCAATTCGATCTATATTGCCGAAGCATGTAAGGTTTGCAATTACCAGACTTTGTTTCTTTTTCAACAGTCTATGCAGCAAAGTTATTGACCCTGATACTCTCGATAATTTGCAAAGAGAAGTGGTTGTTACCCTATGTCAGCTTGAGATGTATTTCCCTCCTTCATTCTTTGATATCATGGTACATCTTGTTGTCCACTTGACTAGGGAAGTGAAAATGTTGGGACCAGTTTTCTTGCATTGGATGTATCCCTTTGAACGATACATGAGCATTTTTAAAGGTGATGTTCGAAACCGTTATCGGCCTGAAGGGAGTATTATTGAAGGTTATGTGGCGAGAGAGGTTATGGATTTTCGCAATGACTTTCTCAGTGGTAATTACACTCCTGATAATGACAAGAATATTGAGGAGGGCAAAGGAATTTTGGGATCACGGGTGAAAGTAATCAGCCGTGAGCAGTTGGAACAAGCTCACTTGTATATTTTACACAATATGGATGAAGTGAGTGTTTATATCGAGGAACATACCAATTTCATAAAGAGACAACATCCTCGAGCAAGTTCAATGTGGCTTGCTAGAGAGCATAATAAGACTTTTACTTAGTGGTTTGAAGATAAAGTCTTACATCAACTATCTCAAACACCAAATGATATTACAGAAACTATCAAATGCCTCGCCTTTAAACCAAAACCGAATGTTATGTCTTATGAAGGGTTTGACATTAATGGATTCACATATTACACAAAGCGCCAAGATGATAAGAGTGTCGTCCAAAATAGTGGGGTAACTCTTCAAGCGTCGACTATGTACTTTGCAAGTGCAAAGGATAAGAGTCCACGTGAAGCTAAAATGTCATATTACGGCGTCATTGAAGACATTTGGGAGTTTGACTACATAGATTTCAAAATTCCGCTCTTTAAATGTAATTGGGTTGATAACACCAAAGGAGTTATAGTGGATGAATTGGGTTTCACTTTGGTGAACTTTGAAAAGATTGGCGAGAAGGGTGAACCATTCATATTGACATCACAGGCAAAACAAATATTCTATATCGATGATCCTACAAATGATAAATGGTCGGTTGTTCTTCATGGTAAAAGACAGTTCATTGAAGATCCTATAGATGAAGAAGAGTACTATGATAAGTATGATGACTCCAGTCCATTTTTAGTTGGGTTGCCAACTCCACAGAATATTGAAGCTAATGATGACTTATATGTGCGCGGAGATCACAATGAAGGATTGTTAATTGATAAAAGATCACAATTTTAGAGACATGTATGTTTATACAAATGCTAAATGTTTGCCTTTTTCTAGTTAATACAAATGCTAAATGTTTGCCTTTTTCTAGTTAATACAAATGCTAAATGTTTGCCTTTTTAATGACATTTTTAGATGGCTGACCATGATGAGCATGATGTCCATGATGAGCATGAAGTCCATGATGAGCATGCTGTCCATGACGAGCATGGTGAGGATACCAATGTAAGTTCTAAAAACATATCCTGTATTTCTATAAAATTCATTATCTTCTAGTTATGTCATATATCTTATATTTCTATATTGGGCTAATTCAGTGTGTTTATTTTTGTCAAATTTTAGGTTGATGATGCACATGTACCCACTGAAGCACTGGAGCAACTTGATGCGCAGCACCAAACACTTAACAAGAAAAGGGGCATCACTTTGTTGAAGAAGTTAATAGCGCTTAGTGGCAGTGGATCCAAATTGGTTGTGGAGTTTGATAATGGAGGAAATGCAATTGGAGTGAACCGCAATAATTTTGTAAACTATCTTGGGTGTACCACTCGGAGCCATTGTGGTGTTAAGTATGATAACTGGCATAAAGTTCCTCAGGGGAAAAAAGACTTGATATGGAAGGATTTATGCGTGAGTTATTATTATTTTCAATTCTATTTTGTAGATTACAAATTCTATTATTTGCAATTCTATTTTGGATACTAGTTAATAACATTTCTATTTTACAGAATCTGTTTGCATTGGATGAGAAGTTGCATCGTAAAAGTGTGATGCAACGCGCTGGAAAGATGCTTAGGAATTATAGGACAAATCTGAACAGAGAATACATAAAAGAGGGTGATAAGAAAAAGAAGTCAGCCCTTGAACAATGGAACTTCTTGGACAAAGAAGATTGGGACAATTTTGTTGCTTCAAGAAAATCTGAAGAATTCAAGGTATTAGGTGTCACTCCCAATTTAATTAATATACATTGTATTCACCTATTCAAGATTAACATTTAGTGATACTAACCAAATCATTAATGTGCATACTAACTAGGCCCTCAGTGACGCACAAAAAGCAAGGCGTGCACTGAATGTGCATGACCACACTATGGGTCCAAAAAGCTATGCAAGCGTTCGCCAAAGACTACATACAGAGTCTGCGGCTACTCAGGAGTCTGCTCCTACTCAGGAGTCTGCCACACCCATGCCTCGCCATGATATCTGGATAGCTGGGAGGCAAAACAAGAAGGGTAAAATAAAGAAGCCCGTAACTGCTGAGGCGGCTACGAAAATGGTAAAATACAACTCTTAGAGAAATTGTTTGAATATTGATTATTTGTGGTGTTAACTTACCAATTTCTGTTGATGGTGATTAGCGGGAGCTGCACGAGCAGAGGAAACAAGGCACGTTCATCCCTCAGGGCACAAGGGATGAATTGACAGTTGCTCTGGGTAACCCAGAGCATCCTGGACGTGTTAGGGGTGCAGGCGCTGGTGTGGGCATCAAAGCATTCTTTGGGCCATCCCAGCGCAAACCCAGAGTGAGACTTTCTCAAGAAGAGGTAACCTATTCTTTTTTTAGAATGTTACTGCAAAAGGAAATTCAATAATAAGAAGCTAATGTTTTATTTATCCATGTATAGGAGAATAAGAGAGTCGAGGATATAGTTGCTAAGAAGGTCAATGATGTAGTTGCTGAGAAGGTCAAGGAAGAATTGCTGTGGTGGCAGGCATCTCAGGCTTCCAATCAGCCTATGGCGACCCACTCTTCTCCTGATGCACAGACTGCGAGTAATCCTGGAGACCCATCGCCTAACACGTCTATTGTAAGTATTGTTTATGACATTGTAGCTAGTCTTTTCAAGATGATATGTTTTCAAGATGATATGTATATATGTATAACATTCTCTACATAAATTTGTAGGCATTGAAGCCATGCCGCTTAAGAATACAAGACTATGTTGTTGCAGAGGCGCATGCTTACCCATCCCTTCCTGGGGAAAGGTTTCACGGGACTCCAATGCCACATGGCTACGTTTGTGTGGGCCCATTACGTGTGTTACCCAATTGGAGGGAAGCTACATTGCCATATCCCCACCCGGATATTGATACACTTGCTGAGGCAGAAGGCGGGGTCATATTGTGGCCCAAAGCAGATGTCGTCTACACTACTAAAATTGTAAGATAAATTTACATTGATTTAGACTGTTAATGTGTATATATGAGGTCTACTGATCTGAAATTATATATACATGTTAAAAAGAAGACACCAGGAGCACCTAGGCCTCCACCTCCACTTCCCTCATTACCAAGTTGGGTTCCAACTGACCTAACATACCTGTTAGGTCCTGCTTGTAGGGGAATGGCATGTTGGCTATGGGCACATAATATACATTGCCCTATAATTGTTTCTTTAGATGCATATTATGCAGGTCAATCATACGATAGCTCTTTATTTATACAAGATGTTATTGAGATGTTTATGTATGCTTGGTTGAATACATCAATGATAGAGACATGGATAAGGTGAGATCTTGTTTATACATCTATATACCTTGTGTAAGATTCGGTGATCTGGTTTCTTATATATTAATGCATACGTAATACATATTTTGCAGCTACTTAGTCGAAGATCAATGCAAACAATTTGCATTTGATCATGTGGGATTTTTTATTCCATCATTGATTAGTATGGTAGCTAAAGACCCTGATAGTGTTCAACAATACTGTATAGATGCTTTTACAATTTTTGGTCAGCAAAAGAAGACGATAATAATAGCTCCATTCAATGTCAAGTAAGTTTACTTTATTTATAATTTGGACTTAAGAAAATTCCATTTTTATTGTGCATTTTGAGTTATTAATTGTTAACTTTTTACCTCTAGCGGTAAACATTGGGAGTTACTAGTTATTGTCCCCAGGACGTTCACTGTATATTATCTAGATCCCGTGGGAAGTACATTAAACACTAAAATTGGACACGTAATGAGAATGCCATTATTCTGGTGAGAAATATTTCATTTTTATATCCGTTAACATATGTTATTACATTACTATTTACTTATGCAATTTACTGTGTTATATTAACATGTAGGGGTTTAGATGCATTCAAAAAGGCTGGAGGAATGGTCCCAAGGAAAAAGAACCAGCCAATAAATTGGCAGAACGTACAAGTAAGTTGCCGACTCCAATGTATATATTATTGATGTGAATTGTGCTTAGTTGTATTATTTTGTATGTTTCAATTTATAGTGCGCTACACAAGACAATGGCTGGGCATGCACATACTATGTGATGCGATTTATGCAGATGATTATCTGACATGCCGCATTGGACATCGATAACATACATGAGGTATTATATATAGTCTCATTAGTTAGTATGAAATATATCAATCTTATTTTTATATTATTACTTATATATATACATCATTCTCTTTGCAGGTGTTTAAAACTGACCACACTATAGGTAAACGCTTAAAAAATATACATGCTCCATATACGATGGAAGCATTAGATGAAATAAGAGAAGAATGGGAAAAAGCCATACAAGCAGTGGCAACTGTAAGATATAATTGGGATGTTGATAGCGATAATGAAAGATACTTTGTAAATGAATATTTCTGAATGTTAATACATGTATTTGAATGTTTCTATATGTGTGAATGTGAGAATTGAATTGATGTCTGAATGTATCTACTTGTGTGAAATTTTCCTTGGGACTTTTGCAGGTTTGTGGCCTGTTTGTAGGTTGATATCAATGGATGTCGTAAACCTACAGTTCAGAAAACTGAAATGCAGGTTCCCATCATGCTGACCAGCCATAGTAGGCCTGCAAACTGATATAAAAAAACTAGATATAGGCATCGGTTATTTACAGAAAACCGTCAGCAAAGACCTACAACGTCAGTTATTGGACAAAAACCGACGCCTAATAGTACAAACAACCCGACCGTGTAGGATAGCACGACCGTGGTGGAAAAGGCGTCGGTTATTCATATAAAACCGACGCCTATAGTACTAAACATGGCCGTGCAGGGAAGCACGGCCGTGTCGTCTTGAAGTATGGCGTCGGTTTTTTATAGAAAACCGACGCCAAAAGGGTTCGCGCCACAGAAAACAACGTCATCTAGGACTCTTTCTGCGTCGGTTACCAAGTAAACACCGACGCTATAGTCCATATAGGCGTCGGTCTTTTAGTAGATAACCAACGCAGAATGTGTCCTAGATGAAGCTGTTTTCTGTGGTGCGAACCCTTTTGGCGTCGGTTATCTACTAAAAGACCGACGCCTATATGGACTATTGGCGTCGGTTAAAAAACTGACGCCGAAGTGTTCGACCTTTAGCGGCGCCCACATAGGCGTCGGTTAGAAACCGACGCCAAAGGGGGTTAAACAACCGGCGCCCAAGGTTGTTTCTGTAGTAGTGATGATTCCATGTATAACCCTAATAAGAGGTTGTCCACATGTGAAATCACTAATTAGGATGAATAGTAAACCCTATTTGAGGGTGTATCCATGTGAAACCCTAGTTGAGGGTGTATCCATGTAAAACCCTAGTTGAGGGTGTATCCATGTGAAACCCTAACTGAGGGTGTATCCATGTGAAACCTTAATTGAGGGTGATTCCATGAGAAACCCTAATTGGGAAGGATTAGTTAACCCTAATTATGGGCAATGTGATATGAAACCCTAATGAAGGGTGATGCTATATGCAATCCCTATCCTAAATAAGGGATATGGTATGTGAAACCCTAATCCCTAATGAAAGAATAGAATTTATACTTGAATATGATTCATGTGGTCATCTTCTGTAGCACGACCGTGCAAGGTAGCACGGCCGTGGTGACTTCACTTTGCACGACCGTACAAGGTAGCACGACCGTGGTGGCTTCCCTTTGCACGGTCGTTCCTGGTTGTACGGCCGTGATGCTCTATGCTTGACTTAGATTTGATTTGAAAGAGACCTAACATGGTCGTTTTGTGAATTCCTAACTTAAGGATGAAAGAGAAATTCATACCTTGTGTTGATAATCATTTAATGATAAATGATGAGAATAAATGAGTATGATTGAACACTATTGATATCAATGTTTGCTCCTATATGTGTGGAGCAATGAATTAGGATTTGATCATTGATAATAATCTTGAAAATCTAAATGGTTAATAATGGAAAACCCTAACCCTAATGAAGGGTAATTATATGTAAGAGAAACTCTAATCGATAAGAAAGGAAAATCCTAACCCTAATGATGGGAAGGTTGTATTTCTCTGATTACATAAGCCTTGTAAGGTATGTTAAATACTTGTATAACAAGTATAATGCTTAATGGCCTTGTGAGCCATGTGAATAAAGTTGTTGCCTAGTGAGAGGTGACAAGATGTGAATAGCCTTGTGTGCCATAATATACCTTGTGCCTGGTAAGAGTTGGAAAGAGAATTAATGGACCTCAAGTGCCATGATGAATGCTTGTATAAAAGGTATCTGATATACCTTGGTCTGATGAACTGAAGGTGATAGTTACCTATTAAGTGGTAACAATGCTCAGTGTAGAGCCAAGGGTTTGAATACCCAGAACCATATGATTATGGTATTGAGATTGTGAAGGGATGAGAATTCCCCGTATTGAAATAAAGGACTGAGAACCCAATGTCTTTAAAGACTAAGAAGTAATTGATGAAAATAGTACATGTTTCTTTGTAGCATTTGTCTTAATAAGTTATGTTTGAGAACTTGATTGATGCTAAAAGAATATGATAATGCACTTAATTAATCAAGTGAAATATATTCATGTAGTGCTCTGACCATAGATCCATCATCGTCAAGAATATGTGATGGTGAAATGGGTTGCTCCGCGGCATATCCTGGATTTCACATATTTTTGAATATGCGGGGGTCAATGGGCAAAAATATCCTCACGTGCTCCTGAAGAGATTGTGGGAAGGTAAACAAGAGACCTCTCAAATCCTTCATGAATAGGTCGGGATGGATGTATCACTAATCTCCTGATGATTTGGGCCAAATGTTGTACACATCTCCCAAGGTTAATACTGGATCGATGGAGATAAACATGAAATATCACGAGCGCGAAGAGAGAGCAACTGACACTGTCTCTATAGTGAAGTAGCCAGTATACCCTGGCTAGCTATTTAGCAGAGACACAAGATGTCCAGCATTTTGTCTCGCACTGACTGAGACGGATGAGGCCGTGGAGTCCGGCTCTTCCATAGACCTATGTATGGTACCGATTTCGACTCCTAACAGTGGTCGGTTGGAGTATGAGCGGTATACCTCATCTCCTCATAGCTTAAGTGTGATTGTAAAATGTAATCAGCCGTATAGCATGTTTGCTTAAGGATTGAATATGGAGATTCATTGGTTGATGTTGTATTTCTTTGTGCATTCCTTAGTGGATAAATGTTAATTATGTGTCTTTATATTCTCTACAAGGTAGACAGATGAATTACTTATCTACCATGGGTAGATGCAATGTTCTCCTTGAGATTAGGAAATTATCTTATTCTGTTCTATGATGAATAATTCTGCCTAATAATGTAAAAGTAACCCATGCTCAGTTTTAGTTTAATAAAATGCAATAACAATGTTTTTAGCGGAGAGTTATATCTCTTGCTGGGGAAATTTTCAATTGTCTCACCCCCGTGGGAAAATGTTTTAGGTATGCATGGAAGGCAAGGCAGGAAATCCTAGAACAAGGAAAGAGCAACATCAACAGCAACAGCAGGGACAATAATAAGATCTTAGGTGGAGATATTGTCTGTCTAGTCTTTTAGATAGTACTCCTATGTGTCGTCTCTGTACTCTCAGGTCCTCAGAGTTTTAAATGAATCAGTCCGAGTTTTGGCTTAGAGCCTCAAAGTTTTATATTGCTTGTGTATACTTGTTAATAGGGCAGTCAATGTTGTAATCCTTGAGAAGGAATGGTACAAGTTGTGTACTTGTGAACCAGGATGAATTTGAAATACTTTGGTTCTTGGTTAAAGAGTTTTCCTGTGAATGGATCTCTTTGAAAAAGTTTTAATTTTTAGTGATTTTTCGTAATCCGTTGTTAAGTGATCATTTCTGCATGTTTTATTATTGTTAATGACACTTATTATCTTAATGATGACGTTTGTCATTAAAGTTCAAGTGGGTAAGCTCCTTCTGTAGGTTGAAGATCTTTACTTGAGGTACTAAGCCCTTGGATGTGTGTTTTTTGTGTCTTGTAATCTTATTGTGGAATATAAGGGTACCAAGATTTGCAAATCCTAGAGACTAACCCACTCTAGGTAGTGGACTGACATTGGTCCTAAGTTTAGGACAGGAAACCACTCTAAACCACCTATCCAAGTGCCTGATCATCCTTGTCTCTCATCCTTTCTATGCATGTTAGATTAAGACATCAAATTGTTGCTTGTTTAAGCTGTTACACTTTATATAATTTGGTGGTCTAATCCTTTTTATGAGAATTGTGAAGCTTTATTCACCCCCCTCTAGATCCCATTGATCCACCACATTGCACTAATGGATGGTAGTCCAAATCACACAACCAAATAAAAAATCTCATAATTAATAAACCACAAAAAAATTGAACATGAGACTATTAAATAGGAAAATAACAATTTTTTTGGATAAGAAAGGGATTTCGGCCCATGTTCCACATGGATTGGAGCTTAATAGGTGTTGGGCTTGTGTTTTGCTGGTCCTAATAGGAGAAAAAAATGAGAGGGGAGGAAATGGATCTCTTTTTGTAATAATTAATTGCATTGGGGTTGCACTAGGATTAGTGACATGGAATCCTAGTTGCAATCATATGGCATGAAGGTCTATATATAGAGGCCATGTGTGAGGCCATCGTGATCATCCCACAAATTTCTTTATTGGTCCTATTTGTGGTAGAAGATTATGAGAACAAGAATAATTGGTGAAGCTCTCTCATGGAGTGAGAGGGTCAAGACTTTGCCTTAAGGATAAGAAGAGATCCATAATCAATGCCAAATTGGTGTTCCATCATCAACAAAAGCATTTTTTTAGTCAGCAAAAGACAAACATCTACTCGCTCAAGCTGAGAGAGTTTTAGCTGATGATGGAACGTCAGAGTTCTAGTTGGAGGAGAAAACTAAGTCAAGTACCATAGGCAACAATGAGGTAGGTAGCCTTTTCATGAGCATAGCGGCCTAGTCTGTGGTTGTAGCATCAATAAGGACACAAGTGTGTGTCTGATCCGTAATGGTGACAACGGTTTTGTGAGATCAAAAAGTCAAGAAGAAGTTTTTGTACTAGTCATGTGTGATTCTTCTTATTCCTTATCTTTGTTCTTGAGTGAGGGATATTACCCAAATTAAAGGGCAATTAAATATATGTAGTGTGAGTTGCAATCTTTGGGAGAAGTGCCCATTTGTCATGTATTTCCCTTTAATTTTTCTCATATCTTTTAGGGGAGAGTAATCCACATTAAATTGCATGCCTTGAGTTTCTTTACTCATCTTCACTTGCACACCTCCACTCCTAACAATTGATATGAAAATGAGGTTTTAAGGTTGTAGTGGGAGTGGTTATGGCATATAAATATGGGAAAGTGTGCATTGACATATTTTATAGCAAGGACTTCAGTTTATGTACAATGGAGATTAGAAATTATTTGTACCAAATGAACATGTGGTAGAGATTTAAAGAGAACATAAGAAGCAAGAGGATTGGGATATTCTTGATCACCAAGAACTTCACTGGTACGATTAACATTAGCATAAAATGTTGCATTCAACTTTGCCAAGGAGAAGACAACACCAGGACATCCAAATACACTATCAAATATGTGCTAGAAAAAATTTATATTTGATGCATCACTTATTGAATTGGAATATGAGTAAAGGAGTCTTGGTAGAGGATCATGTCAACGAGTTCAACTCCACTCAACTTTATGGCATCGAGTTTTTTGATAAAATCAAAGCTCTTATATTACTTTCCTCTTTACATGAGAATTGGTTTACTATGGTGAGAGCAATCAACAGTTCATTAAGAAGCTTCAAGTTGAATCTTAGTGATATTTGGGATTCAATTCCAAGTGAAGACATCTATACACGGAACGTGGTGAATCTTATTGTTTGAGTTTATCTCTATGCATAGAAATTAAAGTCACCATCACCATTTGAAATATGAAAAATAAAAAACAAAGATAAATTACTATAATAGAAAAGCTAGATGCTTGAGTAAGATGTAGAAGAAGTTGTCATATAAAAATGCCAAAGAATGTGAAGATGATGGTTCACCATATATGTCATTGCATACACCACAGAGGAAGATCTAGAATTGACGATCCATGAAAAGTTTATTGGCTACATTGGGTATTTGGAAAACTTCCTCTTTTGATAATGAAAACATTTCCCATTTGTGTATCTAATTACTATCTAGTGTTTTAGATCTTAAGACATGCATATTTAGAAATTACAACAAGCATTGAGCTTATTTAAACATCTTACATGTGTAAATTTTCATGTTGTACCCATTATATGTCACATCTACAAGGAAAATGTACAAGTCATTAGAAATTATGTAACATCAAAGTATGAGTCAACCCTAACTATCCCAAACATATTTTACATGTATATTAGGTTTTTAGGATAGTTAGGTTTTATTGAGAGAAAAAAATTGACCGGGATTCCAAAAATTAAGTTTATAATCACAGAAAGATATTTGGTCAAAAAGTTATTGGGACAAGTTTAAGGTCGGTCAAAACACAAATCGACCTACATATAGTTGTTGTGCCATTTGGTCAAAGACAAACTTTTGATAGAAATAAAGTTTGACAAAGAAGCAGCCCGGTTGAAATAAAAAATGGCCGATGGCTCATTTGCACAACTTTTTTATTAGTGTGCAACTAAACATTTTCACCCCCATAAACTATGAAAAAATGACTAATAGTGCACTAAGCTTGTATATAAGCCTCCCAAAAGCTATCTAAACACTTTCTAATGTCTTTATGTAAATAATATAGCTTAGGGAGGCTGCATACAAACTATATCACTACTTGAATAACTACTTTGATCTTAAAATATTGAATTTCCATTACCTACAAGTGATAAATCAAAGCTCCATTCAAGTGCCTTATTTCACAATAAAAGATTTTGTACTAATTCATGTGGAAGTGTCTGATAAGCTTGATTATGGTATCATTCTATTATTGTTAAGCTAAATTTTTGTTTCCTATATTTAATCTATTTGAAGTTGTTCTTGTACGTCAGAGCTACTTCTTGAGAGAAGGTCTGTCTAGAGGTTAGTAAGGAGGATATTTCTCATCTATGCTTTTTTACAGTCAATAAAGAAAACATGAAGCTTCGGTGCTCTTCTGTAGCCATCAAAGAAGAGGTGTAATGTGGCATCCAACTTATAAAACACCAGATTAACTAATGCAGAAGTGAATCATTAGCAGTGGATTACTGAAAATCACTAAAAATTAAAACTTTTTGCAAAGAGATCCAAACATAGGAAACTCTTATAACAAAAACCATAGCATTGCATAAACATCCTTGTTTGTAGTTACACACCATGTAACATCTCTTCTCGAGGATTACATACAACAGTTGCTTTACTCTACTATACATAAGAAACATAAAACCTCGAGGCATTCAAGCCAAAATCTCAAGTCAAAAATAAAAGAACTATCTACTGACTCTGAGGACCTGAGAGTACAGAGACGATACATAGGACTACTAACTATACAAAACTTGGCAGCCAGTGCCTCCACCTGAGTCATCACTGTTGTTCCTGATACTGCTGTTGCTTTCCTTTTTCTGCAAAAGAGTATCTGCTTCTTTGTCCGCGCCCACCTAAAAATGTTGGATCCCACGGGGGTGAGACAATTGAAAATTGTCCCAGTGGGAGATATAACTCTCTGCCAAAACATTGTTGTTGCAGATTATCATATTAAAATTGAACAGGAATTCTTACATATTGACAGCAGTAATATTCATTGTATGAATAGAGAAAGATAATCTCCTTTCCTAAGGAGAACATTGTATCTACTCATGGTAGATTCATAATACATTTATCTAATTACAAGGAATGTAAAGAGATATGAATAACATTTATCCACTGACATTGCATAACAGAAATATAACATCAGCCAATGAATTTCCGTATTCAATCCTATAGCAAACATGCTAAACAACTGATTACATTTTAGAATCACACTTATGCCCTGAGGAGATGAGGTATACCGCTCATGCTCCAACCGACCACTGCGAAGTCAAAATCGGTACCATACAAGGTCAAAGGTAGAGCAGGCTACCAAGACCTCCCATATCTCGGTCAGCGCGAGATTACATGCAGGACATCTTGTGTCTCTGCTATATATATAGCTTTCCAGGGTATACTGGCAACTTCGCTATTAGAGTTACAGTGGTGTGCTGCACTCTCTTCGCGATCGTGAGATCTTGTGTTTATCTCCATCGATCTGGCATTGTCATTATTGGGACATGTGTATGGCATCTTCCCAATCATCAGGGGATTAGTGATACATCCTTCCTGGAATATATAATGAAGGATTGTGGGATCTTGTGTTTATCTACCACCAATCCTGCATTAGGGCGTCAGGATATTTTCACCCATTACCCCCACATACTCAAAAGTATGCCCTCCGGGTTTTGTCGTGGAGCACCCGTTTCACCATCACCAGTTTGTTGGCGATGATGGATCTATGGTCAGGGCTCTACATGATATGATTTCACTTGATTAATTAAGTACATTATCATGTTCTTTTAGCATCAATCAAGTTCTCACACATATTTTATTCAGATAAATGCTATAAAGAAACATGTACTATTTTCATCATTCACTTCTCATTCTTTGTGAGGCATTGGGATCTCAGTCCCTCATTTCAATACTGGGATTTCTCATCCCTCAACCACATCATTATCATTCTTATCAAATCTGGGTATTCATACCCTCAATTCATCATTTTCATTGTTACCACTTGCTACGTAACTATTACCTTTAGGTCCTTAAATCGAGGTATGCATGATACTTGTTGCACAAGTATCTCACATGGCTCTCAAAGCCTATAAAAATTTTGTCACTTTCCACTAGACAACAACAACTTATTCATGAGACTCATAAGGTCCATATACCTTTTGTTACTTTTGCTAAGCAACAACAACATTAGGCACATAAGGCCATTCAACATATTTATTATATGAATGTCATAGCTCAGGTCTGTCTATGCTCTTCATCTCATAATGTCTACTTGATTAATAAACATGATAACAACTATACAAGTCATTGACCACATCATGTGATACATTAGTAACACCAATATTCCTTTATCAGGATTATGGTTTATCATCAAATAGGGATTTGCATTCCCTTTACCCAAAATTAGGGTTAGGGTTTCCTGACTGACATTAATTAGGGTTTTATGCTCATGTAGTTAGATCAACCCTAATGTATTGCTCCACAATTCTAGGAGCATTCAAAGATATCATAAGTGTATGCTTATGATCACCATTCTCATCATATATCATTAATGATCATCAATACAAGGTACAAGTTTACTTCTCATTCTTATTATGGTATGATTTCCTCATACCCATTAGGGTGTCTCATCCCTTTCTCAATGTCCATTAGTTTAAACTCATCAAAGTATATCAATTCATTACAATTTCATTGTAATAACTACATAACACACACACTTCATGTGTTTCTCATCCAAGTATGTTGGATTGAGATACATCAAGGTATTTCAGCCCTAAAATGCTGAATGTGATATCTATCATATCTTGATGTATCACTTTCTTCTCATTTCTTTCTTATTTAGGTTAATCAACTAACCTTGTATTAAGGTATCTCCCCTCTTAATACTTTATCCACTAACATGTTACTTCCATCATATGGTGCATAAGTTACACATTAGAATTGTCCAACTATCTTTAATGATATGGACTTATTCAATGGTTAGACATTTCTAAATATAGGATAACCCATTATCCATCACTTTAGATATTTCAACTCTTAGCATGGTATCCATATCATTATTAGGGTAGCATACATCATTCCTAAGAGTTTCATATCCTCATATTTATAGGGTATATAGGGTTGATACATATGAGTCACGATAAATACATGTATTGAGTTAGATGCATAATGATATAAGCATCATCGTACCTCTTATACCCTTATTCATCAAATTATATTAACTTCAATTCAAGTATAGAACACCACGGCCGTGCAGCCTTGCACGGTCATGCAAAGTGGAGCAACCACGGTCGTGCTACCTTGCACGGTCGTGCAAAGTGAATCCACCACGGTCGTGCTACCTTGCACGGTCGTGCTACAGCAGTCCACAATTGTATTACACTTATGAAGTCAATACTTCCAATTAATTAGGGTTTTACTATTAACCCTATGCAGGAATAATCAACATAGTACCTTTAATTTAAGGTTGCCTTATCATCATTATGAATTAGGTTTATATCATCATCATATAGTATAATTTCATCTATCAATGCTCCCGATTAGGGTTATGATTCATTAACCTTCATAACTAAGGTTTCATGATCTCACTATTAAGAATCATACCCTAACTAGACATTCATACATAAAAGATATCCTCTCTCTCTCATCTTCCATAAGATGAAGTTTACCTCAAACTTCATTAAGCTAAGTCAACTCAACTTGAAAGAAGAATTGACATCATAGGATATGTCATTATACCAAGATCTTTAGAGCTCAATTTCCATTGAATTACATCATGTGATTGATTACTTAAACCATTGACCCTCACCCACTTTGAGAGTTCATTCAATTTGGTTGATTACCTTCCAAGTGATCTCAAATGATCTTGAACAAACTAGTGATTCCATTTAGTAATGTAGCATTTGAAACTGTTTGAGCCTCAACCGATTTGGGATCGTTTGGTCCCAAACGGTCTTGAGAAATAGTCTTGAGACCGTTTGGTCCAAACCACCTCAAAACTGCAAGGACCAAAAATGGTTTCCACCAATCATATTGAATTAGGGTTTTCAATGTTGATTCCTTCAATCATTGAATTCATGGAACCAATCATCAATTGGACCTATATTCATACTTCATTTGAGTTTAATAGGTCAACCTTCAACTAATTTGAACCTCAATTGACCCTCAATTGGTCATCAATTACGGTTTGATTCAATTGAAATAGGGTTTGGAATCGATGATTCAACAACACTAATCAATGTTAGACTAGTTACTTTGAAACCATTGAACCATCATCCAAATTGGGTATGACCTGACCCCAAATGGTCTTGAGGTCGTTTGGATGACCTCCAAATGTTCTTGAGACCATTTTCCCATGTCCATATCATAATTCAAGTCAATCAATCAAAGTTTGAATCATTGGATTGACCGCCTAATCAACATTGCATTGAATATCAGCTTGGTACCTTTATACCTTCAAACACCTAACCATACTCAACCCTAGACCTACAAACGGTCTTGGGTGACCACCTAACGGTCTTGAGACCGTTTGGCTCATCCAACCTTTGGTTTCTAGTGAAAAATCATCAAGGATTGGTCTATCGGGTTGATCAACAATTCAGCACTTAATTGCAATATGATTGGTACCTTTGGACCTTCAATTGATCAACTATACTTGACCCCAGACCTCCAAACGGTCTTGGGGTGACCCCCAAACGGTCTTGAGACCGTTTGGATGATCCCCAAACGGTCTTGAGACCGTTTGGGCTAATCAACACAAAATCTCCAATTAACTCATTGGAATATCAGCACTGATTTCAATTAGGGTTTGCCCAATCGAATAGCCTTCAACTCACGAATCCCTGAGAGTTAATCCCTCAAATGTGGTGAGTCATTATACCACATCAATAGCAACAGTAATACCAAACGGTAAACCCTTGGTCAACGCACTAAAACGGTCTTGAGACCGTTTGCCTAAAAAGGTCAATTAAATCAGATTGAAAATCAGCACTTAATCCAATTAGGTTTCCCTAATTGATTAGCCTTCAACTCATGATTCCCTTGGAGTTAATCAATAAAATTTGGAGGGTCATTACCCAACATCATTATGAACAGGAATCCCAAACGGTCAATGCTTGGTCAACCATATCAAATGGTCTTGACACCGTTTTCCCAAACAGGTCAAGTTAATCAGGTTGAAAATCAGCATTTAATTCAATTCGAGTTGCCTAATTGATTGGCCTTGAACTCATGATTCCTTTGGCGTTAACCCCTAAAATTTGTAGGGTCATCAGCCTACATAATTAGGAACAAGATTCCAAAACGGTCAACGCTTGGTCAACCATATCAAATGGTCTTGAAACCGTTTGCTCCCAAACAGTTTCAAACCGTTTTCCCTTAAATGGTTTGCTGAAACCGCATAGCCAATCAAATTAAAACGATTTGGAGTAGCTATCAAAACCGTTTGGTTTGGTACTTTTCTTTGGATAAGGATCTAGGATGATGTCATCATCCCCTTCCTTCGAACAACCAAGAACAGAAACCGTTCCTGATGGAAATTGCAGCAAAGAAACAAGAGTGTATCAAATTGAAGAAATCAATCAACAAAGCATAGAGAATTAATGCAATAGAAATGTTTAAGGGTTTAAGTTATAAAACCTGCCACCAAATGAGCTCCAAAGCTCCAAGCTCATGCCAAAAATGGTGGATGAAGCTTTTTCAACTCCCCTTAGGCTCGTCCTCAAATTTTTGAATGAAAAAGTTAGCTAGGGTTGAAGAGGAGATCGAAATAAGAGAAATCCATAATTTATTTTCGATTTCCACCATGGAATCAAGGTGAAATGGATCAAGAACCTTACCTACAGGTTGGGGTTCGTCCTACTGGTCCTCCCTAGCTCCCTTGGTCGGTTTCCAAGCTAAGAGAAGAAGTGGGGTCGAAATAGCCTTTCATTTGGCTAGGAAAAGGCCTTTTTATAAAAATTCAATGAGAGAGAAAATGCATTATTAAAATGCATTTAATTCCAAAATTTGTGCCGCCTCTTCCCCCTAAAATTCCCCTCAAAATCCTTAAGGATGAGGCTATCTTCATTGCCTCATATTCTTCTCTATTATCCAATAAAAACAAATTAAGCACCTTAATGCTTATTATATTAATATCCATATGTGAGTGGGTTTTCTTTTTCTTATAATAATGGTGAGTGGAATTTCACCTCCTTAGGATATGCTCGTGCCTATGCAAGGCTTACGCTCTTCCACACACATCTGAATCCAACCAAATTAATTTTGGTTTAAGGCCCCTTCAATTATTTTATATATTTTTGCATTAATTTGAATTAGGGTTCCAATTGGGCTTAAATCTTGATTATTTTAATATCAAGATTCTCTCTCCTCCAACTTAATTCAAATGAGGCTCCCTCCTCATTTTATTTGCTCTAAATGATGTCAAGAAACATTAGGAACCTTATTGAAGTGGTAATTTGCATATTGAACCTTAGGTTTTGGGTAAATTGCACTTTACACCAAAACTAGGTTTTAATGCACAACATTGTCAATCAAGCTCTATCTTGGTGTCCAGGCTTGTAGAAACCCTACCACTACATCAAATTCATTCTTATGGTGTCTCAACATCATAGGAAAATCTTATCATGCAATATTTGCAATTTAAACCCTCAACTTGGGTAATTTGCACTTTAGTCCAAAATAAGCAAATGTTGCTTCAACATTGTCCAAACATGACCAAAATTGAAACATAAGTTTCTCATGAGCCCTAATTACTTTTCACAAGATAAGATTAAGGATTTAATTATCTTTCTTAAGCAAAAATCCTAGGGTTAAGTCACAACCTAGGTCAGGGATGTTACATGTAAAATAATTATACTTTGTATTTGTCATAGTATAGGAAAATAATGGTAAACTGTAGCAAATTCTAGTAGGCAACTACTAGGGGTGAGCGTACAACCTTTAATGTTGAAACTGCTTTAAATCTTATGTTTGTTGTGGTGATCAATTGTCAAATTTCTATATATCCTTTTTAATTGCATTTGACGATCTTTGTTGTTGAGAAATCTAATTTCTTTATTCACCTTCCTCTAGAGCTTTCACAATTCTTGAACACAAAGGAGATGTTGAGTGGGTAGTGGACATACCTATGTGTCACATTTAATCTCATAAGTAGTTCATCATAATATATAGAAGAGAGAACTTTGGAAAGCCGAGGATGAGGAATGCTAACTACTCAAATATCACCAAGATCGGGAGTGGTTGTGTTAAAATAGATGTTGGGTGTGCTATAATGCTCAAGGATGTCTCTCATGTTCCAAACTTAAGGCTTAGTACACTTCTTGGATCTAAATTGGATAAAGATGGATATCATCTCGGGTTTAGGGATGACATGTGCAACGTGAAAAAGGGTCTTTGGCATAGTCGCAATATACTCTGGATTTTTGAAAAGTTGCATTTCAAACATGATTTTTCCCTAGATGTATGAAATGATCGAACAAATCTCAATTTCCTAATATTGCATTTATTCATGTATTCCATGAATTATTAATGTTTTCCCATTTTATACGTTCTCTTCTCGTATCATACTGATAAGACTCTAAATTTGTTTAAATGCATATATGTGTGTTTATGTAAACACATATATGCATATGTTATATATGTCTATGTATATGTATGTAATGTATGTGATTAAGAAAGAAAGATTTCACCCTGTCTCACAGCATATGCGTATGCATATGTATGTAATAGTTATAGATATATGTATGCTATATATACTTACATATATATGTGCAAAACATATATATATGCATATACATGTATGCAATATATGTATATATCCTACTTTTTCCGGAATCATTGGCCATATTTCTATCATACTTTGACCTATTTTTACCCGAATTTCATGCATAATTGTCGAATTCTTAACATTTGAAATTGTAACCAAACGTATCTTGAATCCAAATTTTTTACTATGGTCTTTGGTGATAGACCAAGGGTGATTGTGCTACAAACTAAACAAAACCACGTTTAGTGTGCATAGAGATCAAGTCCAGGTAGTCAAGGCATCAAAATTAGTTAAAAGGAATATATGGGGCAAAAATGAGGATGATAGGAAAGTAGTCCCTAGGATAGCCACATATATGAGTACCAGGAGTCTCTTAAAGATGTTAAGAAGGAAAGTAAGGTAAATTTATGAAGCATTAGAAGGTGAGGTTTGATAGTTCCCAATCAAACAAAGTCACTCCAAAGTCTTCTTCAGGACAACGCACATGTGATGAAAAGGGGTAGTGCATTAGATGTTTTGTTGTTACATACAAAGTAGAGGATCAAACTCTTAATCAAGAGTCACCTAGACATGGAAAGCATCATTAGCCCTATTATAGGAGGTCAGAAATATGCATGTCATCCAAAAAGACTTAGTTGACCATTGAGGGGAAGCTAATAATGTTCCAAGTGAAGACATGCATAGAGAAGTGGCGTTATCTTCTTCTTACTTATCTAGGAACAAAATAAATTCAAGGTGGGACGTCAAAAAGATGGATGGAAATGATAAGATATTGACATGTTTAAAGATAATGGCTACCTCTTGGAATCCATCACTTGTGGTGATGGATTCCGAGAACAATTCAAATGAATGTTGAAGACAACATCTCCTTCATGGGCCAAAGGGGGAAACTTGGGATAAAAAAGGGATGTTGGCCCATGTCCCATGTTGAGTGTATCAGTTATTGTGCTTATCATGTATATGAGCCTAAAGCATGTTCATCACATTAGTAGAAGTTGTAAGTATCCCTCTCTCCTATATATAAAAACATGGTTTTTTCTAATAGAATTATCATATTGTATGATAGAAGTTCTTGATATATCATGTTCTCATGGTTCTCTTCTGCATGAAGTGAACAAAAATATGATTA
Source organism: Alisma plantago-aquatica (assembly GCA_963693085.1). NCBI lineage: Eukaryota > Viridiplantae > Streptophyta > Magnoliopsida > Alismatales > Alismataceae > Alisma > Alisma plantago-aquatica. The sequence goes on from OY856412.1 coordinate 1,000,436,744, forward strand.
TGTTGACTGAATATAAAACATGCATTACACTATATGTTCATTAACATAAACATCAATATAGAGAACAAATACTTTGTTTCCATTAGTATAAAATATAAACAATTAACAAAGGATATCAATCCCATCATATAGGATTTATCTCCTTATGTTGTATACATCACACATCACCAATTTAGTTGCTTGATACATGTCTGGCTATGGCATGAAAGAGTTGTATAAGTATTATATTTAAATTAATATACTGAATTATTTATTTTAATAATTAGGCACCTGTGGGTGTTTGTTAGTCACTTGTGAAACCCACTAATTAAATGGGTGGGTATGAATTTGGGTGATTTCTAGCAGGTTGCAAATTTTATCACCTAAACACAACTTAAATGGGTTGACCCATGAGTGCCCGTAGATTTTGACCCAGTTTGACAGGTTTAACTATAACAAAGTGATATTAGAATTATGTATGCGACATTACTGTATAAAGAGGAAGTCAAGAAAAGTACTTATGAGCACTAACGACTATGCAAAAAGCAAGAGTAATTTATAGACATGGATCTATAATGGAAGACCATTTCTATCTAGTATTAAATCACAAGCTTATAGACAATTAAACAGTATATATTACCAAAAACGTAGGGCAACCACTATAGTAATTTTTTTAAAAAATAACCATATATTCCTATGAATATTTGCTGCTCACTTTTTCATGGTATGCCTCATGGAGATGCCAATAAGATCCATCAAATTTCCAAGTAGACATACTTTGATGGTGGTGGGGGTGAGGGAGGGTCTAATTATAGTATATACTCATACATCATCCAGAAAGAAGACTGACAAGTGGCAAGACGGTGGAAGTTTCCTCACTGCTGATGATTGATTTGTAAGTCATTAGATAGATTTATCACCCAATACCTTCTTATCAAAGGGTAAGACCCAAAAATTTTCAGGATGGTATAAAGTTGACATCTTAAGTTTCAGATATCATAGTTCTAATCTTATTTTAGATTCTTCGATTCTTATATTTGATATATTCAAACAATATGAGGATTTAAAAAACCACTACGCCAACCATAACCTTTCTATACATGGGATTATGAATCTGTAGCAGAGTCAGTATAACAAATATTGCATATATGTCTTGTTAATCCAAACAAGGAACACATTAAAATGTCAGTTTTTGCTTGAGGATAAAAAGGTTATCATGGTCTAGGATGTAAAATATACAAAAATGCTATGGTGATGCGCCAAACTAGTGACGCACCCTGGAAGCGGATGTATTGATTTTTTTCTTAGTGTTTTTACTTTTTCTGCCTGGTATTGGATGCACACTATAGCTTGCTGCATCTGCACTGTAGTAGGTTCAATTAATGCTTTTCCATGACTTTACAAGGTGGAATGGGGGGGGGGCGGAATAGGTTAGAAATGGAAGGAAATTTTGGGCATTCATTGGAGAACGTATTGGGGAGGGAATTTTGTGCTTGCAACCCAAGTTAGGTTGGAAATGGACAGAGAAATGGAGGTAAATTTTGGGCATTCATTGGAGAACATATTAGGGAGGGAAATTTGTGCTTGTGCCCCAAGTTTTCATCCAACATATTGGGGGAAACGTATTGGGAAACACATCTTCAAGTTTTCATCCAACTACATCATTAACTACTTGGATTGGTGCAAGTTGTTCCATTTATTGCTAAAGTTTATTGATTTGGCACAAAGTTCAAAGATGATACATTTTCATTTATTGTTGAAGTTCCCACATTTATATCATCATATTAACCAATATTTGTAGTGTTATAGATAATATTTGTACATTTTTTACACTATGTCCCCTCATTGTTGTTAGATGTTGATGTTGATTTTAGAAGTGACCACAAGTTAGCATACTCTGATGAAGAGGAAGAAGATGTCAAATTTGATGTAGAAGAAGTTGAACATGGAAGTCATTGTGAATAAACTAATGAAGATGTAGATAACCATGGTAGCGTGAAACATGCTAATGCATTTGATCTAAATGTTCCAATATACCAGACGAAGATGTGCAAGAACTACCCCCTAATGATCAAGGTAAAAAATTTAAATGTTTTGTAATACGTAAAACCTTCTCCCACGTAGTATTTCACATTTTATTATGAATGAGCCTACTTGAGGCATCAATGCTCCTGCTTGAGTGATATATGCGCCTACTTTTTTATTCAATGGAACATGCCTACTTGATTGTGAAATGTTCTTAATTTAATTAGAAATGGGCCTACTTTAATGATATATGCCCCTACTTTTTATCTCAACGGACCCCCCAAAATTTGTGTAATTAAATTAGAAATGTGCGTACTTTGTATTTCACATTTTACTAGTAAATGCACCTACTTCTGACGTCAATACGCCTATTTGAGATGAGAATGCACCTACCTAATTGATATACGTGCCTACTTTTTGTGTTCAATGGAACGTTCCTACTTGATTGCAAAATAATATATTTAGAAATGCACCTACTTGAGACGTCAATGCACCTGCTTGAGATGAGAATGTGCCTACTTGAGTGATATATGTGTCTACTTTTTTGTTCAATGGAACATGCCTACTTGATTGTGAAATGTACCAAATTTATTTAGAAGTGTTCCTACTTGAGACATAAATGCACCTACTTGAGATGAGAAATGTGCCTACTTAAGTGATATATGCGCCTACTTTTTTGTTCAAATGAAACACGCCTACTTTAGGCGCATTTGTATTCAATTAGGCACATTGTAGACAAGTAGTGGGCGCATATGTGCATTTGTTGTACTCATAGGGACATTTATATATAAATGGGTGAATTTCACAATTATCACTTAATGTTTGTGTTTATTATATTGTCATACATATAAAATATATTTTACTTTTTTAGTAAATGCAAGTATCCCTTGTGAAGGAATGATATTTGATTCAATTGGTGAAGTCAAAGTTTTTTATAGAAGGTTTGGCATATCCAATAGTTTTGGTGTTATAGTTTTGTCTTTTGCAAAGAATATTCATGGTGAAATATCTAAGATGAAGATGGTTTGTGCTAAACAAGGAGTGAGTAATAGGGCCAAGGATAACTTGTCATACTCCTAAAGGTGTAGTGCAAGAGAGAACTGTCCTGCTCATTTAGTTGTTCATCTAAAGAATGGCACATACATTTGAAAATTATTGTAATGATCATAACCATGTTGTGCTTGGTGAGGACCATATAACATACTTAACTTCCATGAGGAGTATATCCGCCATGCATCATAAAAGGCTTCTTATTAATGACCAGGCTGGTATATCGACATCACAGTCAATGGCTGTACTTGCTATTAAAGCCAGAGGTGTTTCCAACCTAAGTTTTACAGAGATCGATGCACACAATTTTCTAAGCCAATCTAGGAGACGAAATCTTACAAAAGGAGATGCCAAAGAGATGCAAGAGTATTTCACTAAAATGCAGAATGTACACTTGAACTTTTTCTATGTCATGGATGTAGATGACAGAGGTGTATTAAGGAACTTTTTTGGGTTGATTCAAGAACACGATCTTTGTACAAGTATTTTGGTGATATTGTCTCTTTTGATAGTACGTATCTGACTAATAAATGCAACATGCCATCTGCACCTTTCATTGGTGTCAACCAGTATGGGAAAACCATCTTTCTTGGTTGTGGGCTTTTATGTGAAGAGACAACTCAAAATTTTGTATGGCTATTCAAAACCTAATTATTATGTATGGAAGGTGTGCATCCAAAAGGAATAATTACAGACCAAACACAACCCATAATTAATGATATATATGAAGTATTCCCCAACATTAAACATAGATTGTGTTTGTGGCATATAATGAAGAAGTTACCCTAGAAGTTTGAGAATTCTGAAGGAGCTTGAAAAGCTATCAAAGGAGATATATATGACTCTGTTACGCCTGTTGATTTTGAAGCTTGGCGGGTTGAATCAGTTAGAATCCACAATTTACAAAAAAATAGATGGGTTCAATGGATGTACCCTATCCGTGAGATGTGGGTGCCATGTTATGTCAAAATATCATTTTGGACTGGAATGTCTACAATGCAAAGGAGTGAATCAATAAATGTATTTGTCAAAGGATATTTCAAAGAGAGAACCTCACTGAAGGAATCCATTCAACAATTTGAACTTGTTGTAAGTGCCAAGTTCAAGAAGGAAGCCGAAGCAAACTATGAATGTATTCACAAAAATCCAGTTATGTAGACTTCATTTGAAGTGGAGGGACAAATTTCTAAATGGTATACTCTAGAAATATTGAAGAAATTTCAAAGAGATGTATATGGACTTATATACTGCAACATAACTAAAATATACTCATCTGAGCCATATACTTGCTTTGAAGTATTGGAAAGGAAAATGATACTTGTTGATAGCAATATTTTTTTGTCACAGACTAAGTCATTTAGTGTTGTCTTTAACACTCTACTCCGGGGAGCTATTTGCCATTGTTTGATGGTTGAATCATCAGGCATTGTATGTAGACACATGTTTGTAGTCTATATCTTCTTAGGAATTGACAAATTGAATGAAGAGTACCACTTGATTGATAGATGGAGGAAATATGTGAAGCAAATAGTAACCAAACCTGATACCATCAAGTCTATTGACTATTCTAACTCTGTAAATAGGTATAATGTTGTTCTATAAAATGTTGAGTTGTTAGCCTAATCAGCTACCATGTCCAAAGAAAAGTTTGATGAAATTATGAGAGGTTTGGGAAAAGTAAAAAGGGATGCTGGTCTAGTAGAGACAGTAAGTAATGCCAAATGAATATAAATTTTTTTGTAGTTGACATACAAGTATCATTTTTGCATTATCATAAACAAGTATAATTTTTTCTTCCAGGCCAATGAACCACAGATTGATAGATGCATCAAAAATCCAAATATGGCCGGTCAAGTTGGTCATACACGTGAGAGAAGGCTCAAGTCTTTTGAAGAAATAATGCACAAAACACAGAATCATCAAAATAAGTAGCATATTATAAAAAACACATAAAGTCTTTTGAGATAGATAGACAGTGATAGCTCACCCACATACACTCAAAGATAGATTATAGTAAAGAAAGATTATACTTAAGAGAGATACAATGATAACTCTCTAACCTACAATGCAAATAGTGGAAACATATTTTTGTATATGGTGCAATTTTGTAATTTTGTAACTAAATCCAGTCGCAAAAGTTTATATTATAGACATTTGTTTCGTATGTGGTGCCATTTTTTTATTTCGCATATTTCACTAGTTCAAATATTTCACTTATTTTGTTCAAATATTGTTAAAACATATTATTACAAAAAGGTGCATCTACATTACAAGAAGGCACATTCATCACTCAAGTAGGGCGCGTTCACCTAAAAAGTAGGCGCATGTGTCCCTCAAGTATGTATCACTCAAGTACACACATTGAGCACTAAAGTAGGTGCGCTCACATTACAAGTAGGCACATCCAGCAGTCAAGTAGGTGCATCTACATTGCAAGAAGGTGCATGTATAATTCAATGAGGCACGTTACCGTAAAAGTAGGTGCATTTAGCACTCAAGTAGGCACATGTGTCCCTCAAGTACGTATCACTCAAGCACACACATTGAGCACAAAAGTAGGCACATTCACATTACAAGTAGGAAAATTTAATAGTCAAGTAGGTGCATCTACATTGCAAGAAGGTGTGTGTATAATTTAAGTAGGCACATTTACCTTAAAAGTAGGTGCATTTAGCACTCAAATAGGCACATGTGACACTCAAGTATGTCTCAATCAAGTATGCACATTGAGCACTAAAGTAGGTGCATTCACATTACAAGTAGGTGCATTCAACAGTCAAGTAGGCACATTTAGCAGTCAAGTATGCACATCTACATTGCATGAAGGTGCATGTATAACTCAAGTATGTATCACTCAAGTATGCGCATTGAGCACTAAAGTAGGCACATTCACTGTTACAACCCCAATTTTTGGGTTCTTTTGGTGAGAAATGTAATTCTCCTATTAAAGATATTTGAACAAATAATGATACAATTTGTTTTGAATAAATGGATTTCATTTACAATAGCCTTTTTGGTTGTTTTGTGTGCTTGATTGGCTATTGGGCCCAATAATAAGAAAATTCAATTAGTAAATGAATAATTGAGAATTGGAGAAAAGAAAGATGTGCAAACCTCTAGAGGGCAAGGGAATTTTATCCAAAAGTTAGATTTCGTGCCTATTGGGTTCCTTGGGTTCTAAGGAGTCCAAAGTTGCAAAGATAATGCAACCAGTAAAGAAAAGATCAATTAAATATTTCTTTATTAAGAAAGAAATTGAAAACAATGATAAAATATGGGAAATAAGTGGAAAGGTGTATGATTGAGTTATCCTTGGTGGATTTTCATATCCAAAGGATTCCTAATGTTAAAAGGAATGCTAATGAGGAAAATAAAAAGAAAGATAAGGAGAAATCCTTAGAAAGAAATATTTTAATAAGAAATAAACAAGATAATGAGAAATAATGGATATAGATGCATCTAGAAGGATAATAAGTACCCACTAAAAAGGATTTCGAAATATTAGATTTTCTTGGGGTCCAACGAGCCCCAATGGAGAAAAAGAAAGCGAAAAGGCAAATAATAACAAAATAAGAGGATAATGTGATACATCATTCATGACTTTTTGATAATATAAAAAAGAGATGTTATTTGCTTTATGAAAGTAGAAATTCGTGCCAATGGATTAAAGGGAAAGTACTAAGAGAATAAAAGAGGTAATTTTCGAAATCCTAATACCTAAAGAATAAATAATATCAAAAAGTTTTTAATAGAGTGAGAAGATTACTTCACCTTGAAGGAATATGACTCCTATTGGGAGAGGGCCTTGTTAGTTCGTGAATAGCCAACCTAGGGCTTCGTTACCCACCCCTATATAAAGGGTAGAGCCTGGTTCGAGTTCCAGAGAGATCCCACACAACTCTCACTCTCTCTTCTTCATCTTCTTCATCCAAACCCTAGAAGAGGGGAGCAACGTGACCCTGAAGCAATGAGAAGCTGTGAGTAGTCATGATGGGAGCATAATGCCCCACGTTGTGGGAGAGGAGCGCGGCTACCATCCTTATTCCCTAGCTTGTGCACAGCAGCAGCCGCATGGCTGCATGGATGGCTATAGGATGCAAGCTCGGTGTGCTTGAAATCGGCCACTTCGACCTCGATTGGAGGCACCTTGAGTGCAGGGTGGTACGACGAAACTAGGGGAGTGGTTGGATTCTCGCCTTGGGGAGGAAGGAGCGACCCTACAAGGAGCTACTACGGCAGAAGCAGAGGGAAATCGCGAGGTTGAAGATGGGCAGAAGCATTGGACAGATCTACCCCTCTGCGGTATAAAATATTGGAAACTTATGTAAGAGAAAAAGAGTCATTCCAGTATAACTAAAGTCGGGCACGCGAGGTACATGCATGAGGAGTTAGTTGCCTACGTGGCACCTCCCTATTGGTTCATATGTGTTTAATTTGCAAAAATCGTATCTCCTTATTAGTAGCTCAGATGAATGCACATAAAATATGAAAGTTGCTCAGAAAAATGAGAAGAATCCATTAAAATATATATTTAGAAGCTAATTCCTCTTTCTATTCGAAAAGTAGTGGAAGTTATCAACTATAATGCTTTAATGATTAAGAAACCCTATTTGGAGATGATTAATGTAATTAGTAGGATTAATGGATGATTAAAAGGATGAACTTTGCATGTAATTAGTTTAATTTAGAGTTTCATGTGCATGAATGAGATTTAATGGGACTTGAAACCCTAAAGTTAGTAATTGTGACTCTTAATAGCTTTAATTGTTCAAATTCATGATTAGAGTTGAGATATGATAATTCTAAGCTATTTTGAGTATAAAAGTTCCCAATTATGGATAAATACCCTTAATATGGTAATTTGGTTTTTCTAATGGATAAAGATGGAATTAATGATAAATAGAGTTTATATGTGATTTAGATGAACTATGAGTTGTTAATTCGGAAGGAACCAAAGTTGATAATTAGGCCTAATGATCTTGTCATAAATTAAAAGGATAAAATGGTAGTTTTAATGTCAAAGAGGCATAATGGACTTAATTGATATCTAACTGTGACTTTAATCTAAAATTAAGGTAACCTTAATAACTTTCGTGAAGAATAGATGAGATAGTCAGGGTTTGTGAGTAATTGCATAAAATTAGGGTTTAAAAGAGTAAAAATGAAGTGATACCCTAATTGCAATGGAAACCCTAAAAGTGGACTAGAAATCCTAGGAAGAGAGCTAGGTTTAGTATATCTTAATGACATGATCAATGATAGGAAATTGTATGCATATTTCAGGATCTCTTTGTATGCTTCCTTATTGGATTTCTTACATTGATTGGATTGATTCTATCTCAAATTAGCTAGACATGTATGTGGTTTATTATAATTAATCACATTAGTTTCCCGAAGTGTTTCCCTGATGATTCATTGAATTGAATGCAACTTAATAGTTTGGATATTCATACTTGCAAATCATAAAGTCACTATGATTATCACAATAATAATAGAAGTGTGTATTCATGCACCTACATGCCACCTTGATGGATGATGCAAAAAGGTCAAGCCCATGAGGGAAGACCCATGGGCACCATGAGTGGTGACCCCAGGCACCAAGCTTGGGATTGAGAAGGTGGCTTATGATATTGCATGACTAAAGGGCACCATGAAGGGTGACTCCAGGCACCAAGCTCGGGATTGAGAAGGTGGCCTTAAGTCAATGGCAAAAGTGAAACCCAAAAGGGGGTATGCCAGGGTTAGGGCAGAAGCGGTGGAGAAAGTCACATTGAAAGCGTAATTTGGCTTGTTAATTAATTTGATTGTGATATTTAGATTTTTAGCCATACTTGTGAAATTTTGGTGTTCCCCACATACCACCATATTCATTTATTCCGATCGACATTTTTTTTGTCGGTGTTTTAGGTACAAGATTGAAAAGGACAAACAGTAAAGTGGCATGTGGAATTAAATAAGAATTAAAGTACAAGGAGGATTAGTTAGAATAGACTCCGGATGTGGATAGAAGTAGATATCCAAGTCTTTGAAAAGGTATGCAAAGTTTTATTTTATTACAACCTTTCTGTATAGTTCGGTAGAATTTGATAATTATTATTGATTATTTGTCGAACCTTTGATCCAGAAATTGGGATAACGGCTCTGACCTCTTGGTCTCCCTTAATTGGGGGTTACTGGGAGGCGGGGTCATTACATTTGGTATTAGAGCATAGGTTCCTCATTTAATATTTAATAATTATTAAATTTTACAAACTCTGTAGAACCCAAGGGAGTTATTAGAGGATTTTTTGAAAGACAGAGGTGTCTAGAAAAGGATCATCTCCGGGGGCTGGCAAGATTTTCCTCTGCACCGCTACTCAAAATACGAGGACTGCCGGATTAGTGTGACTTCCTGGCTAATGTCTTAGGATTTGACTCGAAATAAGATACCTTTAGGACTCTCTCATCTTTTTCATCCCTTCTCAACTCAAATTATATTAAGGACCTTAAGGAGTAGGGTTTTTCTCTCTTTCCCTCACCCTCTTGAGGTATGGATAAGGTTGATAAGGTTTAAGGAATCCTCCACCAAATTAATGAAAAGCATATAAATAAGATGTCATGGACATAAGCTTAATGATTAAGCGTAAACTAAAGAATAGATACATGCTTAGGTCGTATGACATATGTTGTCATGCCCTCAGGAGAGACCTAAGGCTAGACCTCGTTGTCAGGAGGATGAGTAGAGAGAGTTGTTCTTTGAGGTAGAGTCCTCCATTATAAGTAGAGACCTGGAACATCCTCTGAGGATGATGCTAACCCTAACCCTAAGTGGTGGTCAGAGAGAGAGAGATGGCATAATGAATTAGATGTCATGATAGATCAGGTGTGTGGACATGCCTTGGATGCTCATATGAGCCATGAGCAGTTGGATGACGTAGTGACTTTGATGACCCAACCCTGGAAAGGGTCATGCATGTTGGGTGAAGGATATCTCCTTCATTGATGAGGTTAGAGAATAACCTATAGAAACCCTATGGGCATATGCAAGTAGGGCATAGCATGCACCCAGAGTACGTCAATAGTGCAGTAGGTTGAAACCCTGGCTAGAAGGGCATGATGGAAGGATTATGAGATAAGTATCAAGGGCTATAGATAATCTTGAGCAAACATAAGTTTGAATATAGGCTTCACCCATGTAGGGGTATGCTTGTGAGCTTGATCCACATTCATGGAGGTAGGACCTCTAGTAGTTTGGCTGGTTGTGGAGTTGGCTCTAGAGAGAGAGAGTAGGACTCAAGCAAGAAGGTTGGAAGCTTAGATTCTGAGATATGAGGAATAGTGGGGAGTTGAGGAGGATGCAACCTAAGTGGATGATAGTGGTTGCCTCATCCCTAGAGGTTTATGATATCTTGTTTCCATTAGAGGAACCAAACCCTAGAGAGAGGATGATGCTTCTTGTACCTATGTGCCTATGGTATAGGTGTTTACCTTCTGAGATGAGAAGAAGAGTGCCTTATATCCTGAGGAGATTTAAGTAACCAGTTGTGAGGCCTTATACCTTGTTGGTTGTCCTTGAGGAGGACTCCACTCTGAAGTGTTGTTCAAGTAGAATGATAATAGGACGTGCATGTCATGCCCTATACATGCTTAGTTCGTGGTTAAGAGGTTGAGCATGCAGTTGGACACCCAGAATGTGAACCTAGGGTTCCTAGGCCTAAGAGGGGAAGAGGCGTACCTAATGCTCATAATGAGATTTGAGTTTCTATAGATTCGAGCGTGGCACTCCTCATTTTTAGAGGAAAGGGAAACCCCTTAAGTTTAAGGTATGCTTGATTAACCCCTCATAACTAACTTGGTCCAATGTTGAGGATGAGAACAAGGGTGACTTAGCATGGTTTAGTAGGTGTCTGCTTGTGCCTTAGTAGCTTGCTAGGGTTAAGCATGCTCATGTGTATGTAAACCCTAGACCTAAGGACGTTTGTGACCTTTGTTATCAAGGTGTAGTTTCCTCCCATCCCGGGAGAGGGACCCTTTTGTAGGGTGTATACCAGTTTTTGTGGTTTTGAGGAAACCTAAAGAGGTCTCATAGGATCTTGAGAAGCTAAGTGAAGAGTACATGGTACGAGAATGAACCTGTAGACCCATAGATAACCATCTCTATGTTCATATGGATGTGTTACCATGGAGGTAACCGGTTTGGGGCCTGACCAAGGTAGGTAGGTCGCCATGACCCCTATGAAAGGGTGAAAGACAACCCATGAATGCAAAGAGAGATAATGGAGACTTGGGTAAGGTTCTAAGTTGGACATGTACTATGTTAGAATCCTAAGTCTATCCTAGGTTCAGGTAGGGATAAGATCGATGGAAGTAGGAGTTGCCTAATTCCCTAGTTGCACAAGGCCATAGGGTTTGGAGGTAATAACTATTATTGTCTGAGGGCCATGGGTTAGGAGATTGATCACCTTCAAGAACTCATGGGACCCAAAGGGCAGATGAGGAGGGCACTCTCTGGATGCATAAGGGAAGAAGGATGACCCTAAAAGTTCCGGCACCCTACAGACCTAGAGGAGATGACCAAGGATTGTGTGGTGACCCAAGTGAGTTCGAGATCAGTTTTCCATGGAAATAACCTTGATTTTGAGATGGTTGTGATGTAGAGACCTAAGTTGCACGTTTTAACGAAGATTTGAAGGTGTACTAGCAAGGTGGGATGTACCATCTCTATTCTTAGAATGGGAAGAACTTTGTATTTGGACTACAACTAAATGCTTATTTCCTCTTGTCATGGGAGTGAGAAATAGGACAATACACATGGCATACATCAAGGATAAAGATCATGTGAGTTGGAACGTTGCTATGAGGTATGAGGACATAGATGATAACATACCCTTATGGAGTAAACAATATGTATATGGTTTATAAACATTAAGAGAAATAAGGTAGTCATCTTATGAGGATGTTTTTAGCATGAACTATGTGGAATTTGTGAGTTATACAAGGTTGAGTTTGAAAACTAAGAGGATGATCTCAGAGATTTCTTGATGAAGATAGATTGAGAGTTTGAGATGAGATGGTAAGATGGAGGTGCATGTCTTCAACATTACCTAACACCTAAGGATGTGAAGTGATAATGGATGCTCTAGTTGAGATGCAGCTGCCTAGTTGATCTAGAGGCTATAAGAGGATGCTGGGTTAGCCCTAAGTTTGAGAAAGAAAATATGTTTGGCTAACACTCAGATGTAACGAGATCTGTTGAATAAGTTAGTAGTTGTTCGGTTAGCCAGCCTAGGCCTTGATGCAATAAAAGGATGGTTGTATAACCTCAGATGCACTTCTCTGGAAAAGAAGGCAATGAAACCCTGATTAGAGTGGTTTAGGGTTTTCAATCTTGAGGAATCATGGAATATAGGAGATCATGATATACCTTGGTACTACAAAGATAGTAAGTGACGGTAGTACTTTGGATGTCTAATATGAAGTTGCATGTGGTATGATGCCATGCATGACAGGAGGTGAAGGATGAACACCAGTAATCTGGAGTATTAATATAGAGGATAAAGAGTCCCCGAGAGGGAGTGAGAGTTCATCACTATGGATGTTGTAAGTCTCCCCTAGACAAAGGAAGGTCGAGATCCAATACGGGTTATGGTGGATCGCCTTACCTAGATAACAAGAGAAAGAAAGAGTATTGTCAAGAGACAGATCCGGTTGAACTACTTGTAAGAGAGAGATGGTTCAACTACACCATGATGTGAGTTCAAAAGTATAACCTAAAGATTCACTTCCATGCGGAGGAAGTAGGTATATGAAGGACTCGATATTAGTATAGTTTATCACCCCTAACTAATGGTTAGTATGATCCAGACTAGAGGGTCTGATGAGAGCATGTGTGCTCATTCAGGGTGATACATGGAGACAGTTCTGTCTTATGTAAGATGTGATGATAACCACCATAGCCAGTATCAGGATGTAAAGAAGCTCTGCAAGGGAGGTTGTGTCGGTCACCACTTCATTAATATGATGTTGGTGAAGGGGCCTCGTGAAGGTCAGAAAAGAACCACAGTGTGTGCAGATGAAGTCTCTTTGATCATACAATGGCTGAAAGAGAGCCCATGGGCGACATGAGTCATGAGTTGATGCAAAGAAGACTGACATGCAGTTCACTGTGGGAGAGTATGTGATGTGAAAATCCGACCCCTCTAAGCTACAACTGAGAAAGTTGAGTCCCCGATGTATGGGTCCATATGAGATGGATTGGTGGAGATGGCTGTGTTTAGCCTTACCCCTCAGGATAACATGATGTATAATGTGTTCCATGAGTCCGATCTAGAGCACTATGTGAGTTACCCAAGCCATGTGTTGAGCCTTGAACCTATTCAACTTTTGAGAGGCTGAAATGTCCCGAGTCACCTATGAGGGTACGATAAACAAAGGTAAGAAAGAACTCTAAAAAAAGAATATGACATGATAAAGGTTCTTTGAAGCACCATGGATAGGGCAAAGCCATATAGGGGTTAATGATGGATATGGAAAAGTCTTATCCTGAATTGTTTATTTGCTTGATGGAATTTTGAGGACACAATTCTTATAAGAGGGGAAGGATGTTACAACCCCAATTTTTGGGTTCTTTTGGTGAGAAATGTAATTTCTCCTATTAAATATATTTGAACAAATAATGATATAATTTGTTTAGAATAAATGGATTTGATTTACAATAGCCTTGTTGGTTGTTTTGTGGGCTTGATTGGCTATTGGGCCCAATAACAAGGAAATTCAATTAGTAAATGAATAATTGAGAATTGGAGAAAAGAAAGATGTGGAAACCTCTAGAAGTCAAGGGAATATTATCCAAAAGTTGGATTTCGTGCCTCTTGGGTTCCTTGGGTTCGAAGGAGTCCAAAGTTACAAAGATAATGCAACCACTAAAGAAAAGATCAATTAAATATATCTTTATTAAGAAAGAAATTGAAAACAATGATAAAATATGGGAAATAAGTGGAAAGAGGTATGATTGAGTTATCTTTGGTGGATTTTCGTATCCAAAGGATTCCTAATTTTAAAAGGAATGCCAATGAGGAAAATAAAAAGAAATATATAGAGAAATCCTTGAAAAGATATATTTTAATAAGAAATAAATAAGATAATGTGAAATAATGGATATAGATGCATCTAGAAGGATAATAAGTATCCACTAAAAAGGATTTCGAAATATTAGAGTTTCTTGGGGTCCAAGAAGACCCAATGGAGAAAAAGATAGATAAAAGAAAAATAATAACAAAATAAGAGGATAATGTGATACATCATTAATGACTTTTTGATAATATTAAAAAGAGATGTTATTTTCTTTAAGAAAGTAGAAATTTGTGCCAATGGATTAAAGGGCAAGTACTAACAGAATAAAAGAGGTAATTTTCAAAATCCTAATACCTAAAGAATAAAGAATATAAAAAAGTTTTTAATAGAGTTAGAACATTACTTCTCCTTGAAGGAATATGACTCCTATTAGGTAAGGGCCTTGTTAGTTTGTGAATAGCCAACCTAGGGCTTTGTTACCCACCACTATATAAAGGGGTAGAGACCTGGTTTGAGTTCCAGATAGATCCCACGCAACTCTCTCTCTCTTTTTCATCTTCTTCATGCAAACCCTAACAGAGGGGAGCAACGTGACCCTGAAGCAACGAGAAGCCGTGAGTAGTCACGATGGGAGCATGATGCCCCACATTGTCGGAGAGGATCACGGCTACCATCCTTATGCCCTAGCTGGTGTGCAGCAGTAACCACATGGCTGCAAGGACAGTTGTTGGATGCAAGCCCGACGTCCTTGAAACCGGCCACTTCGGCCACGATCTGGAGGCGCCCTGCGTGCAGGGTGGTACGACGGGGCTAGGGGAATGGCTGACGGAGACCCTCTCACCTCAGGGAGGAAGGAGTGACCCTGCAAGGAGCTATTGTGGAGGAAGCAGAGGGAAATCATGACGTTGAAGATGAGTAGAAGCATTGGACGGATCTACCCCTCTGGGGTATAAAGAATTGGAAACTTATGTAAGGGCAAAAGGGTCATTCCAATATAACTAAAGTTGGGCACGCGAGATACGTGCATGAGGAGTTAGTTGCCTACGTGGCACCTCCCTATTGGTTCATAAGTGTTTAATTTGCAAAAATCGTATCTCCTTATAAGTAGCTCGGATGAATGCACATAAAATATGAAAGTTGCTAAAAAATGAGAGAAATCCATTAAAAATATATTTAGAAGCTAATTCCTCTTGCTATTCAAAAGTAGTGGAAGTTATCAACTTTAATGCTTTAATGATTAAGAAATCCTATTTTGAGATGATTAATGTATTTAATAGGGTTAATGGCTGATTAAAGTTGATATTAACCTGTTAATTGTAAAAAGGTACATTAAGAACAAAAAGGATGAACTTTGCACGTAATTGGTTTAATTTAGAGTTTCATGTGCATGAATGAGATTTAATGGGCCTTGAAACCCTAAAGTTAGTAATTGTGACTCTTAATAGCTTTAATTGTTCAAATTAATGATTAAAGTTGAGATATGATAATTCAAAGATATTTTGAGTATAAAAGTTCCTAGTTATGGATAAATGCCCTTAATATGGTCATTAGGGTTTCCTAATGGATAAAGATGGAATTAATGATAAATAGAGTTCATATGTGATTTGGATGAACTATGAGTTGTTAATCCGGAAGCAACCAAAGATGATAATTAGGCCTAATGATCTTTTCATAAATTAAAAGGATAAAATGGTAGTTTTAATGTCAAAGAGGCATAATGGAATTAATTGATGGCTAATTGTGCCTTTAAGGTAACCTTAATAACTTTCATGAAGAATAGATGAGATAGTCAGGGTTTGTGAGTAATTGCATAAAATTAGGGTTTAAAAGAGTAAAAATGAAGTGATACTCTAATTGCAATGGAAACCCTAAAAGTGGACTAGAAATCCTAGGAAGAGAGCTAGGTTTAGTATATCTTAATGGCATGATCAATGATAGGAAATTGTATGCACATTTCAGGATCTCTTTGTATGCTTGCTTATTGGATTTCTTACATTGATTGGATTGATTCTATCTCGAATCAGCTTTACAGGTATGTGGTTAATTATGGTTAATCACATCTCAAATCAGCCTGACAGGTATGTGGTTAATTATGTTTAATCGCATTAGTTTCTCGAAGAGTTTCCCAGATGATTCATCAAATTGAATACAACTTAACAGTTTGGATGTTCATACTTGCAAATCATAAAGTCACTATGATTATCACAATAATAATAGAAGTGTGTATTCACGCACCTACATTCCACCCCGATGGATGATGCAAAAAGGTCAAGCCCATGAGGGAAGACCCATGGGCACCATGAGTGGTGACCCCAGGCACCAAGCTCGGGATTGAGAAGGTGGCCTATGATATTGCATGACTAAAGGGCACCATGAAGGGTGACCCCAGGCACCAAGCTTGGGATTGAGAAGGTGGCCTTAAGTCAATGGCAAAAGTGAAACCTGAAAGGGGGCATGCCAGGGTTAGGGCAAAAGCGGTGGAGAAAGTCACACTAAAAGCGTAATTTGGCTTGTTAATTAATTTGATTGTGATATTTAGATTGTTAGCCATATTTACAAAATTTTAGTTGTCCCCACATACCAACATAGTCATTTATGATAATCGACATTTTGTTTGTCGGCGTTTTAGGTACAAGCTTGAAAAGGAGAAACAGTAAAGTGGCATATGTGGAATTAAATAAGAATTAAAGTACAAGGAGGATTAGTTAGAATAGACTCCAGATGTGGATAGAAGTAGATATCCAAGTCTTTGATATGCAAAGTTTTATTTTGTTACAACCTTTTAGTATAGTTTAGTAGAATTTGATAATTATTATTGATTATTTGTCAAACCGTTGATCTAAAAATTGGGATAACGACTCTGACCTCTTGGTCTCCCTTAATTGAGGGTTATTGGGAGGTGGGGTTGTTACATTCACATTACAAGTAGGCACATTTACATTGCAATAAGGTGCATGTATAACTCAAGTAGGCGTGTTCACTTGAAAAGTAGGTGCATTTAGCACTAATGTAGGCCCATTCACATTGCAAGTAGGTGCATCCACATTCAATGAGGCACATTAAATGTACAACTACATAAATTAGTTGCATTGCCAAAGTTAGGCATACAAATTAGACTCATTGCCAAAGTTAGGCTTAGAAATTGATATGTACCACATTGGCAAAGTTAGGCTTACAAAATATGTTACATGAATGTTTATAACAAACTACTCATTCATCATTCATGTTGAGTAGACTACATTTGTCTTTCAGTATTTGTACTGCAAACATCCCTCTCAACATGTGGATAGTGTTTGTTGTAGTTTGATAACCAACAATGTCCTCACCATCCAGTATTCTTTTTATCTAATGGAGTGTGAAAATACAACAGTCATTGCTATGAGCTGGATGTTACGAACAGTTCCTACAATACTGGACTTTCCATTCTTTGACATTGTGCTCCAAACTGGTGCTAACACCATCTTTCAACCACCTTGCCTTCAAACAAATATTTCAAATGTCAGCTTATAAGCAATAGGCGCATTACAATAAGAAGACGCATTATAGAAATATTTAGGCGCATTACAGTAATATTTAGGCACATTACAACAAGAAGGCACATTGCAGCAAGATTTAGGCACATTACAACAAGATTTTGGCGCATTATAGACTTATGTAGGTGCAATATTGAAATATGTAAGTGCATTAGTACTTAGTATTTGGCATTCCAGCTTCCCATGCACGTTCTTTGGTAGATGTGGCATTGCCCTTTTCTTTGTGGCACGTGATAAGGATGCACTATTATAATGAAGTATAAGCTTTTCCTTCATGCGAATCTCTATCAAATGCCAATGTCAGTTGGAGTGAAGTACTATAATTAGTGTTGGTTTGCATTTTATCTCATCCATTCTTTTCTTGAAGTACATGTTAATGTAATCTTCATGAGAACTAACTATTGCACGACACATGTTAATATGAAATATTAGAGGCATAGGACGATCTTCACTTGACACATAGTTTTTCTCAAAGATATGAATGATGGACTGTATGTACTACGTACACCAAAAATAGAATGATATATTAGTAATGGTTATTTTAGATTTGACATACAAGTGTAGTTTGTTTTCAACATAGTAAAGTTCTTACCGTTTCAGATACCAACCCCTGATATTGTAGTGTTGGAAACAAGTCATCTGACATCACTCCAACATCTCCATACGACCATAAAGGTTTACTGATAGTATAATTTGATAATATCTCTTGTAGAAACTTTTGATCTTCATCATCAAGGTGTTCTAGTTCTATTTTATCTATCTTGATTTGAAGATGAATTTCTAATTTGCCCTTCACGTTTGGTGATTTTTCTAATATTTGAATAGGTAAGCCTCTCATTATCTCTTCTCTTTGTTATTTGTATTGATCTAATCATTCCAATAGAGCGATATCCATGGTGCTTGAAGTGGGCTTATGGGCTGACTCGCTACATCCTGTTTCATGACATTGCCATTAAAATTTAATATAACTATGCACATAATTAGTACAAAAAGGCACACATACTAAGTGCTAAAAAGTGCACAACAAGTGAAATATAACTAGGCGCACGCCAAGTGAAATATAACTAGGTGCACACAAATACCTACTATTTCAATAAAATTTTCTTCATGTTGTCGAGATTCAGGTGATGGCTGGGGAGTTTCTCCTTGATGCTTTTGCTACTGCTTTGTAGACTCTTCATCTCCTTGATCTAAAAGAGTGATATCTATTCCTGATGATGACTTATGGGGTGACTTCTCACATTATTTTTCATAACATTGGCATTCAATTTTACAATATACCATTATCTCACATAAAACACAATATTGCACATTTCAAATGTAACTAGGTAGGCGCACCCAAATACCTAATGTTTCAGTAAAAATTTCTTCATTTTTCTGAGATTATGGTGATGGTAGGGGATTTTCTCCTTGATGCTTTTCTTGGTGCTTTGGAGACTCTTCATTCCCTTGATTTAACATAATGATATCCATTGGAGTGGGAATATGGGGCAACTTCTGACATTCTGTTTCATAACATTGGCATTCAAATTTAATAAAAGTACGCTTATTAAGAGAAAATAGGCACACATCATCAAGTACATTTTCCGCACACTAATTAAAAAAATGTGCATAGATATACCTATTGTTTCATTATTCTTTTCTTCTACTTGTGATGGCTGTAGAGGAGATTCTTCATTCCATATGTATATCTTCCGCTTGTTTTTCTCTCCATGGTTGGTAATGTCCTCTAAAAATGGTTGCGAGTAGTCAATCTCTAAAAGTCTGTGCTCCAGCACTATTTTGGCAGTGTGTAGCTAATCACAATAGTCGTGAAGTTCATCAAGATCATTTTGCATCTTTACTAGTTCATTATTCAGTGATGCAATCTCAACAAGTAGACTTTAGATTTGGTTATTAGCCTCTGATGCATCTTCATGGACCTGTTATGATCCTTTTGAAGTTGGCTACCTGAAGTGTTGTTCAATTGTCACAATTGTGGACTTCTATTTTTTTTACTCGTCATTATAGCTAGTTGTATATTCTTTTTTCATAGTATGGCTGAAATTTGGGTCATATATGACCATTTGTTGATGATTAGATCTTCGTCACGGTAATCCCTTAGAATGAACTTCATCATCTCCAATAGCCAAGGCTGTGAAAATATTTTATGCATCATTATTAACAAGAGTTCAAATTATCAATCACATTCACAAGAGTTAAAATTGAACATTATTTTGGATTATTATTATTTCCTTACCGTGAGGATGAGTGTGCATCCTTTCATATATATTCCTCCATCCTTCTTCTCTTTTAAAAACTCAAATCCTTAACAAATAAGTTCTTGCACAATAACAACCCAATCATAATCATTTATATTATCTAAATCTTCAACATAAGGATATAGACAATTCACGATACGACTCAATCCTCTAGGGAACAAGAAGTGGCCAACCAATACCACTAACAACAACTTAACTTTGTCCCTTCACAACTCTTCATTATTTGCTTGAGAAAGGGTGGTGAACTTCTCTATAATAGCAAGTATTCTTGGATCCTCGCCATAAAAAAACTTTTGACATATGCATGAAGTTGGTGCTTTATTCATGTACCTTTTAAAAAGGATCTCCCAACTGAAAATATTAGGTGCATTGAAGTAATTTAGCAAACTATTTAGGTATAACTTTTAGGTATAACTATTTGTGTGATACATGCACCTACTTGAGATGAGAATGCATCTACTTCGAATGTGAATGCACCTACTTCGAATGTGAATAAGCCTACTATTGTGTAATGTCGATTTGCAGACTGTTGAGTAATGTATATGCACCTACCTGTAATGCCAATGCACCTACTTTGAGCGTGAATGCGCCTACTTTAGATGATAATGTGGCTAATGTGCCTACTTGAGTGATACTTGCACTTACGTTTTAATGCGAATGCGCCTGGATGGATGCAACTACTTCTAATGTATATGTGCCTACTTCGAATGTGAATGCACCTACTTCTAATGTGAAATGTACCTACTATTGTGTAATGTGGATTCACATACTATTGAGTAATGTATATGCACCTACTTATAATGTGAATGTGCCTACTTGAGCATGAATGCACCTACTTTAGATGAGAATGCTCCTACTTGAGTGATACTTGCACTTTTTTTTGATGTGAATGTGTGTGGATGTGCGCCTACTTCTAATGTATATGCACCTACTTCTAATGTGAAATGCGCCTACTGTTGTGTACTATTGAGTAATGTAAATGCGCCCACTTATGATGTGAATGCACCTATTTGCGCGTGAATGCGCCTACTTTAGATGAGAATGCACCTACTTGAGTGATACTTGCACCTATGTTTTAATCTGAATGCGCGTGGATGTGCGCCTACTTCTAATGTATATGCGCCTACTTCTAATGCGAATGTGCATACTTCTAATGTGAAATGCGCCTGTTGCTGTGTAATGTGGATTCACGTACTATTGAGTAATGTATATGTGCCTACTTGTAATGTGAATGCACCTACTTGTAATGTGAATGTGCCTACTTGAGCTCTAATGCACCTACCTTATATGAGAATGCACCTACTTGAGTGATACTTGCACCTACATTTTAATGTGAATGTGCGTGGATGTGCGCCTACTTCTAGTGTATGTGCGTCTACTTCTGATGTGAATGCAGCTACTTCTAATGTGAAATGCACCTACTTTTGTGTAATGTGGATTCACGTACTGTTGAGTAATGTATATGCACCTACTTGTAATGTGAATGTTCCTACTTGAGCGTGAATGCTCCTACTTTAGATGAGAATGTGCATACTTGAGTGATACTTCCACCTACATTTTAATGTGAATGCACCTAGATGGATGTGCCTAAATGTGAATGCACCTAGATGGATGTGCCTAAATGTGAATGCACCTAGATGGATGTGCTTACTTCTAATGTATATACGCCTACTTCTAATGTCAATGCACCTAATGTTGTGTAATGTGGATTCACGTACTGTAGAGTAATGTATATGTGCCTACTTGTAATGTGAATGTGCCTACTTGAGTGTGAATGATCCTACTTTAGAGGAGAATGTACCTACTCGAGTGATACTTGCACCTACATTTTAATGTGAATTCTCCTTTTGATTGGATGTGCCTACTTCTAATGTATATGCACCTACTTCTAATGTGAATGTGCCTACTTCTAATGTGAAATGCACCTACTGTTGTGTAATGTGGATTCACATATTGTTGAGTAATGTATATGCGTTGAGTAATGTATATGCACCTTCTTTAGATGAGAATGCGCCTA
Organism: Alisma plantago-aquatica; assembly: GCA_963693085.1. Lineage (NCBI taxonomy): Eukaryota > Viridiplantae > Streptophyta > Magnoliopsida > Alismatales > Alismataceae > Alisma > Alisma plantago-aquatica. The sequence continues at coordinate 1,000,458,661 of OY856412.1, forward strand.
CTTGAGTGATACTTTCACCTATGTTTTAATGTGAATGCTCATGTTGATTGGATGCACCTATTTCTAATATATACATGCCTACTTCTAATGTGAATGCACCTACTTCAAATGTGAAATGTGCCTACTATTGTGTAATGTGGATTCACATATTTTTGAGTAATGTATATGCACCTACTTGTAATGTGAATGTGCCTACATGAGCGTGAATGCGCCTACTTAAGATGAGAATGTACCTACTTGAGTGATACTTGCACCTACATTTTTATGTGAATGCGCCTACTTCTAATGTGAATGCGCCTATTTCTAATGTGAAATGTGCCTACTGTTTTGTAATGTGGATTTGCGTATGGTTGAGTGATGTATATGTGCCTACTTGTAATGTGAATGCACCTACTTGAGTGTGAATGCGCCTACTTAAGATGAGAATACACCTACTTGAGTGATACTTGCACCTACATTTTAATGGGAATGCACCTGGATGGATGTGCCTACTTCTAATGTATATGCTCCTACTTCTAATGTGAATGTGCCTACTTCTAATGTGAATGTGCCTGCTATTGTGTAATGTGGATTCACGTACTGTTGAGTAATGTATATGCACCTACTTGTAACGTGAATGCACCTAATTTAGTTAGAAATGTGCCTAATTTAGTTTTAAATGCTCCTACTTGCAATTCAAGGAGATTAACTATATTTCAAGTGATAAATTAGACACTATATAGTAGAAAAAGCAGACGAATATTGCATCGAGTAACTGTTTTGCATTGAAGAGGGGCATTACCCTTGACGGGAAGAGGTAGGAGTTCCCTTATTTGGTTTGGATTGAAGTCTACAGTCCTTCCATCGAAATTGAACGCCACCTCATCTTTGTTATAACACGAAGCGAGACCGTGTATAAAAATTGTGTTGTTGAGAGGTATCTTTTGATTTTTGCAATAGTGATTGGAATGGGGTCCTTGCGAAAATGAGTTTTTCCTCATCACTAAGTGTCATGTAACTATTGTGGAAAATCTTCCACGAACACCTTAACTTTACCAGCTTTTGCTTATCCTCTACTTCATCGTCTTCGTTTACACATTCCTTTTGTATCTTCGACTTCTTTTTGTCTTTGGTGGGTGTCAATTCAACAGTTGACGACCCTCAACACCCTTCTTTGTGACTGATCTTTCTTCAGTTTGCACCCTAATTTGCTTTCAAATCGCATCGTTCTTCTTGATGCCCTTTTTGCTTGAGCTCTTATCAGCATCGGAAGTAGAAGAGCTTGCCCCAATTTGCTTTCCAATTGCATCGTTATTCTTGGCGCCCTTGTTGGTTGAGATCTTCTCAGCATATGCAGTAGAAGAGTTGGCCCTAATTTGCTTTCCTATTGCATTGTTCTTCCTGGCATCCTTTTTAGTTGAGATCTTCTCATCATTTACAGTAGAAGAGCTTGCTCCCTCACCAGTTGTTGTCTCCCTTTTTACCACTAGCTTCAGTGACCTCCTTGTGCTTGCAAGGGTCATCATTTCTTGGAAGTCATCGTCAGAGTTCTCCCTGGTGGCACTGGAGATAGGAACCATGAGGTAGGGGTAGAGAAGAGCACAGAGAGAGAGGAGGACCCGGCGTGAGATGCTCTGGGCGAAGAGTAGGCGCGACGACAATGAAGTGGGCACAAATCTTGCTTCTCCGGACGCAGGTGGGCGCAATGACGGAAGTTGGCATAGGTTGTGGCCGTTCGAGTAGACGGCGGAGATTTTGGGGGGAAATTTTGGAGGGAGATTTTGGGGGAAGTTTGGGCTAGTTTTTGAGTGGTGGCGCGCACTGTCGGGGTAGTTGAGACCAACCCCGCACGCTGTCGGTTCACATGGGCCGGTTCAGGTGGATAGAGAAAAGGGAGAGAAAAGGAGGTGGGGCAGGAGTTAGGTGGCTAGCTGGCTACGGGGCTAGCAGTTTTCCACCGTGTGCGGGCATCATCCAACCGCTATAGGCGTTTCCCAAATCTAACCCTAAAAGATATAGGATACAAGCTACCTAGAGAAAAATACGACCCAGTAGGAAATCACTGCTAGAGGGATGCAAGCAAAAGAATGGGATAAAGTGTAGGAAAGCACCTCAAGCAAAGCGTGTTATGGAATCATGCAAATGTGCACATAATAGGCGTTGCGTGTAATGGCATCATACAAATGTGCACAGTATAGGCGTTGGTAAAAGAGTGTGCTTTACTGACCGTTTCGACAGTACACAACGAAACCGTGATCTATCCCTACCATCTTCCTATTTTTGGTGGAAAAAAATAGTTCTTCTCGTCTCCACTATACCTGATTTCATTGTAATTATGGCAAACATGTAACTAAGAGAGAGCATTTTTATCGTAATTAATAATTTGAGTTAAGAGAGAGCGTATTTATTGTAATTGATAATTGGAGTGCAACTAGTCTTATTTTCAGAGTTCCTCACCTTTGTCTCATGGAGATATACATCTTTTTTTTATAATAACCATATCATGAGAAATGATGTTTATTATCAGTTGTCGTGTAGAGAGAAAATGTCTAGACTTACTACAAAAATTGTGAAAGAAAGCATTCTAGTGTTGTTCTAAACCTTTTTTTAGTTTCTCCAGTTGCACATCAAACCCACAACTTGGGATGAATTAACTAACTGGATTTATAAGTTATACTAATCAACAAGTATATGCAGATATGCATCTCATTTCACATAATCCATTACATTTGAAAAGTCTTGGTACAGTTCTTTCTTGTCACTTTCTACCATTTTCTCCTTCACATCTTAGTTTAAGATCTAAAATACCACAATATGATGCTTGTCATTTTTTCTTTTATGATGAACCTATCTTTTCCAAAGTTGGTTAGTCATGGGTACATGTATGTTGAAAGTAGGGCCTACAATTTTGTCTATTGTAAATGAATACCACAATATAACCTAGATTTTGCAAGCCTTATGATTGCATTTTCCAAACTATAGTTTGACTTAGAACCTATTAGCAAAAAGATATAAAGTGAGGTTTTGGATTTTCCCTAAAACACATTGGTCACAACCCTCAACATGGACTCCACCTTGGAAATATGTCACCTCTAATTATTGTTTCTTCCAACTGTCACAAGATAAGACAATAGATTATTCGATCAAAAATCATGAATAGAGATTTAAGGTTTAGAAGAAAAAGTGGGTGAAAAGAAAATTTTTCGCTCCTATGCACGAGCTTCTCAATGGTTTTCCTCCATTCAATCACCCCCATGGCTTTGGTATTGCCTTCTAGTTCTAGTAAGAGGACAATGTTGAATCATCTGTTGGCCCTCAAATATTGTTAGAAAATAAGTCACAGAAGTCTCACAAGTACGTATAATAGAAGGTCGAGGAGAAGTGACGATTAGCTGAAAGTAATGGTGATATTGCATGAATGGCAAGGTGGAGAGGGTATCACACAACAATCAATAGAATAGTAATTCGACATAGTAATTCTTAGTATCATGTATTTCTCAGTGTGTATTTAGATGATTGTGAATGATCCAATTCATACATGTGTAAATCTAAGGAATTTAGACACCCAACTAGCCATTTTCCTCTAATAAATAATGGTGTTTGAGTTATGAATTTAGATAAAAATGAGGAGAATCAGACTAAACAAAATAGTTAGTGAACCTAGTTGGCAAATAGGGTTGAAAGTTTATTTAGAGGAGTTAAAATTCTTAGCAGATCAATAATTGTATTTCATATGCAATTAAGGAAGTTATATTTCCATGGAAATTAAGGCGGTAAATTTTTAAATCAATCAAGGTAGCCCTTTTCCAAGTCAATCAAGGAAGTTTCTTCGTTGAGCAATAACAAATCCATGCAACCATTAAAATGTCATTTAAACAAAAAATATATTTATTTATAAATATTCAAATTGCAAGAAACATGCTAGACTAAGATGGATTTGGGTCATGGTGTGGCTTGGGGTGGAGAGTGCAGGTGCATGCATTCTTGTGTTTGTGTCTATTTTTCTTGTTTCATCAAATTCCAATACACAAATAAGCCCAATCAGTTGTAAATTTTCATACCCTTGAAAGACCCACATGGCTTTTGGTCTACACTTCCACTTAATTGGATCCATCTCTCTTTAAAAGAGAGCAATATAAGACTAAAGAAGGATGAGAAATTTGGAAATACAATGAGATAGTGTCTCAAAATACATCACATCCTTATATATTTCAGAAATCTTAGAAAATCATAGAGGCATATAATTTATGACAAAACTATCTTTCATCATGGGTAGTTTGTGACTTTGAACCTTGTCTAGAAAAGATTCATCTACATCTGATAGACTGGGTACACTATGTCTTGAACTAAACTCTCTTATTTGGATCTCAATGCATTTAACAAACATATTGAGGTCACAAGGACATGTTTGTATTGGTGTGTGCATTACGACATTGACAAAAATATGTTTCTTGGGTGACCTAGTGACTATGCCCAACTCACACAAATCCTGACATAGGGTTACACTCGCATAGTAGGGTTGTTCTAAGAATGTACTATCCAGTACAATACCTTGTCAAATATTTGGCCTTGAACATATTTGGAACAAAGATAGCTTTACCTCTTCAAGTGTTTGGGATATGACTCCAATAGGAGGGAATAATTCCATCTACATCACTCAAAAAAATCCACATGTCTCATAGTGCATCCAAGCACTGCCTATATGTCCACTCTTATTTAAGGCCAAGTTGGATAGTGTTGAAGTTCACCAAACAACATGTGATAATGGTTGTGACTTCAGCTCTAAGTACCACAATCACCATTGTCATGCGATATATGATTCTGAATACCATTTATGGTATTCATGTATCATCCTACAATGAGTTTGATCATGTACACTTTTTCGTAACAAGTACCTATGCAACGTCCCAGGCTTTAAAGCCTTAGATAAAATGATATCAATAGGAATGATTAGACTACCTATAGCACCAATGTGAACCTCCTTTTCAAGGATTCAATCATGAAGAATTCTATAATTGAGCATGCTCAGCTTAGAGTAGTACTAGGATGGGTAACCAGTGAGAAGTTGATCCTGACTTGTGTGTGGGTGAGGATAAAGCGTTCAGTTAAGCCTAATGGTGGTATGTGGGGCCAATCATTGTTTTTGAAACTCAATAAAGTAAAGCCTCGAGAAGTGGGCCTAGGCATTATAAATAGTATCAGAGCCAAAATCCATCCAGTATGTGGGACCCACATGGGCATGTGGCATGCCAATCTTGAGTCGTGCAGTCTAGGCATGTTGGAAGGGGTTGTACATGGTGAAGTAGCCACCCTTGTGTTTGTATTTGTGATTGTGAGCTAGGTGGCCATGGACATTCTTGGTATGTACTAAAATGGGAAAATATTACGAGGCCATATAGTTGAAACTTGACAAGGACGTCAAGAGTTTAAGTCGGGGGACATTATAACGTCTTAGATTTAAGATCTCACTAAGAACTCTATAATTAATAGTACTCTACTTAGAGTAGTAGTAGGATGGGTGAGCAGTTGGGAAGTTGATAACAACTTGTGTTGGTATGTATGCCCATAGTGCTAATCATATGATGATTGTAATGGCATATCTTACAAATGATTTGATTAATAATAAAAGAAATCTTCCATTTTATTCCATTTCATATAGTTATGAGATAATGTTGTAAAATAATAAATGTCTAAAGAATGATATTACGCAATGATGTATGTCTTCAAATTGAGAACCTGAACGATGAGAGCATACGCATGTCAAGATTACATGCATTATTATTATGTCCTTAGTCGGATGTTATTGTGGAAGGCTAATAAAAAACAATAACACATAAGACTACAGTGTGTCTTGGTTGACGAAAGAATCTCATTAGTCATGATTTGTGATATCAAGCCAAGTACATACATACTTGTTAGAGAACAGTGTATTAGACATGCCCACCTTGAGAGTGACACATGGAAACCATGATTGGTAGTTAGAGTTATCTCTCATAGTAATGGTGGTGAATGTTGTTCTTAAACCTAAAATCACTACACTCATCACATGTCATTCGGTGTACTTTTACATCATTCATTGTGATCCTGAATAAGGCTTGCCATAAAGGTGGTCCTTCGTGCACTATGACACATGGGGATGACTGGGAGTGATGTATATGGGATATTTCCCTCTTATAGGAGTTTGATATCATGACCACTTGATAAGCGAGACTAAGAAATGCATGGCCATACTGATGTGAGTCAATATGTGATATTGACCTCACATATATCTCATATAGACTGCTCTAGTTCGAGGAACATAGATTGTACGTTGAATAGGATGACAATTCCATGCCTCAAGCTCAATCTGGATATCAGAGACAAAGGAACTATACAACTACTATAACATCAACCACATATTGTAAGATTAAGTTGGTCTCCAATGTCTCCAATTACTTGGGTCAAAATGAAGTCTTGCTGGATACCAATCATTGGTTGTAAATTCATAATATGATTATGAATATCACTGCCAATGTAATCTAGAGCCTACCAGGTGTCACACATAGGATGTATCGGAATAAGAGTATAATTGTGGACGTGATTGGAAATATTATTAATCAAATTGATTACTAAAATGTTTAGGTACTCTATTAGAATAATATTTAAATATGATATGAGTTAATTGGTCAAAATATTTAAGCCAATTAATTAGATTTTATTTATTAAGTCAGCTAGATAATTTCAAGCAATTGACTATAGTAGGATGACAAAAATTAGTTAAATAATGAATATGTTTAGTTGGTTAATGAATTTATTTCATAATACTCTTGTAATAGTCCACAAATGGCTGATTATAAATGCATTCACGACCCTATTATTTATCCAAGAGTTTTGGAAAATCCTACTTCCTTTCCTCTACTATTTATAGGAGTATGATGGCTGGATTTTGGAACGACACGCTCTTGTATGTGAACCCTAGCCATCATCTTCCCCAAGAAAGAGAGAAGGAGAGAAACCTCAATGATAGCACGTCATCAAGTAGAAGGCTATCTCTTCTCAATAGCTTGAGAAGCTCGACGTAGAGTTCCAATCCATCCGCATAGATGAAGTTGAGATGAAGACACCAAAGTATCTACATTTGGAGGACATTGACGATGACTGATTGTGTACGCAAGGGGCGACACATATCATTGTGTGAAGGGACATCTCTAAAATTGCACTCGAAAAGGTATATCTCACACATCATCTTTCTATATCGATGAGATCTGCTAGTAGGGGATGTGGAATTTTTTTTCTTATTTTCGTTGTTCCTGTCACATCTAAAAAAATCAACAACTTGTGCATGAGTGCGGACAAAGCATGCAGTTAATGTCAATGTTGGTCTATGGGGCTAGTCATAATTCTTGAAACTCTACTAAAGCCTTTGGCAGTGCGCTCATACGTTACAACCTATGTGTTTGACTGGATATATAATTATCATGACTAATGAGACGTAGGCATAAGTCAACACATGTACTACTTTTAATGTATTATCGTTGTCCCAATTTACAAAATAATATATGACTAGGGACCTAGATAAAAAAAGATACTCTTAGCATACACATGATCTCCTGTTAAGGTACTCAACCAGAAATCACATGTAAATTGAGTCATACATTCTTAGGACATTATTATATCTATTTGTTATCACATATTGAGGCAAATATATTAATTAGAATTTCCCTAATAATTATTTATATTTGAACGTGTACCATTAAAATCATCATATGACTGGCTCTCAAGGCATTATATGAACACCGTCTTCAAGCATGTGTTTTTTAGGAATATATGTTGAATATGTTGAGATTCTTTTCTTTAGGAATAAGAACTCTAGTCGTGTCTCGGACATAACTAGGGAATGGACCCCTTTTCATCATTCTCTAGTTTAGATGAGTGATGGGAATTTGCAGTACCTCTCTAATTCTTCTTCAAAAATTTGTTGTCTATACAGATCAAGTTTAGATAGTACGTTGTAGATCTTGATTTTATTTGGTTCTATACAACCCTTTTCAAATATATAGTTGTCAAGGGTTTAAATTTGCCCATGTGACTCATATCCACCACGTGGGATGTCTTTCAGCAATTAGCATGCCTTTTAAGTGGTTCAAAACCATATTATTCAATTTCATCTTCTAGGTAATCTGATACCCCTCAAAATTCATAAAAGTAGTAATAATATTATAGCATGTTTTATTTTGATGAAGGCATGGTAGAATTTTCTATTATTATATCCATGTTTAAGCTAATCAATGTGACTATATTTTTTTCTTGTACTCTTCCTCTCCCCTCAAAATTATGTCATACTCTATCTCCAACTCTGAACATTGTCAATCACTTTGCATGTTATAACTCTTTTCAATCTCCTTTTGAAGCTTAGAAATTGACTGAATGAGCTCTTCATTTCTCTTGGTTCTTTTCCTTATTCATTTTATTGTCCAAATTCATGACCGATTGAGTAATCTTCTTTATAATATCACAATCTGATATCTTATTATCCCAGAGTTTCACTAGGATCCCATTGAAGTCTAGATGATTATGAATGGATGCTTTATTTTTTGGAGATAGAAATCCACCAAAATAGAATAGGGAAATGATTTGAGTAAATGCAAGTAATGTTTTCATATGTAACATATGATCACATTTTTAGCGTATATTGCAAAATAAGTTGTTTTTAGTAAAAGAAACAAGAGTATTGGGTCTCCTATATACAGGAGCCAAGGAGAACATTGGAAAAATAGAAACAAAGGAAGACACAATGGGCCTAAGCCCAGTTAATCAAATATACTAACACACCTCTCAAGTTAGAGAGTAAACACTATGAAGTCCCACATTGACACTCATATACTTGAATAAAGCATGAGGAAGAGGTTTAGTAAGTATGTTTGCAACTTGATCACTTAGCCCTAAATATGAGGCATGATGATGTGCTTGTCCTTAAACAGGTCTCACACAAAATGATAGTCAACTTCAATAAGTTTTGTGCATTCATGGAAGACTGGATCATTATCTATGTATAGAATCTTGGTTTTCATGGAATCCTTCAACTGAAGTTTGAAAAGAAATTACAAACTCAGTTAAGATGGACTGGGCCCATTGTATGTCAAAACATGCATGAGTCGTAGCTCGATATTTTGCCTTGAAGTTGGAGTGAGCTACCACTTCCTATTTTTTACTCCTCTAGGAAAATGGGTGAGTTCCAATCATGACACAATAGCCAAAAGTGGACCGCTAATCTTTAGAAACACCAACCCACTCTACATCAACATATCTAGAGATAGAGATTACTTTAGACTTTGGACTTTTGTAAAGAAACCCTCATCCTAGAGCACTTTTGAGATAGCGAAGAATGTGGTGAACACTAGACCAATGGACTTAGAGTGGTGCACTCATGTGTTATTGACTACCCCAACATCATAGGTAAAAACTAGTTGATTAATTATAACGTCTCACGATTTGAGGCCTCCGATAAAATATTATTAAAAGGAATGATTGGACTACTCATATCACCAAGGTGCATCTCCTTTTTAGGGAATCCATCACTAAAAAACTCTATGGTTAAGTGTTCCTAGCCCTGAGTAATACTAGGATGGGTGACCAGTTGGGAAGTTTATCATGGCTTGCATGTAAGTGAGGACAAAGCACACAGTTAATGTTGTTTGTGATTAGAAGGCCAATCATTGTTCCTAAAACTCTTCTAGAACCTTGGGAAGTGTTTGTGTGTTACAATAATAGTCAAATAAATCAAATTCCTGACTATACCATAATACTTCTCTGGATCAACAAATCACTCTCCTTCTACATAGGCTTTGTATGATAGTCTATCAAGGTAGAGACTGGTCTATTTTTTCATGTTGGCCCTTTTGAAATTGGTCCAAGACTTAATGCCTTTGTGATAGGTTGATACCCAAGGTTTAGCAGAGGACTTTGATTCTAAGGAAGTATCGTGGGGTACCCAAATCTTTTGTATGAAATGTGCATGTAGAGACAGCTTGAGTTGGGATATCCCCATCATATCATCGTTGGTGATGACAATGTCATCAACATAGATAGCAATAAGTACATGACCTTTGGAGGAGTTAGATAACAACAATTGAGTGGTCTATAGATGATCTTTGAAAGTTAAGTTGTGTTAGGACATCACTTAACTTGTTAACTTCTTGAGGTCATAGAGAGATCATCAGAGATAACATACTGTGAGAAGATGTCCTTTTAGCAACAAAACCAGACAATTCGTGCATGTAGACTTCCTCTGGGAGATCTCCATGAAGAAATACATTCTTGATGTTGAGCTGGTAAAGAGGCCAGTCAAGGTGAGTTGCAAGGGAGATAAGGATGCGGATGAAGCCAATCCTTGACACTGGAGAGAATGTCTCAAAGTAGTCCACATTGTAGGTTTGGGTGAATCCTTTAATAACTGGGCACTTCTTAGTCATACAATGAAACCATCTGACTAATGATTTATAGAGAAAACCCATAGACAACCTATGATATTGTTTCCTATTGATGGGGTCATAGGATTCCATGTCTTATTATCACGGAGAGCCCACATTTCTTCTATCATGTAAACTTTCCATCTAGGAGGGCACAGAGCATCTATTAGACACTTAGGAACAATGGTTGTGCCTAGGTTAGTAGAAAAGGATGAGGCTGAAGAAAAAAGAGGTGCTAGACAAAAAGTATTGGAAATGGCATGCTAGATAGTACAAGAGTGTAAACCTTTGTGTAGTGTGTAGGTTAGTAGAAAAGGATGAGGCTGAAGAAAAAAGAGGTGCTAGACAAAAAGTATTGGAAATGGCATGCTAGATAGTGCAAGAGTGTAAACCTTTGTGTAGTGCCACCGGTAGATTGGATTGGTCCAAAAGTGACGATGATGATGGAGATGCAGTCGGTGAATCATCTTCCATGCACCGACTTTTGTTATTGATGGTGGAGATGGTGATGTTTTTGTTGGGATGAATGGATCAGACAACGAGATCATAGTATCAGTATGACCTATCAGGGGTGAGAATGATAAAAAACATTTCACCCTCATGAAATATTACATTTGTAGAGATATAAATTCTACCAAAGTTAGGTTTAAGATATTTGTATGCTTTTTTAGGAAAAGGATAATTGAGAAATACCGTTCTAATAGCTTGGAGGAAAACTTTTTAGCCTTATGATCAAAATTTTGAATGAAGGAGACACAACTAGAAACCTGAGGCGGTAGAGGGAACAATATGGTTTGGGGGTAAACAATGGAAAAAGGAGTATGCTTCTTGAGAATAGAGGAAGTTTGATGATTAATAAGAAAGCAAGCAGTGAGGATTGCATCATACCAAAAAGGCTTAGGTGAGTTGGAATTAATGAGAAGAGAGTGTCTTGGACTAACTCTAACATTGCCAAAGGTCGGCCCTTGCCGGAGGCACCTACAACCATTGAGCAGCCATGTTGTGGCCGGATGTGCGGCGGGTGAAGGGAGAGAAGGGGGGAGCAGGGGACATAGGTGGATGGAAAGGTGGTGATGGCTATAGTTGTTAGGTGGGAGAGGAAGAGGGGATGAGAAAAAAGAAAGGAGAGGAAAGGGTAGGGTTAGAACCCTGCTTCTAATACCATGTAGAATAAGCTGCCTTTAGCAAAATAAATAATAGTATTGAGTATCTTGTATATAGGAGTCAAAGAGTACATGGGAAAAATAGAAATAAAGAAAAATACAATTGGCTTAAGCCCAACTAATCAAATATAGTAACATATATAATCTACAAAAATATGAGTCAATATATATGTCCAAATTTATCGATGGAATTCTACATATGCCATTTTATACTCATGACATGTAACTAGTATGTATAGTTGATTTGTTACACACTATAGACATTATATATATATATATATATATATATATATATATATATATATATATATATATATATATATATATGTATGTATACATATAAAAACATATATATGAATTTATACATATGAACGCATATATGCATCTATATATATGTAAATATATATTGCAAAAAAAAATGATACACATTATACACATAAATTGTACATAGTAGTATACTCTGTAGTAGTATACTCCACTTTTCATTAGATGACACAAGACTTTTATAGTTGGGTATCTTTCATACTAGGCATAATTATGTGATAAGAATGTTTGTTTTATTTTAAATAATGAAATATCAACATGTAATTCAACCCCTTAAACACTTTCTTATATAGTATATATGAGTCTTCTTCTTCAAATATGAATTAAAGAATTGAAGATAAAAGTATAGTATACGCACACAAGGACCAGATTGTAATTCCAAAAATGGATAAAAACTATATTCATCCCCATATGAAATATTTCTTATATAGTCTAAGTGAGTCTTCTTATGCATTATATCATTATATATATTGAAAGACAAAAGTGTATTGTACACACATAGGGACCCATTTTGTAATGATGAAAAATAATGGAGAAAATTACATACAACCACCTCCATAGGTTTTCTTATATAGTATAGTTGAGTCTTTGTTTGTAATATATAACTATAGAAATTAAAGACAAAAGTGCATAACACAGACATGAACCACTTTGTAATTCTAAAAAATGGAAAAAATATAGTTAACCCCTGCACGGACTTTCATATATATTATGGATGAGTCTTCTTATATAATATATAATCTTAAAAAAATTATAGACAAAAATGTAATGTACACACAAGGACCAGTTTGCAATATCCCCCCTTGTGTGGGATTTCTTATATAATAAAGAAGCATCTTCTTATTTTGAAATAATTAGTTAATGATGGATAAAAAGGAACAATTTACATCGAAATAGTAGACAAGCAGGCAACAAGCTGCACCGCTAGTCCTTTTTGGATGGCAAACCCAATCCTTTGAAACACTACATCCATACACTTAGGGGTCATAACATTACTATTCATAACTTTTTGGACCCCCTTTAGAAGCTCCACAACTTTTTGTGTTAAGAATCCAAAAGGGATGAAGGCATGTTGATTCTCAATGCACGCTTTCTCATGCTTGACCACTTTGGCTGAAGCAGCTTTAAGGGCAACATGTCCTGTTGTAAAGGTCCCACTCTTCAATCCCACCAGCGGAGAAACTCCTGTCAGATCTACACATGCATGTTTTCCTCTGACCCATCTGAAAATCAAAATATCAGCAGGTCTCAGTGTGGATCTCTCCTCTTGTGGATCGGTTAAAAAGTTCACAGGTGCCTCTTTCTTAGAGCAACACCTGCACGACTGAGTACATCAAATAGAACATCCCTAACAAGATCGTGTTTGTACTTAAAACTTGGGATCTCCCTACAATGAACCACGTGCTCCCCATAAGCGTCCAAGCATGCCTTATGACAAATTGGACATATCTCATCGGTCGAAAATAAAGGAATCATGAGACAATATCAGAGGATACTACAATATTCCACTGGTGACATGCGTAGACCAAGTCCATCAATAGGAATAGCAAGAAGGAAATCTTGAGCATGATCATCTTGAAGACACCCAAAAACTGCATATGTGCATTAGTTATACTCATAGGGACATCTATATATAAATGGGTGCATTTCACAATTATCACTTAATGTTTGTGTTTATTATATTGTAATACATTTAAAATATATTTTATTTTTTTAGTAAATGCAAGTATCCCTTGTGAAGGAATGATATTTGATTCAATTGGTGAAGTCAAAGTTTTTTTATAGAAGGTTTGGCATATCCAATAGTTTTGGTGTTATAGTTTTGTCTTTTGGAAAGAATAGTCATGGTGAAATATCTAAGATGAAGATGGTTTGTGATATACAAGGAGTGAGTAATAGGGCCAAGGATAACTTGTCATACTCCTAAAGGTGTAGTGCTAGAGAGAACTGTCCAGCTCATTTAGTTGTTCATCTAAAGAATGGCACATACATTTGAAAATTATTGTAATGATCATAACCATGTTGTGCTTGGTGAGGACCATATAACATTCTTAACTTCCATGAGGAGTGTATCCACCATGCAGCATAAAAGGCTTCTTACTAATGACCAGGCTGGTATATCAACATCACAGTCAATGGTTGTACTTGCTATTAAAGCCAGAGGCGTTTCCAACCTAAGTTTTATAGATATCGATGCACACAATTTTCTAAGCCAAGCTAGGAGACTAAATCTTACAAAAGGAGATGCCAAAGAGATGCAAGAGTATTTCACTAAAATGCAGAATGTACACTTGAACTTTTTCTATGTCATGGATGTAGATGACAGAGGTATATTAAGGAACTTTTTTGGGCTGATTCAAGAACACGATCTTTGTACAAGTATTTTGGTGATATTGTCTCTTTTGATAGAACGTATCTGACTAATAAATGCAAGATGCCATCTACACCTTTCATTGGTGTCAACTAGTATGGGCAAACCATCTTTCTTGGTTGTGGGCTTTTATGTGAAGAGACAACTCAAAATTTTGTATGGATATTCCAAACCTAATTTTTATGTATGGAAGGTGTGCATCCAAAAGGAATAATTACAGACCAAACACAACCCATTATTAATGCTATAGATGAAGTATTCCCCAACATTAAACATAGATTGTGTTTGTGGCATATAATGAAGAAGTTACCCTAGAAGTTTGAGAATTCTGAAGGAGCTTGAAAAGCTATCAAAGGAGATATATATGACTCTGTTACGCCTGTTGATTTTGAAGCTATGCGGGTTGAATTGGTAAGAATCTACAATTTACAAAAAAATAGATGGGTTCAATAGATGTACCCTATCCATGAGATGTGGGTGCCATGTTATGTCAAAATATCATTTTGGACTAGAATGTCTACAATGAAAAGGAGTGAATCAATAAATGTATTTGTCAAAGGATATTTCAAAGAGAGAACCTCACTAAAGGAATCCATTCAACAATTTGAACTTGTTGTAAGTGCCAAGTTCAAGAAGGAAGCCGAAGCAGACTATGAATGTATTCACAAAAATCCAGTTATGTAGACTTCATTTGAAGTGGAGGGACAAATTTCTAAATGGTATACTCTAGAAATATTGAAGAAATTTCAAAGAGAGGTATATGGACTTATGTACTGCAACATAACTAAAATATACTCATCTGAGCCATATACTTGCTTTGAAGTATTGGAAAGGAAAATGATACTTGTTGATAGCAATATTTTTTTGTCACATACTAAGTCATTTAGTGTTGTCTTTAACACTCTACTCCGGGGAGCTATTTGCCATTATTTGATGGTTGAATCATCAGACATTGTATGTAGACACATGTTTGCAGTCTATATCTTCTTAGGAATTGACAAATTGAATGACGAGTACCACTTGATTGATAGATGGAGGAAAGATGTGAAGCAAATTGTAACCAAACATGATACCATCAAGTCTATTGATTATTCTAACTCTGTCAATAGGTATAATGTTGTTCTATAAAATTTTGAGTTATTAGACTAATCAACTGCCATGTCCAAAGAAAAGTTTGATGAAATTATGAGAGGTTTGGGAAAAGTAAAAAGGGATGTTGGTCTAGCAGAGACAGTAAGTAATGCCAAATGAATATAAATTTTGTTGTAGTTGACATACAAGTATCATTTTTTCATTATCATAAACAAGTATAATTTTTTCTTCCAGGTCGATGAACCACAGATTGATAGATGCATCAAAAATCCAAATATGGCTGGTCAAGTTGGTCGTACACGTGAGAGAAGGCTCAAATCCTTTGAAGAAATAATGCACAAAACACAGAAACATCAAAATAAGTATCATATTATAAAAAACACATAAAGTCTTTTGACATAGATAGACAGTGATAGCTCACCCACATACACTCAAAGATAGATTATAGTAAAGAAAGATTATACTTAAGAGAGATACAATGATAGCTCACTAACCTACAATGCAAATAGTGGAAACATATTTTTGTATATGGTGCAATTTCGTAATTTTGTAACTAAATCCAGTCGCAAAAGTTTATATTACAGACATTTGTTTCGTATGTGGTGCCATTTTTTTATTTCGCATATTTCACTTGTTCAAATATTTCACTTATTTTGTTCAAATATTGTTAAAACATATTATTACAAAAAGGTGCATCTACATTACAAGAAGGCACACTCATCACTCAAGTAGGGCGTGTTCACCTAAAAAGTAGGTGCATGTGTCCCTCAAGTATGTATCACTCAAGTACACACATTGAGCACTAAAGTAGGTGCATTCACATTACAAGTAGGCACATCTAGCAGTCAAATAGGCGCATCTACATTGCAAGAAGGTGCATGTATAATTCAACGTGGCACGTTTACCGTAAAAGTAGGTGCATTTAGCACTCAAGTAGGCACATGTGTCCCTCAAGTACGTATCACTCAAGTACACACATTGAGCAAAAAAGTAGGCACATTCACATTACAAGTAGGAAAATTTAATAGTCAAGTAGGTGCATCTACGTTGCAAGAAGGTGCATGTATAATTTAAGTAGGCACATTTACCTTAAAAGTAGGTGCATTTAGCACTCAAGTAGGCACATGTGTCACTCAAGTATGTCTCAATCAAGTATGCACATTGAGCACTAAAGTAGGTGCATTCACATTACAAGTAGGTGCATTCAACAGTCAAGTATGCACATCTACATTGCATGAAGGTGCATGTATAACTCAAGTATGTATCACTCAAGTATGCGCATTGAGCACTAAAGTAGGCACATTCACTGTTACAACCCCAATTTTTGGGTTCTTTTGGTGAGAAATGTAATTTCTCCCATTAAAGATATTTGAACAAATAATGATATAATTTGTTTTGAATAAATGGATTTCATTTACAATAGCCTTGTTGGTTGTTTTGTGTGCTTGATTGGCTATTGGGCCCAATAATAAGAAAATTCAATTAGTATAATTGAGAATTGGAGAAAAGAAAGATGTGGAAACCTCTAGAGGGCAAGGGAATTTTATCCAAAAGTTAGATTTCGTGCCTATTGGGTTCCTTGGGTTCTAAGGAGTCCAAAGTTGCAAAGATAATGCAACCAGTAAAGAAAAGATCAATTAAATATTTCTTTATTAAGAAAGAAATTGAAAACAATGATAAAATATGGGAAATAAGTGGAAATAGGTATGATTGAGTTATCCTTGGTGGATTTTCATATCCAAAGGATTCCTAATGTTAAAAGGAATGCCAATGAGGAAAATAAAAAGAAAGATAAGGAGAAATCCTTAAAAAGAAATATTTTAATAAGAAATAAACAAGATAATGAGAAATAATGGATATAGATGCATCTAGAAGGATAATAAGTACCCACTAAAAAGGATTTAGAAATATTAGATTTTCTTGGGGTCCTACGAGCCCCAATGGAGAAAAAGAAAGAGAAAAGGCAAATAATAACAAAATAAGAGGATAATGTGATACATCATTCATGACGTTTTGATAATATAAAAAAGAGATGTTATTTGCTTTAAGAAAGTAGAAATTCATGCCAATGGATTAAAGGGAAAGTACTAAGAGAATAAAAGAGGTAATTTTCGAAATCCTAATACCTAAAGAATAAATAATATCAAAAAAATTTTAATAGAGTGAGAAGATTACTTCTCCTTGAAGGAATATGACTCCTATTGGGAGAGGGCCTTGTTAGTTCATGAATAGCCAACCTAGGGCTTCGTTACCCACCCCTATATAAAGGGTAGAGCCTAGTTCGAGTTCCAGAGAGATCCCACACAACTCTCACTCTCTCTTCTTCATCTTCTTCATCCAAACCCTAGTAGAGGGGAGCAACGTGACCCTGAAGCAATTAGAAGCTGTGAGTAGTCAATTTTCAGTATTGTCTCCCTCATCATTGTCATTGCTTCATACAAGTAGGGTATGGTTGGCGACTTATCTCCATCCACCAATATGATACAATGTGCACACAATTGACAAGTGTCTTCGGAGGCAAAGACACAATATGTTAGGAAAATGACATGACGTGTGCAAATTTGGTAGAGGTGTTCAGAAGTAGTGACACCGCACATCGTGTCTATAAGGCGACATGTCATGTGAAGTAATTACCAACAACAACATATAGTTTGCAGCGGGAACACATGTCCAGAAAGAGATACAGTGTATCTGGCAACGGGGTGCATTCTTGTACTTTACATCCTACAAGCAATTTCTATTCTGATGCTAATCTTAGTTCAAGTTTTACAAATCTACTACTGCTCTATCCACCATTTATGTACCAAAAAATGTGTTTGGAGGTCTGACAGATCCAGCCTGGCCTCTTGACATGGAAGTGGGAATGAAGGCTCTACATACACCACATATACGAGATTTACTGGATGCTCCTACTCATATTTCATCTGTAAGTTGTTGTTGAATGTTGTTGTGAGGTATCAACCTGATGGCACAGTTGGGCACCTTAACGCTATCTTGTTGCTAAGGGCTACACATAGACTTGTGATGTGGATTATTTTGAGACTTTCTCGGATGTTGCTCGACTAAAATTTGTTCCAATTTTTATTTTTGTTGTCAATAAAAAATTGACCTCTTTTTTAACTTGACGCTAAAATGCTTTCTTAAATGGTGATATGTATGAGGTGTATATTGAGCAACCTCCCGAATTTGTTGCTCAACAGGGGGTGTTCTAAAGTATGTCACATGAAGCAAGCTATTTATGGACTAAAACAGAGCCCGCAAGCATGGTTTGATACATTAAGTCAAATCCTTGCTAAATTTGACTTTTAATGCTTGCATTTTGATCATTCTATTCTTGTAAAAAAAACTACAGTGGGAATAGTATGATCACGTATGTGGATGACATCGTCTTGTCTGGAAGTGGTCATCAGGGTATTCATGATACCATGTAATACCTAAGAAATCACTTTCTTACAAAAGATTTAGGAAAACTTTCCTATTTTTTTGCAATTGAAGCATCTTTTATCTCATTTAGAGTTTGTTTGTCTCAACACAAATATGTTTTTGATCTTCTACATGAAACTGGCATGTTGGGTGCCAAGCCAGTCATATAGAAGACTTGTAGGGAAGCTAGTTACTGGACTGTTACCCGAGTAGACTTACATCAGCTATTGGACTTGTCAACATGTTTTTTGATATACCTTCATAATTTCATTAAAATGATGTGTGCCACATTCTCAAATGCTTAAAAAGCTCTCCTAAAAAGGGCATTTTAAGATTATTGGTTTTTATAACTCTTGACTATGCTGACAACATGATTGATTGCAAATCTACTTTAGGTTACTGCACCTTTGTAAGTGATAACCTTGTCACTTGGAGAAGTAAGAAGCAAATGTTTGTGGCCAGATCTAGTGCTGAGGCTGAGTATGAAGCCACAGTTCATACGACCTGCAAGCTCATGTGGGTTCACGGCTTATTAAAGGAGTTTGGGGTCTGTGATTTTGAACCCATGCCTATGTACTGTGATAATAAGGCATCTATTTTCATTGCTAGTAATCATGCATTCCATGAGCGTACCAAACACATTGAAGCAGACTGTTGCTTCACTCGGAATTTTATTCGATCTAGGTGCATATCTACTCCATACATCAGAATTGAGGATCAACTAGCTGACATGTTTACAAAACCATTGCCAAAGACAAGATTCATCATTATGGTGACGAGTTGGGCATGATTTATATCCATGCTCTTTCTTGAGAGGGAATGTTAATATATATTTTTATGTTATATATTTTGTGACTTTGGTATCTTGTCTTTTATCCCATATTGGTGAACTCTTTCATTTGACTCCTATCCTATATAAGGAGAGGGTCTATTCTTGTATTCGTTATCTTAATAATAGAACTATTTATTATCTCATAGGCTTGCTAGGATTTTCACATGATACCCTCCATCTCGTCTCCTTCCCCATTGTCTTTAGTCCACCATCAACGACCTTTCTTCTGCCACCAAAGCTCACTGGGGTTCCTGATGTTGTGGTAGACTGGTAGCGTTGCTGATCGCATCTTCCACTTGTAAAAGATCTCTCGCCAGTGGTTTTTCCACTCTCCAGATCCTTCATTGCAGCTATCATCGATGTGCTTGGGCATGTACACTTTCTTCCCCGTGCTTCTCCTTCCTCGCCCTCCTTCATCCTCCAAATATGTGCAATGACAGTCGTTGTTGTGGTGTTGACGGGTTGTTTGCATGGCTTGGGTACCAATTCGGGTGTTGGGTTATCCGAGCCAACCTGTGAGGGCCTTGTGGATGAAGAGTAGGCCATCATCTATGGTATGCTTGATAGGGACGTTGTTGTTGTCATAGAGCACAAGGGATTCAACTCTCAAGAGGATGTAGGCCATCATTAAGGAGTGCGTTGGTTTCTGATTTTTGGTTATCAGAGATGGGTCAATTTTTATTCTGTATTTGAGGCTACGTTTGCATTTTAAGTTGGCTATTTAATTTCAAGGGGTCGAAGGGAGAAGCTTGATGGCTGGTGGTGTTGGTGTGTGAGTGTGTGAGGGGGGGAAGCTTGCTGATTGGTCGTATTGGTCTGTTGGTGTGTGTTGTGAGGGGAGAGGGGAGAAGCGTGTCGCCCTCGAGTTGTGTGGTAGTGGTGGGCTGATGATAATGCTTGGATTTACCAACAAAACCATACAGGGTGTTAATTACTTAGCTACCAAATAGTTTCTCACTATGCAGGTAGAGTAGGGGTAGAATATGTATGTTGTTGGGCTTACTAAACACCCTCATTTTTCTATCGCGTTTTTTTCTTTCCCTAGGGTTGGCTGTTATTGCGTGATAAGAAAGAAATGACTCAAAACAAATAGTTAAAATTTGTCTAGGTGGATCTATAAGATTGGCAACTGTGGTTAAAAGCATGGGGGAGACGGGGAGGTCGACAATAAATGCAGTCTGCAGCATTAGCAACAGAGTGAGAAGAAAAAAGACAGGGGAGGAGGAAGTAGAGTAGGCTAGAGACGAGAAAGAGGTAGGCGACAACAAAGAAGAAAAAGAATTGAACATAAAAAAAATAATGGGGACGAAGAGGAATAGGAAGCAGAGGAGGAAGAAGAGAGGTCGGAAGAAGATGAGGTGGGAGAGGAGAAAAAGGAGGTATTAAAAAAGGAAATCAAAGAAGAGGAAAAAAACTTACCTTGATGCCCAACTATTGTTGCTCCCGCTCCAAGGAAGGCGGGGGAGGAGGAAGGTGTGGCTTGTTGCTGGCTGCTGCTCCTTGCTCCATCGCAAGGTTGGCTGGCGTATGCGTCAGGAGAATACATGAGCAGTTGCATAGGGGATTAAGTAGTGCAACAACTTTTTTTTTGAAATATCACAAAGCCCATAAATTTAGGCCCATTAAACGCCTAGGTAGGCCGCCTAGAAGCCCAAGTGGGCTGGGCGCTAGACTCTGGAAGGCTGGGTGGACATCTAGGACTCCCATGCATGCCTAGGTGCCGTCCAAGCACATGTACAACATGAGGAGTTGTTCCACCCGTGATACAGTTGCATCTCACAGAGGAGGACGAGTTAGAAACCCTAGAACTGGGAACTCTTCATCGGGACAGAGCATGTATAGTGAATAGTTGCTTTTGCAACTAGCCAAATAGTTGCTTATGCAGCTAGCCATTGCAGTGCAATCGCTGCTCCTTGGTTTCGTCTTCCTCGGGTAGGTGTTGAGCGATCTGCTGCAATAGAAGCAGTCATGAGCGACAGAGGCAGAGAGGGGTGTTTGGAGTTTCATTCGTGAGAGAGTGGTTATGAGGAGAGAGGTGAATGAGACAAGGGCTAAACCGGATTGATATTACAAATCCCCCCCTCATAACTAGAATGATTGGTCTGGGTTTTGGAGTTATCGAATCCAAAACGGAGGTCATTATCCCATTTCCAACCAAACACCATTCCAACCTAATTCGGGCCAGATTAGGTAGATGTTGCACAACAAGACAACCTAATCCAGACCCATTCCCAAACCAAACAAGGCCTTAGGTTCCGAACATGGAACAAGCAAATTCGAAATGAATTTTTAGATGGGGAGTAACATGAAAAATTAATGAATCAACAACGAATAAACACATTTGAAATAGAAGTTAGTCCAACATTAAGGAGAGATGTTTAGAGCCAGGCCCAAATGTTTTCAACTATAGAGATGATATTTGGTAGTTGCATGGAGTGGGTTTAGGTTTGAAGTATATTAGACTGATACCCAGATAAATCAAACTGAAAGGAGCCTATTGCAAATTGTTGATACCAATAGGCCGCGTTCAGTTAATAACATTCTATCACATAATTATAGTATATCCAATGCACCCTTTTGCTATGTTCTAGAGATGGGGATCCATATTAATCTTTTAGGGAATACATTCCCAATTAGTGTAAAATTAACTCTAGTTTGTTTATTCTAAACATCCAAAATTATTTGTGTGCATCATTGTTATAGGTTAAACTATTTGTTGCTCATCATCGTTACAGGTTATGTAATATTTTACTATAAAATGGTAAAGCTTGAAAACTATGTGCACAAGATTTTTGAGATTAATGTCAAATTACGCCTTAATTGGTGTGATTTGGAATACCCAGAGTCGAGAGTTCCACCACTGATTCCCCCGTAGCATCGCTTCTCTACTAATCCCTCTCTTCTCCTTTCTCGACCATCTCCTTCTCTGGCCATCTCCTCTCCTTCCTCCACTGCCACTCCTCATTCGCATCCATCTCTCCTCCTTCCATGAGTTGAATCTCTATTTAGGTTCACCAGGGTTTCATCGAGACACTCCCATCTCGACTACATCTTGTTTCCTTTCCCATAGTCTCTTCTCCACCATTAGCACCCTTCCTCTTGCCGCCAACGCTCACTGCAGTTCCTGATGTTGTGGCAGACTGGTGGCATTGCTGATAACATCCACTGCTTATTGGAGATATGTTTCCGGTGGTTTCGCCTAGTCTCGAGATCCGTTATTGCACCTATCATCGATGTGCTTGAGCATGTACACTTTCTTCCCCATGCTTCTCCTCCTTCCCCTTCCCTCCTTCATCGTCCAAATATATGCAATGAGATTTGTCGTTTTAGTGTTGGGGGGTTGCATGCAGAGCGTCAGTACCAATTAGGATATTGGGCATCTTAGCCAACTTGTGAAGGGCCCTTGTGGCTGAAGGGTAGGCCTCATCCATAACACGTTGAGCCAATGCTTATTCTCTATGTGAGGCTGCTTTTGCATTTCGAGCTGGCTATTTAATTTCGAGGGGTCAAAGGTAGAACCTTTTTAGCTAGTGATGTTGGTGTGAGTGTGTGAGGGGGAGGGGAGAAGCTCTTTGGCTGGTCGTGTTGCCCCGTGACTATGTGGATAGTGGAGAAGTGTATTGTCTTGCCCTTCAGTTGTGGTGGTAGTGATGGGGCTGATGATGATGCTGAATTTACCTACAAAACCATAGGGGTGAGAGAAACAAGTGCTGTTATGTAGGCATAGTTTAATGTTTTGGCAAAATTGTGGAAATTCCAACAAATAGATCCACCATTAGACATCGAAATTCACTGTCGAAACCCACTGACCATTGAATTTTTGCTTTCTTTTTAATGTACTGTCTGGAGTTATGGACTATCTAGAGCATAATTTTTTGCATTGTTATGTCTCTTTAAGTCTATATTTTGTCCTTGTAAACTATCATGACTTTATTCATCGATTTCACCATTGAAAATTGACATCAAAATTTCCATGAAATCTCCATCAAAATAGTTAGGACCCTTCACTCACAAATGTAGAGACCCCACCTCCACATATACAATATGAAATATTATTGCATATTTTAGTAGGTCTGCTATAGTAGATAATTCTGGTAAAATTTCATAAATCAATTTGTTAATTTTGCAGTCAAAATGTCAGGAAGGCATTTGTCAAAATTTCTGTCGAAATTTTCATAATTTTTTTGTGGCCACTGAAACTGCATCGAAATCGGACATTTTATTCCTTATGTGTAGGGAGGAGAGTTTGAGGATACAATCATGTATTATGTTGCATACAAGATCTTTGTAGGTTTCATGGTTGCTTCCTGCAGCATGGAGGTTATGGATTGGGTGTTGATGGAAGGGCAGTGAAGCTATTGTGGGTTGGGTGATTGGGTGTGTATGGAGGTAGTTGTGGTGGTGGAGAGAGGTAGGATTGTATGATGCTGGTGGAGAGGAGGTGGAGTGGTGTGCAGGTTGTTGTTTTTCTCTGGTTGTGGTGCTGGTGTGGAGGAGGTGGAGTGTTGTTGTCACAAGGTGAGGAGGATAGAAGGTGGGTGGTTGATGAGTGCATACTCATCATGATTTTCAATTACCTTTTTGAACCAATTTAATATCTATTCCACGTCTTTTCACCCTAATATGAATCATAATGCACAAAACTACTCAGTGATTCAATAATCAAGGTTTTAACTAAATATCTTTCATTTTATGCAGGTGTAGTAGGCAACTCCATGCAAACGGTCTCAAGACCGTTTGGATCCATGCGGTCTCAAGACTGTTTGCTGGAATACACAAAGAACAAGACGAAACCAGTTGCCCAAGAAGTCCACGCGGTCTCAAGACCGTTTGGTCCCATGCGGTCCCAAGACCGTTTGGTCCCATGCGGTCCCAAGACCGTGTGGTCCCATGCGGTCCCAAGACCGTTTGGTCCCATGCGGTCCCAAGACCGTTTGGTCCCATGCGGTCTCAAGACCGTTTGGTCCCATGCGGTCTCAAGACCGTTTGGTCCCATGCGGTCCCAAGACCGTTTGGTCCCATGCGGTCTCAAGACCGTTTGGTCCCATGCGGTCCCAAGACCGTTTGGTCCCATGCGGTCCCAAGACCGTTTGGTCCCATGTGGTCTCAAGACCGTTTGGTCCCATGCGGTCTCAAGACCGTTTGGTCCCATGCGGTCTCAAGACCGTTTGGTCCCATGCGGTCCCAAGGCCGTTTGGTCCCAAACGGTCCCAAGACCGTTTGGTCCCGCGCGGTCCCAAGACCATTCGATGCAAGCGCAAGGATCGATTGAAGAACTAAAGCCGCGCGACCGCGCCAAAGCCAGGACCGATCAAAGCAAGACCGTTTGGCGCTCAAACGACCTCCAAACCGTTTGATGCCCAAACGGTCTCAAGACCGTTTGGTGCCCAAGCGGTCTCAAGACCGTTTGGCGCCCAAACGGTCTCAAGACCGTTTGGCGCCCAAACGGTCTCAAGACCGTTTGGCGCCCAAACGGTCTCCAAACCGTTTGGAGAAGATATTTCCAGCAACTTATCCAAACCGTTTGGGATCAGATCTGAAACTATAAATAGACCCCCAGGGTCCCCATTTCGAGGCATCGGTTCTGGACGCCGAAAGGCTGCCAGAGCACCACACCGATCAAGTTCCACTCCATCTACCACTGGTGTTGCGTCCAAGGAGGCCAAGAAGAGGAAGAAGACGGAGCAAGGAGCGCATCTTCTTCACCGGGTTGCGTCCACCCTCTGCACTGAGCTTATGGCGGATCTATCTTCTTCTTCTATCTTTCTTGTACCTCGCATCATGAGCGAGTAGTCCTCTTTCGCTGGGGTGCGGGGACTAGCCCCGCTGCCCATGCAAACCATGTTCTCTTGTTAAACTTCCCATGGCAATGTATATACCTCTTCATGTTGTTGTTTATCGTTAAGCTTGTAGGTTGGTTATATGTTTGCTTTCATCTTTGTGCTCCCTATGTTGCGATAACTTCAATGCATGGGTTCCTATGTTGCGATAACTTCAAGACATGGGTTGGAACATCGTTTGACGAGTTTGACTTCCCGACTAGAAATAGGAGGGGATTCCTTGAGGTAGTAAGTGTATGATCCGCGAGGGGACAAGCCATCTAGCCTCCGGTGACACTTCTGTGCGCCTGACGCCCGTATGGGGGGTTCACAACCTCAGTGGGATTTTGTATCATCTCGCTAAATGTCGGTGTTTGCTCGCATATCATCTTCTTGCTTGTTTATGGGTTAATGCAGCTGACGCCCAAACTAGAAATAGGATGGGTTTTCATCGAGATCGTAAGTGTATGATCCGCGAGGGGACGAGCCATCTAACCTTCGGTGACACTTCTGTGCGCCTGACGCCCGTATGGGGGGTTCACAACTTCCGTGGATTTCTGTATCTTCAGAGCCAAAAGACGTATGATCCGGATGGCGATGAGAAATCGGCTGCCTATGGTGACGCTTACGCGGACCTGACGCCCGTATGGGGGGTTCCGCAGCAGCTCTACTTGGAGTGTTATATCGTGCCTGGTTTGTTTGCAATAGAGTATGTTTGTGTGTGTAGCGGTGGTCAAACCCGGTACCATCCCAGCGATTCCATACCATTGATCTAAACCCATCTTTTATTCCGCATTTACTTTCTTGCAATTAGTTTAATCAAACCCAAATCAACCTATCGTTCTAAATATTAGTCTTACTAGAGATAGATCTAACTGACAAAGATTCTTAAAAACGTTGTCCTTTGGGTTTGATCCTTAACTATACTGCGATAAGATCCGTCCGCTTGCGGGTGGTATTGTTGCACTTGGTTTTGGTAAAAGCTCGGGGATATAAACTCCGAGTGAATTTGTAGTGCATTCAAAAGCCACATCAAATTCTGGCGCCGTTGCCGGGGACAACGGAATCAGTCAGTCAAACCTAGTTCTTTTAAGACTAATCTAGGATTTTGTTTTCTTTTTGAAACTATCGCTCATCTATTTGATCTTTATTCTACTTCAAGGATCTCACTTTCAAACCTTTTCAAATTTCAGGTGCTCTTTGACGATTAGTGCATGCACCGTTCGGATAGTCTCGGACTGACTGCGAGCTTTGATCCCAAAATCGATAGAACCTTCCATCGTCAGATCCGAGAGAATCAATCCAGAATGGCGCAAGAAGAAGAAGTAGCCTGTAGGGTGGCTCAAGCCATCAATGCGCAGAGAGAAAGGTTCATGCAAGAAGCTAGAGCTGCGGTTCAACAAGAGATCTTAGCAGCACAGGCAGCAGCGCAAGCAGCGGAACTTCAGAAAGATCTTAGAGAGTTCTCTATCCCAAAGGCCGCGAATGTCTATCATCCGGTGCAGCCTCCTCCCATCGAAGCTGCCAACTTTGAGATTAGAGCACATTGGATAACCTTGCTTCAAAACAACCCCTTCTACGGTAAAC
The DNA here is from genome assembly GCA_963693085.1 of Alisma plantago-aquatica. Classification (NCBI taxonomy): domain Eukaryota; kingdom Viridiplantae; phylum Streptophyta; class Magnoliopsida; order Alismatales; family Alismataceae; genus Alisma; species Alisma plantago-aquatica. The sequence goes on from OY856412.1 coordinate 1,000,485,699, forward strand.
AAGCCGAAGACAGCCAAGGTCATCTTCTCAGATTTATTGACCTGTGTGCTATGACGAAGCAAAATGGAGTCTCTGATGATGCTATTCGACTCCGTCTCTTCAAGTACTCTCTGGCTGATAGAGCCATTAGTTGGTACAACTCACTACAGAGTGATGTACCCATCACCACCTGGGAGCAGCTTCAAAACGCCTTTCTGGAAAAGTTCTACCCCCCATCTCTTACATATGAGATCAGGGGACGAATCACAAATTTCACTCAAGTCCCAGGAGAAACTCTTTCCGAAGCTTGGGATAGATACAAGGAGATTCTACGCAAATGCCCACACCATGGAATTCCTAAGAATCAGCTGATAGAAATATTCTACAGGGGTGTGGAGGATGATGTTAAGATGTTCCTTGACTACTCGTCTGGAGGGAACTTCATGCGGCAAAGTTACGACAGCGCATGGAGAGTAGTCACCCTGGGAGCAGAAAATCAAGCCAACTGGGGTAGATCTGTTGGTAAAGGATTCTTAAAGGTAGCTATGGCTGACGCTATCCCAGAATACAAATCTATAGCTGAAACTTTGAAAGTCTTGGTTGCAAAGCAAGATCACATAGAATCATCCCTTGCTGCGATTGGAAGAGGACATTCTCCAACTAGGCAACCAGAACAAGTCAAGACCACTTCTTTGTTTTGTGAAGCGTGCAAAGGCACTGACCATTCCACACTATCATGCAATGTTCTCTATGATGTTGTTTTAAGCAATGCCTGTGGACAAGGAGATAATTGCCAGATGGAAAATCTTAATGCTATTAACACCAACCCTGGGAAAAACTATTACAATCCGAATCAAAATAGGAATCACCCAGGCTTCCAGTACGGAAATCCTTCAGGAGCTATGAACTCGCATCAATTTGTTCCGAATAATCAACCAAGAGGTGCATCTGGGTATCAGTTTAACCAGCAACAGAACTTTGGGAATCAAGGAAACTTCAAGGGAAACTTTCAGAACAGAAACTATAATAATTATCAGAATAACTCTCAGTATCAAAGCTTGAACCAACAACAGGGTCAAACAGGATCCATCCCTTCTGATGACAAGCTATCTACCATTGAAAAGTTATTGCAAACACAACAAACGATGATATCCAATCAACAGGCCCAGCAGAAGGCTATTGAAACTCAACTAGCTCAACTTGCTGCTAGTATTAAGCCACAAGCTGGAGTCTTCACCGGACAACCTGAGAACAATCCGAAACATCTGGAGCAGCTGAAGGTTATCGCTACAAGATCAGGGAAAAGTTATTTGGATCCCCCAACAAAGACAACTGTGGTTATTTCTGACGAGAGTGAACCTATGACAGACCAAAACTTGACAGCACCAGAATTGCAATCAAAGGAAAGCAAGACTAATAAGGGAAGTTCTGAAAAAGTTGTCGATGAAGGAGTAGAGACGCCTAAACCAGATATTCCTGTATATAAGCCTCGTGTTCCTTTCCCATCCCGACTGAGGGAAACCAAGCTTGACACTAGATTCATCAAATTTAAAGAGGCTATGAAGAAACTCCATGTTGATATACCATTCCTAGATGCTCTTAATGAGATACCAGCCTGGACCAAGTATCTAAAGTCGCTCCTCACCAAGAAGTACATCACTGAAGAATATGAAACTGTAAAATTGGCTGCTACCACATCAGATATCATACTAAGCAAGATGCCAAAAAAACAAAAAGATCCAGGATCCTTCGGAATCTCATGTCACATTGGTGATTCATCATGCAAGAAAGGATTGGCAGATCTTGGCGCAAGTATTTCTATTATGCCGTTGAGTCTATGCAAGAGATTAGGGTTCGAAGAATTGCTTCCAACTGCTATGACAATTCAACTTGCGGACAATTCAGTAAAAAGACCGTTAGGTATTCTCGAAGACATCCCGGTCAAAGTAGGCAAGGACGCATATGTCCCATGTGATTTTGTCATCATGGACATAAAAGAAGACACCAAATACCCTCTCATCTTTGGTCGCCCTTTCCTCGCCACTGCTAGAGCCCTTATCGATCTTGAAGCTGGAACATTACAGCTCAGGTTAGGTAAAGAAACTCTTGAGTTCAAGGTTTTTGAAAGCATGAGAAGACCAAGTATACAGGAGGAGGTCTATCTAATAGATTGTTTTGAGAAGATGTCACAGCTTACTCAAGAATATCACGAATCATGCGATCCCTTGGAAACTTCTCTATACGACCTTTTTAATGATGAACCTATTGACCAACAAGATAAGGACTGTACCGAACCTCCCGACTCTACTAAAGGAAATCCTGAAGCTACCTATGAAGAATTAAAGGTTACCGAAACCCCAGAAGAAATCAGTGAAAAACCAGAACCTCCTGAAATGAAGCCCCTACCTGAAGGGCTGAAGTATATGTTTTTAGATGATCTCAAAGTTTGTCCTGTCATTATAAACTCTGGTTTAACGACCAAACAAGAAGAGCAACTTCTGGAAGTATTAAAGGATAGCAAGAAAGCCATAGGCTACAAAATGAGTGACCTCACAGGAGTCAGCCAAGCGTTGTGCATGCACAAAATCCCCATGATGGAAGACCATAAGCCAACGATCGAGCATCAACGAAAGTTGAACCCGAATATGAAGGAAGTGGTCCGTTGTGAGATCATCAAACTCCTTACAGCTGGAATAATATACCTGATATCGAACTCACCATGGGTGAGCCCAATTCATGTGGTACCCAAGAAAGGAGGTACTACTGTTTTAAGAAATGAAAACAATGAGCTCATCACCACTCGAACGGTCACTGGGTGGCGGATGTGTATTGATTATAGAAAATTAAACAAAGCCACTCGAAAGGATCATTTTCCTATGCCCTTTCTCGATCAAGTCTTAGAAAGATTGGCCCATCAAGAATATTTCTGTTACTTGGATGGTTACTCTGGATTCTATCAAATTCCCATACATCCAGATGATCAAGAAAAAACAACTTTCACCTGTCCCTTCAGGACATATGCTTTTAAAAGGATGCCATTTGGCTTGTGTAATGCCCCCGCAACTTTTCAACGTTGCATGACTGCCATCTTTGCAGGGCTTACTGAAACTGTTATGGAGGTCTTCATGGACGATTTTTCTGTATACGGGGACTCCTTTGATTCCTGTCTTAAGCATCTCTCCATGGTACTCAAACGCTGTGAAGAAGCACATCTAGTTCTAAATTGGGAGAAATGCCACTTTATGGTAAAGGAAGGCATCGTCTTGGGCCACAAGGTTAGCAACAAAGGAATTGAAGTTGATAAAGCCAAGATAGAAGTCATATCTAAATTGGAAATTCCCACAAATGTGAAAGAAGTTCGCGCTTTCCTTGGTCACGCTGGTTTCTATAGAAGGTTTATATGTGATTTTTCCAAGATAACAAAGCCGATGACCAATCTGCTTTTAAAAGATGCTGATTTCAATTTCAATAAAGAATGCGTCAAAAGTTTCGATACGCTGAAGAAAGCCCTTACAACTACCCCCATCATTAGAGCTCCTGATTGGGACCACCCCTTTGAAATTATGTGTGATTCCAGTGATTACGTGGTGGGTGCGGTCTTAGGACAATATATAGAGAAGAAACATTATGTGATCAATTATGCGTCGAAAACCCTCGACGAAGCTCAAAGAAATTACGCTACTACTGAAAAGGAACTTTTGGCAGTCATCTATGCCTTCGATAAATTCAGATCCTACCTTACTGGTTCGAAGGTAATCGTTTACACTGACCATGCTGCTATCTGTTACCTTATGGCGAAGAAGGATGCTAAGCCAAGGCTGATCAGATGGATACTCCTTCTACAAGAATTTGACCTAGAAATAAGAGATAAAAAAGGGACGGAAAATGTTGTTGCAGATCACCTCAGTCGCATCCACACTCTAGATGTTGACGGGATCCCGATAAATGACTCCCTACCGGATGATCAACTCATGAGCGTCTCGGAAGCAGTACCATGGTATTCTGACTATGTAAATTACCTTGCTGCGGGAGTCATCCATCCCCAGTACACCGGGAACACTCTAAAGAAGTTTATGCACGATGTGAAGCATTACCATTGGGATGAACCATATCTTTTTAAACTTTGTGCTGATGGTCTGTATAGACGTTGTATCACCGAAGAAGAAGCTCGATCTATTCTGGAACAATGCCACTCGGGACCTGTGGGTTGACATATGAGCTCCAAAAAGACTGCCTTAAAAGTTTTGCAATGTGGATTTTTCTGGCCAACTTTATCCAAGGACTCTTACAATTTTGTTCTATCCTATGATAGCTGTCAAAGATCTGGCAACATAACCAAAAGAGACGAGATGCCACTGAATCTATGGCAAGAAGTCGAGATATTTGACGTCTGGGGAGTGGACTATATGGGGCCATTCCCATCTTCTAATGGATTCTCTTACATCCTAATGGTGGTAGACTACGTCTCCAAATGGGTTGAAGCCATACCAACCATCACTAGCGATTCCAAACCAGTCATCAAACTATTCAAAGATGTCATCTTCCCACGGTTTGGAGTACCGCGAATCGTGATATCTGACGGCGGCTCCCACTTTATTGAAAGAAGCTTTGAAGCTTTACTGAGACAATATGGTGTCTCACACAAGGTAGCTTCACCTTACCATCCACAAACTAGTGGACAGGTAGAGGTCTCTAACCGACAACTAAAAGCTATCCTTGAGAAAACCGTTGGACGTAATCGAAAAGACTGGTCAACAAAAATCAACGACGCCTTATGGGCTTATCGCACTGCTTATAAAACTCCCCTTGGGACTACTCCTTTTCGATTGATATATGGAAAAGCTTGCCACCTGCCAGTCGAACTAGAACACAAGGCATGGTGGGCAATTAAACAATTGAATTTTGATATGAAAGAAGCAGGGCAAGCCAGAATTCTGCAACTCAACGAGTTGGATGAACTTAGAATGACAGCTTATGAGAATGCACGAATCTACAAAGAATGTACTAAACTCTGGCACGATGGACATCGGAAAAGAAAAGACATACAAGTGGGAGATCAAGTTCTGGTTTTCAACTCAAGATTACGGCTATTCCCAGGAAAACTCTGTTCCCGCTGGTCCGGACCCTTCATCGTCAAAAACATCTCACCACACGGTGTCTTCTCTCTATGGAGTGAAGCGACAAGGGAATTCATAACAAACGGCCACCGGTTGAAGAGATATTTTACCTCGACTGACATTGGCGCTGATACAACGATAGAACTGGCAAATCCAAAAGACCCACCATGATGCTAAAAGACTCTGTCGATCCAACGACATAAAACAAAGGCGCTTTTCGGGAGGCAACCCGACCAATAAATATGTTTTACTTCTCCTTTTCAAAATTCCGTTTCTTACCTCATAGTTAAAATTTCCTTAAATAAAATTTTCCTTACAAGATAGTTCTTTTTCAGGATACGAGATCGGAGTGGCACTGATGAGAACGAAATCATTCTCGGCAGTCATACCTGGTGTCTCCTTTCCCCTCCATCTTGAATTTAGGGTTTGCTCGAGGATGAGCAAATCTCTAAGTTCGGGGTGGAGGGTGGGTGGTACGTATTCCACTTCCACATACACACCCTCTTTTCATACTCAATATGTCTCTATCATAAAATTTTTCAAAATTTTGAACAGATACCTGATGAAATTTTGACTTTTGTTGATAAAAATATAATTTTTTGCTTGCATCTTCTATCATAACATCCTCCTTATCCGAAGTGAATCCTCAAGAGGACTGACTTTTGCAACTTGCCTCTTGCCTGAAACCATCCTGTGAAACTTATGATTCCTAACATCATAATACTTTTTACAAAATGATAAGTATCTGTCAAACTGATAGGGATCAAACACGTCGTGCTTCCTAACTGCCTAGTGGAACAATGGCTCAGAAACCTCACTGGATCCGCATCAAGTCATTATTTGAGCAGAGTATGACGAAGAGAATAACCCGGTTTTGAATTGTAAATCAAATTGCATTCCGATCTGAACTCTCTTCTACACTTCTTCTATCATTTTCGTATCCCTCCATCCATCAATACCACCAAAATAGCCAAACTTGTGCCAAACCCTAAGTTCGGGGTGGCACGCCACTTTCCCCGTATCCGCTTCTTCCATACCCCTTCCAATAAATAGGGGCGTACCACCAAAAATGCAATCTCGAGTCGAATAGAGGAGAGATCTGCAACAAAAAGATGCCAAAGTGCACATAAAAAGAAAATGCAATCTCGAGTCGAATAGAGGAGAGATCTGCAATAAACGATGCCATAGTGCACACAAAAAATGCAATAAATGAAATTGCAAAACAAATAAAAATCTCGAGTCGAATAGAGGAGAGATTTACTTCTTCTTTCCATACCACCTTTCACTCCTTTTTCTACCTAAGGGCACAATACATCCCCTACCATCCTGAAATACACCAGTGTCAGATCAAATGCATACTTGTCGATTCTACGGGTATCTCTGAACTCCTACAAAACTCTTCGACATGCTTGGTGTTGGAAAAGGCGGGGAGGAAGCGTTGTTGGGAAACGAACTCAGGAATGAAGCTATGGAAAGACGTGTTTCGTGGTCCCAGGAAGTTGAGGTACTCACTCATACTGAGCAAAAAGAAAACATTTGTGATGTGAAGATGAAGAAATCACACGGATCGAAAGTATTCCATCAGGCAACAGTTTCAAATTTTATGTTACTCGAGGACGAGCAACGATTTAAGTTCGGGGTGTTTTGATGAGTGCATACTCATCATGATTTTCAATTACCTTTTTGAACCAATTTAATATCTATTCCACGTCTTTTCACCCTAATATGAATCATAATGCACAAAACTACTCAGTGATTCAATAATCAAGGTTTTAACTAAATATCTTTCATTTTATGCAGGTGTAGCAGGAAACTCCATGCAAACGGTCTCAAGACCATTTGGATCCATGCGGTCTCAAGACCGTTTGCTGGAATACACAAAGAACAAGACGAAACCAGTTGCCCAAGAAGTCCACGTGGTCTCAACACCGTTTGGTCCCATGCGGTCCCAAGACCGTTTGGTCCCATAATGTCCCAAGACCGTTTGGTCCCATGCGGTCCCAAGACCGTGTGGTCCCATGCGGTCCCAAGACCATTTGGTCCCATGCGGTCCCAAGACCGTTTGGTCCCATGCGGTCTCAAGACCGTTTGGTCCCATGCGGTCTCAAGACCGTTTGGTCCCATGCGGTCCCAAGACCGTTTGGTCCCATGCGGTCTCAAGACCGTTTGGTCCCATGCGGTCCCAAGACCGTTTGGTCCCATGCGGTCTCAAGACCGTTTGGTCCCATGCGGTCTCAAGACCGTTTGGTCCCATGTGGTCTCAAGACCGTTTGGTCCCATGCGGTCCCAAGGCCGTTTGGTCCCAAACGGTCCCAAGACCGTTTGGTCCCGCGCGGTCCCAAGACCGTTCGATGCAAGCGCAAGGATCGATTGAAGAACTAAAGCCGCGCGACCGCGCCAAAGCCAGGATCGATCAAAGCAAGACCGTTTGGCGCTCAAACGACCTCCAAACCGTTTGATGCCCAAACGGTCTCAAGACCGTTTGGTGCCCAAGCGGTCTCAAGACCGTTTGGTGCCCAAACGGTCTCAAGACCGTTTGGCGCCAAAACGGTCTCCAACCCGTTTGGAGAAGATATTTCCAGCAACTTATCCAAACCGTTTGGGATCAGATCTGAAACTATAAATAGACCCCCAGGGTCCCCATTTCGAGGCATTGGTTCCGGACGTCGAAAGGCTGCCAGAGCACCACACCGATCAAGTTCCACTCCATCTACCACTGGTGTTGCGTCCAAGGAGGCCAAGAAGAGGAAGAAGACGGAGCAAGGAGCGCATCTTCTTCACCGGGTTGCGTCCACCCTCTGCACCGAGCTTATGGCGAATCTATCTTCTTCTTCTATCTTTCTTGTACCTCGCATCATGAGCGAGTAGTCCTCTTTCGCTGGGGTGCGGGGACTAGCCCCGCTGCCCATGCAAACCATGTTCTCTTGTTAAACTTTCCATGGAAATGTATATAGCTCTTTATGTTGTTAATTGTCGTTAAGCTTGTAGGTTGGTTATATGTTTGCTTTCATCTTTGTGCTCCCTATGTTGCGATAACTTCAATGCATGGGTTCCTATGTTGTGATAACTTCAAGACATGGGTTGGAACGTCGTTTGACGAGTTTGACTTCCCGACTAGAAATAGGAGGGGATTCCTTGAGGTAGTAAGTGTATGATCCGTGAGGGGACGAGCCATCTAGCCTCCGGTGACACTTCTATGCGCCTGACGCCCGTATGGGGGGTTCACAACCTCAGTTGGATTTTGTATCATCTCGCTAAACGTCGGTGTTTGCTCGCATATCATCTTCTTGCTTGTTTATGGGTTAACGCAGCTGACGCCCAAACTAGAAATAGGATGGGTTTTCATCGAGGTCGTAAGTGTATGATCTGCGAGGGGACGAGCCATCTAACCTTTGGTGACACTTCTGTGCGCCTGACGCCCGTATGGGGGGTTCACAACTTCCGTGGATTTCTGTATCTTCAGAGCCGTAAGACGTATGATCCGGATGGCGATGAGAAATCGGCTGCCTATGGTGACGCTTACGCGGACCTGACGCCCGTATGGGGGGTTCCGCAGCAGCTCTACTTGGAGTGTTATATCGTGCCTGGTTTGTTTGCAATAGAGTATGTTTGTGTGTGTAGCGGTGGTCAAACCCGGTACCATCCCAGCGATTCCATACCATTGATCTAAACCCATCTTTTATTCCTCATTTACTTTCTTGCAATTAGTTTAATCAAACCCAAATCAACCTATCATTCTAAATATTAGTCTTACTAGAGCTAGATCTAACTAACAAAGATTCTTAAAAACGTTGTCCTTTGGGTTCGATCCTTAACTATACTGCGATAAGATCCGTCCGCTTGCAGGTGGTATTGTTGCACTTGGTTTTGGTAAAAGCTCGGGGATATAAACTCCGAGTGAATTTGTAGTGCATTCAAAAGCCACATCAGTGGTAGTGGTTGTTTGGATGCTGCTTGGGATAGCTATGGTGGTTGGGAGAGAATGAAACAGGAGAGGAGCATATTGGGAGGGATGTGTGATGCTGGTGTCGAGGAGATGGAGTGATGTGCAAGCAAACTACTGTGTAGGAAGAGAGGAGAGCTCGAGGATACAATCTGTGTTATGTTCTGTTAGAGATCTTTGCATGTGTTGTGGTTGCAGCTATTCGTGTTGGATGGTGTAGTAGTTGTTGTTTCCTACAGCATGGAGGTTACGGATTGGGTGAAGAGGGAAGGGTAGTAAAGCTATTGTGGGTTGGGTGGATTGTGTCTGTATGGAGGTATAGCTGTGGGGGTGGGGAGAGAATGAAAGAGGAGGGTGTTGGGAGGATGTGCAATGTTGGTGGTGAGGAGGAGGAGTGATGTGCAGGCTACTGTGTTTTTCTGGTTGTGGTGCTGGTGTGGAGGAGGTGGAGAGGTGTGTTGACACAAGGCGAGGAGTGGTTACGGATTGAGTGAAGAGGGAAGGGTTGTGAATCTATTGTGGGTTGGGTGAATTGGATTTGTATGGCGGTAGTTGTGGTGGTGGGGAGAGAATGAAAGAGGAGGATATTGGGAGGGATGTGCAATGCTGATGGCAAGGAGGTGGAGTGATTTGCAGGCTACTGAGTTTTTCTGGTTGTGGTGCTGGTGTGGAGGTGGTGGTGTGGTGTGTTGCCACGAGGTGAGGAGGATAGAAGGTGGCTGGTAGTGGTTGCTTTGATTCTGGTTGGGATAGCTGTGGTGGTGGGGTGAGAATGAAGGAGGAGAGGAGGATATTGGGAGGAATGTGTGATGCTGGAGGTCTGGAGGTGGAGTGATTTACAAGGAAGAAGGTGGTGGTGGGGAAAGGTGTTGGATGATTAATATGTTTGTCGAGCTGGAGAGTGGATAGAGTACTTTTGGGAGATGGTTGGGGGGCACCTGTAAAAGTGTGGTTGGTGGCAACGTCACATGGTGTTGCATGCTATAAGATGGTGTGAAGGGATGTGTGATGCTGGAGGTCTGGAGGTGGAGTGATTTACAAGGAAGAAGGTGGTGGTGGTGAAACGTGTTGGATGATTAATATGTTTTTCGGGTTGGAGAGTGGGGAGAGTACTTTTTGGGAGATGGTGGCAATGTCACATGGTGCTGCATGCTATAAGATGGTGTGGCGTGGGGGATGGATCAATGTCGCTTCTGTGAACTTTTCGTGTCCTTGCTCTCGGTTCAGCTCTTTTTACGGTATTGATGTTTGGTTTGGCAGATAAATACAGCTGCAGTCGTGTCCACACCCCTCCCCCCTTCTCTCTCTCACACACACACACAAAAATATAAACAGAGGGGGATGGGAATGTTAATTAATTAGCTACAGAACAGTTTCTCACTATGCAGGAAGAGAGTAGGGGTAGAATACGTATGTTGTTGGGCTACAAAGACCCCCCTCTTTTCCTACCCTGTTGTTTCTTTCCCTATGGTTGGCTGCTATTCTGTGATAAGCAAGAAAGGACTCAAACAAACAGTTAAAATTCATTTTGGGGGCTTAATAATCAAGAGAAAAAAAATTGTAAATCTAAGGTGTCTGTTTATCGTCCATGGTGAAAACTGGTCCACCTCGGATTCTTGGTCTTGGTCCATGTGATGTGTAGTTATATATCCAGAAGCTCGTCGTGGAGACTGATCCTAATATTCAAAAAAAAAAAACAAGGGAATTGTGATTGATTTCAGAGTCAATCGGGCCTTGTCATGGTTTGTTTTAGGAACAATTTTCCATCATGCATATCTATCTAACCAAAAGTTGTGGGACTTTGTGTAGCTTTAATTTTTGTCGTTCATTGTTAAATGTATACCTGTTTGTGTGCAAAGTTTTATGATGTACAGTTCACTGCCAGCTTTCCAGGTTGTGGATCTTGATTGCTTCTTGCTATATATGCAGGAAAATGAGGAGCACAGAGTTTTTGTCCACCAAGAGGAATAATTGACTTTATTAATGGTTCTATTGCAGCAAATTAAAAAACCCTACAATCTAGGCTATTAACTTTTTTGAAGAAACAACTTCCCGTTTACTGATATTATGTAACTCATAGCTAATGCCCAAATCATTACCCAAACCTTGGGAGAAGTGTATTTTGAGGATAAAGCATGCGTCACTCTATTGGTGGCTCTTGTGTTGATCTGTCGGCCATCTTCACCTGATTCAATAATGTGATTGTAGTCTCTTGAACTGAATTTGAAGTTTTAATTATCATCATACTCAGTTGTAGGGCTCTAGAATTATAATATATGAATTTTAGTTTATAGGATTAATTCCCACTATTGTCCCAAATTTCAACTAAATCCCAGGATTAAGTGTCAGAAAGTGACGATAATTTTCACGTATAAAATTTAAGCCATATCATTGGTGCCCTTGTGTTGATCCATTGGCCCATCTACACCTGATTAACTATCTATTTTTTCCTCAATATGGTGTACTTCTTATATGATGTTTTAGATTACTCTTTTATGCTAGACATGTATTTTCACATCTAGTGATGCTTGCTTATCTACGATCCCAATATTTGGTTGTTTTAGTTGACCTCCGTTTGAAATGTATGATTGGATGCCTAAAGGAGTGGCAAAATAGAAGTTGTTTGGTCTATATGATGGTTATTCATTTTTCTTCTTATGTCAAGGTTTTGGACTCCTTTTGTTTTGGATGTTGTACCTCATATTAGATGTTTCCCATTGTAGTTTTCTAATTGACATACCTTGTTTGGCTCTCGGTATCAATGCTTGACCATAGTTTATGTTCTTTTACGATTGGTTGTTTATGATATGCTCTACTCCTTTATGAAAAGTGTATTTAACTCCCAAGAACCACTCATGTTTCTTAAAATCTTTTTTATCCGCCTCACATTTCCTAATTCATAACCATTCCTTCTAATTGTTATTGCAATCAAAAGTGTTATGGCTAATTTCCATTTTTAAAATTTGTCCTCATCATATTGTTGCTATATTATTCATATATATTTTTTTCAAAATTTCTATTATCACGTGCAACATTATTAAATGATTACTTTTATCTAATGTGGTCCATTTTTCTCGTATATCTTGATACTGTTTAATTTATAACTGTATCCAAACTCTCAAACAAAATTTGATACAAATTTATATTTAACTGTTAATTTGAAATGTAACATCGGGTATCAAATATTATTTTAGTTGATATGATTGATACAATTATATGCATGTACTAACACGATTAAGTTATATGTATAAAAAGATTGATATCTAATAATATATGTTTACATGATGATTATATATATATTTATAATATTCTTACTAAAATTAAATACAATAATGTCAGTTAATAACATATATTTATATGGATTCAATCATTTGGATTGGATTTTGACCATTTTTCTTATTTTATGTCAAAGTTGACACTTTTTGGTCAAATTTAGATCGATTCATTTTCTACCAATTTAAATTTGATCATGATTTTCCTGTCGGTTGGGCCTTGAATTAACTATAACTACTAGAAGTGAAAAAAACGTTGTCTAAACCACCCATGAGCATATAAACCCATACCCTACTGATTCTGTGACACATATTTAAACTGCTTTATTCCTAGTGGCACAATAGATCAAAGAATAAGACTAGATAACTTACACTAAAATGTAAAACAGAAGAAGTAATAAATGAAAGCTTATTGTTTTTATTTTTTATGTTTATTGGATTTTTTTTTGGAGAAGAAAAATAGGTAGAAACATCAGACCGCACACGCCATTTTCTCATCTTTATCTCTCACCGTTGTTAACTCTGCCCTCTCCGTTTCCCACCACACCACGCGTACGAACCAAACAGCTCTGGCCATTCAATACGCCACCACATTGGGTATTGGTGGATTTTGGTCATCGCCCATGGCAAAACTTAAATCTAATGTGTCTAGTTTGACGAAATCCCGATCTCATGCAATAGCTTAACCAATTATTAGTTTATTTTACTGGAACACGAGGATGAATGATTTCAAAATATGAAAGAAAAACATCACATTTTAATAGAGAGTAAACGAGCATGGAAGATGAACAAAGTTAAAAAGAACCAATTGTTAAGATTTGTTAATGGGGTATGGGATTTTAGAGGAGAAGTGAGTGGGGGTTACAAAAATCTTTTCTGAAAACCCGGTTGAATGTTTGTGTTTTTCTAGTAAATACGCTTGAGAATACCTTTATATGCCTATGTATATGTATGTATGTATGAGATTAAGAAAAATTTCTCCCTTACCCCTTACCCTTATCTGATGGTTCAAGCTTGGGTCCCTTCATTGGGGAGGACATGAATTTTTCAGCCACTCTATTTCTTACCAACATCAACACCTGATATACACATGCTTGTGTGTATATATAACGACCCCGCCTTTCGATAACTCTCAATTAAAGAAGACCAAGAAGATAGCGTTGCTATCCCAAAATAGGATAAATAGTTTTGCAGATAATAAAAAATAATTAATAAATTCTATCGAAAACTAAGCTTAAAGCAGGATAAAAACTTACTTTTCACATACTTTTCAAAAATAGGAGTTGGTAGAGTTGTGCATTTCTCGGTTCGAATCGGTGGACCGGATCAAACTAGCTATTCAGTCCGGTCCGGACCGAATCAGACCGGCTATTCAGTCCGGTCCGATCCGGTCCGGTCTTGGACAGACTTGATTTTCGATCTGATCCTCGGTTTGATGTTTATCCTAAATCCGGTCCTCGGTCCGGTTCGGTCCAAAACCGGTAGAAATCGGTCTGGACCAGTTAATATAAAAAATGTCATATATATTAAACAAATCAAATATTTATGAAGGATTGTGGGGATGTATCGTACATTATTAATGAGTCTAGAATTTCCCAAAAGGTATATTGCTAAATGTTGCATTACATTATGGCTACAAAAGATTTACCATCTCCGCCTAGGGGGGTGGGTTTTCCCCGACAATCAAAAAAAAAATAAGATTATTATGTATTAACTATCACATAAATAAATTTTATAATTATTGCAAGTGTTAGTTTTTTATATCTTATAAATCTATGAAAGTTAGTCTCAAATAACTTTTTGTGTGTAAATATTGTATTAGTAATGTTCCTAATTTTCTTATGATAGTTTACTCTCTCAAGTTGTAAGAATTTAATTGTGTAACTTAATTTGTGTTAACAAACTCAAATAGATTATTAATTATTTAATAATTATAACATAATTATTTATATTTTATATTCAATAGTATATGAATATTGGTTATCCGGTCCCGTCCATCATTTTTCCGGTCTGATCTTGGATCAGACCAGTTCTTACTTGGTCTGGTCCTCAGTCCATGAATTTTTTATTAACTAGGTCTTTGTCCGGTCCGGTCCAAGTCGGCCTGGTCTAGGTTTGACCGATGTACAACCCTAGGAGTTGTAACTTTATCCAATATCGAGTTTGTATGTAACTAAATCCTCCTTTCTTTAATTAGCTTTATTCTTCAAATATCACTTTACTGCTTGTCCACTTTCAAATATTCCTAAAAATGTTGACAAATAAAACATTGGTCAATATAAAGAATATACTAGTATGTGATGGCAACCAAACTTTTGCACATATATTCTAACAACCTAATCACATCAAATAGTTGTTAACAATTCAAGTGAAGGTTTTTATTATAATTTCCCAACCATTTTTACTCATCCTCTAGGATACCCTCTCTTATGATTTAGTATTTACAAGGGACTTTAGACTACCTTCTCCATCCTAAACTTGGTACCTTATGGGTCACCTCTCTAGGTGTCATGTGGTCTTCCCTCTAGGTTTTGACAACCTATGACCTTCCCTCTAGGGCTTGGTCCTCATAAATCATAAATATTACATCCAGAGATGGTATGCAGGTTCATGCTAGTCATAAATAATTACATTGTGATAATCATAGTCACTTTATAGATTGTAGGAAATAAAGTCATTCAAATAGTTATATTCAAGCAATCTGTAAATCCTCAAAAGTTTCCGTCAAACTAAAGCGAGTAATTATAAAATAACCACATACCTAATTTGGAGATATCAAAGAAACACGAAAAGTAATCCAATCACGTAATCCAAGCAACCAATCAAGCCAATCACACAAGAACAACTGAATCCTAGAAAGTATGTATAACCTAATTACTACATACTCATCATAAACTCATTTTATTGACTTGGGATCCCTTCTAGGATTTCTAGGTCGAAGTAGGGTTTCTTTAGGATTTCTTAGATCTATTTCTCAAACTTTACCTTTTTAGGTCAACAAACCCTAAAACAACTTTTCTATGTACAAAATCCTAATTACTCAATTATCCACATTAAAGCCCCATTATTCCCAATTAGGGCTAGGATCAATATAACTTTATCTTATACATGGGTTTTCAAAATATGCATCATTAATAGTCATAATCACCTAGAATAGGGTTTCTACGTCCATTAATGCACTTTACTAAATCTCATTAATAGCAACATTAGGATTTCTTATTCATAAATGCATTAAAGATGACAACTTTATATACTTTCAATCTGCATATTTTTTGATCAACTTTAATATATAATTTGTCATCAAACGATATTCCTACAATTAATTATAATTCAACCAAATTAATTACCTACTGACCAATGGGAGCCTTCCACCTGGGCGAGGCATCCCGGTTCCCGCTCAGCCAACTCAGATGCGCTGGACAACCGGCTCTTGCCATCTAGGCAGAGCGCGGATTAGTTGGTCGGACCCACTCGCGAGATAAAACAAAACGAAAGACAATAATAACCCTTACCTCTAACATTCTCTCTCAAGGGCAAGTATGTCTTTCTACAGGTCGGCTTCTTCTTCCTCACGCTTCTCCTTCGGCAATCAACTCGTGAGTTGACTTCACACTATGCTCTTCCTAGGCACAAGGTGAGACTCCCCGCGTGTAACATCCCTAACCTGGGTTATGTGCTAACCCTAGATATTTTGCCTAATAAGGTTGAGTAGATTCTTAGTCTTATCTTGGGAATAGTAATTAGGGCTCATGAGAAACTTATGTTTCAATTTTGATCCTGTTTGAACAATGTTGAAGCAATGATTGCTTATTTTGGGCTAAAGTGCAAATTACCCAATTTGAGTGGTTAAATTGTAAATGTTGCATGATAAGATATTCCTCTGATTTTGAGACATCATAAGAATGAATATGATGTAGTGGTATGATTTTCACAAGCTTGGGCATCAAGTTAAAACTTGTAAAGCAATCCTTGTGCATTAAACCCTAGTTTTGGTGTAATGTGCAATTTACCCAAAACCTAGGGTTCAATATGCAAATTACCACTTCAATAAGGTCCTTAATGTTTCTTGGCATGATGTATATCAAATATAATGAGAGGGGTGCCTCATTTGAATTAAGTTTGAGGAGAGAGAATCTTGATATTAAAATAATCAAGATTTAATCTTAAGTGAAACCCTAATTCAATTTAGGGCAAAAATGAATGTATTAATTAAAGGGCCTTCAACCAAAATGTTATTGGTTGATTTTGAATAATGATGTAAGTTCTTTTTCCAAGATAAGGAACGAAGATATCTAAAGGAGGTGAAACTCCACTCACCTTATTATAAAGGAAAGTAATTTCCACTCACATATGGGATATTAATATAATAAGCATTAAGGTGCTTAATTTGTTTTTCTTTAAATCATGGATAATTGAGAGGAATAAGAGGCAATGGGATAGCTTCATATCAAAGGAAAGAAAGGGGGAATAGGCGGCACCAATTTTGGAATTAAATGTATTTTAATAATGCATTTTCTCTCTCATCAATTTCCTTATAAAAGTGCCCTTTACAAGCCAAATGAAAGGCTATTTCGACCCCACTTCTTCTCTTTGCTTGGAAACGGACCAAGGGAGCTAGAGAGGACCAGGAGGACGACCCCCAACCTGTTGGTAAGGTTCTCGATCCATTTCACCTTGATTCCATGGTGGAAATCAAAAATAAATTATGGATTTCTTCTTATTTCGATCTCCTCTTCAACCCTAGCCAACTTTTACAATCAAAAGCTTGAGGACGAGCCTAAGGGGAGTTGCAAAACCTTCATCCACCATTGATGGCGTGATCTTGGAGCTTTGGACCTCAATTGGAGGTGGGTTTTATAACTTGAACCCTTAATTTTATTATTGCAATCAATTCCTTATCAATTGGTGATCAATTCTACATTTCTGAAATTAAGTTTGGTTGATTGATGTAATTTCCATGGAAATCACAGAAGGTTTCGTGGGTTTAGAGCTTGACGATAATGACATCATCATAAGCAAGCACCTCACCAAATATCAAAGCCAAATGGTTTCAATTAGTTGCTCATGCGGTTTCACCAAAACCGTTTGAGAGCAAACGGTTTGAAACCGTTTGGGGGAAAACGGTTTCAAAACCGTTTGAGGGAGTTGATCAAGGGTTTACCGTTTTATATTCCTGTTCATAATTATGTTGGTTGATAACCCTCCAAATTTGAGGGATTAACTCCAAAGGAATCGTGAGTTGAAGGCTAATCAATTAGGGAAATCTAATTGGATTAAGTGCTGATTTTCAATCTGATTTAACTTGACTTTTTGGGAAAACGGTTTCCAAACAATTTTAGATGGTTGACCAAGGGTTGACCGTTTGCTATTACTGTTCATAATCATGTTGGTAAACGACTCACCAAATTTTATGGGTTAACTCCCAAGGAATCGTGAGTTGAAGGCTAATCAATTAGGGAAACCTAATTGGATTAAGTGCTGATTTTCAATCTGATTTAACTTGAATTTTTGGCAAACGGTTTCAAAACCGTTTGCGATGGTTGACCAAGGGTTGACCGTTTGATATTACTGTTCATAATTATGTTGGTTAATGACTCACCAAATTCGAAGGGTTAATTCCCAAGGAATCATGAGTTGAAGGCTAATCAATTAGGCAGACCCTAATCGGAATTAGTGCTGAAATTCCAATGAGTTGATTTGAGATTTTGGGTTGATTAGCCGAAATGGTTTCAAAACCGTTTGGGGATCACCCAAACGGTCTCAAGACCGTTTGGGGGTCACCCAAGACCGTTTGGAGGTCTATGGTCAAGTATGGATATGTGTTTGAAGATCCAAAGATGTGGTATGAACCCTAATCGGCTAAGTGTTGATTTTGCAAGTGATTGAGATGATGTTTTGGGATTGATTGGCCCAAACGGTTTCAAAACCGTGTGGGAATCACCAAAGACCGTTTTTTGATCTGGGGTTAAGTATAGTTGACCAATTGAAGGTCCAAAGGTACCAAATCATATTGCAATTAAGTGCTGATTTGTTGATCAACTTGATAGACCAATCCTTGATAAAATTCCACTAGAATCCAAAGACATATGGACAATTTGAAAGGACCATACAAACTTTGGAGGACTTGCTTAGGGCATGTGTTCTTCAAATTGTAGGTAGTTGGGATATAAATATGAGTTTGATAGAGTTTTCTTAGAATAACAATTCTTAGAATAGCATTGATATGTCACCATATGAAGCATTGTATGGTAGACGTTGGATGAGCCAAACGGTTTCAAAACCGTTTGGAGCTCATCCAAACGGTTTCAAAACCGTTTGGTGGTCACCCAAGACCGTTTGGAAGTCTAGGGTTGAGTATGGTTAGGTGTTTGAAGGTCAAAAGGTAACAAGTTGATTTGCAATCAAATGTTGATTTGGTGATCAATCCAATGATCCAAACACTAATTGTATGGCTTGGATTTGGGTGATAAGATGGGTAAACGGTCTCAAGACCATTTGGAGGTCATCCAAACGACCTCAAGACCGTTTGGGGTCAGGTCATGCCCAATTTGGATGATGGTTCAATAGTTTCAAAGTAACCAATCTTGCTTTGATTAGTGTTGTTGGATCATCGATTCCAAACCCTAATTCAATTGATTCAAACCCTAATTGATGATCAATTGAGGGTCAATTGAGGGTCAAATAAGTTGAAGGTTGACCTATTAAACTCAATTGAAGTATGAGTATAGGTCCAATTGATGATTGGTTCCATGAATTCTATGATTGAAGGAATCAACATTGAAAACCCTAATTCAATTGGATACCTTATGTAATGGAGGTCCAATGTGATTGAATCTTTGAGAATTAAGATGATGAATGATCCATTGATCCAATGATGATTAGTAATGATAATCAAATAAGTTACAAAGGTTGAAACCCTAATAGTACCTAAGGGACTAGTACCAATTAAGGGATGAATGCTTAATTGCTTATAGGATCAATAACTTGATACACTATGTTAATCATAGTTGTATGTACTTGATTGAAGGGTTGATGTGACCTAATCAAGTTGAAAGATTGAAAGATTAGAATTCATATATAAATATGAATCATGTAGTGATCTTCTATAGCACGACCGTGAAAGGTAGCACGGCCGTGGTATCTTTACTTTGCATGACCGTACAAGGTAGCACGGCCGTGGTGGCTTCTCTTTGCACGGCCGTTCCTGGATGCACGGCCGTGGCACTCTATGCTTGATTTTGAGTTGTTTTGAAAAGGGCCTGACATGGTCTTTTTGTTAAATTTCTGACTTAAGGATGAATCCTTAATATTGGAAATGGTTATATTTTCTAAATAGATGAATCATGACCATACATTTCATGATGAATGTGATGATCTAGTGCATAAGTATTAGGATGGGAAATACCCTAATACAAGTTAAGGGGATAAGCTCAAGTAAGATGATGATGTTGAGGGAAGTGATACATCAAGATATGATAGATATCATATCCAACATCCCAAATACTGGTATACCTTGTTGTGTTATAAATCCAATATAATTGGATGAATGATACATGAGATGTGTGATGGAAATCCTAATCCTGGTAAAGGAATAAGGGTGATACCCTTGAATTAATGATACATTTGTTTTTTTGTATGGTGTTGATAGATAATTGATGTAATGCTATCATATGTGCTAACCGTGCAGGTATCATGAGGTGATGGGCATAGCCAGGTATGAGCTATGATATGTTATTAATTTGAATTTGTTTATTGGGCCTTGTGTGCCATAATATATCTTGTTGTCTAGTAAGAGGTAGCAAGAGAGTTAATGGGCCTCAAGTGTCATACTTACCTTGGTCAGATGACCTAAAGGTGTTATTTACCTAAGGAAGTGGTAACAATGCTCAGGTGATGAGCTAAGGGTTTAAATACCCAGAATCACATGGTTAGGGTATTGAAATTTTGAAAGGATGAGAATTCCCAGTGGTGAATTGAGGGATTAAGATCCCAACACTTTATGAAAAGAGTATGGCTACGGGCTATGACTCCACAATGATAATGCCAAGCTTTAGATACATGATCTAAGCCTGAAGAGAGTTAATGCAATGGTAATGATTCTGTAGTTTGTATAGATGATATACATGTTCTTCATATTCATTAAGGATAAGTGACATATTGATTGATTCCATCAAGTTATAGCTGCAATGTTTTTGATATAGAATAATAGTATAATCTGTTAGACATTAAAATATTTGTTGTCAAACAAATATGATTCCTCAGTTCATATTTATCTTCTTATGTTGCAATAATAATGTTACTGGCGGAGAGTTATATCTCTCGCTGGGGCAATTTTTATAAGTGTCTCACCCCCATGGGAACCACATTTTTAGGTGGACGCAGATGAGGAGACAGGAATCCTTCAGTAGGTGAAGGACAACAACAACAACAGGGACAACAGTGAAGTCTCAGGTAGAGACATTGGCTGTTATGTCATGTTTAGATGTATATAGAGTCTTATGTGTCATCTCTGTACTCTCAGGTCCTCGGAGTTTTAGTTAGTGTTTTAATGAATCGATCTGAGATTTTATCTTGATGCACTCGAAGCTATATGTTGTCTATATTTTATGTTGAAGACAGCTGATGTTGTAAATCTCGAGAAGAGATAGTACAAGACATGTACTTTGAAACAAAATGTAAATGTTATACTTTGGTTCTTGAAGAAAAAGATTTCCAATGTGTGGATCTCTTTGCAAAAAGTTTTAATTTTTAGTGATTTTCGCTAATCCACTGCTTGATGAATGCTTCCGCATTAGTTAATTATGTTTTTATGAGTTGTATGCCACAATTTAGTGGTATCGGAGATCTAGGTTCGCTGAGCCTACAGATACATAGGACTAAGATTGTAGAGTCTGTTCTAAGTGTCTTCCAGTTTATCTTATAGTATCTTCTGCTCACATAGGAGAAGAAGAACTTGAAAATAACTGGAGAACATGAGGAACACATTACTAAGGGCAATGTTGTTGCACCAAGAGAGGGTGCATGGGACCAGGAAAGAAGAGAACAAGTGCCTGAGAATCCCCATTAAGACCTGATCAGGATAGAGAATCCATGATCATGCTCTTGTTGGGAAGATTAGGGCAACTGTAATGCATATAGAAGACTGGATACTAATATCATAACCTAAGTTACCAGTCTTTAATGCATAAACTTTGGGCTTTGAAAGGATTTCTGAGTAATATGATCATGTTAGAACAGTGGAAGTGTGCAAAAGATTAACATATGGCAAGAAAGTAGACTCTGCCATAAGTTTAGACAAATAGTACATTTGTGATGGTAGTGCCCAAGGAGGGGCCATAAGCTATGAATTAAGGTAAGGTCTCTACAATTTTAGAGGCATTTGTCTGGATATTCAGAAAAAGCCAAAGTTTTTGGTGTCACCAGTGCTATAAATTCCTACTGCACCAGGGCAGTATCCACTAAGTAAAGGCAAGAGCAGTAACATGAGATAATTGGACACTATGTGTTGAAATCAACCTAATGTGGTAGATGACCTTGAGGGGTAATACTTAGATGAAATATATTCATCCTGATACTTCATTTCATGTTTCTATGTGTTAAAGATATGAAAATAATTGTTTTTGAATTCTTTTGACTAGTCCTATAAGGACACAAGGGAGATGAGAACTTATATCTTACTAAATGTTCCTTAAAATGTTTTATAATCTCCCTTATCTGTATGTCAAAAGATGAGATTTAGAAAATGATGCCTGGAGGAAATCTAGGAATGGAAAATCATGTATGTATAATGGTATGAAAAGCAAGGAATATGATAGTATGTAAGTACATACTACCAGATCTCACAATACTTGTATACCCTGGCCAGGTAAATGGTTATTGAAGATAAGGCAAGTATGGAACTCTTAGATTGTTATCTTTTTTATTACACTGATCAAGTAGTCATTCTGAAATAATCTAGAGAGTATAATGAAATTAAATAGGAAAAGCTAAGTGAAATATTTTCAAAATAAACAAACTGCGTGAAGTTGCTCCGTGGATATTCTCAACAAACTGCGTGAACTTGCTCCGTGGATATTCTCAACAAACTGCGTGAACTTGCTCCGTGGATATTCTCAACAAACTACGTGAACTTGCTCTGTGGATATTCTCAACAAATTGTGTGAACTTGCTCCGTGGATATTCTCAACAAACTGCGTGAACTTGCTTCGTGGATATTCTCAACAAACTGCGTGAACTTGCTCTGTGGATATTCTCAACAAACTTCGTGAACTTGCTCCGTGGATATTTTCAACAAACTTAGTGAACTTGCTCCGTGGATATTTTCAACAATAAATAAAGGATTGCTGAATGAATTATCTCTGTTAGATATATATATATGTTTCTCTTTTAGTGAATATTTTTGGATAATGATAGAAATATGTTCTTTTATGCTTTTTTTCCTTTCAATAATATGGACATCATATGTTAGGGGTTTATGCTCTGCATAAACATAAATAGTGATAAGGTTGAATTAATGAAAGGAACCTTGTGTGAATTACAGATCCATGGTATCTCCATAATATTAAGATAATATATGGATACTTGAGGGTATGATTCATGAATAATTTGTCCCTCCTTTTGTCTGGGATTTCGGGGACGAAATCCTTGTTAGGGGTTTATAATATGTAACATCCCTGACCCTAGATATTTTTCCTAATAAGGTTGAGTAGATTCTTAGTCTTATCTTGGGAAAAGTAATTAGGGCTCATGAGAAACTTATGTTTCAATTTTGATCTTGTTTGAACAATGTTGAAGCAATGATTGCTTATTTTGGACTAAAGTGCAAATTACCCAATTTTAGGGGTTAAATTGCAAATGTTGCATGATAAGATATTCCTCTGATGTTTATACATCATACGAATGAATATGATGTAGTGGTATGGTTTTCACAAGCTTGGGCATCAAGTTTAATCTTGTAAAGCAATCCTTGTGCATTAAAACCTAGTTTTGGTGTAATGTGCAATTTACCCAAAACCTAGGGTTCAATATGCAAATTACCACTTCAATAAGGTCCTTAATGTTTCTTGGCATCATGTATAGCAAATAAAATGAGAGGGGTGCCTCATTTTAATTAAGTTGGAGGAGAGAGAATCTTGATATTAAAATAATCAAGATTTAATCTTAAGTGAAACCCTAATTCAATTTAGGGCAAAAATGAATGTATTAATTAAAGGGCCTTCAACCAAAAATGTTATTGGTTGTTTTTGAATAAGTATGGACGTTCTTTTTCCAAGATAAGGAACGAAAATATCTAAAGCAAGTGAAACTCCACTCACCTTATTATAAAGGAAAGTAATTTCCACTCACATATGGGATATTAATATAATAAGCATTAAGGTGCTTAATTTGTTTTTCTTTAAATCATGGATAATTGAGAGGAATAAGAGGCAATGGGATAGCCTCGTATCCAAGGAAAGAAAGGGGGAAGAGGCGGCACCAATTTTGGAATTAAATGTATTTTAATAATGCATTTTCTCTCTCATCAATTTCCTTATAAAAGTGCCCTTTACAAGCCAAATGAAAAGCTATTTCGACCCCACTTCTTCTCTTTTCTTGGAAACCGACCAAGGGAGCTAGAGAGGACTGGGAGGACGACCCCCAACCTGTTGGTAAGGTTCTCGATCCATTTCACCTTGATTCGATGGTGGAAATCGAAAATAAATTATGGATTTCTTCTTATTTCGATCTCCTCTTCAACCCTAGCCAACTTTTACAATCAAAAGCTTGAGGAAGAGCCTAAGGGGATTTGCAAAAGCTTCATCCACCATTTATGGCGTGAGCTTGGAGATTTGGAGCTCAATTGGAGGCGGGTTTTATAACTTGAACCCTTAATTTTATTATTGCAATCAATTCCTTATCAATTGGTGATCAATTTTACATTTCCGGAATTAAGTTTGGTTGATTGATACAATTTCCATGGAAATCACAGAAGGTTTCATGGGTTTAGAGCTTGATGATGATGACATCATCATAAGCAAGCATCTCACCAAATATCAAAGCCAAACAGTTTCAATTAGTTGCTCATGCGGTTTCACCAAAACCATTTGAGCGCAAACGGTTTGAAACCGTTTGGGGGAAAACGGTTTCAAAACCGTTTGAGGGAGTTGACCGTTTGATATTCCTGTTAATAATTATTTTGGTTGATAACCCTCCAAATTTGAGGGATTAAATCCAAAGGAATCATGAGTTGAAGGCTAATCAATTAGGGAAACCTAATTGGATTAAGTGCTGATTTTCAATCTGATTTAACTTGACTTTTTGGGAAAACGGTTTCAAAACTGTTTTATATGGTTGACCAAGGGTTTACCGTTTGAGATTACTGTTCATAATCATGTTGGTAAACGACTCACAAAATTTTATGGGTTAACTCCCAAGGAATCGTGAGTTGAAGGCTAATCAATTAGGGAAACCTAATTGGATTAAGTGCTGATTTTCAATCTGATTTAACTTGACTTTTTGGGCAAACGGTTTCAAAACCATTTGCGATGGTTGACCAAGGGTTGACCGTTTGAGATTACTGTTCATAATTACGTTGGTTAATGACTCACCAAATTGGAAGGGTTAATTCCCAAGGAATCATGAGTTGAAGGCTAATCAATTAGGCAAACCCTAATCGGAATTAGTGCTGAAATTCCAATGAGTTGATTTGAGATTTTGGGTTGATTAGCCCAAACGGTTTCAAAACCGTTTGGGGATCACCCAAACGGTCTCAAGACCATTTCGGGGTCACCCAAGACCGTTTGGAGGTCTAAGGTCAAGTATGTATATGTGTTTGAAGATCCAAAGATGTGGTATGAACCCTAATCGGCTAAGTGCTGATTTTGCAAGTGATTGAGATGATGTTTTGGGATTGATTGGCCCAAACAGTTTGAAAACCATTTGGGGATCACCCAAACGGTCTCAAGACCGTTTGGGGATCACCCAAGACCGTTTGTAGGTCTGGGGTTAAGTATAGTTGACCAATTGAAGGTCCAAAGGTACCAAATCATATTGCAATTAAGTGTTGATTTGTTGATCAACTTGAGAGACCAATCCTTGATGAAATTCCACTAGAATCCAAAGGTTGGATGATCCAAACGGTTTCCAAACCGTTTGGAGCTCATCAAAATGGTTTCAAAACCGTTTGGTGGTCACCCAAGACCGTTTGGATGTCTAGGGTTGAGTATGGTTAGGTGTTTGAAGGTCTAAAGGTAACAAGTTGATTTGCAATCAAATGTTGATTTGCCATCAAATGTTGATTTGGTGATCAATCTAATGATCCAAACCCTAATTGTATGGCTTGGATTTGAGTGATAAGATGGGTAAACGGTCTCAAGACCGTTTGGAGGTCATCCAAACGACCTCCATACCGTTTGGGGTCAGGTCATGCCCAATTTGGATGATGGTTCAATAATTTCAAAGTAACCAATCTTGCATTGATTAGTGTTGTTGGATCATCGATTGCAAACCCTAATTCAATTGATTCAAACCCTAATTGATGATCAATTGAGGGTCAATTGAGGGTCAAATCAGTTGAAGGTTGACCTATTAAACTCAATTGAAGTATGACTATAGGTCCAATTGATGATTGGTTCCATGAATTCAATGATTGAAGGAATCAACATTGAAAACCCTAATTCAATTGGATACCTTATGTAATGGAGGTCCAATGTGATTGAATCTTTGAGAATTAAGATGATGAATGATCCATTGATCCAATTATGATTAGTAATGATAATCAAAGAAGGTACAAAGGTTGAAACCCTAATAGTACCTAAGGGACTAGTACCAATTAAGGGATGAATTCTTAATTGCTTATAGGATCAATAACTTGATACACTATGTTAATCATAGATGTATGTACTTGATTGAAGAGTTGATGTGACCTAATCAAGTTGAAAGGATGAAATATTAGAATTCATATATAAATATGAATCATGTAGTGATCCTCTGTAGCACGACCATGCAAGGTAGCACGACTGTGGTATCTTTACTTTGCACGACCGTGCAAGGTAGCATGGCCGTGGTGGCTTCTCTTTGCACGGCCGTTCCTGGCTACACGGCCGTGGCACTCTATGCTTGATTTAGAGTTGTTTTGAAAAGGGCCTGACATGATCTTTTTGTTAAATTTTTGACTTAAGGATGAATCCTTAATATTGGAAATGGTTATATTTTCTAAATAGATGAATCATGACCAATACATTGCATGATGAATGTGATGATCTAGTGCATAAGTATTAGGATGGAAAATACCCTAATACAAGTTTAGGGGATAAGCTCAAGTAAGATGATGATGTTGAGGGAAGTGACACATCAAGATATGATAGACATCATATCCAACATCTCAAATACTGATATACCTTATTGTGTTATAAATACAATATAATTGGATGAATGATACATGAGATGTGTGATGGAAATCCTAATCCTGGTAAAGGAATAAGGGTGATACCCTTGAATTAATGATACATTTGTTTTTTTGTATGGTGTTGATAGATAATTGATGTACTGCTATCATATGTGCTAACCATGCAGGTATCATGAGGTGATGGGCATAGCCAGGTATGAGCTATGATATGTTATTAAATGGAATTTGTTTATTGGGCCTTGTGTGCCATAATATATCTTGTTGTCTGGTAAGAGGTAGCAAGAGAGTTAATGGGCCTCAAGTATCATACTTACCTCGGTCAGATGACCTAAAGGTGTTAGTTACCTTAGGAAGTGGTAACAATGGTCAGGTGATGAGCTAAGGGTTTAAATACCCAGAATCACATGGTTAGGGTATTGAAATTGTGAAAGGATGAGAATTCCCAGTGGTGAATTGAGGGATTAAGATCCCAACACTTTATGAAAAGAGTATGGCTACGGGCTATGACTCCACAATGATAATGCCAGGCTTTAGATACATGATCTAAGCCTGAAGAGAGTTAATGCAGTGGTAATGATTATGTAGTTTGTATAGATGATATACATGTTCTTCATATTCATTAAGGATAAGTGACATGTTGATACATGTTGATTCCATCAAGTTATAGTTGTAATGTTTTTGATATAGAATAATAGTCTAATCTGTTAGACATTAAAATATCTGCTGTCAAACAAATATGATTCCTCAGTTCATATTTATCTTCTTATGTTGCAATAATAACGTTACTGGTGGAGGGTTATATCTCTCACTGGGGAAATTTTTATAATTGTCTCACCCCCGTGGGAACCACATTTTTAGGTGGACGCTGACGAGGAGACAAGAATCCTTCAGTAGGTGAAGGACAACATCAGTAGTAGGGACAACAGTGAAGTCTCAGGTGGAGACATTGGTTGTTGTGTCATGTTTAGTTGTATATAGAGTCCTATGTGTCGTCTATGTACTCTCAGGTCCTCGGAGTTTTACTTAGTGTTTTAATGAATCGATCCGAGATTTTAGCTTGATGCACTCGAAGTTATATGATGTCTATATTTTATGTTGAAGACAGCTGATGTTGTAAATCTCGAGAAGAGATAGTACAAGACATGTATTTTGAAACAGAATGTAAATGTTATACTTGGTTCTTGAAGAAAAAGATTTCCAATGTGTGGATCTCTTTGCAAAAAGTTTTAATGTTTAGTGATTTTCGCTAATACACTGCTTGATGAACACTTCCGCATTAGTTAATTATGTTTTTATGAGTTGTATGCCACACCGCGGCTTCACCTCGTCTCCCAAAACTTGAACCACCTCTCAATTGCTTTGAGGCTCGACCAAGTTTTTGTGACGGCGTTGCTCTTTTCCGATGAGAAGCAATTCCAGGACAGATGTGAAGGTTGAGACCAAATCCTGAATTGAAGGCACAACTGCGTTCATCGGCTTCGTCTGTACTTGCGAGGATGGTTTGTGCGATTGCAGATGGGGTGCATCGCCCCCCTTATATAGGGCATGGTTGGTGAAGAGATTCCAATTAGGGAAACTCTGAAAGTTTCCCCAAAGGTATTGAATCATATATCTATCAGGACCGGAAACTCCTCCCAAACTCATCAGAACAAACTCAAAGCTTGCTCAGACTCTAAAACTTGCCAGATCAGAGATCCAAGATCTCTATTTCTATTCCTCTCCGAGTCCTGACTCAAGTGGGACGAAACACGAACATCGTTGGATTCGAGATCTAACGGCTCATATATCACGCGCTTTATCTTTTACTTATTTGGAAATAAATCTGAGCGTGACATTTAATGTATTCAGTTGATTATCCTATCACTTTAAGATTCTTATAAAATCCATAACTCTTTACTCATAAATCCTTTTGCTTCCAAACTTTAGGGGAAACTCATTAAAAACATTATCTATACGTTTGCAAAGTTTGAGTCCCAAAATTGAAAGGATGAGGGACTTTTCTTCATATGCAAGTTAATAGTTAATAAGGCATGTTTTATTCATATTTTCTCTCTCTTTCACTCATATTTCCTTCATTTGAATTCCTTTTATCAAAAGAAACCATGTGAATACAAAATCCAATTCATCATGGGCAAACACTTAACCTTCTAGAGAATTCTACATAATTCTCAATATTATAGATACTAGATGACCAATCAGACCACCATTAAGAAAACTATCCTTTACCCTGTATATATGACATTTTTTACCAGCTCAAATTTGCTCGAGTCTTTTCCAAGATCGATTTGAGGTCTGGGTAACACCAGGTGAGAGCCAGGAGTGAGGTCATACCTAAGACGACCTTTTGAACCCGTTATGGCCACTATGAGTTTGTGGCTATGACTTTTGGGTTGTCCAATGAACCAAGTGTCTTTATGAATCTCATGAGTAGTGTGTTCCAGCCTTTCCTTGACTCCTTTGTCATAGTGTTCATAGATGACATCATGGTTTATTCCAATGACCTAGAGAAACACAGTGACCACCTCAGTAGAGTCCTTGATATCTTGAGAAAGCAAAAGTTCTATGGGAAATTCTAAAAGTGTGAGTTTTGGATAGACTGTGCCATGTTCCTTGGACACATCATATATAGAGGAACAATTGCATTGGATCCAGCTAAAGTGTCAGCCATTTGAGACTGACCTGCACCAAAGAACCCCTCTGAGATCCGCAACTTCTTGGGGTTGGACGGATATTATTGACTCTTCATAAAGGATTTCTCAAAGATTGCTTTGTCACTCACCAAGTTCACCCAGAAGGATGAGAAGTTCGTGTGGTCAGATGTATGTGAAGCTTGCTTCCAAGAGCTGAAGGAGAAGTTGACCACAACTCTGGTGTTGACTCTACATTCCGACAATGAAGGTTTCATGATCTTCACCAACACATCAAAGATTAGTCTTGGATGTGTGTTGGAATAGAATAGGCATGTTGTCGCATATGCTTCCCGAAAGCTCAAGCCCAATGATGTGAACTACCCGAAGCATGATTTAGAGTTGGGTGCTATCATTCATGCTCTGAATATCTGGTGGTACTATCTGTATGGAGCTACCTTTGAGATCGTCACCGACCATAAGAGTTTGAAGTATCTTCTGACGTAGAGAGATTTGAATTTGCAAAAAAGACCGTGGATGGAGTACATGAAGGATTATGACTTCACCATCGCCTATCACCTTGAGAAAACTAATGTTGTAGTTGATGCTCTTAGTTGGAAATAGCTCTGGTGTGCAACTATTTTATCTAGCCAGTGGAGGAAGTTTGAAGAGCTTGTGGAGTGGACTCTGCAAGCGTTAGAAGACCGAGTTCGTTTGGTGAGCATCTAGATAAAATTAGACTTGTTGAGAGCGTTAGTAGTTGCTCAGTTGGCCAGTTCAAAACTTGGTAAGATGAAGGGCTTGTTAGAGAAGCCACAGACCCATCTCTCAGTGGGATTAGATGGTGGAATATGTTACAAAAATCATATCTAGGTTCCTGAGGATTCACCTTTGAAGGATCATATATTGCAAGAAGCTCATGTTTCCAAGTACACGGTACACCCAAGCACTACGAAGATGTTTAAGGATCTGCAATGGTACTTCTTGTGGCTAGGGATGAAGAAAGACATATTGATAATATTTGTCCAGTTGTCTCACGTGTCAGATGGTGAAGGCTGAACACCAATGACCCGGTGGACTGTTACAGTCGATTGAGATTCCATAGTAGAAATGGGAACATATCACCATGGATTTCATGGTAGGTCTCCCTTAGACCCAGAAAGGTCATGATGTGATATGGGTTGTGGTACAAGAAGAGCTCAGCACAAGGCTAAAGTTCAGTACAACTTATCACCCCAGACGGATGGACAATTAGAGAGGATGATTAAGACTTTAGAGGATCTGTTGAGAGCATGTGTGCTCGATTGGGGTAGATCGTGGGAGTAGTACTTTCCCTTAGATGAGTTTGCATACAACAATAGCTACCAAGCCAGTATCGGGATACCTCCGTATGAAGCTATATATGGGATATAGTGTTGGTCACTACTTCACTGGGATGATGTTGGTGAGAGGACCTTGTTAAGGTCAGATGATAACTAGGTGTATGCAGATAAAGTCTCTTTGATCAAACAGAGGTTGAAGAGAGCCCATGATCGAAGGAAGCCATATGCTGATGTGAAGCGGACTAACTTACAGTTCATTGTGGGAGAGCATGTGTTTTTGAAAATTTGACCACTCTGAGCTATAGGTAAGAATAGAGGAAAGCTGAGTCCTTGATATGTGAGCCCATTTGAGGTTTTAGAATAGATTGGTGAAGTTACATATCATTTGTCATTACCCCTCAGTATAGTATGATGCATGATGTTTTCCATGTGTCCAATCTGAAGCGCTATGTGAAGGACTCGAGCCATGTGCTGAGCATTGAACTTATTGAACTCCAAGGGAGGCTGACATACCCTGAGTCACCTATGAAGGTACTAGATACCAAGGTGAAAGAGCTCAGGATTAAGAATATAGAGATGGTAAAGGTTCTTGGGAAGCTCCATGGAGAGGATGAAGCCACATGGGAGCTGAAAATGGACATGGAAAAAGCCTATCATGATTTATTTGCTTGATGCTTGAATTTTGTGGGCAAAAATCTTATAAGAAGGGGAGGTTGTTATATCCTCAATTTTCATATATATGGGCTGAAATGTAATTTATCCAATGAAGTGTATGATTATGAAAATTGTATTATTTAAGTATATTGAATGGATTTCTTTGATTTGCATGAATGTTTTCATGAACCCCCTTTGAGGTAGTAAGTCCAATATGATTAAAAGAGAAGAAATATGGAAAGAAATCTAATAATACATAAAAGTAAAAGATTTTAAGATAATATTGAGAATTATGTAGAATTCTCTAGAAGGTTAAGTGTTTGCTCTTAATGAATTGGATTTTGGATTCACATGGTTTCTTTTGATAAAAGGAATTCAAATGAGGAAAATATGAGTGAAAGAGAGAGAAAAATATGAATAGAATATGCCTTATTAAGTGTTAACTTGCATATGAAGAAAAGTCCCTCATCCTTTCAAGTTTGGGACTCAAACTTTGCACATGTGTAGATAATGTTGTTAATGAGTTTCCCCTAAAGTTTGGAAGCAAAAGGATTTTTGAGTAAAGAGTTATGGATTTTATAAGAATATTAAAGTGATAGGCTAATCAACTGAATACATTAAATGTCACACTCAGATTTATTTCCAAATATGTAAAAGATAAAGTGTGTGATATATGAGCCGTTAGATCTCGAAACCAACGATGTTCGTGTTTCGTCCCACTCCAGTCAAGACTCAAAGAGGAATAGAAATAGAGATCTTAGATCTTTGATCTTGTGAGTTTTAAAGTATGAGCAAGCTTGGAGTTTGTTCTGATGAGTTTAGGAGGAGTTTCCGGTCCTGATAGATATAGGATTCAATACCTTTTGGGAAACTTTTAGAGTTTCCCCAATTGGAATCACTTTACCAACCATGCCCTATATAAGGGGGCGATGCACCCCATCTGCAATCACACAAAACATCCTCGCAAGTACGAACAGAGCCGATGAACACAGTTGTGCCTTCAATTCAAGATTTGGTCTCAATCTTTGCCTCTGTCCTGGAATTGCTTCTCGTCAGAGAAGAGCAACACCATCCCGACGACTTGGTCAAGCCACGAAGCAATTGAGAGGTGGTTCAAGTTCTGCGAGACGAGGTGAAGCCGCGGGGAGTCTCACCTTGCGCCTAGGAAGAGCATAGCGTGAAGTCAACTCATGAGTTGATTACTGAAGGAGAAGCGTGAGGAAGAAGAAGCCGACCTGTAGAAAGACATACCTGCCCTCGAGAGCGTATGTTAGAGGTAAGGGCTATTATTGTCTTTCGTTTCATTTTACCTCACGAGCGGGTTCAACCAACTAAGCCACGCTCTACCTACATGGTGAGAGCCGGTTGGTCGGCCCATCTGAGTTGGCTGGGTGGGACCCCAGATACCTCGCCCAGGTGGTAGGCTCCCATTGGTCAGTAGGTAATTAATTTGGTTAAATCATAATTAATTGTAGGAATATCGTATGATGACAAATTATATATTAAAGTTGATAAAAAAATACGTAGATGAAATAAAACTATAATTGAAGCTAGGATCTTTTCACAATTTAAAAAGTATATAAAGTTGTCACCTTTAATGCATATATGAATAAGAAACCCTAATGTTGCTATTAATGAGAATTAGTAAAGTGCATTAATGGACTTAGAAACCCTAATCTAGGTGACTATGACTATTAATGATGCATATTTTGAAAACCCATGTATAAGACAGAGTTAAATTGATCCTAAGCCTAATTGGGAATAATGGGGCTTTAATGTGGATAATTGAGTAATTAGGATTTTGTACATAGAAAAGTTGTTTTAGGGTTTGTTGACCTAAAAAGGTAAAGTTTGAGAAATAGATCCAAGAAATCCTAAAGAAACCCTACTTCAACCTAGAAATCCTATAAGGGATCCCAAGTCAATAAAATGAGTTTATCATGAGTATGTAGTAATTAGGTCATACATGCTTTCCAAGATTCAATTGTGCTTGTGTGATTGGCTTGATTGGTTGCTTGGATTACGTGATTGGATTACTTTGCTTGTTTCTTTGATATATCCAAATCAAGTATGTGGTTATTTTATGATTACTCGCTTTAGTTTCACAGCAATTTTTGAGGATTTATAGATTGCTTGAATATAACTATTTGAATGACTTTATTTTCTAAAATCTATAAAGTGACTATGATTATCACAATGTAATTATTTATGGCTAGCATGAACCTGCATACCATCTTTAGATGTAAGATTTATGATTTATGAGGACCAAGCCCTAGAGGGAAGGTCATTGGTTGTCAAAACCTGGAGGGAAGACCACAGGGCACCCAGAGAGGTGACCCATAAGGTACCAAGCTCAAGATGGAGAAGGTAACCTAAAGTCCCCTGCAAAGACTAAATCTGGTCTGGTCAACACACCTCTCCACCTCCTCCACTTTCATAATTTGAAAAGTATATAAAGTTGTCACCTTTAATGCATTTATGAATAAGAAACCCTAATGTTGATATTAATGAGATTTAGTAAAGTACATTAATGGACTTAGAAACCCTAATCTAGGTGATTATGACTATTAATGATGTATATTTTGAAAACCCATGTATAAGACATAGTTATATTGATCCTAAGCCTAATTAGGAATAATGGGGCTAGACATAGTTATATTGATCCTAAGCCTAATTAGGAATAATGGGGCTTTAATGTGGATAATTGAGTAATTAGGGTTTCGTACATAGAAAAGTTCTTTTAGGGGTTGTTGACCTAAAAAGGTAAAGTTTGAGAAATAGACCTAAGAAATCCTAAAGAATCCCTACTTCGACCTAGAAATCCTAGAAGGGATCCCAAGTCAATAAAATGACTTTATGATGAGTATGTAGTAATTAGGTTATACATGCTTTCCAGGATTCAGTTGTTCTTGTGTGATTGGCTTGATAGGTTGCTTGGATTACGTGATTGGATTACTTTTCTTGTTTCTTTGATATCTCCAAATCAGGTATGTGGTTATTTTATAATTACTCATTTTAGTTTCACGACAATTTTTGAGGATTTACAGATTGCTTGAATATAACTATTTGAATGACTTTATTTCCTGCAATATACAAAGTGACTATGATTATCACAATGTAATTATTTATGACTAGCATGAACCTACATACCATCTATGGATGTAATATTTACGATTTATGAGGACCAAGCCCTAGAGGAAAGGTCATAGGTTGTCAAAACCTGGAGGGAAGACCACATGGTACCCAGAGAGGTCACCCATAAGGTACCAAGTTCAGGATGGAGAAGGTAGTCTAAAGACCCTTACAAAGACTAAATCCTAAGAGAGGGTATCCCAGAGGATGAGTAAAAATGGTTGGGAAGTTATAATAAAAACCTTCACTTGAATTGTTAACAACTATTTGATGTGATTAGGTTGTTAGAATATATGTACAAAAATTTGTTTGCCATCACATACCAGTATATTTTTTATATTGATCAATGTTTTGTTCGTCGACATTTTTAGGAATATTTGAAAGTGGACAAACAGTAAAGTGATATTTGAAGAATAAAGCTAATTAAAGAAAGGAGGATTTAGTTACATACAAACTCTATATTGGATAAAGTTCCAACTCCTAGGGTTGTACATCGGTCCAAACCTAGACCGGGCCGACTTGGACCAGACCGAACCGATACCCGGTTAACAAAACAATTCATAGACCGAGGACCAGACCAAGTAAGAACTGGTCCGATCCAAGATCAGGCCAGAAAAATGATGGATCGGGACCGGATAACCAATATTCATATACCATTCATTATAAAATATAAATAATTATGTTATAATTATTAAATAATTAACAATTCATTTGAGTTTGTTAACACAAATTAAGTTACACAATTAAATTATTACAACTTGAGAGAGTAAACTATCATAAGAATATTAGGAACATTACTAATACAATATTTACACACAAGTCATTTGAGACTAACTTTCATAGATTTGTAAAACATAAAAAAACTAACACTTGCAATAATTATAAAATTTATTTATGTGATATTTAATACATAATAAACTTATTTATTAACAATTTAATTCAATATATAATGTCCTTTAAATTTTTTGTAGCCATAATGTAATGCAATATTTAGCCACTACTCGTACATGCATAAGTTTAATGGTTAAAGTAATTGACATTTATCGATATAAAGACCTCAACACCGACCAAAATATCAATATACCTTTTGGGAAATTCTTAACTCATTAATAATGTACAATACATCCCCACAATCCTTCATAAATATTGGATTTCATTAATATATATATGACATTTTTTATATTAACTGATCCATCCGGTCCAGACCAATTTCTAACGGTTTTGGACCAAACCGGACTGAGGACCGGATTTAGGATAAACATCAAATCGAGGACCGAACCGAAAATCAAGTCTGTCCAAGACCGGACCGGACCAGACTGAATAGCCGGTCTGATTTAGTCCACCGATTTGAACCGATAAATGTACAACCCTACCAACTCCTATTTTTGAAAAGTATGTGAAAAGTAAATTTTTATCCTGCTTTAAGCTTAGTTTTCGATAGAATTTATTATTATTTTTTATTATCTGCAAAACTATTTATCTTATTTTGGGATAGCCGCGCTATCTTCTTGGTCTTCTTTAATTGAGAGTTATCGATAGGTGGGGTCGTTATATATACACACATGCATGTGTATAATCAGGTGTTGATGTTGGTAAGGAATAGAGTGGTTGATAAATTCATGTCCTCCCCAATGAAGGGACCCAAGCTTGAACCATCAGATAAGGATAAGGGGGAAGGGAGAAATTTTTCTTAATCTCATACATACATACATATACATACGCATATAAAGGTATTCTCAAGCGTATTTACTAGAAGAAAACAAACATTCAATCGGGTTTTCAGAAAAGATTTTTGTAACCCCACTCACTTCTCCTCTGAAATCCCATACCCCATTAACAAATCTTTAACAATTGCTTCTTTTTAATTTTGTTCATCTTCCATGCTCGTTTACTTACTCTATTAAAATGTGATGTTTTTCTTTCATATTTTGAAATCATTCATCCTCATGTTCCAGTAAAATAAACTAATAATTGGTTATGCTATTGCATGAGGTCGGGATTTCGTCAAATCAAACCATACTCGTGTTTTTCCAAACCCAAACCGAACTTAGCTTGTAAACTGGTAGGGTTGGTTTGGGTATGGCACTGCCCCTAACTGATTGAGCTAACTAGTTGAGCGGGTAAATGTACGGGTATGTGTTCGCTTTGTCCAAAATTAGCACTATACATATACCGATCTAACCGTTGAGTGTACGAACCCATACATGATGTCTCTTTTTTCTGCTCGTCTTGTCGCTAGTCTCCCCATAAATTTCACCACCTCGCCTCTCGTGTCCTCATCCTAGCAAGATGATGTCGGTGTGGTAGAAAATGCAACAAGTTTATTGTAGCAAGAATTCGTTGATGCTCTTGAGAGTGACAGCCACCGTGTTGCATGGACTTCACATTGTATCAAAAATGCAAACGGAGCCATTTAAGGCAATAAGAAATGAGGAACACCCGAACATGATTTAACATAATGTGCATTGTGTAAATGTGACGGCTGTGTGACTGCATTAAGTTTACTGGGTTTTTACAGCGTTACTGATGTTGGTTACCTACAGTTGTTAGATCTGAATACTAAAACCTACACCAATACATTCTTATATAAACTATTTGTTAACGAATGTTTTAGTTATCGGGAATACAGGTATACATGGTATGGATAAACATATAATTGTCATCGACCTATTAAGAGACGGATACGAGGGTGCATGGGCTGGCGGTTATATGGTTATAAAAACTTCTAACGGTAACGAATTTAGAGGGTGTGGGTTGGCAGACATCTATAGGTATAGCACATCCATTTACAGTCCTAAGTTGACATTATCCAACTTAAAATTGTGTATCCTAAAAAAAATCAAACTAACCCAACCATGAAGTTTGTCGTAAAGACTCAGACCTTATATATATTTCACCACTTTAGTTTCCCCTAGATTTTACTCAAGCCAGTGAGAAAACTAAATGAACTTTCAGTTACCAAAATCCTAAAGATACAAACTAGATACATTAGATTTAAGTTTTGCCATGGGCGATGACCAAAATCCACCAATACCCAATGTGGTGGCGTATTGAACGGCCAGAGCTGTTTGGTTCGTACGCGTGGTGTGGTGGGAAACGGAGAGGGCAGAGTTAACAAAGGTGAGAGATAAAGATGAGACAATGTCTTGTGCGGTCAGATGTTTCTACTCTTTTTTCTTCTCCAAAAAAAATCCAATAAACATAAAAAATAAAAACAATAAGCCTCCATTTAGTATATGTATTATTTGCTTCTTCTTTTTTTACATTTTAGTGTATGTTATCTAATCTTATTCTTTGATCTATTGTGCCACTAGGATGTAAGCAGTTTAATTATGTGTCACAGAATCAGTAGGGTATGGGTTTATATGCTAATGGGTGGTTTAGACAACGTTTTTTTCACTTCTAGTAGTTTTAGTTAATTCAAGGCCCAACCGATAGGAAAATCATGATCAAATTTAAATTGGTAGAAAATGAATCGATCTAAATTTGACCAAAAAGCGTCAACTTTGACATAAAATATGGAAAATGGTCAAAATCCAATCCAAATGATTGAATCCATATAAATATATGTTATTAACTGACATTATTGTATTTAATTTTAGTAAGAAGATTATAAATATACATATAATCATACTGTAAACATATATTATTAGATATCAATCTTTTTATACATATAACTTAATCTTGTTAATACATGCATATAATTGTATCAAAAAGTCATATCAACTAAAATAATATTTGATACCCAATGTTACATTTCAAATTTACAGTTAAATATAAATTTGCATCAAATTTTGTTTGAGAGTTTGGATACAGTTATAAATTAAACAGTATATACGAGAAAAATGGACCACATTAGATAGAAGTAATCATTTAATAATGGTGCACGTGATAATAGAAATTTTGAAATTTTTTTATATGAAGAATAGCAACAATATGATGAGGACAAATTTTAAAAATGGAAACTAGCCATAACACTTTCGATTGCAATAACAATTAGAAGGAATGGTTAGGATTTAGGAAATGTGAGGCGGATTAAAAAGATTTTAAGAAACATGAGTGGTTCTTGGGAGTTAAATACACTTTTCATAAAGGAGTAGAGCATATCATAAACAACCAATCATAAAAGAACATAAACTATGGTCAAACATTGATACCGAGAGCCAAACAAGGTATGTCAATTAGAAAACTACAATGAGCAACATCTAATATGAGGTACAACATCCAAAACAAAAGGAGTCCAAAACCTTGACATAAGAAGAAAAATGAATAACCATCATATAGACCAAACAACTTCTATTTTGCCACTCCTTTAGGCATCCAATCATACATTTCAAACGGAGGTCAACTAAAACCACCGAATATTGGGATCGTGGATAAGAAAGCATCACTAGATGTGAAAATACATGTCTAGCAAAAAAGAGCAATCTAAAACATTATATAAGAAGTACAACATATTGAGGAAAAAATAGATAGTTAATCGGGTGTAGATGGGCCAATGGATCAACACAAGGGCACCGATGATATGGCTTACATTTTATATCTGAAAATTATCGTCACTTTCTAACACTTAATCCTGGGATTTAGTTGAAATTTGGGATAATAGTGGGAATTAATCCTACAAACTAAAATTCATATATTATAATTCTAGTGTCCTGCAACTGAGTATGATGATAGATAAAACTTCAAATTCAGTTCAAGAGACTACAATCACATTATTGAATCAGGTGAAGATGGCCGACAGATCAACACAAGGGCCACCAATAGAGTGACGCATGCTTTATCCCTAAAATACACTTCTCCCAAGGTTTGGGTAATCATTTGGGCAATAGCTATGAGTTAATAGCCTAGATTGTAGGTTTTTTTAATCTGCTGCAATAGAACCATTAATAAAGTCGATTATTCCTTTTGGTGGATAAAAACTTCGTGCTCCTCGTTTTCCTGCATATATAGCAAGAAGCAATCAAGATCCACAGCCTGGAAAGCTGGCAGTGAACTGTACATCATAAAACTTTGCACACAAACAGGTATACATTTAACAATGAACGACAAAAATTAAAGCCACACAAAGTCCCACAACTTTTGGTTAGATAGATATGCATGATGGACAATTGTTCCTAAAACAAACCAGGACAAGGCCCGATTGACTCTGAAATCAATCATAATTCCCTTGTTTTTTTTAATATTAGGATCAGTCTCCACGACGAGATTCCGGATAAATAACTACACAACACATGGACCAAGACCAAGAATCCACGGTGGACCAGTTTTCAGCATGGACGATAAACAGGCACCTTAGATTTGCAGTTTTTTTTCTTGATTATTAAGCCCCCAAAATGAATTTTAACCGTTTTTTTTTAGTCCTTTCTTGCTTATCACAGAATAAAAACCAACCATAGGGAAAGAAACAACAGGGTAGGAAAAAGAGGGGGGTCTTTGTAGCCCAACAACATACGTATTCTACCCCTACTCTCTTCCTGTATAGTGAGAAACTATTTTGTAGCTAATTAATTAACATTCCCATCCCCCTCTGTTTATATTTTTGTGTGTGTGTGTGTGAGAGAGAGAGAGAAGGGTGGGGTGTGGACACGGCTGCAGCGGTATTTATCTGCCAAACCAAACATCAATATCGTAAAAAGAGCTGAACTGAGAACAAGGACACGAAAAGTTCACAGAAGCGACATTGATCCATCCCCCACGCCACACCATCTTATAGCATGCAGCCCCATGTGACGTTGCCACCATCTCCCAAAAAGTACTCTCCCCACTCTCCAGCTCGACAAACATATTAATCATCCAGCATCTTTCACCACCACCACCTTCTTCCTTGTAAATCACTCCGCCTCCAGACCTCCAACATAACACATCCCCCACACCATCTTATAGCATGGAGCACCATGTGACATTGCCACAACCACACTTTTAGAAGTGCCCCCAACCATCTCCCAAAAGTACTCTCTCCACTCTCCAGCTCGACAAACATATTAATCATCCAACACCTTTCACCACCACCACCTTCTTCCTTGTAAATCACTCCACCTCCAGACCTCCAGCATCACACATCCCTCCCAATATCCTCCTCTCCTCCTTCATTCTCACCCCACCACCACAGCTATCCCAACCAGCATCAAAGCAACCACTACCAGCCACCTTCTATCCTCACCTTGTGGCAACACACCACCACCTCCACGCCAGCACCACAACCAGAAAAACACAGTAGCCTGCAAATCACTCCACCTCCTCGCCATCAACATTGCACATCCCTCCCAATATCCTCCTCTTTCATTCTCTCCCCACCACCACAGCTACCTCCATACAAACTCAATTCACCCAACCCACAATAGCTTCACAACCCTTCCCTCTTCACCCAATCTGTAACCACTCCTCACCTTGTGTCAACACACCTCTCTACCTCCTCCACACCAGCACCACAACCAGAAAAACACAGTAGCCTGCACATCACTCCACCTCCTCGCCACCAACATTGCACATCCTCCCAATATTCTCCTCTTTCATTCTCTCCCCACCACCACAGCTATACCTCCATACAGACACAATCCACCCAACCCACAATAGCTTTACTACCCTTCCCTCTTCACCCAATCCGTAACCTCCATGCTGTAGGAAACAACAGCTACTACACCATCCAGCACCAATAGCTGCAACCACAACACATGTAAAGATCTCTAACACAACATAACACAGATTGTACCCTCAAGCTCTCCTCCCTTCCTACACAGCAGTTTGCTTGCACATCACTCCATATCCTCGGCACCAGCATCACACATCCCTCCCAATATGCTCCTGTCCTCTTTCATTCTCTCCCCACCACCACAGCTATCCCAAGCAGCATCCAAACAACCACTACCACCCACCTTCTACCCTCCTCACCTTGTGACAGCAACACTCCACCTCCTCCACACCAACACCACAACTAGAGCAAAACAACAGCCTGCAGACCACTCCACCTCCTCGCCACCAGAATCGTACAATCCTACCTCTCTCCACCACCACAGCTACCTCCATACACACCCAATCACCCAACCCACAATAGCTTCACTGCCCTTCCCTCGACACCCAATCCATAACCTCCATGCTGCAGAAAGCAACCATGAAACCTGCAAAGATCTTGTATGCAACATAACACAGGATTGTATCCTCAAACTCTCCTCCCTACACACAAGGAAGAAAATGTCCGATTTCGATGTAGTTTCGGTGGCCACAAAAAAAATTATGGAAATTTCGACAGAAAAATTAACAAATTGATTTATGAAATTTTACCAGAAGTATCTACCATAGCAGACCTACTCAAATATGAAATAATATTTCATATTGTATATGTGGAGGTGGGGTCTCTACATTTGTGAGTGAAGGATCCTAACTATTTTGATGGAGATTTCATGGAAATTTTGATGTCAATTTTCAATGGTGAATCCGATGAATAAAGTCATGATAGTTTGCAAGCACAATATATAGACTTAAAGAGACATAACAATGCAAAAAAATATGCTCTAGATAGTCCATAACTCCAGACAGTACATTAAAAAGAAAGCAAAAATTCAATGGTCAGTGGGTTTCGACAATGAATTTCGATTTCTAATGGTGGAAATAATTGTTGAAATTTCCACAATTTTGCCAAAACTTTAAACTATGCCTACATAACTGCACTTGTTGCTCTCACCCCTATGGTTTTGTAGGTAAATTCGGCATCATCATCAACCCCATCACTACCACCACAACTGAAGGGCAAAACAACAAGCTTCTCCACTATCAATACAGTCATGGGGCAACACGACCAGCCAAAAAGCTTCTCCCCTCCCCCTCACACACACACCAACATCACTAGCTAAAAAGGTTCTCCCTTTGACCCCTCGAAATCAAATAGCCAGCTCGAAATGCAAAAGTAGCCTCACAGAGAGAATAAGCATTGGCCCAACGTGTTATGGATGAGGCCTACCCTTCACCCACAAGGGCCCCCCACAAGTTGGCTCAGATAGCCCAATACCCTAATTGGTACCGACGCTCTGCATGCAACCCCCCAACACTAAAATGTCGACTCTCATTGCATATATTTGTAAAATGAAGGAGGGCAGGGGAAGGAGGAGAAGCACGGGGAAGAAAGAGTACATGCTCAAGCACATCGATGATAGGTGCAATGACGGATCTCGAGACTAGGCGAAACCACCGGCAACATATCTCCAATAAGCAGTGGATGTTATCAGCAACGCCACCAGTCTGTCACAACATCAGAAACCCCAGTGAGCTTTGGCGGCAAAAGGAAGGGTGTTAATGGTGAAGAAGAGACTATGGGGAAGGAAACAAGATGTAGTCGAGATGGGAGTGTCTCGGGTGAAACCTTGGTGAACCTAAATAGAGATTCAACTCATGGAAGGAGGAGAGATGCATGCGAATGAGGAGTGGCAATGGAGGAAGGAGAGGAGATGGCCACAGAAGGAGATGGTCGAGAGAGGAGAAGAGAGGGATCAGTAGAGAAGCGATGCTATGAAGGAATCAGTGGTGTAACCCTCGACTCTGGGTATTCCAAATCACACCAATTAAGGCGTAATTTGACATTAATCTCAAAAATCTTGTGCACG
This sequence comes from Alisma plantago-aquatica, assembly GCA_963693085.1. Taxonomy (NCBI): domain Eukaryota; kingdom Viridiplantae; phylum Streptophyta; class Magnoliopsida; order Alismatales; family Alismataceae; genus Alisma; species Alisma plantago-aquatica. The sequence continues at coordinate 1,000,528,728 of OY856412.1, forward strand.
CAGTTTTCAAGCTTTTCCATTTAATAGTAAATTATTACATAACCTGTAACGATGATGAGCAACAAATAGTTTAATTGAGAGTTATCGAGAGGTGGGGTTGTTATATATACACACATGCATGTGTATATCAGGTGTTGATTTTGGTAAGGAATAGAGTAGTTGACAAGTTCATGTCCCCCCCAATGAAGGGACCCAAGCTTGAACCATCACATAAGGGTAAGGGGGAAGGGAGAAATTTTTCTCAATCTCATACATACATACATATACATACGCATATAAAGGTATTCTCAAGCGTATTTACTAGAAGAAAATAAACATTCAACCGGGTTTTCAGAAAAGATTTTTGTAACTCCCACTCACTTCTCCTCTAAAATCCCATACCCCATTAACAAATCTTAACAATTGGTTCTTTTTAACTTTGTTCATCTTCCATGCTCGTTTACTTTCTCTATTAAAATGTGATGTTTTTCTTTCATATATTGAAATCATTCATCCTCATGTTCCAGTAAAATAAATAATAATTGGTTATGCTATTGCATGAGGTCGGGATTTCGTCAAATCAAACCATACTGTGTTTTTCCAAACCCAAACCGAACTTAGCTTGTTTAGTGGTAGGGTTGGTTTGGGTATGGCATTGCCCCTAACTGATTGAGCTAACTAGTTGAGCGGGTAAATGTACGGGTATGTGTTCGCTTTGTCCAAAATTAGCACTATACATATACCGATCTAACCGCTGAGTGTACGGACCCATACATGATGTTTCTTTTTTCTGCTCATCTTGTCGCTAGTCTCCCCATAAATTTCACCACCTCGCCTCTCGTGTCCTCATCCTAGCAAGATGATGTCGGTGTGGTAGAAAACGCAACAAGTTTATTGTAGCAAGAATTCATTGATGCTCTTGAGAGTGACAGCCACCGTATTGTCTGGACTTCACATTGTATCAAAAATGCAAACGGAGCCATTGAAGGCAATAAGAAATGAGGAACACCCGAACAAGATTTAACATAATGTGCATTGTGTAAATGTGATGGCTGTGTGACTGCATGAAGTTTACTGGGTTTTTACAGCGTTACTGATGTAGGTTACCTACAGTTGTTAGATCTGAATACTAAAACCTACACCAATACATTCTTATATAAACTATTTGTTAACGAATGTTAGTTATCGGGAATACAGGTATACATGGTATGGATAAACATATAATTGTCATCGACCTATTAAGAGACGGATACGAGGGTGCATGGGCTGGCGGTTATATAGTTATAAAAACTTCTAACGGTAACGAATTTAGAGGGTGTGGGTTGGCAGACATCTAGGTATAGCACATCCATTTACAGTCCTAAGTTGACATTATCCAACTTAAAATTGTGTATCGTAAAAAAAATCAAACTAACCCAACCATGAAGCTTGTCGTAAAGACTCAGACCTTATATATATTTCACCACTTTAGTTTCCCCTAGATTTTACTCAAGCCAGTGAAAAAACTAAATGAACTTTCAGTTACCAAAATCCTAAAGATACAAACTAGATACATTAGATTTAAGTTTTGCCATGGGCGATGATTAAAATCCACCAATACCCAATGAGGTGGCGTATTGAATGGCCAGAGCTGTTTGGTTCATACGCGTGGTGTGGTGGGAAACGGAGAGGGCAGAGTTAACAAAGGTGAGAGATAAAGATGAGACAATGTCGTGTGCGGTCTGATGTTTCTACTTGTTTTTTTTTCTCCAAAAAAAATCCAATAAACATAAAAAATAAAAACAATAAGCCTCCATTAACATATGTATTCTTTGCCCTTTTTTTTACATTTTAGTGTATGTTATCTAGTCTTATTCTTTGATCTATTGTGCCACTAGGATGTAAGCAGTTTAATTATGTGTCACAGAATCAGTAGGGTATGGGTTTATAAGCTCACGGGTGGTTTAGACAACGTTTTTTCCACTTCTAGTAGTTTTAGTTAAGTCAAGGCCCAACCAACAGGAAAATCATGATCAAATTTAAATTGGTAGAAAATGAATCGATCTAAATTTGACCAAAAAGCGCCAACTTTGACATAAAATATGAAAAATGGTCAAAATTCAATACAAATGATTGAATCCATATAAATATATGTTATTAACTGACATTATTGTATTTAATTTTAGTAAGAAGATTATAAATATACATATAATCATCTTGTAAACATATATTATTAGATATTTATCTTTTCATACATATAACTTAATCTTGTTAATACATGCATATAATTGTATCAAAAAGTCATATCAACTAAAATAATATTTGATACGCAATGTTACAGTTCAAATTAACTGTTAAATATAAATTTGCATCAAAACTTTGTTTGAGAGTTTGGATACAGTTATAAATTAAACAGTATCAAGATATACGAGAAAAACGGACCACATTAGATAGAAGTAATGATTTAATAATGTTGCACGTGATAATAGAAATTTTGAAATTTTTTTATATGAAGAATAGCAACAATATGATGACGACAAATTTTAAAAATGGAAACTAGCCATAACACTTTTGATTGCAATAACAATTAGAAGGAATGGTTAGGATTTAGGAAATGTGAGGCGGATTAAAAAGATTTTAAGAAACATGAGTGGTTCTTGGGAGTTAAATACACTTTTCATAAAGGAGTAGAGCATATCATAAACAACCAATCGTAAAAGAATTATGGTCAAACATTGATACCGAGAGCCAAACAAGGTATGACAATTAGAAAACTACAATGAGCAACATCTAATATGAGGTACAACATCCAAAACAAAAGGAGTCCAAAACATTGACATTAGAAGAAAAATGAATAACCATCATATAGACCAAACAACTTCTATTTTGCCACTCCTTTAGGCATCCAATCATACATTTCAAACGGAGCTCAACTATAACACCCAAATATTGGGATCGTGGATAAGCAAGCATCACTAGATGTGAAAATACATGTCTAGCAAAAAAGAGTAATAAAAAACATTATATAAGAAGTACAACATATTGAGGAAAAAATAGATAGTTAATCAGGTGTAGATGGGCCAATGGATCAACACAAGGGCAACGATGATATGGCTTACATTTTATACTTGAAAATTATCGTCAGTTTCTGACACTTCATCCTGGAATTTAGTTGAAATTTTGGACAATAGTGGGAATTAATCCTACAAACTAAAATTCATATATTATAATTCTAGTGTCCTGCAACCGAGTATTATTGAATCAGGTGAAGATAAAACTTCAAATTCAGTTCAATAGACTACAATCACATTATTGAATCAGGTGAAGATGGCCGACAGATCAACACAAGGGCCACCAATAGAGTGATGCATGCTTTATCCCCAAAATACACTTCTCCCAAGGTTTGGGTAATCATTTGGGCAACAGCTATGAGTTATATAATATCAGAAACGGGTAATTGTTTCTTCAAAAAAGTTAATAGCCTATATTGTAGGTTTTTTTAATCTGCTGCAATAGAACCATTAATAAAGTCCATTATTCCTTTTGGTGGACAAAAACTCTGTGCCCCTTGTTTTCCTGCATATATAGCAAGAAGCAATCAAGATCCACAACCTGGAAAGCTGGCAGTGAACTGTACATCATAAAACTTTGCACACTAACAGGTATACATTTAACAATGAACGACAAAAATTAAAGCCACACAAAGTCCCTCAACTTTTGGTTAGATAGATATGCATGATAGACAATTGTTCCTAAAACAAACCAGGACAAGGCCCGATTGACTCTGAAATCAATCATAATTCCCTTTTTTTTTTAATATTAGGATCAATCTCCACAACGAGCTTCTGGATATATAACTACACAACACATGAACCAAGACCAAGAATCCACGGTGGACCAGTTTTCACCATGGATGATAAACAGGCACCTTAGATTTACAGTTTTTTTTTCTCTTGATAATTAAGCCCCCAAAACGAATTTTAACTGTTTGTTTTGAGTCCTTTCTTGCTTATCACAGAATAACAGCCAACCATAGGGAAAGAAACAATAGGGTAGGAAAAAAAGGGGGGTCTTTGTAGCCCAACAACATACATATTCTACCCCTACTCTATCCCTGCATAGTGAGAAACTGTTTTGTAGATAATTAATTAACATTCCCATCCCCCTCTATTTATATTTTTTTTTTGTGTGAGAGAGAGAGAAGGGGGGGGGGTGTGGAAACGACTGCAGCTATATTTATCCGCCAAACCAAACATCAATACCGTAAAAAGAGCTGAACCGAGAGCAAGGACATGAAAAGTTCACAGAAGTGACATTGTTCCATCCCCCACGCCACACCATCTTATAGCATGCAGCACCATGTGACGTTGCCACCATCTCCCAAAAAGTACTCTCCCCACTCTCCAGCTCGACAAACATATAAATCATCCAGCACCTTTCACCACCACCACCTTCTTCCTTGTAAATCACTCCACCTCCAGACCTCCAGCATCACACATCCCTCCACACCATCTTATAGCATGCAGCACCATGTGACGTTGCCACCAACCACACCTTTACAGGTTCCCCCCAACCATCTCCCAAAAGTACTCTCTCCGCTCTCCAGCTCGGCAAACATATTAATCATCCAGCACCTTTCACCACCACCACCTCCAGACCTCCAGCATCACACATCCCTCCCAATATCCTCCTCTCCTCCTTCATTCTCACCCCACCACCACAACTATCCCAACCAGCATCAAAGCAACCACTACCTGCCACCTTCTATCCTCCTCACCTTGTGGCAACACACCACACCACCACCTCCACACCAGCACCACAACTAGAAAAACACAGTAGACTGCAAATCACTCCACCTCCTCGCCATCAACAATGCACATCCCTCCCAATATCCTCCTCTTTCATTCTCTCCCCACCACCACAGCTACCTCCATACAAACCCAATTCACCCAACCCACAATAGCTTCACAACCCTTCCCTCTTCACCCAATCCATAACCACTCCTCACCTTGTGTCAACACAACTCTCCACCTCCTCCACACCAGCACCACAACCAGAAAAAAACAGTAGCCTACACATCACTCCATCTCCTCGCCACCAACATTGCACATCCTCCCAATATCCTCCTCTTTCATTCTCTCCCCACCACCACAACTATACCTCCATACAGACACAATCCACCCAACCCACAATAGCTTTACTACCCTTCCCTCTTCACCCAATCTGTAACCTCCATGCTGTAGGAAACAACAGCTACTACACCATCCAACACCAATAGCTGCAACCACAACACATGCAAAGATCTCTAACGCAACATAACATAGATTGTATCCTCGAGCTCTCTTCCCTTCCTACACAGTAGTTTGCTTGCACATCACTCCATCTCCTCGGCACCAGCATCACGCATCCCTCCCAATATGCTCCTCTCCTCTTTCATTCTCTCCCCACCACCACAGCTATCCCAAGCAGCATCCAAACAACCACTACCACCCACCTTCTATCCTCCTCACCTTGTGACAACACCACTCCACCTCCTCCACACCAGGACCACAACCAGAGAAAAACAACAGCCTGCACACCACTCCACCTCCTCGCCACCAACATCGTACAATCCTACCTCTCTCCACCACCACAACTACCTCCATACATACCCAATCACCCAACCCACAATAGCTTCACTGCCCTTCCCTCGACACCCAATCCATAACCTCCATGCTGCAGGAAGCAACCATGAAACCTGCAAAGATCTTGTATCCAACATAACACAAGATTGTATCCTCAAACTCTCCTCCCTACACACAAGGAAGAAAATGTCCGATTTCGATGTAGTTTCGGTGGCCACAAAAAAAATTATGGAAATTTCGACGGAAATTTTGACAAATGCCTTCCTGACATTTCGACAGCAAAATCAACAAATAGATTTATGAAATTTTACCATAAGTATCTACCATAGCATACCTACTCAAATATGCAATAATATTTCATATTGTATATGTGGAGGTGGGGTCTCTACATTTGTGAGTGAAGGGTGCTAACTATTTTAATGAAGATTTCATGGAAATTTTGATGTCAATTTTCAATGGTGAAATCGATGAATAAAGTCATGATAGTTTGCAAACATAAAATATAGACTTAAAGAGACATAACAATGCAAAAAAAATATGCTATAGATAGTCCATAACTCCAGACAGTACATTAAAAAGAAAGCAAAAATTTAATGGTCAGTGGGTTTTGACAGTGAATTTCGATGTCTAATGGTGGAAATAATTGTTGAAATTTCCACAATTTTGCCAAAACTTTAAACTATGCCTACATAACAACACTTGTTTCTCTCACCCCTATGGTTTTGTAGGTAAATTCGGCATCATCATCAGCCCCATCACTACCACCACAATTGAAGGGCATGACAACAGGCTTCTCCACTATCCACACAGTCACGGGGTAACACGACCAGCCAAAAAGCTTCTCCCCTCCCCCTCACACACTCATACCAACATCACTAGCTAACAAGGTTCTCCCTTTGACTCCTCGAAATTAAACAGCCATCTCGAAATGCAAAAGCAGCCTCACACAGAGAATAAGCATTGGCCCAACGTGTTATGGATGAGGCCTACCCTTCACCCACAAGGCCCCCTCACAAGTTGGCTCAGATGCCCAATACCCAAATTGGTACCGACGCTCTGCATGCAACCCCCCAACACTAAAACGACGACTCTCATTGCATATATTTGGATGATGAAGGAGGGCAGGGGAAGGAGGAGAAGCACGGGGAAGAAAGTGTACATGCTCAAGCACATCGATGATAGGTACAATGACGGATATCGAAACTAGGCGAAACCACCGACAACATATCTCCAATAAGAAGTGGATGTTATCAGCAATGCCACCAGTCTGTCACAACATGAGGAACCCCAGTGAGCTTTGGCGGCAAAAGGAAGGGTATGAATGGTGGAGAAGAGACTATGGGGAAGGAAATAAGATGTAGTCGAGATGGGAGTGTCTCAGGTGAAACCCTGGTGAACCTAAATAGAGATTCAACTCATGGAAGGAGGAGAGATGGATGCGAATGAGGAGTGGCAGTGGAGGAAGGAGAGGAGATGGCCAGAGAAGGAGATGGTCGAGAGAGGAGAAGAGAGGGATCATTAGAGAAGTGATGCTATGGGAGAATCAGTGGTGGAACCCTCGACTCTGGGTATTCCAAATCACACCAATTAAGGCGTAATTTGACATTAATCTCAAAAATCTTATGCACGCAGTTTTCAAGCTTTTCCATTTTATAGTAAATTATTACATAACATGTAACAACGATGAGCAACAAATAGTTTAACCTATAACAATGATGCACAACAAATAATTTTGGATGTTTAGAATAAACAAACTAGACTTAATTTTACACTAATTGTGAATGTATTCCCTAAAAGATTAATATGGATCCCCATCTCTAGAACATAGCAAAAGGGTGCATTGGATATGTTATAATTATGTGATAGAATGTTATTAACTGAACGCAGCCTATTGGTATCAACAATTTGCAATAGGTTCCTTTCACTTTGATTTATTTGGGTATCGGTCTAATATACTTCAAACCTAAACCCACTCCATGCAACTCCCAAATATCATCTCTATAGTTGAAAACATTTGGGCCTGGCTCTGAACATCTCTCCTTAATGTTGGACTAACTTCTGTTTCAAACATGTTTATTCGTGGTTGATTCATAAATTTTTCAAGTTACTCCCCTTCTAAAAATTCATTTCGAATTTGCTTGTTCCATGTTCGGAGCCTAAGGCCTTGTTTGATTTGGGAATGGGTTTGGATTAGGTTGTCTTGTTGTGCAACATCTGCCTAATCTGGCTCAGGTTAGGTTGAATTGGTGTTTGGTTGGCAATGGGATAACGACCTCCATTTTGGATTCGATAACCCCAAAACCCAGACCAATCGTTCTAGTTATGGGCGGGATTTGTAATCTCAATCCGGTTTAGCCCTTGTCTCATTCACCTCTCTCCTCATAACCACTCTCTCACGAACGAAACTCCAAACTCCCCTCTATGCCTTTGTCACTCACGACTGCTTCTGTTGCAGTAGATCGCTCAACACCTACCCGAGGAAGACGAAAGCAAGTAGCAGCAATTGCACTGCTATGGCTAGCTGCATAAGCAACTGTTTGGCTAGTTGCAGAAGCAATTATTCACTATACATGCTCTTTCCCGACAGAGAGTTCCCAGTTCTAGGGTTTCTAACTCGTCCTCCTCTGTGAGATGCAATTGTATCACAGGTGGAACAACTCCTCATGTTGTACATGCGCTTGGACGGCACCTAGGCATGCCTGAGTGTCCTGGGTGTCCACCCAGCCTTCCAGAGTCAAGTGCCCAGCCCACTTGGGCTTCTAGGCGGACTTCCTAGGCGTTTAATGGGCCTAAATTGATAGGTTGTGATATTACAAAAAAAAATTGTTGCCCTACTTAATCCCCTACGCAACCGCTCACGTATTCTCCTAACGCATACGCCAGCCAACCTTGCGTTGGAGCAAGGAGCAGCAGCCAGCAACAAGCCACACCTTCCTCCTCCCCCGCCTTGGAGCGGGAGCAACAATAGTTGGGCGTCAAGCTGAGTTATTTCTTTTGTTCTTTGATTTCCTTTTTGAATACCTCGTCTTCCTCCTCTCCCACCTCATCTTCTTCCTTCCTCTCTTCTTCCTCCTCTGCTTCTTGTTCCTCTTCGTCCCCGATATTTTTTTGATGTTCAATTCTTCTTCTTTGTTGTCGCCTACCTCTTTCTCGTCTCGAGCCTCCTCTACTTCCTCCTCCCCTTTCTTTTTTCTTGTCCCCTATTGCTAATGTTGCAGACTGCATTTATTGTCGACGTCCCCCTCTCCCCCATGCTTTTGACCACAGTTGCCTATCTTATAGATCCACCTAGACAAATTTTAACTGTTTGTTTTGAGTCATTTCTTGCTTATCACTCAATAACAACCAACCCTAGGGAAAGAAAAAATCACGATAGGAAAAGGAGGGTGTTTTAGTAAGCCCAACAACATACATATTCTACCCCTACTCTACATGCATAGTGAGAAACTGTTTGGTAGCTATGTAATTAACACCCTCTATGGTTTTGTTGGTAAATCCAAGCATTATCATCAGCCCACCACTACCACACAACTCGAGGGCGACATGCTTCTCCCCTCCCCCCTCACAACATACACCAACAGACCAATACGACCAATCAACAAGCTTCCCCTCCTCACACACTCGCACACAAACACCACCAGCCAGCAAGATTCTCCCTTCGACCCCTTGAAATTAAATAGCCAACTCAAAATACAAACATAGCCTCAAACACAGAATAAACCTTGACCCATCTCTGATAACCAAAATCAGAAACCAACGCACTCCATAATGATGGCCCACAACCTCTTGAGGCTTGAATCCTTTGTTCTCTATGACAACAACAACGTCCCTATCAAGTGTACCATGGATGATGGCCTACTCTTCATCCACAAGGCCCCTCATTGGTTGGCTCGGATAACCCAATACCCTAATTGGTACCCAAGCCCTGCACACAACCCCTCAACACCACAACAACGACTGTCATTGCACATATTTGGAGGATGAAGGAGGGAGAGGATGGAGAAGCACGGGGAAGAAACAGAACATGCTCAAGCACATCGATGATAGCTGCAATGACAGATCTGGAGAGTGGCAAAACCACCGATGGGAGATCTTTTATAAGTGGCAGATGCGATCAGCAGCACTACCAGTCTACCACATCATCAGGAACCCCAGTGAGCTTTGGTGGCAGAAGGAAGGTCGTTGATGGTGGACTAAAGACAATGGCATAGAATTAAATGCCTGATTTTGATGTCGTGTCTGATGGCCCAAAAACAGACATTTTTCAAAATTTTGCACTAAATTTTGATATTTATGGCCCTAACAATTTTGACGACCAAATAAGCGAATTAAATCATGAAAATTTACCAGGATGATCTAAATGCCAAGATCTACTCAAATATGCAATAATATTTCATATTGGATATGTGGGGGTCTCCCACATTTGTAAGTGAAGGAAGCTGAACAATTTCGATAGAATTTCTATTGGATATGTGGGGGTCTCAAATATGCAATAATATTTCATATGGGATATGTGGGGGTCTCCAATATGCATTATTTTTAAGTCATTTTATGTATAAATATGTGTAATAATAATAAATTTATTGTAGAATTGCAGACTTAATACTATTATTCATAGATCCACAAGTTTGTTTGTAGTTCATGTGATTTTCGAAAGAGAATCGCCAAAATACCTAACATGTAGTAGCAGCACTTAGAACTTTGTTATTTTTCATAGTATCTCTTCACATTTTTTACAAGAGTGTAAACATAGAAAGAGGTATACATGGGCTAGAGATAGGGGAATGTACCTTAGAATCAAAGAAAATAGCCTCTATCAGCAAAAGATACAGAGAGAATTGCCAAAATACCTAACATGTAGTGGAAGCAGTCTTAGGAACAAATATCTTGAAATTTCTATCGAAATTTTGTGCCATTTCACGAAATTATGGCCCAAACTGGGTGAAATTTGCACTGTTTTGCGAAATTTCACAACTAAGTGTGAAATGACTCCCCATTCTCTGCGTACATACATTTCGATGTCCGATTGCAAAAAAACAAAATTTCAAGCGAAATTTCGCAATTTCGATCGAAATTTTGTTCCATGGACAATGGGGAAGGAGACAAGATGGAGGGTATCATGTGAAAATCCTAGCAAGCCTATGAGATAATAAATAGTTCTATCATTAAGATAATGAATACAAGAATAGACCCTCTCCTTATATAGGATAGGAGTCACAAACGACAGAGTTCACCAATATGGGATAAAAGACAAGATACTAAAGTCAAAAAATATATAACATAAAAATATATATTAACATTCCCGCTCAAGAAAGAGCATGGATATAAAGCATGCCCAGCTCGTCACCATAATGATGAATCTTGTCTTTGGCAGTGGTTTTGTAAACATGTCAGCTAGTTGATCCTCAGTTCTGATGTATGGAGAAGATATGCACCTAGATCGAATAGAATTCTGAGTGAAGTAACAGTCTCCTTCAATGTGTTTGGTACACTCATGGAATGCATGATTACTAGCAATGAAAATAGATGCCTTATTATCATAGTACATAGGCATGGGTTCAGAATCACAGACCCCAAACTCCTTTAATAAGCCTTGAACCCACATGAGCTTGCAGGTCATATGAACCGTGGCTTCATACTCAGACTCAGCATTGGATCTAGCCACAAACGTTTGCTTCTTACTTCTCCAAGTGACAAGGTTATCACTTACAAAGGTGCAGTAACCTGAAGTAGATTTGCAATCAATCATGTTGTCGGCATAGTCAGAGTTACAAAAACCAATAATCTTAAAATACCCTTTTCAAGAGAGCTTCTTAAGCATTTGAGAATGTGGCACACAACATCTTAATGAAATTATGAAGGAATATCAAAAAACATGTTGACAAGTCCAATAGCTGATATAAGTCTACTCGAGTAACAGTCTAGTAACTAGCTTCCTAACAAGTCTTCTATATGACTGGCTTGGCACCCAACATGCCAGTTTCATGTAGAAGATCAAAAACATATTTTGCGTTGAGACAAACAAACTCCAAATGAGATAAAAGATACTTCAATTGCCAAAAAATAGGAAAGTTTTCCTAAATCTTTTGTAATAAAGTGATTTCTTAGGTATTCTATGGTATCATGAATACCCTGATGGTCACTTCCAGACAAGTCGATGTCATCCACATGCGTGATCATACTATTCCCACTGTAGTTTTTTTACAAGAATAGAATGATCAAAATGCAAGCATTAAAAGTCAAATTTAGCAAGGATTTGACTTAATGTATCAAACCATGCTCGTGGGCTCTGTTTTAGTCCATAAATAGCTTGCTTAAGGCGGCATACTTTAGAACACCCCCCCTGTCGAGCAACAAATTCAGGAGGTTGCTCAATATACACCTCATACAGATCACCATTTAAGAAAGCATTTTAACGTCAAGTTAAAAAAGAGGACAATTTTTATAGACAACAAAAATAAAAATTGGAACAAAGTTTAGTCGAGCAACATGCGAGAAAGTATCAAAATAATCCACATCACAAGTCTGTGTAGCCCTTAGCAACAAGATAGCGTTAAGGCGCCCAACTGTGCCATCAGGTTGATACCTCACAACAACATTCAACAACAACTTACAGACAAAATATGAGTAGGAGCATCCAATAAGTCTCATATATGTTGTGTATGTAGAGCCTTCATTCCCACTTCCATGTCAAGAGGCCAAGTTGGATGTGTTAGACCTCCAAACACATTTTTTGGTACATAAATAGTGGATAGAGCGGTAGTAGATTTGCAAAACTTAAACTAAGATTAGCATCAGAATAGAAATTGATTGTAGGATGTAAAGTACAAGAATGCACCCCGTTGCAAATGCTGATCAAAGTATCCATGCCAAAGTAAACCAGATTGGTGTCGTGATTTGCCATTAAAGATGGGGGATTGGTTGAGGGAGGGGCCATAGAAGGAGTTGTAGTCTTGTAGAGTCTTTGAGAAACTTGTGAGATGGACATCAAGAACAAAAAGTATTGGAGAGTTTGGCCCAACAAGAATAGGAAGAGGGGTGTCGATGAGGGATCCGTAGACAAAGTCAAACCCATAGTAGAAAAATATAGTGTCCTAAAAAAAACATATGCACTTACATACCATTTCTTAATACTTTGGTCATAACATTTGTACCCCTTCTAGTTGTTGAGTACCCCAAGAAGATACACTTCGTAGGTTTTGGATCAAGTTTGCTTAAGCCAGTTTGAAGATTCTGTACAAAGCAAGTACTGTCGAAAATTCGAGGTGGCACGGATCCAAGGTACAAAACACTATAAGGGACTTGGTTTTTCAAGACGGATGAGGGCATTCTATTGATCAAGAGACAAGCAATGGAGACAGTATCAACCAAAAAAGTCTCAGTGACATGATAGTCAAACATAAGAGTTCTGGCAACATCAAGGAGATGGCAAATTCTTAAGTTCGGCAACACCATTTTGTAGAGTGTAAGACTAGAAGGTTTGATGAATGGAGGTGCCAAGGTTTTCAGAAAAAAGGCTAAGAGACTGTTGCATGAGTTCAAGGGCATTATCTATCTGGAAAAAAAATTATGGGCTTATAAAACTCGGTCTTAATTTCAGCAAAAAAAATAGTTTTAGTGTTAAGAACATGTGCCATGTCTTTAAATAAAAATAACCAAGTAGCCCTATAGAAGACATCGATAAAGGTCATAAGGTTACGAAATCAAGTCACACTTGTAAACAAGGTCCTCATATATTAGCATGAACAATATCAAAAATTGATTTTGAAGATAGTCATTTTCTAGGAAACACGCATTGACTTTGTTTTCCTAACGTGCAAGCTACACACTTAAACAATGTTTTAAATATAGAAGGAATCAAATGTTTGAGTTTGTATTTTGATGGATGCCCCAATCGAGCCACTAAATCCCAAAATAGATGAGGAAAGAAGAGCAAAAACTTATGGAGCATCAAGATAGTATAAGTTGTCTAGTTCCTCATGACCAGAACCAATCATCATCCTTGTGCAGAGATCTTGAAGGATACATCCATCGGGGCCTAACTTAATAGAACACGGAAGTTGTTTGACAGTTGTACAAACAGTGTGAAGATACAGAGGAAAGTAAGGAACATATAATACAAAGCAAGTTGTTTGTAGTTTGAATGTTATTGAGATATATTGCTCTACCTTTATTTACTGATTAAGTCTTTCTCAATGTGTAATTATCATGTAGAATAAGCCTTTTGTATAAAGAAGCCCATTAAGGTTTTCAATTTGCTTCCCCTGTATAGCCTCTTATTTATAGGAGTGAGGTTTTCTCTTTTCCCCTGGTGTGCAGGATACCTAGCTCGGGTACTCCACCAGTCGCTGCCGCCACTCTCTCTCTCTCTCTCTCATTCCCTCCACCTTCTGCTAGTTTCTTCCTTCTTTCTTTGACATTGTTGATCGCGGTAAAGCGGATCTACTCCTCTCTCTAACCCTATCCTCTTCTCAAACAAGAGGATAGGGACATGGTCGACGGTCTTTCCAATGATCTTATGCCCTGAAGACTTCTATTTGGAAAACCGTTTGACAAATCTTTATGGTCATCCATGTCTACCTATTATAGGGCTCTATCCATCTTATTGATATGATTGGGTCTATCAAACATATCGTGCTTCTTCTTGGTGAACCATAGTGTTTGCCATTCATATGAGGTCCTTTTGTAACCTTTTCTACTGGTTTGACGTCGCCCTACACGCGTGTATCCTTGGCAAAATATCTGCTACTGCTGCCAGACAGGTTGTCTCTCTCTAGGCACGCTATGTTTCCTCGGCAAAATACCTAATGTTGTTGCCGGATACACCGTATCTCTTTCTAGACACGTTGTGTTCCTGCTGCAAACTATATGTTGTTGTTGGTAATTACTTCACATGACGTGTCTCCTTATAGACACGACGTGCGGTGTCACTACTTCTAAACACATCTACCAAATTTGCACGTCATGTCATTTTCTTAACACAATGTGTCTTTGCCTCCGAAGACACTTGTCAATTGTGTACACATTGTATCATATTCTTGCCACATCGTGTCCCTACTTCTGGAAACTTCTGTTTGAATGTATGCCCAGAGAGTCAATCATATGATGATTGCAAAGGCATATTATATAAAGGATTTGATTAATAAAGACAAGCTTCCAATTCATTCTGATTCACTCAGTCATGATATAATGAGGAGAAATAATTAATGTGCAAAGAATGACAATTACTCAATGATGTATGTCTTCAACATGGAACAAAATTTTGATCGAAACTGTGAAATTTCGATCGAAATTTCATTTTTTTTTACAACCGAACATCGAAATGCATGTACGTAGGGACTGGTACATAATTTCACAAAACTTTCGCAGCTGCCGTCAAAATTTCACAAAAGTCGGGGTATTTCGGTGCAAAAAGCCCATTTTGGGGCTTGATATCGCGAAATCGCAGCGGGACGGCCCTATTGTTTCGCGAAACAGTGTTCCGCCGGCTGAGTGAAGTGCATTTGTGCTTGTTTAGCAATTTTTTTGAGATCTCTTACTCCCGGAGGCTGCTCTACTTGATTCTAAGGTATGTTACACCTCTCCCTAGCCCATCTACTCCTCCCCCTTGTATCTCTACTCTCTTTCATACCCATCTTAATATATACTCCGAAAATCCTAAATTTCGAAATGGCATTTCTCTTAAAATACTCAAGATCTTAAAGTAAAACTTGTAGATCTAAGAAACTATAGTGTGAAATATGTGTGCATACTTATTTTGAAAATGCAATCAATATATTTCGTATTTATACCAAAAATGGCTAAAAAGGCTTTTTTGTAATGAAAATTTCTTATTTTTTGTATTTTTACACTTATGCAACTCGAAATATATTATAATACTAGACAAATACAATATATGTTAACTAATTTCAGACTTTTCAATATTGTAACTTCATTTTTTATTTCTATACCAATTTAAATATTAATTGCAGACCTTTAATTTTTTTTTGTATTTTTACACTTATAAAACACAATTGTATTATAATACTAAACTAATACAATATATGCTAACTGATTTTGGTGTTTTCGATATTGTCACTTCTATTTTTATTTTTATATCAATTTAAATATTAATTTTAGACCTTAAATTAATAAAAAATATAAAAATGAACTAATTAAAATTAAAAATGATGAAGTAGTTAGTTATACTTTTAACTTCTAAGTTTCTAACATGCAATTTTAGGATTGAAGATTTATTTATGTGCATGTGTTGACTTGATGTGATGGTTTATTCATGTTTTTATTTTTTAAAATTACAGTAGATGGCTTCTTCAGTTGGTGATAGTGAAGGTGGAAGGAGAAATGATGAACGTGTTAGAAAGGTCATTGATTTTGCATGGGCTCATTGTGATCAAGTTCCTGTTACTAAGCAACAAGTAATTTGCAAATATTGTGACAAGAAGATAGGGGGTGGGGTGTTACAAGATTCAAATCTCACATTGTTGGTGGTGATAGGAACGTGGTCGTGTGCAAGAAATGCCCTCAAGGAGTGAGGGATGATTTCCGAGAAATGATGAGTCAGAAGAAAAACATTTGTCAACATCAACATGAACTTGATCAACTCTATGTTGATACCCTCTTTGAATATGGGAGAGGAGGTTCTTCTGTTGAGTCCGACTCAGATGTAGATTATCCTGAAGATTATATCACCTCCCAACAACACCGCTTGTACCGCAAGGCGCTTAGAGATTCCAAAAAGCAAGCGTGGGAGAGAGAGCAACATGATGCATATAGGAGGGGCATTGGCCCATCTATTGTTGAGCATGGTGGAGGCAGTGGTGCTGGTGCAGGTCGTATGACTGGTTCCCGATCAGGAAGAGCATCCATCCCCCGTGGTTGACTTAGGAGATGAGAGTGATAGGCCTACCCAAGTTAAAAGAAAGAAAGGGACAATTGATAGCATGCTCAGATCTCATAGCACAAGAGGGAGGTTGGGTGTAGACATAGATGAGCCAGGTATGAGAAGGTCAAAACCAGTACAACAGAAGCTAAAATCTATGTTTTATGGTGCAAAGAACAAGATTGGCAAAGCAGTGGGTAAATTCTTCTTTGCCCATGGGATCCCTACACACGTGGCTACTGAGCCATATCTACAACACCTCTTGAGAACTGCTGGGGAGGCTGGACTGGGTGTTAAAGCCCCCACTGCATATGAGCTTATGAATGCATACCTTCCTGAATAAAAAGTGGAGATCCAAAAATGGATTGATGATAAGAAACAAAGGTAACTAAGGCACTAAGATTCTTTATTTATTATCCACTCTTGATTGTTGCCTCTTGAACTTGAAGACTGAGTTTCTAACTCTACTTTTGTAATGTTTGTTGTAGGTGGGAAAATTATGGTGTGACATTAATGGATGATGGTTGGACATCTGAAAATAGAAAACAAATCATCAACTTTCTTGCCTACTGTAATGGATCCACCATTTTCCTTAGATCTGTTGATGCTTCTAGTAAGGCTTGGACTTCTAGATACATATCTAAATTGATGACCAGATATATCAAAGAAGTTGGTGTGCAAAATGTGGTTCAAATTGTAATTGATAATGGACCCAATTTCAAAAAGGCTGGAAAGTCTTTGATGGATAAGTATCCAATCTATTGGACTCCTTGTGCGGCTCACTGCATTGATTTAATTCTTAAAGATATAGGTGAGTCATACATGTTTGTTTGTATCCTTGTATTCCAATTTCCAATTCCAAATGACTCACACTCTCAGTCTCTTAGTGTCATTATTTAATTTCATGCTCTGGTTTGTTAAAATGTAGGTGGGTTGTCACATGTAAAGAATTTGATCACTGAAGCCAGGACAATCACATGCTTCATATACAATCGCTCATTTCTTTTAGCTACTATGAGGAGGAAGGAGTATTCTGGTGGTGACTTGGTGCGGCCAGGAGTCACCCATTTTGCTTTTGATTTTTTGGCATTGCAAAGTTTGAAGTCAAAGAGGGATGGATTGAGAAAATTATATGTTGGAGTTGAATCAGGTTCAATGAAGGAAAGCAAGACAACACTAGGGGCCAAGATAGAAGACCTTGTCAATAGTAGGAGCTTTTGGGAGAGAGTTACTAAAATTCTTAAGATCATGGAACCAATAGTGAAGGTGCTCAGGTTGGTGGATGGAGATAAGTCGCCAACCATACCCTACTTGTATGAAGCAATGACAACGATGAGGGAGACAATACTGAAAATTGTTCCAAGAGGAAATGCCCAATACATGAAAAGTATAAGGAAGCGGTGGGAGAAAATGCTTTTGCACCCTATGCACAAAGCTGGTGAGCATAACTGATACTTATTTAGTAATTATAGACATTTATATTTCTTAATAGTTGATACTTGACAACTGACACATACAATATTACTTATAGCCATTTCTATGTCTTATTGTCTTGTAGCCACTACTTGAACCCTAGATTCCAATACAAATTCCAGTTAGGGTTCAAGAGTGACTTCATGGCAGCTATTAAAGAAGTTGTAGAGAAACTTGTCACCATATTTGAAGAGAGGGTGATTATTATGGATCAGGTAATACATATAGTCTGAATCTATTATTTATTGAGAATAAATTCAGATTTTAACCCTTGACCTTGTCATGTTACTTTGCAATTGCAGTTGAGGCAGTTCAGAGAAGGCATTGGACGCTTTGCGCATCCAAGTGCTCTTGCTGATAGAGAAAAAGTTGTTCCATGTGAGTGGTGGTCATGGAATGGCACAGGTTGTGAAGAGCTACATCGCATTGCTGTGAAAATTCTATCACACACAGCTGCTACAGGTGGTTGCGAAAGAAATTGGTCCACATTCAATCTCATTCATAGCAAAAGATGAAACAGACTTGGTATATGTTCACTATAACATGAGGTTGAGGGAAAAAGACCTTAGAGAGCCAGAATTTAGAGAAGTGGACCTTTCTGTTATCCATGATCCAATTGATACTGCTTTTACCTTTGGTTATGGTGATGACAACAAGGATAATCCATTGCAGTAATGGATGAATGAGATTGGTGGTGCCCCAGTTTTAGACAGAAATGATGGCAGGCCAGATCCCACTATAGAGGCAACATTTATGCCTAGTACTAGAGAACAAGAAGAGACAACTAGAAGAGATCGCATCCTTGTACAAAGAATTGAAGAACACATTCAAAATGAGATGGATATTGAACAGACAGTTGAAGAGTGGCAAGGATTTGTGAATGATGATGATGATCGTCCTTATCTCTCTGAACCTAGGCATGAAGCTGCACCTGCACCTGCTGAAACTCAAATTCAATTTGCTGATAGTACATTCCAAAGAAGTAAAACTAGAGGTACAAAAGAATATATTGGCACACCAAAAGGTCTAACACTGTCACCACCACCTCTAGCTATTCTTCCAGCTCCTCAATACCAAAGTGATTATATTTCTAATTTGGCTGAATCAGTTGGGAGCATTAGCATTTCATACAAGGATTCATCTTCTATTGTTGATTCTTTGGTTGGGTACCCTTCTCCACAAAGACAACCCGCACCCACAGTCGCACAACCACCACACAAAGATCCTTATAATTATGGCTATAGTTATGGTGGGACTCATGGGAATTATGGTGATGCAGCTGATGCTTATTCTTCTTCTGGAGGTATACATCCAGGTTATATGTATGGATATGGATACAATGACCCACTGATGCAAGGTTATTCTTACACTGGAGAACATGTTCATATGGAATCTAATGATGGTGGGTAAACTTGGCAAGGATATCGTGATGTTCTGTATGTTCCTCCATTAGTTGTTGCTCCTCCAGCTCCAGTTGCTTCGGAACCATATATCGATCAAGCAAAAGCACTTGAGGAGTTTTTCCCAAAACATGGGCTGATGCAGTTTGTGTCTGATGAGATCTACCAAGAACACATTCAGACATATAACCAAATATACAGGAATCATGAGTTGGGCAACATATGTTGATAGATACAATGAGGATATGTATGGTCAACCACCACGACACTCAAGCTTCAACTAGGATTGTTGGACTCCTAGTTTACTACTACGCAAGACTTATGGAACATCATAATGTGTAAGTTTGTTAGTTGTTAATTTGTTTTATTTCAAAATTATATATTATAAGTTGTAATTTGTAAGCTTGCAAGTTGTACTGGTAACTTGTAAGTTGTAAGTTGTAACTGTAAGTTTTAAAGTCTAGTAGTAGTTGTTTAAACTTGAAATTTGTAAGTTTGTAACAGACTTAGTCTCTAACTGTCTAGCAGACATGACATTTCTGTTCATTTGTGCACTCACTCATTAAGACATGGATCCCACCCTAACCTCTAAACATGTAAATATATTATATAATCTAGTGTGTTTATGTCCAGACTTTGTGTTTGCATAATTTCAAAGCTTAATTCCTTCATTTTGCCATCGAAATTTTATCAAAATTGTTGAGCTTCCTTCGCTTACAAATGTGGGAGAGCCCCCTACATATCCAATATGAAATATTATTGCATATTTGAGTAGATCTTGGCGTTTAGATCATCCTGGTAAATCTTCATGATTTAATTCACTTATTTGGTCGTTGAAATCGTTAGGGCCATAAATATCAAAATTTAGTGTGAAATTTTGAAAAATTTCTATTTTTGGGCCATCGGACACGACATCGAAATCAGACATTTAATTCTATGGTCTTCAAGTACATGACTTAAACAATGAGATCATACAGATGTTAAGAGTATGTGCATTCTTGTTATGTCCCTAGTCGGATATTATTGTGTAAGGCACAAGACAAGAGTGTGATTTGGTTGATGACAGAATTTCATTAGTCATGTATTATATCAAACCAAGCACACAGATACATATTAGAGAATAGTGTATCGGACAGACCCACCTTGAGAGTGACACATGCAATCCATAAATAGTGGTCATAGTCATCTCTCATAGTGAAGGTGATGATTGTGATTTTTAGACCTGAAATCACTACACTCATTACATGTCGTTCGGTATACTTTGACATCATCCAACGTAACCCTGAAATAAGGATTGTCATAACAATGATGATTGGGTAGTTGTGACAGATGGGGATTTACTGTAAGTGATGTAGATGGGTTTTTCCCCTCCTACTAGAGTTTCATATCTTAGCCACTTGATAAGTGAGACTAAGAAATGCATGTGCATGCACATGCGAATCAATATATGATATTGAGATCACATATATCTTAGACAGTCTGTTCCAAGTTCAAGAAATATGGATTGAACGTTGAAATGATGACGATTCCATGCCTCGAGCTCATTCCAGATATCAGAGACAAAGGAATTATACAATCACTGCAACACCTTACACGGATTGAAGGTTGAAGTTGTTGTCCAACTTTCTTTTCACTTGGGTAGAACTGGTGTGTGACTAGGCACCATTCTTTGCTTGTGATATCATAAGCTAGTTATGAACATTCACTGCCAATGTGATGTAAGACCTATAGGGTCACACACATAGGAATTCATTTGGAAGAGGAGTTTAATCATGAATGATAATTGAATTGATTGCTATTATGTTTAGGTATGCAATTCAGGAAACAAATCAACTGACTGGACTCCCAACCGATAGGCTCATTTGATGAAACCATCGTTTGGAGTGTCAGGCCGATCAGTAATTGAATTGGTTATTTTGTCTAAACTGGATGAAAAACACTAGAGGGGGGTGAATAGAGTTTTAAAACAATTTTAACAATTATTTTACTCAAACAACCACAATTGAAAATGGAAGAAGGAGACATGTGTTTAGAGTGGTTCCAACTTTAGCAAATACTAAAGTTGTCAGTCCACTACCCGGTTGCTTACCCAACCGGGATTTTGAAAGTATTAATTTTATTACCTTCACAAGGATTTACACAAAATACAATACTTTCTTTACACCCCTTGAACAGCCTTCACTTGAAGTAGATGCACCAACTTGAGGTAGCCTTCTTGAAGTAACTCCAAGCTCCCCCTTGAAGTAGCCTGAAAACCTCTAGAGGGGGGGTGAATAGAGTTTTATGATAATTTTAAATTAATTTAAACTCAAGCAACCACAGAGAAAGATTGGACAAGGAGACACAAGGGTTTAGAGTGGTTCCTAGCCTTAGCAAATACTAAGGTAGTCAGTCCACTACCCGGTTGCTTACCCAACCGGGATTTGAAAAGAAATTATTTTATTACCTCGCAAGGACTTTACATAAAATACATTTCTTTTCCCTAAACCCTTCAAGCAGCCTTCACCTAGAAGTAATCGCCCAACTCGAAGCAGCCTTCCCTTGAAGTAGATGCACCAACTCCCGTAGCACCAGCCTTCTGAAGTAGCTTCCCGTGCGATAGCCTTCTTGAAGTAGCTTGAAGTCCCCTTCTCCACCTGAGAAGTCAACCCTCTCCAATCCGCAGCCTCCAACCCTAGGAGTAGCAAGGAGAGTACAAAAGATAAACAGGAACAAGAAAGGAAAACAGAAATCACAACTTATCCTTTTAAGCACAAGGCTTGATTTGCCTATATCAAGCGTATAAATCTCCTAACCAATGTGTATGACAATGTGATTGTAGTGGATAGGAGATACTAGCCTATAGGGCACGAAATGGGAGCAATAGGAATGAATGGCAAGTGTAGGAATTGCTCTATTGCTCTAAAACAGATTGCAAGTGTGTATTCAAGCTCAAGTATAGCACAAGTATATCTTGGATGTGCTTTGGTGTCCTAAGGCATGTCCTATTTATAGGAATGGCCTATGTATGCTTAAGGACGTTCTAGACAACTTCTAGGGGGTTCCTAGTGCTTAACTAGCCGTTAGGAATAAGTTAGGCGCATTAGCAACGGCTAGTTAATTAATTCTGCAGTTGCTGTCAGAGACCATCTCGGTCGAGGACTCGTCGACCGAGATGCCCAGTCGGTCGAGGATTCGTCGACCGACAGGCTCTCTGGATTAACGTTTATTTGCAACTGTCAACTGCTATGTCTAACGGCTACTTTTGGTCAATCTTGGTCGAGAAGTTTGTCGACCGAGAGTGTCTCGGTCGAGGAGTGTGGTCGACCGAGATTGACTCTGTTTCAATCTTTTAATTAAACCACTAAGTGTGTTTATGAGTGTGCATAATGTGATCCTTTTGGAAGGGATGACTTGTCTAACTATGGTGTGTAGCTAGGGAAGATCTAACGCTTGATTTACATGCAATCTAAGTACTTGTACATTATATAACTGTACAAGTTTTTACAATAGTGATTACATTGCATGAAAGTAAATATGTAAGCTCGTGATTTCCCTAGTTGCTTTGTCATCCACCATAATCCTGCACACTCAAGTAGCTCGTTAGAATAATAAGAATGAAATGTTTGTCATCATCGAAACAAAGGGATTTATCATAATGTCCAATTTATCTAACAATCTCCCCCTTTTTGAAGATGACAAACATTTCCTAAAATATGAAATAAGGAAATATAAAGCATGTGAGTTTCATACCTGAAGATTACCTTTTGTAGCCATTCTTGTTTTACAAGTGTGAGTGCTGGCAATCAGGATGAAACTCATATATATTTATATTTTTGATTTTATATTCTTTCTCCCCCTTTGTCATTTCAAAAAGATATCCAATTTGAATATTTTATTTTCTTTTCCCTTTTAATTTTATATTTTGCTCCCCCTTAAATAGATATCCTTTTAGAAACATGGATTTGTGTCTAATTTATCCACTATTTGTTTCTCAATCATTTGCAAAGGATATTAAGCCTTGAAATGATATGAGATCATGTTAGGTTCATGGCATATGTATATAGATTTCTCACCTATTTTACAAGGGATGTTAAGCCCTGATTTGTTTAGAGAGTTCCTTTAAGTTCAAGATATATCAATTTTATAAATTTCTTCATAACCAAGAGTAAAAATACTAAGGTCGTATCAGGCAATCAAATTCGTTTTTATGCGCTCCCCCTTAATCTTATAATTTAGGCAATTTAATGCTTCTAAGGTCACAAATAATTTTAAATGTTGATTTTGACCTTTATCATAAGTATACTAAGATTAAGTGCAATAAAATGATGTCCAAATAAGCATTTTGTCAAAGATTATTTTAGGTCGCCCTTGACTACGACCATAGCGCCCCTTGGCTAGGTTTTGTTTTAACCAAGAGGCATGTTCTGCAGTTTTCCAAGATAAGCATTCATATGGGAAGTATAATTTCTGCAGATAGCTATAGATATCAATTTGAAGCATATTAAGATATACCCATATAAGTATCATAGTGAATTCTTTGACCTAGATTTATCTAGAATGCATTTCCATTCATTGTAAATAATGTTTCATATGCTTTGCTATGGGTATATAAATATCAAATTTCTGCTTATACCCTTATCATAAGAAACATATATTTTGAAAGCAAGATTAACATTTTAAAGTCAAGATTTTTGCTTTTGATTTCTTAGAACAAGAAAATAGATAAAAACATTAAAATTTTGTTCCAAGAAACACCGTTTGGCTTGTCATAGAAACATCATTATCACAAGTTGTGTCCACAAACATTATCTACTATGTCAAGATACTTTTATGCTAATGACATTTGCAATTATATGAATTACAATGATCATTCATGGTTTGTATATATGACAAAGCTTATTTTAAACCAATGAATCCATAATGATCATGTTAAATGATTCTCAATATGAAAACATTTTCTTAAGAATGAGAGCATGATTAATATCTCAATTTCTTATAGATACCTATTGAGAAATTCTTCATTTTATTTTGAATCTTAAAGTTCTATGTATAAGTAATAAATCACCAATAAAACATTTGCTTGCTATAAATCATCAAGAAGTCATGTATACAATAATCATTTTCCATTTGTTCTATGTACCATAGCATCATTTTGAAAAATAATGAAAGCATATCCATGATGCAATGATAGAACCATATATGTAATCACTAAATGTCATAACATATGATTTCTATCTAGATAGATGCT
This sequence comes from Alisma plantago-aquatica, assembly GCA_963693085.1. Lineage (NCBI taxonomy): Eukaryota > Viridiplantae > Streptophyta > Magnoliopsida > Alismatales > Alismataceae > Alisma > Alisma plantago-aquatica. The sequence goes on from OY856412.1 coordinate 1,000,553,292, forward strand.
TTAAAGAATATCACGTAAACATTATAAAATAGGAATTTCTAAACTTGATTTTCAATTTAGAAAATGATGTCATTTATATTCAAAAAGATCTTCAACTTGTTATGTAAAACAGTCATTAACAATAAATAGATAGCCACTGATTAAACAATTATTCAGCAATTTTACTGCAGACTGAAAAGCAGTGACATGATCGGTCGACGGCTTCTCGACCGAGGTTCACTCGGTCGACAACTTCTCGACCGACTGAATTTCTGGAAAGTGTTCAGAATTCTATTTTAAGTACAATATAGACTGTATCTAATTCAATTATTTCAAAGATCAGTTTGAGATAAACATATGACTATCAAAGTAACATTTAGATTATATCTCAACTAATTATGTTCAAATCTTTTAAGTTTTGATTGACCTAAATTTATATAAATTTATTATCCCTATATGTTAAGTTGAGATAGACATAAAGATATGCAAATTAAAGGCTTTGGTCATATCTCAACTTAGTCTAATCAAATCAATTTGGGGATTTTGGAACCCATACCAACTCAACATCCTTTTTCTTGTATGGGCAGGAGAAGGAGTAATGTCCAAGACGTAAACAATAGTGGCAACATATAGAATCAACCTCATATCTCTTTCTATGATTTTGGTCTAGGTTGTTCTTTTGTACAAATGTATATTTGCCTCTATGTACATTCATTGATTGACTCGCTTGTGTCCTTCTCCAACTAGGTTCTTGATGAGATTTACTTTTAGGCTTATAACCTAGTCCATTCCTTCCAACTTGATGATAAGGATTACTTAAGATTTTATCAAGAACATCATTATTACTTAAGCTATTGAGTTCCTATTGCAACTTAACAATTTCATCCATTCTCCTTTTGATATCCGACTTTGCTTTATCTAAATCGGATACTAAAGAGTTTCTTTCTTTGACGACTTTATCATAATCTAAATGTGAGCACATAATAGGTTGTTTCTGAATATCATTTAATTTTGCAAGCAATTCAGCTTTTTCTTGACATAGAAGATCATAGTTTGTTTCTAGAGTGAAAATCTTCACTTCACTACTACTTAGAAATGATTTCAAAGTACGATTATCAGAAACAATGCTATCTTTTTCAAAACCAAGAGTAGTCAATTTAGCATATAGATCGTCATTTTCGGATGCAAGAGCAAGAAGTCTAGCATTTAAATCATCATTTTCTTTATTTGACTTCTTTAATTTCTTCTTGCATTCAATATATTTATTATGTGTTTCTTCAATAATAGCAACTAACTCTTCTTTAGGTAAATCAAGCAAGCTTACCTCTTCTTCTTCTTCCTCACTTATTGTAGCAACGAAACATTCTTTATGTGTATCTTCTTTCTTTGACCTCCATGGACATCTAGAAGTAGAGTGTTTTGTTCCTAAGCACCAATTGCAACTTGTCGCACATTGGTCCATGCTCCTTTTCTTGTGGTTGTAGTCACCTCCTCCCTTTATCTCTTCAAGACCTTGTTAGGGCTCCTTGAAGCCTCGCTCTGATACCAATTGAAAACCTCTAGAGGGGGGGTGAATAGAGTTTTATGATAATTTTAAATTAATTTAAACTCAAGCAACCACAGAGAAAGATTGGACAAGGAGACACAAGGGTTTAGAGTGGTTCCTAGCCTTAGCAAATACTAAGGTAGTCAGTCCACTACCCGGTTGCTTACCCAACCGGGATTTGAAAAGAAATTATTTTATTACCTCGCAAGGACTTTACATAAAATACATTTCTTTTCCCTAAACCCTTCAAGCAGCCTTCACCTAGAAGTAATCGCCCAACTCGAAGCAGCCTTCCCTTGAAGTAGATGCACCAACTCCCGTTGCACCAGCCTTCTGAAGTAGCTTCCCGTGCGATAGCCTTCTTGAAGTAGCTTGAAGTCCCCTTCTCCACCTGAGAAGTCAACCCTCTCCAATCCGCAGCCTCCAACCCTAGGAGTAGCAAGGAGAGTACAAAAGATAAACAGGAACAAGAAAGGAAAACAGAAATTACAACTTATCCTTTTAAGCACAAGGCTTGATTTGCCTATATCAAGCGTATAAATCTCCTAACCAATGTGTATGACAATGTGATTGTAGTGGATAGGAGATACTAGCCTATAGGGCACGAAATGGGAGCAATAGGAATGAATGGCAAGTGTAGGAATTGCTCTATTGCTCTAAAACAGATTGCAAGTGTGTATTCAAGCTCAAGTATAGCACAAGTATATCTTGGATGTGCTTTGGTGTCCTAAGGCATGTCCTATTTATAGGAATGGCCTATGTATGCTTAAGGACGTTCTAGACAACTTCTAGGGGGTTCCTAGTGCTTAACTAGCCGTTAGGAATAAGTTAGGCGCATTAGCAACGGCTAGTTAATTAATTCTGCAGTTGCTGTCAGAGACCATCTCGGTCGAGGACTCGTCGACCGAGATGCCCAGTCGGTCGAGGATTCGTCGACCGACAGGCTCTCTGGATTAACGTTTATTTGCAACTGTCAACTGCTGTGTCTAACGGCTACTTTTGGTCAATCTCGGTCGAGAAGTTTGTCGACCGAGAGTGTCTCGGTCGAGGAGTGTGGTCGACCGAGATTGACTCTGTTTCAATCTTTTAATTAAACCACTAAGTGTGTTTATGAGTGTGCATAATGTGATCCTTTTGGAAGGGATGACTTGTCTAACTATGGTGTGTAGCTAGGGAAGATCTAACGCTTGATTTACATGCAATCTAAGTACTTGTACATTATATAACTGTACAAGTTTTTACAATAGTGATTACATTGCATGAAAGTAAATATGTAAGCTCGTGATTTCCCTAGTTGCTTTGTCATCCACCATAATCCTGCACACTCAAGTAGCTCGTTAGAATAATAAGAATGAAATGTTTGTCATCATCGAAACAAAGGGATTTATCATAATGTCCAATTTATCCAACATAGCCTTCCTCTCTAGAAGTAACCTCCCATTGCACCAGCCTTCTTGAAGTAGCTCAAGGTCCCCTTCTTCACCAAGAAGATCTTCAACCTCTCCAATCCACAGCCTCCAACCTAGGAGTAGCAAGGAGAGTACAAACAACAATAGAGAACAAGAAAGGAAATAGAAATTACAACTTATCCTTTTGTAGCACAAGGCTTGATTTGCCTAGATCAAGCGTGTAGATCTCCTAACCAAAGTGTATGGAAATGTAATTGCAGTGGATAGGAGATGCTAGCCTATAGGACACGAATTTTGAGCTAAGAGAAGAAGTAGCCAATTGTTACTATGCTCAATTTGCTCACAAACAGGTTGCTCAAAGTATGCTCAAAGATTTCTCAAGTGTAACAAGTGAGTTTAGGTGTCCTAAGGCATGTCCTATTTATAGGAATGTCCTACAAGTGCTTAAGGACGTTCTAGACACCTTCTAGGGGTTTCTAAGTGCTTAACTAGCCATTAGGTACAAGTTTGTTGCATTAGCAATGGCTAATTATTTAATTATGCAGTTGCTGTCAGAGTCCATCTCGGTCGAGAAATGGTCGACCGAGACACCTACTCGGTCGAACTTTTGTCGACCGACAGGCTCTCTGAATCAAGTGTTTTGCAACGTTTATCTCCAACTGCCAACTACCTTGTCAGATGTGTCTAACGGCTACTTGGGTTTTTCTCGGTCGAGAAGATTGTCGACCGAGAGTGTTTCGGTCGAGGAGTTAGTCGACTGAGATTGACCCTGTTTCAATTTTTCAATTAAAGCACTAAGTGTGTGTATGAGTGTGCATATGTGACACTTATTTGAAGGGGATGACCTATCTAAATGTGATGTTTAGCTAGGGAGAATCTAACGCTTGATTTACATGAAATCTAAGTACTTGTACATTATATATTTGTACAAGTTTTTACAAAGCGATTACATTTCATGAAAATAAATATGTAAGCATATGGATTTCCCTAATTGCTTTGTCATCCACCTTATTCCTGCAACACTCAAGTAGCACGTTAGATTAACAAGAATGAAATGTTTGTCATTATCAAAACAAAGGGATTTACAGATGTCCATTTAGCCAACAATCTCCCCCTTTTTGAAGATGACAAACATTTCCTAAATATAAAATAAGAAAGTATAAAGACTTGTGAGTTTCATACCTGATGATTACCTTTTGTAGCTTTCTCTCTTGTTTAAAATGTGTGCTTATTATTCCCCATGAATTATGGAACATGAAATCCAATTCTTTAGGGAATATAGCAACTTTCAATGTAAAGCCAAGAGTTTGTTTATGAAACTCATTGATTGAGTTTTGCATAATTACTAAGTTTTATATTTATTTCTCCCCCTTTGTCATTTCAAAAAGATATCCGTTTAAGAATAAAAACTCCCCCTTAATTAGATGTCTCATCAAATCCAATGAAAAAGATGTCCATTAAAAGCCAAAATGATGGAAGTAAAAGTTATTTTTAAGAAGCACAAATATCAAAGAAAACATCTTCCAAAGGAGTGATAAGCAGTTGCTTCCTAATTTTGTTAAATTGGTCTAGTGGAAGCGGTTTTGTAAAAATATCAGCCAATTGATCTTCCGTATCAACATGATGAAGGGAAACATGATTCTTGGAGATATGATCCCTTAAAAAGTGATGACGGATTTCAATATGTTTAGCTCGGCTGTGTAAAATAGGATTATGTGCTAAGTTTATAGCGCTCGTGTTGTCACAAAATATAGGCGTAGATGAAAGAGTAAAACCATAATTATTTAACACTTGTTGCATGTAAAGTACTTGAGCACAACAAGATCCGGCTGCCATATATTCAACTTCAGTTGTAGAGAGGGAAACCGTGTTTTGTTTCTTATTAAACCAAGATAGTAAAGCTCTCCCTAACAAGAAACAACCACCACTAGTGCTCTTGCGATCAAGACGACAACCAGCATAATCCACATCAGTATAAGCTTTAAAATCCAAGGATTGTCCTTTTGGATACCATAAACCAAAACATGTAGTGCCGGCTAAGTATCGAAGAATTCGTTTAACTGCTTGAAAATGAGAATGCATGGGTTGTGATTGAAATCGAGCACAAAGACCAACAGAAAATATGATGTCCGGTTGAGAAGCAGTTAAGTAAAGCAAACTACCAATCATGGCTCTATATAAGGAATCATCAATTGGTTCCCCATTTTCATCCTTATCAATTTTAATAGAAGTGGCCATAGGAGTAGTAGCATGTTTGCACTGATCCATCCCAAAACATTTTAAGAGTTCTTTAGTATATTTTTCTTGGCTTATAAAAATTCCGGCAGGCATTTGTTTAATTTGGAAACCAAGAAAGAAAGTTAGTTCACCCATGAGGCTCATTTCAAATTCTTTTTGCATAATGTCACTGAATTGTGTGCACAACGATTCATTAGAAGCTCCAAAAATAATGTCATCAACATATATTTGCACAACTAGGAAATCAGATGTATATGTTTTGAAAAATAAAGTAGAATCGAAATTTCCAATAGAAAAACCATTATCAAAAAGATATGTCTTGAGCCTTTCATACCAGTTCCTAGGTGCTTGTTTTAAGCCATAAAGTGCTTTCTTAAGTTTATAAACATAGTCACCTTTTTCCGGTATTTCAAAACTGGGTGGTTGGACAACATATACTTCTTCTTGAATGATTCCGTTTAGAAATGCACTTTTTACATCCATTTGGTAGAGTTTGATGTTTTTATGTGCAACAATAGCTAGTAACATTCTTATAGCTTCAAGTCTAGCTACTGGTGCATACGTTTCATCAAAATCTATTCCTTGTTGTTGATTATATCCTTGTGCTACTAACCGAGCTTTATTCCTTATTACTTCTCCTGCCTCATTTAGTTTATTCCTAAAAACCCATTTAGTTCCAATGATGGTTTTATCTTGTGGTTTGGGAACTAAATCCCATACATCATTTTTAGTGAATTGGTTTAGTTCTTCTTGCATTGCTATTATCCAATAATCATCTTTAAGAGCTTCATATATCTTCTTAGGTTCAATGATAGAAACAAAAGCCATGTTTGCAACATCCTTAAAGGAAGACCGAGTTTTTACTTTATCATTTGGATTTCCAATAATTAATTCTTGAGGATGATCCTTAATAAGTCTAGGTATAGGTTGTGTTTCAGCTTGGTTATTGTTTGTAGTATCTTTCTCACTGTCATTTGGTATGGTTAAGTTTTCAAATTGATTAGTAAGATCAATTATTTCTAGATTTTCGGATTTGGATTCTTCATGAAAAGAGACATGAATGGATTCCTCAACTTTTCTAGAGATAGTGTTGTACACGTTAAATGCTTTGCTAGAAGTAGAATATCCCAAAAAGAATGCTTTGTGTGATTTAGAATCAAACTTATCTCTATCATCTTTGGTTTTTAAGATATAGCATGTGGATCCAAAGGTATGAAAATAATCAACTCTAGGTTTCTTAGAATGTATTATTTCATATGGAGTTTTCTTCAAATGGGAGTGAACAGTTACTCTATTTAACACATAGCATGCAGTGTTTACAGCTTCAACCCAAAAGGTTTTGGGTGTGTTATGTTCGAGCATCATAGTTCTAGCCATTTCTTGTAGTGATCGATTTTTCCTTTCAACTATACCATTTTGTTGTGGAGTGTGTGGAGCAGAAAAATTGTGAGTGTACCCTTGAGATGTGAAAAATTCTTCAAATACATGATTTTCAAATTCTCCACCATGATCACTTCTAATGGTACATATTTTGCTTTGTAATAGATTTTCAATCATAGGGCAAAATTTTATAAAAGCATGAATAGTATCATCTTTGGTTGCAATAAAATGTACCCATGTATATCTACTATAATCATCAACAATAACAAAACAATATCTTTTTCCACCGATAGATTATGTCCTCATAGGTCCAAATAAATCCATGGGAATTAATTCTAAAGATCTACTGGTGCTAAGTTCATGTTTAGGTTTAAAAGAGGTTTTTGTTTGCTTTCCCAATGTACATGGTTCACAATTTTCAACTTGATCAAAGGATAAAGTAGGCAAACCACGAACAAGATCATATTTCACTAACTTTTTGATAACATGTGAACTAGCATGTCCTAGCTTTTTATGCCATAATTGTAAAGTATTTTCATTTGCAAGCAAGCATTTTCCTACTACAGATTTCATAGAGTTAGGTCTAAGAATATAAAGATTTCCAACTCTTTTTCCTTCATAGACAACATTTGTAGTGTTTTCTATTAATAATTTGCAGTAGGTTTTGTTAAATAAAACATCATAGCCACTATCACATAATTGACTTACACTTATTAAGTTATGGTGCAAACCATCAACAAGTAGAACATTCTTTATTTCGAGGTTTGTACCAATGTTACCTATTCCAACAATTTTACCTTTACCATTATCTCCAAAAGTGACTGTTCCACTCTTCTTTTCTTCAAAAGTTTAAAATGCATCCTTGTTTCCGGTCATGTGTTTGGAACATCCACTGTCAACCACCCAATCCTGCATTAGAATGTAGGTTTTGGTACCCATGTGATGGTCCGATATGGTTAGAAGCATTTAAGTAGAGACTGTATAAAAATTCTGATTCAGAACTTCAGTCGGTCGACAATTGTTCGACCGACATCTTTCTCGGTCGACTAATCGTCGATCGAGAGGGTTGCTGTATTGCAAATTAAAGACAGAAATTCAGCCGGTTGACCAATTTTCGACTGAAATAGTTGCTGTTTGATTTTGATTTGTCACAGGCATCTGGTCGGTCGACAAAAGTTCGACCGATTATATTTTCGGTCGACAATACTTCGACCGACTAAGTTTCTGTTTCAGTACAGCAGTTCAGAAAATTATTATAATGCATAAAACCTTTTATTAAGTTGAGATAATACAATATGAATTGCAAAATTAAGCATTTTGATCATATCTCAATTGAATTGCATTCTACTCTACTAAGTTTGCGATTTTGGGACCCAAACTAAGTAGGAATCCTTGGTCTTATACGGGCATGAAAATGAATAATGTCCAAGACGTAGACAAAAATGACAAGTAATAGAGTCAACTTCATTTCTCTTTCTAGGAATTGTGTTCTTAGGTACAAACATAGTCTGAATTCTTTTGGGTTGATTTTTCTTTGGATCATATCCCAAACCTTTTCTTCCATTGAAACTAGAGGAGGATTTTAGGATGTTGTCAAGGATATCTTTTCTTCTTAACTCATGTAGGTTTCTTTGTAGCTTAGCAATGTCATCCATCTTCTTGTGTAAATCTTTTCTAGCTTGATCTAAATCAAATAATAGGGAGTCTCTTTCTTTTACAACATTGTCATAGTCTAGATGGTTACACATAATTGGTTGAGTCTGAAAGTCTTTTAGTTTAGCTAACAATTCAGTCTTTTCTTGAGAAAGAAGATCAACATTTGTTTCTAGAGTGAGTAGCTTGTTAGTGCAATCATTTAACAATGTTTTTAAAGACAAATTCTCAAGATCAATGTTGTTCTTTTCATAAGAGAGATCATTTAATTTAGCATATAGCTCATCATTTGTTTTGATAACCTTCTTTAGTTTCTTCTTGACATCAACATACTTATCATGAGTTTCTTGTAAACTAGTAATTAACTCTTCTTTAGGAAGATCAAGTAGGCTTACCTCTTGAGAGTCTTCATCATCTTCTCTTGCCATTAGACATTCCACCTTTTCTTCTCTGCTTTCACTTTCACTTGACTCGTCCCATGCAGCTTTATAGGCTTTTTCTCCCCTCTTCTTGTGTGAGCTTTTCTTTCCTTTTTTTGCTTTAGGACATTCATTTTTGAAATGTCCTTTCTTTCCACACTCAAAGCACCTAGGAGGAGAAGAAGAAGAACTAGAAATTTTATTAGATTTAAATCTTCTATATTTCTTACCATTGACAATCAATGCTTCTTCTCCTTCTTCTTCACTTGACTCCTCACTTTCTGGTGTGATTATCTTTGAAGCTTTTAGAGCCACATCCTTCTTCTTTCCTTGCTGAATTTCACGTTCTCTTCTTTCTTCCTCTTCTAGGGTTGCTTCATGAGCTTCTAGATTGCCAATGAGTTGCTCCATTTTCAGCCGAGTGAGGTCATTAGCTTCTTCAATGGCTGTCACCTTTGGCTTGTATTTAGGAGGAAGTGATCGAAGGATTTTTTATACCTGATCTTCTTCAAGAACAGTTTTTCCTAGGGCATTTAAACCATTAACAATAGAAGAGAATTTCGCAAACATTTTACTAATAGATTCATTTGGATCCATACGGAAGTGTTCAAACTTTTGTTTAAGCATGCTAATCTTAGAATTCTTGACTTGAACTGTACCTTCATAAGTTATGGACAGTCTATGCCAAATGTCATAGGCTGTGTCACAGTTTGATATCCTATTAAATTCTCCTACTGAAATTGAACAATATAAAATGCTTACAACTTTGGCATTCATTTGAGCCAACTTTACCGTGTTTGCATCCCACTCTGCATATTGTGTTTGAGGAAGCTCGTATGGGGTTGACACCATCCTCCATAAGTCCCAATTGATGCCTTGGAAGTGGAACTGCATCCTTCTCTTCCAATATGGGTAGTTTGTTCCATCAAACGCCGGAGGTCTAGCAACAAGTGTTCCTTCAAGGTTAAGGTTGTTAAGCACCCTGTCACCCATTCTTCAAGACCTTGTTAAGGTTCCTTGAAGCCGGCTCTGATACCAATTGAAAAACACTAGAGGGGGGGTGAATAAAGTTTTAAAACAATTTTAACAATTATTTTACTCAAACAACCACAATTGAAAATGGAAGAAGGAGACAGGTGTTTAGAGTGGTTCCAACTTTAGCAAAAACTAAAGTTGTCAGTCCACTACCCGGTTGCTTACCCAACTGGGATTTTGAAAGTATTAATTTTATTACCTTCACAAGGATTTACACAAAATACAATACTTTCTTTACACCCCTTGAACAGCCTTCACTTGAAGTAGATGCACCAACTTGAGGTAGCCTTCTTGAAGTAACTCCAAGCTCCCCCTTGAAGTAGCCTTCCTCTCTAGAAGTAACCTCGCGTTGCACCAGCCTTCTTGAAGTAGCTCAAGGTCCCCTTCTTCACCAAGAAGATCTTCAACCTCTCCAATCCGCAGCCTCCAACCTAGGAGTAGCAAGGAGAGTACAAACAACAATAGAGAACAAGGAAGGAAATAGAAATTACAACTTATCCTTTTGTAGCACAAGGCTTGATTTGCCTAGATCAAGCGTGTAGATCTCCTAACCAAAGTGTATGGAAATGTAATTGCAGTGGATAGGAGATGCTAGCCTATAGGACACGAATTTTGAGCTAAGAGAAGAAGTAGCCAATTGTCACTATGCTCAATTTGCTCACAAACAGGTTGCTCAAAGTATGCTCAAAGATTTCTCAAGTGTAACAAGTGAGTTTAGGTGTCCTAAGGCATGTCCTATTTATAGGAATGTCCTCCAAGTGCTTAAGGACGTTCTAGACACCTTCTAGGGGTTTCTAAGTGCTTAACTAGCCGTTAGGTACAAGTTTGTTGCTTTAGCAATGGCTAATTAATTAATTCTGTAGTTGCTGTCAGAGTCCATCTCGGTCGAGAAATGGTCGACCGAGACACCTACTCGGTCGAACTTTTGTCGACCGACAGGCTCTCTGAATCAAGTGTTTTGCAACGTTTATCTCCAACTGCCAACTACCTTGTCAGATGTGTCTAACGGCTACTTGGGTCTTTCTCGGTCGAGAAGATTGTCGACCGAGAGTGTTTCAGTCGAGGAGTTAGTCGATCGAGATTGACCCTGTTTCAATTTTTCAATTAAAGCACTAAGTGTGTGTATAAGTGTGCATATGTGACACTTATTTGAAGGGGATGACCTATCTAAATGTGATGTTTAGCTAGGGAGAATCTAACGCTTGATTTACATTAAATCTAAGTACTTGTACATTATATATTTGTACAAGTTTTTACAAAGCGATTACATTTCATGAAAATAAATATGTAAGCATATGGATTTCCCTAATTGCTTTGTCATCCACCTTATTCCTGCAACACTCAAGTAGCACGTTAGATTCGCAAGAATGAAATGTTTGTCATTATCAAAACAAAGGGATTTATAGATGTCCATTTAGCCAACACAGGAGAGCGAACCAACCGATTCACTTAGTGAACCGACCGGCTCGGCTCACCAACTGACCGGTTGAGGCTGTGAGGCGACCGGCTCGTGAAAGCAAGTCACTCAATTCGTGGATAAAATCGATTGCAACAAGGATTAGTGCTTACATCATGGCGTTCATTAATTGGATTCAAATTGTCAAATCATATGCGATAGGAAAACATGGCAAAACGACCAGTTCGCTGAGCCAACCGATCTGCTCGCATGTGAACGGACCGATTCGGTTGCCAACCAACCAATTCGACATTTATAGGTTTGTAAAAATCCATGATCTTTCGGCTCTTGCAATCCCATACAAATTGGGAACCCTGACCCTAACCCCTCCTATAAATAGAGGGATACTGGAGGCTTCCCAACACACAATTGAAAATCAGTTCCTCTGACAATTGTTGTCCTCTCTGATTGTGGTAACCAAGAGAGCCCAAGCAAGTCCTACCCAACTAGGGAGGGATAGCGATGGAGATAACAACTGAGAATCATTATGGAATAGCAGGATGGTGACTAGTACACCAACGAGAGGGACAACTCTTTGTTCATTCCAGCAGGACAACAGGAGTTTTGGGTGGTCTGCGTGGGCTTCCATTAGGCGAAGTGACCTTTGCCCGTTGCTAGGAGGACGTCGACAACCTGCAGTATGTGGCGAGATCAGGAGCTACATAAGGCGATGTTCGAGTAAACATGGGGTTGTCGCATATTGAGGCCCAATGCAGCTAGGACTGCACGACTTCTTCAAGAGTTATAGTCGTTGGAAATGCTCCAGGACCAAGTACAAACTCATTAAACCATCATTCTCATTGTATAATAGTTGGCGTGATCTTACTGTTCTAGGGAATATGGATAGATAAATTTTTGTTTCCGCTGCCAACTTTATTCCCATATTTTCCAACAGTGGTATCACAACCACGTCAATTTTTTATCTTAGGATAATAGATATGTGATCGGATTTAGATTTGCATCATATATTTATTACATAAAATGTAAATATTTAAATTTCTTAATGCACATATCGATCATAGACCACATACAACCCCAAACTAATCTATATATGATATGATGCATATGCAATTTACGTGTCGCCCTAAAAGTGAGTTTTGATGGTAGATGTGTAGCGTGGTTGTGGCCAATAATCAAATATGTGTAATTAAATGGTTTGTTTTATTCCTGTTATATCTCAGTTTGTATACCGAGCTCCTACCTTCTTCTGAATGTACACGTATTATTCTTTCCTACCCTTGCTCCCCTCAAATGAAACTCGAGGTTTCTCATTACCATGTAATAAGTTTAATAGCAATAGGACAGTTTCCTTTCTTGCAACGACGAAGATGACGATCAACATCAGGCGAGCCGACCGCTTCATGTGACGAGCCGACTGGATAGAGGACCGAGGAAGGCAAACCACAGGAGGCTCAAACCAAACCAACCGGCTAGTGGACCCAACCGACCGTTTGGAGGTGTCCAGACACCAATTGGACAGGAGGCCAACCAATCATTTCAGGAGACCAGACGACTGGCCATGTGGCGAGACGACTTGTTCAAGGCTTGAATCGATCAATCTGGATTGACAAGCACAGATCTATACCAACTACATGTTTCAACATGAGATGTGGACCCTAGGTTGAGGTATTTCCTTGTGGCTCCAAGGAATTACAGTAGTATGGCCATAACCATCATTTTTTTATATTGCATGCTTACGTTGTAGAATATAGCATGTATATTATATATACTATATATATATGTGGTGATTGAATAAAGTATATGTATATATATACAAACTCCCTCAAATATAATAGCAAGTCTAAGATGATTTCCATAAGAAACACACATGAAAAGATTGATCGACCAAACGTAGGTTACGTCGAAGTGTGTTGCGCTGTCTATTTTGTGGAAGTGTAATGGTAGATATATAGGTTCTGCCCAAGTAGTGTGCATATCTATTGGGTTGGCTTTTGGGTCAGGCTTAACAGGTGTACTTAAAGGGATTATGCACCAAAGGCATGCAGATGAATATGAAAAGAGTTGTGAATGTCTCTATCCAAGAATTGCAGATGATGCAATTAATAAAAGTTGACTACCTTAATAGTTGACTATGGATGTTGGCGTAGTGTCTGGGTGATAGTTGAATTATTTTGGATCTTAACTCACTAGATATACGCTGCAATCTTCCTAATTGATATGTGAGGGCTATCAATTTGAATAAAATAGTGAGAGCAGTAGTTAATTAAAGACATAATAAACATTGTCAATTTTATACAAATCAAATCAAATCATAAATGAGTTTTGATAAAATCGCAAATTATTTTATAGAATCAAATCACAACACACATCTTTTCTCTACGATCAGACTCTGAGAAGGACAAGTTGAATGAGAACAACTTTCACAAGTGGTGTAGGATGTTGAGAATTGTTCTCACAGAGGAGTGCAAGCTCTATGTCCTAGAGACACCAGTGCCAGAAGAACCTCTTCCTAATGCTCCCAGAGCTGACACGGATGCTTACAAGAATTTGATTAATAAAGGCAAGATTCCAATTCATTCTGATTCACTCAGTTATGAGATAATGAGGAAACATAATGAATGTCCCAAGAATGACTATTACTCAATGATGTATGTCTTCAAGTACGTGACATGAACAATGAAATAACACAGATGTTTAGAGTATGTACATTCTTGTTATGTCCCTGGTCAGATGTTATTGTGGAAGGCAGATAGACAACAATAACACATAACATTAGAGTGTGAGTTGGTTGATGACAGAATCTCATTAGTCACGATATGGCATATCAAACCAAGCACACAGATTCATGTTAGAGAACGGTGTATCGGACATACCCACCTTCAGTGACACATGAAAACCATACTTGGTAGTCATAGTCATGCCTCATAGTGAAGGTTGTGATTGTTATTCTTAGACTTGAAATCAGTACATTCATCACATGTCATTCGGTATACTTTGACATCATTCAACGTAACCCTGAATAAGGATTGCCATAACAATGATGATTGGGCAGTTGTGACGCATGGGGATTGATTGTGAGTGGTGTAGATGGGATTTGCCCCTCCTACTGGAGTTTGATATTCTGGGCACTTGACATGTAAGACTGAAAAACACATGTGCATGCACATGTAAATCAATATACGATATTGAGGTCACATATATCTCTGGCAGTCTTCTCTAGGTTCAAGAAACATGGATTGAACGTTGAAAGGATGAAGATTCCATGCCTCGAGTTCATTCTGAATATCAGAAACAAAAGAATTATATAATCACTACAACACATTACACAGATTGAAGGTTGAAGTTGTTCTCCAACTTTCCTTTCACTAGGGTAGCACTGCTGTGTCACTAGGCACCACTCTTTGCTTGTGATGTCATAAGCTAGTTATGGACATTCACTACCAATGTGATATGGGACTTATAGGGTTACACACATAGGAATTCACCTAGAAGAGGAGTTTATTCATGATTGATAATTGAATTGATTACTTAAGTGCTTAGGTATTCAATTTAGGAAATAAATCAGTTGAATGGACTCCTAACCGATCGGCTCATGTGATGAAGCAATCATTTGGAGTGTCAGATTGATCGGTAATCAAAATGGCTAAGTTATGCCCGAACCGGAGAGCGAACTGACCCGTTTACTTAGAAAACTGACCGGCTCGGCTCACCAACCGGTCGGTTGGGGCGTGAGACAACCAGCTCGCGATGGCAAGACACTCAATTTGTGGAGAAAATTTGATTGCATCAAGAATTCGTGCTGACATAATATCGTGGATTAATTGGATTCGAATCGCCAAATCATGTGATTAATGGCATAACTATCGGTTTGCTGAGAAAATCAATCGGCACGCATGTGAACCGACCGGTTTGGTTGCCAACTGACCGATTCGACACTCGCAGGTTGCGAAAATTCATGATTTTCCAGCCCCTTCCACTACCACACAAACAGGGAACCCAAACCCTTAACCTCTCCTATAAATAGAGGTGTACTGGGGCTTCCCAACACTTACAATTGAGAATTAGTTGCTCTCACAATTGTTGTCCTCTCTGGTTGTGTAACCAAGAGCCCAAGAAAGTCCTACCCAACTAGGGAGGGATAGCGAGGGAGAGAACAATTGAGAAACAATTGTTGTCCTCTCTGGTTGTGGGAGAGCAGGTTGGAGACTAGTACACAAATGGGAGAAACAACTCCTTCATATTCTTTCTAACAAGACGACATGAGTTCTGGGAGGTAAGTGTGAACTTCTATAGAGGCGAAGTGGCCTTTGCCCGTCGCTAGGAGGACGTCGTCATCCCGCAATCTGTGGCGAGACAAAGAGTTGTTGTCTGTTCCAGTCGACTGCTATAATAAGTTATAGTCAATGGACTTGCTCCACAACTAGGTATAAATTTGTTAAACTATCATTCTCATTGCATAATAGTTGATGCGATCTTACTGTTTTGGGAAATATAGATAGATGAATTTTTGTTTTGTTGCCTACTCTATGCCCATATTTCCCAACAACTCCACCATCTGGATGGTAAACCAAGTATCCACTTCTCAAAAGGTAACACTAAGCTCGTCTTACCTTAACAAGCTAATCGATGTCGCTTATGTTGTTACTACCACAACTCAAACAAACATTACTCAACACTCAGGTGATCCTTCTTGTCTTCAAGTGTCTTCCTCTTTGAGGAAAGAAGATTGAATTTCTACGACTTATAGGACTGGTAATAAAATTATCTTCACTTACCTATAGAAATCCACATATCATTCTCCTATGCATCTGGTGGAAGGATCTAATTCTTCGATCACTGGAAGGGATGCTAATAACACCCTTCTTAAATCTATTATGTTTGTGCCCAGATTACCCTTGAACTTGATGTATGTCAGAAAGATTACACATTCTTTAAACTGTAGTGAAACCTTCTTTCTTTACACTGTCTCCATGCAGCATCTCAAGACAACGAAGACGATTGGTGGGAGATATGAAGGTGGAAATGGTTTGTAATATCTACAGATCTCATCAACTTCACATGATACTATTCTTGTGGCCCAGTCTACCTCCATTTATCAATGGCACCTGAGGCTTGGTCATCCTTCCATCGTTAAGTTGAAGTCTTTATTTTCCAATTTGTCGTCTGAAAATTTTACATGTGTCAACTTGGAAAACATCATCCATTAGTGTTTTCTCCTTATCGTTACAGCAAGAATCCAAGCTGATTTTATTTAATTCACTCTAATATCTAGGGACCATGTCGTATTGGTAATCGTACTGGTGTGCGATATTTGTAACCTTTATTGATGATTGGTCTTGTGCCACTTGGCTTTATCTTTTAAAAGATCATTTTGAAATTTTACATATATTTTCATCAAATTCTTGAATGAAATTAAGACTCAATTTTCTGCTACTAAATTTGATCGCACTGATAATGCTTCTGAATATGTGCAACATGGTTTTCAAATGATTTTCATCTTCAATAAAATTATTAATCAAACCTCTTGTCGATATAGTCCACGGCAAAATGGTGTAGCTGCAAGGAAAAACAAACATCTTCTTGTTGTAGCTCGTACTCTTCTAATAGAAATGAATGTTCCTAAGTTATATTAGGTCAATGTCATTCTTGTAACAAACTACCTCATCAATGAGATACTGCCTTCTATCCTAGAAAACCAACTCCTCTACCCCTATGAACTAATTTTTAACCTACCACCGAAGGTTTTTGGTTGCCTATGTTTTTGCCAAATTCTCCTTTATCATTATCATCATCATCATCATCAAATAAGCCTCAATCTCAACCATGTTGGGATAGGAAACAAGGATCCTTCTTTACTAATCATCTCTATTATGAGTCATCTATGAAGCATAGATACTCCAAAACAGGTGTCGTACCCGTATCCGATACGTATTGGATACCAATACTCTGTGGATACTCCTAGATACGTACCGAATACTCCTAATCCATATTGGATACTCCTAATCCGTATCCAGGCCGTATCCAGTCAGTAAAAACTAGAAAAAATATGGGCATGACATTACTTGATTAGCATTTGACACCAGCTCATGTCTCAACCCTCTCTGCTAAGTAGTAGCTTGCAGCAAGGTTGTCATAGTTGCTTCCTTGAAGGAGTTCAAGGTTAGTCACCATTCCTCTTGCTAAATTCCAATCTTCCTTCTTCTCTTTATTGTTTCTACCTCCTGTTTTTTTGGGATTTCACTTTTTAAAGAACTTCAATATGTAATATGGATTTTTGGTTGTTCTTTATTGCAAACCAATTCATTCACCTTTGCATGGTACTTCTGGATGTGTTCCCTACTAAGGTGCAAGTTTTATGCACGTTGATGTCCTCCGTATTCTACGAAAGGCTTTAATTTGGTATCGTTGGGTTCACATACCTCTTGTTTTAGTGACTAAATCCATTGTGATTTATTCTGGATTTCTATCTAGACAATATCTATTTCATCTCCTTTGAAGATAATCATTGCATCCCCATCCTTATGTTCCCCCCTATGAAGCACCGATACTCCAAAATAGGTGTCCTATCAGTATTGAATACATATTTGATACTAATACTCCCTAGATACTCTCTAATACATACCAAATACTTCTTAAGTCGTATTCCTTTTTTTATTAGCAGGAAATGACCTCAATGCAGCCATGATATAACCAACCCATTTAGCATTCAAGAGTGCACCCCACTCGCGTGATCCCTCAAAATCCCAAAACTATGTGACTTACAACTCTAGACTCCCCCTATTGTATTGTGATTTGAGAATGAAATTGGTATTTTCTGTTAAAATTTCAAATTAAACATTAAAAAAACTATTGTATCCATGTTGTACCCCTATCTTATATTTTTGAAAACTGTCGTATCCCCGTGCTGCACCCATATCCATTTCTGTATCTATATCGATGCTTCATAGTAGCTAGCTTTACATGAGAGAAGATATTTTGGTATCACAGATGATACAACTCACTTTACAACACAACATTACATGATACATGAAATGTGAAAGGTTTAGAATATGATATTATCATGTCTTTTAGTAACTTGTCTCATATTAATATGAATGAAAGACCTCTTTTTAAATCATTGTTTGATATTATATTATTGGTTTCCATTTTCTTTGGAAATATTGTGATTTTTGAATGCAATTTGATTGTCTTCGTCTATTTTTAAAATAAATATATTGGTTATTTTTAAATATATTAAAATAAATATTAAAAAAATTGTCGTATCCATGACGTACCCATATCCTATATTTTGGGAAATTGTCGTATCCGCGTACCCGTACCTATAACCGTATTTGATACGTATCTGTATCCGTGCTTCTTAGTGAGTCACACTCTGATCTCGGTGATATCAGAGGCTAAGGGATTGTATACTTCAAATTCATCCCCTAAAGCACATCATTGATTTTAATGATCCTCAATTCAGGTATCATTTGAGAATTCTTTTTAGCCAAAATTTTAAAGATTTCAAACACCCTTTTTGGGTTGTGTTGATTTGAGTAAATATGAGATAACTAATTCCACATGGCATTAGCAGTTCACAGTATATGAAGGGATTGACTAATTGTAGGTTATGTACTATTAACCATCAAGGCTATTACTCTATAGTCATCTTCAGTCCACAAGTCATAGGATTGCATAGTTTTCTCATTAACAATCTCAGTGGGAGTAATACATGCAGTAGCGATAAGAAGATAGTATCAGCCTTGACGTACAACTCAAAAGAAGCAGACCGTGTACGATAGTTAGAACCATCCAATTTTAGTGGTGTCACACAAAGTTCTTATATTACCATTAGAGGTCATGGTGGAATCAGTTTTTAGATGAGTCCACACAAGTTGATTAATAAACCAACACCACATTGCCAATTTGAACCGACATATAACAAAGGTTGATGGGAGGGAGCAAGTCCCTTATGAAGAATTAAGTCAAACCGAGTAGAAGGTGGTCTATACCAGGAGCAACCTGGACTTAGTTAATCAAAGCAACATCAAAGGAAAAAACATGGCATGCAAAGAGAGAATTATATGGTGGAGGCGATAAATGGGCGAGAAGATTTGACTAGCAGGTGGGCGGCAGCAAGGTTGGCAGGGGGTTGCGGGTGTGTAGCAATAAATGGGAGGGGGAAGATGGGGTGGTTGGCTATTAGTTGGAGCAGGCTAGGGCTGTTGAATGGAGGAAGATGGGGTGGTGGTGTGGCGTGAAGGGTTGTTGTGGCGGAATGAAAGGAGAAAGGAGGAATCGCCGAAGAACTGGCACTAGGATTAGCAGGGAGAAAGGTGAGAGATGGAAGCGGGGAGAGTTAGTGTGTTGTTGGGATAAGCAATGACAGAAGGGAAACAGAAGTAGTGTACATAGTCACGATATACTCTCAACTTTTTGAAAATGTTGTGTTTCAAACACGAATTTTTCCCTAGACGTATCAAACAGACTAATAATTCCCAATTTGATCATTTCGTCGCAATATATTACATTTTATTCTCGTATTATTCATGAATACTCGTGTTTGATGTTTTCTTCCCGTTTTATACTTTTTACACATTTTATACTATGTAAGACTCTAAATTTGAGTGTATATATATGGCGAGTGTATATGTAGATACACACATACAAATATATATGTATGTATGATTTATGTGTGTGTTATATATGTATGCAACAGATCTATAGATATGTAATGTGCAATATATGCATACATACATACATACATACATATATATGAGTGTGTGTGCACTATATACATGTGCAATATATATAGTGTGTGTGCAATATACATGTGCAATATATATATAGTGTGTGTGTGAACCTTCCAATCTTTTTCCGACTTTTTCCCATAATTTGAGTGTGTATATATGGCAAGTGTATATGTAGATACACACACAAATATATATGTATGCATGATGTATGTGTGTGTTATATATGTATGCAACAGATGTATAGATATTATGTGCAATATATGTATACATACATACATATATATGAGTGTGTGTGTGTGTGCTATATACATGTGCAATATATATAGTGTGTGCAATATACATGTGCAACATAGATAGTGTGTGTGTGTGTGTGAATCTTCCGATCTTTTGCTGACTTTTTCCCAGATGGTTGACCGTACTTTTACCGTATGTCGATCGCTTTCTACATGAATTTCATAATTCCCAAATCTTGATTTTTTTGACTCGATCGAACGTATCCCAAATACTGAATTTGTGGGGTTTAGGACTCGGAGATGATGGCAAAAGAGGTGGTGACAGTGGGCTACAGGAAGGGGGGCGGGGGTTGCTGGAACCAGGGCGGCCCAAAATCTGGGTGGAAGTGAAAGAAGCAGGAACGGTGGTAGAGAGGGAAGTAGGTAGAGAACATGATGACGGGCAGAAAGGAGAAGGGTGGTGGTTAGGGGCATAGAGGAACAAGGGAGGGTAGGGCGAAGGTTGGTGAAGAGAAAGAGGGAAGGGGAAAGGGTGGGGGCGGCTAGGGGGAGGGAAAGGAAGCATTAGGGTAGAGAGACTTAAGAGGGATCAAACCGCTCTAAATACCATGTGAGATAATAAATGGTTTTGTTAGATAACATATACAACCATAGACCCTCTCCTTATATAGGATAGGAGGAGTCACTAACTACAGAGTTAACCTATATGGGATAAAAGACAGGATACTAAAGAGCACGAAATAAATAACATAAAAATAAATATATTAACAAAACTCAAGGAGAGATTGAGCACAAGGAAGGAGGAGAGACAGATGTGGATGAGGAGTGGTTGTAGAGGAAGGATAGGAGATGGTCGATGGAGGAGACGGTCAAGGGAGGAGAAGAGAGGGGTCGGGAGAGAAGCGAGGCTATTGGGGGTCAGCAATGGGACCCTCGCCTCCGGTATTCCAAATCTCACCAACTTCGACACAATTTGAAAGGGTTGTGGAATGAAAGAGGGGTTGAATATCGAACTTGGACTACCAGAATTGATAAAAAAATCTACAAAGTATCCAAACGACATAATTGCAAATGTGGTAATTGGAATATTGATACAAAATACAATTTTGCGTCCAATTACCTCACCCAAAAGACCCCTTAGGATAAATATAGATATCTTTAACCTATTTTTTTTTTTATATTTTATCAGAATTTAACAAACATGGATATAAATGTGTCAATAATCATAGAACTCTTATACATACAATTTTCTAGTCTTTTCATATTATAGTAAATAATTATGTAACATGTAGTAATAATGTGGAGCAAATAATCTTGGATATTTAGAAATAACAAACAAGAGTTATTTTTATAATTTGTACATCAAATTATGCAATGCCTTTAGGAATGTATTCCCTAAGAGATTAATATAGATCCCAATCTCTAGAACCTAGCAAAATGGACTAAGGGATCTGTTATGATGATCCCCTTATCTCATATGAGAACAAGAGAGAGCATAACTGAATGATTAGATTTATATTTACTCTGTTATATTAACTAAATGAATGCTTCAATAGATATGGGTTATCAGTGTTGTGTCTAATTGAATGGTTTCTGTCATAAATACAGCTTTAACAGTACACCAAGAGAGTATTCAATCACACACAACAAAAAGGAGAGGCTAACATATCCTTGAATGGTGTATTTATATCAATAGTTCATTGACTAAAAAGCCTATTATATAATCTAATATATAGTTTAGTGTAATTAGATTATGGAGAAAGAAAACTGAGTATATGCTTTGTATAGTGTTCTGGTCTAAATTAACTTGGGAAGAGTTTATACGGAGAGATTTGGAATCTTCATCTTAAATGAGGATATGATCCATATAAGAGCTGAACAGAAAACAAGGATCCATTTGGCCAACCCCATCATGGTTGAAAACCAGGGTTATAGATGATTGTGATGATGATGATAAGATGATTGTGTTTTGTGTCCTTAATGTTGGACTAACTTCTGTTTCCAATGTGTTTATTTGTGGTTAAATCATAGCATTTTCATGTTACTCTCCTTCTAAAAATGCAACTTAAATATGCTTGTTGCATGTTGGGAGCCTAAGTTATGGCATACCAGAAATAAAGAGTTCTCTTTAACATCAAAGTAGGGCATATGCAATTATTGGATGAAGGCATGTCCTTTTACTATATGAACCTTAGTTATCAGGGTGCCCGCCTAGGCCGTATGCAGCCTCAAACTGGGTGTTGAGCCCCTAAAGTGACATATATGGCCGCCTAAGGCCTTATATGCCCAAATTAAGCCACTTAAAGGGTAATTCAGCATAAGTTCGGTCTAGATTTGGTCATATTAGATCAAGTTGAGTATTTTATGGTTAAAATAGTTCTGATTTAGCCCAAATGGGGTCAAATTGGGTAAATCAGGTCTGGTTTAGGGAAAATAGTCCTGATTTGGATAAATATAACGGATTTGGTGAAATCAGATATGATTTGGCCACTTGATGTCTCATTTGATCAATATAGGGCAAATCAATAAAAATGTTAGGTTTGATTAGCACATGTTACACAAAAGCAGGTTTGATTTAGGCCTAATAATGTAAAATTTGTGCAAATTTGGTCTAATTTGGAGAAAACAAGCATGATCTGTGAAAATAGGTATGATACGGGGAGGTTAGGTCTAATACAGCCAAATTAGGTTTCATTTAGGTAATAACAAGGAAAATTTGGGGAAGTTACGTGTGATTAGGTCATGATATGCAACATCAGGTTTCATTAGGACCAAATCATGTCAAATTTGGGTAAAATAATTCTAATTTAAGGAAAACAAGTTTGATTGGGGGAATAGGTATGATTTGGGAAGACCATATCAGGTTTCATTTGAGTCAATATAGGGAAATTTTGGGCGAGTTAGGTCTGAATAGATCACTTTATACATAAGTAGGTCTCATTTACGCAAAATCAGGGCATACTAGGTGAATTTAGATCAAATTTCAATCAAGTTAGTTCAAACCACGGCCAATTAGGTCTAATTTTGGTAATGTTAGGTGTGACTTCCCCTAAATGCTATGTAATACTACGTAATAAAGCAATAATTTTACATTTGCAAATATGAAATTGTGAACGGAAAGATCTGAATATCATCATTACTAAAAAATGAATGTGTCTGCCTAGGCGCCCCCTCAGGAATGCCTAGCGCTTGGCCGCCATAACAGCTATGATATGGACTTCCATTTGTTAATTTGCATTCATATAATTTGGTTGTTACGTTACTTCTCAAGCAATATATTGTTTTCTCTCCATCAAATTCCTGCAAAGTAGAGAGAACTAATAACACACCCCCCTCAAACTCGGATTTGGTCATCATCATCATCATCATCATCAAAGTCTCAATCCAAACCATGTTGGGGTCGGCAAAATGGATCCTTCTTTTCCAATCAGCTCTGTTATGGGTCATTCTCTGATCAAGATGTATACATTCAAAATCTCTTTTTATAAGCTCTTCCCAAGTTAATGTAGGTCTGCCTCTGCTTCTTTTAGTTGTGCTCGACTTGAAAACCTTTCTTCAAATAGGTGCATTTGTAGATTCGTGTTGCACATGTCGATACCATTTAGACAATCTTTCATGCAACTTGTTCTCGACGCTCACCACCCCACTTTGTTTCTGATATAGTCATTCCTCAAACGATATTTTCTCGTCTTTCCGCACATCCATCTCACCATACACATTTTAGCCACATTCGGCTTGTTAAGATCTTGTTTCTTCACTTCCCAACATTCACTCTCATATAGCATTGATGGTCGTATAGTTGTTCTGTAGAACTTGCTTTTTGAGAGGGATCTTCTGGTCACATACTATTCCAGTTGCACTCCGCCAATTCAACCATCCTATTGTGATCCTGTGAGAAACATCATCTTGAACCTCACCCTTTGTTTTAATAATTGAGCCCAAGTAATAAAACTTATCACACATTGGTATATCCATTCCAACCAACTTAGCTAACATTGCAATGCATATGTTCAGTTTTTCTTATACTGATCATAAATCCATTAGATACCAATGCATTTCTCTGTCAACTTTATCACTCAATATATCTTTTCTTTCATCAATCAACACAATATCATGAGCGAATAACATGTATAAGGGACATTATCTTGAGCATGCTTTGTCAACTCATCCATAACAAGAACAAATAAATATGGGCTGAGTGTCGATCCTTGATGTACCTCAAAGGTGATAGGAAAAGTTTGTGTGTCTCCTCCTTGAGACCTAACACATGTAGTTGAGTCATCATACATGTTTTCAATTAGGTCAATTTATTGGATAGGCACACCCTTTTATGCAAAACCCTCCATAACACTCCCATCAGTACTAGATTATTGGCCTTTTTCCAAATCAATAAATACTATATGAACATCTCTTGTTTTTTCAATACTTCTCCATAAGCCTCCTTGTTAGAAAAATAGCATCAACAGTTGATCTTCCCGGCATAAAACCAAACCGGTTCTCTTATATATGTGTATTCAAACTCAGCCTTTGCCCAATAATCCTCTCCCAAAGCTTCATAGTGTGACTTATCAACGTGATACCTCTACAATTTGTGCATCTTTAAACATCTCCTTTGTTCTTGTAGATCGAGACTATATTATTATTTCTCCATTCATCTGGCATCTTCTTTGTCTTCATAATCTTGTTAAAGAAATCTGTTAACCACATAGCTCCTTCATCCCCCATAATCATCCATACATCAATGGGAATATTGTATGGACCAAATACCTTTTTCATTTTCATCTTTTTCAAAGAATTCATGACCTCTTATAGTGAAACTCATTATGTACGTGATATTTCTTGCATTCATGTCACCTGAGTCTCTTGCATTGTTCCTAGTATCTTCATTGGAAAGCTTATGTCTCCATTGATTCTTTATATCAGCATCCTTCACCAACACTCTACCATCTTCATTCTTGATGTACTTTATAAATATCTTTTTCCCCTTCTCTAGAGTCCAACTTCTTATATATCTCATCAAAGTGTTTGGACCTTGCCTCTTAAACTGCCTTCTTAGCATCTTTCTTTGCTTGTTTGTTCTATGAAAAGTTGCATCATCTCTAGATTTGGGCAAGCTCCTATAGACCTCCCTTTTGAGTATAATAGCCTTTTGTACTTCATCATTCCACCACCAAGTCTCTTTATGTGGAGGCCCACATCCTTTGGACTCTCCCAAAACCTCTTTGGCAATTTTTGTTATGCGGACGCTCATACTTTGCCGCATAGAGATCAAACTCCAAGTTCCAGCTCTTTCCTTGATAAGTTTATCATTAAATATCAATTTTTTTCTCTTTTAAGATTCCACCACTTGATCCTTCTATCTTGGCTTTTGTTATGCTTACCTTTGTTGATCTTCATGTTCACATCCAAAACCACAAGCCTATGTTGGGGTGAGTTTGTCCACATGGATCACTTTTACATTCCTTGTATACTTTTCTATCTAGCCATCTTGTAAGCATAGTCACAAATTCGGTATTCGGGATATGTACGGCCAAGTTGAAAAATTCAAAAATCGGGAATTATGCAAAAAATTCAGATAAAAATCGGTCAACGTACGGTAAAAGTTCGGTCAACTATTCGGAAAAAATTCGGCAAAAAAGCGGAATACACACACACAAACATATATATACACCCACACATAATGATTGAAAATGACTAAACATAGAATTGATTACTCTAATATTGGAAAAGGGGAAGAAGTGGGAGCAGCCATTGTTCTGAAAAGCGGTAATCGGTGTACGGGCGGAGAGGGTACCGAATAGAGTATATACGGTATGCGGGAGTATAAGCGGGGGAATATTCGGTTTTAATCGGTTTTGATTTTTTTTTTAATATTAATCATAAATATATGTAAATTATATATTGACCATATAATAATGACAATGATAAGTAATTAGAAATATTTATAAGTAATAGACTAATATTGAATTCATAAGTAGTTAGAAACATTGATTAAATTAGAGAGGAAAACATTGATAAGTAATTACAAACATTGATAAGTCATAGACTAATATCACATTAATAAGTAATTATAAACATTGATAAGTAATAGACTAAAATTGCATTAATAAGTAATTAGAAACATTTATAAGTCATAGACTAATATTGCATTAATAAGTAATTAGAAACATTGATAAGTAATAGACTAATATTGCATTAATAAGTAACTTGAAACATTGATGAAATTAGAGAAGAAACATTGATAAGAAATTAGAAACATTGATAAGTCATAGACTAATATTGCATTAAGAAGTAATTAGAAACATTGATGAAATTAGAGAAGAAAACATCAACAATAAGGATCAGTTCAATAAACATTAACTATAAATGTATTGAGAAAATATGAGGAGAAAACCAAATATGTAAAGTGGAAGAAGAGAATGTAATTGTAATGACCAATAGTAGTATTAGAAAAAATTAATGTAAAAAAAAATTATTACTAGCATTTGATTTTGAAAATCGCCGATTAATCGGCTGATTATTCCCCCGAACGGTTGATTAATCGGTCTTGGACCGATTATAGGCCGATTATTCATATTCGGAGCGGTAGACCCCCAAAACCGATTATTCGGCCGATTATTCGGTCGATTTTCTGAACACTGGGAGCAGCACACACAAATCAGGGAAGAAAGGGGGACAATGGAGGAGAAAGATGGAGCGTACATGTAGAATGTTGAGGGTTACTCCTCCTGGTGTGTCGAGGGATAGAGGAGGAAGGTTGGACGGTTTAGTGGAACCGTGCTACAAGTTAAAAAGGACATGGAAAAAATAAATGTGAAGCAAAAGTACAGAACTGTTTAAAACGGCCAAAAAAAGTATTAAACGCGTTTAAAATACAATACGCGAATAAAATGTGAATTAAACGTGTTTAAAACGTATTATTCAGTTTGGAGTTTAAAACGGCCGTCATATACGGCACGAGAATAATAGGCGTTTTGAACGCGTTTTTTTTCAAAAAAAATAGAGTATATTGTGACTATGCTTGTAAGTAATCAATTTGGCTACAATTGTGCCCACTCTTGAAAGTAATAAGATTAGGATTTCTTTTCTTAAAATGTGTACCATAAGCAACTACAAAATCTAAAATCATGTACCCTTTTTCATTTCTGCCGCCATATCCGAAACCTCCATGAACTCTCTCATATCCAACATTTACTCCCAACGTAACCATTTAAGTCACTCCCCTAGGCAGTTAATCATAAATAATGGGAGAGAAAACTGATAACACATGCCCCTACACAGTGAGTGGGCTGGATATGGTCCCGATCCACTAAGTCTAAAATTATAATTTGTAGTTTTTATCCCAGTAAACTTGCTGCTGCTCTTTTTTGTTATTGTTTTCATTCCCACCTCAATGGTTTTTGTTGTTTTCTTCCCTTTCTTCCATCAAGCAGCAACATTGTTGCTATGCAATTAAAATCTTTCATGTTTTGTTTCTTTATTCTTGCCTTCACACAATTCTCAGTTGTATTTTCGTTTTGCTCCACTAAGCAGCAACTTTGCTGATCGATTCTTCTTGTTCCTCCAATTATTTTATTTCATTTATATTACAATTTTGCTTTGTTTTTATATTTCTCAAAATTTTCAATTATTGTTTCTCATTTCCCCTCTTTCGTCCTTGCATGTTCCTCAAGTTCGTGACCAATGGATTTATATGAGATCTTTAGATCAAGACCCACTAACAACATACATCCTTGCTTTTGACCTGTCTCCTGTAATATCTCTCCACTCAGTCCTCCTCTCCCTTCCGCACTTCGTGCCAACTTCGACGGCTTGGTTCCCACTTCATGTGAAGAGCAGCGAGAATCCAGGCTGGTTTACAACCAGCGCCAGCAATAGGGCGGCGGAGAGGGCTCCTCCTCTTACTGTTCTAGTTCAGGGAACTGCAGTATTTCAACCTTAATTTTCTCTTTCTTCTTCCTGTTTCGGTGAATGCTCTTCCCTTTTCTTCGGTCCTCCTTATTCTTCCTCCTCTCCTTTACCGTTTTCCTCCTACATTCCCTATTGCCCAACCAGAGCACTCCTATCCAGTACCGTAAACAACATTATCGGACGTGCAAATAATAACCCTCCTTTTAGGTGGTTGCGACGGATTCGATGACAAGAGACCCTTCCTTCTTCAGCCATGAGGGCCCTCTCATTATTCATTCTTACCACCAACAACCTCGCTTTAGCACACCAAGTGGAAACAAAAAGCAGCAACAGATTAGTCACTGGTCGTGTGCATTTTTGGTACCTAAATGTTTTCTTTGAAAGTGTTGATGTATCAACGTTGTCATTAACTGCAGGCTCCTTCTAATTGGATTCTTCACTATGTGCATTACTTACATGATGAATGTTGCTGCGACAATTATATTCAATTTGACACATGACATTGTGTCAAGTGTGGAGAAACCTGCTCAACCATGAATTAGTAGCTGCAGAACTTCAGTGGGATGTGCCAAGGAGATGGAGGTCAAGTGCACGCGGAGGTTGTTTACAGCAAAACAAAACAAGAAACAGGAGAAGGAGAGACGTTTTTCAAGATATCAACGCGGACGAGGAAAAACAAAAAGAGAAGGGAAGAAGGCGAATGAATAGAACAGAGAGATAATATATATGAAGAGAAAAAGAACTCCATGTGACTATGTGAGTACATTGTCGGGACACCAATTAGTAATGAGGGAGTACATATCTGGTGTCCTTATTGTGGGATTGAGAATGAACTTCCTCCCCTATGGTCTCCTTATTCAATCCTTACTCTGATACTTCCACTCCATCGTTCTCTGCCAAATGTATCCCACTTATTTTGGTTCCACAACATGTGACTGGTGACTGACTCTATGGGCCAGCAGTGTTGCACGTTCATTCTCTACAACCAGTTGCATCTGACAATGAAAACTAGTGTCAAGATAATCCAAGCTAGGCTCCACTCTCAACCCACATGCACTCAACCTCACCGTACTCGCCGCAGTTGCCGTGTACTACAAGTACAATGCAAGAGTGGAGAGCATGTAGGTGGTGGCAGGATCATGTATGCTAACTTCCTCCTCGCTATTTAGCAAAACCCCATGAGAACAAACCTAGTTGTATAACCACCATTTCATCTTGTCTGATGATTCAAATACAGGAAGAAATACTGGTCTCAATTGTTATATAGCATGTTTTTTGCCCTCTGTACACAAAAAATGGTAACTTAAATGATGGGGGCCAAACAACACCCAAAGAACATGTTGAAGATGACGATCAGAAAAAGTTGTGGCGGGCACACCTCCGGGATTGTCCTCACCATGGGCTGATCAGCGAGCAAATTAAGGAAGGCCTACAACTTTTTCAGAGACGATCGTGACAGGTACTATTTAGCAATACTTAGATGACACTTGAGCTCAAGTTTCCTCACTTAATGAATTATTCGATGATAAAGAAACATGACATTTAATTTAACTCAACGTTTTCCATTTCACAAACTATGGGATTGGAGTTGGGGGATTTCTCCGCCAATCTGATATTCTCTATGGACCTAAATTCTACAAGAATAATATAAATGTAGAGATTAAGGCACCTTAAAAAAGAACGTTAGATCTAAGATAAACAAAAAAACGCAATATTTAGAAATTGAGATGAGATAAACAAATTAAGGGTGTAGTTGGTAACACTGCATGAGGAATTAATAAAAAACTCTTCTTGGAAATTAGAGTGGCTTGTGCCACTTCAGAGCTTGTGAGATTGAATTTGAATTTGACAAACTAAAATACAAATACATATGTGATAATGTCATATTTTTCTCATCCCATGTAATTTCTCTAAACCTAGGACTATGTCTATATGCATCATATTAGATTTTGAAATAAACTATATATCAGGGCTTTCGATTGCTCTTCTTCAAAGTCAATATGTGACTTTGGAAATTAACTTCATGACTATCAAGCAAGCCCGCATTGTAAACACAATAATAGTTAAAGTAACTGAAATCTTATTCACAAATGAACAATTTCGCATTACAAGTATAAACTTTACAAAAAAAAATTGCACATCTAAATTTGGACAGAAAGATAGCGATGTTGGTAGACTACAAAGAAAGGGAGGAGATATGTTATTATTTATAGAAAAGAATAAAAAAATTGATGTATATTTAGAATAAGGAAGAAGAGGAGGTTGTAGTTATTTTTGTTGGTGGTAGACAAATACTACATGGGAATTGGAGGAGGAAGAGACCAAGGAAAAGGAGAGGTCAAAAACAACGAGAGGAGTGAGAGAAGAGGTCAGAGTCTTAAGGTGGAGGAACAGTAGTGGCCAAGGTGGTGATGTGATAAGGAGGAGACATGGGTATTCGTATTGGTGAGGAAGAATATGTGCTAGTGTGTCCCCTTCTAAATTAGTGATAAGGAAGCGAGAGGAGGGTGTTTCCCCTTCTAAATTAGTGATGAGTTGTGTCCTAGTGTGTCCAAGTTGTGTCTGCAAAATATCTAAGATAAAAAAATTGGGGGATTTGGAGAAGTTTGGGATATGTCCACCACGTGTCCACGTGTGTCAAAGGTGTGTCCATGTTCGACATGTATCGGACATAGACACGAGAGCCTCCTAAAAGTGTTCATGCTTCCTAGTTAATAGTATAATCTTATAATACACTAAATAATAAGCACGAACAGGTGTAATCTTATGATATACTACATGGTTCATAGTTTGTAGTACATAATAATATTGTGTTCAAAATCCAAACAAGTTAATAACTAATTCCTCTATTTCATTGTATTAATAGATGGCCAACGATATTGCATGACTGAAAAAAGAAAGGGAGAACATAGAATTATCATTATTTCTATTTGTCACACAAACAGACCATCAACAACAGGCGTCCCATCTCAGCACATTGAAACTTAAATGTTTTTTTACATATTATACTTCGTAAAAGATTTAGTCAAATGCTAAAAGAGCATGTAACTTGCTAATCTTGGCACGTTGATATGTTGGGTGATAAGTCATTTTTCCATCATACTTCATATAAATTTAGTAAAAGCTATAGGACCAAATAGGAGCATAGAACATGCTAATCCAGGTGCCAAAAGCTTTAATTGTGCGTAAATTACTAGTTTTGAATGATTACTGAAGTCAGGAGTAGGCAAACTTGCTTCTAGGTGATTCCTTACGTTGATATGTTAAATGAGGAGTCTGATTACAGTATACCTAAAATTTTATTTGGTTAAAATCTAAAGATGTAAATGGAAGCATGTATCTTGCAAATCCAGATTCAAAAAGATGTCCATGTCTACACAATATTTTTTTAGCATTTAAATGAGACATGAGTATGCTACGGAATTCCTTTAATTGATATATTGGATGACTAGTATGTTTATAGTATGTTCATTAAAAACTCCAGCAATGAAAGAAGCCAGCAATGCATGTAGAGACAACATCCATTACATGCTAGCAATACATACATGTATACATACATGTTACTTGAATCAAGTTTACTAATACAATGAACTATTAGATACTAAGGAAACATGACATTTAACTCAACTTTTCCCATTTCATGAACTACGGGGTGGGTGAGTGAATTCCCCGCCAGACTAATATTATTTATTGGACCAAAATTCTACAGGAATAATATACATGCACATATCAAAGCACCTTAAAAAAGAACTTCTGATCTAAGAAGATAAACAAAAATAGACCACATTTACTAATTAATATGAATACTATTAAATACCTAAATAAGGGTGTAGTTGGTAACACTGCATGAGCAATCAATAACAAACTTCTTCGTGGAAATTAGAGTGGCTTGTGCCACTTTAGAGCTTGGGCGATTGAACATGAATTTGACGAATACAATATGGGTCTCCAGTGCATCATCATCATGAGAGGATAGAGCTAGGTGGAGGTTACCGTAACCCAAGTTGAGTAAAGCATCAAACTTGGAAGAAATCAGATCGACATTAACCTCAGGTGACAAGTCAACTTTGAGCCATTTTTTACTTGATAAATCATATCCCTTAAATGGACGATTTTTATCCGGGAAATGGAGATAAATAACATCATCCACAATAGCAGCTAGCTTACTCCAGATCCAGAACTTTTTATAAACAAGACAATCCCATGTACCCTGATCAGGATAGTAAGCAAGCAGGGAAGATGTGTCTTTCGAGTGCACAATGATGCGGTTCCTTGAAGGGTCCGGGATCAATGGAGAGCTGACATTCATCCTCAAAGACGACTCCGGAAGATAAGGCGGTCGCTGAGACAAGACGTCCCACTCGCCATGATTTGGGTCGAAGACCTCACCAAAAGATTCTGTCCCTCCAAAAGAATAGATCTTACCATCAAAGGGAACGCAATCTGGCATTAGCATGTGAAAGTTCATAGGAGGGCCGTTCTTCCAGCTATCTGTAGGACTTTCCAAATCGAAATAGGACGTCTTGCTGTGGACGTGGCTTCCGCATTCTCTTGATAGTTGCTGCAATTCATCGTCAGAGGGAGGTCGACCGCCTAATATGAAGATGAATGATTCTAAAGCCACCGTTGAAGTCAACGCACTATCATTCACCAGAGGCCCTGATCGAAATATTTTAACTGAATGCGACATGGGATCCACTGTGTAGAATTCACCATAGGAATAGCTTCTCCCGCTTGCTGTCTGCCCAGATTTCAGTGCGTGAATGAGGATACGCCGCTGAACCATAAATTTCTCCCACTTTCCTGAGCCCAGCATCTCTCCCTCTCTCAATCTCTATGATCCTTTTCTACCAACAACAGAATGAAGGAGTGCCGCCGGTGCTTCTTTTAGATCTCTTGTATATTTTTATCAGGGTTAGGTTTTCATCACGTGGGTTTTCTCAATCTCTATATCTATACTTACTATAAAAAGAGCGAGTTTGATGCTGCGCTCTCCTTCATTCACTCTCTTCTCTCCTATTTTCAAGGAATTTTGCTCTTATAAATATTTATTCACACACTCTCCTATTAACTGTTATTATTTTTAATTCTGTATTTCTCTCTCCCTCCCACGGAAACGGTTCATTAATTCTCTCCTTTTAAACAACCAATACAAATATATTTTACTGTAGGAACCTTTTCACGGACGAGTCCTCTCCCCGCACATTTCCAACAAATTTTATATGTCACGTGCATGTGCACGTGTGCGTTTACTAGTTTGAAACAACAAAAGAGTTTTGTCCCGAAAACCCGCTCTCTTTCACTTAAATTCTAAAATACCCCTCATTTCAAACTAATTCCTAAAACACCCCTCCATGATCACACCGTCGGCCAATCTAACAGAAACTTTCTTTTCTTTTACAAGATACCACTCTGTTTCACATGTTTGTTTCTTTATGTTTGGTATTCGTTTCTTTTTTTAGATATATTTGCTGACCCAATTATACCACTTCAATAAATGAGAATGTATGAGAAAATAATATTTGGGAGTTGAGTCAAAACATAATTATGTCTGAATCGGGATTTAACACTGTTCCGTGATTATTTGATCTGGATTTGTAACTCAACATGCACGTTAAATACTTAGATTTGAATACGTATGAGAATCGGTGGGGTTTTGCTTAACCCAAGATAAAACCTTGTCCATTCGTGTAAAATGTTTGTTCAAACATATTAGAATCTTCAAAAATCAGACCCAGACCCGATCCAAATAGACTTGACCCAAACATGATAAAAAATTACTCTGCTATAAATCTATACTACTATAAAAAGAGCGATTTCACGTTGTGCTCTCCTTGATTCTCTCTCTCTTCTCACTTTTTTCTCAACATTTTTATATTTGTTTAATTTTATTTTTCTCTTTCATGATAAAATCAGTTGCCACGTCCCTTCGAACTTGCATTGAGGAGTCACTAAACAACACATTTTTAAATTTTCTACAAAGCACTTACGAGGATTATCACTATTCTTTTGAGCAGTTACGAGGATTATCATTATCTTTTTGGGAAGTTTTATTTTTCAAATGTTTAATGTAAGATAAACATGTTCAATGAGGCACGATTATCGTTATCCTTTAGGAAGTTTTATTTTTTAAGTATTTAAAATAAACATGTTCGATGGGGCGCGTGCATATGCATGTGTGTTTCTAGTCTTTGCATTCTTGGCTTAAGAAAGAGAAGAAGGATTGGCCTCTCTAGATGATTCATTAAGTCTTTGTTGAAGAATCTGGTTTGGCAGTTGTCCATTAGAATCCCTCGGTCTAGGGCTGTTATTTAGCTATATTTCCCACTATCCGGTGAGAAATAACCTATTTGAAGGTGATACAAAAAAATTATAACAATCTCAAAACTGATCCCAACTGACCCAAACTAGACCCAACCCAATCGTAGCCCGACCATATATTTAAACACATTACGCATGGGTTAGGCATTCTATTCTATTTGTAACACATTCATTCAAGATCTGTTAAATTTAGAGTTTTTTTTTCCAAAATTCCCCTATCTTTCCCTTACATTCCAGAATCCTTCTAATTTCAGACTAATTCCTAAAACCCCCTTTCATGGTTACATTGTCATCCAATCTAACGAAATCTTTTTTTCTTTCTTTTATAACATGACATACTTCTTTACACGTATGCTTCTTTCTTTTTAGTACTCATTTCTTTTTAAATATATATTTGTCGATCATACTAGGTCGCTTCAATGAATAGGGATGTATGAGAAAATAAAGTTTGGGGGCTAAGTTAGAATCTGAATTTATAACTCAACATGCATATTAAATGCTTAAACTTGAGCAGGTATGACAATAGATGGGGCTTTGTTTAACCCAAGTCGGAACCTGGCCCGACCATATGAGGATGTAATAAATTTTTCCATGACAATTTGAATCTTCAAAGTCTGGACCCAAACCCAACCTAACCAGATGTCACGAAACCAGAATCTCAGTCCCATGAACCAAACGTATACCAAAGGCAACATGCAGAAGTGTAAAGCTTAGCACACATGAACAAATTACAAGATAAAGGCACCAACATAGTCTCAACATTCAAAAAGTATAAATTATACAAAATGTATTATATTCATGAATTCAATTACATATTTCCATAGTCAAGGTACAAGTCATTCATGTGCACTAAATATGGATCTTACAATAAGTACACCTAGCATAGCTCACCAAACCTATCAGCCTTCTAGCCATCTCTGAACCTAAAAACAAAATACGAGAAATGGGTCAACACATGAGGTGTTGAGTATGGGGCAGAAAGATACATATATGTATAACCTTTGCATAATTTGAAAAGATTTCAAGACTAAACGAACAAGAATAAACAAGTTAACTATTTAACAAATATGAAACCATATTTTATGCCATTTAACTCCATTATACCAACAATATCAATCATGTTTAAGGCCTTTGACCATCTTCCCGTAGAAAGGGTCCATAAGGGTTACAAAAATTAGCTAACCCTTTTTATACAGAGGGACCTCAAGGCCATAGCCAAGAGCTAACCCTTTATCAACAATATTATAATGGAGTTCTATATATATGTTTGTTCAAGTTATAAAACTGATGAGGCAAACATGGAGTAAGACATAGCAATACTACATGGCAATATTTGAGTAAGTAAACAAACAAGCACACAATACATGTCTTTTCAAGCAAGAAAGCGATATTCATATAAATAGATAAGGCCCATACCTGATTAAGAGATTTCATAATATAACATATCCTTCATCATCTAGCCACATGTCAAACCTGATTAACAACAAGATTACATGTATGCATTAGATTCTCATTATTAACCATAATTAGATTCATTTTTGGGTTTTGGCCAAGATAGGTTCTAAGTTGATTATTAGTGCATTATATGATCTTTTACTGATCTAGGGTCATTACAAGGTGAGGTTCAAGTTCCAAGTCATTTCGAGGTTCCATGCATTTTATATGCTTATTTCAAGATTCATGGCATTTCTACACATAAAGGGTTACAAGACTTACAAAAGAGCAACCAAGGTCATGATCATCAAGATAGGAGAACCCATCACCAAACATGGTCATGTTTAGATCATCAACATTAGGTTATAAGAAACATATAACAAGATTAGGTCGGTATCCATTAGAAGTAAAATTAGCAATGTAGGGCAAATTTCATCATTAAGGTCCAAACGAGTCATGTATGCACAATTAGAGTCATTTGTGTGAAATGAGGTGATTAGGACCTTCATTAGGGCCACAAGAGCATAATATCTACAAATTTGATTCCTAGGATGGTCGATATGCTTCAAGGATTCAATAATCATCATAATGTTGCATTAAGTATGTTAAGAAGATCAAAAGATGGCATTTTTTGGAAAAACAGGAGAGCTAGGATCATATTCAGGTCCTAAAACATGCCCAAGTTGTAGATCTTTTTGAAAGGATCGATTTGATATATAATATGACTATATTTGGCCTTAACATGAGAGAAATTTGATTTTATGAAATTCCATAGAGAAACTATAGGGAAATCTGGTTGGGCGGACATACTTATTTGCTTGAACATCTGGGCCGTTGATAAACCATTTGGTGGCCACAAGTGTGCCTGTGTGAGATGACCATCTGGCCTAGCACTGGTAGTATCGAGTCATGCAGACATGCGGCTCTGGACTGGTGGCTATGGCTAGTCACCGCCGACCCATCTTGGTCTGCCTCTGTGTGTGCCGATGTGGCGGCTTCTCGCAGGGTGGCGTCGGGTCCACATTTGGTCTCGGGTGAGTCCGTCTGCAACTCGCGGACGCTCCCTTATTTCAGCACCAAAATAGGGGTTGAATAGGTTATGTCCCATCCCTTTGGCGCTCCTCCAACAGCAAGACAAGATGAAGGAGGTTGAGGGTGGAGATGGAAGCGACTAGAGATGTCATGAGGTTCTTTCGTCGTGCTGCAAGGGGGTGCAAAATCGGCTGGGCGGAAGAACTTCGGTGCTGTCAGGCTCTACCCAACAGTTTCCCCCTACCATGGGGATCCAACATGAGAGGGATAAGGGTGAAGGTCGCCGCCTGCCCTCTTCCTACCATGTCATGGTTTCTGGTTGTGTCGGCCTCCACCAGCGATGCCTAGGGTAGCACCCCCAAAGCAAGGGAAGGGTGGCAGTCAAGTTGTTATCAAACAAAGGAGGAAGGAGAGGATGTTGGCAGCCAGACCTAAAGGAACATATAAAGTAAGGAGCAATGAAGAAAAATGGAACACAAGATGGTTATAAGAGAACCCGAGGGTTTCAGATTCCTTGCCTTCTGTTTCTCTATTGACTGATTGGATGGAGGCGGGAGACCAGCCTCCAAACCTTACGATCTTTCCAAAAGCAGTAAGGGGTGAAGATAAAGTGGTTGAGCCGTGCATTTTCTTTGTATTTTGGTCCATGCAGCCCGATCCAAGGCATAGAAAAGGGGAAAAAGGCTGAGAAGAAAAGTAAATTTCATAATGCCCAAACTTGAGTTCTATAAGCACGATCGATGAAATTTTTGCACCACTAGATTCACAATTGAACTTTCAGTGATATGGGATACACTGGAGGGTAAAAAGGTTATAGTGATGAGGTCCAAAATTGGATTCAAGTAGGTGATGTATCAAATCATGATGCTAAGTTCAGAAAGTGCTTATTGTTGTCACAATTGTGCAATTGATCATTGATGTCACCAAAGTAGAGCATCGCCACATTCACACTATGGAATTTTAACTTTATTGAGTGAATTTGGGTTACAACGAGTAAGAGGAAGGGTATAGTCAAAGAGAGAGAAAATTGGGGTCGTCACATCCTTCCCTCCTTATAAGAAATTTCATCCTTGAAATTTATCTAAGATCATAGTTAAGATTCAAAGTTAAAATTTGTCGTATGCCGTTAACCATCCCATGGTTTCAACTCATTCCTTATTGTGGGGTACACATAAGGGTTATCGAAAGTGTACTCATCTTGATTATTTACATCTTACTTAGTGTTCCCTCATAATATGGAATCCTCATGGCATTAGGGTTTACCCATCCCTTAGTATCCCTACATTAGGGTTCATGTTCATATCTTCATACGAGATGAAGGTGTATTATCTAAATCTACATTATCAATTCTCAAACGAACATATTCATGGCCATGACTTTCAAACGAGACTATCATCGAGTGTGTATCTCATCTTTACTTTGGATTTCTACCAAATCTAATCAATTATGTTGATCATTTCTTATTTTTTGGATCTAAAACTAAGCAATTTATTCATCTTGTTGATTCAATTTATTACCCCAAGAGCATCATTATATCGAGTTGATATATTTTCATTTGGGTATGATATTAGGCTTGTTACCCCTAATTATTCAAGCTAAGATCTCTAGACATCATCATGTCAAGTTCATGATTGGAAAGCTACATATTTTATGTATAATATGATTTCATATTAGGTCTATCTTATGAGAGTGGCTTATCGTGCATATTCAAGTTTTTAAACATAAGTGAGATATTTCATGTATCAAGCATCATTCTAGGAACAACAATATCATTAACGTTGAGACGACCCAAATGATAAACCGTCATTTAACTAAGCGGAAGCGATCACTAACAACAGATTACTGAAAAATCACTAAAAATTAAAACCATTTACAAATAGATCCATACACAGGAAAACTCTATCAAAAAGAACCAAAGTAATTCAACTACATTCGGGTTCACAAGTACATGTCATGTACTATCTCTTCTCGAGGATTACAAACATCAACTGCCCTGTTAAAATTATACATAGGCAGTATAAGAACCTTGAGGCATCAAGCCAAAGTCTCAGATCGATTCATTAAAACTAACTACTGACTCCTAGGACCTGAGAGTACAGAGATGACACATAGGACTCTATATACAAGATATGATAGTCAGTGTCTCCACCAAGAATGTCATTGCTGTCCCTGTTGTTGCTGCTGCTACTCCCCTGTTATAGGGTTTCTGCATATTCTTCGGCGTCCACCTAAAAAGTGTTGGTGACCAACAGAGTGAGACCCTGTCCCAGCGAGAGATATAACTCTCTGCCAAAAACATTATAATTGCAGTTTAATAGAATAAAACTGAGCAGAGGTATCATATATATTCAACAGCATATGAATCATTGTCTAAATAGATTAGAGCAATATTCTTATTCAAATCTTTTCAGCTATAACTTGATAAAGCAGCATGTCACTTATCCAATAAGGAATATGAAGAACACATATAACATTTATCCATCTAGGATATGCTAAGAAAAGTAACATCAACTAATGATTCTCATATTTTAACCTTAAGCACATACACTACATGGCTGATTACATTTTACAAATATACTTAAGCCCTGAGGAGATGAGGTATACTGCTCATACTCCAACCGACCATGACGACGTAAAGCATCGGTTCCATACATAGGTCAATGGAAGAGACAGACTCCAAGACCTCATCCTCCTCAGTCAGTGTGAGTACAAAATGCAGGACATCTTGTGTCTCTGCTAAATAGCTTTCCAGGGTATACTGGAAACTTTGCTATAAAGTTACAGTGGTGACTGTACTCTCATCACAATCGAGATTTTTCATGTTTATCTCACATCGATCTGACATTAACATTATCGGGAGATTCGTGATACATCCATCCCAGTACATGTAATGAAGAATTGAGAGATTTAATGTTTATCTCACATCAATCCCACGTACATTAGGGTGTAAGGATATTCGCGCCCATAACCCCCACATACTCAATAGTATGCCCTCCAGGAGATCTCGTGGGAAAACCTGTTTCACCATCACCAACTACTGACGATGATGGATCTCTGGCCATGGCTCTACATGATAAGATTTCACTTGATTAATTAAGTACATTACCATATTCTTTTAGCATCAGTCAGGTTTTCAAACATAAATTATTATAACAAATGCTACAAAGAATGTGTAATACTTCTATCAAGTACTTTTCAAAGCTTTATAAAACATTGGGATCTCAATCCCTTGTCACATCATGGGCATTCCCATCCTTTATCATCTCATCATCATGATTATGGAATATGGGTATTCAAACCCTTAGTTCATCAAAGAACACTTGTTACCACTTATCAGGTAACTAATACCTTTAGGTCAACTGACCAAGGTAAACATGATACTTGCTACACAAACATCTCACATGGCTCACAAGGCCCATTTAATCTCTTGTTACCTCTTACTAGGCAACAAAGCATATTATGGCTCACAAGGCCCAAAAAACAATTTCAATAAATGAAACATCATAGCTCATACCTGGTTATGTCCAACATCTCATGATACTTGCATGGTTAGTACACATGATAACAGTTATATCAATTACATTTCAGCACCATGCTATACAAGGGTAACACCACTAATCCCTCATTAGGGTTAGGGTTTCCCATTTCATGTCAATCGGGAAATACTCATCCATTAGCCAAAATTATGGCTATTGTTTATCATCTTATTGCTCAAGATTAGGGTTTCATTCATTATAACCCAAAATTACGGTTTCACATACCTTCACCTTATATTAAGGTTTCATGTAACATCACCCTTAAATTAGGGTTATACCATCACTTAACATCACCTTGTATTAGGGCTTCACATCACATCATTATCTTGAATTAAGGTTGCTTATAACAATACCCTAAATTAGGGTTTTACTTAGCATTGCCCTAAATTAGGGTTAGGGCTATCAATTTTCTTATTTAGGGTTTCATGATCTCTTTATCAAGGATCATACCTTAATTACACATGGAAAGCATCAAGACATATCCATTACATATTTAGTACTCATGTATGGATTCCTCTCTTTCCATAATTAAATTGGATCGGCTTGAATGAAGGGTTAGCATAGTGTATTGAGATATTGCTTCCATAAGCATCAAATATTAACCCCTCTAAAGTTACTAATCACCCTAGTACCTTTAAGGTACAACCATTGTAATTATCTTTGATATACATTCTCAATAATTATTTAAATGATTTTAAACAATTTGTCCTTCAAATGATTTTGGAACCATTTCATCTCATTCAGTTTAGGATCAAATCTCCTCATTCGATCTTGAGATCGATCACCTCATTCGATCTTGAGATCGAATCACCTCATTCGATCTTGAATTGAATCACCTCATTCGATCTTGAGATCAATTATCCATTCAGTTTTGATTCAATTACCCATTTGATCTTGAGATCAATTATCCATTCGGTTTTGAGTCAATTACCCATTCGATCTTGAGATCAATTATCCATTCAGTTTTGAGTCAATTACCCATTCGATCTTGAGATAAATTATCCATTCAGTTTTGAGTCAATTACCCATTCAATCTTGAGATCAATTATCCATTCGGTTGTGAGTCAATCACCCATTTGATCTTGAGATCAATTATCCATTCGGTTTTGAGTCAATTACCCATTCGATCTTGAGATCAATTATCCATTTGGTTTTGAAACCGAATTAACTCAATCAGTTTTGAAAACCGTTTGCCCATGTTGAGGTGTGTGATTAAGATGACATCATCATCTTCAAGCTTAAAACCTTTGAAATTTTCTGTGATCTTTGTGGTGATTTCAACAATTAATCAAAAGGGAACTGAGAAAGAAGAAAGAATCAACATATGATGAAGAAATGAAATCAATAATAACATTTAAGGGTTCAAGTTATATAACCCGCCTTCAAAGTTGGTTTTAAAGCTTCAAGCTTCACTTTCTCAATGGTGAATGAAGCTTTCTCAACTTTCCAAGGTCCTTCCTCAAATCTTTGAGTGAAAAGAGTGGCTAAGGTTGAAGATTGAATGAAGAAAAGAAGAAAATAAGCATTGAATTTCGATTTCCACCATGAAATCAATGTTTAAGATGATTAAGGAGCTCACCTACAGGTTGGGGCACGTCCTCCTATTGCTCCTAAGCTCCCTTGTGCTTGACCAAAGCAAGGAAAGAAAAAGGATTCGAAAAATCCTTTCATGTGGGTTGAAAATGGGATGTATATAAGGGAATTTCAATGAGAGAGAAAGTGATATAATAATCCTTTAACTCCCTAAATTGGTACCACTTATCCCCCTCACTTCCTTTCATACAAAGCCATATTCCCCAACTTCGAATTCCTCTTCATTATCTATGAATTAAAAGAAAACCAATTAAGCACCTTAACCATTTTAATAATAATATCCCATATTAGTGGATGTTACTTTTTTATTAACTAATGTGAGTGGGTTCTCCACACACTTAGGATATTTTGGTGCCATTGCAAGGAAAAAGGACGTCCACACATATAGGATTTCAACCAACACATTTTTGGTTGAAGGTCACTTCTATTAATTTATTTATTTTTGCATTAGGGTTTCAATTATGCTTAAATCTTGATTATTTTAATATCAAGATTCTCTCTCCTCCAAAGTGATTCAAATGAGACACCCCTCTCATTTTATTTTCCCTAAATGATTCCAAGAAACATGAGGGACTCTCTAGAAGTGGTATTTTGCATATTGAACCCTAAATTTTGGGTAAATTGCACATTACACCAAAACTAGGTTTTAATGCACAAACATTGCTTAACAAGTTCTTTCTTGGTACACATGCTTCCACAATCCATACCTCTACATAATTTTCATTCTTATGATGCTTCAACACTTGAGTAACATTTTATGATGTACAATTTGCAAGTTAACCCCTCAACTTGGGTAATTTACACTTTAGTCCAAAATAGGCAAACATTGTTTCAACATTATTCAAAAAGAACTAAAATTGAAACATAATTTCCTCTTGAGCCTTGATTACTTTTCAAAAGATAAGAGAAAGCATATAATTAACTTTATTAAGCAAAACATCAATGGTTAAAGCATAACCCAGGTCAGGGATGTTACAAATTATCCACCCCTAACAGGGATTTCGTCCCCGAAATCATTAGGAGAAAAGATAAGGGTACTTCCTCCTCATCTCTTCCTCTAGCTCCCACGTAGATTCTTCAATGCCACGGTGATGCCAGAGAACTTTCACAAGACATATGTCTTTCTTTTTCAGTTTTTTAATTCTTTTATCAAGGATCAACACAGGTCCTTCAACATATGATATATCATCATTTAATTCTACCTCCACAGGTTGCAAAACTAACTCTGTGTCTGGGTGACACTTTCTCAGCATGTATATATGGAATATTGGATGCAATTTGTGTAGCTCAGGTGGAAACTCCAGCTTATAGGTTACCTTTCCAATACGTTCAATGATTGGATAAGGTCCCATAAATCTAGGATCTAACTTCCCCTTCTTCCCAAATCTAAGGACACCTTTCCAAGGTGAGACCTTGAGATATACTCTGTCTCCAACTTGGAATTCTAAAGGTCTTCTCCGTTTGTCGGCGTAAGATTTCTGCCTATCCTATGCAACCTTTATCTATTATTGGATTACTTTAATCTTTTCAGCTGTCTGTTGTACTAGCTCAGGACCCAAAAGTTGAAATTCTCCTGTTTCATACCAACATAAAGGAGATCTACAACGTCTACCATATAATGCTTCATATGGTGCCATATCAATACTGTGTTGATAGCTATTATTGTAAGCAAATTCTATCAGACTCAGGTGTAGATCCCAACTTCCTACAAACTGAAGGACACATGCCCTAAGAAAATCCTCCAAAGTTTGTATGGTCCTCTCAGATTGTCCATCTGTTTGTGGGTGAAAGGCAGTACTAAACCTTAACTGCGTACCCAAAGCTTTATGGATTCGCTCCCAAAAATGACTCGTGAACTGGGGACCTCTATCAGAAATAATAGTAGTTGGAACCCCGTGCAACCACACTAACTCATCTATATAGATCTGTGCAAGCTTCTCAGTAGTGTAGGTTGTTTTGATAGGAAGGAAATGTGTTGTCTTAGTCAACCTATCAACTATCACCCAAATGGAATCATGACTTTTGGCTGTTTTGGGTAAACTAACCACAAAGTCCATGGTTACGTGATCCCATTTCCACTGTGGCATAGGTAAAGGTTGCATTGTTCATGTGGGTTTTTGATGTTCAGCTTTAACCTACTGACACACCGGACACCGCATAACAAACTCATCTACATCCTTCTTCAATCCTGGCTACAAATACATATCTTTCAAGTTATGATACATTTTGATGCTCCCTGGATGCATTGCATACATCAAAGAATGAGCTTCCTCCAAAACTAACTTCCTTAAATTATTGGCATCAGGTACTACCGTCCTACCATGGTAAGAGACTGCCTGATCCTCAGAATCATGAAAGACATCTCGTTTCTCACTACCATACTCTGACCTGATCTTCTGAATCACAATATCAGTATGTTGTGCTTCTTTAATTTGCTGTCTCAGAGTAGGTTTCACTTGCATCTTAGCTAACAACTCAGCTAACAACGATACCTTAAGCTGTATATTGTTTTGCCTCAAGAAGATAAACATATCTCTTTTAAAGAACACTAAGGAGTTCAACTGTGCTTTATCTTGGGCT
The DNA here is from genome assembly GCA_963693085.1 of Alisma plantago-aquatica. Taxonomy (NCBI): domain Eukaryota; kingdom Viridiplantae; phylum Streptophyta; class Magnoliopsida; order Alismatales; family Alismataceae; genus Alisma; species Alisma plantago-aquatica. Next base: position 1,000,597,740 of record OY856412.1, read on the forward strand.
AGTGATGATGATTTTCTACTTAGTGCATGAGCCACTACATTAGCCTTCCTTGGATGATAATCAATTGTACAATCGTAGTCTATGATTAACTCCATCTAGCGGTGTTGTCTCATGTTCAACTCATGTTGTGAGAAGATATATTTTAGATTCTTATGGTCTGTGAAAATCTGGAATGTTTCTCCATAGAGATAATGTCTCTAGATCTTCAAATCATGGACCACAGCAGCTAGCTCTAGATCATGTGTCAGATAATTCTCCTCGTGATTCTTAAGCTTTCGAGAGGCAAAAGAAATCACTTATTTATCCTGCATCAACAAACATCTTAGACCATTCTTAGAAGCATCACAGAAAACAATATACCCCTTTCCTTTCTTAGGTAACACTAGCACAAGTGTACTTGTTAACCTTTCTTTCAACAACTAGAAGGAATGTTGACACTTATCATTCCAGACAAATGGAACCTCCTTCCTGGTCAACTTGGTTAGGGGTAAAGCTATAGAGATGAAGTTCTTAATGAACCTCCTATAATAACCTGCCAATCCTAGAAAATTGCGTATATCCGTCGGTGTCTTCCCATTACAGGACAGATTCTACCTTCTTAGAATCAACATGAATACCTGAGGCAAATATTACATGTCCTAGAAAAGACACTTCTGGTAACCAGAACTCGCAATTGCTAAACTTAGCATACAACTTATGCTCTCTTAGCAAAGTTAGAGCCTGACGGAGGTGTTTCTCGTGTTGTTGAGCATCTCTATTGTATATTAAGATGTCATCTATGAAGACTACTATGAACTAATCAAGAAAGGGCTGGAAGATTATATTCATGAGTTCCATGAATGCAACTGGTGCATTAGTCAGTCCAAATGACATGACTATGAACTCATAGTGATCATACCTTGTCCAAAAGGCATACTTAGGTATGTCACCCTTTTGGATATGCAACTGATGGTATCCCAGCCTCAGATCTATCTTAGAGAAGATAGTTGCACCACACAACTAATCAAATAGGTCATCTATCATTGGCAAAGGATACTTATTCTTTATGGTTATTTTATTCAACTGTCTGTAATCAATGCATAACTGCATAGATCCGTCCTTCTTCTTAACAAAGAGAACTGGATCACCCCATGGTGAAGTACTCGGTCGAATAAAACCTTTCTCAAGCAACTCCTACAGCTGTTTCTTGAGCTCTACCATCTTAGCAGGTGCCATTCTATATGGTGTTTGTGCTATTGGTTGCGTGCCTGGGATTAGATTAATCTCAAAATCAATTTCTCAAGGCGGAGGAACACCTGGAAGTTCCTCAGGAAACACATCTTCAAACTCCCTAACTATTGGAACTTCAGAAAGATTAGGGCTCTCTATTGTGGTATCTACCACATGTGCTAAAAATGCCAAGCATCCTTGTCTCATCAGCTTCTCAGCTACCATAGCTGACACAAGATAGGTTGGAAGAATCTTTCTATCTCCCTGAAAGATCCATGTGTCACCGTCATCTGCTAACACAACTTGCTTGGAATCACAATCCAAAACAACCTTATACTTTTCTAGGGTATCCATCCCAAGAATTATATCGAAACCATGCATCTCAAGTGGTATAAGATCCACCTAAATGCGATGTTCAGAAAAGGAAAGAATGCAGGGAGAACACACCTCCCGCAACACTACAGATCCCAGCAAAGGGGTTTCTAACAACAAGCTATCTGCTCTATGATTGACAATCACATTGCAGTCAAGAATCACTTCTCGAGTGATGAAGGAGTGTGTAGCACCCAGATCAATCAAAACAGATATGAAGCAAGATGAAGAAATATCAGAATGAAATAGTTCCATATGATATGTTACAACTCAAGGGTTGACGACTACTTCAGGTTGATTCATCACATAGAATCTCATCGTTACTTGTTGTTGACTCTGTGCTCGGCTGTTGGGTGCCAATGATCCCGCTTGGGATGCTTGTCCATGTCCTCAAGCACCAATCAAAAACTGTCACCTCTGAGAGCCTTGTTGACTCTGCCTCAAAGGTTGAGTCACACTTACATCTCTAGCTCGACAATCTTTCATCAAATGCCCCATCTTTCCACATATAAAACAACCTCTGCTCTCCCTCTACGGCCTGGGTGGTCCTGTTACTGATACTGATGCTGAGCTGTGGGCTCCCTCTGGTGGTAAACTACGGCCTCTACCCCTACTTGACGTCCATTGCGTCTGGGTATTGACTCTTGGTGGTGCTATTGGTGCAGAAAATCTCAATTTCTTGAAACTTTCAGTCCTCTGTCCTTGAAACTTTCGGTCCTCTGTCCTTGAAACTGAGTATACACCTTCTTACCACTGGTCTATCACTTCTCGATTACATACCTTTCTATCCGTCTCACGGACTCCACAAAGGTAGAAAAACTCTCCATGTTCTCTAAAGAAGACACATGAGTGGTCAATTCAGCATTCAACCCCTTCTCAAAATGCAGAATTCTCTCCTCATCTGTAGCTTCCATGTGCGGACAGAACCTCAAAAGCTCCATGAACTTAGCCTCATACTCGCTAATGTTCATCTGTCCTTATCTTATTCTCTCAAATTGAGATATCTTCTCATCTAGATACGTCTTGGGGAAGTATCTACTAATGAATTCTCATCAGAATTCTTCCCATCCGACATCGACACCTGGCCTCTTGCCCTCTTCTATTATCCACCAGTGGCCAGCACTCCCTTTTAGAAGGTACAATGCATGCCTCACCTTCTCTACTTCAGGGATAGTGACGATTCTAAAAGCTTTCTCTATCTCAATAAGCCATAGGTTAGCATCTGTTGGGTCAGTTGTACCTGTATACTCTGTGGCTCCTACCCGGCGAAGCCTCTCAAAAGTTTTACCAGCTCCCTATCCTTCATTATGAGCTGGTGCCCTAGGTGCGGGTGGTGGTATTCTATCCGCCATGTGCATCATGGTTGCCATGAACTGCCCAAACAAAGCATTGTGTGTCATGGTTGTCATGAACTGCCCAAACAAAGCATGGAAAAGTGGGGTTCTCTATCATGGTTGGGTCAAACTAGGGATGTTCAGGGGCTAGTTCCTCCCTATCCCGGTCCCTTGCACCTCCTCCTCATGCAGCAACGCTGCTCTCAGCAGCATGTTCTTCGTGTGATCCAGACATCTTTAAGTTCTTCTTCTCCTCCTATATGAGCAGAAGTCACTATCAGATAACTGGAAAACACTAGAACAGACTCAATAACCTTAATCCTATGTCACTGTAGACTCAACAAACCTAGAGCTCTGATACCACTAAACTTGTGAGATGACCCGACTGATAAACCGTCGTTTAACTAAGAGGAAGCGATCACTAATAGCAGATTACTAAAAAATCACAAAAAAATTAAAACCATTTACAAAGAGATCCATACACAGGAAAACTCTTTAAAAAATAACCAAAGTAATTCAATTACATTCTGGTTCACAAGTACATGTCCTGTACCATCTCTTGTCAATGATTACAAACATCAACTGCCCTATTAAAACTATACAAAGCCAGTATAAGAACCTCAAGGCATCAAGACAAAATCTCAGATCGATTCATTAAAACTAACCACTGACTCCTAGGACCTGAGAGTATAGAGACAACACATAGGAATCTATATACAAGATATGACATCCAGTGTCTCCACCTGGAATGTCACTGATGTCCCTGTTGCTACTGTTGCTCTTCCCCTGCTATAGGGTTTCTACCTCTTCTTCCGCGTCCACCTAAAAAGTGTTGGTGACCAACGGAGTGAGACCCAGTCCCAGCGAGAGATATAACTCTCTGCCAAAAACATTATTATTATAATTGAATAGAATAAAATTGAGCAGAGGAATCATATATATTCAATAGCAGATGAATAATTGTCTAAACAGATTAGAGCAATATTCTTATTCAAAGCTTTTCAGCTATAACTTGATAAAGAAGCATGTCACTTATCCAATAAGGAATATGAAGAACATGTATAACATTTATCCATGTAGGATATGCTAAGCAAAGTAACATCAACCAATGATTCTCGTATTTCAAACTTAAGCAAATACGCTACACGGTTGATTACATTTTACAATCATAGTTAAACCCTGAGGAGATGAGGTATACCGCTCATACTCCAACCGACCACGACGGCGTAAAGCATTAGTTCCATACATAGGTCAATGGAAGAGCCAGACTCCAAGACCTCATCCTCCTCAGTCAGTGTGAGTACAAAATGCAGGACATCTTGTGTCTCTGCTAAGTAGCTTTCCAGGGTATACTGGCAACTTCTCTATAGAGTTATAGTGGCGAATGTACTCTCATCACAATCAAGAGATTTCATGTTTATCTCACATCGATCCGGCATTAACATTATCGAGAGATTGTGATACATCCATCCCGACACATGTAATGAAGAATTGAGAGATTTAATGTTTATCTCACATCAATTCCACATTAGGGCGTAAGGATATTCACGCCCATAACCCCCACATACTCAACAGTATGCCCTCCAGGAGATCCTGTGGGAAAACCTATTTCACCATCACCAACTACTGACGATGATGGATCTATGGCCATGGCTCTACATGATAAGATTTCACTTGATTAATTAAGTACATTACCATATTCTTTTAGCATCAGTCATGTTTTCAAACATAAATTATTATAACAAATGCTACAAAGAATGTGTAATACTTCGATCAAGTACTTTTCAAAGCTTTATAAAACATTGGGATCTCAATCCCTTGTCACATCATGGGCATTCTCATCCTTTATCATCTCATCATCATGATTATGGAATATGGGTATTCAAACCCTTAGTTCATCAAAGAACACTTGTTACCACTTATCAGGTAACTTATACCGTCAGATCAACTGACCAAGGTGAACATGATACTTGCTACACAAGCATTTCACATGGCTCACAAGGCCCATTTAATCTCTTGTTACCTTTTACTAGGCAACAAAGCATATTATGGCTCACAAGGCCCATAAAATAATTTCAATAAATGAAACATCATAGCACATACCTGGCTATGTCCAACATCTCATGATACATGCATGGTTAGTATACATGATAACAGTTATATCAATTACATTTCAGCACCATGCTATACAAGGGTAACACCACTAATCCCTCATTAGGGTTAGGGTTTTCCATTTCATGTCAATCAGGAAATACTCATCCATTACCCAAAATTAGGGCTATGGCTTATCATCTTATTGCTCAACATTAGGGTTTTATGCATTATAACCCAAAATTAGGGTTTCACATACCTTCACCTTATATTAAGGTTTCATGTAACATCACCCTTAAATTAGGGTTATACCATCACTTAACATCACCCTGTATTAGGGCTTCACATCATATCATTATCTTGAATTAAGGTTGCTTACAACAATACCCTAAATTAGTGTTTCACTTAGCATTGCCCTAAATTAGGGTTAGGGCTATCAATTTTCTTATTTAGGGTTTCATGATTTGTTTATCAAGGATCATACCCTAATTACACATGGAAAGCATCAAGACATATCCGTTACATATTTAGTACTCATGTATGGATTCCTCTCTTTCCATACTTAATTAAATTGGATCAACTTGAATGAAGCGTTATCATAGTGTATTGAGATAGTTCTTCCATAAGCATCAAAGATTAACCCCTATAAAGGTACTAATCACCCTAGTACCTTTAAGGTACAACCATTGTAATTATCTTTGATATACATTCTCAATAATTATTTAAATGATTTTAAACAATTTGTCCTTCAAACGGTTTTGGAACCGATTCATCTCATTCAGTTTAGGATCGAATCTCCTCATTCGATCTTGATATCGATCACCTCATTCGATCTTGAGATCAAATCACCTCATTCGATCTTGAGATCAAATCACCTCATTCGATCTTGAGATCAATTATCCATTCGGTTTTGAGTCAATTACCCATTCGATCTTGAGATCAATTATCCATTCGGTTTTGAGTAAATTACCCATTCGATCTTGAGATCAATTATCCATTAGGTTTTGAGTCAATTACCCATTCGATCTTGAGATCAATAATCCATTCAGTTTTGAGTCAATTACCCATTTGATCTTGAGATCAATTATCCATTCGGTTTTGAGTCAATTACCCATACGATCTTGAGATCAATTATCCATTAGATTTTGAGTAAATTACCCATTCGATATTGAGATCAATTATCCATTCAGTTTTGAGTCAATTACCCATTCGATCTTGAGATCAATTATCCATTTGGTTTTGAGTCAATTACCCATTCGATCTTGAGATCAATTATCCATTCGGTTTTGAAATCGAATTAACTCAATCAGTTTTGAAAACTGTTTGCCCATGTTAAGGTGTGTGCTTAAGATGACATCATCATCTTCAAGCTTCAAACCTTTGAAATTTGTTGTGATCTTTGTGGAGATTTCAACAATTAATCAAAAGGAAATCGAGAAAGAAGAAAGAATCAACATATGATGAAGAAATGAAATCAATAATAACATTTATGGGTTCAAGTTATATAACCCACCTTCAAATTTGGTTTCAAAACTTCAAGATTCACGTTCTCAATGGTGAATGAAGCTTTCTCAACTTTCCAAGGTCCGTCCTCAAGTCTTTGAGTGAAAAGAGTGGCTAAGGTTGAAGATTGAATGAGGAAAAGAAGAAAATAAGCATTGAATTTCGATTTCCACCATGAAATCAAGGTTGAAGATGATTAAGGAGCTCACCTACAGGTTGTGGCACGTCCTCCAATTGCTCCTAGTCTCCCTTGTTCTTGGCCAAAGCAAGGAAAGAAAAAGGATTCGAAAAAGCCTTTCATGTGGGTTGAAAATGGGATGTATATAAGGGAATTTCAATGAGAGAGAAAGTGCTATAATAATCCCTTAACTCCCTAAATTGGTGCCACTTATCCCCCTAACTTCCTTGCATACAAAGAAATATTACCCACCTTATAATTCCTCTTCATTATCCATGAATTAAAAGAAAACCAATTAAGCACCTTAACCATTTTAATAATAATATCCAATATTAGTGGATATTACTTTTTAGTTAACTAATGTGAGTGGGTTCTCTAGACACTTATGATATTTTGGTGCCATTGCAAGGCACAAGGACGTACACACATATATTATTTAAACCAACACATTTTTGGTTGAAGGGCACTTCCATTAATATATTTATTTTTGCATTAAATTGAATCAGGGTTTCAATTATGCTAAAATCTTGATTATTTTATTATCAAGATTCTCTCTCCTCCAAAGTGATTCAAATGAGACGCCCTCTCATTTTATTTTCCCTACATGATGCCAAGAAACATGATGGACTCTCTAGAAGTGGTATTTTGCATATTGAACCCTAAATTTTGGGTAAATTGCACATTACACCAAAACTAGGTTTTAATGCACAAACATTGCTTAACAAGTTCTTTCTTGGTACTCAGGCTTCCACAAGCCATACCTCTGCATCATTTTCATTCTTATGATGCTTAAACACTTTAGGAACATTTTATCATGTACAATTTGCAAGTTAACCCCTCAACTTGGGTAATTTGCACTTTAGTCTAAAACATGCAAAACATTGTTTCAACATTATTCAAAAAGGACTAAAATTGAAACATAAGTTCCTGTTGAGCCTTAATTACTTTTTTAAAGATAAGAGCAAGCAAATAATTAACCTTTTAAAGCAAAACATCTAGGGTGAAAGCATAACCCAGGTCAGGGATGTTACAGACGTCGAGGTTATGAAACTTTCTCACTTGTATATAGATAGAGCTCCACAAGCTCGAGCCACTCAACCTGAGACATATATATATATATATATATATATATATATATATATATATATATATATATATATATATATATATATATATGTTCAACAAGACATGCTAATCACAAACTTCTGCCCAAAAAATTTTCTACCAATCTTTCAAGAAATAAGGGTAACCACAAGATTCCTTTATATACAACTACTAACCCGAGTATGAGGCTCATCATGGATATCATACATCATGTATATCATCATAGGGTCTTGGGACTTCTCCCTCACCTGTATAGCAAGCATCAAATTTTCAATTACCTTTTTCTTTAGGGTTAGATATTTTCATAGGAAATCTAGGGTTCAACATTTTCAAGGAAACCACACACTAGGTCACTCAACTCATATACTTAGAAGTATTATAGCTAGGGAATCACTATCAAGTATTTCATCATTCATATTTTCCAACATTTTGAATATTTTGAGTTTAGGTACTCTAACATTCTCCTGAGGCGGGCGACTCATATCAAAAGGTCACCCTATTCATATGTCCCATGCAAGAGGTCCTCCTTTGTAAAGAGATTGGGGCCCATGATGGTCTCAAACTATATGTCACATATCATATCTCAACACACATAAGACTAGGTGCAAGCAAACATGCCAACCCACTAGCTATGTTTAGCACATTAACAAAGCCATATTTATCATACAAGGTGCTAGGTTTAGCTAGGGTTGCATGGTCAAACTCATCTCATATCATTAAACATACTTGACCTTCTCAAGGACAACTTGGATCTTATCAACATCAACATCAACATCATCAACAACATCATTATCATCATCTTAGGTTTCTAGGTTAATCACTTGCCTAACCTATATCATGGCTCTAGACAACTCTAGAGACTATCACTATCATCTAAACTCTCTCATCTAGACTTGATGTTACATCTATTTCTCCTAATTTGCATGGAAACTCACTGTCCTTCTGCGTGTGGTAACATTTTTCATATGTACATATAATAATACTTGAAATATGTTTTCTCCAACATTTAAAGAGACGATGAAAACCACCATACTCTATTTGAATAAAACCAAAATCAAAACGTGTTACCACACTCATGAGGCAGTCTAGTATCATGACACCTAGAGAACTATCAAGAACATGGTGCACACTTGTGTAGACATCCTAAGCACATGTCATGAATCATGTCAAGGGAGGTAATTTACACAAGTCTACACCTAGTTCTAGAACATCTAGGTTCTAACCTAGAGGCTAAGTCTATATAATCCACAAAGGACATCTTATTAAGTTTCTAGGGTTGAGATGTACAGTGAGTTTAGTTTGTGTTTCATGTGAGCAATGTTTGGTGTAGTTATTATTCATGCTCTGATACCATCTGTCACGAAACTGGTATCCCAGTCCCATGAACCAAACATATACCAAAGGCAACATGCGGAAGCATAAAGCTTAGCGCACATGAACAAATAACAAGATAAAGGCACCAACATAGTCTCAACATTCAACAAGTATAAATTATACAAAATGCATTATATTCATGAATTCAATTACATATTTCCATAGTCAAGGTACAAGTCATTCATGTGCTCTAAATCTGGATCTTATAACAAGTACACCTATCATATCTCACCAAACCCATCAGCCTTCTAGCTATCTATGAACCTAAAAACAAAATATGAGAAATGGGTTAACACACGATGTGTTGAGTATGGGAAGAAAGATACATATATGTATAAGCTTTGCATAATTTGAAAATATTTCAAGACTAAACGAACAAGAATAAACAAGTTAACTATTTAACAAATGTGAAACCATATTTTATGTCATTTAACTCCATTATACCAATAATATCAAGCATGATTAAGGCGTTTGACCATCTTCCCATCGGAAGGGTCCATAAGGGTTACAAAAATTAGCTAACCCTTTTATATAGAGGTACATCAAGTCCATAGCCAAGAGCTAACCCTTTGTCAACACTATTATAATGGAGTTCTATATATATGTGTGTTCAAGTTATAAAATCGATGAGGCAAACATGGAGTAAGACATAGCAATACTACATGGCAATATTTGAGCAAGTAAACAAACAAGCATACAATACATGTCTTTTCAAGCAAGAAAGAGATATTCATATAACTAGATAAGGCCCATACCTGATTAATAGATTTCATAATCTAACATATCCTTCTTCATCTAGCCACATGTCAAACCTGATTAACAACAAGATTACATGTATGTGTTAGATTCTCATCATTAACCCGAATTAGATTCATTTTTGGGTTTTGGCTAAGAGAGGTTCTAAGTTGATTATTAGTGCATTATATGATCTTTTACTGATCTAGGGGTCATTACAAGGTGAGGTTCAAGTTCCAAGTCATTCTGAGGTTCCATGCATTTTATATGCTTATTTCAAGATTCATGACATTTCTACACACAAAGGGTTACAAGACTTACAAAAGAGCAACCAAGGTCATTATCATTAAGATAGGAGAACCCATCACCAAACATGGCTTAGATCAACAAAATTAGGTTATAAGAAACATATAACAAGATTAGATCGGTGTCCATTAGAAGTAAGATTAGCAATCTAGGGCAAATTTCATCATTAAGGTCCAAACGAGTCATGTATGCACAATTAGAGTCATTTGTGTGAAATGAGGTGATTAGGAAATTCATTAGGGCCACAAGAACATAAGATCTGCAAATTTGATTCCTAGTATGGTTGATATGCTTCAAGGATTCAATAATCATCATAATGTTGCATTACGTATGTTGAGAAGATCAAAAGATAGCATTTTTTGGTAAAACATGAGAGCTAGGATCATATTCGGGTCCTGAAACCATGCCCAAGTTGTAGATCTTTTTGAAAGGATCGATTTTATATATAACATGACTATATTTGGCCTTAACATGAGAAATATATGATTTTATGAAATTCCATAGAGAAACTATAGGGAAATCAGGTTGGGCGTGACATACTTATTCGCTTGAACATCTGGGTCGTTGATCAGCCGTTTGGTGACTACAAGTGTGCCCGTGTGAGATGACCATCCGGACTGGCACCGGTAGTATCGGGTTGTGTTGACATGCGACTCTGGACTGGTGGCTATCGCTGGTCACCGTCGACCCATCTTGGTCTGCCACTATCTGCGTCAATGTGGCAGCTTCTCATAGGGTGGAGTCAGGTCCACGTCTGGTCTCGGGTGAGTCCGTCTGCAACTCGTAGATGCTCCCCTGTTTTAGTGACAAAATAGGGACTGAATAGGGGTTCCATCCTATCCCTTTGGCGCTCCTCCAACAATGAGGCAAGACGAGGGAGGTTGAGGGTTGAGGTGGAAGGGACTAGAGATGTCCTGAGGTTCTTTCGTCGTGCTGTAAGGGGGTGTGAGATTGGATGGGCGGAAGAAATCCGGTGCCATCAGCCTCTACCCAATAGTTTCTCCACTGCCACAGGGCTCCAAAATGAGAGGGAGAACGGTGAAGGTCACTGCCTGCCCTCTTCCTACCACATTGTGGTTTCTGGTTGTGTCGGCCTCCACCAGCGATGCCCAGGGTAGCACCCCCAAAGAAAGGGAAGGGTGGCGGTCAAGCTGCTGTCAAACAAAGGAGGAAGGAGAGGGTGTTGGTGGCCAGACCTAAATGAAGATAGAAAGGAAGGAGCAATGAAGAAAAACAGAACACAAGAGGGTTATAAGAGGACCTGAGGGTTTCAGATTTCTTGCCTTCCATTTTTCTATTGCCTGATTGGGATGGAGGAAGGAGACCAACCTCCAAACCTTACGATCTTTCCAAAAGTGGCAAGGGGTGAAGAACAAGCAGTTGGGCTGTGGATTTTTGTTGTATTTCAGTCCATGCAGCCCGATCCAAGGCATAGAAAAGGGAAAAAAGGCAGAGAAGAAAAGCAAATTTCATAATGCCCAAACTTGAGTTTATAAGTATGATTGATGAAATTTTTGCACCACTAGATTCACAATTGAACTTTCAGTGATATGGGATATACTGGAGGGTAAAGAGGTAATAGTGATGAGGTCCAAAATTGGATTCAAGTAGGTGATGTATCAAAGCATGATGCTAAGTTCAAAAAGTGCTTATTGTTGTCACAATTGTGCAATTGATCATTGATGTCACCAAAGTAGAGCATCGCTACATGCACACTATGAAATTTTAACTGGATTGAGTGAATTTGGGTCACAACGAGTAAGAGGAAGGGTATAGTTAAAGAGAGAGAAATTTGGGGTCGTCACACCAGACTTGACCCAAACATGATAAAAATACTTTTCTATAAATATGAGAAAAATATGTAACAAATCTGAAACTTGACCCAACCCAAACCAAATTAGACCCAACCCAAAGTGGTCGTGTCCTGAATACATACTTAAAAACATTGAATTTTTCAATTAGGTTGACTCATATTGGTCGACGTAATTGAACACAACTTGTTCGGTGACAAATGAATGTGTTAACGCATAACTCATGTGTAATGTGTTTAAAGTATATGTTTGGGCTACGGTTGGTTCGGTTCTAGTTTGGGTCAGTAAGAGTCAGATTCGAGTTTGTTACATTTTTTCTCATATTTATAACAGAGCATTTTTTATCATGTTTGGGTCAAGTCTGGTCGGATTGGGTTTGGGTCAGATTTTTGAAGATTCTAATCTGTTCCAAACAGATATTTTACACGTCTCATACGACTGGACAAGGTTCCATCTCGGGTTAAGCAAAACCCCACCCATTACCATACATATTTAAATTTAAGTGTTTAATATGCATGTTGAGTTATAAATGTAGACCAAATCATAACAAGGTTAGATCCGGATTCAAACACAATCATGCTTTTATCACCCCAAATATTATTTTCTCATACATTCCTATTCATTGTAGTGATATAGTAGGGTCATTATATATATCTAAAAAAAGAAATGAGTACCTAAAAGAATCAAACAAACATGTGAAGCAGTGTGGTATGTTATGAAAGAAAACCAAACGTGGTTTCCATTAGATTGGCTGACAGTGTGACCATAGAGGGGGGGTTAGGAATTATTTTGAAATGAGGGGTTATTTTGGAATTGAAGGAAAAAATAGGGGGTTTGAGAAAAAACTCAAAGGAAAATGCATCTATAAAGAACTGCAGGGGTGACACACTTGTTTGACATGCCCCTATGTGGTTGGTTTCGAGCGCACATGACCTAGGGCAGGTGGTTTTAAGGGGACAGGTGATTTTGCGGGGTGAGTTGTCATGGGTAGGTAAAGGGAACAAGTGGAGTGATTTGATAGGTCTATGGAAAGAGATTAATAGAGAAATACAAAGGAAGTTTTGTTTTGTGTATAATTTTTTATCAGTAGTGAATTTTTTAATAAAATAAAAATTGTTGAAATTGTTATAAAAATACATTCCAACAAGACCAATATTAACGTATTTTTGATCAATAATACACAGGTATATTAAGAGGAAGTATAAAGAAAAAATTATTTTGTGTATAACTTTTGATATGTGATCGATTTTTTGACGAAATAAAAATTGTTAGATCTATTATAAAGAATTCATTTCAATAAAACTAATATTAACATATTTTTTTAGAAAATAATACACATCCATATAAGGAGGGAAGTAATAGAAGTGAGAAAATAAATAAAAAAAGACATGTGAGAAGTAAAAAGAGGAAGGAAGTGAGAGAGGAGAGGAAAGAAGTGAGGAGGGAAGTAGTGGGCGCATCCAGTGTTGTAGTGGGTGAATTCAATCAAAAGAGAGTGAATTAAGGACAATAGTGGGTGCATCGAGGACAATAGCATGCACATTTCATTAAAAGTGGGTGCATTGAGGAAGGAAGTAGTGTGTCGATTGAAGGCTGTGATAGGCACATTCAATCAAGAAGTGAAGAGGGAAGTATTGGGTGCATTAAGGGTTGTAGTGGGCGCATTCAAGTAAAAGTGGGCACAATGAGGACACTAATGGGCGTATGAGAGTTGTAGTCAACACATTCAAGTAAAAGTGGGCACATTCAAGTAAAAGTGGGCGCATTCTAGATTATAGTGGCATTCAAGCAAAAGTGGGTACATTCAAATAACAGTGGGCACATTGAAACAGTGGGTGCATTCAAGCAATAGTGAGTGCATTCACATAAAAGTGGCACATTGAGGGTTGTAATGGGCACATTCAAGTAAAAGTAGGTGCATTCAGCATAATTGTGGGCACATTCACGCAAAAGTGGACACATTGAGGGTTGCAGTGGGCACATTCAAGCAAGTAGGTGCATTCACCACAACAGTGTGCCCATTCACACAAAACTGGGCACATTAAGGGTTGTAGTGGGAGCATTCAAGTAAAAGTAGGCACATTCAAGACAATAATAGGTGTATTCATGCAAAAGTGGGCGCATTGAGGGGTGTAATAGGCACATTCAAGTAAAAGTGGATGCATTTAGGATAATAGGGGCACATTCATGTAAAAGTGGGTGCATTGAAGCAATAGTGATCGCATTCAAGCAATAGTGGCCACATTTAAACAAAAGTGAGCATGTTGACGCAATAGTGGGCACATTCAGAAAATAGTGGGCACATTTAAACAATGGGTACATTGAAAGAATAATAGGTGTATTCAAGAATTAGTGAGCTCATTCAAGAAAAAAATGGGTACGCGTTAGGAAAAATTAGTTCAACAAAAAATCACCCGCAAACCAATGAGCAGTGCACCCAGTGCAATTTTTCTTCTTCTTTATGAAATACTAGTCATAACACACGTACCACATGTACGTGATCATCAAATCTTAATAATTTCTTTAGATACAATTCTATTTCAAGTATAGAAATGGTTACGCTCCGTCGTTCTCAACACATTTTATTTCAAGTATAATAATGGTTAAACTCCATCATTGTCGACACATATATGAGTTCCTATCAATTGATATTTTATTAAGTCAAAATATTGATTTAAGTTTGGTGAAATGGGCCTATGAAATATTTTTAAAAATTATAATCATAAACATTACCTAAATAATTAGTTGTAATAATTCTATTTAAATTTTGACGTTAATTTAAAATACAAAAGGATAGTTGCCTCATATATAAGTAGAATATAAAAATTATTTTTCTAAATATTTGAAATTAATAAAGGATAAGAAAGAAAAAAATTTCATATTTTAATGTTATAGATAATATTCTCATTGAAGTAAAAACTATCTTTATATATACTTTTGTCTTTAATGTAAATGCATTCATCAATCTTGATAAAGAAAAATTCTATGACATGTATAGAAAGTTCTAGTTCCAAATTCTCATTCATATAATTTTAAATATATTTTATGCTCAATGTATACTTATTTGATAAACATTGTTTGCGACTATACTTATTTTGTCCTTATGCGCCATTTATTAAGTGAAAAATTATGAGTATACAACTATCTACATGTGACGTTTACATTTTTTATATGTTAATAAATTTTGATAAACTTTTATAGTGTTATATAGTAAGCTGGTAGTATAGTTAATAGAATAAATAATGTATTGTTACATTAAAGATTGTATCGCATACTTGTATTTTCAACAAGTTTATGTTTGTTTATAAGCAAGAAAATATTGTGTAATTTTTTTCAATATATTTTATAGTATCATAATATAACAATATTGACGCTCTTACTGTGAAAATTTTAATTATAAGGAATAGTTAACATCTTTTATAAACCTAACATACAAAAATGCACTTCCTTATTAATCATATTATATTAAACTTGATGTTAGTAATAGAAATATAGTGCTAAGCATTGTGATCGAGCATCGATCTTGACCTCATACTACACATTTTTAGAGAGAGGGGTGGAGTTGTGGTTAAGAAATATTCTTAGAAATACCACACTTAAAAAATATTTAACATGTACTATTTTAATGCCTTGTATTGAAATATTCCTATATTTATGAAGAATTTTCCGTTAGTTAAACAAAAGTAGTTAATTAAATCAAATTCACATTCTTGATTGGAAAGCCTTAATTGTCTTTTTGGAAAATTAATTGTAACCTAATATGTAAATGACAAAGTAAATTAACTCATATACACAGTCTTCATTGAGATATGTATTGGTTTTCTCATATTTTGTACAAAAAGATAGAATGAATTGGAACATCAAAGTGTTATGTTGTGAAATGTACCTACATCATTATTATTTTCATAGTAGTGCAGGTGTGAATCCCTACCCACAATGGCGTCATGACAACTCAGAGTCCTTTTGGTGAAATAGGAAAGGAGACTTAATTCTTGAGTTATCGTAGACCATTCGAGAGCCGAGTAACACCAAAAGTTGTCAGTAGTGGTTGGGTGAGGCTGAAGGATAGGCCGTTGCAGAAAGGCAATTGCCAACACTTGAGTGAGCATCTTTTACAATTGATCGGTTTGAGAATGGGCATCCACACTTTCTAGTTTGTGTATCATGAAGTTAGTGGTATGATCACAAAACACTTGTTACAATTATGATAGATAATACAAATAAGATATTTAAATATAGAGAAAAATGTTCAGAAGAGAGAGGAGGGACATGCAGGGATACATCATAGATCTGAAGCCACATTGGCCATTGCTGCAGGCGCATCTCAAGAACTTGTAGAAGGTGAAAGGTACTCTCGAGATCATATCAAGAGGAAGTGACTATTTCATTATCAATTTCTCTGAAGCAGAAGATATGGAGATGGAAATTGATAAGGGGCCATGATTCATAGCAAGTAAGCCACTCATTATTAAGAAGTGGGCGAGAGGGTCGTCTCTGGAGAAACTCAATCTGATGGAAGTTCATGTATGGGTCCGGTTGTTTGATTTACTGCTAGAACTGTGGGATGTAGAGATATTTGATATGATTGGCTCATATCTGGGAACACCCTTAAAAGTAGATAGAGCTACGATGGAGTTTTGGAGACTTGAATTTGCAAGAATTTTGATTCTCGTTCTTGCAACGTCTGAATTTGCTACTATAATTCCTTTAGTCAGTGATGATGGTGTTGTAGACAAAATTCGAGTCCAATATGAATGGTATCCTAATATGTGTAATACATGTGGTATGTTTGGGCATGACAATGATGGTTGTGGGAAGGAGGTTGAGACAATGAAGAAGAAGATGATATGGGTCCCGAAGAAGGTGGTGTTTGAAGGCTCTTCAAAGGCTGGTGATGAGGAAGGCTCCTATGAAATAGAGAAGTTTGTTGATGTTGTTGATGTGCCTCCCAAAGAACCTGATATGGAGGTCATTGTCGGGTCACCAGTTATTGATAGTGAGTTTATAACTCCGATTAATAGTGTTAAGAGGAGTGATGCATTTTTGTTTGTTACTAGAAACTCCAGGAGAAATAGGCATAAAAATGGGTCACCTCCGCGAGGGCCTACAAAATCTCTTGAGGTGGCATTCAGATCAGGTGTGAACATATCTCGAAACTCTTTCCAACATTTGTTTGGTAATGAAAATGAAAAAGTAGATATTGAGACTGGCAGGCTACCAACCACCACAATTCCTAATGGCTATTCCATTGGTGGTAGCCTCGTGGAATGTGAGGGGACTGAACAACATTGGACGCTAGTCTACACTCCAAGAGATGTTGAAGGGGAATGGCTGTTCTTTAGTTTGTATACTAGAAACTTAGCTCAGAAGGAAGAAAATTAGGAAGATGACGAATATATTATTTGATGATAGTTATTAGTCTCAAATCATGATAGCCATTCACTTGGAAGGATTGTTATTTCCTGGGTTGATGATGATATCAAGGTTAGCGAGGTCTGTGAGACGGATCAGATTATGCATGTATGTGTTACTTTTGTGAAATTGGACTTTTCTCTCACTTCTATCTATGGTCATAATTGTTTAAATAGAAGAAGTGAGATGTGGAACTCTATTAAGAACTTAAATAATAGTGTGAATGGTCCTTGGCTACTTTGTGGGGATTTTAATGCCGTGCGGTTTGTTGAAGACAAATTTGAACTTTGTGAGCCGTGTTACAATTCCATGATTGAGTTTAATGATTGTGTTAATGCTACTTCTCTGGTAGAGTTGGATCTAAGGGGATCGAGATTTACCTAGGATAATAGGCAGGAAGGAGAGAAATTAATCATGTCAAAGATTTATAGAACGTTCTATAATAGGAAGCTTTTAGAGAGTCACCCAAGTTTCTGGGGTGAAGTAAAAGCTAATATTCACAGGGATCACACAGTAATTATACTATATTGGGATGGCTTATGGGTTTTTGGATGAAGTGAAGATTGCTTGGGATATTGAAGTTGAAGGTAATACTATGTATCGGGTATGTAGGAAGATGGATAATGTTAGATTCAGTCTTTCTAAATGAACAAAGAGAAGGTTTGGGGCTTAACTGAGAATATAAGAGTTAAGGAGTATGAATCTTGTATAGCCCAGAGTTGGGCTGATGCTAATCCTTCTAACTCGATTACTATTGAAGCTGCTGCTGCTTTGTGCAAGGAGGTTGTAACTGCTTACAAGCTGGAGGAATCCTTTTTGAAACAGAAATCCTGTGTCAACTGGTTGAAGTTGGGGGATAGGAACTCTAAGTTTTTCTACTCCTCTATTCAGACTAGGAGGATGAGGAACTCTATCAAAAGTATTATTTTTGATGGTGTTATCTGCAATAAAGAATAGGATATTCATGATCAATTTGTGAAGTACTATGACAGTTTGTTTAATGTTGATCTTGATTCAGATTGTAGATGGAATGATGAATGGGTGCTTTCTTGTTTGAATGATGCTCATAAAAAATCTTTATGTGAAGAGGTTACGAAGGAGGAAATTGAGAGGGTGATTATGAATAGTGATGGGAAGAAGGCCCCAGGTCCGGATGGATTCAATTATACTTTCTGTAAGTCTTATTGGGATTTAATTGGAGGGGATGTGGTGAAGGGGGTGTAGAACTTCTTTAGAAGTGGAAGGATGCTAAAGGAGGTCAATAAAACTTTTATTTCACTGATCCCCAAAAAATGTGACTGATGTTAAAGATTGGAGGCCGATTTCTTTATGTAATACACTCTATAATATATCCAAGGTTTTAGCAAATAGACTATAATATGTCTTGCCCTTGATTATTGATAAAGATCAGTGTGATTTTGTGAAGGGAAGGTCTATTTCGGATGCTACCTTGCTGATGAGTGAGATGTTGAATATGATCATGAAGAATACTTCTCCAAAAATTTGCATTAAAGCTGATCTCATGAAGGCATACGATTCTATAAGTTGGCCTTATTTGCACTATATTCTGGTCAAGATGAATTTCCCTACTCTTTGGATTAATTGGGTCCTTGAAATCTTTGATTCCATTAGCTTTCAGATTCTAATCAATGGATGTCCTTCTGATAGAATTTTGCCTTCTAATGGGATACAACAAGGGGATTCGCTAGCTCCCTATCTGTTTGTTATAGCTATGGAGGGCGTCGACTATGTTTGCTAACTCTATTAAAAAAAGCTGCTCATTCCCTTGAAGGTTGGTGGTGATATGATGATTTCTCATATCATCTTCACTGATTATGTGGTGATTTTTGTAAATGGAAAGGTTGACTCTATGAAAGAAGTTAATAATATCTTAAGTAACTTCAGTAGTTGCACTGATCTCAATATCATCGGTAACAAGTCTTCTTTTTTCTCTAACAAATCCACTGATTGTGATATGGTTGAAGGGATTTTGAAAATAAAAAATGAAATGTTGCTAGTTAAGTACTTGGGGTTGCCTCTCTTCTATGGGAGACTTACTAAGAGCCTATGTTCACCTATTGTGGATAAGATAATGTGTAGATTAGAAGGTTGGAAATCAAGATACCTTTCTTTTGTTGGAAGGGTAGAATTAATCAAGTCTACCCTATCTTCTTTTCAAATCTATTGGGCAACATCTTTTCCTTTGCCAGTTTATGTCACGATGGAAATAGACAGGTTGTGCAGAGAGTTTCTTTGGGGATCTGGAGGGGAAAATGCACACAGTCTCATGGGATTAGGTATGTATGCCTAACAAAGAAGGTGTATTATGGAATAAAAAAGCTAGAGATATTGTTAATGCATGTATGATTCTTAATTTGTGGAACATTTTGAAGAAGAAATAGTCACTATGGGTGCGTTGGGTACATGAGGAGTATCTTAAGGGGGACTCTGTGTGGAGATGTAAGGTTGTTTCCATATCATCATGAGTGTGGAATCACCTCCTTTACCATAGAGATAAAGTTGTAGATGATGTTAATTTCTTTAATGGATAACTTATTAAACTTTGGAGGGATCCCTGGATCCAAGTAGGTTATCTTGAAGATCTGTTGAGCAATGGTGTTGTCATGAGAGTGGGATAGGAAAGTTTGGAATTTCGACTGCCTTATTGACCAAGGAGGTTGGATTTCTTCTAAGTCCAAACATGTGTTCTCTGTTATTAATTATCTTAAGAAGCATGTTGCTGTTAATTTTTCTTCTGAGGATAAAATTCTACTGAAAGGGATTGATGTTTGTAACTTGAAGAATGCTTGGGAGGCTGGCAGGCAGAAAGTGGATAGTCCCGAGTGCGTAGATTGGATGTGGGGTACTAAAGGCCCAAGGAGGTATGTCACCAATGGCTGGATGTGTTTTTTGAACAAATTATCTACTGATGATAATTTGCATAGGAAAGGGTTTGTCATGGTTTTGAGATGTGTTTTGTGTAAGGCAGATGTTGAAGACTTGAATCACATTTTGTTCTACTGTGAGTTTTCGTCTGGCATATGGAAGCTAGCTGCTAAGGAGTTGTACATTCTGAAGACACGAGGTTCTTTTATTGATGTCTATCTAACTAAAGATATGAGATTTAGGATTATAGTTTTGGCAATTTTTCATTGCTTATGGGAGGAGAGGAATATGTGGATCTTTACTGATATGGGTCTAAGTATAGATAGGAGATGGTCTATTGTCAAGAAAGACATTGACTTGTGTATATAGGATCATGTTTTCTATTTTGAACTTTGCTCGGGGTCTGTGCATATTTCAAAAAATATATAAAAAAGGGGTAACACACTTTTCTAATAAAAGAGAGAGAGAGAGAGGAGGGAGGAGATCACATCATGTTAAAATAGTGCATTTTATCTATAACCTTTTCTGAAATGAGAGGACAACTAAATTCTAAGAAAACATAAACTCTCTCTTTACAATGTAGCATTTATTTCATGCATAAATGAAGTCATTTGAAATCACAATCGCAAATTTGGATTAAATAAGAGACTATGATGTTTGTCATAATTTGAGGTACAACTAAAGAAAATTTATCACTAAAAACTAAGTAACCTAAATGGGGGAGGCCCCCTAGACAAGACATAGTGGTAAAAATCAAATAGAGGATATCTAAACAATTATGTTCCATGGAATGTGTCCTAAAAGATGCTAGCATATCTGAATTAAAATGTGTGTTGCATATACTTTGTAATGATAGCTCCAATGCCTCAATCACTTGTATAAAGAGTTTATATCAGTTCATTTTTAAACTAATGAAAAGTATTGTCTTTGTTTTCAAATTTTTGTTATGTGTTTCTCTTAAAAAAGACCAAAACATGGAAATGGCTAGGATATTTGGGTGTGTAGCGTTCAGGTTTCTGAACACAACCTTGGTGATCGAGTTGATAATATTAATTTCATTACAATTTGTATATTGAGTGGGATTCATATATGTGTTTCATTTTTTTTTGTATGTACAAGGGGATAAAATGCATTTAGTGTTATCTTGTGCAACATGACATAGATGGCATATGGTGGGGCCTTTGTGACCTCACTTATTCTAGTTTCCCCGAGTGAGAAATTTCTCATCTCCAATAAGCCATATGAGAATGATGTATTTATTAGGACATTTGGTTTTCCATATTCTATCAAAATGACTATTGATACTCAGATGACTGAAGTGGTGTTATATGGTTTGGTGTGTATTATTTACCCCATTTTTCACAAAATGTCATTTCATGTGAAATTTTCAAAGTGTGATTGATGTGTTCTATCATTCTGTTGTTGAGTGATTTTGAATGTATATATCGATATGATTTTTTTGTTTTAGTTTAGAAGGATCATCACACAATCAGTGGTAATATGAGATAGTCAAAGAGGATATTTGTAACGTCCCAATGCCACACAAGCAAGATAGCTCAAAACAAAGCACATGACTACTCAGCTAACAAGTCACATTATCGATAGAACAGGTAAATGAAAATTGGTCTCAGATATCCATCGCGAGAAAAAACATATTACATTAGGGTTCACAACCTGAAACATATCACATATGTATAGTGGCCATCTGCCACGCACTTGTTATAAAAGATATATGTTCACATATAGAAGACACATATACATGCCACAACATACTGCTAAAACACATATCGTTTTACATATCATCTATAAAACACATCTCATCCCAGACCTGAGAGTACAAGGACAACACATAGGACTCTACTACAACGCAAGCAACATCCAACCTTCTATGTCTACTAATCTCTGAGCTGCTCTTCCTCAACAACATGATCTCTACCCCGTCGCTATCAAGTCATGACTACATCCATCCTAAAAAACCATGTCTGATAAGATGTCAATGACACTTAGTCACTTGTACCTCACATACTCAATAGTATGCACTCTGAGTTTTCCTTAGAAATACTTGTTTCACCGTCCAGCAAGTTCTGACGCTGGGATGGATCTATGGCTAGGGAAACTACATGATTAGGGTTCCACTTGATTAGTTTAAGCCAATTGAGTGTCTTTTATTGCATCAATCAAGTTACAAGCAAGCCCAAAAAGAATTTTACAAGCATTGGTAGAGTACAACTTTAGAAATTTTAAAATGTAAGGTTTATCACATCACCACATGACACTGCTCCACTGCCATACATGAGACAATCACCATTATCACATCAAATCGCTAGAGGATATCACCTCAAATTAATTTGCAAAGCCATGTCAAGGTCATAAGACCATTCACATTATTCCCTACAAGAACATCGTGATCTCTCCATGCCTCATCAAGGCTCATAATCATCACTACACAAGTCTTAAATAAGTGTTACCACAATCAATCATGCATTTAAGAACTATAATGCTCATGAGATAACAAATTAGGGCTACAACAATTAAGGAGAGAGAAAATGCTTTATCGTCATGTAATTACTCAAGCAAGCTAAGCAACATCATTATATACTTGCCGTTAGAGTCAGAGTTTCAACATGGCTACCCGAATCAAGGTTTTAGAATGACATATATGTAAAACCCTAACTATCATCAACTCCAACATTGTTGGAAGCATATTAGGTCAACTATCGTACCAATAAAGTTGAAAAAGAATGACAATTCACAGAGGTCAAAAACCTTCATCAGTCGCAAGGAATCAAGGGGTCATGGACCACATAGAAAACTTAGATCACATGTCTGTATAACCGAAGAGAAAACTTGGTGATTGAAGAAAGAGCTCAATATCTCATCGACCAGAGAGTGACATTAGCACTTCATCGACTGCAAAGATTCAAGTATCAACAACCATCAAGGTCCAAGGTTCAATGACCACATAGCTTTAGAAGATGGCGACCAAAGAGACATGAGAAAACTCATCGACCGAAGAAGATAGGTCACAATAGAGACCACTCAAAGAGGTCTATACTTAGCAACCAAAAACCACCAAATATCTTCGAGTGATCCACAACATGGCAGTCATCAATAGAGAGAAAAGCACATCAACCGCAAGATCAGCATGTTGATCATCACCATGATACTGAAACCAATAAGGAATAAGGTACATGAAGGAAAATTAACCTCAAACCCTAAATCCAACCATCAACACAAGAGAAACTGAACCATGATTCAAGAGAGAAAGAACCAACACTTATACTACATGCATGAATCCAAAACCTTCATCATATTAGCAAGAAAGCAAAGCCATGTTTGTGAGCAAAAAAAATCAATGTTTAGCACATGCATGTGAGGACCAACACCTCCATCATCAACAAGATTTCTGGTACAAGAATTTGGGTCCATAAAAAGGGATTACTCTACTCAAGATCACCACATAATCACAAACCACAACTCAAGAAATCATCATCATACTACTTAGAACCACGTTTTAGGGATAGATTATTTGCAGGTAAGATTAAGTGCAAGTAATAACCGAAGAGGAAGTCATACAGATAGATTATATGCATGTAAGATTAAGTGTAAGTAATAACCAAGGAAGAAGTTATATAACTCACTTTGGATGTGAAGAACAACTTCAAAAGGAAGGATGATCCAAGAAGAGATAAAACCCTAGCTTGATCACCACTTCAGACAAGATCGCATCCCCTCAAAGAGAGAAGCAAAACCGTATGTTAAAGTATAACAAGAAAGAGGGCAAAGCCATATGCTAAAAATATAGGAAAGAGAGGTTATTTAAATCATCTCAAGCACCACCATGGAGAACCATGAATTTGGATAAGAGAGAGAGAATATATTTAGGGTTGCAAGAAAATAATGATCGAGATATATAGATCACTTACCAAGATCAAGGAACAATAAAGGATTGCCAAAGAAGGGTTGCTCCAAATCCTAGATCAACACATGAAAGAGGTTCAACTACTTTCTCTACCATAATCACCTCCTTTACCACCAAGAACATGAGGGTCGAGCTCCAGATAAGAGGAGAGAAAGCTAGAGGATGCAAGGAGAGGGGTTTACATATCCAGAGATAGAGAGAGAGAGAAGGGAGGTTAGGTGTCATGCAAACATATACCACTTGTCCATGAAATCTTGGTCATGCAAGCACTAAGATTGTGTGTGCATAAATGTGATAAAACCAAGGAGAACCAATGATCAACCTAGTCTAGAAAAACTCATCGGTCAAAGGGATCTCAATGTCAAGACAAGGTCCAAAAAGCTCATCAGTCGAAGAAGACATCGTGACCAAAGGAGATCAAAACCATGGCACTCACATAGAACCCAAACCCAAAGCCCCTTAGTAACCAAAAAGAGGGGTCAAGGGTTGTCGATCGTAGAGAGCACAAAGCACACACTTATCTTCGACCATAGAGAACATGGTCGAGTCACTGATGCAGCCCAATTTTAGGGCTCCATATTGTGCCTTTTTGCATCTTAATCACATTTAAACATTATTATAATGTAAGTTATTCCCCTAATATGCATATTTCTATCAAATGCACATATGGACACCTTTTTCATGTTTTTAAGGTACTTAGACCACTCCTTGGATGGATGGGAGAGAAGGAATGTGTTCTAGGGTTCCTCCACCCATGGAGGGGTCTGAAGAAGGCTCTAAAGCTCCCCCAATCTTACCCCTAATGGCCAAGGGTCAATCTAAAGCAAATGTAACATACTGAATTTTGGAATTTTGTCTTTTGACCCTATTTCCCATATTTTATTTTCATTTCTATCCTTATTGGCATTTCTATTTAATTAGTGGAATTTATAGTGGTTTAGTGAACATTTATTCACTAACTGTACCAATATAAGGGTTTATGCACAAATACCTTAGTGAAAGCTTCATTACCATAATTAAGTGATCTAAACCTTAATCTAACCTTTTTATGTGATTTGAAAACATAAAATGAGCCTAAGTTTCAAATTTGGTTCGATTTGGATTTTTTTATTTATCAGTAAGCACGTTTCTCTTTCATTACTCAAAAAATTTACAAAAGGGGAGCAAAGCTCAATACATATGTAATGATAGATATCAAAAGACAAAAAGAAGGATGCAACTTATCTATGCAAACTTCTATAATCAGTATCTATGCATTGCCACACACTGTATGGTTTGCTCCTGCTGTCTTCAAAAATGCATCGGTTTCTATGTATCCATACGTGATAGATGATAAGAATAGCAAGCAGAGCTTCATTTTTGTTCTTCAGCAGGTGCACTTCCCGAATGTCTCCTAGAATAAAGGACAAAGAAGGCATTGCTCTGCTCCATATTTCTGCTGCAAACTCACATCTCCACAGGATGTGGTCATTTGTTTCCCCTTCTTTTTTTTTTGGTGACCGAGAGAACCCACCCCGGGCGAGCCTGATATGTTAAACTCTCAAGGCATGAGAGGGTGTGGTCCGGTCACCCCCCTCCCGCGCCTAATTAGCGTGGATTGCCGTTCGCAAAGTGCCTTCGGTGAGGTTCGAACCCAAGTCCTTCATTGGGACTTACCGAGTTCTTACCACCCGGGCTACTATGGCCGGACTTGTTTCCCCTTCTTTGTAGAACAAGCTGCATCTTGAGGCTAGATTTATACCAATTTTCTACATATAATCTTCAGTAACCAACCTACTATGCATAGCTTTCCAGCAGCAGAGAATGGCTCTTTTAGGCACTCGAGTCTTCCACATCCAACTGGTCCATGGCAAGACCTCATGTTTAATCCTGTAGAACTCCCAAGCGTCTTTTAGGGTGATAGTTTTTAGTTTCCCGAGCATGCATATATCTTCTCATCTTCCCAGCTTGATGTTGCTGCAGAGCTTTTGCATCTGTTCAATTCCTCTAATCTCAGGGAGCTTCCACACTCCATTCACGATAATGTCAAATAGCTTGCTATTAGGCCCAAGATTGGACCTAAGTTGGAGGTAGCCGGGGTCTTCAACACATTGAGCCAAAAATCTCCCTTCCAACCACGGATCCTTCCACAATTTCACTTTAGTCCCCTTCCCAATGTGAAATTGAACATTACATAGACATATATCCCTCATATTGAGGATGTTCTTCCACATCCAACTATTGGCTTGCTTATATCGGAAACTCCACAAAGTATCTTCTTTGATGTACTTACTATGAATCCACCTAATCCACAATGAGTTTTTCTTCTTAGAAATGTCCCACAGAGCTCGAATCAGACCTGCATTACACCAGTCCTCTACTTTCCTTATACCCAACCCCCCTTCCATCTTGGGTCTGCAAATAACATCCCAAGATATGGAGTGGATATGTTTTCTTTCCTCCTTGTCCCCCCATAGGAAATTTTGACATAGGCTTTCAATTTCTTCAATAGTGGCTTTTGGCAGAGGAAAAGTTTTTGTCCAATACATATGATAAGCAGTAAGAGTGGACATAACAAGCTCTAGTCTACCTGCCATAGACAATAGTTTAGCTTTCCAAGTTTCTGGCTTTATTTTGATTTTGTCAACCAGAGGGTGACACATCTTTTTCGTGAGCCTACCTGCAAACAAGGGAAGCCCGAGATACCTGATAGGGAGATCACACGTGTCTACCCCCAGTAACACGCTAAAACTTTCTAGAGCATCTCTACTCAGAAATAATTGACTCTTCTGAGGATTCAGCTCAAGACCCGACGTTTCTTTGAATCTGTGGAGACATCTCTTTATGCCTTCTAAGCTTTCTTCAGTATCCTTGGTGAACACCAGAAGGTCGTCTGCAAATAGTAGGTGGGAAATAGTAGTATCTCCTCTAGTGAGAGGTTCTATTTCCTTCCTTCTTTCAGCCTCATCAAAGATAGATGTAAGCCCTTGCATACCAATGACGAAGAGGTAAGGGGCAAGGGGATCGCCTTGCCTAATCCCACTGGTAGTAGTGATGATCTTAGTCGGGGCACCATTAATCAGAATCTGGCATGATGAGGATTCCAGGCATTCCTTGATCCACCTCACCCAACAATCAAGGAAATCCATATTTTGGAGAACTTGTATCAGATATCCACGGTCTATAGAGTCGTATGCTCTGCTCAGGTCAGCCTTAACACAGAGATTCTTGCCGCCAATAGTCTTCATGAAATCATGCACCAACTCATATGCAAGGATAATAGCATCTCCTATCCTCCTCCCTTTGATAAACGCGCATTGGTTGAGGCTAATAAGGCTGGGCATGATATCTCTCAGCATGTTTGCCATAATCTTGGATATGACCTTTGTAATGAAGTTGCACAAGGAAATCAGCCTCCACTCCTCAACTTTAGTTGGTTGCTTCACTTTAGGTATGAGGGCTACATATGACTTGTTCATATCCCTCAACAAAATACCTTTGAGGAAGAATTCCTTCACTGCACAACATACAACCATGCCAAAAATATCCCAGGTTGCTTTGAAGAAATGTGCATTCATACCGTCTGGGCTGGGAGACTTCTCATCATCTGCTCTCTTAATGATATTATAAATCTCCTCGTCAGTGACTAAGGTGCACATGGCCTATTTTTGCATTTCATTCAGCTTGGGAAAGATCCCACCACCAAGCTTCTTGTTACTTCTAGGGGCATTGATGATTTTATTGTAGTGACTAACAAAGGCACCCCCGATAGCCTCCTTGTCATTGATTTTCTCCCCATCCATCTCTAGCACATAAATATGGTTCCTCATTCTCCTGGTTCTCAAGGACGCATAGAAGAACTTTGTATTTGAATCCCCATTTTTAAGCCAGAAAATCCTGTATTTCTGCCTCACCATGGACTCTTCTATGTTTTTAGCAGCCAACACTTCCTCCTTTAAGGCTTTGGCGATATCCCATAACAACTCATTGTGAGGGTCTTTGTCAGCTCTCTCCTGGGCTTCCAAAGCTACCTTTTCTTTGTTCTTGGCCGAGTCACTCAGGTCCCCACTTCTCTCCCAATTCCAGGTTTGAAGCTTCCTTTTAGTGATCTTTAATTTTTGGCACAACCTGTACATAGGATTGCCATCAACCTGCATTCTTCAAACACCTTAGACCACCTCCTGGAACCCCAGAAGACTGGCCCATGCATTGAAGTACCAAACAGGGTAGTTTCTCTTATGCCCTTCATCATCCAGGTGGATCAATTGTACATGGTGATTGTTGTAGATAGAGGAGACTATCTCAACCTAGAGTTTAGGGTATCCCCCAAATCCTTGGCTGTTCAGTAGGGTCCTGTCTATTTTACTCCTTGTGTTGTTCGTGCCACTCTGTTGGTTGTTCCAGGTGTAATACGAACCTTTGGCTTCAACTTCAATCAGGTTGTGGTTCCCCACGAAGTCATTGAACTCTCTCATCGACCTCGCAGATGGAGAAGCCCTCCCTTTTCTCTCTTCAGCTTTCCTTACGGCGTTGAAGTCCCCGGTTATGATCCATTGCCCACTAACCAGGTTAGTGATGGCTGACAAATCCTCCCATAGAAGAGCTCTCTTGGCATCATCATTGGCACCGTAAACTGTAGTAACATCTACACTGTCATTCTCAAAGCCCAGGCAGAAGTGAAGGGTTTTTCTGGATTGGGTAATGGCTGTGATACTGATATTGTCGCACTCCCAAATGACAAGGATCCTAGTCTTCTTACTTGAGTTCGAGTTATCGATCCACCTTGCCCCAGACCAAGTGGTCTGGATTTCTCTGGCAATCTTCCTCCTTTTAATCTTGACTTCCATAAAGAGAGGCACATCTACCTTGGCTCTTCTTATTTCTGCTCGGATTGCGTCCCGTTTCTCCCAGCTGGAGATTC
Organism: Alisma plantago-aquatica; assembly: GCA_963693085.1. Lineage (NCBI taxonomy): Eukaryota > Viridiplantae > Streptophyta > Magnoliopsida > Alismatales > Alismataceae > Alisma > Alisma plantago-aquatica. The sequence goes on from OY856412.1 coordinate 1,000,626,877, forward strand.
TGCGGATGTTCCAAGCCATCACCTTGGGTTTGCTACACATGTTACCGCAGGACTGGCGCACCTCTAGTCAAGGCCATGTTTTCGGTTTCGTTCTCACTGTCATCAAGCGACTGGAACCTATTACTGTCCTTCTCCCCCCCGTGGAGTTCTTCTGTCTTCTCGTCCTCCTTGGGCTACTCGTCTTTTTTGGTTTCTCGAACCCATCCTTGTCCTGAGTAGCTCCTTTATCACTCTGGTTGGCACTGCAGCAAGTTGAGACTTCCTGGGCTTCTTAGGGTTCAGCTCCTCTACCCCTTCAATCGGAGCATTATGATTCTTCTTTGATATAATTGGAGGTTCCTTTCGCTCCATATGGGCTTCCACAACCATAGCTGCAGGCGTCTTCTCACCACTGCTCTCTGGGGAGTTCTGTCGAATGGCTTGGCTGCAACCTGTGCTTTGCATTTGCTGATTAGCTTGCTGATCACCGCTCTTCGCAGTGACCTTGCACAAGCTCTTCTCATGCCCAAAACTTTCACAGTGTGGGAACTTGATGGGTATACACTCATACTCTATGTTGATAGTGTAGGCACTCCCCTTATCCATCCGCAGTTTGACTGCCTTCGGGAAGGAAGAGATGGCTCTGATCAGAACATTAACATGAGCATAGTCTACCCGTGACTTGGCTTTGGTTTGGCGATCCAAGAATTGTGGCTTCCCCAGGAACGACACGATGTGTGCGATCATCATCTCGCTCCAAATCTCGAGCGGGAGGCTGTGGATTTTCAGCCAAACCGGAACACAGATGAACCTTTCCTTCTCCAGCGGCTCTCCCTTCTCCCATTTCTTTAAGACCATCGGTTTCCCTTTCACATACCATGGGCTTCCTTCGAGGGCATTGGTGAGGTCTGTATCCTCCTTGAACTTGATGATGAAGCTGCCACTTCCTCTGCCCATCACCTCCATAGCCCTAATCAGGTTCTAAAGCTTGGTGAGGTAGTCCTGCAAGGTGGGGATGTGTGGCTTGAAGCCGATGATATATCCGGCAAGCGTGTTCCTCCACAGTGCCACATTTCCGTCCACCTCCACCTGAGGGATGATGATGGTGTCTCCATCAAGGGTCAGGGGTGTCTCTGATAGTTTGGTGTCCACATCCCCATCTGAGTTTTTGAACAACACAAACCTCTCTTTCGGCTCACTCGCCACTCTGACCTCCTCCACAGCGAAGCTCCGTCGTTGGGTCTTCCTTCCTCCTTGATTCTAGGTTTTTCGTAGGGTCTCACCTGAGGCATCACTGCCGCCCCCAGAGCACGGCCCCATCTCAAGTCTTTTTCCAAGTGGGTGTTGGTTCGATTTGGATGTTGTTTGTGCAAGTTATTCAATTTTAGGTACATTCTAGACTTTTATGCAATTTACCCAATTGGGAGGTTTTCTTTACAAATTATCACCTTAATATTAATCCTTATATATTATCTTACCATTCTAGAGATTTTGAACCATGGGTCACCTAGTTGCACCTTGGTTTGAAGGTGTTTCTCTCCAAGGGCATTATATGGATTACCCTCTTTATAAATGTGCTTATCTTTAAAAGCTATCCACCAATGGGGTTATTTCTTTGATTGGAGGATGGTGGGGATGACCTAGAAGCCTCCATGGGCCTTTAGGACTGACCTTGGACATACAAGAAGTCTCTATGAGTTGTCCTCTTGCATGGCCATGAAACCTTAGCCTAAGGACACATGGAAAGTCACATAGACACCTCGTGGTTGCCCCCTTCTTTATAAAGTCGTGCCTACCCCTTCCCATCTCCCAATCCAAGAAGAAATCCTCTCCTTATCTTTCCCACAGATTAGAGAATCATCCCTTCTATTTTTGCCACAAAGTTGCTATCCCAAGGTAAAAGATGGTGCCTACCTTGGTGAAGAAGGCTCCTAGGGTTCCAAATTTCTCTATTTAGGATTTATTAAGCTCCTCATTGGTGATTTTGACCCAAACTAGTAAGAATCTCCTTTCCTTCCCTATTTTCATGTTGCTAGTATTCCTCCCACCTTCTTCTAGGTCAAAACCATGACCTTCCATAGTAAAACTCTGCCTAGAACCCTAAAACATCTCATCTCCATGTTATTTTTCTAGGGTTTGCACCTCTAAAGTGGAGAAGGTGATATTTTATCAAGAAAGGAACTTGGCTTGGAGAAACTAGACCTTCTAATCTCGGGATCCTTTCTGTTTGGACCTTCTTACCTTCCTAGAGGCAAGTTTTGTTAACCCCCTTCTCATATATTGCTTCATGCTTAAAACTCATGCTTCTATGTTGAAAATCGATGATTTCCATCTCTTTTTACCATGTTCTTATAGGGTTTTGGTTTCTTTCTATTTTACCTTCTCTAGAAGCTCTAGTTTGGTTACCTATACAAATTCCTCTCCCTCTCTCTTCAATTATCTCGATCAGTTTGATAATGTGGCAATTTCCTATTGGCTAGTATTGAAAATTTCATATCTTCTAATCCGCCTATCCAATTTTGACAAATAAATATGTTTTGGAATTGGAAAATTAATATCTATCTAATAAGAATATTTTCAAGGTATTATTTCATGGTTTGACGAAGGGTAATTTTTATAAAATGAATTTAATGCATAAAATCCATAAAAATTACATCTTAATCATCATAACTCTGAAATTAACATAAAAATATATTTTCTTTATCAAGAGAACCTAATAAGTTCATTGGTGATATTTTCAAAAGATAAATCCGAATTTTGCTAAAAAAATTCTGAAATTATGGTTTCTATACATTAATGTGCACTATGTACTCTAATACATGTTCATACATTGAAAATAGTCAAAGTGGAACTTGGACTCAATTAAAGTGGTGAAAGTTAGTAATTGATATCAGTAAGAGAGGTATGTGCATTTACACCTTAAGTTGGGAATAATTGTGCATTAACCTATTTTTCTATAATGAGGCTTTATTAAACCCTATTTCATATACTCTTGAATCTTTTGCTTTACTTGCCTCATAAATTAGTTTTGGAACATTATTCTTGGGTCTTGGTACCCCAATGCCATGCTTATTGATTCATATGATTATTCTTGCCATGACTACTTTTTCTAGCATGTGGATTTATGTTCTATTTAATTTAAAGTAGCGGTACTTATGCACAACCACCCACAGAGGGCATGCAAATAATCGCCCTGGGGAATGTCTTATTCTCCCCATAATATTGTAGGTGACTGGGAATGTCTTATTCTCCCCTCACCTAAGATTAGAGGCCTGGTAGGTGCCTCAACCCTACTTAGTTAGGTAGACATAATTATCTTACATGCAAATCTTTTTTTGTTATATTTGTTAATGGCAAGCTTCTTTGATATATAGCCTCATACTCCTATTATCTTCATTATGTGATAAACCCTATCATATTTTTATTTTCTTTACTTATCTTGATATCCTAGACTAGTTTTGTGACACATACTTTTCTTCCCTTTTCCTTTTTGCTGGGTGCCTTCCCAACCACCCAAGTGTTGAGCAAGGTGATGGATAAGACAAGGAATATATTAGCTTTTGGCTTGGACTCAGTTTATGGAGATGTTGCTTGGAGACAAGATTTTAGTAGTCTAGACTTCCCTCTATCTAGATCCTGATTGTGTGTCTTGATGTAAACACTAATGGGATAATTTGATGTATTTTTGTAAGCCTTTTATGAAATTGAATATACTAAGTTATTTTTTTATTCCGCCGCTTTCTAATGGTCTTTTATATACCAATGTTTGATAAACTTGGAAAATTTATGCCCATTCCATCATACCTATGAGAGTGTTTGAAATGGATGTCAATTATTCACATTCTTAGTAAAAGGGTGATTTCACTCCCTTACAACAAAGGTGTCCTTGAAGATTAAAGTGTGAAACTCAAAGTGCAAGCAAAGCCCCCAACATGACCATGCTGACACGGAACAACCATGTTGAAAATGTCAAAATCACAGGGAAATTTGCAGTTTTGAAGCATGTGCAGCCAACCCTCCAACACGACTGTGTTGTTCAGAAAAGACGTGTTGCGACCCTCCACTACGGCTGTGCTACACATCATGGTAGTGTTGCCACCTACCCACCACGCCTGAGAGATCTTGAAGTCACACTAGAGAGAGGGCAATTTCATGCTTGAGAGAGGATGTTTAGAGGGTTAATTTATGCCCATTGAAATTTTTTCCCATGTGGGCCATAGGTAACTTACATCAACAATTATAGTTGGGGCAGTAGGATTGGATGAATTATGGGTACACACTATGTTGATAGACAACAACATGATGATTACACATCATGTAGGATGAGAACATGGTGTTTTGATGATGTACATGCCATGTGGAAGGACTAACGTCATGTTGAATGATGACTGGACATTTTAGAAGGAAGTTACACAACGTGTGGGTTGGAACACAACGTCTGAATGTTGTTCATGAATGTGACCACAAATGATATGTAGCATTCTGAAATGACATTGTGTCTGAAGGTAGACATCATGTACTTCGACTACATGCAATGTGAATATTTAGGGATATGTTCATTGTTGCTCCCAATGACACGTGTACTTAGGAATGCTTGGCATGTTGAATGGTGCTAGTTGGCAACTGGGACTGAATGACACACCATGTACTGAGGACTACACGATGTGTGGTGAAATTAAACAGTGTGTGAAATGGATACACGTGTAATCATAAATTTGAACATGTCGGAGAAAGATGGCAGCGCCAACACAACATGTGATTTGGGTACACGCTGTGTGACAATCTACTAGAAAAAAATAGCGATGAAGATGGCACATTTGGGATTAGGAAGTAGTGAGAGACCACAAGCCTTGACTTGCAGACTTGTTAGGGAGGCTTCAGCAAGACAAACCGGTGAAGATAAGACCCAAAGATGATAAGGACATGATGATTGTTTGAAGAAGCCATTGTGTTGATAATGTTGTTTTGGTTGTACTTGTTGTAGATGAGGATGATCTTGGAGAGGATGATTCTTGCTAAGGTCTTAGCTATAATTGGAAATGGTGGCTGCTATGGCCCGAGCCTTGATTGGTGGAAGCTAATCTACTGAGACAACAACTTTCATTTTTGTTTACACTCCTAACAAGGTTCATGATGGAAACCATGAGCAACATATGATGAAGGAGGGATGACTATAAAAGGGGAGATGTCAAATTCTAAGGAGATTAAGATGATGGAGACAATAAAGGCCAAGTCTTGGATGATGGAGAAAATGAAGATTGATATGCGGGTAGCCAACCATGATGAAGGTTTCCAAATTTTGTTGCCGATAGAGAAGTCATGCAGGCAGCCAACTAGGACAATAGTAGCCGCACATGGGTGGAGGTGTCTTTCTTCCTTTCTAGGTTCGGGTCCCTGGATAGGCTACTCTGATACCATGTTTGATATAACAAATAAGACAATATATTGAAAAAGTATTCATGATGTGTTTGATTCAAGAGAGACCCTCTCCTATATCTTGAAGTGGTGAACACAAATGCAATCCTGACGGGACTCCACTAGGCTGACTAACTTATTAGACTCTAACTTATATGTGCATATCAACACATGCATGTATTACATGACTTGGTACCATGTTGGAAATAATGAATAGACATATTTTGGCAATGTATTTACAATGTATTTGATACAAGAGAGACTCATTTACATAGGTGTGATGGACACAATCCCAAATCTAAAAGAACTCTATATGACTGACTTGACTTATTAGATTCTAATATCTATGGGCTTATGGCACATGCTCATATTACATGACTTATATCTTATTTTTCTTCTAACAAGAAGTAAATTAAATTGTATTGTCAGAAACTCAACACACACAATAACATCAACACTATACATCCTTTTTCAAAAAAAGAGGATGAATATGGTGTGATCCGTAGAAGCCAAAGGCAACAAGATTGTGATATCTTGCTAAACCAAGCCTTTGTTTATCTAGAGTCTATAAATAGCTTTTTCTATTCCATGCAATTTATTCCCCTTGAGTAATAAATCCAAGAGGTTTCTACACATAAAGTTCTTGCCATTAGTGTAGAAAAACATTTTTCACATCTATCTATATGAGGGGAAATCAAGACTAATAGCTAGTAAAATTGAAATCGATGAAGAATTCAATCTATAATCCACACAATCTATTTGAGTATATGTGGAAACCAAGCATAGCTTATGATCTTATAAACTGTCCAATTAGTTTGATAACGGATAGTAAAGACCGAGTACCATTTCACATAATTAGGTTCAGTAGGGGTATCTACGACTTCCCAAGTTCCAATATCTTATTACCTTACATTTCCTCTTCCATGTCCTTAAATCAACCACGATGAAAGATATAGACATCTTTTAGAATTAGAAAAGGCAAAAAAAGTAGATGCTCTTGTACATAATATGGCCACACTTATCAAACCAACGAAGTGCAGGTGTGAAGTCAGAAGTAGAAATGTGTTTGGATTTCCTAAATTCAAGAAGAAAAAAAATACATATTACAAAAATTATAACCTTCTTGGTTGTACCTCTATTTGAGACTTGCATTACATGTTATTAACTCTTCATTTTTCTTTAACTTAGCTTATCACATGTTCCCTTTTTTGGGGTGAACCCAGCGCGTGTCTCCTTGTAGTAAGAACTATGGTATTTACAATGCTTCTAGATAAGTAACTATATAGGGGGTGGGGTAGAAAAAAGAGAGAGGAAAAGAGCTAGTTGTACTTCGAACTGGAATCCCTCATTGTGAGCTTCCAAAAAATCTTAGAGATCCTAGAAGAATTAGAAAATATTTTTTTGTTCCTATATATAGATATATGTTTATGTTTCACTAAGTGTCATGTATCTAGTATGTGCCTCACTTATGTTTTTACTTGTGTGGTTTAGTACTATATTGTTCATCTCTATTTTTGTATTTCCTGTCTTATCCTATATAAGAGAATGCATTGTAAACCTTTTTAGTCATCTAATACATTTCTCTTCTACCTTGTATATGGTATCGAGAGCAGGTTCTTTTTCCCCATGCCAATTCCCACCCTAACCCCTTTTTCCCCATGACCTAAGCCCTCCCCCCTCCCACCTCCGCCGCAGCCTGTGCAAATCTTGATTTTCCTTATGACGGAGTAGGTTTCTTTATCACATTATTCTGCTCATAGTAGATCTCTTTTGACTTGATGTATCAGATCTACAATGGTGCTCTACTGCCCCGTAGTGGGTTGCTTCAAATCTATTGATCTCTGATGTTGCTACATCGACTGCCTTCCTTCTTCTTTAGCTTCATATTTGTTCACCATGGCCTCTGTTGAGCCACCCCATTGCCTGTGTGTTACCACAGTTAAACTTGATGGCTCCAACTATCATCTCTAGTTGGCCTCCTTTATCTTGTATGTCAAAGCACAACGTCGTCATTCTCATATCACTATTAAACCTCCCGCAACCCCTACTGTTATGGTAGATGAGAAAAGCAAGCAAGCTTATGCACAATGGTCCAAAGATGATTCTGGGGTTATGTCATGGATTCTTAATAGCACCAATCCACAGATCAACCAATTGTTACGTTGTCTTCATGATGCTAAGGGAACGTGGGATCAACTATCTCACACATATTCCCATTAGTAGAATCCCAAGAGTGTTTTTAAAGTTTTCAAAACTCTAGCAAAGAAGGAATTTTCCTCTGACACTCATGTTGAAGACTTCTACAATCAATGATCTGTCCTATGGAATGAATATGAAATATATCACCCCTTGACAACCAAAATCAAAGAAGCCCAGAAGAAACTCAATAAATTACAACTAGTCCAATTTCTGGCTGCCCTACCTTCTCCCTTCTCTGGGGTGGTTGACCAGATTCTATCCAGTGACCCACTACATACTCTTCGAGGCATCCTCAAGTGAGTTCAAAGACTTCCATCTACAACCTTCACTCCTGCAATTAACATCATGCTCTGGCTATTTGCACCATTGAATCTTATCGTGGATGAAGATGCAGTTATGTTTGTGGAGGATGTCTCCCTCCTAATGGTGGTTGCACATCTTCTACTACTCCTGCTACTGGTAACAGACAATCTGTTGGTCCTCACTTCTGCAACTTTTGTGGCTGTGACAATCACAATGAAGATCGATGATGGATCTAGCACGGTAAACCTGCTTGAGAAAATCAAGCATCCACAACGACTTCCACTAATACTACACCTGAATAGTCATATGCTACACCTTCAACAGAGTGGCTTCACTCAGAGTTTGAGAAATTATTTCAAGAACGCATGACTCATCTTTCCTCTATGTCTGCCATTGGATCTTCTGCCTTGCTAGCCTCTTCTTTTGCTGGTAACAAGAAAGAGTGCATTGACTCTGGTTCATTGATTCACATGGCCGCTGACATCAACTTATTTTCTACCCTTAATAAAAACCATGCAGATTCCACTGGTTACTGTCACTGATGGTTTTTATGTTCATGGCATAGGCACTATTCCATTGTCTCTAAAGTTGCATCTGAAATCTATTTTATATATTCCAAAATTTCCTGTTAACTTGCTTTTTGTCAGTAAGATTGTAAAAAATCTTCAGTGCTCCATTAAATTTGATCCTTCTGGTTGTGTTTTGAAGGATCTTCGCATGAAGACGAGGATTGGTTCGGGCCATGAGGGACCAGATAGACTCTACTATCTGGATGGACCATGAGTGGTGTCTGCTCTTTAGTCGACATCAGTAATGGGACTCCAATGGCACTACCGGCTTGGCCACCCCTCTACAGCAAAGTTGAAGCATTTATTTCCTACTTTATCTAGAAAAAACCTTTTTTGTGTGAACCTTGTCAGTTCGGTAAACAAACTCGTATTGTGTTTCTCGCTAAGAAAGATATTGGTTCAAAAGCAATTTTTGATATTGTTCATGTGGATATTTGGGGTCCATGAACAGTCCTAGCCATTCTGGAGTTAAATACTTTCTGACCTTTATTGATGATTACTCATGTGCTACTTGGATATTTTTACTAAAAGATCGCTACATGGTTTTGGATCATATTAGTGTTTTTTTCTCTGAAATACAGACACAGTTCATCAAAGGCATTAAGATTTTATGCACCGATAATGCCCTTGAATTTATGCACAGACTGGTGACATCTTTTTGTTCTATATGTGGCACCCTACACCAAACTACCTACCCCTACACTTCACAACAAATGGAGTTGCTGAAAGAAAAAAAAACCACCACTTATCAGAAGTTGCTCACACTTTACTTCTTCATATAAACACTACTACAGAACCTACCTTTAGTGTCGGTTATTTACAACCTTTAGTGTCGGTTTATAAGAGACACCTATGTGGGCGACACTAAAAGTCCATCCATTAGGCATCGGTTCCAAAACCGATGCCCAAACTCTTCGCGCGCCACCGGAAGCGCGCCATCAGGGGACAATAGGCGTCGGTTATTAGATAAGAAACCGACGCCCAAAACTTTCGCGCCACAGAAAGGGTGCCATCTTGGCCACTATCAGTGTTGGTTATTTACAAATAACCGACGCCATATATGAGTAAATAGACGTCGGTTGTTACAAATAACCGACACTAGAACATTATGTGTCGGTTTTTTACAAATAACTGACGCCCAAACCCGCGCCATCTTGGCCATGGCCGTGCTGTCCAACACGGCCATGTTGTTTAGGAATAGACGTCAGTTTATTGTAGGAAAACCAACACTATATCATTATGTGTCGGTTATTTACAAATAACCGACGCCTATTGTTTTTTTTTCCTGTCAGCCTGCAAACCTACTGTGGCTGGTCGCAGGATGAGAAACCTGTTCAGTTCAGTTATGAACTGCAGGTTTTTCGACATCCATTGATATCAGCCAACAACAGGCCGCAAACCTGTAGAATTAACAATAAAAGAGTTCCATTCATTCACACATTTATAAACATTCACACATGCTAGCAATATGTAGTTCCATTCATTCACATTCACACATGTAGAAACATTCATATAGCAACAAACACTTTCATTCATTTTCACTCAGACACATGTAGAAACATCCAGACATGTAGAAACATTCACACATATATTATAATTCAGAAATTCATTTACAAAGTATCATTGTTTAGTCATTATTCGCTATCAGGATCCCAATTATATTTTAAAGCCTCCACTAATTGTATGGTTGTTGCCCATTCTTCGATTACTTCATTTAATTCTCCCATCGTATAGGGAGCATTAACATTTGGTAAGTCCTTTCCTGTAATGGGGTCAGCTTTAAACACCTGTAAAGAGAATGATGTATATATATAATTAATGAGCTATAAATAAGATTGATATATTTCGATCATATTATCTAATGAGACTATATAATACCTGAGCAATACATTCGATATCCAGTGCGGCATGTTTGATAATCATGTGCATATATCGCATGACATAGTATCCACATGCCCATCCGTTGTCTTGTGTAGCACACTATAAATTCAAACATACAAAATATTAACAAATACAACTAATTAAGCATTGTTCACATAAATAATATATACATATATTGCAGTCGGGAACTTACGTTCACGTTCTTCCAAATTACTGGCTGGTTCTTTTTCGTGGGGACCTTTCCTCCAACCTTTTTGTACTCCTCAAAACCCCTACATGTTAATGTAACACAGAACATTGCAATTAAATAGTAATGTAATAACATATGTTAACGGATATGAAAAACAAAATATTTCTCACCGAAATATTGCCATTTTCATTATGTGTCCAAATCTTGTATTCAATTTACCCCCCTTAGGATCTAGATAATACACAGTGAACATCTCGGGGGCAATAACCAATAACTCCCAATGCCTACCCCTAGAGGAAAAAAAGTTAAAAATTAATAACTCAAAATCCACAATAAAATGTAATTTTCTTAAGTCCAAATTATAATAAGCAAAGTAAACTTACTCTACATTGAATGAAGCCATTATCACCGTCTTCTTTTTTACAACAAAAATTGAAAAAGCCTCACAGCAGTATTGTTGAACTGATGTAGGGTCTTTAGCTACTAGACTAATCAAGGATGGAATCAAAAACCCTACATGTTCGAATCCAAAATCTGCACATATGTTGTCTAAGTAGCTGCAAAATATGTATTAATTACGCATGCATTAATAAATAAGAAACCAGATCACCAGATCATACACAAGGTATATGGATGTATAAAGAATATCTCACCTTATCCATAGCTCTATCACAGATGTATTTAGCCAATCATATCGAAACAACTCCAAAATATCTTGTATAAATAGTTTTGTTTCGTATGACTGACCTATAGAATCTGAATCAGAAGAAACAGTTATAGGGGAGCTTATATCATGTTCCCCTAAACATACTGCCATACCCCTAAAGTTAGGACCTAACGGGACAGGTAGGTCCTGTGGAATCCAACTAGGTAATGCAGGAGGTGGAGGTGGAGTCCTAGATGTTTTGGGTGTCTTCTTTTTAACCTGTATATATATATAAAATTTCAGATCAACTGCTAGCATATACACACACTAACAATTGAATGTAATGCAAATTTACCGCACCTTTTCAGTAAAGAAGACATACGCTTTTTTCCACAATATCACTCTGCCTATTGCCTCACTAAGCGTTTCACAATCGGGGTGGGCATATGGCAGTGGAAGATCCATCCACTGGGGGAATATATGTATCAGGCTCACCCGAATCCAACCAGCTGGTACTGGAGACCCGTGACACGTTTCCCCTGGTAGGGATGGGTAAGCCGACGCCTCTTCCACGACATATTCTTTACTTTTTAGACGGCATGGCTTCAACCCCTACAATTTTTTGTGTAAAGAATGTTATATACATATATACATATCATCTTTTTCTTAAACGACTACAATTTCATATATATGTATCATCTTGAATTAAAAAACTAGTTACTATGTCATAAAAATACTTACAGTGGATGTGCTAGGTGGTGGTTCTACAGGATTACTCCTAACCTCTGCAGTAGGAGTAGGAGTAGAGTCTGCAGTAGGTATTGTCTGGTAAGTGGCAGTCTGAGATGCCTGCCACTTTTTCATTGCTTCTTCGAGTTTTTCTTCGAGTTTCCTGTCAAATAGCTTATCCACCTATACATGGATAAAAGAAACGTCAAATTCTAAATTTTGAATTCTCTTTTACAGTAACATTATAAAGAAAGAATATGTTACCTCTTCTTGTGAAAGTCCCACTTTTGGGACATGTTTGCGCTGGGATGACCCAAAAAAAGATTTGATGCCCACACCAGCGCCTACAGCCCTAACACGTTCAGGATGCTCTGGGTTACCCAGAGCAACTGTCAATTCATCCTTTGTTCCCTCAGGGATGAACTTTCCTTGTTTCCTCAGCTCGTGCAGCTCCCGCTAATCGCCAAAACAAAAATTTGTACTTAAGTAAACAACACAAATAATCAATATTCAAATGATTGTTGTAAGAGTTGTATTTTACCATTTTTGTATCCGCCTCAGCAGTTGCGGCCTTAGGTATTTCTCCCTTCTTATTTTGCCTCCCAGCTATCCAGACATCATGGTGAGGCAGAGGTGTGCTACCTATGGTAGAGGACTCCTGAGTAGCAGCAGACTGAGCAGTAGTAGCCTCAGCCTGTAGTCTTTGGCGAACGCCTGCATACCCCTTTGGACCCATTGTGTGGTCATGCACATTCAGTGCACGCCTTGATCTTTGTGCCTCACTGAGGGCCTAGTTAGTATGCAAATTAATGATTTGGTTAGTAACACTAAATGTTAATCTTGAATAAGTGAATACAACATATATTAATTAATGAGATTGACACCTAATATCTTGAATTCATCAGTTTGTCTTGAAGCGACAAACGCATCCCATTCTTCTTTGTCCAGGAAGTTCCACTGTTTAGTGGCTGTCTTCTTCCTCTTGTCAGCTTCTTTTATGTATTCTCTGGTGAGATTTGTCCTATAGTTCCTTAGGACTCTCCCACAGCATTGCATCACGCATTTACGATGCAGCTTTTCATCCAATTCAAATATACTCTGCAAAATAGAATTGCTATTAACTAGTATCCAAAAATTTAGTAATCTACAAAATAGAATTGCAAATTAATAATAACTCATGCATAAATCCCTCCATATTAAATCTTTCTTCTCCTTAGAAAGCTTTTCATCCATATATAATAAATGTGTACCACCTATCCCATTCTTGAATACCTAATCTCACTAGTAAGTGTATAATGTGTATTGGGTTTTCAAGAAAATTTTGGCAGCATTTCCCCGCTGTTCTCCAAGTACATATGTACTTAGAGAACAAACGGGGAAATGCTGCGGAAATTTTCTTGAAAACCCAACACACATTATATACACTTACATCCTAAGCGAGATTAGGTGTTCAAGAACAGTCCCAAACTGGGGACTATCCAAGATTTACTCCTAATGAGTAAATCTTGGATGGGTTTCTAGGCCAACAAATAATGTGTTGTCATTCTTATACCTAAAATCCTAGTTCTTCAAGTTAGGGTGATTATTGATGTCTTTAAAAGCATGATTGGCAATTTAGGGAAAAGTTCATCATTTACATTCCAAGCATGTCACATGTGTGCATTATAGTTCATCATTAAGCAAAAGAAGGGTGATTAGGATTCTCAATATACTCAACAATGAAACAAGTTAAACATGTGTGCATTACAGTTCCTCATTTACATTCCAAGCATGTCACATGTGTGCATTACAGTTCATCATCAAGATATCTATAGCTTACTTAAACACTCAATTATGAAGTAAATATAAACTTAATTCAGAATAGCATGAGGCACAAATAAGTAGATGAAAAATACAAATAAGTAGATTCAGGTCTGGGCCTAAAGTCCGAACTCAAGGTTGTGATTTTCATGGTGTTTCCCGGGCAGAACTGCCCCTTGTTCAGACCTGCTTCATGCACAGGTGGAAAGGGCTCAGCTAGAAATGCAGCTAGGTGCTGCTCGTGGCTGAGGGGGCTGCGGAATCAAGTTTTGGGCTCTTAGTCGGAGTCAAGGGTGGCATTTGGTAGTGTTGGTCATTCCCAGCTACTCCTGGACGGCGTCGCTACAGCTGCAGCTGCTACTTCTGGCCACCGGCGTTGCTCTATAGGTCGGGCGCTGCTAGGGTGAGGTAGAGGAAGAAGAAGGGCGGAGGAAGGTCCAGCGGCGCCACGATGGTTGGGGTTGGGGCTAGGGTAGAGACGGTTGGGGTGGGGTGGTGGTGGCTGGTGCGGGAGCGGCTGCTGGCACTGGGGAGGCGAATGGCGGTGTGGATGTTGGTGCTGCCGTTGGGGATTGGGTGAAAGTGGTGGCCGTCAGGGAAAAGCAAGGCAGAGGAGAAAAGGGTTACCTTGCTGGCAGAGCAGAGCGGCAGCAGCACTGAGCGGCGACGACACTGAGCAGAAGCTTTAGCTGGAGGCAGCACCGAGCGGCGACGGCGGAACGGACGGCAGGGAGCGGCGGCGGCGGAGCAGCGGGGGCGAGCAAAAATCGCCGGAGCTAACTAGCTGCAATCGGGAATGAAACAGGGAAAGGGGAAGAATCGGTCGGGCTGGTGATCTATTAAGTTGACAATAAGTGTCGGTTATTGAAAAAAACCGACACCTAAACCTATAGTGTCGGTTATTTAGTTATGAACCGACACCTATACTAAGTGTCAGTTATTTAAAAAAACCGACAACTAAACCTATAGTGTCGGTTATTTAGTTATGAACCGACGCCATATGTAAAATTTTAGAGCCAATTTTTTCGCTGGAATGTTGGGTTTGGCGGTTGAGTTTAGGTGTCAGTTGTTTATTAATTAACCGACACCTATTAAAAGTGGTACCCGTGTTTGGGCTCCCTAAGCAGATTGGATGTCAGTTTATGTTATCAACCGACACTGTAGACATTAGGTGTCGGTTTTTGTAAACAACCGACACCTTGAAAAGTGGCTTTATAAGCCATTTCTGTAGTAGTGAAAGTTCCTCACTATTTTTGGCCTGAGGCTATTTATACAGCGCGCTATATTATCAATCGCATGCCATCTTTAATTTTTCACAATCAAATTCCTTACGACATTCTTTTTCTCAATGCTCAACTTTTCTCTGTTCCCCCATATTTTTTGGTGTACCTACTTTGCCAAAAACCTACGCCCGAGGCTAAAAAAACTAGATCCTCACTCCACCAAGTGTATTTCTCTGGGATATTCTAGGACCCAGAAAGGTTATCGTTATTTGATCCTATTCTTGAAGCAATGGTGTGTGAGTGCTGATGTAGTATTTTTTTAGCATATGCCATATTACTATGATGATGGAGCATCACTCTCCAATGATATATTGGTACCCACGATGTTGCCTGATGTTGTTGAGATTTTACCATCTTCCGAACTACCTAAAGCGTGACCTCTGCAAGTGAACAAGTGAAGAAACAAGATAAGTACTCCCTCCATGGCCCCTCTACAACCAAATCCTCCTTTTTCGGATGATCATACAACCACTGAGGTAACTTCTGACTTGCATCTGCCTATCAATCAGCACAAAGGTGTTTGTTCCTGCACGAAACATCCTATTAGCCGTTTCTACTCATACTGTATGGAAATAGGCGACGGAACATGAAATTCAAGCACTCTCTGATCACAAGACATGGGAGCTTGTAGATCATCCTCCTTCCTGTCCTACTATTGGATATCACTGGGTCTTTACCATTAAATATCAACCATATGCTACAATCGAGTGGCTGAAAGCTCGTCTTGTGGAAAAGGGCTATACACAAATAGATGGTATGGACTACTTTGAAACCTTTTCTCCTATATCCTGATTAGATTCTATTCAAATCTGGATTCTTGTTGTTGTCCACAAAGAATGGCCCCTATTTCAGTTCGATGTCAAAAATGGATTTCTTTATGGAGACTTGCAAGAAGAGGTTTACATGGAGCAACCACTGGGATTTGTTGCTCAGGGGGAGTCCTCACAAGTTTGTAAATTGAGAAAGGCCATATATGGCTTAAAGCAGAGCCCTCGTGCTTGGTTCAACAAGCTTAGTCAAATCTTAGTAACTTTTGGCTTTCATCGTTCCCATTCAAATCATCTTGTGTTTATCCGCAAAACTGAGGCATGGCTAGTGATTCTTATTGTCTATGTTGATGATATTATCTTATCTGGCAATGATACCTTGGGCATTCAGACTACTAAAACTTACTTGGAAAAACACTTTGTCACCAAAGATCTTAAAAGCTAAGATATATTTAGGCATTGAGGTATCCAGATCATCTGTAGGGTTGCGCCTTTCCTAGTGGAAACATGTCCTTGATCTTTTATAGGAAACTGGTATGCTTGGTTGTAAACCAACCAACATCCCTCTTGACCCAAATATGGATTAGGATGATGAAAACTCTCCCCCTTATGCTGATCACCACAATTCAAAATACTTGGTGGCAAGCTTATTTAACTCGTGTCACAAGAGCTGACCTTACTACTGTTATAGGATTCATAAGTAGGTATCTTGACAAACCACGATAGTGTCATTGGGTCATTGTGTGTCAAATCCTGTGCTATCTCAAAAGCTCTCTAGGAAAAGTCTTATTATATAAAAGAATGGTCATTGCAATCTCTCAGGGTTTTTTAGATTCTAACTGTGCAGGGTGTTGATCTAATCGTAAATCTACATCGGGCTATTGCATATTTGTGGGTGGCAATCTAGTTACTTAGTGAAGAAAAAAGCAGGTTGTAGTAGCCAGGTCCAGTGTAGAGGTAGAATATCGAGCCATGACCCACACTGCATGTGAACTTCTGTGGGTCCAGAGTCTTCTCAAGGAGTTTGGCATATCCTATCCCAGTCCTATACTGATGTTTTGTGACAACAAGGCTTCTTTTTTATTGCGAGCAACCCAACATTTCATGAAAGGACCAAACATATCGAGGTCAATTTCCACTTTGTCCACGAGACTATTCTTTCTGGTCATATATGCATTCCATATCTCAGCACTAAGCAACAAGTAGAGGACATATTAACCAAACAAGCTCACTTCCAGACTTTAGTAGACAAGCTAGGCATGTTAGACATCTACGCTCCAGCTTGAGGGTGAGTATAGAGATATGTTTATGTTTCACTAAGTGTCATGTGCCTAGCATGTGCCTCACTTATGTTTTTACTTGTATGGTTTAGTACCATATTGCTCATCTCTATTTTTGTATCTCCTCTCTTATCCTATATAAGATAATGCACTATAAACCTTTTTACTCATCCAATACATTTCACTTCAACCTTCTATACTATCTAACCAAACCAAATAAAGAGAAATGTATAAAATTATCTATTCATAACCAAAAAACTTTAAAGGCTCATCATCTCCAAGAGTTAGATCAAAATTCCTACTGTAAAGACTCAAGATCTCTTCTGTATATTAATAGCCAAAGAATTGATGTTTCTTACTCTCTTATGCCTTCAAACATAGGATACACCTCGAGGCCAAAGAATAACCAAACCTCTACAGAACATCAAGAATGGGAAGCCTATTGAGATAAAGCGTCCACATAAAGATTGATACCCTTCTAGGAATAGCACTACTCTAGATCCACTTACCCCAAAAATCAACCTTAGAGTGATGAATTTTGCAGATCTCCCTCATGTCTTTTCTCAAAATCTTATGCTTATCATTCAAAGTAATGTGACATGAAACATTACTAACATGATTTGTAACACTATTCAAAAATGATTTAGCACTTTTAGCTCCTAGTGACCTTTGGGAAAATCCATTTGTTTTCTCTAACATAGAGGTTGAGTTTATAGTTCAAGCCTTTCCAAGTCTACAGTCTATATACCAATTGACTATCAACATTGTCCATCAGAGTGGATTTACCAGGACACCACAGATCATTTCACAAAAGAAAATTGTCATCTCCTAACCTTGATATTGTATCACTGGAATGATAAAACTTCACATCTAAAGTAACATCTTCTACATCCACGAGGTAGAAGCCTTAGATTTGACATACCAAAAAGAGGAGTTTGCAATGTATATCTCATTAATCCACTTAACCTGTAACCAATTTTCATGATTGGCAATGTCCCAGAGATTCTTGAGCATACCAACCCTAGACCAGTCATTGATATGTCTAATCCTAAGCCCCCTCCCTCTTTGGCTCACAAATGTTGTCCAAGAAAACCATGTGCAATTTTATTTTATCATCTTGTTCACCCCAAACAAACCTCCTGATGATTTTCTCTAACTCATCAATCACAAAATATAGGGCAAGGCAAAATGTAGCAGTGGTCCAGAATATATAAGACAATATAGTGGAGAGTGCAAGTTCCACCCTCCCAACCATAGTGAGTAATCTTCCCTTCCAGACATCTAATTTCATTTTCATTCTGTCAACTACAAGGGAACACATCCCTTTAGTGAAACTTCTTGTACACAAAGGGTAAGCCTAGGTACTTCACATGTAGTATAGTAATGGGGATATCCAATCCTCCCATACGTTTTCACTTTGTTAGATATTAAACAAAGTTGTATCTAAAAACTACAATGATATTTTCTCTGTGTCTCATGATATAGTAAGACTGTGTAATGATCAAGTGATGACAGCGGCATCAAGCTTCATCTAAAGTCAATTCAAAATTCAAATGAAGAAACAGAATTTGCACACAAACATGCATAATTGACCACGATTGACTATTTCACCTAGTTCACCCATTGCAATGATTTAATTTTACAGAAGCTTTATTAACCTTGAGCATATACACAAACTTATGCATTGGCGCACACATCTTGAGCATCAAACACAAGAGTCAAGAATGAACAAAATAACCATGCTCAAATACCTAAATTCAACATAAAACATAAGATCTTATGCCATGTATGTGCTTGTCTGAGAACAACTATAACTTCAAAATCAAGCCCAACCAATGACTCATCCATCTTATTGAAGAATACTAGACAACATCCACTTTTACCCACTTAAAAAAGAATAATTTTCAACTGTAGACTTCCATTTTTAGAAATTTACCTTAATAAACTTTTAAATTGGAATGCCTCCTCTACACAAAAGACCCCAAAATCATGCCACACACAACCAAGCTAGTAGACAAAAGGCAAGTGCAACATCCAAATGGTAAGGCTCTTTTTACTTCTTGGCTTTTCTTAGTCCATGAGACGAGGTACACATTCTCACTTGCTTCTCAAATTTTCTATATTAACTAGTATTATCACTTAGGTACCTATTTTAATCCCTTTTCTTGGTATTTCTTTTAACTGGTAGGCCATACCATCTTCAGACATGGTGCCTAACCCATCCAAATGACGTGTGTCATGTGTATGTTTTACATCTTTAGTTTCCATTCTCTACCATTGGAATTACATATTGGGCTTAGGCCCATATATGTTCTCCTTGCTTATTTGGTAATGTACATTAGTGGATCCATGTACCATTTAAGTATCTATTTTATCCCTCTTCTTTTTTATCCTCCTATTTATCTGAGTCTCTTCTAATTCGTAAACATGTTTTGGTGAACGTGAAATATCTCTTAACCTATTCACATGGTATCAAAGTAAAACTAGTCTTTCTCTCAAATTCTCCCTATTCCCTTCCCACTTCTTCATTGCAACCACTCCTCCCATCTCCATCCATGCCTCTTGAATTGTTCATGATGCAAGCATTCTTCACGCTGAAAACATTGTTCACGTTGGAAGTATTGTTCACACCAAAAGTGTTGTCCATCTTTCCTTTGATAATTCTCATAGCATTATCAAAGTTTCTACTCTCCATCCCTGCCCTATTCCATCCTTTGTAACTCTCTCTCTACAAACAAACAAAAAGATAAAAGAGCTTTAAGCAACAAAACAAACAAAGGGGCAACTACATTGTTCTTTTCTCCCTGTGTGGTTGCCCTATCAGGGAGCACTTCATCTTCTAACTAAGAGGTTGTGCTTTGATATTACAACACATTTTAATGAATCACTTAAACTTAGTGATCTCTTCAGGGAGCGCTTTGTATCTTCTTCTTTTATTCGGTGCTTCTTCTGATACCGGTATCATACTTAGTTCATCAGCCATATGCTTACATTTTGGTAGTCTATCATTCTCTATTATTGCGCTATAGCTTGGTATTTTATGTTTATGTCTATCAATAAAGTTGTTCTAACAGAGTATGGCTCTGTCAGGTTTGGACCGCGCGGGAGTGGGAGAGGAGACGATAGGAGAATGGCCAATCTTGGGTGGGACTTCATCGAATCCTGGTTGATTGGAAGAGGAGCTAGGGCATACGAAGGGGATTTGGGTGAATCTCAGGCCTAAATCCAACACGAAAGAGAAGCTGCAGAAGTTTGAGGTGGAAATCTCCGATGGCAGACTTATCTATCTATAGGCGGAGGTTGAGAAGATTGTAGAGAAATGGGCGAATACGTTATTTGGATAGATAGTTGATCTGAAAGCTCACCTCCCCACGCTTGTAAGGCATCTAGCGTGGCTGTGGAATATCAAAGGAAGCGTCGAGATCAATGCTAGAAGCCACAGATTCTTCATCATCAGGTTTTCTGAGAAGTCTAATTTGACTCATGCTCTTGAAGATGGACCCTGGACGGTGAAGGGTAAGCCTCTCATTCTCAAGCCCTAGCGAATGGGAGATAAACTTGAGAAGGAATCCCTGGATTTCGTTCCTGTGTGGATTTTATTACCTAGTCTTCCTCTAGAATTATGGGATAATTCTATGTTTTCTAGAATTGGAAGCTTCTTAGGGTTCCCGATTGATATTGATCTAGCTACTAAAAAGTGCTCTAGGCTTGAGTTTGCTCATATTCTTGTTCTAATTAGAAAGGATTCAGAGTTTCCTAGGGTGATCATTGTGAGAAGCGACACAGGTAAGGAGAATATGATCGGCATTGTTTATGAATGGATTCCAAGCAAGTGCCCTGGTTGTTTGTCATTTGGTCATGATAGCAAATCTTGTCCTAAATCTTGCACCACCTGCCAAGGTAAACCGGTTGTGTTAGAGCAGACTTCTAAAGAGAAGGCAAAATGGATTCCCAAACCTGTTAGTGAGTCGAACACCTTGGATGTCATGGAAATTGCTCGGAAGGTTAATGATGTTTCTATTCCTACTGGATGTAGTATAGATGAAGAGTCCAGGATTCTGATTGAGGATATTCCAAATTCTCAGTAGGAAAATAGAGCCATCTGTGATTCATGTCTCATGAAGAAACCTGTTGTTGTCATTGTTGTAGACAACGATTCCCATCCTATGTCTTTGCTGTGCAAATTAGAAGGTGTGGAAAGTCTGAATAACTCTAAAAGTCCTATTGGTTTTCAAGGCATTTCCCCAGGTACTGATGCCAATCGTATCTTGATTGATAAAGATGGATTCCAACTAGTTTCTAGAACAAAGGTACCCCAAGAGGGGATACAAAAACTAAAATGAAAAGTATGTTATCCAAGGATTTCAGACTATTTTCTCCTAATAAATTTAAAGAGTTGGAGTTCTATGATTCTGTTGAGAAAGAAACTACTGAAGCTAGCAGGTCTCTAACTCAGAAGAGTCAAGAATGACTGAATATATCTCTATTATCTGCTGGAATGTTAGGGGTCTCAATGGAGGACCTCATCAAAGTAGAGTTAAGGAGGAGTTAATGAGGATCGACTATCCTATTGTTTTCTTGTCTGAAACTAAAATTCGTAGGAAAAAGATGTACAAGACAATGAAGAGGATCTGGCCTAATCATCTGTGGTTGTCTAATCATAACTCTCATGTGCTGGGGAGGGTGGTTGTTATCTGGGATCCTACCAGAGTTGATGTTTCCTATATTAACGAATCTGATCAATACATCCATGTGAAAATATGCTCTAATGATGTAACTTTTTTTGCTACTGCTATCTATGGTTCTAATGATGATAGACAAAGGGGTATTCTTTGGGATGAGCTTAGTAATATTGCTTGTAGTATGAGCGAGGCATGGATTCTTGTTGGAGATTTTAATGCTTTTAGGCAAGTTTATGAACGCATTGGCAGATCTAATCCATCTTATAAGTCTATGCATGATTTCAATAACTTCATGCTCAGTCAAGCTATGTTTGAATCTTATATGAAAGGTCACATGTTCACCTGGGATAATAGACAAGAAGGAGATAATTTCACCACTTCAATGATCGATAGAATCATTTTCAATAATGTGTTCCTGGATTTATGTCCTAATTACATTGGGGAGATTTGCTCTACCTTGCATAGTGATAACAAGATCTTTAGAATCAGTTTTGAGCCTAAGGGCAGAAAGAAACATATTCCTTTTAGGTTCATAAATTCATGGAATGACAAAGAAAAGTTTAAGGAAGTGGTTAGTGAGGCATGGAATACTGACATCAAAGGCTGTCCCATGTTCAAAGTGATCAAGAAACTAAAAGAGGTTAAACAAAAGCTTATTGCTTGGAATAAACATGAAGTGGATAACATTGTTGATGATGCTAGACGTCTAGAAGCTGAAGGCCTCACTGCTCAGTATAACTCTGATATGAATCCTTTAGACTATAATCTCAGAAATTTGGCTAATTCTGCTAGAATTAAATCCATTAAAGCCCTGGAAGAGGAGGGATCCTTTATTAGACAAAAGTCTAGAGCCCTTTGGCTGAAGAATGGTGATAGTAACACAAAATATTTCTACAATTCCTTGAGAACTAGAAGGCAGAGGATTTGCATTGCTTGTATTTATATTGATGGCCAGAGAGTTTCTGATATCAATACTATTAAAAACCATGTTATTCAGTTCTATTCAGAGATATTCTTTGAATCTAATCATTCAAAGGTCAGTTGGAATAAGAAGTGGATTATCCCCTCTCTTAATAATGATCATATAGATATTCTGTCAAAGGAAGTTACTAAGAAGGAAATTGATGTTGTTATAAAAAAGGCTAATCTGGATAAGGCCCCTAGGCCCGATGGTTATAATGCTCATTTCTTTAAAGAATCCTAGTATCTGGTGGGTGATCTAGTCTCTAAAACTATTTTTGATTTTTTCAAAAAAGGCGGAGTTCTTAAGGAGATGAATAGAAATTTCATTACTTTGATTCCTAAGTGTAAGAATGCCAAAACTTTGAAAGATTGGTGGCCTATTGCTTTATGCAACTTTGTTCAAAAAACTATTTCCAAAATCATGGCTATTATACTGAGCCAGATCCCTATTGATCTGATTGACAAAAACCATTGTGCCTTTGTGAAAGGCAGAAATATTAAAGATGTTGTCCTGTTGACTAATGAACTATTTAGTAACTTTAACAAATGCAACTTTGGAAAGAAATTTTGTATTAAAGCATATATTACCAAGGCGTATGACTCATTAAGGTGGGATTTCTTGATGTGTGTAATGGAAGGCATGGGTTTTCCTAGATTTTGGTGCAACTGGATTTACAACATTCTTGACTTAGTGACTTACCAAATTCTTATTAATGGGGAACCCTCGGAACCCTTTAAACCCTCCATAGGTTTAAGACAAGGTGATCTTCTTTGTCCTCTTTTTTTTGTCCTTTGTATGTAGGGGTTCTCTAGCATCACTAATTACTAGTGGACAATAAAGAATTTATTCCTATGGGAATTATCCCTGGCAGGCAGGTTTCTCATGTCATTTTTGTGGATGACCTTGTTGTTTTTGGGGAAGCTAGTCTCAAGAATTTTGAATGTTTTAAGCATATTATTGATACTTTTGGTTTTCTTTCTGGTTTGAAGCTTAATCATGCTAGGAGCATGGCTTATTTTAGTAAGAATGTTGATGTTGAGGGTTTATCTCAATACATGGGTATCCTTAAGAGTGATCTTCCCGCTACTTACTTGGGAGTGCCTCTTTTTTCGGGTAGGTTGATAAAAAAGCTTTGTTACCCCTTGATTGATAAGCTGAAAAACAGAATGGATTCCTGGAAATCCAAATCCCTTTCCTTAGCTGGAAGAGTTGAGCTCGTGAGGTCCACTTTATCATCTATTGTCCAATTTTGGGCTAGCATCTTTCCTCTCCCTTGCAGCATTAATGCTAAGATTGATAAGATGTGCAGGAATTTCATTTGGGGTGATGTGGATGGTGATTCCCATATCCATTTAAAAGCTTGGGAAAAAGTGTGCAAGCCTAAAAAAGAAGGAGGTCTTAACTTAAGGAAAACTTCTGATATCTGTAAAGCTGGCCTTATTTTAAACTTCTGGAGTGTGGTGTCTATGAAAGAATCTATATGGGTTCGTTGGATTCATGGTAAATACCTGTTGAAGAACACTATTTGGAAAACTAGTAATTCACCAAACTTTTCTTGGTTTTGGAATAAAATGCTCGCTATCAAAGATGAGATCAAACATGAGGTTAATTTCATCTTGGGTAAAGGTGGTAAGTTCACTATATGGAATAATCCTTGGCTCAAGGATCATCATTACTTGGATGAAATCTGTGATTCCTACTCATATCTGAATTTGGGAAAACCTAAGATGGCTCGTTTGGAGTCTATTATCCTTAATGGAAAATGGAACATTCCGGACAATAGAAGATGTTCTGATTTGAACAAGTTCCTAGTTTCTAACTACTGTCCTAATTCTAATGAAGATGTTATTTTGTTGTCAAATGAAAAGGATATTAATATGAGAAAGGCCTGGGATTTTTGCAAAAGTAGGTCTGAAGTTGTCAATTGGGCGAGTTGGGTCTGGAAGCAAAAACATCCTATGAGATTCAAATTACATGCTTGGAAGCTATACTCTGAATGTCTGCCTACTATGGATTTTCTCAGAAGAAGGGGTGTGTACATCACTTCCTTTTGTTTTTTGTGCAAGAATCATGGAGAATATGCTAATCACGTGTTCTTCAATTACGAGTTCACTCAAAGGATATGGAGCCTTGTTGTTATGAATTTTAGAATTCCTAGAATCCCATTTATGCTACTGGAAATTCTAGATTGGAATAGTAACCAGTTGAAAGGGGTGTGCCTTACCATTATCTACCATATATGGAGCTATAGGAACATTATTGTTTTTGAAGATCTAATTCCTAACCATATTTTCTGCTGGAATCATATTTCTAATGATTACAGTTTGTTGTATAGATAGTTTTGTTGTTTTGTATAGTTCTTTTCTATTTGAACTTGGATGTGGTCACATTGACCTGTCCCTTTTGGACTGTACATGGATGTGGCACCTGGGCCCATCTTTTCTTTCTAAAAATTAATAAAAAGGAGCAACACACTTGGGTGACAAAAAAATAAAGTTGTTCTAACATCTATGGTCATTTATAATGACTCGTCTACCAAATCAATTTTCGAATTAAAAGTACAATTACCTACTCTAGATGAATGTTATCTATGCATTTCTTGAATCTAGGATCAAGTTGAAATACATCATCTTTGATCCATCATAGAAATCGAAGGATGTCCAACAACATTCGTATTCTTCATCAGCTCTAGGGTAGCATGGATCCTCAAGTCATCGTGAAATACATGTTTTGCAATAATGTGAAAAATATGTTGGACAAAACAAAGGAGTTCTACACTCAGGAACAAAATCATCTTTGCCTTTATAAAAGAAAACCAACTCTTCTCATAGCATTAGTGAGATCAACCTCTTAATGTATTCTATGAATCCATAAAGGAATTGGTGAATCAACTTAATTACTTCTCTTTCGCCACCGGTGGATGTCACCAAAGAGTGGGATGCTATTCTTACCAGCCAATTTCCAAACATTCTGTGTCCTTATTATGTTGTGTTATGTCACCTACTCCTAGGTGAGACCTCCTTAACCTTCATAGAGAAAACATACATGATACTCTCCCACTTTGATATGTCATCATCTACCGCACATCAATCGATCCCTTGAGGCACATGTTGCACTTGCCATAATGTCACACAACTCTAGATGTGGACATGGACAACAACCATGTTGTGCTTGGTGTCAATACTCAAGTAAGAGTAACACACCACAAAAGCAATATGACTCAGTCTCGTCAAGGTAGAGGTTTCTCTCTTATGAGTATCTGACCCAGGAACTAGCATGCACAACTAATATTACCACGACTACAATAGTAATATCTCACATGTCTCTCACCAATAATGAGTATGAGCATCTCCTCTGTGCTGCTCGAAAAAGTGGATCTTCCAGTTCCATGTCCAGCCACTCAATGTCACCTTGATCTACTCTGCCAACTCTAATTAGTCCCTTGGTGATTCTCCAGTATACATGTCACATGTTTCATCATGTTCTCATCTCATTGTTGTACCTAAGGTAATATTGGGTCATCCATGTTGGATTCCTACTCCAATTGGATAGTACACTCTAGTGCCACTCAACACATGATCAGTGTGCAACACCTTCTCACCTCCTCTGACATTCCTCACACACATATCACCTTGGAATATAGCTCAGTTGAAACTATTACACAAAGTGGCTTTGTTCTACTCACATCCACAATCAGATTCCTTTTTGTACGTTATGTCCTCAATTTCCCCATAATCTAATTTTTGTAGCAAAGCGTGTCTTTATATAGGTTTCATCATGATCTCATCTCATTGTTGTAACCCAAGGTAATATTGGGTCATCCATGCTGGCTTCCCACTTCAGTTGGATTGTACACTCCAATGCCAATCAACACATGACCCATATGCAACACCTTCTCACAACCTCTGATCTCCACATTCCTCAAATGTATATCGGTTGAAACTACTGAATCAAGTGGTTTTGTTCTGCCCACATCCACAATCACATTCCCTTTTTACTTTATGTCCCCAATTTTCTTCATAATCTACTTTTTGTAGAAATCTTGTTGATTTCCTTGAATACTATCTCACTTTTTGTCCTTCTAGATTTGTCATGCGGATTTGATTAATTTCATGTTGATTTGACAAGGGACCTACTCCGATGACCTCTACAACCTTTGTGTACATGTACCATCACAATCTATTGTCCTTATTACCACTTACCAACATGCTTCTACAACAACACAACCATTTTTGCCATCCTTCTTGAAATGAACTTATATTTATTATCTTAAGAGAGACACCTATGATCTTAGATGACTCTTTCTTTGACTGCTTATGATTCCTTTTATAGCTACACATTTTTTTGTTTTCTTATAGAGTAATTTACTTGTAAGGATCGATATCGTGTATCAGGTTTTTTGGTTTATGATATATGAGAACAAGGAGATACACTTTCAACAATAATAGAAGCCCCCTCTCATGCTTGAGATCATATGAACCTCAATTAGAGCCACTCCTACTAGTTTGCGGACATCTTCAATCAATTAAGATCTAATACTCAACAATACATCTCAGTATGCATGTCTATATATCCATCTAGCCAATATATTGTCTGTGCCTAATCTTTTATGTTCAAGTCATAAGTATTGTTGAGCATTATTTTGAAACTTGGTTTATGTTGTCATTTGATCGATGCGATAGTATACCACTTTGATCACCAGTTGCATGTGTTTTAGAGCTATGATTTAGACATATTCATGTATCTAATTGATTAGTTGACTAATTAATAAATCTAGCAAGTTTACTAATTAAAAGATGTATTTAATCTAATATATTTTGTTTCTTGGTACGATGTCATACTTTTTGCTGCTTTTTTTTGTATGTTCACTATAAATATCTCTTCATATAGGGGGAAGTTATAGATTCTTGTATAATCATAAGTAGCATACCTCAAAGAAAGGGCTAAAATTGTTCAATCCTTCAAACATGTGTAATTGTTCTTCTGATTATCTATCAATTTAACAGCCTCAACAATCAGGTACCAAAAGAAGTGTATCTAGGATAAACTAATATTCACATATGTTCTTTATAACATACAAAGAAACTTCTTCATCATCTATTTGTTGTGTTTGGAAATCTGCAAAAATAATAATGAATACCATATATATTTATGACTCTGAAGGCGTGCCATATACTTCTTTAATTGTGGTTCATTGTTGCAACATTTTTAGTTTAGTATTCATTTTCTTGTTTTAACTATCTGACGAATACAACATTGTGTGACTAGCAACACTGAAAGTGAAACCCATGGAGAATTTTTGAGAAGGATGCAAAACAAAATGTTATATATCAACAATGTTGATGCTTCATCTAAATTTTTATTTTAGTTAGGAAGATATTCTAAACAAATTTTATTATCACAATGTTTCTCTATTTATAAGATAACTATAACACCATTATTTAAATAACTATATGAACTCCTCATTTATGGTTTTGCCATATATTCACAAGAATGAAAGCATGAAAACATTATTCCTATCTCTTTAGCTATCAAGATATGCTATTAAGAAGTGAGAAATGTTAATGAAGAAAGTAAGTAAATCTAGGGTTACTCACATTATATGGATATATGCATCATTATATGTGCCCACAAGTGTAAATAAAATGGCAAACATACCAAACAACAAAGAGCAGGTCCCACATTCAATTCACAAAAAATAGGTATGCACTAACATAGTGTGTCGGTGGCGGTAGAGGACATGCCATATTAGATTCCAAATCAATATTGTGTGTTTTCCATTGACACATTGCAATAGTTGTTGATTTAACTACCTGTCTTGTTGGGCATCCATGGGACTCTAAAGGTCCTATGGGGATTTCTTCCCCTTTTGGATTTCCATACATACGTATGAATACACACATGAGAGAATTAGTCTAGAGGAGGTCCTAGAATGAACTTCTCTAGAGTGAAATATCCTTGAGTGTGCCTAGCATGTTGGTGTATTTTGAGTTTCGGGACTCTAGACTTCATGGAATTGGCTTGCACAACCCATCATAATTGTCCTTTCATTGCCCACCTAATCATGTGAGAATGGGGGAATAATTATTTCCTTTGAACTTGATAAACATATATAATAAATACATACAATAGTGAATTAACTAGCATATAAGAAGGAAGTACTAGGATCAAGGAAGCACAAACAGTTCATTGAGGTTCATGTGTCTGTATTTAACACATGTTGACTTCTATGACACACCTTGAAACATATTGGCCACTCCTAAGTCATGTCCTATACATGTCCAGTGCACACTACTTTTGTGGAAAATGGCATGGTGAAAATATGCTATTTTTTGGTAAATACTTTGTGTTTTATTTCCTCTTATTCACTTTCTACCCCTATGTCGATGTCAAAAAAAAAATGTAGAGCCAAAACAAAATCTAAGCATAGTAAGCATTGCCAGATTTTATCTTTTACGTATATTTCCCGTTGAGTCGAACATACCTTGTAAGTCATTTTTGTTCCCGTACTTCTCATTAATTATAGATCGTAAATATTTGATGTAATCTAGACAATAGGACATATTGACATGATCAATGACTCAAGATTACAATAGTTCAAATGGATTATTAATGTAATTATATTGCAAAGATTTAAGTAAAAGTTACACTTGTACTACAATCTATCTTTATTCTTGTGACTAGCATATACATCTTTCATCCTTTCCTCGTGTATGTGTCCTACATTTTTAGATATTGGTGTGTCATGTATCCAGATTTTTGATCAGGTCATGTCTAGAGCTGTATATGTGCATCCTAACCTAGGATCCAATTTCTCTTAACAAATGAACTATTTTTGTGTATCCTAACCAAGTATTTCTATTCATCCATATGAATATCTTGCTTGTTTACTATATTATGCCTATGTTGTCACAATTTTGGCATGTAAGTCCTCGACATTTGATTGTTAGAAACTTTTTTCTCAAATAATCTACAATTGTGGAGCCCACGAGCTTTTTTACATCTTTTCTCGTATAATTGGTTGTATAGAGCATACATTCATTCTCATTCTTTTCTTGTTTTTTGATATTTGTTCTTATATTTGTGTGTCTATGTTAACATTAAGTTATTGGGTATAGGGTTTAGGACTTATAATTTGTGTTATACTTAAGTGAATCCATATACCACTTAAGTATTTGCTTATCTCTCCTACTCTCTCTACTATATATAGAAGCCTCTTGTAAACCTTCATTGTGTTAATGAAATTTCTCATCTAATTATTTCACATAGTATTCGAGTAACTTTCTTTAGGACCTCCTCCCTAGTTTAGAGAAACTTTCTTTAGGACCTCCTCCCTACCTAGAACCCTAACAGCCACCCTCTCCTTTCCTTCTCTCATCTACTTCCATCTTCCCTAGTCGTTGTCAACCCCTCCTTCACCTTTCTCCTCTAGTGCAGACAACAACAGTAGCACCACCGACGGGAGTTTCTTCTATCCACAGTATAGGGCCCATCGATCACTGCCACAATGTAGTAACAACTGCCAAAGTCGTCATTGCCTACAACAACAACCAGGGACCCCAGGGGCAGCTTGGTCAACGATCAGGAAAGCACAACAATCATCTATAGACTACAACCACCTCTTAGAGATGTTGCCTCCTCCCTTTGCACTGAGAAACCTCTTATCCTTCCTGCTTCATTTGTACCTCTTTCACATATAAAAAAAATAAAAAACAAAAAAGAATAAAAGACCTATTTGTATATAAAAACAAAAATCCAAAAGAGGTAGATCACATATTTCTTTTTCCTCTTCATGTAGTTCCCCTATACACATGGATGAGTACTCACTATTTTAACAAGGAAATATATATATGTTCTTTTATCATGATGCATAATTCATATGATCCTCTCCTACACTGCCATCACTTCTGATAATGCTTACCTTCTTTCTTTCTTACCAGGTTTCCTCCTTCACTGTAGCACTTTCTCACTTTTAGAGTTTGTTGATAGAACCCTAGTTTAGGTCTTCATCTTGTGTCTTTTTTCTCCTTTTTCACATCTAGATGCTTCATAATGCATGTTTTATTCACAAAAAGTGGTTTTATTATCAAATGCTCTTATGGGTGCTTTTGCATGCTTTCTAGGTACTTTGAAGACAAATTGATGGAAGGAGATGAGAGAGATGATCTCAAGGACTCCAACATACATGAAGGAGCACAAGGAGTCATCAAAGTCAATTCCAACCTACCCCCAAGTGTCTAAGAATCGTTGAAGCAAAAAAGCTCCACAATTGATCTAGTTTTGAATCAAGGGCAGTAGATTACCCTCCAAAAAGGTTGTTCTAGGCTTATAATGATCATGCTACATTAATCAAGCACCCCCCTAAAAGTCACGTT
The DNA here is from genome assembly GCA_963693085.1 of Alisma plantago-aquatica. Taxonomy (NCBI): domain Eukaryota; kingdom Viridiplantae; phylum Streptophyta; class Magnoliopsida; order Alismatales; family Alismataceae; genus Alisma; species Alisma plantago-aquatica. Next base: position 1,000,657,939 of record OY856412.1, read on the forward strand.
TCACCGACATGTTTTCAATTCTTCCACCATAGACATTCTTACTAGAACGAACATTCTATTCAGCATGCCTGAACGACCATTCTAGTTCCAGATGACAATGGTGACTTACTTAGGGCACACCCTCCCATCAACCAATTAACCAAGCCTAATCCACTTCCACGATTGTTTCTAGCACCATGACGGCTCCACCCCCACAAAGCCACAACCATGGTGGAGGCAAAATGCTTGTACTGCCTCCAACCCTATGTTGCCCTACACTGATTTTCCTAAACTACCCCCACTTAACCCTAGACCCCGTATATAAGCCTTAATGGTGGTTGGGGGTAGAAGGGATCCAGTGCTAGCATACATTTTGTCACCTCCCACTCACCTACTCATTCCCACTCCCATTTCACCTCTTCCACCTCCAAAAACCTAGCTTTCTAGGGTTTTGGCCATTGCCATCCATTTCCAATGCTCTTGGACCTTAGAGGAGGGTTGAGTGTTTCTATCTACAGTTGGAGGTGAATAAGAAGTCTTCATCAACATTCATGGCATTTTACTCCTCTATTCATTCCATTTCTTTCATCTTTCTTGCATCATGTGTAGCTAAGCCCCCCTTGGTGAGCTGGGTGGGGAGAATGTTATTTTGATATCACTAGATTTGTGGGTAGCATGGAGCCTCAAGTTGTTGTGAAAGACATTTTCACCGTAATGCTAAAGCAATGTGGTAAGAAATGAGGGAGTTCTACACTCAAGATAGTATTTTTATCCACCTATACAATATCATGTATAAAATTCCTCTGAATAATAGGATTAATGGCTTCTTGATGTCTATCACAACTCCATGAAAGCATTAGAAAATTACCTTAATCATTTCTCACCACAACATGGATGTTACCAAAGAGTGGGATAGTATTCTCTCAAAAATCTTTCTGAATAGCCTTTGTTCCCATTATGTTGTGGTCCACCAGATTCTCCTAGGAGGGACATTTCTACTCTCCATGGAACAAGCTTACACGTCTCTCCTAGTTAGATATATTATCTTCCACTATCACTCCACATAAAGATAAGAGAAGCTAGGGTAGAATTCATTGTAACAACTTGTATAATTGTACATGGATAGCGTCCTAGGGTTGCTTATTGTCGATGCTTTGGCACATAGAGAAGCAATACCATACAAAGAAGGAAACAAAACTCAGACAGGGGTGAGGTAGAGGCATTGCACATATGAATCAAGCACCACCAAGTGTAGTTTGTCCTTTGACACCTATGATAGGTTCTCATAGATAACCCTCACCAACAATGAATATGAGTGCCTTCTCTATCCCACCCATCAAGGTGGCACATCCCTGCTCCACGTACAGGCACAGCTGATAGGCACCCCCTTTGCCTATTCTAGCACCTCCAACGGTCCATCGATGATTCTTCAGTATATCTTCCATAGGTTTCATCCTATGCTCATCTCGCATTAATTGATTATTGAATAGAGAAGAGACAGAGAGTCATTGCTTTCATATCCTAAAATATCACTTTAGGGAATGAAATCCAATTTCCCCTTTTCTATCCGATTAGAAGGTTGTACCTCAATGGTAATGTTTGGTCATCCTTGTTGGCCACCCACTACAATTGGATTGTGGACTCTAGTACTATCCTACACATGATTGTTATGCAACACCTTAGATCTCTACTTACCTCATTCCTCTATCACATTGGAATATGGCTTTGTTAAAATGATTACACAAAATGGTTTGTGTCACATGACTCATATCCACCATAAGTTTGCATTATGTGCACTACATCCCCAATTTTCCTCAAATCTATTTTATGTGGCAAAGCTTGTTGATTTTCTTAAATGCTATATCATTTTAGGCCCTTTAAATTTTTCATGCAAGATAATAGGATTTTGAGGATGATTGGATGTGGGTTTTTTTGGTGATCTCATTACCTCTCAACCTTCACCATCGCAATCCACTGTCCTAGTTACTAGCATGCCTCTACAAAAGTACTATTTTTTCCATCCCTCAATAGATGAACTTAAAATTTTTAAATTCTTGTGTTCCCTCCCTCTCCTCACTTGTGAAGCATGTCAATTAGGGAACATAATCCTACTTCTTATCCTGGTCATATGGTCTATAACCTTTTTTCACTTAATACATCATGATGCTCGCAGCCCATTTCACACTATCCATACCATGGTTATAAAAAAACAACTCTATCAATGATTTTTCTCACGTGACTTGGTTGTACCTACTTAAAATTTTCCTCTCAAATATTTTCATAAAATGATCTTCATGCAGCATGGCTCATAATTCAATATACATTGAACGAAAATGACCTAGAATAAATACAAGGTGTTATTACCTCTTTTTGTCATGATGTCAATGTGATCCGTCAATGGTTGTGTACTCATACTCCATGATGGAGTGGCATCAAAAAAATGTAAAAGTTGTCATCTCCTTAACACCACCCATCATTATCCATCCAAGTCCTTGTACCTAAATTTTTTTGGTCTCAAGTTGTCTAGATCTTCTACTTTCTCATAGATTGCAAACCATCACCCATGCTCAAAGGTAAAACTCTCATTTTCATTCTTCACCCCCCCCCCGATGAATGCCTTTCCTCATGATCCTTGAATGTTTGAGTATGTCACCTTTGTGCATAACTTCAATCCAAAGACCAAAAAATTTTCACCTTGTGCCCAAACTATGAGTTCTTGGTTACCCTCGAGTGTCGAAAGATAGAGGTGTTTTGATCTTAGTGTCAATTTCCTACATGTATCTACTTATTTTACTTTCATGAAGATGTCATCTTATCCACAACAATCCCTATCTTCATGCCACCACAGTTTGTGTCATTACCTATGGATATCAATTGTTTCCCATCTCTGTTAGATACCCACCTTCAATGCCACCATGGCTCAAGTTTTATGCAAGGTGTGTCGGAGGAGATCAGTAGTTGATCCTTAAGCAGATGCATGGCCATCATCCTCAACTCTAATAGAATACAAAGGGTCGATCACCCTCCATAAAGGTATATGTGCATGTACATACAAGTATCATATAAATCACACATGTTGTCTTGCCTGCCTTTCTTCTAATGCTTAGGCTCTTGCCACTACCCTTGACAATACCATCGTTCCAAAAATTATACATACAAGAGTATACAAACATTCTTCTCCAAACACAACCAAGTAGATATTCAAACATGAAAATTCATAACATATATCAAACAAAGACGAGAGAGACACACAAGCTAGGTCATAATCAAAATATGGTGAAATATGGCACCAACTCATAAGATATAACTGATCAAAGAATAAGAGTGCATAAAAGATAGATTACAACCCAGAAGCATGTTCTCATAAAAACAACTACAAGTGAGAAATGATGAAATCTAAAGATAAAATAGTACATCTCAGATCATGTACTCATATGTTTTTAATACAAAATAGCCTAGAAAGATATATATGATCAACAAACTAGACTAAAAACTAAGAAACAACTAGACTTCAAAACCTAAATTGAAAATTTGTGATGATGAATGAGATGGAGGATCCTGCAGATAAATGACATGTGGGATCTTATTACAACACCCCACAGAGAAAAACATAGTTGGTTGTTGATAGGTCATCTCTATCAAGCATTTGTATAATGTCTATGTCGATCAGTTGTAAGTCTGTCTAATCGCTAAAGGCTTCGTCTGACCTATGGGTTCTACTTCCTCCTAGGAATAAATATTGTCTAAATGATGAGCACATGGCTTGCTTATAATATTGCACACACACCCATATTGTGTTTTATCTGCTTCTATGGGGAAAATCATATTTGAGATAGTAGTAAACATATATCCTAAAGAGTATACGAGTATGGTTTCAAAGAAGTATGTAGATGCAGGGTGATCAAGCATATATTAAGTTACTAACCTACAATCAGCATCAGGGTGGAAATACAATGCAATGTCGATGCATTTTGGAGGTTGTAGTTCGAACATCTTAGGCCATATGTTTTCACAGGGTTCGAATTTAAGTTGTACTACTTTTGGAAATCTCTTGGTAACCTCATAAGCTTTGTCATCTACCAACCCCTTCAATAAATGAACCTCAATTTCAAGAGATACGTTCCAATTAGGATCATGGATGTTGAACGTTCCCCTAAACATACACATAAAATAGGAAATTAGAGAGGAGTCATTGCATTGTAATGGGATACTTTGTAAATGATTTGAATAATAATAAAGGCAATTTCCAATCTATATGTTTTAACTATTTCTGAGATGATAGTGTAACATGATAGATGTCTAAAGAATTGTTTTACTCAATGACATATGCTTTTGGGTTGAGGACCTAAACGATGAGATCATACGGATGTTAAGAGTATACATTCTTGTTTGGTCCCTAGTCGGTTGTTATTGTGGAAATAACCATAGACATTAATAACACTAAAGACTAGATTGTGTGTTGGTTGATGACAGAATCTCATTAGTCATGATATAGTGATATCAAACCAAGCACATAGGTACTTGTTAGAGAACAGTGTACGGGAAAGACCCACCGTGAGAGTGACACATGGAACCATGATTTGGTAGTCACAGTCAGCTCTCATAGTGATGGTGGTGAGTGTGATTCTTAGACCTAAAATCACTATACTTTGACATCATCAAACGCAGTCTTGAAACATGGGTTGTTATAAAGGTGATGATTGGGTGGCTTTGACACATGGGGCTTTTGAGGGGTGAGTGATAGATATGGGATTTGTCCCTCCTGAGGGAGTTTGATGTCCTTGGCCACTTGATGAGTAGGATTGAGAAAGGCATGCACATGCACGTGTGAATCAATATGTGATATTGATGTCACACACATCTCACCCAGTCTGCTCTGAGATTAAGGAAATGGATGAACGTTGAAAGGATGATTGTTCCATGCCTCGAGTTCATTCAGGACATCAGTGACAAAGGAATTATACATTCACTGTAACACCATTCATGGATTGTAGGATTGAAAGTTATTCTCCAACTTTCTATTTCACTTGGGTAGCACTGATGTATGACTAGGCACCGCTCTTTACTTGTGAAGTCATAAGTGTTATGGACTTTCACTGCCAACGTGAAATGGACCTGCAGGGTCACCCACATAGGATTTAACCTGGAAGAGGAGTTTATCCACAAAATGATGTTTTGATTGATTACTAAAGGAGTATAGTAGTTCAATTAAACACTCAATTAATTGATAGCTCAAAATCATAGTATTCAAGGTGTTGGATCAGATGATTAGAGTATCATATTGATTGAAACTACAGTTGACTGATCTGCTGCCCGAACCGATCGTCTCATGAGATGAACCGATCAGCTCAGGCAAGTGAGCCGACCGACTCAGGTCATGAGACGATCGATTCACTTTGGTGAACTGGTCGGGTGACCAAACGATCGCGTTTTGTTTCACTTGTCAAATTTGATTTGGAAAAGGACTAATATTGATTAGTTGGAAACAAACATGGAAATTCAATTTGAGTTGGACCAGGACCGTGAACTGATCGGCTACAGCAGCCAATCGATCAGCTCAAGGGTCCAAATGATCGGCTAGAGTGTCCAACTGATCGGTTGGAGTGTCCAGACGATTGTTTCAGGGTTGAAACGATCAGTTCAACTTCCGTAGTTTGTCAGATTTTGTGGAAATCTCAAACCCTTCTACTCCTGCTTAGTCCTGCATTGCCTAGGGTAGAGAACCCTATCCCATAACCCTCATATATATAGGGGTATTGGGGGCTTCTCGAAGCACAACTCAGAACACCAATTGCTCTGCAAAGTTGTCGTTCTCTCTGGTTGTGGTAACCAAGAGAGCCCAAGCAACTGCTACCTGATAAGGGAGGCACAACAAGGGAAAGACAACAGCAGAAAAGCAACTGGTTGTAGGAGAGTGTGTTGGTGACTAGTACGCCGACAGGAGGGTGTGACTCCTACCAATTCCTAGTGGGACAAGGAGATCGGAGTTCTAGGCAGTCCATGTAGATGACTGCAGAGGCAGGAGACTTCTTTCGCTCGAAGGACAGCTGTCAATCCTGACAGTCCCGGTGAGACCAGGAGTCATCGATCCCAGTGAGACAAGGAGATGCACATACACTACCCAAGACTGGAGGTGAAGACTGCACAAGCCGCCAGGTATTGTCTCCGAACAAGCCTTAGGACAAGGTATGCTTCTACAAACCATCTTTCCTACTGTATAGACATTGACGCGATTCCTTTTGTTCTGGGTTTTGGGGAGAAATTTTTTTGTTTCTACTTCTTCTCTGCCTCCCGTAAAACCCAACAGTGGTATCAGAGCCACGTCAACTGTGCTATAATTTAGGATTATCGATATGATCGATTTTGGTTTGTCGCTTTTATTTATTGCATACGATGTGAATAAAATTGGCTTTATGCATGTCCAATCCACAAATCCCAAATATACATATATGATATGTAATATTAATGCACTCGATACACATTGCCCTTAAACAAGTTTTGTGGTGAATGTGTAGCGTGGTTATGGCTAATAAACCCAATATCTGTGTATGGTTGTATGTGGTTGCTTGCATCTCAGTCTGTGCACCGATTCCCTATCTCCTATTCCTGATGTAACTCGAATTCATTTGAGATTTCTTTCCTAACTTTGCTCCCCCCTGAATGTAACTCAGGGTTTCACAATTCAATTGTAAATAGGATAGAATTTTATTTCCTGTTATATCAAAGAACGGCAGACGACCTGACGATGACTGAGACGATCGGTTCAAGGCGTGAACCGATCGGTTGGTTTTCCAGAAGACCAGTTCGAGGAGCGAGACGAGCGGGTGGTGACCTGAGGAGATGAACAACGACTAGTGAACCGATCAGCTAGAGTCACCAGTCGATCGGCTGGTGGCACCCAAATGACCAACCTGATGGCGAGCCGATCAATCATGGAGATGAGTTGATCAAACCCAGAAAGGCAAAGCACATATTTCATCTTGTACAGGTTGCATGTGATGTAGACCTAGATACAATGATTCCTCTTTGCTCGAGGAATCACAATAGGATGGCCATAATCATTGCTTTTATCGTTTCACAAGTTTTCTGTGGGATATAACATATATATGATACGTACTATATATTGTGGTGATTGGATATGTATATGTATATACAAAAAAACAAATCCCTCATCTAAATATTAAGTCTTATACGCCTTCCATTAGCGACACACATAAAAAAATCGATCGACCAAGAGTAGGTTACGCCAAAGCGTGGTGCTCCGTCCATCTTGTGAAAGTGTGAAGGGTAGACATATAGGTTCTTCCAAAGCAGGGTGCATGTTTACCATGTCGGCTTTTAGGATAGACTTAACTGGTGATTCTTAGAGCGTCTAAGCCCAGAGGCACGGAATGTGCATGGCAGGGGGTTGCGCATGTTCATTCATCAAGAGTTGCATATGATACAATTGGCATGATGGCCTACCTAAATAGTCAAGATTGTGGGCGATCAACCAAAGCTGACTCATGACTTGATGAAATACAGATCTTGACCCACTAGAAGATTGTATGCTGCAATCTTCTGAATTGATGGTGAGGGCTATAAATTTGAATCAAAATAGTGGGAGCAGTAATTAATTAAAGGCCTAATTAACTATCGTCAAATTTTATTCAAATCAAAGCAAATCAAAAGGAGTTTTGACAAATGCATTTTTCTCTTGTAGAATGGCAAAAGAATCATCTTTTAAAATGGGCAAATTAATTGAGAATAAATTCCAAAACTGGTTGAGGATTGTGAGAAGTGTTCTACACAATCCAGATATACCAGGAGCCTTTGAATCCACTCCATGTATTCTTAATGCGTTATTTAAGAAGAAAGATAGTTCATTGATAGAGATCAATGGAACAAAAGGTGAGGGAGAGAAGGGTTCTCTCGCTAGACCAAATTCTTCTATGTGGAGAGGATGGAAGGAACGATGGAAAAAGAAGTGAGAGATAGAGATCTCTACTTTTGGTGTATATGTGATAGAGATTAACTTCACTACTTCTTTGTCATGGGTACTTGATACCGGATGCGGATCTCACATTTGTTCAAACATGAATGATCTTAAGAGAAGTAGGCCTCTGGGGAAAGGCGAGGTTGAACTACGCGTTGCTAATGGGGCAAGGGTTGCTACCAATGTCGTAGGAATCTATGAGTTAACTCTTCCTAGTGAGCTAACAATAGAGTTAGAGAACTACTATTATGTACCTGCCATAAATAGGAATATCATTTCAGCTTCTTGTTTGGACAAGGATGGATTTGAATTTCTTATTAAGAATGGAAAATGTTCTATTTCTAAAGATGGGATCTTTTATGGAAGTTCCCCAATGTCTTATGGTCTATACTTGATAGATCTAGAGACAAACATATATAACGTAAACACCAAAAGGCAAAAAATTGACAACTCAAACAAAACATATCTTTGGCATTGTCGTCTAGGGCACATAATTGAGAAGCGCATTTCTAGACTCCATAATGATGGTTATCTAGACTCTTTTGATTATGAATCAATAGAAACATGTGAATCTTGTTTGTTGGGTAAGATGACCAAGACTCCCTTTTCAGGTAAAGGTGAGAGAGCTAGTGATCTATTAGGACTCATACATACTGATGTATGTGGGCCTTTTAGAACTAATGCTAGAGGTGGGTATCAGTACTTCATTACCTTTACTGATGACTTCAGTAGGTATGGCTATGTGTACCTGATGAAACATAAGTCAGAATCCCTTGAAAGGTTCAAGGATTTCATGAATGAAGTACAGAACCAACTTGGTAAAAGTATTAAGGCACTTTGATTTGATTAAGGTGGAGAATACTTAAGCCAAGAGTTTGAGGACCTTCTGCGAGCCCGTGGTATTGTATCAAAATGGACTCCGCCTAGAACACCACAACATAATGGTGTGTCTAAAAGAAGGCATTGCACATTACTGGATATGTGCAATCAATGATGAGTTTTGTCGATCTTCCAATTTCCTTCTGGGGTCATGCTCTTGAAACCGTCACGTTTACACTTAACCGAGTACCATATAAATCGGTTCAAAAGACACCATATGAGATATGGATTGGGAATCGTCCCAATATGTCTTTTACGAGGATTAGGGGGTGTGAGGCATATTTCAAGAAAATGTTTCCTAACAAGCTAGGCCCTAGATCTGATAAATGTTATTTTGTTGGATATCCCAAGGAAACCAAGGGATATTACTTATACCACCCAACTGACAACAAAGTGTTTGTTGCCAGGGATGTTGTGTTCCTAAAGAAGGAATTTATTTCTAAAGGAAGCAGTGGGAGGAAAATAGAGCTTGAAGAGGTTCAAGCCCAATAAGAAAACATTGAACCAGTAGATGTATGAGAGGAACATGGAGATTCACAAGGTGTTGTAGAATCTTAGTCTCCTCAAGTAACACAAGGACTTCATAGATCTAGTAGGACACGCCTTGAACCTGAGAGGTTTGGATACCTTGTGACCCAGGAAGGTGGTGAGTTGATCATAGATGATGATCCAACTACCTATCTAGAGGTTATGGAGGGGCCAGATTCTGAGAAATGGCTTGAATCCATGAGATCCAAGATGGAATCCATGTACTCCAACAAAGTATGGACTTTGGTGGAACCACCCAAAGGGGTAAAACCCATAGGGTGCAAGTGGGTCTTCAAGAAAAAGACCGACATGGATGGCAATGTGCTGACTTATAAAGGCAAATTGGTTGCAAAGGGATTTCGACAAGTTCAAGGTGTTGACTATAACGAAACCTTTTCTCCAGTTGCCATGATTAAGTCCATCAGGATCATGCTTTCTATTGTAGCTTATTATGACTATGAGATTTGGCAGATGGATGTTAAAACCACATTCCTTAATGGGAATATAAATGAGGATGTGTACATGACACAACCTAAAGGTTTTGTAGATCCAAAGAATGCCAATAAAGTCTGTAAGCTACAAAGGTCAATCTATGGATTTGAAACAAGAATCTCGGAGTTGGAATCTTTGATTTGATGAGGAAGTCAAAGTGTTTGGCTTTATTCAAAATGAAGATGAACCTTGTGTGTAAATGAAGGTTAGTGGGAGCTTGACCACATTCCTCATATTGTATGTGGATGACATAATATTGATGGGGAATGATGTCTCAGCCTTAGAGAAGGTAAAGACTTGGCTTGGAAATACTTTCTCAATGAAGGGCATAGGATAAGCATCCTACATTCTAGGAATTAAGATCTATTGAGATAGATCTAGAAAGCTTCTCAGACTAAGTCAGAGCACGTACATTGACAAAGTGTTGAAGTGGTTCAGCATGGAGAACTCAAAGAGAGGCAACATCCCCATGTTGCATGGAGTCACCATCTCTACAGCTCAATGTCCCCAATCTTGTGAAGAGAGGGAGCGTATGAATGGGATTCCATATGCATCATCCATCGGATCCATCATGTACGCTATATTGTGCACATGCCCAAATGTCTCGAATGCCCTCATCATGACGAGCAGGTACCAGTCAAATCCCGGGGATGCTCACTGGATAGCCATAAAGAACATCCTCAAGTACTTGCGAAGGACTAAGGATTAGTTTCTTGTTTACGGTGGCGAGGAAGAACTGGTTGTAAGGGGTTACACTGATGCAAGCTTCCAAACTGATAAAGATGATTACAGATCATAATCAGGATTTGTATTTTACCTCAATAATGGAGCTGTGAGCTGGAAAAGTTCCAACCAAAAAACAGTTTTTGATTCTACTACAGAGGCCGAGTATATTGCTGCTTCACATGCAGCAAAGGAGGTTGTGCCGATCAAGAAGTTCATCTCTGAACTTGGTGTAGTTCCCAGTAGTTGTGATGCAACTGAGCTTTATTGTGACAATAATGGATCTATTACTCAAGCTAAGGATCCCAGATCACATCACCGGTCCAAGCACATACTGCGGTGCTTCCATCTCATATGAGAGATCGTACAACGAGGAGATGTGAAGATTTGCAAAGTACCAACTGAAGAAAACATAGCTGACCCACTGACGAAGGCCCTTTCTCAGGAAAAGCATGATGGTCATGCTAGGTCATAAGGACTGAGGTTCCCGAGTGACTGGCTCTAAGTGCAAATGGGAGTCTGTTGGTATGTATGCCCATAGAGCAAGTCATGTGATGATTGTAATGGGATACTTTGTAAATGATTTGAATAATAATAAAGGAAATTTCCAATCTATATGTTTTAACTGTTTCTGAGATGATAGTGTAACATGATAGATGTCTAAAGAATTGTTTTACTCAATGACATATGCTTTTGGGTTGAGGACCTAAATGATGAGATCATACGGATGTTAAGAGTATACATTCTTGTTTGGTTCCTAGTCGGTTGTTATTGTGGAAATAACCATAGACATCAATAACACTAAAGACTAGACTGTGTGTTGGTTGATGACAGAATCTCATTAGTCATGATATAGTGATATCAAACCAAGCACATAGGTACTTTTTAGGGAATAATGTAACAGACAGACCCACTATGAGAGTGACACATGGAACCATGATTTGGTAGTCACAGTTCACTCTCACAGTGATGGTGGTGAGTGTGATTCTTATACTTGAAATCACTACACTCAACACATGTTGTTGGGTACACTTTGACATCATCAAACACAGTCTTGAAACATGGGTTGTTATAAATGTGATGATTGGGTGACTTTGACACATCGGGCTTTTGAGGGGTGAGTGATAGATATGGGATTTGTCCCTCCTGAGGGAGTTTGATGTCCTTGGCCACTTGATGAGTAGGATTGAGAAAGGCATGCGCATGCACGTGTGAATCAATACGTGATATTGATGTCACACACATCTCACCCAGTCTGCTCTGAGATCAAGGAAATGGATGAACGTTGAAAGGATGACCGTTCCATGCCTCAAGTTCATTCAGGACATCAATGACAAATGAATTATACATTCACTGTAACACCATTCACGGACTGTAGGATTGAAAGTTGTTCTCCAACTTTCTATTTCACTTGGGTAGCACTGATGTGTGACTAGGCATCCCTCTTTTCTTGTGAAGTCATAAGTGTTATGGACTTTCACTGCCAATGTGAAATGGACCTGTAGGGTCACACACATAGGATTTAACCTGAAAGAGGAGTTTATCCACAAAATGATGTTTGGGTTGATTACTAAAGGAGTTTAGTAGTTCAATTAAACACTCAATTAATTGATAGCTCAAAATCATAGTATTCAAGGTGTTGGATCAGATGATTAGAGTATTAGATTGATTGAAACTAAAATTGACTGATCTACTGCCTGAACCGATCGGCTCATGAGATGAACCGATCGGCTCGGGCAGGTGAGTCGATCGGCTCAGGTCATGAGACGATCGGTTCACTTTGGTGAACTGGTCGGGTGACCAAACGATCGCATTTCATTTCACTTGTCAAATTCGATTTGGACAAGGACTAATATTGATTAGTTGGAAACAAACATGGAAAGTCAATTTGAGTTGGACCAGGACCTCGAACCAATCGGTTGGAGCAGCCAACTAATCGGATCAAGGGTCCAACCAATCGGATGGAGTGTCCAACCAATCAGTTGGAGTGTCCAGATGATCGTTTTAGGGTTGAAACGATCGGTTCAACTGCCACAGTTTGTCAGATTTTGTGGAAATATCAAACCCTTCTACTCCTGCTTAGTCCCGCATTGTCCAGGGTAGAGAACCCTGTCCCATGACCCTCTTATATATATAGGGGTATTGGGGGCTTCTTGAAGCACAACACAGAACACCAGTTGCCCTGCAAAGTTGTCATTCTCTCTGGTTGTGGTTATCGAGAGAGCCTGAGCAACTGCTACCCGATAAGGGAGGCACAGTAAGGGAAAGACAACTATAGAAAAGCAACTGGTTGCAGGAGAGTGTGTCGGTGACTAGTACGTCGATAGGAGGGTGCGACTCCTTCTGATTCTTTGTGGGACAAGGAGATCATAGTTCCAGGTAGTCTGTGTGGACGACTGTAGAGGCGGGAGACTTCTGCTGCTCGGAGGACAGCTGTCAATCCTGACAGTCCCGGTGAGACCAGGAGTCGTCGGTCCCAGTGAGACCAGGAGCTGCATAGACACTGCCCAAGAACGAAAGTGAAGACCGAGCAAGTCGCAAGGTATTGTCCCCGAGTAAGCCTCAGGACAAGGTATGCTTCTACAAACTATCTTTCCTACTGTATAAACATTGACGCAATTCCTTTTGTTCTGGGTTTTGGGGAGAATTTTTTTATTTCCGCTGCTTCTCTACCACCCGTAAAACCCAACAAAATATACTCATAAACTCAGAAGTGCTTGTTCAGAAAGAGACTAATTAAACACAATTACTCATTCCTCAATAATACTAAGATTACAGTAACATAATTCTCAAAATTATTTGTGTTGTGAACAAAAAAATTAGAACGCAACATCCAACTCATTACAGTTACACACAACCTTAATCAAAGAAAGAAACATGCTAGATGCTTTTAAGGATACAGATTAAATTAGAATTAGTAGAGGAGAGACAACATATAGAGTGAAATCATTGTTCCAGGTTCATTGTCATTTTTTGTCCATTTGATATCTTCTTTTTTGCAATTGCAATGCGTTATGTACAAATCCATATAACTTAAAGACACACAAGTTGGCAGAGATCCAATCCAGACACCTAATTTTTGATATAGAACTATATTTAAAATGCACGAGCTAGTTTCATCTTACAACTTTAATTAATTCAAACGTGCAAAAATACATTCTCTGCAATAGGCCAAAGGAATTATAGTTAGGATTATCTTTAAAATGAAAAAAATAAGCCACTAAAAATCCTCAAAAATAGAGGTACATGATTCCCTCAAAAAGTGTGTAACCATACGGCTTCAAAGTCATCCTTTTCTGCTAGATTGGGAAGGACAAAGATAGAGAAAAGTACAAACCTCTTATAAAAGATCTCTATGTGCTCTAAGGATAGTATGATTCAAATTTGTCCTTTTTTACTAGCCGGGAAGGACGAAAAAAAAGAAACTGTGAACTTTTTTACAAAAGATCTCTATGAGCTCTAAAGATAGTTGCAATTTAAATCAAACTAGGAGTAATAAAATTGCATAAGAAGTTGAAGATTTTAGGCCTATTAGTTTGATTAATGATATCCTACAAAGCATAGATACTAAAACAACAATCATTTTTGTGTCTGTGTAGGTTGGAACATTTTCCCAAGACTACTCTGAGGCTGCAACCCGTGTTAGACACTTAAAAGATTTGTCAAAATATTGCAAAATGGATAATTTTTTATGTATGATATTATGTAATATATGATACATGCTATTATATAATATATAATATAAAATTATATATATATATAATATGAATAGCCACAATAGATGTATATTTAAATTATATTAATGTAAGTGCTAAAAATATATTTTCATCCAACCCTTTGTAGCAGACACAAGTGTAATATCTACTCCTACAAAATTCATTATGTATCATGAAAGAGTCACATCTCTTGTACTATTGTCTAGGAGAGTGCTTCAGCTAATAGAGTGACCTCTTGAGTAAGCACACATGGTTTTCTTTGTCTTCAAAACCCTCTAGTTGTTGCATGTAGACCTTTTCTTCTATTTTATTGTGCAGAAAAGTTGTCTTTACATCTAGTTGTTGCAACTCTAGGTCTTCAATGGCTCCTAAAGAAAGAAACACCAATATGGAACTATGCTTGAAGTGTGAGAAGACTTCATTATAATCAACACCTTCAATTTGAATGTTGCTTTTGCAACAAGGTGTGTCTTGTATCAGTCACCTTCTTACTTCATATAGACCCACTTGCAACCCACTACTTTCTTGCCTTTTGAAGGTACCACTGACTCCCAAGTTTGATTCTTGTGAAGAGATTCCATCTCTTCCTTCATTGCACTAATCCACTGTGAAGCATCATGACTTGCGACTGCATCACGAAAAGTTGTGGGCTCATCTCGAATATCCAGATCAATAGTGTTGGAAAGGGTATAGGCTACCATGGGCTCACCAAAGCCATATCGTTGGAGTGGTTTGGCATTTCATTTACCTTTTGCCTTTGGCTATACTATATGAACTTTGTGGAATCTCCTCTTTATGTTCACTAGACACTGAATCATCTGGCATAGAAGAGGGATCTTGTTCATCAACCTATGAGCTGTCATCTTCTTTGGTCTATGTTGGCATATTTGATTAGTTGGGCTAAGACCCATTATATTTTCCCTTGCTTCTGTTTGGCCCGTGTACTCCTTGGCTCCTATATATAGGAGACTTAGACTCTTATTTCAATTACTAGCAACAACTTATTCTACATGGTATTAGAAGTAGAATTCTCACCCTACCTTTTCCTCTCCTCTCTTTTCTTTCCTCTCCCTCTCCCTCTCCCACTGTAACATCCCCAAAATTTAAAACTTATGAATGAATCCTCAGTTGGAAACCTTAAATTTCAAATTTTAAGATCGATGAACCAAGTAGACCTCAATGTAACTTGTAGAGAAGAATATCATGTTTAAAGCAAATTATACTATATCAAACAATGTCTCCTCCTTTTTATGATTATAGTTAATCCTATATCCTTTAAATGGATGCATAATGTACTTTCTCTTTCTTCTAGGTAACATATTATCATTATTAATAATATGAGACTTAACTGGGGGTAATTTTGTCAAATATTCTCAAAAAAGGCTAAAACTAACCCTAAGTGGACATAAATACAAAGTACACCAAGTGGGGGATCAATGATAAGCCATTAAATATACATAAATGATACTAATCATATTCTTGAAATAATGCATCATATGAGAATCAAATTTGGAAATGTGCTACATAGCTTTATTCTAGACCCTCTAATTAGCATGTAGATCAATTTTAAGTCATTTGGACTTTATTTGAGCATCTAATTAATCTAGATAATTTTCCCTATAGTTTGGAATTAATAATATCATGAATTAACATAATCTGACCTAGGTCCCATCATTAAAGTTTATGTCACGCCATCCCGGTCAGATCTAGGATGCAGACCCATCCACGGGAGATAGGACTGTTTCCCTCACCTGAGTCCTGCATTCCATGGATATAGTGTCCAACCTTGTCTACCCTCCCAATCCCTCTCTTCATAATATTTGGGTAAGAACAAATTTTTTATTCATGATCCCTGTACTAGGATAGACTCCCCCATATTAGATATGACATGGCTTGATGCCCTAGATCCCTCATTCATTCAGAGCATCCCTATTTCTCATAAACTCAGACACCTTCGACCCCCAGACATTCCATGATGCTCGGGCTATATAAGAAACTATCATAAAATGATCCAAGATCCTCAAAAGGTGAGGCATCATCTTCATTTTTCCTCAGAGAACCTTGCACTCATCTTTCCCTTCTCTGCCTATTCATTGCCTGAAGATCAGCACTGGTGGGACATGTCTGACAATGACGACATTGGGAGAAGGTTTCTTTATCTTCTCCTAACCTCCACAAAGCACAAAATGTCTTGAATTCCACCTATTTTTCTAGGTACACTGGTGCCCTCTTTCGAATTCATTGTTGTTGTTTTATCACCATAAACCTAATCCTTACACGTCAACCCTACACTTCTAGTCTTTTGACCTTATCACCTTCATGAGGTTGTCATGATTCCACACATATGGGTAGCTTTTGATTTTGGTTTTTCCTTGGAGTGCCCTTCCTTTTTGACCTACTTCTGACCATGGCGGGATGGTGCCTTAGGATGGATGTAGCCATGAGGAGACCCAAGTTGGGGGTCTTTGTGACCGTCTTGACTCAGGGAATCAATTACCTATAATGAAAACCCTAGTTTCCATTGTAACAACAAGACCAAAATCTAAGTTTTTTAGGATGTTCCATGTTCTTCCTGTCTAGCCGAGAATGAAGATGTTGCCCCTATTAGGTTTCATATTTGTGACACACCATCAATGGGTGTTTTTGATATTTCACGTATCTGGTTGTTTGCAGACAAGCTTCCTGCATTACGCAAGCCATGGCTACATGGTTCTTTCTGGCTGGGCCACTCAAGCATGCAGGTCTAGCCTGTAAGGTTCTCCAACTCCAATTAATAGAATGACATGGCTTTTTCAAGGTCTTTGATTGGTCAAAATGTATTTGATATTTAGAAATTCATAGAAAATACTACAAACCTTAGATGAAGGTGAACCTTATATGAATTTTGCTCAATTTTTTGAGATCTAGAAGTTGGACTAGGTTTCAGGGCATGTTCCTTTTTTGGTTTTATGAAGTATTAGGCTTGGTGTAATTAGGGTTCAAAGAATCATGAAACCCTTGAATCTAAGGTGAATATTATTTTTAATGGATGTTATTGGTTTGAACATGATAAGTAGGGTTTCTTAACCCCATGACCGCGATTGGGTTTCATCAAACTAAGAAGAAAAACTAAGATCCTCTCTAAGAGAGAGGTAAGTGGGTTCATGTACTTTGAGTATTCAATATCGGTTTTCATTGCCTTATAATTATTACGACAATCTAGATGAATGAAATGCATAGTTCTGTGTTTCAAATTAAATCTTAACTGCATTAAAACTTCCTTAAAGTTATTAGTTTAATATTAGGTTTCAATGCTATTTTTCATGTCATGCTCATGAAGAATCAGTTCAAGTAATTATTTCAAGATAATGATGAATCATGTAATGGGTTGAATTATTTTATCCTCATCATGTTAATGTTGAACCTACAAGCCTTATGAGCACCATTGGGGCATACGTATTGAGGATACTTTAACCAACCGTCAAGATTAAGTTTTGTGAATCTAAATCAATTGTTTAATCAATTTCATGCTTTTCTTTAAAGCCAAGTTATTATGTTGTTATAATAATACTCAATGCCGCTTACTCTAACGTGGTTTTTATTGCATGCATTGTCGGGTTTGTGATGCCCACATGTACAAAGTAACCTCCAAGAAGGATACATATGATGGGAAGCCAAGGAATATGTCAAGGTTTCCAAAAGACATATATAGTGGGCTTCCATCTACAATAGAAGATCATGATGTTATAAACAACTTCATGTATAAATAATGTTTGGTAGTTAGTTTCAATTCAAGAACTCAACTGTAAACAATGTATGAATCAAGTTCAATATTAATGCATGGCGAATCATTTATTTTTTTGCTATGAATATCATGTTTTGTAATGTTCCTCCGATCCAAGTGACCCATGTTATGGACAACATAGGGTTTGCTACCGTTGACGTATATATATTCTTGGAGGGGTGTTACAATATGGTATCAGAGCAATGAGTAGATGGCTACTAAGTAAAAGATTCACATGTTCTAAGCCCTAGGTATGGTAGATTAAGTTCAAGATATGGGAAACCAAACTAAGGGTCTAGTCAGAAGACATAAGTTAGATAAGGGTTAGGGTTATGTGCCTAGATGTTTTAGATTTGTGTATTAACTCTAGAATTGTACATAGCATGCTCTCTAATATTCCTACGTGCTTTTGGTATGTGACACAGACTCATGGGGTTTGTAGAGAGAATTTTATGTGCATAATCATACTTGTCTAGTCTTTTCAAGTGTATGTGGTATGGGACATGTGCATAAGGGAGGTGCTACAATAAGCGTGATAAAATATGTCAAGAGTTGGCATTAAAGTTTGCGACATTTAGTCACCTAAACCTAATTAGCTACGTAATAAGACCAAGCATGCATACGAAGGGTAGATTTTTTTGACACACACACACACATATATATATATATATATATATGTATGTATGTATGTATGTATATATAAAATCATGCACATGCTACTAAATAATGTTCTCGACTACTTTATGATTATGTGTTCACATTGAACATCATGTATTACTTCCATGCTTATGAATTATGAAATTATGAAAATCATATTTAAGTATAAGAAATCATGTTATGTTGATAATTGTCCTCTCCATCATGTTATGTGAGCCTTGATTGGCCTTATGAGCTATGTGGGAGCATTATGTGAGCCTTAAATGGCCTTTATGTGAGCCGTGATTGGCCTTATGAGGTATGTGGGAGCATTATGTGAGCCTTAACCGGCCTTATGAGCACTGTGGGTGCAATGAGGAGAGTGACTATATCAACTAAAGTAAAAAATCCATCTTATTATGAAATTATGTCAAGTTAATTAAGTTCTCATTTAATTATGTTAACCATGAGTAAGTCATGTATTAAGTATGCTAATGAGACTCTAAGATGATATTAGAGAATTAATGTGCACATACTAAGTGAAACCGTAAGGTGGGTAGTACTTGAAAACTTGGAGGACAAATATTTTCCAAGGTGGGTAGAATTGTAGCATCCCCAAAATTTAGAACTTATGAATGAATCCCCAATTGGAAACCTTAAATTTCAAACTTTAACATTAATGAACCAAGTAGACCTCAATGTTACTTGTAGAGTAGAAAATCATGTTTAAAGAAAATTACACTACATCAGACAATGTCTCCTTTTTATGATGATATTTAATCCAATATCCTTTAAATGGATGTATAATGCACTTTCTCTTTCTTATAGGTAAAATATTATCATTAATAAGAATATAAGCCTTAATTGAGGGTAATTTCATCAAATAATCTTAAAAAAAAGCTAAAATTAACCCTGAGTGGCCATAAATACAAAGTACACCAAGTGGGGGATCAATGATAAGCCATTAAATATACATAAATGATACTAATCGTATTCTTGAAATAATGCATCGTATGATCATCAAATTTGGAAATATACTACATATCTTTGTTCTATACCCTCTAATTAGCATATGTATCAATTTTAGAGTCATTTGGACTTTATTTGAGCATCTAATTTATCTAGAGAAGTTTCCCTATAGTTTCGAATTAATAATATCATATATTAACATAATCTAACCTAGGTCCCACCATTTAATTTGATGCCATGTAGTCCAGGTCATATCTGGGATGTGGACCCATCTATGGGAGAGAGGACTATCTCCCTCACCTAAGTCCTACGTTCTATGGACTCTACAGTGTCCGACCTTGTCTACCCTCCCAATCCCTCTCTTCGTAATATTTGGGAACGAACCTAATTTTTATTCATGATCCCTGCACTAGGACAAACTCCCCCATATCAAATATGATAGGGATTGATGCCCTAGATCCCTAAGTCTTTGAGAGTGTCCCTGTTTCTTAGAAACTACACCTCTAACCCCCACACACTCCATGATGCTAGGGCTGTATAAGAAACTATCATTAAATGATCTAGGATCCTCAAAAGGTGAGGCATCATCTTAGTTTTGCTTCAAAGAACCCTGTACTCATCTTCCCATTCTCCACCTATTCATCACCTAAAGATCAACATCGACGGGGCATGTATGACCATGACGACATTGGGAGAAGGTTTCTCTGTCTTCTCCTAACCTCCACAAAGCACATAAAATCTTCAATTCCACCTATTTTTCCAAGTACATCGATGCCCTCTTTTCATTTCTTGGTTGCTATTTTTTCATCATAAACTTGATCCTCGTACATCATCCCTCCACTTCTAGTCTTTTGGCCTTATCACATTCATGAGGTTGTCATGATTCCACACATATAGGTAGCTTTTAATTTGGTTTTTCCCTGGAGTGCCCTTCCTTTTCGACCTGCTTCTGACCATGGTGGGATGGCACCCTGGGGCTGCTGCATCTGTGAGGAGACTTGAGTCAGGGGTCTTTGTGACTGTCTTGACTTAGGGAATCAATTACCTATGATGAAAACCATGGTTTCCATTGTAACAGCAAGATCAAAATCCAAGTTTTTTAGGATGTTCCATGTTCTTCCTGTCTTGACAAGAATAAACATGTCATGGTGGGGTTTACCGTGTTTTCCCCTATTAGGTTTCGTATTTGTGACACACCATCAATGGGTGTTTTTGGGATTTTGCGTCTCTGGTTATTTGAAAACAAGCGTCCTGCATTGCGTGGGCCCTGGCTACATGGTTCTTTCTGGCTAGGCCACTTAATCATGTGGGTCGGCCTGTAAGGTTCTCCAACTCAGATTAATAGAATGACATGGCCTTTTCACACTCTTTGATTGGTCGAAATGTATTTGATATTTAGAAATTCATAGAAAATACTACAAACTTGGATGAAGGTGAACCTTATATGATTTTTTCTCAATTTTTGAGATCTAGAAGTTGGACTAGGTTTTAGGGCATGTTCTTTTTTTAGTTTTATGAAGTATTAGGCTTAGTGTAATTAGGGTTTAAAGAATCATGAAAACCTTGAATCTAAGACGAATATTATTGTTAATGGATGTTATTGGGTTGAACATGATAAGTAGGGTTTCTTAACCCCATGATCGCGATTGGGTTTCATCAAACTAAGAAGAACACTGAGATCTTCTCTAAGAGAGGGTATGTGGGTTCATGAACATTGAGTGTTCAATATTGGTTTTCATTGCCTTATAATTATTACGACGATCTAGATGAATTAAATGCATAGTTCTGTGTTTCAAATTAAATCTTAACTGCATTGAATCTTCCTTAAAGTTATTAGTTTATATTAGGCTTCAATGCTATTTTTCATGTCATGCTCATGAAGAATTAGTCTAAGTAATTATTTCAAGATAACGATGAACCATGTAATGGGTTGAATTATTTTATCTTCATTATTTTAATGTTGAGCATATGGGCCTTTTGAGAACCGTTGATGCATAAGCATTGAGGATGCTTTAACTAACCATCAAGATTAAGTTATGTGAATCTAAATCTATTTTTTAATCACTTTCATGTTTTCCTTAAAGCCAAGTTATTATGTTGTTATAATAATACTCAATGCTGCTTACTCTAACGTGGTTTTTATTGCATGCATGGCTAGGGACGTGATGCCCACATGTACAAAGTAACCTCCAAGAAGGATCCATATGAAGGGAAGCTAAGGAATAGGTCAAGGTTTCCAAAAGACATATATAGTGGGGTGACATCTACAATAGAAGATCATGATGTTATAAATAACTTCTTGTATAAATAATGTTTGGTAGTTAGTTTTAATTCTAGAACTCAACTGTAAACAATGTATGAATCAAGTTCAATATTAATGCATGGTGAATCATTTATTTTTTTCTATGAATATCATGTTTTGTAATGTTCCTCCAATCCAAGTGACCCATGTTATGGAAAACATAGGGTTTACTTCCGCTAACATATATATATATATATATATATATATATATATATATATATATATATATATATGTGTGTGTGTGTGTGTGTGTGTGTGTGTGTGTGTGTGTGTGTGTGTGCTTGGAGGGGCGTTACACCCACCCATCGGTTGTCGCCCCTCCTCCCCCCATCTACCTACAACCACCCCTATCCCCCTCCCCCCTCCTCCTTCCCCTTGTC